>CM072535.1:28818007-30172507 GCA_036898165.1 Silybum marianum
ACCTTCTCCTCAAAGGGTATGTTTTAATTCCATTTCAATAATTTAATTTTTCATTTTCTTGAAAACATTTTATTTTCATTATTATTATTATTCGATATTATTCGCGGGTTTGTTTTATTTTTTTATGATGTGAAGTAATACACGTAGGAACACTAATGTTCATATACTTATTGCAACAGTACAACTGTACAAGACTTTTTTGTAATACTTTAAAGATTTTTTTTTAAGTCTGATTTTTTTGAAGGAAAACAAAAAAACTTGTTTGAATTCATCGACAACAATACAATTATTTACCAAAAGGAGAAGCAATGATTTAGTGGTCCATTGCAATAGAGTTTTGTTTTTCGACCAATCAAAGACCGTTTGGCGTTTTTTATTGATGTATCACTTATTATTATTTCATGACGACAAAACATAATGTCATTTTCTCACACTTTTTAGCTCGTAACCCTACTTCTTGTCCGTTAATTTTTTACTCAGACTTTCTAAATAATAAAACAATAACATTCTGACAAATCTAAGTACAGTATATATTTAATTAATTATCATTCAGTTTCTTGAAACTAACAGTGTTTATGTTATACTATATGATCAGGTGAGATGGATTCGGGTATTGTATTCAAACTTTTCGGGTTTTACCCATGATCAAGAGTATCTCATATCTCTCCATGGTCAACCAAAGTTTGACTATGTGGAAGGTTTTGTGATTGTGGATGAAGGTCTCATTAATAACTGGAGATCCTCCTTCTTCTCCCCCAGTAATCCAATTAAAATCTCTTCCATTAATGCTGCTGGTGGCAATGTGTTATATTGTTTGGAAATCACCAAGAATTACTACCAACATTCGGATCCAGAATCAATCGATCAGGTACGAAAAAACCCTATAAAAATTCCGTTATTTATAAATGAATTCGTATTCGATTAAATTTAAAGAATTAAACACGAGAAAACACATAAGATCTTATGTGATTTGATACGATAATTGACGACAAACATTAGTAATATTTTAAGTTAAAATTATTTTGTAAATCGATGCCATCCACCCACCAAATAATTAGCAGCTAATAATGCAGTTTTTTTGTATGCGTGTGTGTATGTGTGTAATTAATTAAAGTAAGTTACTGAAGTTATAAAAAGAAGTGTTAATTTGGTAGCTTTCTTTATTCACTTTTTTATTTAAATATATATTTATTATTTTATGCAGGAAGTGGAAGCTTTGTTAAAGAAATTAAACTATATACCTGGATCAATCTTCACCACTGACCTTCCATATGTGGATTTCTTGGACCGGGTTCACAAGGCTGAATTAAAACTCCGGTCTAAGGGTTTATGGGATGTTCCACACCCATGGCTTAACCTCTTTGTACCCAAATCAAGAATTGCTGACTTTGACCAAGGAGTCTTCAAGGGCATTTTGGGTAATAAGACTAGTGGCCCTATACTCATCTACCCCATGAACAAAAACAAGTAAGGATATATAATATATATTTATATATATAATTACATAATGATGTATACAATATTATGTGGTTTCATGCATATCTATATGACATATAGAAATCATAACTATCTACATTCACCATGCATCTACCATGTTGGAGGAGATCTTGCATGTGGGACCCGTTGTATTTTATGCATAAATATATAGTTGTACGTATGTTAGATATGTTTAGGTTAGATTGCTGATCTTTCTGACGTATATGCAGGTGGGATGATGATACTTCAGTGGTGACACCAAATGAGGACGTGTTTTACTTGGTGGCGTTGCTTAGGTCTGCATTGGAGAATGGTGAAGAAGCATTAACATTAGAGCGTTTAAGCGATGAGAATCGTCGGATTCTGGATTTCTGTGATCAACAAAATATCAATGTTAAACAGTATTTGCCTCATTACACTACACAACAAGAGTGGATGGACCACTATGGAGAAAAATGGCCACAATTTTACAAGAGAAAAATGGAGTTTGACCCTCGTCATATATTAGCCACAGGTCAGAGGATATTCGAGCCTAGCTTCACTTCTACGACGAGTTTGTGATGATGCTGGCAGTAACAACAATGGCTAAAATTGCAGAGAAATTAAAGATCTTTGTATAAGCCACAAAATATACTGACTTCTTTAGACATATTACTGTACATAAGGACAAACAATATTATAGAACAAAACTAATCATTTTTTCTTTATATTCTTCTATATATATTTTCAGTCGATTCTGATTTTAATTTGTCACCACATGTGAACTAAAATTGACGACACCTTCTTGAATCATGGGTCGACCTACATGTAAGTCAAATTATGCACATGTACTGTACCCAAAAATTTGGGGTAACGTGAAAGAAACAAAAAATATACATCGTTTAGTGTTCGGCATTTCTTGGAATTTCTTTTGTCGATATAGTACATGTCCTTGATCGAAAACCTTGGATCCAATATATATTGTTGTCAACCTATCTACCATATATATTATATCTCATGTTATAATAACGTGTTACATGTTTTATATGCATAAACTTTTCACCTTAAAGAACGAATTCCTAAAAGAATAACAATATGTTGTCTTAGACTTTTAATAAAATTTGAATATCAAATGATATATATTTAATAAAACTTAAAACTGTTGTTTTAAAAAAAATGTTAATTAGGACTTAGGATTATGAGTATTAATTTTTACAAATTCGTGAAATGAAATGCAGAAATTTTTTAATCCGGCGAAAACTATTACATGGGCTTACCCTTTTATCCATACCAAGCCCATATTGTTTGTTGGGCTCATAATTTGGGTTATTGATATTGTGGCCCGTCAAGGAAAAAGAATTTGGTCTTTAATATATATTATTTTATATTCTTGTTGTTAAATGATGATGAAATTACCTTTTATGTTTATTTAAAAAATACGATAAAATCAAGAGTTTTGTTAAAAAGATGGATTATGTCCGGGGGCGGAACACAATAGGAGCCTAGGGGGGTCATGGCCCATGCGTTTTATCCCTTAAATACTAGATATTAGAAATATTATCAATAAATTGCGCTTAAATCAGGTGGTTATGTGTATATGACCCCTGTATATGTGGTCATAAGTTATATTCTCCTGTCACAAAGTTTTTTTTATAATGAATTGAGCTTATCAATGAATATATTTTGTTGAGTTCGGCCCCCTTAATTAGAAAGCTTGTGTTCCGCCCCTGATTATGTCTCATTTTTTTTATTAACTAATGCTCATGGGAAGAAAAGAAGCAATCTGCTTCACACCGGTAGAGATGTCTTGACTTGAATTATTTGTTCTAGTTCCGAAAAGACACGTTTCTTGAGAAGATCTCTAATGTGTTGAATTATGAGCTATTGATGTAATATGATCAGGATAACATATTCTAACATAAGCAAAAAGTAATATGTATAACTATTTGGTGATTTGACAATCATCAATACATACGAGATTGTCAAATATAATATGGTTATTATTAAGAAATGACCAACTTTAATTAATTATATTATATTTGAAAATTGGACCCAAAGATGAGGGGAGTTTATAGAAAATATAGAGTTAATTGAGACATTGATCATATATTTATTTAACTATGGTTAAATATTTTAAATAAATCAAATAATGCTGCTCTGACTAATAGAAGCATCATGCTAAATATAGGACCACGACTAATTGTGTTTGCTTGCTGATTCAGAAATGAGAAATTGGGAAAGGCTTACCAATTCCATTTGTTTATTATTTCTGTTCAAATTAAAAAGTTGGTTAAGAAAAAAATGTATTATAATTTGGATCCAATATCATAAAAGTCATATCGTTTCTACTTTTTCGAGAAAACCCGTCTTCAGGTATTTAGACATAGTTACTGTGAATGCCATAATTAGTATAGGTGTTCATGGTTCTCTTGTTTGGCTGGCTCATCACTTGTTTATTGTGGGCTTATATGTTGATATTTGTGCGTAGCTACCACGATCATAATTATCCCTATTCAAATGAATATCTTTAGTTGGATCGCTACCATGTGGGATGTGGGGGTTCATACATACAAAACACCCATGTTACTGATTAGGGATGAGCTTGGTACCGGACCGGTATCGAACCGGTACCGAAACCGGGTAGTACCGAAACCGAGAGTGGAAAAAATCAATACCGAATACCGAATCGATAAGAGAAATTCGGTACCGGTACCGGTTCGGTACTGAGATTTTCGGGACTAGAACCGTTTGGTACCATTTTTTGGGACGACGACCGTTTTTCACCGTTGACCATTAAACACAATAACAAAAACCAAAATCACTTAAGCGGAAACCGGATTGAAGGAGCCAATTGTGCAAGAACCGGGTTTTGGATAAATTACGGAACCGATTTTGGAGAATTGCAATAACCGAAATATGAAGAATTGCAAGAAAAAATCGGTATTTGAGTGGAAAATACAAGAAGCGAAAATTGTAATATATTTAGGAGGATTTTCTAAAAAAAAAAAAGGAAAGAATTTGTTACCAATTCAAATAAAAAATGATTTTTTAAATTCTCCGGTTCGATTCGGGATTTACAGGGACTAGTACCGGTAACGGTACCGTAAGTACCAAATCCCGAATATGAAAAATCTTGGTACCGAATACCGAACCGGTAATGATATTCGGTACCGGTTCGGTACGGGACCAGTTCGGTTTCGGGATTTCGGTCCATATGCTCATCCCTATTACTGATTGTTGTCCATCTGTCATGGCATCTCTAACAGGACAGCAAAAAAAAAAAGACAAAGTTTTAGGTTTGGAAGCTCCAACTGGGAAGCAAAATGTCGAAGTTGGGTGAGACATATGTCGTGATTCTGTTCACACAATAATTGGTGTTAGCCACTCAAAAACAATTTTGTTAAAGATAGAAAAGAAACAATATATACATATATATATATATGTGTATATATAAAGGTTCATGCGAGAACGATAACAATTTACGAGAATGTGAGGACAATCTTCAACCAATCATTATGTACATCAAATTTTTCATGTATAAAATCACATATGATTCATGTACAAAATCACATATGATTCATATACAAAATCATATATGATTAGCCGAGACTTTTCCCGCGGTAAAAGTTGCGCGTATCATTTTTTATGCAAGTAGAAAATCAGATATGATTTTGTATATTAAAAAAATTTCATGTACACAATGATTGACTGAGAAGTGTTCTCGCATTCTCGTAAATTGTTACCGAGAAAGTTCTCGTATGAACCCGTCTCTATCTATCTATCTATCTATATATATATATGTATATTTGGATGTAATTGATACCTTTTTCCTATTAATAAACCTAGTTATTTAACGTTATGATTTGAGATGGTATAACCGTCGTAATAGAATAATAGATCTCTTTTTATTTGATTAAAAAAAACTAATCATTTTAATTTTTTATTAAATAGTAATAAGTAATAACCTTATATTTAATTTCAAAACAAGCATCCCAATTCCCAACGTTCTTTTTAAAATTACTTAAAAATGGAAAATGAAAAAGATAAACACACAGGAGATGCTGTGAATAGCAAATGAGACCGTGAATGAGAGCAATGTTGAAGATGACAATTTCACGTTTCCCTCCGGTGTCGCCGGCGAGATTATCGTCACCGGTTTCATGGTGGTCTATCACTTATCAACATCCTTCCATGGCAGCCGTCAAGCTCCCTCCGCCTTCCATCCTTCATTACCCTCGTCGTTTCGCACTCTTCTTTTGTTCCGACTCACACGCTACTTCCTCCGTCGACTCCACTCAAGAACCCTCATCAAAACAGGTAATCAACCATCTTCATTACTTTCTATTAACCTAAACGAATTCATTTTGCTCTAAAACCCTAAAATGAGTGAGTAATTGAAAAAGGGCGTATTTTGGATATTATAGGGCACTTTAAAATCCGGATTATACCTAGTAGGAACTCCAATTGGAAATCTCGAAGATATCACGTTGAGGTAGTAATGATTAATGAATATGCCTGTTTCCTAATTGTGTTCGATTGAATTTTTCTTAACATAATTTCATAAATGCAGAGCTCTGCGTGTTTTGAAATCAGCTGATGTGATACTTGCAGAGGATACAAGACATTCAGGGAAATTGCTTCACCATTACAGTATCAAAACTCCACTTGTGAGTTCATCTACTGCTTCATAATAAAATGCAATTCTGTTTTTCTTTGTTTTTTTTGTTATGTTATTTCTAATTTCATGATTTAGTTTTATAGCTGAGCTATCATAAATTCAATGAGGCCCAAAGAGAGCAATCAATCTTGAAGAGATTGATTGATGGTGAGATTGTAGCACTCATCAGTGATGCTGGAACTCCAGGCATCAGCGATCCTGGCTCCGAACTGGTGTGTATATTGTTCTTGTTGTTTTCCAGTCCTTTTGTTATGCCATGTTTTTCTGCATGTAATTTGCTCACAAATGCATATTTTACTCTCTTGTGTTTTATCGTTGATTGCTTGTTGTTGTTGTTGTTATTGTTGGAGTCCATATCAACTAGACTCGGACCATTTATAGTCAACTGTATGTGGAGCCTTAAGGGTAATGGGGTTCCATATATAATTTTTTACATGGTATTAGAGACAAGTTCTACCATTTTGAGGTTGTCAACACTCTGGGTATTTGTGCCCATCTAGCCTCCATTGGAGGGGGGTGTTGGAGTCTTATATTGGGTAGATTTGGACCCTTTCTCTTCTGTATCATGTTGGAACCGTCCTTTCCTTAAGCACTTCTTTGTAGAGTAATCTAACGGGGTTCCACTAAGGTTCAAAGGGGGTGAGGCGTGGCGTGGCTGCGACTCAAGCCTTAATCCTTACACGCCATTGCCTGTGCGTGGTGTTTTTTAAGGTGGGACATAAGATGGCAAATTTGCATGTTATATATATATATACATATAGGGCTATAATAAAATAAAAACCACAAAAAAGCTACAAACTCGTGAAAACCGATGTAAAAATATTTTTTTACATGATTTTTTTCATCAAAACCTATACTTTAAGGTGTTGTTTCATATTTGTTTGTGTTCACCTTATGAAATAATTACATGTGAAAAAAAATTGATCACCTAGTAAAACGAAAAATTCGCATAAAAGATATTGATATGATGAAACAAATACGTGTGAAAAATTCACATTATGAAACAAATAATGTGAAATAATATCTTAAATCCTAGCATTTGATGAAAATAAATGATGAATTTTTTTTATATCGGTTTTCATGAGTTTGCAACCTTTTTGTGGTTTTATTTGATTCAGCCCTTATACACACATATATAGAGGAAAGTTCAAATGCGAACTCAAATTTGGTTGCGAACATGAGGACAAAAGAGAGCGCGACACGTGTCCATTCAATCTGAATAATGAAGGGAATTCGGTATGAATAACGAAGGTGAAGTTCATACATTATTTAGTATGAATAACACGCATTCAGAGTGAATACCACAACATTTAGTCTGAATATATTCAGATTGAATAGGACATGTGTCCTCACGTTCACAACCAAATTTGAGTTCGCATTTGAACCTTCCCCTACATATATGCGTCTATTTATTATTCAATAATAGAATGATATTAAAATTTTAACATTCTAAATTAACTAGTTTTATATAAAAAGTTTGTGATCATATGTTCAAAATTGGATTGGAAGAGTTTTACAACTTCCTTTTAACCGTGACCCCGTGACATGTGTGAATCCAAGAAATTGTGAGTGATGTGATTGAGTACGTTTGTAAAAATATAAAATATAAAGTTAAAAGCGTAAAAACACAAAAGTTAAAACAAATTGATTTTTAAAGAAAGATTGAAAATAATCATGTCTTGCAAATGTTTTGTTTAATTTGTGTATGTGATATTGATGTAGGCGAAGTTGTGTGTGGAGGCAAATATTTCAGTGATACCCATACCAGGGCCTTCTGCTTTTGTAGCTGCTCTTTCAGCCTCGGGTTTGTCCACAATTGAGTTTACATTTGGTAATTCACTTCTAAAACCGACATAAATTGTCCAGCTTTGAAGATAAATATGTTGTCTACAACTTCTACTCCAGTGTTAGTAATGTGAAACGGTTTTGTGTAGTTGGGTTTCTTCCCAAAACCGGCAGTGTAAGAAGGGAGAGACTGATGGTTTCTGCAAATGAAGCAGCCACCCAGATATTCTATGTTCCTCCTCACAAGCTTTCCCAATTCCTTGAAGAGACTTCTTCCCTTTTTGGTGACTCTAGGTACATTTAACTCATTATAATGCCCCTGTCCGTGGGATAGAGGTAAGGTCTGCTTACATTTTACCCCTCAGGTCTTACCTTCAGCCTTCAGATGGGATATATATATATATATATATATCTAGGCGTAGGATCATGTGTGAAGTTGAGTTATGGTGAGAAGCATGAGAAGGGATTTGGACCCTTGATCACCTTTAATCTCAAACCCACCCATGAATCGTGCTTCATACGGGGATTGATGCAATGCATCTCGGTGCGTCTCATCCTAATGTGCATCCAAGGGTGGAGAATGGAGATCCCTTCTTACGTTTCTCACCATAACTCTCCGTCTCACTGGAACCCAACCTGATATATATATATATATATATATATGATACAAAATCCCCCAAGGTTACAAACTCGTGCAAACCAATATAAAAATATATATTTTTCATGATTTGTTTCATCAAATGCTATGATTTAAGATATTGATTCACATATGTTTGTTTCATAATGTTTTCACATGTATTTGTTTCACCATATGTATATTTGTCTCATAATGTGAAAGTGAACCAAGTTTTTTTTTTCACACATGTAATTTTTTTATAATGTGAACACAATCATATGTGAAACATCTTAAATCATAGCTTTTGATGAAAAAAAGATTATGTTTTTTTTTTATTTTTTTATTGGTTTGCACGAGTTTGTAACCTTTGGGGAGTTAGTAACCTTTGGGTAGATTGATGAGCTCTTTGTAAACTCAAAGTTGTGGGTTGCCAATAACTTCCAACATGGTTTTAAGGTGATAAAATGAAATTTTATTGCTATTCTTATGTGTGAAGTTCCTTATATTCTCCGTTTTAGGAGTTCTGATTGTTTTCTTGTAATAAATTGCAGACGATGTGTTATGGCACGAGAGATCACCAAAATGCATGAAGAGGTTGGTGAATGTTAAGTTATTTTACAATAATTATTGATTGCATAATGAGATATTTATCGTCTTTTTAAGAAGTTAAATTCTGATGGTTTCTTCTCATCATATCTACAACGTCTTAGAAAACTTGCCAAAAAAATTGGATTTTTGAGAAATTGGTATTATCATATGATGCTTTTGTCTGCATAAGACCTTTATTTTCTTTGTAAAGTTAGCGTTAAAACAGGTTTATTATAAATTGCATGACTTATATACATGTATACACTTTGATTAGTTTTGGCGGGGTACTCTAGGAGAAGCCAAAGCAGCGTTCTTAGATCATCAGCCAAAGGGAGAAATCACGTTTTTGATTGAAGGAAAGACGACTTCTGAGGTCGAAACTCCTTCAGAGGCTCAGCTGGAGAATGAATTGGCTGACTTGATCTCCAATGGGCATACACTTTCTACGGTAAGGCCTTTTCACATATCTAGTTTAATTTTCAATTTTTCTTTACAATACCATCCCGTACCATCCTGATGTTAGATGTGAGATTCAGTTATGCAACTATAAACTAGCTTATTTTTTGAGCTTATTGAAAAACCCACGGTTGGTTTGCCATAAGCTAAGCTTCAGGGGCTTTTCCCCATTTTTTTTCCGATTATGCCCCTTATATTTATCCGATTAACTTTTCAACATGTCGTGTTATGTCATTTTACATTGCTATCTAGCTTTTCAGCTAGCTTTTTTTTTTCCAAAAATGACTAGCTTTTTAGCCAACAACTAGCTTCTAAGCTAATTTGCAAAACATAGCCTAAGGTGGTGTTGGTTCACAAAATGGAATATGTCAAAGGAACTGGAATGAAATTTAAACATGCATTTGGTTAACAGGGACTAAAATAGAATATGTCAAAGTAATTTGAATATGTCTGTTTGGTTCAATGGATATAATAGTGGTGGTGGGATGGATGGGGTAATGGACTAAATATAAGAGTACAAAAATTTATTCTTAAAAGATGGTACAAAGGAATTGTAATTTGTTGCTAGGACCCAAGGAATTTACAATTCACTGCATGTCGAATTCGAATTCCTTACCAAAACTCAAAGGGGGCGTTTGGTTCGTAAAATGGAATTTGGTGGAAATGGAATCCATCAAAAGAATTTGACTTTTAAGGAATTGGAATGGAATTTGACCACGTATTTGGTTGGTAAGAATTGGAATGGAATCTCTCAAAAAATTGGAATCTCCATATTTGTTTTGGGAAGGTGGGGTCGCACCTCACCCACCCCCACACACCCCACCAACCACCATGCCACTACTGTCGTCGTCACAACTACCCGTGCACCCTGCCCTACCCAACCGACCATCATGCCACTAGTGTCGTCGTCATAGCTACCACCAATGGGGACGGGTGGTGGCATGGTGGTTAGTGGTGGGTGTGACGATGACGGTAGTTGCTTGGTGGTTAGTGGTGGGTGTGACGATGACGGTAGTTGCTTGGTGGTTAGTGGTGGGTGTGACGATGACGGTAGTTGCTTGGTGGTTAGTGGTAGGTTGGGGTAGGGTGGAAGTGGGTGGCGGTTATGACATTGACAATATGGTGGGGGGTTAGGTGTTTGGGGGAGGGACAGTAGTAGTAGCATGGTCGTGGTTGGGGCAGGGGGTGGGCGGTGTTGGTTAAATTGAATGCAAAATGATGGAATGCAATTCCTTCACTTATGCCAAGGAATGATGAATTCATTAATTTGTGAAGTTTAAAGGAATTCAAAGGATTCCATCTATTTCAATTTGTGAACCAAACAAAAGAATTGGAATTTGATCAAAGGAGTTGATCATTCCAATTCTACGAACCAAACAACACCAAAGAATGAAGGAATGGTATTGATGATTCCAATTCCTTCAAATTTCTTCGGATTCCAATGAACCAAATGGCTTATTTGGTATCCGAGGGTTTGTGAAGCTAGGTTGCGTTTTATCCATATGAAAACTACCACAAAAGAAGAGTTATTTACATCATTATTACACTCATAACCCTTCAGAAATCTGGCATCTTGATTCTTGAATAAGTTGGATTCGTCTTGAACTCTTGATACAACCTCTATAATTCTATATGAACCTTTAAGAATCAAGAAATCTTGAATGCTCTTGAATTGTAGACTCTCTTTTTTTCCGGTTTTCAGGCGGTCAAATTGGTGGCTGCAGGAACATCAATGAAGAAAAAAACGATATATTCATTGGCGTTAAGAAAATTCGGGAAACAACATGAAGCCGGGGATCACGTAGATTGATATTTGAAGTAGAAGTCAGATTTGTATACATCCCAACACCAGATCCCATCTTCGGATGATATGTACTGATATACTGGGTTTGTTTTGTTTATTTTTGTTGAAGGGTTTATGTATGTTAGCAAGTAGAATGAGGCACCAAAGAAAGATTTTGAAATCTAAAGTTTTGTTCATCATATATCTTTTTTAATAAAAAAAATCTAAAAGAACAAAAATGGTGCCACATAAAGTCTAAAAGATTAAATATTTTGTCTCACCTTCTGTTTTGTTTTCTTTTGATATGAAGCTTTTTTATTTATAATTATATGTTATCACCTAATACTTCCAATCCATTAATTTACATACACTTGGCTCCTCTTTTGTCTTATGTATATTGTTGTTATCTATTGATTCCAATTATACCACCATTTTTGGTTTTAATTTATTGATTTTTAAATTTCAAAAAACAAAATCTTTAAATAATTTCTTGAATAAAACCAAACCTGCAATAAGTTAAATTTATCTTGAAGTTAGATGATCACCAACACATTCATATAAAACAAACCAGTTTGGTTGTTTTACTTAAAAAATCTCTCTTTTTTAGTTGGGATTTTTTTAAAAGGGAAGTTGTTTAAAAAAGTCATTTTGATCCATCAATTTATTTTAAGGAAATTGGTCAAAAATAGACATTTTTCACCTCTAAATTGGTCATCTAGTTATTCTTCTCTTGGATTTACCAAAATATCACTATCTACACAAGTTCCGCCTCCCCCACTTGGCGTTCTACCCAAAGGATAAAAAAAATATCAAGTTCAAACCAGGTTAGCAAGTAACCATCGCAGTTGCGAACCTGAGTTGAATTTGATTTTTTTTTTGTCTTTTAGTTAGGTCCACAAATAGAGGAGGTGGAACTTGCATAGGTAATGACATATAGGTAAATCAAGGAGATGAACGACTAGGAGACCAATTTAGAAGTGATAAATAACTATTTTGAATAATTTTCCTTTATTTTTTTAGCTTTCTTTTAATATAATTGACTAAAATAGCCAATATTTACCAAATAACACTTTATCAATTTACGAAATCCACTTTTGTTGAATTTAGTAAAGTAACAATTTCTTAAGTTGCTTTATAATAAAACGCTACATCGGAAGTGAAAACACACAAGTGTCATTCACACAATTTAGCTATACCAAATTCATCAAAAAGCAGTTCTCACATGTTGCTAAAATGTTTATTATGAAATTATATATATATATATATATATATATATATATATATATATATATATTCAATTAATAGAGTTATAAAAACAACCATAAAAAAATAAATTAGGTAATCTTGAAATAACTATTTTAAACAACATCCTTTTAAAAATATTAAGAGTAATGTATAATAATATAATAAAAGGAAAACTCAAAATGAGAGCCAAAAACTGCAAGCAACAGTCACAACAATAAAGAATGCTTTAATTGAATTTGAAGATATATAATATAAGAGGAAGAAGAAGAACAATAAGAAAGATTGGTTTAGGTCCACCAACTGGTAGTTAGGGTTCCACAATCTCCATTTTTGAAGCAATCAATTTCTAATCAAACACCCAAATTAAGCAACACCCATATTTCTCATTTCTAGGGTTTCTCCAAAAAAAACCCCCAAATCATTCTTCATTTCAATCCCCACTTCACAAATGGTAGGTTTGCTTCTTTCATAATTAATAATAATAATAATAAATAATAAATAATAATAATTACAATCCTACTGTTTGTTGTGTTGTTTTTATCTTTAATTAATGTTATAAAAAACTTTCGATTAATTATTGCGGACTTCATTCATCGTTTGGTTCTGGAGATAGTCATTGTTCAATGATTACAAGGGTTGGTGTAGTTGTTTCTTTATTACTTTTTTTTTAATAATATTTTTGTTCTTTTTATATAATATTTATGAGGAATATTTATACATCTTCTTGTTCATATCCATTTTTTTGTCTCCCCTTTTGGAAGATTTTGTTTCTGCTGCTTTTCTTCTGTCTTTTCATCTTTCCTCCATACCACAGGTACCCAAATTTCTTCATCTGTTTAGTTCATCATCCTTAAATGATCCAAAGCTTCAAAATCAAATCTTTATGTATGTAAAATAATTACTTTTGTAAATATATTGGGATTTGTAGAAAAAAAAGGCATGTTATTTGTTTGAATTGAGTAATTATTGGTAAAGTAGCATAACCATTTGCTCAAAGTTTGAATCTTGAACCCCTTTCGTCAGTTTCAGCTGTTGAGTCAGCTCTGAAATGTCTTGTGGGTCCCGTGTGAGGCCAGTTGGGGTTGTCAGTAACCAATCTTGCTTAAATTTTTGTATATAGAATCAATGGATGATCAAAAAGGTGTCTTTTTGTTATATTTCAAATGGGTTTTTTTTTCTAATTTTTCTTATTTGGTTTCTATGGTTTTTTCTTGTTGAATTAGGTAACTACACCACACCAGCTTTCTAAAGGGATCATTCACCAGCCATTGAAATCTTTCGAAGTGATAGAGACCAACCAGTTTTGTTGATAATTAATAAAAGATGGCTACTTATTATCCATCTTCAACTAATCATCAATTCCCAAATTCATATCTTTCAAACCAACAACAACAAATCGATTCTTTTCAAGAATCGCAAATTCCTCCCATCGATATGATGTACCAAAACCATAACTCAACCGATGCCTCTTTCTTGGAGCTTTTATCCACAAACAACCCACAAAATCATCCTTCAAGAATCGATAATGATCATCATAGTTTAGATGATCAAGAACGAAACTTTCAGTATCAAGAATTGTCCCTTAGTCTTGGAATGCAAATAAATTCTTCTTCTTCTTCTTCTTCCATGGATTTGCCTTCTTTTCAATACAATTACTTAAATACCCATCTTCAAGATTCAAGTGATCATGGCTCTCAAAGCAATAAAGTTGAAAATATCGACTATTTGTCGTTTGATTTGGTTGGTGGGGTTGTGAAAGATAGGTCTACTATGAACAATGGTCAATGCTCGGTTTCGGGTTATCAAATCCCAAATGGGGTTGTGGCAAGAATTTATAATTCTAGATATTTGAAGCCATCACAGGAATTGCTTGAAGAAGTAGCTAATCTTCGTGAAGCTATAAGGCAGATAAAGATGAATAAACGGAATAATCTGAATAAGGTCGGTGTTGTTGATAGATTTGATGAAAGTAATAATACCAGAATTAACGGGGAGCCTCTCGAGTCTAATACCAGTTCCTCTAGTCAACTTTCGGCTTCTGAGAAACAGGATCTTCAGAACAAGATCGCGAAACTTGTTTCGTTGTTAGATGAGGTACACTTTCACTAGAATTCATATATTTAGATGTTACTGTTGGAGTCCTATGTCGGCTAGACTTGGACCATTTTTCCTATATATATATATATATATATATATATATCTATATAGAGTCTGAATATGACACGTGTCGCGCTCTCCTTTGTCCTCATGTTCACAACCAAGTTTGAATTCTCATTTGAACCCATCCCTATATATATATATATATATATATGTTGGAACCTCCGTTCTCTCTTAAGGGCTCTTTTGGAAAGTAATCTAATTTAACATTGCAAAGGAATTCTGAGATTCTAGCAACGACTTCTAAAACATCTTAAACATCGGTTTTATTTGTAGGTAGATAAGAAATACCGAGAATACTGTCAGCAATTGCGAGTCGTTGAAGCGGCACTCGATATGGTGTCTGGTTGTGGGTCTTCTAGGTCGTACACGACACTTGCACATCAAACGATATCTCGACACTTTCGATGCTTACGTGATGCCATTAACGCCCAAATTCAAACCACCCGTCAAACCTTAGGAGACCAAGATGATTCATCCGACAGAGTCTTGCCACGCCTACGTAACGTGGAGAAACAGCTCCGGCAGCAACACGGAAGTCTCGGTCCGCTTGGCGTAATGCGACATTCTTGGAGGCCACAACGAGGCTTGCCTGAAGGCTCGGTTTCGATCCTTCGTGCTTGGCTATTCGAGCATTTTCTTAACCCGTATGTTTTCTTTTTTCATGTTGTTTATTCTCTAGGGTTATTTTTGCCAAACTGGCTGATAAGCTAGCTGGTAGCTGAAAAACTAGTTGTTGGTGACTAACAAGGTAGGTGTTGGTTGATAAACCCGTCCACTTTTGGTGAAAACTAAGTTGAAAAAGGTGGTTGTTGGCTGAAATTCTAGCTGATAACTGAAAGGGAAATTTACAGAAATAGCTATTTTCAAACAAGACTTACCAAAATAGCCATCAAGTTTGCAATTGTGAAGGGGCCAAATATGTAAAATTGCAGGGACCAAATATGTAAAATTTGGAAATTAGATTCGCAAATGCGAAGTTGATATTGCGAACCTAGACCAAGTTTTACATATTTGGTCCCTAAAATTGCGAACCTACTTCAAAAACCTTTTTTTTAATACATTTTCAGCCTTTTGCAATTGCAAACCCGATGGCTATTTTGGTAAATCTTGTTCAAAAATGGCTATTTGGTAAAACACAAGTTCGAAAATGACTATTTCTGTAAATTTCCCTAACTGAAAAGCTAGTTGATGGCTAATAAGCTAGTAGGTAAATTAAGGGGTTGTTTGGTTGGTTTCCATTAAGCCCTAAATGGATAAAGTTGTCTGTGTGATTTAATCTGTCTGTATAGATTGAGAAGGTTTTTGTTTGGGATGGTATTTTAATAGATGAAGGGCGTGTGGTTTTTTAATTAGGAGGGGCAGGTTTGGAAAAAAACTTGGCTTTCCGCGTGCATAAATCTCCCTCCTAGAAGCTTAGTGAATAAGCCACTTTTATATCATCAGGCCACTACCAAACAATCATGTGCTGACCGAATAACTGAGTCCCATTAATTTCATTAAGCTCATTAAGCTGCTAACAAGCAAGCCCTTAGTCATGTCAGGTAAAAGCTAGTTGATAAGCTAGATAACAATGTAAAATAATCTAAAAACATGTTGAAAAATTAATTGGAAAATATAAAAAGTGAAAAAAAAACCCTAAAGTTTATTGAAATGCTACTTGAAGTAGGTTTTTAAGAAAGTTGCTTATGGTTAACCAAACGTGGCTTTTTCAAATAAGCTCAAAAAAATAAGCCAACTTATTTTTGTCAAACATGGCCTTAGTTTCTTACGCTTTATATTCAAACGATTTCTCTTTCCCTTTCAGTTCTAACCACTTTTAACATTTATATTCTTTAGATACCCGAAAGATTCAGAAAAAATGATGCTAGCAAGACAAACCGGGCTCACCAGAAGCCAGGTAACATTCATAAAACCGGCCCTTAATTCTTTCAGAATCGTGCTTAATTACTTATTACAAATCATTTTTTTTTATCAGATTGCAAATTGGTTTATTAACGCCCGTGTGCGCCTTTGGAAACCGATGGTCGAAGATATGTACAAAGAAGAGTTTCGTGATCAAGAAATGAACGGTAGATCTTCACCTAAAACGGCAATAATAGATCAATCATCATGGTCTTCGGAAGACAAAGAGAAAGATAATTTGAATCCAAATATAAATGCACGAATTAACGAATCGAATCCCGAGTTTGTGAACGATATTGAAGTCAATGAGTATGTGGGCCAAAGGCATATCGATTTAGGAGATCAATATAGGTTTGATGATCCGCAACTTTTACCTGATTTTGTCGTATAAATAAAAAGAAAAATAATAAGGGGTTTGATGGTCGGAAAAAAATTTGTAAATGTACACGAATAAATACCGTTAATGGTGTTCTTGACTCGAATTTGTGAATACGGGTGGGGTTTCAGTTGTACGAGTAGGGAAATTTTTTGTTTGAAAGTTAGCTTTTTATGTAAAGATATATGTATACCATTTTCATCGTTTGTAATAAAGCGACAATTTGTTATGTTTTTTTGGCAAGAATATTTCTTCGATTGTGTTTGATATAATGACACGTTCTCTTTCGGTTAATGAATAATACGAGTATGTAAAGTTTTTCTGTTTTTAACAAATTTGATTGTTTTGTTGTATAGAGGCTGGTTCATTTAGAAACTAGACGAATGATAGAAACTACAGAAACTTTGGCAAATCAATATAAATTTTTTTTTCATTAAATATTATGATTTAAGATATTATTGCACGTATGTTTGTTTCACCTTGTGAAAAAATTTCATGTGAAATTTTTACACTATGAAACACAAACATATGAATCTTTTCATTAGAAAAATATATTAAAAACTTTCAACTTATGCAAAACAGATACACGTGAAACTTTTACATTATGAAACAAACATAATAGAAACTAGACGAATGATAGAAACTACAGAATTTTTTGCAAATCAATATAAAAATTAATTTTTTTCATCAAATATTATTATTTAAGATATTATTGCACGTATGTTTGTTTCATAATATAAAAGTTTCACGTGTATCTGTTTTTCATAAGTTGAAAGTTTCTCATATATTTTTTTAATGAAAAGATAGATGGTTACAATTTGGATATCATTTTAAAAAAAATTAGATATCATTAAAAAAATTAAAATTAAATGATCATTTATTTAGAGATAGATGGTTACCTCCACCACAACCACCACCGGCGATCACCTCCATCTACACCACAATCACCACCTCCACTTCCACTACCACCAGTAACCACCATATAAAATCATTAAACAACATTTATCTGTAACTTGTCTACTCAAGGTCATGTCCAATTTTACTTTTAATGGAGCCAAACACCAGACATAAAAGTTTTCTTGTCCAGTCGTATCTGATGTTCTTGTATACCAAACGCTACCTTAAACTCTATTCAAGTTATAAAACTAGTTTTGCATATAAAAAAAACAAAGACTAATCGGGGTTTTATTATTTTTTTGGATTAGTTTTTCGATATAATACTTATTATTTTCAGGGTAATGTTTTTATTTAAATTCATCTTAATAATATTTTAGCTAACAATTTTACATTTTGGACTAATTAACATTTTCTTTTCCATGTGAAATCCCCTGTATATATGAAAGAGTGAAAAATCTCTAAAGAATCTTACTCTTTTTAACACCTCAAAAATTTAATTAAATATAAACAAATTAAATACATTAAAAAGATTAAATGACATTTTCGGCCCTAATCGTTTGTTTATACTTGGATAATGAAGGCAACGATGACATGAACCCTCTTGGATTCGTGTCTGCTTATAGTTCGTGATTTAGATTAGGGTATTAATTAAAGCGAACAAATAACAGGGTTAAAATTATAATCATGAAGTTTACAAATGATTTTTGTTAAAAGGAACAAACGTTCAAGGACCAAAAACAAATACCAAAAACTTATTTCAAACCGGTTCTTGAACTGGGCTTTGATCCCAACCGCGTCATTTAGGAATATGACCTTAAATGAGTTTTTAATTAAATCCATGATTTCTGACATATTAAAAGGATAATAGTTCTATATTCTTTGAAGATCATGAATTTGATTAAAATCTCATTTAAGTTTATATACCTAAAAATATCTCAAACCTAAGCCATGCTTGGGTCTCAATCAGTGTCTTCTAGACTTATTATTAAAAAAGATCGTACTATTAATTTGGGACCGCGGTCTTATTCAAGCATAGAACCGATCTCATAGGAGCTAAGGTTTTTAGGCCCAAATGTGTGTATCTAATCGTAACACATTTTGGATGGTTGAGGATTAAAAGCATTTTCAACAATTTTTTTATATGAGAGGAAAAATTCTCGAAAAAAAAACAGAAATTGCATTCAATTTCAAAAGTGTTTTCATCTAAATATCCGACCATTAATTATATTATTAAAATATTTAATAACGTTTTTAACATAATTTTTTTAATATTTAATTTATGTTCTCTCTCCTAATAACTAAAAATTAATTAAAATATTGTAATAACCTAAACTTTATAAGATGCTTAATGGTTAATCTTGGGTTATTAGTTTAATGCTTTGGACTTGGATCAGATACGATTGTTGGGATAGGGCTTAATTGCTTGGAAGCCCATGGTATATAAATGCAAAGAGAAGAGAAAATCCCTCATTTTCCCTCATTTCTCAATAATCAGTGTGTGTGGAGGAAGAACGCAGAGAAGAGAAGAAAGGGAGAAATCAGTATTGTGGGGGAAGAAGATTTAGCAAGAAAGGATCAGCTATACAATCTTCTCTTACATTCTATCTTTCTTCATTGGGGATTATAGTTTGATTTAAGGGTTCTAAACCCTATGTTCTTCAAGAGTAAATCTCTTATGATTGATTTAATCCCTTGTTTGGAGCTTATAGAAGTTCTTTTGCTGAGTTATGGTTTAGTTGAATCATCTCTTGGAGTTTTCTCAACAAAACCTCCATTGTTGCTCAATCCCAAGTTTTGATTGAGTAATTTGTTGGGTTAATCATATGGAAATGATTCCTATGTTTGGGTATTAGTTTTGAGGGTTATATGTTCATCATATATGTTTTTTGGGAATCATTGAAATCAATATTTTGGGTATTGGTTGAGTTTGGGGGCTGTTTCTTGGTTGTTAGTTCAAACCAGCTGAAACAGTGAGTCTCGCGGGTTACCCCGCGGGTTGAGGTCACGGCTAAAGCTGCGTAACTCACTGAGTTGAGGTGAGTTTGGCCGTTTGATTTTCCGCTTTGAGTTAGAGTTTGGACCTATGGTTTAGGGGTTTATCTTAAGTCTCTAATAGAAGACTTTGGGGGTAATTCGTTGGGGTTAACACCCATTTCTTGTTGTTGAATTTAGGCTTTCGGTTTGAAGGTTTGGACCGTTTAAGCTTCGGACCGGTTGTGTCCAATCCAAGTGAGTTCCCTATCACTTAAAAATGCAATGTGGACTATTTTAAATGCTTACGTGTTGATTATGGTTTTCTTAAATGCTTCGTTTATATGCAAAAACTACCATGATCACTTTTATAAGCTTTTGGGGTCGGTATGCGCATTACCTGTTTTAATTCCTATATCTAGATGGGATAAATCCTACATATAGGGGGCCATATATATAAAATCATATGTCTATGTGGGATAAATCCTACATATAGGTACACTTCTAATTGTAGGTGGGATAAACCCTATAGTTGGGTGTGGCTTTCAATTGCCATTTTCTTAAGAATATTAAATGTTCTCTTTATGGGAATGAGATTATTTATTCGTAAACCATTGCATGTTTTTAACTGATTTTGTACTGTGGAACTATTTTCTATTTTATGGGAATTCACTAGACCTTATGGTCTAACCCACGTTTTCAAGACTAATCTTTTTCAGGTAAGGGTACCATTGATAGAGGTGAAAAGGCTAACGGAAGGATGTGAAGGCTAGAGGGTGTTCTAGCTTAATATTTTGTTATAGTTGTTTTATATTCGACATCTAGTAATCCGTTGCATTTATCTTTATTCGAATTGATATTGTAATGAATTAACTTGTTTGGGTTAATCTTATGTTGGTTTGGACTTTAAATTTTTATCCAAATTGGGCCTTAGTTTTTGGGTCGTTACAAATATACTCTCTCCTCCCCAATTTAATTTTGAAGATTTCTTTCTTTCTTTTGATTTGAGAAAAATTCATGTGGAACAAATTCTCATTTTCTCCAAAATGGATATTATATCGGAGATATTCTGTAGCTAGTTTATGTCGAGTTCATCCTCTTTCTAGTTGGAAATAGGTACATTTTAGTTAATCCAAAACATACACATTAACATCGTATTTTTCTTTTATAAGAAGCAACATATTCATGAATTCAGTATCGACTTTTTTATTTTCTGCAATAGTTTCAAACACAATAATTTACGTAATTCACGTTTCCGTAGCCGTTTCAAATTCCTATTTTGTTTTCTTTTGATGATTAATACAAATTATTGAAGGTTATTTTGTTTTGTTCATCTTTAATGTGATCAGGGTCAGCGTCAAATATGAAAATGATCGTTTCTAGTAGATCTATTAACATCCAAAATGTATATTGGTGCATATCGTCGTTACCCTACATGAGGAGATAGCCACTTCTTGCAAAACTATCCTGAAACCTTTTTATAATTTATAGAAGCTAAAACCCATTTTAAGTCTAAACGAGAATAAGTTAAAAAAAGTGGGCCTTATCCCTACCCGTATGTTGTATTTGGCCATATGTCGATCCTGACCTACCTCATACCTAATTAGTAGGTCCAGTGTTAAATTGTCTCTAACTTAATCATATGATATTATGGGTTTTATTTAGTATTGACACTAAAAAAACATAAAAAACTTTTAACGTTTATCACATTGCAAGATTCATGAGCAATGTGTACACTTTTAAAACATATAATATTTATATAGAGTTACATTCATACACATTCAATTTTTTGTGAGACTCGAATCTTTAATCTCAAATAAATTTGGGATCAACTTTAATTCATTCCCACTCTTATATTTTACGAGACTTGAATCTTTGACCATTTGGGATCAACTGTTAATTCGGTAATTTTGGACCATTGACCATTTGATAATAAGATATATATATATATATATATATATATATATTTAGCCGACAAATAAATGGGAAAGAAAGATGAGTTACGTTTTCCAAAATCTTGTACGGTAAAAGCTCGTTGAATTCATTAGGGCTTGTTTTATAACATAACCAATTGTATAATTAATTCGATCAAGTTTTATTTCACAAATGTTGTTTCTAGAACGTAACACAATTGGTTTCAAAATGATATATTTTTATGTGGCCAAGAATTATCTCATGACTTTAACAGTCTTAAAATTGTCAGAGATTAATCTAGACAAATGGGTCATATACCCTTTCCAAAAAAAAAAATTGATATATTTCTATAGATCTGAACAATGGATCAAAATGAATCATTTGCTAAAACCCATAAATCTTGATAAAAGCAACCCTACAACAAATAAAAACAAACATTGATTTCTGGTTCTAAAATACTTGATAATATGGCAATCATAACCCATAATTAAAAACGTTACAACCCTACAAACCCTAAAATTCATAAAAAGTACAACCCAACAAAGCATTCAGCCTTGAATCATCACTACTAGTACCCAAACATATCAGCAGCAGAAGCCATGATTGGCTGTTGGTTATGGTTAAAATCCATCATGTTCCATGGATTCTCCACAAAATCAAACTCATTCAGACATTGATTATTGGTTGTAGAATTGGTATTTGCGTTGATGTAATTGATGATTTCGTTAAGAGAATCCAGTCTCTGACTCAGCTCACTTACCTGAGCCCTTAACACCGAGTTATCGGCTTCGATCTGAACGAATCGCTGAGTAGTAACATCGATTGTTTCCAAGATCTGTGAGTTATCTTTCTGCAGCTGATTAGCTTGAGCCAATAGATCATTAAGCTGCTGTTGTTTCCTCATCCTCGATCTCCGAGCCGATTCGCGATTGGATTCCATTCTCTTCCTTTTCCGTTGATCCGTCAAGCCGTCTTCAGATCCAAAGTGGTTGATTCCAGATGAATTTCCACTTGAAGAAGCCATTGATTGAACTTTGAAGTCAAGTATATATATATATATAAAAGAAATGAATGTAATAAAAAATGGTGATTTAAGTGGTTGGATCTAGTGGAGAATGGAAGTTAATTTCTGAGAAAACGTAGAACCAGTAGAGGAAGACGACGGAGAAAGATTGAACAAGATGAGTCCGGCGGATTAGGGAGGAATTGATCATAAAATCGGAACAGATGATTTCACAGAGAACAGGAGACATCAATCAATCTATATTAACATCCATATGAAGATGAACAAATTGAGATTGAAATTGAAATTGAAATCGAAGAGGTTTTTGAAGGTATGATTTAGGGTTTGTTTTATAGAAGGAAGAAAGAGATTTGGGGGAAGATGAAGACGAAAGTGAAAACAGTAAGACAGCTGGTGGCCAGAAACCAACAACTTCAAATGAAATCAACGTGTTACCTTTTTTGTTTGATTTCAAATTTTTTTTATTTTTTCACTAAGATATATCAGATTTAAAGTGTACTATGTAAATATATATATTATTTATATAATAATTAATGTTTGGTATAGTTTGTATCGAATTCAACCAAAGAGATCTTGAAGTTACTGGATAAATATCTTATGTATCAGAACCACTGTTTTATGGTAATTAAGATATATTATATTTTTATATTTTTATTATTATTTATATTTATATGATTGATAGATATGAATAAATCGTTAAAATTTGAGATAGGAGATTTTTATCTCAATTTAATGGTCAAGAAAAGTTATAGAGCTATTATGAGAGAACACCTTGAGGGTATCTTCGACAGAATTTTTTTAAACTTTAAATGGAGGATCAAAAGTAAAAAAAAATCTTCAAAAAAGTTTAAATTCAGCTCAATAATTTCTTAATTTTGTGGATTATAATATTAATTATATTATTAAAATATTATTTATCTCCCAATATTTAGGCTGCCTTTCGCAACTCATTCTATGAAGGAAAAGAAAAGGAAACTATGAAAAGATGAGGAAAGTGAAAAAAAATCAATGTCTTCGAAAAATTTAGGAGATAAATGAAAATAAAAAGAGAATGAAAATAATGGTTAGTTTCCTTCCAAAACTTTTCTTTCAAATATAGCAGGAAAGAAAAGAAAAGAAAGAAAATAAAATTAAAATCATTTAAAAAATTATTAAAATTACAAGATTTTTCATTATAAATAATATAATTTTAAAAGACATATTAATAAAAATGACATATTTCATTTTCTTTCTCTCTTTTTTAAGAACATGAAAAAATATTTTATTTTATTTTCCTTTCTAGTGTATTTTTTTTCTGGTTCAAGAACACAGATAAAAAAAATCTTCTTTATCTTCTCTTCAAATTCAAGAAGAGAGTGTTAATTTGAATGATTCTCATTGGTTTTAGCATCCCTAACAATTATAGCTATGATTTTTTTTAAAATAAAAAATTAAAAATCAAAATCTTTATGAAAATTATATCTAACTTCAATAGAACTTTATTTTAACAATTTTTAACATCAATTATATTATTATGATATTATATACATTTAATAAAATATTATTTCTTTACCCTAAACATTTATTTTTAATGTGGGAAAAATTAAAGTACTATATCTTTCTCATATATATAAGTTTTAGAGATTTTTAAAATTTTAATACAATATAGTTTTTGGAGCATAAAACTCTTATAAATCACCAAAAATATCTATTTATAGTACAACTATTACAGGTGCTTGGTAATCAATTTTGAAAAATATGCTATAACAATAAAAATAACTAAAATCTCTAATTTTAAGAATTTGTTAAAAATGATAACAGAACACGAAGTTATATAACTACTGCTTAATAAACCTAAAGTTTTACTAATTGAGTAATCCTCAGATATTTTACAATAATATTTATCTATCACATACTTCACTTTTATATTTATAATTACCGAGTTGTTGACTATGTTTCCAAAATTCATAACATATTATTAAAATAAAGATTTTAAGGATTCTAAACATATTTTTTTTGCTACAATTATTATCCATAATTTAAGAACATGCCAAAAGTATTACAATAAGAGAAATATTTTTTTCAACATATTTATACTAATAATGAATTTAAAAAAAAATTATCAAACAAAAAAATATATTTTAATTATATAATTAATGTCATATTATTCAAAATGAGGAATTTTATTAGTGTTGATTGTGTAATTTTCTTTTAGAAAATTTCAAGGTGATATAATTACTGCCGTCTTTTAAGGACCAAACAAGGATATCAAAAATCAAACTTATAATGATGACTTTAAAAATGTTTTACTAAATATATTTAAATCAAAACCGACGGAAAAAAATGATGTAATGTCATTATGTCCATTTTAATATTAAATTTCAAAATGTTTTTTGTAATATGTGCTTTTATGACACTATTAAAATATTTACTATGGAAAGATTTTTTAAATATAAATTACCTTTCTAATTCTTCTGATTCAGTCTTTCTTTAATTATTACTCCATCTATATAGATTTATGTAAATAATTTCCATCTCTATAGGATATAAGAAAAAAAAATTATTATTCATTCTTTAATTATTAATTATTTATGTTAATTCTTCTCTACCTCTACCTCTTCATCCTTTCATGCTTAATTTTTTATATATTTTTAAATAGCAATCTTTATCACTATTTTTCTGTATTGGAAGCTAATGGGTTTCTATGGTATCAACTATTTAGCTAAGAAATGTATAGTAGTTCAAATTTGCTTTAATAATATAATATTTCCTACGATTATTTGTAAGTGTAAGTTTTGTGTTTATGGAGAAAACCAAAGAATAAAATACATTTGGAGATTATTAAATAAATCTAGAAATTGCACACAATAACAAATCAGATTTGCTTTAATAATAAGGAAAAGATTTAGGAAGATAGTTTAGAAGAAAATATCGATTTTCATATTAAATATTTTATCTTTCATCCAATCACTAAAAATTTAGGAGTTATGTTTCCCAAACACATTTTTAACTTGTTTTATAATTTTGGTACAACCTTACCTTTTCCATTTAATACTATTTAAGATACAATCATGTACCTCCATTTAATAGTATTTCACATACATTTTATGTGCTTGAAAAAAAATGCCAAGTTGTTATCTATTTTGGATGTCATATATAAAAGAAAATGACCATTATGGTCGTATAGGGGTAAATTCGTTCAGAAAAAAGAAAGTCGGGTTACTGATGGGAATTTCAATTTCTATAATTAGAACAAAGACTAGGATACATGCAGATTTGTACAGTTTTAATCAAACACGAGGCTTTAATTTCGAAAGCCTAGATATTCAAATTTATATTTTGATTAGGCTTTAATCAATCTGGTCCTAATCTACTCCACTTCAGGACTAGTCCTTAAAAATTCTTTGATCTCGAAAGAATAAATAAAACGAATCCAACCATGAAGAACCGTATCTATTGACCCTGCTCCTTTTTACTTCAGTTCTGCTTTGATCTTCTTCTAGATTGATTCATAATCAACCTTTCTCTAAAAAATTAAAGAAGTGTCACATGCACGAAGGAATGTAGTCTTTTTGTACATTTTGCATACCATTTTCATGCATGTTCTTAATTATATCAAGTGGTATGTACCATCATAAAACGATTCATATTATTTTTGTTGTTCATCTGTTATGTACTTTATTTATAGTTAATAACTATATTCTTGATTAGATTAAGATTTTTGACGGATGTGTACAAATACATGATCAAATACGAATCCAATACGTACGAGTGTGTTTATACATATATGTATATATAGCTAGGGATCAAACCAAGACTAGCTCAATCTTGCCACCAAGTTTGGGTTTATTCAAATTCAAGATGTGCTTAATTAAAAATGTATAGCTTGAATTAAGTTTTTTGAGAAGTTTTTGCCTTAAAACATGAAATGTGAGAGCATCGCAAGAAAATCTTTTATAATTATTTTAAAATGAATATTTCAACAAATTTTCAATACTTAATTTATTAGAAATGATAATACATTTAACTTCATTAGTGAAAACAGTAAAAAAAATCATTTATCTCTCTATTTAACATATAAATTTAGAAAGTTTTTCGTATTTAATTTTTTTTTATTTTCTCTCATACTCCTTCAATTTTATCAAAAGGACTAGAGGATTTGTTTGAGAGCGAAAATGTTAAAAAATTTGAGCTACTAAAAAACTAGCAACACCAATTACAATAAATTTTGATGAGTTCAAGTTATAAATTTCACAATCAGTATTATACACACATATATATATAGAGAGAGAGAGATCTAGAGAGAGTCAGGTTCGTATAAAAACAAAAACCAAATAAAAGAATACGAAAACAATCGAATCACATGTGATTTTACACTAAAATTACGTGTAAAATCACATGTGATTATTGTGACTTCGGTCACAACCTAAGATTGCAGTTGCAGGCAAGTCGTCCGCTCCTCCTTACGTTGACTGTGTTCCATAATCACATGTAAAATCAAATGTAATTTGGTCGTTTTCTTTATTCTCTTAATTTAACCAAGTTTATAAATGGTGTAATCAAACCCTTTTTTTATGTATGATATATGATGAGGGAATACGGATGGGTACATTGCTACAAACTTGCACACTTAAATTCCTGACGTCTTTATTAGACCTTACTGGAATCTTTCTTGTAATGTCGAGTAAGATTTATCTAAGATGTTACAAGCACGCTTCTTCGAGAACTCATCATGCTCAAATGAGACGTCCCCCACTATCCTCATCAGACAAGAATCGACTCTGATACCATATGTTATATCCATAGTTTAAAATTACAGTGTTACCCGAATAACCATCAAATCAACTTAATTAAAATCATGATGAAATGATTATAACCCACAATTTTAATTTTGAACCTATACAGTGTTAGAGTCCCACGTCGGTTAGACTTGGACCATTTCTCCTCTATATATGTTGGAACCTTCCCTTTCTCCTCAAGGGCTCTTTTGGAGATTCATCTAGGGGTTCCACATATCCTAATATGGTATCAGAGCCAAGGTCTACCACTCAAAGGGACTTGACACTTCCAGATAACCCCCTCCGGACAATTCAGTGTCCATCTAGCCTCGTTGGAGGGGGCGTGTTAGAGTCTCACGTCGGTTAGACTTGGACCATTTCTCCTCTATATATGTTGGAACCTCCCCTTTCTCCTCAAGGGCTCTTTTGGAGATTCATCTAGGGGTTCCACATATCCTAATATACAGAACTCGTAAACTTTTTTTGAAAAGCTGGATATGTTATTAAGGAGAAACAAAACTACAACAAATCTGGTGCAGAGATGAAAAAACAACCGAAACCAAGACCAAATTGAAACCGGAAAAAGGAAAAAAAAGAAAAGGCTAGAACACACCTTAACTAAAGAACAATCATCAAAGGGAATTTGGAGACCCGATCCATGAACCCCAAGATTTAGCGAAACTCTTGCTCCTTACGGAAATCCAACCGAAAGAGTTGGCTTGGATTTTGCCAAGAAGGTCTTCACTCAAGATGACGCCGTTAAACACACGAGAGTTTCTAAAATACGCAACAATCCAAATTACGGGTCGGAAAATACATTTTAGAGAACTCGTAAATTTAATTTTTTAATCCATATGAAATGAATTGTCATAAAGTTTAATTTGAGAAAAAGCTATGTGTGTATATGTAATAACCATCACATATGGTCAATCTTTTTGGGTAAACTTAGAAATTAAGAACGGTATTCATGATTTGAAAAATTAACCACAAGGATGGTGATCGATTGGTTTGAGTTTGGGCTCTAAAGATCAAAACTGTCTAGAGGTCCTAGATTCGAATGTAAAAAGGAATAAAAAAATCTCCTTGTAACCACAAAGACTCAAATACGATGACTCTGATGTAGTTTCTTTAAAATTAGTCGACCTACCTAATGTAAATAGAATTTTTTTGGATGTATAGAATGTTCACATCTTTTATATATTTAAAAGATGAGAAGATCAAATTAAACTTTATGTATGGCAATTGGAATCCATTACCATTAGTGGTTCATCCATGTGCCCACTTTCCAAAACACAACACTTCACTGATTAAAGCAAAAAAAAAAAGATATACATGCTGGATAGTTATCTATCTATACACTATTTGTCTATTTATACAATACATTAAGATATAAATTTTTTAGAAAGTCAACAAATTTATGTTTACATAAAATATAATTTGATAGTTGAACATGTCTAATAATTCAATGATTTTCATTTAAAAAAATAAAAAATTTCAAAATATGAGTGTCTAATTAGATTATAAAGTTCTAAATTTTTGGGGTATAATTAATTTTTATTCAATTCAAAGTTTTATTACAATTTAAATATTTAGAAAAATAGGCATGTAGTTTTAATGATATGATATTTTTTTTGGAAAAAAGTAAAAATAAAAGTATGATATATGAACATGTTTATACATAGGCTATTAGTTATGGTCGTTTACTAAATGTTTACATGATAAACATTTATCGGGTCATTTATCTTTCTGAATAAACATGCAAAGGCTGAGAATTTTACTCAATAGGAACGATGAAAAAAGATGAAGAGTCTTATCCGATAATCGAGGGTGATGATGCTTTTACCTGATAAATTGTTGTATATTATACCATCATGATAAACTACAATCTTATCTGCTAAAGTAAATAAGGATGCTAACTCTGACTGATAATCCCTTACTAAGTAAACGTTTGGATAAACTACTCCTTAGTTTTATAAAATTTGAACAACTTTATAAAATGTATATGCATGAAGCACTACACATACACCTTAAGTTTTAAGAAATGTACTTTAAATAAATATATTAAATGAGTATTGTAAGACTCTAAGGAAGATGCTTTTATGTTATGGTGTGTGTATATATTAATTGTGTGAGAATAAAAATTAAAGTAAAAAAGCATAAGAAAGTATTTGAACCCTTAATCACTTTTAATTTCACCCTCATTTCATGACTTGTGCTTCTTATATGAATTGATTCGGTACATCTTGGTGTATTTTCAGGACCAAATATATAAAATTTGGAAATTACATTCGCAATTGCGAAATTGATATTATGAACCTAAACCAAAATTTACATATTTGGTCCTTAAAAATTAAAATTACGAACCAAGTTTAGTTCATGAACTTTTTTTTTATATTTTTATTTTCGTAATTATAAATCTGATAAGGTAATTTATGACTGATAAGGTAGCTGATGACTTATAAGGTAGCTGATGGCTGATGAACAAGTCACGTTTGACAAAAGCTAACTGATAAACATGTAAAATAACCAAAAAAGACATCTTGAAATATTAATCACTTATAATATAATTAAAATAAATATTTAATAAAATAATATTTTAATTCAAACAAGATAGTAAAAAAAATAATAATATAATATGTATGTTTAAATAAATTAAATTGATTATCATATATATTATAAATTTTGGATTTGTTAAAATAAAGTTTAGAAAAAAATTTATATTAGTTATGATTTTAAATAACTTCTACGTATAATATATGAATAACTAGTCATTCTAGTTAATTAGTAATTTTTCAAAAATTATAATTAATAATTAATTTATATTAGTGAATAATTTAAGATTAAAATAAAATTAATAATTGTATTAATTAATGATTATCAATTAAATAAATTAATAAAATAAAAAGAATATTAATTCATAACTACAATTAAAATTAATTAAAAAATTAATTAATAATATTCAAAATAGTATTAATTATTAATTAATTAAAATTAATTAGGGGTATAATCGGAAGAAAATGACAAAAAGCTCAATAAGTTACTTCAGACTAGTTTATCAATAAGTTAACTTATAAATAATAAATTAATTTATCAAACATGTACATAAAAAATAAGGTAGCTTATAAGCTACGTTATTTTTTTACCAAACAATACCAAAATCATAATTAAAAAATAATTATTTTAATAAATTTTCCGTGGGTTTTATATTTTTAGCTTTATGATTGCTAAACTTCAGAAACATCACATGGAGATTCTATTAAAGCCTGACTGCTAGCTGGTCCAGACCTACCTATATATATTAAAGATACGATTCACAGATCGATTTGCCTTTTATAAAAAAAAAAGAGGGAGCACTTATCATACATACTAACATATATCTATCTTTATAAAAACGTCTAATATATGATTTTATATTAAATGTTACATGTGTTTAACAAGGAATGGTCAAATTTTCGAGGTTGCCCAACTAATTAAATACGTCTCCATACAGTGACGGATTCAGAAACTTTTATATAGTTGAAGACATATTTAGGGGTATAGAAAAAATTTCAAAACAAAATAATTTATCTGGACCAAAACGGTTTTGAATTTTCCTTTTCAGCTTAAACAGTTCCGTTAACCGAATAAAGATAACTTATTGCACTCGGTTTTCAGTTGATGAGAGCATTGTCATGTTGTTGTTGGCAGTTGTACATGTCTGTGTGTAGAGGTGTAAACGAAGAAAGTCGAGTATTATGTTTTTTGAGCTTGGCTCGAAAAAATTATACCAGGCTTGAGCTCGACCCAAACTCGAATAACTTTTTCAATGTAGGGTTCAAACACGAATAACTTTTTGATGCATTAGAACAACTCCAACAACACTGCTAAAACAGAAAAAAAAAAGTTCTCTTTCTTTAAAATGCCTCAACACCATTGCTATCTTGTTTTCTATTTTAGACGATTAGAGAGAAAACTCTAAATATAAACAATTATCTAAAACATATAAATTAAAAGAGATAAACAATATTTTAATCATAACAACCAATTAAATTTATTGAAAATAAATGGGTAGGATAGAGAAAATTATATTTTATTAAATATACTTAATATTTTTATGTTTTATATTTTGGAACGAACGGAGTTGAGCATTGGTTTTATGAAACTCGGCTAATTAAGTTAATCGAGTTCTATTTTGTATTCGAGATTGACTCGGGCTTGATAATTAATAAGATCAAACTCGAGATAAACGAGCTTGAGCTTGAGTAGCTGGTTAAGAGTTTGAGTTGCTTACATCCCTATTTATGTGTGTTACAAATAGGCTGATTTAAAAATACAATCAGGATATCAAGTTGGGGACCTTGCCTTATTCCTATTGGACGCAAAGTTAGAAAATTTACTAAAAAACCTTTTTTATAGCCTTTTTAAAAAAATTGGTGGGTGTTGGGGGACTAGGCCCCTACCACCGTGCACTAGATCCACCCCTATTAAGCACATACATCCCTATGTTGGTGGTTTTTTAATCACATGTAACATATATGTTTTCATGTTATCCTAACTTAATCTTGTTTTCATTTGAACTCAACTATATATATATATATATATAGGTACAAGATCGTGTGAGAAGTTAAGTTAAGGTGGAAAGCATAAGAATAGATCTGGACGCATGATCACTTTTAATCTCAAACCCATCTATGAATTACAAGGATGGAGATATCTTCTTACACTTCTCATTATAACTCTCCTTCTCACTGGAACCCAATCCTACATTATATAAGGTGCAATATCGCGTGAGAATGAGAGTTAAAGTGAGAAGCGTAAAAAGGGATATGGACCCTTGATCAACTTTAATCTCAAACCCACCCATGAATTGTGCTTCATACGAAGATTGATCTGGTGCATTGTGATGCATCTTATCTCGATGCATCTTTTCTTGTGCATCTAACAGTGAAGATCTTTTCTTACGTTTTTTTTACCTTAACTCTCTTTTTCACCTGCCCTTTGAGAATAATCAAAAACGGAAAGTGTTCAATTGGAACATGAAAACGTGACTAAATTGGTCCTAGTTACTCTTCGGGACGGAGTGGAAGAAGGGAGGGGATTCTCGAACGCGAAAAAGGATCCAATAACTTTGAAAGAATTGAACGAGGAGCCGTATGAGGTGAAAATCTCATGTACGGTTCTGTAGAATGGCAGTAAGGGTGACTTATCTGTCAACTTTTCCACTATCACCCCAAAAAAACCAAACTCTGCCTTACGTAAAGTTGCCAGAGTACAATTAACCTCTGGATTTGAAATCACTGCTTATATACCCGGTATCGATGTTTTAAAACCCGGGTTTTTAGTTGACCCGGTGTGGTGACCGGTTCCTGGGTTAACTGGCTCAACCTCCGGGTTAACTGGTTTCAATAATTCTCTTAATCCCTTGTATTTTTTTCATTTTCTGCGTATATATGTATATATATATATATATATATATATAAAGTAATAATTTGATGTGCAGCACGTGCGGCCCGATTATTTAGGATTAATCCGGGTTTTAAAACATTGCCCGGTATTGGCCATAAACCTATATATTATATAAAAGATATTAATTTGTGTGCATGGAAAGGGAGCGTATATGGTTATTTTAGTGGAACGGCAAGACGGCTGAAGAAAGTGGCGTTGACTGGTCTCTACAATGAATGGAAGAGCTTTAATCGACATGCATGCATGTAATTAATTAATTACAAAGTATATGACACTTAAGTAAATTACAAATTTGGTTCATGTCGTTTATACCTTTTTTTTAATCCATATTGGCCCAAAATTAAAATAAGTATAAAGATAGGAGTTTTGGTTTATATTTTTGCACACCTTAAATTCCTGCCATTAAAGAAATAAAAAGATCTATTAACTCCGTTAAATAAAATGATATTTGTGTATATATATATATATTATATATATATATATATATGAGATTAATCAAATAAAAACCCCAAAAATGTTACAAACTCGTAAAAATCAATACAAAAATAAATTTTTTCATAATTTTTTTATATCAAATGTTATGATTTAAGATATTATTTCATATTTATTTGTTTCATAAGATGAAATTTTCACATGTATTTGTTTTATCATATGAATTTTTTTATGCGTATTTTTGGTTTCACTAGATGAATCAATTTTTTTTTCCACATGTAATTATTTCATAAGGTGAACATAAACATATGTGTACAATATCTTAAATTATAGGTTTTGTGAAAAAAATCATGTAAAAAAATATTTTTTTATCGGTTTTCACGAGTTTGTAACATTTTTATGGTTTTTATTTGATTATCGTCATATATATATATACACACACATACATACCAGGTAGGCAGGTACATACGAAAACAACAATAAAATAAAATAACATGAAAACGGTTGATTCATATATGAGTTTATACTAATATCAAGTCTAAAATCATATCTAATTCATACAATTTTGGTTGTGACTGCAGGTCACGGGCCAGGTTGCCCACTCATCAACGTGTTAACCGTGTTTCGTAATCAAATATGATTTGACTGATTTCATATATATATATATATATATATATTCTATTATTTTGACTACAAACTCATTTAATCATCCACTTTTTTTTTTGAACGACAAGTTAGTAGTTAGTGATTCAGACCCACAGTGACATCCATATGGGCAGTATGCGGGACCCGGACCTTCATCTTAGGGGATAAACCCCCACTCCTCCACCATTTTTAGGAAAACTACCACTCCCAAGGCTCGAACCCGAGACCTTGAGGATGATGTAAAAACCTCGGTACCGCTAGGCCAGAGGTCCTTTAGTTGTGACTGCAGGTCACGGGCCAGGTTGCCCACTCATCAACGTGTTAACCGTGTTTCGTAATCAAATATGATTTGACTGATTTCATATATATATATATATATTCTATTATTTTGACTACAAACTCATTTAATCATTCACTCTCTCTTTCTTTTATCTATATAATATTGATTTTGATCGACATGCATTCATGCAACAAAAATGAATTCTTAATTAAAAACTACAATCTACTTTCTTCAAAGAAAAAAGACCAAAAAATCTATTAATTAGTTAAAGTAATTACGTTTTCAGTCTTCACAATCTTATTTATTAATATTTAGTTAAACATTTGTTAATTATTTTAATCGAATTAATTACATTAAAAAAATAATAAAGGGAGTAAACAATTTGTGCACGTTATCATTAAGCTTCCTTCGGGCCGTCAATTAGTGCTACGTCTATTAAAAATTAAAGTTTGATTTTTAGTACTTTAAAGTCAAAATTGAACCCTTACTTTGTTTGACTAACTCATGTTTTCAATTATCCATTAATTAATAACAAATCAATATTCGGTCCTTTAATTATTCATCTCCACTTTTTCATTAATAATTCACCCAAAAATAATTATATTTGTTATTAACATATAAATTAGACTTGGTTAATTGAGAACTTCAAAACTTATGAAATTTATAAAAACTTCTATTTTAATTAACGTTTTGTTTCATATGATTTTTTTTATTCATCTAAATAAAGTAATTAATGTAGTCATTAATATATTTTTTACAATATGTTCATTCCATATGTATTATGTTCACAATATGAAACTTATTGCATGATTTGTTTGTTTCACAAACATGCCAAATATTCACATCGTGAACCGACTACATATGAAACAAATATATATTAATCGTCATATTAAATTATAGCCATAGATGAAAAAGTCATATAAAATAACACATGTTGTATTAATTTTCCAAGATCTCACAATTTACAGAGTTTTTAAAAGAAGGTCACCACACATAAATAATAAATAATATCTTTAAGAATTCAACTTCAGCTTTCTTGGTTTTTTTAGATTTTTTTTGTTTTTATATTATGACTAGTTATTAGGATTATTAAAATATCTGATAGTCAATTGACTATGATCAATCGGTGCTATGAACCTACCTTTTTCCAAAGGTGAAACCTTTCGGGTCATAATCTATGGTCTATATGGTTAGCACATGTTTTCAGTCATCTGTTTTTTGGGTAAAAATAGCTGGAGAAAACATGACAAGATATGAAATTGTATTATCTAGTCTCCGTCAGCAAATGCTTTAAGGAAACATGATACTGCTAAAAGAAAACTAAATAAATCAACGATCTCTAAAATCCAGTGGTGATAATTATCTCCAAGGTTTAGCTAGCTTTGATTATAGAATAACATTCTTGCTATTAGAACAAGATCAAAGCTTTTCTATTGGATGATATATATTAAACTCTACCACTTTTATAACGCAATTGACAAAAAGGGTGAGGCGACTTTACCAAAATACAAGACAGGTCTCGGCGTCTCCCTGTCTCGGGGTAGATCCCGTCCTCACTAGCCACAAATATTAAATCAACTAAATAATGTGTCATCATCTTGGTATCTTTAAATACATATTTTCATATAAAATCAATTTGAGTTAATTCATAAATTTGTTCAAAATCTGATTCATAAATTTTTCTTTAATGGCCCCGAATAATTAGATCATTGCTTTTATAAATCACCCCAAACATGTGTTTGAGCCTTTTTCTTTCTTTCACTTGGCATTTCGATTTTGTATATATTTTTGTAAATTTTTTAATTTTTTTTAATATTAGTTATGCTACATTCTAACACTACTCATTTAAGTTGGTATAAGTAAAATTTAACCATAAAAGAATCCATGATAAAACCATAAGGCTTATGATGTACTGGTTAAAGTTTGTGGGGGAATAAGACTAGATAACTCATCTATCACAGGTTCGAATCCAGACGCAAACAACTTGTGGCCACTGGAAAATTATCTCAGGGCTGCATTATTTAGCAGTCATAAAATTGTCAGGGATTATTCTAGGCAAATGCCTAGGATACCTTTAAAAAAAAAAGAATCCATGATAATCTCATATGAACTAATTAATATTGTATTGTTTGGTAGAGTTAATTTATTATACAACCCTTACATTTGTATAACCAATGCAATCAAATGTCAATCGTCCAGTTAATAGGATGAATATGCGATTTTATAAATATTTTAAATGTTTTTTAATATAAGCATTGATCATAATTAATTAATTATAATCATCTTCCACAAATATTCAATTCATAATAAAAGAACTTCCACAATTTTCATAAATATATCAATTGATTGAGTTGCATTAGTTATAAAAATGTGACGACTTGCTTTTGAAACGTCCTTTTGTTTGGTGTGGATCTTTAAATAATTTTTAGAGTAAATTATGGTTTTAGTCTTATGGGTTGTTAATAATTTTGATTCTTGTTCATATGTTTTAAAAATCATGCTTTTCATTTCTATGGTTTGTAATTTATATCTATTTTTATTCATTGATTTACTTATATCTTTAAATTTAAAGGATCAAACAATAAAGATTTTTAAACCACGGAAGCAACACAACAATAACCTATAAATAACAAAGACGTAAAATAGCAATTAATTACAACCATATAAATGAAAACTACATAGACAAAATCACTATTTTTAACAAACTACAAGGTTGAAAAACATAACCTATTCTAATTATTAGTAAAAGTATTTAATCAAATTATATATATTATAGCTGTTTTCTTTCTCAATTGTCACTTTATTATTGGAAAAAATCAATAATTAACTTTTAGGGGGTGTTTGGTTCGCCAGAATTGAATGGAATCTGGTGGAATTGGAATCTGAATTCCATTGACCAGATTCCAATTCCCTTGTATGGTTCATTGTTTTCAAGAATTGGAATTTGGCAAATTCCAAAGAATTCCAAAATAGAGCAATTTGAGATTCCTTAGGTTACCCTTAGGATTTCATGGGAATTGAATTTGCTCCTTTTTTAATTCCTCAAATACCCTTGCCACATTACCCAACAATACCAAAACCGAACTGTTTGGATTTTCGATTCGGTTTTTTCGGGGTTTTTTTTTCAGTTTTCGGTTTTTCGATTTCGGTTCGGTTTTTTCGGGGGTTTTTTCAGTTTTCGGTTTCTCGGTTTTTTTCGGTTTTGTTTCGGTTTTTGTCCACTCCTAGCAGTTAGGTTCTCCATCGTCTTTTGCAACAATTAAACTATGTCTTGCCCTAACAGATGTTGTTTTGCAGTTTTTTTTGCAGTTTTTTGCTGTTTTTAGCCGTTTTGCTGTAAAAAAGTTATGATTTTTGCTGTTTAGCTGTTTTATGTAGTTTTTAGTTGTAAAAAAACTCATTATTTCTAGTGTTAAAAAAATTGAAGTAATTAATAATTATTTTATTTTATTAATTTTAGTTTTAAAAAATTAAATTTAATAAAAAAAGTATTTTAGTCATTTACTGGAATTTCATTCAAATTCCAAAGCTACATTCTGTGAACCAAACAGGCAGATTCCAATTTATTTCAACAGATTCCATTCCAATTCTGCCAACCAAACAGCTGGTCAAACCTGACAACATTCAATTCCAATTCATTCAAAGTCAAATTCCTTTGACAGATTCCATTCCATTCAATTCCATTCTGCGAACCAAACGCCCCCTTAGTTTATTCTATTTTAGACTATAACTTTTAATTTTTTCGTCATTTTAAAGTTTTGAACTAACTTTTCAGCTAACTTATGTCAAATATAATAATTAACAAGTAACAACTAGCTTATTAATCACCAACTATTTTATTACCTAGGTTGTCAACCATAAAAAAGCGGGCATTTACTAAATGCTTACCCAATAATATTTCTCATCAGATGAAAATGAGAATGATCGAGAATCATACCTGATAACGCGGTAGTAACAGCGAAGATGATGATGATGATGATGGAGAGTCGTATTCGGCAATTGAGGGTGACGACTCTTACCCGGATAAACATTTACCGGGTGAAATGTAGCATACAATATTATTTTGATGTATTAGAGCATCTCTAACAGCATTGCTAAAATAAAAAAAATGAGTTTGATTTCTTTAAAATGCCCCAATAGCATTGCTATCTTGTTTTCTATTTTAGAGAATTAGGGAGAGAACTCTAAATATAGAGAATTCTCTAAAATCTTTAAATTAGGAGAGAAAAACAACATTTTAATCATAACAACCAATTAAATTTATTGAAGCTAAATGTGTAGGAGAAAAAAATAACACATTATTAATTATATTGAATATTTTAACGATGAATTCTCTAAAATAGAAAAGTTGTTGAAGTTGAAATAAAATGTTTTTAAAGATTTTAACTTTTTATTCTCTGTTTTTAAAAAATTATTCAAACTCTGTTGGATATGTTTTTACAATCTTATATTACCAAATAAAATAGATATATTGTTGACTTTTGCCGGTAAGCATTTAGCAACATAACTTTTGGGTAGATGGTACATAAAAATTACAAAATATGAAAATAATGGTTTCTTTTGTAGGGTTGGGTTCCGGTGAGAAGAAAAGTTAAGGTGAGAAGCGTAAATGTAACATTCTGATTTTTGGCCCAGTTGAAGAAAGTGTTGAACCGAGCGATTCAATAAACAAGAGTGAATTTCAAAGTTTAAGCAATGGCACCGATGATACTGAGAGTATAGTTGTCTCGACTATTGTGCAATGCGATTGTGACATCTATCACAATAGTACCGGTTTTACCTAATGGTTGGTGGTCCCGACAATTGTGTCATGCAATTGTGACAACGGCACAATGGACCATTCATATCGGATCTTTAGTAAAGTGGAATCCCAAGTCCTCTATGTGTTTCACCCTTAGAATAGTTTAATTACGTATTTTGATGTTGATTTATTTTAGGTATCATCGTTTTGGCGAGAAACAGACTTAAAACGAATGAAAAATAGGAAAAACACCTCGGTGCAATTGATGTTATAGTGTCATACTATAGTGACAGTGTCACTATAGCATGTCAGGATCACCAGAAGGGGGAATCGACTTTCGGTAAAATCTGGGCGATTGTGTCATGCGATAGTGACATGGCACATTGCATGTTACTATCGCGGGCGACCTACAACGTATAAAATCGGGATTTTCTTCATTTAGCCATAACTTCTTCATCACAACTCCGATTTGGGCAATTCAAAGTGCTATGGGTTCTTATTTTGAAGATCTTCAAGATGGAAACAATGAGAGTTGGATATTCCTCAAAGAGTTGTGGTTCCTATAAGTCGAAAGGTAAGCTTTTGGGGTTTTTGCACCATATCTAGGGTTTGGTTTATGGTTTTGATTTAGGCTTTCTTGTGGTGTATTTTGGGTTTGTTTATGATCTAGATGAAGTTCCTAGTGATGAATGTTGTGGATCTGAAGCTCTCTCCAAAGGAAACACGAGTTATGGAGTAAAACCTAGATTTAGCCTAAATCTAGCAAGGCAAGTGCAAGTTGTTTTGTGAAAACGGTGTAAATGCCAAAAAAATGTCAAGTTTGGAGTATTAACATGTTTTACTTACTATTTATCAAATGTGTGAGTAATTTTGGTGAAATGTGCATATTTGGTATAAAGGGGTTTTATAAATCATGAAAAATACTTATGTTTGGGTTCCTAGACATTTTGATAAATAAAACATAAAAGTGAGGTGTCTAGATGTTTTATTTTATAAATGAAGATTATTTGCTATTATGCATTTTGGGAGTATTTGATTTATAAATCATTGGAACATACATGTTATTGTATTATGAGGCATTTTGAAATAAATGAGTATAATCTCATTTGGAAAATGGTTTGTCTCAACCAACGATGTTTATCATGCTTTAACCCGGTGTTGACTAGAATGAGTCTTGAGAAAATTTGTTCGATTTAAATTGCTCTATGTCAAGTTTTTAGAGTTATATGCAGTTATGACATATTTACTTGATATATTACACGTTTTGGGTGCGTTAGTCATTCATTTAGTGTCATGTAATTTTATGGCTAGAATGTAATGAATTCATAGACATATAAGTTGGTCTAATGGTGTATGCATGGGATGAGATTCTCATGTTGTACAACTTGAATTTCTTTTTGTTTTATTGGGAATAGGCATTGTGATCAATTCTGTAATTTTCAATTCATCCCTTATTTATTTGAAAGATTGTATTATCTTATTTATAAATTGGAAATAGGCATTGTAATAATTGTGTAATTTCCATACATCATTTCACTATCTCGGAATAGGCATTGTGATAATTAGTGTAATTCTTGAGGTAAGAGTTTATGTGCACAAATGACTATAATATTGGTTTTGTTTGATATCAATGGCTATTAGACCTTTATGTGACGCTCTATAACATTGGTTTGTGTCCTACCTTTGTGTCTCATCACGACTAGTGGTAAATCGGGTCTCCTCCGTCACCGAAAGATGTTGTTTTGGGTATAGAGTTTTATCCATTAATTTTGGTGACGTATTTTGGAGTATGAATTATTATCCACATTTTGTAATAGTCGATATTTGAGACTTAACCATATTTTGGTATTCTATAAAATGGAGTTTTGTCCATATTTTGGTATTTGAAGCATTTAAATGTATTCACGTTTTGAGTGAATAAAAGGTGTAGAGTTCGTGTTTGAACGGGTACTTCTATTTAAAGCTTTCGTACTCCGGTATTTTGATTTAAAGCTTTTGTTACGAAAATGATGATTTTGGTAAATTATTATCTATTCAAGCAGTTCTTTCGATTTATGTCATTTATAAATATTGTTATAAACTTTTGAGCTCACTAAGCGTTAAACCTAACTTTTTCCTTTGTCAGCATGTTTATCAGGTTCTTGTTGGGCTTGGTACTAGCAACACGTGTGGACTTGAGTGCTAGGAAGTGACACGACAAAGATCTGGCTATTTGGTGACGTTTTCCGCATTCGGAGATAGCGACTCTTTTGGGTTTTAGTAACACTCAACCGTAATTATGTCTTAGTATAAGACTTGACCTATATTTTGTTAAGGTGTATTTAGAATTGTTATTCGATGAAAGTTCAAGTATTGATTAGTCGCTATTTATCCTTAATTGATGTATTATTGAAAATTTTAAATTAGTCGCTATTTTCAATTTTGAGGGTGTTACAGTAAGAAGGAATCTCCACCGTTGGATGCACATTACGATAAAATGCACTGAGAGTCTGAGATGAGATACACCGAGATGCACAAAATCAATTCTCGTAAGGAACTCAATTCATTGATGGATGTGAGATTAAAAGTGATCAATGATTCACATCACTTATTATGCTTATTTACCTTAACTTAATTTATCACACGATCTTAAACCTTCTTTTGTAATATTGGGTTTTTAAGAAAAAACGGAAACATCCTTCCAAAAAAAAAAAAACAAAAAAAAATTAATTAAGTAATGGTAGACAACCTAATTAAGTCTTAATTAATTGTTGTTTATAGAAATCGTCATTGCATACGCACACACAAAAGCACCTGCTTTAAACCGTCTTTAATCCTAATACGCCAAAATTAGCGACAACTTGTAATTAATTATATTAACTTAACATAAAACGAACTTCAAGGATATTATATAATATGAGGAGTGTTATTTTGCAACCCATGAAAATATTGCAACTCTTATAACCCACATCTTAACCGTTTGTTTGATCATCAACGGTTAAGATTTAATCATCTCTAACCATCCTTAATTAAAAAAATCAAAAAAGAAAATAAAAAGAAAAATGGACGGTTAGGATGTGGGTTGCAATCTTTTCATGTGTTGCAAAAGATTACTCCTCTATATAATATATTATTTTCGTCATCCGTCGTCCAAAAAATATGAAAAAGTTTGCTTTAAAGATGATGAAACCCAATAAACTTTTCTTATCCAAATAAATTACATTTTTGTCCCTATTCTTGACTTCTCGTTTTTTTAAACTAATTATATTTTTTTGTAATTATGGTTGTCAATTTAATTCAATTTTTTTATGTAAAAAAATGTTATAAATATCAACAGGACCGATCCTGAGGTTTTTGATGCCCTGAACGAAAGCGCTAAAAAATGCCCTATCAAATAGAAAAAAAACACTAAAGATTATTTCGGATTTGTAAGTTTGTTCAATGGTTGTTAATTCTTAAATGTAAAGTAACAATCATATTATAATTAAAGAACCATTTAAAATAAATTGAAAATAAAGTACATTAACACATGGTAGAACCTAAACACGTATTAACGCTAAAACAACATTTTACGTTGATTACTAAAAAAGACTTTGGCAAATAGTATTCAACTTAGGGTCCGTTTACCAAATCTTACCCGGGTAAGTGCTTACCGACAAAATTCAACACTATCACTTACTTACTGGGTAAGATTTTAGTCCATAAAAACGGCATCGTATGCAACAATTTACCCGGTAAGCGCTTACCGTGGTAAGATTCTTCGAAATCACTTACCCGGGTAAGACTCTTGGTCATTGTTTTTCTTGTCTTCGCTCTTACCGGGTAAGATTTTTGGTACTTGTTATATTTCTCCGGTAAGGTAATATGGCTTGCTAAACACTTACCCGGGTAAGCGTTTGGTAAACGGCCCCTTAGTGGTTCAAATCTCAGTAAAGATGAGGTGGGTGTATGATTTTTTTTTTATTTTTTTTTGTTGTAATCGTGGTATATAAATGTTATATATTTAAAAAACATTTTACATTGAATGTTTGTATAGTAGAATGTGATGTCAGATAGTTGTCATTTGAAGCCAATTATCAACAAGGTTTAAAAAAGTCATTTTTAGCAAATTTATACTATTATTTTACTAAAACTAGAACCAAACTTGAACATGTATATATAAAAAATAGATTCAACAACAAAAGACAAATCTTTTTATTGTCCACAAAAACATGGTTTTCTGACGAAAAGAAAATATATATTGGTATTAAGACGAGAGAAAAGGAAAAATATTTTCGGATGATAAGAATAAAAGATTTATGGGGGTAAAAATAAAACATAAAAAATAAAAACCATCTTCAGCATGCAGCGGTAGGTATAGTTGGTTAGGGGTTCGATACGTCTAAGCTGCAACTTTTCATAAAAGATTTTTAATAGTAACATGATAGATCAGACCTAACAAAATGAAATGATGCCCTAGACCGTGGTAAGTTAAAAAGTGATCATAAATTCATGCAAATTGAAAACATAAAATTAAATTAATTGAAACTAAAAAGCGATTATAAATCTAACTTGTATTATTCGCCATAATAAAAATGTATTGTTTTGGGTATAACATTTATTAACAAGTAAATACTCCATAATGAAGTAAAGTAAAACAAAACACATAAATCTTAAATTTGAGTGATTAATTTATAACTTCATTAACATCAAATATAATATAAATAAACAGTATTACAAAAATTTGGATGTTTTACTATTTATTATGTAACACCTTAGGCAGATCCCATATCGGCCGTGGACAGAAGTGATGCTGGGTTCATAAGTAAATCTTGGCCTTCCTAAACACAACGCGTTTTGGGGCCACACGCAAGGCATGTTCTTGGAACTCTGTGGTTAAGCGTGCTTGGGTGGGAGTAGTACCAGGATGGGTGACCCCCTGGGAAGTCCTCGCCAGGTCGCTAGAAACAAATCCGTGCGGCTTAGGCAATATTGTGTCGTGGTAAGGCAGGGTGTTACATATTATATTATTTTTATATTTTAATGTCAATAATAATATCTCTATTAACCTCTGAAATAATATAAACAAAAAGAAAATACAAAATATATATAGATTTTAATAGAGATATTAATAATATCTCTATTATATTATTTTTATATTTTAATGTCAATAATAATATCTCTATTAACCTCTGAAATAATATAAACAAAAAGAAAATACAAAATATATATAGATCAAAATACTAGAATGAGTAAACTATGATTTTGGTTTGTTGTTTGTAACTATTTTCATCTTTAATATTTAAAATTTGCGTTTTTGGTCATTATGATTATAATTAATTTAGGTTTTCGTCCTTAAAGCTAAGAGCATATTCAACAGCTTCTCTGAAATAGAGAATATAGGAATTTTCAATAGGTTTTTGCTCCAACAGCATCCCTAAAACTTTCTCCAAAATAGATAAAGTAGTTTGGAGAAAGTAGAAGAGAGGGTACAAAAATCTTCAAATTTGAAGATATCGCTAAAAATGATTACCTTAAGAGAGAAATATTATTTTATTATATTCCACCAATAAGAAATATTGAAGTTAAATGTTTAGGTGAGAGAAATAATATTTTATTAAAAAAATATAATATTTTATTAATATAATGAATAACGTAATCTCCAAAATAGAAAAGTCGTTGGAGTTAAATGTAATATTTTTGAAAGATTTTGAATTTTGATTCGAAATAGAGAAATTATAGAAAAACTGTTGGAGATGCACTAACTCTGTTAAAAAATATCATTAAGTCAAAGGACATTAGAGTCTTTTACTTTTTTTTTAACTTTTAACTTTTTATTGAATAATATATAATCTTATACTTTTATATATATATTATATTATTTTAATATTATAAATTTGGGTCGTCACTTCTCCTTCAACACCACGCGGTCCACACCATGGTTGATTCTTTCTCGATTCCTCTTTCTTCCCCTTCCGACAACCTTTCCGTATAGGGGCGGAGCTACTAAGGACCCAAAGGAGTCCCATTGTACTTGTTCACTTGATTACTGTAAAAAGAATGAGAATGTACCCGCTTGAGCTTTTACAGTGCTCTTAAAAATATTTTAAAATGAAAAGTATATAGCGGTTTTTCTTGGCAGCGCTAAAGCTGGTTATAAAAGAGGAGGTTTAGCGCTAAAACTCCTTATAAAAGAGGAGGTTTAGCGCTAAAGCTCCTTACAACGTTTTTTTAGAGTAAGCTACAATTTTAGTCCATGTGGATTTTACTCCCATCTACAAAAACTATTAAAGTATTCATATCTACAAAAACCATTAGTGTAATATTATCCAATTATATTTAGTAAGTTACATTTTTTTTTGCTTTGCATTGATTAGCTATAAAGTCATGCAATTATATTTACATGATTTATTTGTTTTGAGTTTTAAATTAGTCTTAAAAATTCTCGAAATCAATCAAAAAACTCCCTCGAAATCAACAAAAAACCCCATAAAATCAGCCAAAAAACTTTAAAAATTCTTCCGAATATCGGAATTTGCCTAAAAACATATCGAGTGGCTTTGCTGACTTTGGTCCAATTAAAAGGTGTACCATCTCGACCAAAATCTTGGGCCCGCCACTGTTCCGGTTCAAGGAGCGAAAAACTTAAATTGTCACCAAATTTGTCTCTCTTTGAATTATCAAGTTTTTTGATTATCTATATTAAACTTCCATTCAATTTTGGTTTTGCAGATTGAAAATAGAATAGAAGCTGTGTTATTCTCATCTAGAAAAACATGCATAAATCCCCAGAGAAATTGCAAATCAATGAACCTATAAAATTCAGAATCAAATCCTTGTTCTTGGTCTCACTCAAAACCTGGACGGTTGGACGCTATAAAAAAATCATGGCTTTCTCCACATACCTGTAACACCCGGAAATTTAGATAAAATGATTTTGATACTACAAAAAATGTATTTTAATCGGGTTTTAGTTTGGTTGATGAAAAGGATCGAAGTTATGCGTTGGAAATCAAGTTTGGGAGTTTCGGGGTGACTTAAATGGCTCGGGCTAGTTACCGGTGCCAGTTACGAAAGCTAACCCACGCCACTAAGTGGCATTAGCCTCTGTTTGGCTGGGGCCAGTTACGGCGCCAGTTACAAAAGCTAACCCACGCCACTAAGTGGCATTAGCCTCTGTTTGGCTGGGGCCAGTTACGGCGCCAGTTACAAAAGCTAACCCACGCCACAAGTGGCGTTAGCCTCTGTTTTGGTCCGGGCCACTTATAATTGGCGGGACAACTGGCGTCCAGCTCCTGATCTACATTAAAACCTCCGTTTTTTCTTGTCTTTCACACTCATTTCTCACCTAAACTTATTTTCTCTTCTTCTTCTCTCTCAAGACCATTTTGGAGGGTCTTAACTCCTTAAACCTACTCATTCCAAATTATTTATTGCACCTCAAGCTTGAAGATTTAAGGCTAAAGTTTCAAGGATTCGTGTCCTTCACCAAGCTTCATCACCATCTTCATCCTCTTAGGGAGATTTCTAGGGTTTTCCTAACCCTAGCTTTGTGAGTTCAAATCCAACCTTTTACAGCCATAATACTTGTCATAAATGTTCTTATTTACTCTTTTTAGGTTATAAACTCAAGTATTTATTTGTTTGGTTAAGTTTGGAGGTTTTAGGTCAAAATGAGAAATTTGGGGATTTTGATCTTGGATTTGAAATGAGCATTTTAGATGGTATCATATTACTTGTAAATGTCTCTTGATAAGAAAATATCTGATTTTGGAACTAAAATAGTTTGACCTAATTTTTGGTAAAACTTGCTTTTCAAGGAAATCATTTATATAAAGGTTTTCAGTGTTTGGAACACTATCAATACGTCTCGTTTGATGTAGTTGATTATTAGACTAGTATGATATGGATCCATAGGCATAAGAGTCGGTATTTTTTTAACGTTGTGAAGGATAGGATGAACCCACTTTTAAATTGGAAATAGGCATTGCGATAAATTGTGTAATTTCCAATCTATCCTTTCACACTCTCGGAATGTGCATTGTGGTTAGCGTGCAATTCTTGAGGCTCGAGCTTATGTGTACAAATGACTAAAGACTGTATTGTGGTTGATGTCAATGGCTACCAGACCTTTATGTGCCGCTCCATAACATTGGTTCGTAGCCTACCTTGTCTTCCGTCACGACTAATGGTTATATCGGATCTCCTCCGATTGTTTATAAAAGATCCTTACTTATTAAGAGCGAGTTATTTCAAGTGAAGTTAAATGGGATAAAATGCACCGTATCTTTGTTGTAAATGTTTTAACTATTTTATCCATTTAACTGTTTGTCTCACTAGGCGTAAGCCTAACACTTGATTTTAAAATGTGGTTTAGCAGGTAAGCAGCTTGATGGGGCTCTTTAGAGAAGGGCGGGTTGATGTGTCGAGAGAGAGGACACCTTTTTGGAGATATGCTCATAGAGTATATACATAGTTGGAGTATAGTATATTATTTTGAGGATATTAGTAACACCCATTGTAATCTATATTCCGAATAGTATAGATTAATAGGTTGTTATTTTAATGTCCATGCTTTGATGTAACTCCCATACTCATACCCCACTTGTTGAGTGATTTTAATTAATTCCGCATTTACTTTCGGTTTAAATTTGTTCTAATTTTTAGGGCGTTACAAGTTGGTATCAGAGCTCTAGTTTAAGCGAACTAGGTATGAACTTAAGATGCCTAGACTTAAGCTGAGACTTTAAGTATTGAATTGTGAGAATGGGTAGACACTCTTGAGATAACGGAGCTTTAGAGTCGACGGAAATGCGTTAAACATGAAATGTGACTTTGTTAATAGGGATTCTTGTGCATATGATATATCCAAGATATCACGTAGCTAATGCTATTTTGGGTGCATTGTATTCTGAGTATGCTTATTTTACTATTGTTGCAACGATTGGTGAACGTATTGTACATATTTATGTTAGCTTTGTCTTACTCTTGTTCTATCATCTTGACAGACTAAGATGGTGAACACTCGTACGAGATCTCGGAACGAGATCGAGACAACAACGACTAGTATTACGAACCAAGAAGCGGCAGCGGAAGCTACACAACCACCTCCGATTCCTACTACTATTAGGAGATCACCACCTCGTATTGACCGGCTGCCGGAAGCGAACCTTAATGTCGGGATTGGTCCCGCCATGGTAGTAGTAGGCTCACAAGATGAGCTCAGGCTTAGTATGGTGCAAGCAATGAATTCTGCGTTTGCCCAACAGCATGAAATGATGCTGAAAATGTTTGAAGAAAGAGATGCCAGTCAACGAAAGGCATGAAGCGACTGCCAAGAACGATGAGTAGGTTCCGGAGGAAATGGAGTCGTACTTGCTACCGATGAGACACCCGTGATGGAAATAAGGCGGGTAGGAAGGGGTTGTTCATACAAAACCTTCCTATGCTCAAAACCACCCGAATTCTCCGGAACAGCTAATCCGGTGGTTTGCATGAATTGGTTACAGGAGATCGAGCAATCCTTTGGCTCGAGCGAGTGTGAAGAGAAATATAAGGTGAAGTTCGCCTCACAGATGCTTAGAGGCGCGGCCTTAACTTGGTGGAACATCACCACCAAAACTCTTGGCCCGGTCATTATCTCGATGCTTACTTGGGAGATGTTCAAGGCGAAGGTTCTGGAGAAATATTGCAACGAAAGAGCCATCGATCGGATTGTGGATGAATTTCGAGCCCTCAAGAAAGGGGACAAGACTGTGAGGGAGTATACCGAGTTGTTTGTGGAGAAGTTGAACCTTGTGGAGCACGCAGCTCCAACTGAAAAGGACAGAATGAAAGCTTATATAAAGGGATTGCCTCATGACATGATGGGAATGGTTCAAATGGCAAGGACCTCTACTCTAAAGGAGGCCATCGACCATGCTCAAATGGTTGAGGATACCTACGACTTGGGGAAAGAAGAAAGGAGGTTGGCTGGAGAGAAGAGAAAGTGGGAGGGCAACTCCATGCCTCCCAAGAAGTCAAACTTTAACAACAACAACAACAACAACCGTGGGTTCAACTCTAGGCAAGAGCCTAGGTGGTGTCAGAAATGTAAGAGCAAACACCACGGCCCGTGTCGACCCCACTCCGAAGGTTGTTTCAAGTATGGGAAGATGGGGCACAATCGCTTTGAATGTCCCGTCAAGGGACTCGTTTGTTTTGAATGCAAGGAGTCGGGGCACGTCAAAAGGGATTTCCCAAAGCTAAGGATGGGAGGAAATCAAGGGAGGAGAGAAGACGCCCCTAAAGCTATAGGAAGGGCTTTCAAGATGACCGCGGATGAGGCTAAAGCGGCGGCGGACGTTGTATCGGGTACGTTCCTTGTTAACTCCGTCCCCGCTCATGTACTTTTCGATTCTGATGCCACTTTTTCTTTTGTGTCTTCCAACTTCTACCCAAGACTCCATACGACTTCTAGCATTTTAGAGGATGCTTACGTTGTTGAAATAGCCGATGGTAAGAAAGTCCTAGTTCGAGATGTTCTCAAAGATTGCACTTTAGAGATCGAAGGGAATAAATTTGAGGTAAATCTCATGCCTATGTCAATAGGGGGATTTGATGTTATAATAGGAATGGATTGGTTGGCCGAGAATCATGCCGAAATAGTATCCTCCAAGAAATTGATTCGGATTCCGTTATCGGACGGCGGTAGTGTGGTGGTGTACGGGGAAAGAAGGAAAGGCGAAATAGCATTGTTGACGTTGGCAAAGGCACGCAAATGTTTAACCAAAGGATGTCCTTCATTCTTAGCGTATGTTATGGATGCTAAGTCAGAAAAGAAAAGGCTCGAAAATGTTCGAGTTGCTAGTGATTTCCGGATGTATTTCCCGAGGACTTGCCCGGTTTGCCACCCGATAGGCAAGTAGAGTTTCGTATTGACCTTGTACCGGGAGCCGTTCCGATAGCTAGAGCACCTTACCGATTGGCACCATCCGAGATGCAAGAAATGATGTCACAACTACAAGACCTCTTGGAGAGGGGTTTTGTGAGACCAAGTTCGTCGCCATGGGAGCACCCGTTTTATTTGTAAAGAAGAAGGATGGCATGATGAGAATGTGCATTGATTATAGAGAGCTAAATAAAGCAACCGTGAAGAACAAGTACCCACTCCCAACGATAGATGACCTCTTCGATCAACTCCAAGGAGCGGGTTGCTTCTCAAAGATCGATCTTCGTTCGGGTTATCACCAAGTAAGGGTAAGAGAGGATGATGTGGCGAAGACGGCGTTTAGGACGCGATACGGGCACTATGAGTTTTTAGTCATGCCCTTTGGTTTGACAAATGCACCGGCGGTGTTTATGGACTTGATGAATCGAGTATGTGGACCTTTCCTCGACAAGTCGGTGATTGTGTTTATCGACGACATACTCGTTTACTCTAAGGATGAGTTGGACCATGAGCAACACCTACGGGAAGTTCTTGAAGTTTTGAGAAAAGAGAAGTTGTACGCTAAATTCTCCAAGTGTGACTTTTGGTTAAAGGAAGTCCAATTCTTGGGTCATGTTGTCACACAAGGCGGAGTAAAAGTGGACCCCTCCAAAATTGAAGCAATGATGAATTGGGAACCGCCAAAGAGTCCGTCAGAAATTCGAAGCTTTTTAGGGTTGGCGGGTTATTATCAAGATTCATTCAAGACTTTTCCAAGACGGCATCTTCACTAACGGCGTTGACCAAAAAGAACGTGAAGTTTGCGTGGACCGAAAAGCAAGAGAAAGCTTTCCGAACTCTCCAATGGAAATTATGCGAAGCACCCATCCTTTCCTTGCCCGAAGGATCCGAGGACTTTGTGGTCTGTAGCGATGCATCAAAGACGGGTTTAGGATGCGTATTGATGCAAAGAGGCAAAGTGATTGCATACGCGTCAAGACAACTTAAGGAGCACGAGAGGAACTATCCTACCCACGACTTGGAACTAGCCGCGGTGGTTTTCGAGTTGAAGTTGTGGAGGCATTATCTTTATGGTACCAAGTGTACTCTCTATACCGACCATAAAAGTCTAAAGTATGTATTTGATCAAAAGGAACTAAACATGAGGCAACGACGTTGGTTAGAGTTACTTAAGGATTATGACTGTGAGTTGCTATACCATCCGGGTAAAGCAAATGTGGTAGCGGATGCTTTAAGTAGGAAGTATTTGGGTGCCCAAGGTTGGGGGCAATCGAGAACTACTATTGGAAGATTCTCACAAGTCTAAGTACTCCATCCATCCGGGTAGCACAAAGATGTATAGAGATTTAAAGTTGGCTTATTGGTGGCCTGTCATGAAGTTAGATGTGGCTAGATATGTAGAGAGATGTGTGACTTGCTTGCAAGTCAAAGCAGAGCATCAACGGCCGTATGGAAGTCTCCAATCATTGGAAATTCCGGAATGAAAATGGGAACACATCACTATGGACTTTGTGACCAAGTTGCCAAAGACCTTGAAGGGTCACGACACCATATGGGTAGTGGTGGACAGATTGACGAAGAGTGCTCACTTCTTGGCAATGCGAGAAGCCGGCCCCGTAGATAAATTGGCAAAGTTATATGTGGATGAGATTGTGTCGAGGCATGGTGTGCCTTTGACTATCGTGTCGGATAGAGATAGCCGATTTACTTCTAACTTTTGGGAATGACTACAAAAGGGACTAGGTACTCAAATTCATTTAAGTACCGCGTATCACCCCCAAACCGATGGCCAAAGCGAGAGGACTATTCAAACTCTTGAAGATATGCTTAGGGCGTGCGTCATCGATTTTGGTGGGAGTTGGGATACACATCTACCGTTGGTGGAGTTTGCCTACAACAATAGCTATCACTCTAGTATCGGAATGGCACCGTTCGAAGCTTTGTATGGAAGGAAGTGTAGGACTCCGGTATGTTGGTTAGAGGCGGGAGAGAAGCAATTTGCCGGTCCCGAGATTGTCCAAGAGACGGCAAATAAAGTGAAAGAGATTCGAGAGCGTTTGAAAGCGGCTCAAGATCGTCAAAAGAGTTATGCCGACAAGAAAAGGAGACCGATGGAGTTCCGAGTGGGAGATCGTGTCATGATAAAGGCATCTCCTTGGAAGGGTATTATCCGGTTTGGGAAACGTGGAAAGCTTAGTCCTCGTTTCCTTGGACCGTTTGTGATTTTGGAAAGAGTGGGACGTCAAGCATATAAGTTGGATTTGCCACCGGAAATGGCCGGCATACATCCTACGTTCCACATTTGCTATTTGAGGAAGTGCTTAGCGGAAGAAGGGAGTGTAATTCCTCTCTCGGAAATTCGTGTCGACAATAGCCGGTGTGTGGAAGAACCGGAAGCAATTTTAGAGAGGAAATCAAAAATGCTTCGCCATAAGGAAATTATCATGGTTAAAGTCCAATGGAAGCACCACCGAGGTTCCAACGTGACATGGGAAGCGGAAGAGGACATGAAGAGAAGATATCCTAGTTTGTTTAGTTAATTTGTAAAATTTCGAGGACGAAATTAAATTCAAGGGTGGGAGGATTGTAACACCCGGAAATTTAGATAAAATGATTTTGATACTAAAAAAAATGTATTTTAATCGGGTTTTAGTTTGGTTGATGAAAAAGATCGAAGTTATGCGTCGGAAATCAAGTTTGGGAGTTTCGGGGTGACTTAAATGGCTCGGGCTAGTTACCGGTGCCAGTTACGAAAGCTAACCCACGCCACTAAGTGGCATTAGCCTCTGTTTGGCTGGGGCCAGTTACGGCGCCAGTTACAAAAGCTAACCCACGCCACTAAGTGGCATTAGCCTCTGTTTGGCTGGGGCCAGTTACAGCGCCAGTTACAAAAGCTAACCCACGCCACAAGTGGCGTTAGCCTCTGTTTTGGTCCGGGCCACTTATAACTGGCGGGACGGCGGCGTCCGGCCTCCCCGATCTACATTAAAACCTCCGTTTTTTCTTGTCTTTCACACTCATTTCTCACCTAAACTTATTTTCTCTTCTTCTTCTCTCTCAAGACCATTTTGGAGGGTCTTAACTCCTTAAAACTACTCATTCCAAATCATTTATTGCACCTCAAGCTTGAAGATTTAAGGCTAAAGTTTCAAGGATTCGTGTCCTTCACCAAGCTTCATCACCATCTTCATCCTCTTAGGGAGATTTCTAGGGTTTTCCTAACCCTAGCTTTGTGAGTTCAAATCCAACCTTTTACAACCATAATACTTGTCATAAATGTTCTTATTTACTCTTTCTAGGTTATAAACTCAAGTATTTATGTGTTTGGTTAAGTTTGGAGGTTTTAGGTCAAAATGAGAAATTTGGGGATTTTGATCTTGGATTTGAAATGAGCATTTTAGATGGTATCATATTACTTGTAAATGTCTCTTGATAAGAAAATATCTGATTTTGGAACTAAAATAGTTTGACCTAATTTTTGATAAAACTTGCTTTTCAAGGAAATCATTTATATAAAGGTTTTCAGTGTTTGGAACACTATCAATACGTCTCGTTTGATGTAGTTGATTATTAGACTAGTATGATATGGATCCATAGGCATAAGAGTCGGTATTTTTTTAACGTTGTGAAGGATAGGATGAACCCACTTTTAAATTGGAAATAGGCATTGCGATAAATTGTGTAATTTCCAATCTATCCTTTCACACTCTCGGAATGTGCATTGTGGTTAGCGTGCAATTCTTGAGGCTCGAGCTTATGTGTTCAAATGACTAAAGACTGTATTGTGGTTGATGTCAATGGCTACCAGACCTTTATGTGCCGCTCCATAACATTGGTTCGTGGCCTACCTTGTGTTCCGTCACGACTAATGGTAATATCGGATCTCCTCCGATTGTTTATAAATGATCCTTACTTATTAAGAGTGAGTTATTTCAAGTGAAGTTAAATGGGATAAAATGCACCGTATCTTTGTTGTAAATGTTTTAACTATTTTATCCATTTAACTGTTTGTCTCACTAGGCGTAAGCCTAACACTTGATTTTAAAATGTGGTTTAGCAGGTAAGCAGCTTAATGGGGCTCTTTAGAGAAGGGCGGGTTGATGTGTCGAGAGAGATGACACCTTTTTGGAGATATGCTCATAGAGTATATACATAGTTGGAGTATAGTATATTATTTTGAGGATATTAGTAACACCCATTGTAATCTATATTCCGAATAGTATAGATTAATAGGTTGTTATTTTAATGTCCATGCTTTGATGTAACTCCCATACTCATACCCCACTTGTTGGATGATTTTAATTAATTCCGCATTTACTTTCGGTTTAAATTTGTTCTAATTTTTAGGGCGTTACAATACCCATAAAAAATCGAGAGATGTGAACTAGACGATGAACTAAGTCAACTTCTGAAACATATAACCGTTTGATCATTCCCTCGATCTATGAATCAACAACCCCTGCTCCTATAACCCATTTGCAACATCATGGGGGTTGTTCTGATTCATGAAAATAGTAACCCATTTTGTGGTACAAGTGTTGTGCAGGCAGTACTACCTAGTAGCAAAAGATGAAAATAGAACTGTAGAACCAAAAAATAATCAGGGAAAAAAGAAAGAAGGTCGCTTCGGGAAGTAGAGAAGAAGAAAGGGGAAGGGAGCGTCAGTGATAAAGATCGCCAGAGTAAGCGATGCTAGAGAGAATAGGGAAGAGACATCGAGAATGGGGCTTTAGTCGTACGTATAATAATAAAAAAAGATTAATCAAACAAAAGGGTAAAATGACCAAAAAAACATTTGATTTAATGGACTCTTTTAACAAAGTTAGTCGGAGGAACAAAAAAGAAACGAATTACAAACTATAGGGATAAAAAACAGTTTTTAAAGACTATAGATGAAAATCGTTATAACCCTCAAATCATAAGGACGAAAATTGTAGTTTATTCTACTAGAATTAAGAATAATACTTAAATCCAACACATAAATCAAAAAGGCACATATAGAATAATAATATTATTTGTTGGAAGCTTAATATCATACTACTATATTAAAAACACCAAATCAAACGTCATCTAAAAACGTTAAAAAAAATGTTGCATTTTAAAGAATTTTCTAGAAGTTAAAAGATATTGGAACCTTCTTACATACGCCAAATCAATGTTAGGGGAAAATATAATATTCACTTATTGTTAGTCATTTTACATTTCAATTGTTATTTTAAAAGTTATTCGATTTAACTTTTCCGTTAATTGGTCATAAATTTAAATCTTATCATGTTACTCACTTTTCTAAAATACCCAAATTAAAATTATACATGAATTAGAATAAAAATAAATCACATTTATTGACACCTTTCCTAATTTTTCTATAATAAGTAATTAATAGTACGTTGTTTAGGATAATATGTCCTTAGATGTCATCAATGGTTCTAATTTTAACCCAGTATTAGACAAAAATCCTAAGACTGATATAACTAACTGAACTGGCCTAAAAACCAATCCTTCGTACCTTGTCAAGTGATCAACCTAACCGGTTCCTATTTCTTTGAACTATTTCTTTTATAAACATAAATGAACTATACCTTTTTATATTAATTTTTTTAAACATTTTTTACTTACAATTAGAGATGGCAAAATCCTAGCCCCAGCCATGCCCGGGTCGGGCCCAAATCGATCTCGGACCGAAACACAGTTCACCGTAACCAGTCAAACTGTAACCGGCCCCAGTCCCAGGCCGGATCCCAGACGTTAAAGGGTGGCCTGAATAGGGTGGTCTCGTAACCGGTGTAGGTAACCAGGTCCCAAACTGGGCCCAAGTCTTCAGCCCTGGTCAGGATTAAACGGCTATCTTGACTTTGCTTTAACCTTTCCGGTCTTCAACCCTGGTCAGGATTGGTACCAAAAACCGGGCATTTTTCGGGTTTGAGTTAGCTTGGGCCTAGGACCTAGCTCACTAGGCCCAAACTTTTCTAGGCTAGATTTGGTTTCTATAACCGCCCCTTTTAACCCAATCCACAACCGATTTCATCACAAAAAAAACATAACCGATGGGCACGGGTCAGCCAGTCACTAATCCGTCATAACCGGTCCCTCCTAATCCTTAACCGGCTATAAAATCAGCATTAGTTGGTCATAACCGAACCGGTCTCTCGGACCCACATCTAAGTTCAAACTTAGCCATCACATAAAAAAATTTAGAAATTAACCAAAAACCCATATAATTATTGTTCACAATTACTGTACAACTACTTTAGATCATAATGCAAATTTAAAAAAAAACCCCAAAAAACAAATAAAAATTACAAAATTATACTTCAAAAACAAACCTTTTTTTTTTCTTTCATCAATTTGGCTGTGGATTAGCAACAACTTCAGGATGATATTGAAGCATCTCCTTCCATATCATCTCCCTTATAACTTCTTCCCCTAATTCTTCATCTATATCCATACTCACCGGATGTTCAACGGGCGGATCCATACTCGGATTATAAAGCGACGCCATAAAAGGATGATGAAGTGCTTCATTGACGCTAATCCTCTTCGAAGGATCGAAAACCAACATCTTTTGCAATAAGTCAATCGCCGATGGTTGAGCATGCGGATAAAGTTGCGAAAACGAAGTCCCGTGTGAAAACGGTAACGACTTTATAAACTTTCTTGCTTTCGGGTTATCTATAAACTTAATGTCGTTTTCCGTTTGGCTTCCAAGAATGTTGATGATTAGTTTCAGTTGGTTCAGACATTCTGTACCCGGAAAGAGCGGTTTTCGACCCAAAAGTTCGGCGAAGATGCAGCCGACTGACCAGACGTCGATCGAGGTGCCGTAGTTTTCGCAGCAGAGGAGAAGCTCGGGGGCCCGGTACCATCGAGTGACGACGTATTCCGTCATGAATTGGTCTTTACCGTTGTTGGTACGCGCTAGCCCGAAATCGCATATTTTTAGGTCGCAATTCGCGTTGATGAGTAGGTTTCCGGGCTTCAGATCACGGTGGAGGATGTTTGCGGAGTGGAGATATTTCAAACCTCGCAACAACTATGAAAGAAATGCAGAGGATTTACGAAGGGTTATTTTTGGAAAACTAGTTGTTGACTTATAAGATGGCTATTAGTTGAAAAATTAATTGTAAGGTTTGGTGCAGAATGATTAAGTGCTGAATGGTTTGGTGCAGAATGATTAACAGGCTCTTATGATATAGTGGAAAATGAAAAATAATTGTTTGGTAATTGTTCATGATGTAATCAGTGCTCTTAATGGTTAAGGGAGGTTCAGAGGGTTTTGGAACCATTAAGAGGGAGACTTAGGGGGCGTTTACCAAACGCTTACTCGGGTAAGACTTACCAAGTCATATTACCTTACCGGAGGAATATGACAAGTACCAAAAATCTTACCCGGTAAGAGCAAAGACAAGAAAAACAAGGACCAAGAGTCTTACCGCGGTAAGTGATTGCGACAACTCTTACCACGGTAAGCACTTACCGGGTAAATTGTTGCATACGATGCCGTTTTGATGGACTAAAATCTTAACCAGTAAGTAAATGGTAGTGTTGAAGTTTGCCAGTAAGCACTTACCCGGGTAAGATTTAATAAACGACCCTTGTTTTTTGCCAAACAGGATTCACCTCTTAGCGAGTCAGAGGCTGCCAATTAATGGAACTGTTAAGAGGTAAACAAATAGCCCCTCACTGATAGTCCATTAGCTGAAAAAACTAGTTATGTTTGGTAAAAACCAGCTAATAAGCTAGATGATAGTGTAAGATAACCTAAAATGACATGTTGAAGAATTAATTTAAGAAATATAAGGTGTATAATTGGAAAAAGCTCCCGGAGCTTATTGAAACACTACTTGAAGCAACTTTTCATAAAACTGGCTTATAGCTAACCAAACAGAGCTTTTTCAGTAACTTTAAGAAAAAACTAGTTTATGGTTGTCAAACATGACCAAATACCACTCATATTTGCAGGGTGGTTTGGATAAATGACCTAAAATAAGTTTTCAATTAGGAGCGTGACCTTTTAAAAAATTTCTAGCTCAATGACCTTCATCTAACATGCCCCTAATTAAAAACAATCTGTACCAATAAAAACTTAGATTGTGTTTGGTTAGAGATATTAAGTAGTCATCAATGAGAATGATAATAAAAGAATATGATTTGGTTATATATACATATGTATATATATATATAGAGAGAGAGAGAGATGAAAGTTCAAATGCAAACTCATATTTGGTTGTAAACGTGAGGATAAATGAGAGTGCGACATGTGTCATATTCAGATCGAATAATAAATAAAAATTATTTAGACTGAATGTAGTATTATTGAGTCTGAATATTTTCTTTCATTATTCGGTCTCAATATGACACGTGTTGCGCTCTCATTTGTCCTCACGTTCACAACCAAATTTGAGTTCTCATTTGAACCTGCCCCTATATTATATATATATATATATATCATGGGTTCATTCCCCATAAGCCCAATTTTCATTCCAAATTAAACCAGGGGGAATGAAGTCATTTTCAATGTCATTTTCATTTTCGTTCCCCAACCTGAACCAAACAGTGGCATACATATGATTCAAATATGGTCAGGAATGGTTGTGTACCTGGAAGAGGAAATATTGGCAATGATCGTTTGAAAGCGACTGAGATGACTTAATAATCTGATGCAAGTCTGTATCCATAAGCTCATAAACCAGATAAACATCCTTAAAACTTGTTCTATGCATCGGCACCATTACATCTTTTAAAGCAATAACATTTTCATGTCGAAGATGACGAAGAAGTTTGAGTTCACGTAAAGTTCTCAGGGCGTCTGTATGGTTGTCGAAGGTGTTATGAATCTTTTTTATTGCAACTTTCTCATTGGTTTGCCGGTTAATTGAAGAGCAAACGATACCATATGCACCACGGCCAATTGGCTTAATGGGAACGTATTTTGTATCGATTTCAAACAATGCCTGCCATATAGAAAAGTAATGCTTCCCTTCGGATTTAACACCGTTTGGTGGTTGAACTGGAGTTGCCATTGTTCTACACAAAAATGATAATTTTTACAAGAAGATTATGAACACCCAAAAATAAGAAAATGGTGGGAAAAAGGGATTAAGAGCCTCCTTGTTAATAACTTAATGGGACTCGGAGCTTATTCGGTTAGCTATACATGACTGTTTGGTAATGACTGAATGATATAAAAAGTGGCTTATTTGGTAAACTTCCAAGGAAGCTTTATGCAAAAAGCCAAGTTTTTGTTTTCCAAACGTGCCCCTATGATAAAAAAAAAACATGTTCTTTCCATCTATGAAAAAAACCTCCCAAACAGAAGTCCTCTCAATCTATATAGACATGTTAATTCACATAGTCAACTTTATCCGTACAGACTTAGGGTCTGTTTGTTAGCAGCTTAATGAGCTTAATAGACTCACAGCTTATTTGTTCAGCTATACATGAATGTTTGATAATGACTTAACGATATAGAAAGTGGCTTATTCAATAAGCTTCTAGAGGGGAGCTTTATGCAGAAAGCCAAGTTTTTTTCAAACTTGTCCTTCATAATTAAAAAACACGTTCCTTCCATCTATATGAAAAAACCTCCCAAACAAAAACTTTCTCAATCTTTACAGAGAGATTAATCCATACAGACATCTTTATACATACAGGACTCAATGGAAAACCAACCAAACAACCCCTTAATAAAAAAAAATGAACCAAACAGCCGCTTAAGAAGCAACTTGCAAATTACAGGTCTATGGATTTTGATCTATTGCATTTCATTCATGTAATATGTTCATCAAAATCATGGAAAACCTTAAAGAAGGCAGCAAATTATATAAACATCAATACATGCTTATGAATCCCCACGATCAAGAACAACCATTAAAATCATATGAGTCGAAAAACAAGAAAAAGAGAACAAATCCTTCATAGAAACAAGAAACTTTCTGATTCAGGTGAAACAAAATCAACCCAAAATGCGAAATCAATTTAAGAGAAACAATTCAATTAAATTCAAGAAAATAAGAATTCAAAAGCCAAGAACAACATACTTTCTTTAGCACACCGTCTTCAATTCGATTATTTTCAGCCTCTGGAATTTCGTCGAACACTTGCAATGCATTAACATGGGCAGGCTTCAATTTCAGCAATTCGTTTGAAATCAACTTTAAACGAAACCACTAAGATCGAAATATGATCATTCTGGGAACCTTAATATCACGTCAATTTATTAATCGAATCCAATAGGTAAGATGTTGTTATAATAAGAGGAAAGAAATGATAATTTGGATCTTCCGAAAAACATGCCCACAATAAATATGATTCGTTATCTGGTCTCGATCAGAAAAACGCCATTTTGGTCGCATTCAAAGAATCAAGACTTCAAGAATTGCCATTAAATTCCTGTTATTAACCATAACTGAGTCACTCATTTCAACCTTTTTCTGGTAATTTGGTCATTATTGTAACCAATTTTAGGGGTGGTCATGGAATGCCTTTTTTGCGGTTCCAATTATTTGATGTAATAATAAATCTCTCTCCAAAAAATATATTTTTATTTTAAACATAATAAAATACGAGATTTATGCAATAAAGGTTTATAACTAGTAATCAACAAGTCGATTAATATTATTATGTACTAAGGGTCCGTTTGATTTGCGGGATTGTTTTTGAGGGATTTGGATTTCATGGAAGGATTTGGATTTGGAGGGATTTGGATTGGAATGGATTTGAAAACCATAGGTGTGTTTGGTTTGTAGGATTTGCAATGAAATTGGATTTCCATTATTTATAAATAATTTATATAAAAATATAAAAAACTATAAAAATAATTAAATTACATTTTTATTAATCAATTATTACAAAACAAATGTTTTTAACATTTTTAAAACATTATTTCATAGAAATCGTACGAAATCTCGTGAAATCCCGAGCATCCGCCAAGGATTTCAAAATCCAATGTTCATGGGATTTTAAATGAATCCATGGATTTTAAATCCTTACCATCAGGCAAACCAAACACCGGAATGGATTGGATTTGAAATCCAAATCCCTCGAAATCCCTCGAAATCTCGCAAACCAAACGCGCCCTAAGAGTATCATCTGAGAGATAAACCTAATGAACATTAATTTGTTATAAAATTCAGATGCTATAAAAAATTATAACTTCAGCCTCGGGTGCTCGTCTAGTTGTGTATACCATCTTGAAACCGATTATGCTACTTCCTTGAAACAAAAAATATAGCAATATATTTATATGTAAAACTGGTTATCTAATTCTTATGATGTTTTGGATTATTTTCTAGAATCAGATATATTTGATCTTGGTGTTTTTATGAAACACGTCTTGATTTATGAAAATAAAACCAGAGTAAAAATAATAATTAAAGATTATCCCCAATAATGCAAATAAAATATACATGATTTAAACCACAAGGCTTGTGGCGTACTGGTTAAGGCTTGTGGGGGATGAGGCTAGATAACCCATCTACTCCAGGTTCGAATCCAGGCGCAAACAACTTGTAGCCACTGGGGAATTATCTCAGGGCTGTATGCTTTAGCAGTTTTAAAATTGCCAATGATTAGTCTAGGCAAATGCCTAGGATACCCTTTCCAAAAAAAATATACATGATTTATGTGTTGTATTTTGTCACATGAGTAAATATTATTAGATTGAAAAATCCAATAAATTACCTTTTACATGATGTTTGTTTGATAAATTTTGGATGATTTAAGGTTAAAACATTCAAATTTTCAATATAACTAGTTAATATGTTTATTTATTTAGGAAATTTATAGTATGTCTTTCAATTTATTTTAGTCAAAATTTTCATACGTATAGTTTTTGTTTATATAAATCTAAAATTACATACATTTTATCATTAAAATTTACTTTCATATGAAATGTGTTGAATTTGTTTGGTTTAGTATGATTCGATAAATTTAGCATTATGATATTCTCTATCATAATGGTTCATATTTTCATAATAGGATTTGGTATTTCAGTTTATACCATACATAGATTATAAGATTTGGTCTAATATACACTTATTAAAAACATTTAATTAACCATAATATATACAAATTAAAAAACATTTAATTAGTCATAATATATACAAATTAAACGAATAAAGAAATAAATTTAAGGAACCTAAATCATAATGCTCTATTGGTTTTATTTTGATGATAGTGGTAAATATTTATAGACTATTGTGTTATTTTTAAAGGTAATATTAAAGTATCCTAAAAATTGCAATGAATATTTGATAATATTTTTTAAATGTTTTATTTTCCGTATTGTGGTTACATTTTTTATTCCGCTGTTGGACCTTCAAAGATTCATGAATTGTAGTCTATTCAATAATGGGCCATAATAAGCCTCTCACAATAAAGATGGTTTGAAATAGATATGGGCATTTGGGCCTGGCCCAGGATCGGTAAGGATCGTTTGGGATTATAAACGTTTTCGGCCGGTTTTGGAACCGGATATAGGACCCGCTTGGTCCGAACCGTTTTTTTTTTCCAAAATTTTAGAGTCGTTAATATAACCGTTTATAGTCCCGCCGGGGGGGGGGGGTGTCAAAAGTGACCGTTTTTTGGTTTTTGTTTTTATCCCAAAACACTATAAATAAGTTATGTAGTGTATGGGGTAAGATACCAACTTACAAACGCAAAAAACGTTCACAATTCTGGCTATAATTTGTGATTCAACTTGTATTCGATTTTGGTTTCTAACATCTCCTACTTCTCAACTCTTTCCCTCTTTCTTTGTGCTATTACTCATTATTGCTCAAGATGGTCGCCCCACATGATGCATCCAATGAAACGATCGTGAAAGTTATTCCAAACATGGAAGAAAAGCCGAGATTTTGAATTTCTACAACATGGTTTTACTCGCCAACGAAGCCTCTTCCTTATATAAGTGAGGAAGAGTAGCCCTAAGCATGAAGTAAGGTACAAAATACAACCCCAAGCACATATGAATTTGGCTTAAAAACAACAACCAAGCATTGATCCTCCAAGAAACAACAACATCGGCCCATGCATAATCCCAAGATATCCAAACAGCTCCTCCTGCAGGTTTATAGAGAATGACCTAAATCTGTCAAAATTTTGAATGTAAGCCCGATTAACATCAATATACAATGTCCAATATCTATTTCTAACTCCATAAACAATAAAAATGTAAAATAATATTAAAAAGAATCAACTATTAGATTTTAATTAGCATGTTTAAAAAACTTAAAGCTAAGTTATTAAATCTTGCATCTATAAAATCTTATAAGTTGCTAGTATCTCCCATTTGTTTCTAAATAAGATATCTCTCCCCCTAATACGGAATTCACGTTAAATCTCAGTGTCTTGAATATATATTGCATTTCAATGTTATATTTGTGTATTTGAGTTAGTTCTTTTCTTGTGGATTGATTACTGCTAACGGATTGCCGATTTCGTATTTCTAGTGGCTAGACCTACATTTCACATTGTTATATTGGTTTGTTCACATTTGGATTTCATTTGTTAATTATCTAAAACATTTAGAGGGCATTTCGTTCTTAGAATGGAATTTGATGGAATTGAAAGCCATTAAAAGAATTTGACTTTAAAGGAATTGGAATGGAATTTGACCACACGTTTGGTTTGCTTGCTCTCGACCCGCCACCAATGGTATGTCATCATTGTATCTACCACCCCCACCTCGCCCCTCCCCCCCTCCACCCAACTGACCATCATGCCACTAATGTGGTTGCCATAGCTACCACCCCCACCCACGCCACCTTCCACCCACGAGATAGGGTGATTGTGCTGGGGACAGAGGGGTGTGTAGAGTGCGGGGTTGTATTTGTGGCAGTGACAATAGTGGTGTGGTGGGGTTGAGGGTGGGTGTTGTATGACAACGATAGTATAGTGGGGGGGGGGGGGTTAGGGGTTGGGGCATGACAGTGGTAACATGGTTGTCGTGGGGGCAGAGGGTGGGCGATGTTGGTTAAATTGAATGCAAAAGGATGAAATTCAATTCCTTTACTTATGCCAAGGAATAATGAATTTATTAATTTGTGGAATTCAACGAATTCGGTCCATCAATTTCACTATGTGAACCAAACAAAGGAATTGGAATGATTTCAATATGTGAACCAAACAAAGGAATTGGAATTTGGTCAAAGGTATTGATCATTCCAATTCCATTGAATTCTTTTGAATTCTGTGAACCAAACAACACCTTAGGATCATTTGTTGGTTACATTGTGGTGAACATTTCCCATCTATATATTATATGGCAAGTGTGTCTTAATTAAGGTTTGTTTCTAACAAGAAGCAGTTTATTGGAAACATATTAATCAAAAACTACCGACGTTGTAGACAACAAATGTTTCTATATTTTATGATGCTACATATTTGTTAATAGCGCACTAGGTGACAAATCAAATCAAAACCATCTTAAAATTAGATACCGTGAAAATCAGTTTGTATGTGTTATTAACTTATTTTACAATGTTGTTTCATAATTGAAATGTTAATGAATATGTTTTTGTGTGTGAAAAACAAAAACACAAAACTATGTTTATACATGCATGTATTGTTTCATCCATGAAACAATATATAAAACTGGTTTATACGATTTCTATATGATTTGAATCCTAATGAACTGTTGCTATTGTTGTAACGATAGTTATGAGGAACTTGATCGATAATTTCAACAAATTAAGCTCTCTTTTCATTATTATGAAACGATAATGATTCATTTTTGGAAACTGTTTTAGAAAGGTTATGTTTGATAATCGACACAACCTGCAACTTTAAGGTTTTAAAGAGATCCTAGTGCACATATAGCTTTTGCTTTCTTTTTCTTTTGCTATTTCCCATATCGTGGTACATAGTACATAGTTTAGATTCTTACGATTCTCCTTTACAAACTTTATATTGAAGTGGTGGTACACTTGTTTATACCATATTATAAATGATTGAGTAAACTACATACTTGGTCCTTAGGGTTCATTGATTTTAACACTCTGGGTCCCTAAAGTGAAATATCTATGGCTTGCATCCTCATGGTTTCAATTTTATAACGTGTTGGGTCTCTAAAACTGACTCCGTTAGTTTTTGGCCGTTAAAACCCACATGTGCAAGGCACATGATGGGTATTTTGGTCATTTCACTCTCTTTTCCTGCTATCTCCTTCATGATGAAGAACACCATGAAGAACACCTTCATAATAAAGAACACCATGAAGAACACCTTCATGATGAAGAACACCAACAAAATCAATAACAAAATAATGAAGAACACCATGAACAACCACCCTTTAATCATCATCACCACAAAATCAATAACAAAATCAAAAATCCTAAAAACAAAACACAAACTCACAACACTAAAATCAAAGGGTGTTAGCTCAGTTGGATAGGTAACATCCCTGGGGGGTGTGGGGTGAAAGCCACACTACCAGGGTTCGATTCCTGCGGTTGACATTTCTGAGATATCCAGACTTTGGGCCTGGGCCTTAGGGGCCGGGTTCGGGGCCGGTACGGGAGGATCCAGTCTATGGGATCCACTTCCCTGCCGGTCGGGTTCAGCCATAGGTTGGGCCGGGTCGCAGCGGATTAGTGGATTGGCCCGTAATGGAGACCCGATACCGCTGGAGCGTGTGTGTGTGTTATAGATGCCGTTCAAAAAAAAAACTCACAACACTAAATCCAAATCCATAATTTGTTTTTATAAACTTTTTGTTTATAAAAAGTAAACATTTTTTACAAACCAAATCCCATGATTATTCATACAAAATTCAAATAAATCTTAAACATTTTTACAAATCTTAATACAAAAAGAACCCTAAATTATAACCAAAATTTGAAAAAAAACCAGGATGAAGATGAAGATGATTAACCCAGAAAGATTTTAGAAGAAGGAAGGGGAGAGGTTTTGAAGATGAAGATGAAGATGATTCACCTACCACCATCGCCACCAAATCCCACCGCCACCACCGCCGCCACCAGATCCTACCACCGCCGCCGCCACCACCGTCGCCACCAGATCCCACCACCACCGTCGCCGCCACCAGAACCCACCGCCACCACCCTCGCCACCAGATCCCCACCACCGCCGCCGCCACCAGATCCCATCGCCACCACCCTCGCCACCAGATCCTACTGCCGTCGCCACCAGATCCCGCCGCCACCATCGTCACCACCAGATCCCACCACCACTGCCACCACCAGATACCACCACCTTTTCAAGATTTGAACTATAGTTTGAAGAGAAATTTTTTTGAGGGAGTTGAAAGGAGAGAAAGAAATCTCAAGGAGTGGAGAGGATTTCAAGAAAAGTAATGGTGATTTGAGAGTTTCTAGGAAAAATTAATGGGGGTGGAGGTTAGGGGAGGGTTTCAAGGGAAGTGATGTTTGATTTAATTTTTGAATTTATTTTATTTTTATAAAATTAATACTAAACCTGAAATGACAATAATACCCGTCATGTGCCTTGCACATGTGGGTTTTAACGGCCAAAAACTAACGGAGTCAGTTTTAGGGACCCAACACGTTATAAAATTGAAACCATGAGGATGCAAGCCATAGATATTTCACTTTAGGGACCCAAAGTGTTAAAATCAATGAACCCTAAGGACCAAGTATGTAGTTTATGATTTGACGAAAACTCTTAAAAACCATTTTTTATGCATGAAGTACCATTTATTGTTGCATATATATTAATTAAAATTCAAGATTACAAGTAAATTATGCGTAAGTACAACTTATTAAACTTCATGTTTGAATTCGTTTAACTAACTGCAGATAAACATAATCAAATACATGATAAATATCTCATTTTAAATAAAAAAATCAAAAATGTAATTAGGATAATCATTTAGTTATAACACAATACTTGATTATTATCTTTATAAAAAACATTATATGATTAAATCAATTTTTTTTACCAAACTTGAATTAATTTTTAATAAAAAATGAACTAAAAAAAATAATGAAAAACAAAAACTTTTAAATTGTTAATTTGATACTAATATTGATATAGTTTTTTCAAATTTTGATGTCTTGAAATTTATATTTTATTCAAACAAAAAATATTATTGTTTTCTCAAAACCATACAAAATTGCATTATAAAATCGCCACATATAAAGAAAACTAACAATGAGATCAAGATGTATCGTTGCATTGCACGAGTACGCTTCTAGTATATATATATATATATATATATATATATATACATAGAGAGAGAGAGAGATGTTCAAGGGAAAACACTAAAAAAACTGAAGAACACGCTGGGAGCTTTCCATCTGGACGGTATACACTGATGCATACAAGCGATTATAAAGCTGTTTTTTTCTATGCACCAATGCATATATATTGCATTAGTGCATATGCACAAATGCATGTTACAAATTATCAGTATGCATTAGTGCATACCGTCCAGATTTTTTCTATAAACCAATGCATATATATGCATTAGTGCATATGCATAAATGCATGTTACAAATTACCGGTATGCATTAGTACATACCGTCCAGATGGTGAACTCCTAGGGTGTTCTTCAGTTTTATCTTTTTTTGGCGTTTTCCCTTGAACCTGACCCTATATATATTATATATATATATATATTATATATATATAATATATATATATATATATCTGTGTGTTTGTGTGTGTGTATATATAGAGAGAGATATGAAAGTTCAAATGCGAACTCGTTTTTCATTGCGAACGTGAGGACAAAGGAGAACACGACACGTGTCTCATTCGGTACGAATAATGAAGGTGAAGTTTATAAAGTATTCAAATGAATAATACAACATTGTATGACTAACACAACATTCAATATGAATAACATACAATCATGATCCATTCATGATGAATAACCCATTGAGGCATAAGACATATGTCGCGCTATCCTTTATCCTCACGTTCACAACCAAAACTCGGTTTTCATTTTAACATGCCCCCTATAATAATGACCAAATTGATCAAAGAGATTGGGGAACTCATTGCAACGATGTCATATTAAAAGATTTACTCCTTGTGAAAACTAATAAATGGATTATACGTAATGATGTTACTATAAACATATAGGGTTAGGTTCACGGAAAAACCGCAAAAAGAAAATGAAAAACTTAGAAACAGCCTGGTTACCATTCTTATGGCTCGTATGCACATGTGCATACAAGTAAATTGTTAGCAATTTGTCGGGTATGTGCCTTTCAAAAAAAATTGTTGGGGTATGCACATGTGCATAATACGCACACCTGCAAAAAAACAAAAAACAACTTCAAATACTTGTGTGCACATGTGTATATCTTCATATGAGTGGTTACCAGGATGTTTATCAATTTTTAATGTTTTGGGGATTTTCTCCTGAACCCCCTCCTCTCTCTCTCTCTCTCTCTCTCTCTCTCTCTCTCTCTCTCTATATATATATATATATAGGGGAGGGATCATATGAGAACACTACCAATTTAAAGGAACAAAGGAACTCATTTGGGACCACATATGATGTGGGTCCCACATAATATTAAATCATTTATGATTTAATATTAAATCATAAATGATTTAATATTAAATCATAAATGATTTAATATTATGTGGGACCCACATCATATGTGATCCACAATTGTCCCTTTGTTCTTTTAAAAATGCAAAGTTCTCATTTGAACCTTCCTCTATATATATACATATATATATATATATATAGGGGAGGGATCATACAAGAACACTTCTCATTTAAAGGAACAAAGGAACACATTTAGGACCAGATATGATGTGGGTCCCACACAATATAAAATCATATCTGATTCAACGGGGTCCACCATTGAATCAGATATGATTTTATTTTGTGTGAGACCCACATTATATGTGGTCCTAAGAGTGTTCCTTTGTTTTTTAAAAATGTAAAGTTCTCATTTGAACCTATTTCTATATATATATATGTGTATGTATGTATATATGTATGTGTATATATATACATGTATATATATATATAGAGAGAGAGAGATAGACATAATCATTTGTTAATTAAATAAATAATATTAAGTTTACAAACTCATCTAATTTGTTCATTTTTTCGGTCAATTAATGGTTATCATTAAATAAGAGGTTATAAAATAATGAAAAATGAAAAAAACTAAATTGAATTAAATGGAGAGCAATTTAAAAAAAATGATTTTACTTTTGAAAGATAATCATGTTCATTGGTGAAACCCGAATGAAATGATTAAATAAGTTTAAACAAATTAAATGAAATAATTAATAAATATAATAATTAAGATATAATATCAATATATATGTAAAAGACAAAAATCCTCATGTTAACAAAGTTTGTATTAACTTGGTGGTTAAAAGAAAATGTGTCTATATGTATATATAAGGGTATTATAAAAACGTGAGAAAATCTTACATTAACCAATGTCTATCACCATGATTGAAAATTAAACAAATATATGTATGCGGAAATAATTAAAGGTATACAAAAGTTCATGATGATAAATGAAATTGAAAATAAAAAATTAAGGTTGATGAAGGTTGAAAGTTTGTTTTTGATCAACAATTAAATGGAGGTAATTGAAGGTTGATGAAACCCAACAACATATCCAACTATTTTAAATGAGTTCTTACTGTAACTTTTATTTTTACTCGAAAACGGTTTTACACACCTATATATATATATATATATAGAGAGAGAGAGAGAGAGAGAGAGAACTAGGAGACTCAAATAAAAAGGTTAAAGGGTTGCTTGAGAGTTGAACGGTTTGGTGCAAAATGATTAAGTGCTCAGAATGATTAAGAGACTCTTATGATATAGTACAAAATTAAACATAATTGTTTGGTAATTGTTTAAAATGAAATTAGAGCTTTAAATGGTTAAGGGAGTTCCATGATACAAAATGATTTAGAGGGTTTTGGAATTATTAAGAGGCAAACTTATTTTTTTTTTTACCAAACATGATTCACCTCTTAGCGCTTCAGATGTTGACTCTTAATCAAATTATTAAGAAAAAACAAACAACCCCTAAATATCATGATAACGTAAGAAGAGAAGATTCACATGTGAATAATTAAAAAAACATCGAAGATGCATATGTAAACTCATATGATTAATCTGTTACATTACATATCCATCTTCAATTATTTTTGTCAAATGATTCACATACATATGTATCTTCCCTTAACCCTTTCCTTCTTAACTTTTCATGATATTTAATTTTATTATTTGCACTGGCCGATATATATAGAAGGATCTTTAATGACAAAACAAAATGTGTTAACTATGTAATCCATTTGCACCAATAAGAAACTGTTCTTGGTCTTGGTTAATTAACATATTGGAGTAAATTATTAAGAGTATAAAACTAATTTCAGTTTTTAGTTATTTTTTAATTAATGGATCTAGCCCAAATGAACTGGCTTATTCGAAAAAGGCCTTGTTCTTTGGAAGATTTATCTCGTGTCTGGTACTGCACGGTTCCACTCTGCAACACCTTTCTTGTGGATCATCCTGAAACCACAGGATGATGGGAATAACAAAGCAGAAATTTTGAAATGAGCACGTCAATATATGAATTGTTTCATTATTCGTTATTTCCGGGGGAATGTTATAAAAAAGAGTTGCATGATTTTAGAGATGATAATTATATCATCTCTTTTATGTTTCTCAATGAACAAGTTTACAAAGGGAGAAAGATGGAGGTTCAACTTGAACAAGCTCAAAAGTGAAACAAGTGAAGAAGTTTCACTTCTAATCAAGGTACACTTGTGATAAGCTTTCACCTATGAACAAGGCATTGATCAGTATCAAGAACATCGCTTTATAGTGTGTATGTGTTCATGACGCTACAACAAAATTAATTTTATGGGACGCCTAAAATGAAAAAAAGCATCATAAAAGAGTATTTTATAGGACACAAGTTTATATTACCAAACCAAAAAGGGTCATATCTAAAAGTGTTTCAATAAGTTTATAGGATATTTTTAGACGTTTTAACAAGTTTTTTACGATGTTTTAGAATAATTTGTCATATCAACTATTTTATACGACACTATTTGAAAAAAGTGTCCTATAAAAAAAATGTCATTTAAAAAGATGGTTCTATAGGACACTTCTCAAAAGTGTCATATAAAATAGCTAATAGGACACTTTATTTTAAAAACATCGTAAAAAATCTGTAAAAACGTCTATAAAAGCATTCTATAAACTTATTATAACGCTTTTAAATAAGACGTTTTATGGTTTAGTCTTATAAACCTAAGTTCTATAAAGTATTCTATTGGGACGCTTAAAAAATCTAGGCATCCTATAAAACCATTTTGTTGTAGTGTGAATCAGTTGTGAACACATGCATACCAATTTTTAATGTCTTAATTCACTTACTAACACGATTCACTTATAAACAAGTTTTAGTAATGAACACATTCACGATTTCACTTATGAACTTATTCAAGTTGAATTTTCATCTCTCTACCTAGGTAAACTTGTTTATTGACAAACTTAAGAAACTTGAAAGCGATGATATAGTTATCATCCTTGAAATTATGGAAATCTTTTTTTGTAAAATCCCATTAAATTCATTAGTTTAAAAAATAACTATGAAGTCTCTTTCATCTTTGGTCATATTTGTTCACACACATTAGTTTCAATCTCATTACAAAGTTACCACTAATCAATTTCATCCGTAGATTATAGAAATTAAAGGCTAAGATTGGTTCATATAATTAACACCAATTATTGGCTAACAATTAAACAATCCCCTATACACACACATTATATATATATATATATATATAGAGAGAGAGAGAGAGAGAGGAAAGTTCAAATGCGAACTTAAATTTGGTTGTGAACATGAGGACAAATGAGAGCGTGACACGTGTCATATTCAAATTGAATAATTAAAGAAATATTCAGACCGAATAAATACTATATTCAGTCTGGATATTTCTTTGATGATTCAGTCTGAATAATCTACATTCAGACACGTGTTCAGCTCTTATTTGTCCTCACGTTCACAACCAAATTTGAGTTCGCATTTGAACTTTCCTCTCTCTCTCTCTATATATATATATATATATATATATATATATATAGATGTATATATATAGAGAGAGAGAAAGAAAGAGAAAGAGTCAAGTTCATACAAGAACAGTAACTAAATAAGAGAATAAGAAAACGGTCGAATCATATTTGATTCACATAACTTCGGCCACGACCTTTCCGTTGACGGTTAGTGTAAAATTACATATGATTTTGTACGTGATTTAGTTGTTTTCGTGTGCATTTATTTGATTAACGTTCTTGTTTGAATATCTCTCCCTCTCTCTACACACACACACGTACACGCGCACACACACATATATACATATATATATACACATATATATATATATATATATTTGTGTGTGTCATTATCCATAATTCCATATTATTATCATGTCATGTAGGCAATTATTGGCATAAAGTTATAATACCATATATCAACATTTGATTGATCAAATGAACCATTTAACTCTATTACCTTAAATAAAGACAGTTTTAAGTACAAAGACAAAAATATTACTACAAAAAGAATGAATATTTGCATAAGAAGCTTCTCCTAATTAAAGAGAATGAAGCACATAGAAGCTTGATTAGTAAAAGACCAAAACTTTAATTTGGAATTAGAAGGGAATGATTATCTCGAAAACAAGGTTAAAAGTGTAATTAATTTAACAATTGGTACATCTTTTCATAAAGTTATCTTATTTTTTTAGAAAAGAGTTGACGACTTTTATGACTTGAAAATGATACCCATTCATCTTATTTATAATATTAAACATTTAAAATATTTGTATCTGTGTATATATATTGTTAATAATGTAATTAATTAAACATTTAATTCGATAAATCCGTTATCAATTAATAGTTTTTTACAAGTGTTTCTTAATTAATGGATTTAATTAAACAAATACTAAACCAATAGATTAGTTTTTGGAACCTAATTACATAAATACCCCTGATATTTTGAATATAATGATTGCAATATGACCTAAAAAGGTTGAAAGTATAAACTATTTTATTTTAATAAATAAAAATAGTTGGAGATAAGAAGGTTGCCTCCTAAACCATTCAAGTTTTATATTCAGTCCACTCCTTTAACTTTTTAAATTAAGTTATATATTACAATTGATTTTTTTAATAATCGTTTTATTTAATCAATAGTTAACTAATTATATCCACATGATCCGGGTTCAATGATACATAAAAAAAATACTATCTTTAATTAGTAAGAAATAAGTAAATATAACTTAATTACAACATATAACTTACAATATGAAAACCTTTCATTTTAAAATAAAAGTATTTAGAAAATATATAAATACACAGTTTTTAAAAAGATATTGTTAGCGTAATTTTCAACCAATTTCATATCGTAATTTCATACATATAGGGTTGGGTTCCGGTAAGAACTAGAGTTAAGGTGAGAAGCGTAATAAGGGATCTCCACCCTTGGATGCATATTAGGATGAGATGCAACGAGATGAGGGTGCATCGTGATACACCGGATCAACTCCCTTATGAAGCATAATTCATGGATGGGTATGAAATTAAAAGTGATCAATGGTTCAGATCTCTTATTACGCTTCTCACCTTAATTCTCCTTCTCACACGATCCTACACACACACACACACACATATATATATATATATATATATAGAGAGAGAGAGAGATTGAGAAAATAAGGTTCATGCCAGGACGGTAATAATTTAAGAAAATAAGAGGACAATCCTCAGCCAATCATTCGGGTAATTAAATTTAAGAAAAAAAATTCATGTACAAAATCATATATGATCCGGGCGACTTTTCTCATACGACTTAAGTTGCCCCAAAAGTCGCCCGTTCCGGTTAGTGCACAATTACATATGATTTTGTACATGAAAAAAGTTTCTCATATTCTCATAAATAGTTAGCGTTCTCGTATGAACTTACCTCTATATATATACATATCAACAGAAAACATATGTTACATTGTTTTGATTTTCTTATTATTTTTCTAGAAACTGACCAATAGTTATAAATCTTAACATATTAATGATGTATAGGTAATGTTTTATAGATGTTGTACTACTAAGGTTTAAAAGTTAACAAAAAGTTTTACCTAAACCAAACCCTTCGAACATCTTTTATAAATTATAGTTATGAAACTATGTTCCTCTCTTTATGCGGGACAAACTTAATTAATACATTTGTAATGAATCAAGTACTCTTGATTAGAGTTATTAAGAGTTTTACCTATATATTCCATAAGATGGTATAAATTAGATAGTAAGGTACATGCTATATAGTCTTCATACTCGGGCTCTCTGTATTTCCAATCCGACACACATGACCCATATAATTGATGCTCCCTGTTTCCGTCTCTATCTTGCACCAACAACTCCCATATGTACTCACATATAATACGATTTACTTTGGCTATATCCAGTCGTTATCACTTCCAAGTAAATTCAATTTATTTGTCCCTTGGGCCTCGACAAACTAAAGTTTGTTTTAATCATGTCATCTGTTCAAATTGACCCTTCTTCAGGTGGGATATACTATACTCGTTTGGTTTGTTTTGGTATGATTTAAAAGTTTAAGTTGAGGAGCATCAATGATTTCAAATAGTTAGGTTCAAATTTTCTCAAACCCTTCACCGATCTAATATTATAATTAACTATTGGACCGCGTACATTTTTCAACCCTTTATTGAACTAACCGTGTGCCAATCGTAACCGTACCTTTTAAAAGCTTTTTTGGTCACTATAAAGTAAAATTGGATCCCAACTATTTATGTTACATTTTTGTAATGAAGAAGATGGACTTCTAAAGAAGGAAAAGTTGTGAAAGTTTTATGTATGTTTGAGAGGTTATGATGATGAGATGATGACATCATGGAAAGCTCACTGACATCATCATTAGAATGTGCACCAACATACTGTCGTTTTATAGCGTGACCCTGCCCATGTTTTGTCCTCTCCATTGTTGGATTATTTTTTGTCCTTAAATAATGATATATATATATAATATTATATATATATACATACAAACACTACATCTCACACGTGAAATGAAAGGGATATATATATATATATATGTTAATTAAAATTAAGAATCTACAATGGATTTAGGGTAAGATTCCCATGTTCATTTGTACAATGAAGAGTTGTATCGTAAATCATCTGTGTTTTTTTCTCGAGTTTTGGCTATGGAGATCCAAGAATATATGAAAGATAATCTTGCAATTAGATTTACTCTTGAAGTGAAAACACATTGAAAATGATTGCAGCCGTACACCATTAAAGAGGGCCAAAATATGACTACCGACAATGAAATTATCCATCTTCTTGCCACCAGATCTAATGTTTTAACGGAAAGGAATACCATATACATGTATATATAGATACATATTTGTTTAATTGAGACCAATCTGTTTTTTTTAAGACCTTTACACTTAAAACTTCACAGCAAAACAATGTATAGGTAAACAAAATCCAAGCTTCACAGCAAAAATATTGTGAAAGTTACATTCCCATTAGTTTTTTGTGAAGTTTCAAGTGTAAAAATGTGGTCTCACAGAAATATGTTTGTCTCAAGTGATTCCAAGTCCATATATATATATATATATATATAGGGGAGGAATCAAATGAGAATCACCCCTCCTTAAAGGAACAAATTGTGGACCATATATGACGTGGGTCCCACATAATATTAAATCATTTATGATTTAATACTAAATCATATTAAATTATAAATGATTTAATATTATATGGGACCCACATCATATGTGATCCACAAGTGTCCCTTTGTTTCTTTAAAAATGCAAAGTTCTCATTTGAACCTTCCTCTCTCCCCCCCTCTCTCTCTATATATATATACGGTATGCACAAATGAAAGAAGATGTTTTATGTTATGCACAGTGTGCATGTTATGTGCGTGTTCATGTTACAAATTACCAATATATATTTGTGCATATTGTCTAGATGGAAGGCTCTTAGGATGTTTTTCAGTTTTTTTTTGAGGTTTTCCATGAACTTGACCCTATGTGTTTGTGTGTATATATATATATATATATATGTGTGTGTGTGTGTGTATGTAAACGTGTATAGAGGGAGGTCAAAGGAAAACCCCTAAAAAATGAAAAAAAATAAGGAACATGTGATAACGGTTCGATCATCTGGATGGTATGTATATTCAAGTAATGAAGTTGTTTTTTGGTCTTTATGCATGCATGTATTATGCACACGTGTATTACGCACACGTGCATATGCATATGTGAATATGACAAATAAGTTGTATTCACATGTGAATATGAAAAATAAGTTGTATTCCATGTGTATACCATCCAGATGCACGGTCACCAAGGTGTTACTCAGCTTCTCATTTTTTACTTTAACGGTGATTTGCTGTAAAGTTTGAAGTGTAAAAATATGATATCACGAGTCTCAGGAAAACAGGGTTGGTCTCGCGTGAACCCAACCCTATATATATATATATATAGGGTTAGGTTCAAATGTGAACTCATTTTTGGTTGTGAACGTGAGGACGAATCTCAGCCACACATCTTCGGTTATGGTGGACGCGATCACGGAGGATTGACGCGATTCATGGGAGGGTGGAGATTATTAAAGGAGGAACTGCGCAAAGCGCCTTTATTGACCGGATAAGTGGCTGAGATTCGTCCTCACGTTCACAACCAAAAATGAGTTCACATTTGAACTTTCCTCTATATATATATATATATATATAGATACGATGGTGACCGGTGTTCGTTGATACATATAAAAGGTGTATACGCATGTGGGTATCTTCACAGAGAGAGGTTGAGCATGGGGGTTGGTATCATGATTGTTTTATGGGTTCAGACTTTTGTTGAAAGCCTTGGGATCGAAGGCAAAGGCTGAGTTTTGTAATCATGATGTTGTAGGAACAACAATAATCATCTCGCTGTAATTGCAGCTTATTATCTACCCCCACCCCAGTATATATATATATATATAGTGATCAAAAGGAAGATGATATATAATTTATGCGGTTAGTTTGTTTATGTATAATATATATATATATAATAATGTGCATATTGGTGAGTGTGTAAAAAAGTTTCATGGAAAAGAGAAAATAATACCAAGATAAAGTGAATCTTTATGGGGTTTTTATGATATATATATATATATATGTATGTATACACACACTATACATATTTGTGTGTGTGTTCCTCTTTCTTTCTTGTTTGCTTTCTTTTCAAGGGTTGCTTTTAAGGAGAGACCTTGAAAGAGTAAAGAGAGAAGCAGAAACCGTGAAAAAGTATGGCTAAAAGCAGGAGAGAGGTATATCCATGTTCATGTATGTCTTGATCTTTACATGTATGTTATGTGGGTGTCACCTGAAACCACTGTTTTCTTTGAAGTTAGGGATAGATTCTTTGGAAATTGTTACTTTTTTTTGTTGCTCTCCCTCCTCTAAATTTAAAACCCAAAAAATAAATAAAAGAAGTTTCTTCTTTACTTTTTCCATTTTAATTTTAGAAAAGTTGATTAGAAAAGTGTTTAGAAGCAACAGCAACAGCAGCAGCAAGCAAGCAAGCAGTGTGTATCATATTAATTAGTCTATATTATCATTCTCATATAATTTATGGAATCTACAAACTTTCATCATCACCAACAAGAAGAAGATCACCAGATTCTTGTGGATTCTTCTTGCTATGGACTTGCTTGGTACCAAAACCCCATCTTGTAAGTTCTTCTCTCTCTAGATCTCATACCCACATTTCATATAATATATATAGACACAAACATATATATATATATATGTGTATGTGTGCGCGTGTGTGTCTGTGTTTTTATAGAACTTAACGTTTTTAACTTGAAATAACCAATAATTGCTAGCTAGGGTTTTAACCACCTTTTTTAATGGGTTTGAGAAATGCTTATTTGAAGAGAACATTTTAACTTAACTTCTCGGCGTTAATCAATTAATTATCAAAAATTGCATTGATATAAATAACCAAATGAATCTTGATCTTTAATTGACATCATCAATAGTATATAGAAGCATTGTAAAGTTTGCAACTCCCTTGCAAATGATCCTTCCCCTAGCTATACATGTATATATATATATGTGTGTATATATATATATATATTTGATTGACTAAATTGTGCAGGATTAATGGGACTAGAAACACTACAAACTCAAGAGATGTGAAGCAACAAATAAATCATAACATGGATCCCGCGCCTTGTCTCAGCACGGCCGGTACGCCACTCATGGCACAAGACATGGAATTACCTAATTGGACTACAACACTCTCAATGGAAAGTTTCATGGCTCATGAAATGCAACATCTTGCAAGAATCAAGCACGAGCTCTCAGTCTCAGAAATATCAGAAATCATTAGCAGCAGCCCAACATCGAGCATCGAAGATTTACAATTACAATCTTCCCCAAGCTACATGTCGAACAATAATCATCAACGGATTAAATACAACAATGATGATCATAACAATAATCAAGATATGTTGCTCAAAACCTTCTCGAACGGATGTCAAATAAGAGGTGATCACCAGCTGCTTATGAATCAAATTCCCTCAACAATCACATATTCGAATGATACTAATAGTTGTTATAGAGGGACTTTTAGCCAGATTTTTCCAACACTAAGTATTCCGAGTTTGAATCAATCCTCGAGCTCCTTCGATATGAATTTGCCAGCTTTAGATCCCTTTGGGTCTCCAACATTTAATGGGAGTTTTAGCTATCAACCTTCTTCCATCAGTGGTCATAATAATAATAATAATAATAATAATATTGGAGTAGGCCTTTTTAGAGGAACTTGTTTGTCTTATGGTCTTGATCAAATGCATCATCGGCCAAATCAACCTCAAGAAGTTTGCCTTGGCAAGGTGGGTTTATTTCTCTCTTAAGTTGATTAATTTATTTTGTCAATTTATCATATTCTTTAGCTCATCTATATATATATATATAGACTTGAGAGTTGGATTACGTGGGACTAGATTGTTTTCATGTGATCCATAAGACCATTTTTTTACACTTAAAACTTCACAACAAAACACTGTAAAAGTAGCTTTCACAGTGTTTTTGTTGTTATGGTTCGGATTTTTTCATCTTCACAATGTTTTATTGTGAAGTTTCAAGTGTAAAATTGTGGTCTCACGAAAACAAGTTGGTCTCACATGAACCCAACCTTATGTGTATATATATATATATATATTTAGAGGCGGGTTTATACGAGAATGATACATATTTAAGAAAAAAAATAAGAGAATGGTCAAATCACATGTGATTTTATACTAACATCGCAAATAAAATCATATGTGATTCGCCCCGCGGCCTGAGGTCGCGGGAAAAGTTGCCCGTGCCACCTCTTTTGCCCGTTAATGTAAAATCACATTTAATTTTGTACGTAATTTGGTTATTCTCTTATTTTTTTTAAATATGTATCATTCTCGTATGAACATACCTCTATTTTTAGAAGTTTGAAGCATGAAGATAATACATTCATTTTATATTTTTGATGAAAATTAAACTTTCAATCTTTATATATAGTTACTTCAAAATTAAATTTGTAAATTACATCTTATACAAACTGTTTTTAAACTTGATTGAAGATATCACCAGCCTTGATGACTGAAATAACAGAAGCAAAAAGGCCAGCCAGCAATTATATAATGGATGTAAAAGCAGCACCAAAGAAATCAAAACTTGAATTGCGCCCAGCTTCTTGTGCACCATTGAAGGTAATTTTTACACAAACTTTCTAAAATTAGCAATCCCAATATCATGTCTTTTTTACTATTTATATATAATTAAATTAAACTTGTAGTTCATGGGTTTGTGTGTGCTTTTCTGAATCAGGTTAGAAAGGAGAAATTAGGAGATAGAATTTCAGCTCTCCAACAAATGGTGGCACCTTTTGGCAAGGTATAGTGTTTGCTATCTTTCCTCCTCTCATAAAGTTGCTGGCTTTCTCTTGCAGTAATTATAATTAAAAACAACTTTTTTTTTTCTTAATTCTTTTGAAATATGCTTTTGCCTTCTTACCATCAAAAAATCCCCATTTTGGCTGCTAGTAATTGCCAGCATTAAAGGTTATTGGTATTTTAGTTAAATAATTAACAATTATATAACTTTATTAGATTTCATATGTCCAATCAAATTAAAAGTTGAAAAAAAAATTAAGACAAAGAAAGGGTTCGTGTAAAATCTTCCAACACAAAGTTATTTTCCTTTTATATTGATTCATATGAGGGAGGGAAATTTGGGTAAAATCTGAAAAAATAAAATTCACGTAACACCTATGTAACCGTGCATTCATCTGGATGGTATGCACGTACATATAAGTAATTGAAACTATTTTTTAGTTTTTATATATGTTTGCATGTTATGCACATGTGCATACCGGACAAATTGTTTACAATTTAGTATGTGTATACCGGACAAATTGTTTACAATTTAGCATACACATGTGCATACCGTTCAGCTGAACGCTTAATAGAGTGTTCCTCAGTTTTTAATTTTTTATAGTTTTCCGTTAAATCTGACTATGATTCCTATTTTATATATATGTATATATATGTGTGTGTGTGTGTGTGTGTATGGGAAGGTTCATACGAGAATTGTACCTATTTAAGAAAATAAAATAATAGGTCAAAATCATATGTGAATTTGCACTAACCGGAACGGATGACTTTTGGGGCAACTTAAGTTGCATGAAAAAAGTCGCCCTGATCATATATGATTTTATACTTGACGACCATTCTCGTATTCTCGTAAATATGTTTCATTCTCGTTTGAACATTTCTTTCTTTCTCTCTCTCTCTCTCTCTCTCTCTCTCTCTCTCTCTCTCTCTATACACTATTAGAAAATTGAGCATTTTCAACGGAAAATTGTCGTTGAAAATTTCCTACGAATTTTAGAGGAATGATTGACATAACATAAATTTTCTACGAATTTTCAATGAATTTCCGTTGAAAATCTATCACAAAATGCATTTTTAACCAAATTTTTTTTGACGAGGCATTCCATTGGAAAAAATTTGGTTGAAAATGCATTTTGTGAGAGATTTTGAACGGAAATTCGTTGAAATTCGTATAAAAATTATGTTCTGTCAATAATCCCTCTAAAATTCGTAGAAAATTTTTAACGACAAGTTTTCGTTGAAAATTTCCGTTGAAAATACTAAATTTTCTAGTAGTGATATATATATATATATAGAGAGAGAGAGAGAGAGAGAGAGAACGAGAGAGAGCGCACAAATCATATAGAAACCATCTATATGTTAGAAAATCTATGAACCAATATACACATATTTATCTTATTAATCATTTCTTTAAAAAACTTAGATGTAATCTTTCATTGGTGAAACACACACTTTATTCAAAACAGATTAGCTTTATGTGTTGTTTCATTGTTGAAACAATATTACATGATCAAAACAAATCAATACTCATATGTTGTTTCATTGGTAACACGACACTACATTAATTAATAAACGAAACAATACAAATTACTTAGTTGTTGTTTGTTTTAAGAAATTAAGCTTTTTAGGAAACGACCGGTAAAATAAATAGGGGTGAACATGGTACGGTACCATATTTTTTTTTCCCAATACTGTGTACCAACCAATTATAATTGGTATTAAAAAATATATACCTTGTACCAACCAACTGTAATCGGTACCAACTTATTTCGGTTGGTACATGTTGCTACGGTATTTATACCAACATCTAAAAGTTCACAAAGTTTAATGTTTAATATAAACTAATTAACATGATCTGTTGTCCAAAATCTGTTTGTGTGTCACTGTGTTGTGTTTGCGCTGAGAGTTTGAGTCTTTGAGATTAGGTTAGGGTTGGGTCGCTACATTTTGTTATATGTTAAAATTGAAATAGGAATAAAGAGTCTTCTAAACTCTAAAGTAAACTAAAGATAATAAGTCCCTAAGTGAGGCCCAAACCCAAAGTGAATGTAAAAAATAGAAAAAATACAAAACTGCAAAAACTAAACTGTAAATAATTATTATATAATATATTTAATTGATTTATTATATAAAAATTAATATATATATATATATAAAAGTCGGTACGGTACGGTAGTACCGTGGTATTGGATTTTCGATACCACGTACCAACCATGTTTGTGAAATTGGTATGGTAGTACCAACCAATATAATCGGTACCAATTTAGTTGATACCAATTAAATTGGTACGGTTGGTATCTTAATTGGTTGGTTTGTCTCGGTACATTTTTGACACCCTTAAAAATAAGTAGTAACATAATTATGGAATTTTAATATTTGGTGGTTTTATGTTGGTTTATATAGTTTCTAACTTGTAGAAAGTTTTTATGAGATAACGGTCACACTAATAGAAAATTGAGTATTTTCAACGGAAAATGTCGTTGAAATTTTTCTACGAATTTTAGAGGATTATTGACAGAACGTAAATTTTCTACGAATTTTCAACGAATTTCCGTTGAAAATCTCTCACAAACATATATGCATTTTCAACCAAAAAAATTTCAACGGAATATCTCGTCAAAAAGTTTTTGGTTGAAAATGCATTTTGTGAGAGATTTTCAACGGAAATTCGTTGAAAATTCGTAGAAAATTTATGTTTTGTCAATAATCCCTTTAAAATTCATAGAAAATTTTCAACGATATTTTCCGTTGAAAATACTCAATTTTCTAGTAGTGTCAATTTGCAAGAAGTAATATAAACCACATAAGAGAATCTCCAACAGCTTCTCCAATATTGAGAAAATAGAGGATTTTTTTGTTTTAAGAGCTTCCCCAAAACCATCTCCAAAATGAAGAAAGTATGAGAAAGAACGCATTTTTTTCTCCAAAAATGATTACAAATTGCAACCAACCAATAGGAAAATTTAAAAACAAATGTTTAGAGAGATAAATAATATTTTAATAGATGAATTGAATATTTTAATATTATAATCAATATTGGTTTCTTCAAAATAGGGATCTTTTGAAAATGAAGGTAATTTTCTTTAGAGATTTTTGTTTTTATTTCTTCATTTTAAAGAAATTTTAAGGAATCTTTTGAAGAAGTTCTAACTTATTAATTAAAATTTAACATTAATAAAAAAAATTAAGTTTACAAATTGAGATAATTATCACTTTAAATTGGATAAAATATTTGTTAAAGTATATAACTCTAACAAAAATACTACTTAGATCCCATAAAAATTTCATTATATTTTTAAGATTTATTTAATCCTTGATTTTAATTCATTCATACTTCTTTATCGAGTTTTGTATAAAAAATTTCTAGATAGAATTTTGACAAAAAAAAAAGCATAACCTTCATCAAATATCACATATAATATCTATATCAATTTATTTTCTTTTTCACCATTTCTTTCTCCATCTTTTAAGTTCACATGTTGATTACTTAACATCTTCTATATGAATTTTTGTATATATCACATATGATAACATGTATCTGAATATAAATTGAACGTATTATCATATGTGATAATATTTACATGACAAAATGATCAATAAATATAAATTTATATAATCACATATGATTAACAAAAATAACTACAATTATTATATATATATGATTGATACGATCATCGAACAAATTATCATATATATTTGATAGAAATTTATAATTAATCAAATTGTCACAAATTTATCTGTGATGAAATTGATTTATTAACAATTTTTAGAAATCGGTTTGAAAAACAAACTTAATCCGAATTTATTAGAGATTATCATCACGGTTTCAGATAATGCTACATTTTAATTTAATTTAATAATATTTAATTTATTTCATTTATTAAATAAAGTATATATGTGGCTCTTATTTTCTTTCTCACGTTCTCACAAATTAGGTTGTTTCTCACATAATTTATCACATATATAAATAAATATATAGAGAGATAGAGAAAGGGAGGGAGGTTCAGAAGAAAACTTTAAAAAAAACTGAAGAACACCCTAAGAGCTCTCCATCTAGACGATATGCATTTTATTTATGCATAGATGGTATGTACAAATGCGTACAAGCGATTGGAACTGTTTTTTTTTAGGTACAAGTGTATGTATGCATAAGTGCATATGTAGATGTGTATGTTACAAGTTATCGTATTTATACATATCTTTTAGATGAAGGGTTCCAAGATGTTCTTTAATTTTTTTTATTAAGAATTTTTCACCCTATATATAATATATTACACACAACAAATAATCAGACACAAATTAATTAAATCTTAAATCATGAATTAGGCAAAAATCTTGAAGCAGTCACATGAATCATGGGCAGCTCAATTTTCAGAGAAAAGAACACTAGCTGCGCAGACCACCATCCATTGTCTTTTCTTTTTCATTTTCTTCTTTTATTCAATCAGAATACTTTCTTCGATCGATCCATATAATTCATAGATTAACTAATTAATTAATTAATTATTATTATATACTCAATGATTATAAATATATATAGTGTTGATAAATGTGATGGTGAGGTTTGTGGGGAATATTTGCAGACAGATACAGCATCGGTGCTAATGGAAGCCATTGGATATATCAAGTTTCTTCAAAACCAAGTCGAGGTATTTAATTATTAATTAATTAATTCTTATCTTCAAAACATTCTTCTTGATTTCTGTTTTTTATTCCTTAATAAATAGTACCTTCCATTCCTTAAAATTATTTCACTTGATCTTAATATTTATTTGCCAAATTAATTAATTTCTTTCTTATAGAAGTTAAGTTTATGAATCATTTCATGCATGCATTAATTTCAAATAACTACTGTTAGAAAATTATTCAACAATTAGCTTGTTACTTGAAAACCTAATATGAAACACACTTGATATATAATGATTGGTGATCAAAGTCACATAAACAAAATGAGATTGTCATAAATGTTTGCAGTTGTTATATTGGACATAACCCTAGTATGCCATGATGTGTTAATTTATATATAATATTTTTTTATTGAAAATAATAATTAATAACGTAAAGTTATGTGTCGGTTATGAATAGTTAATGGGAAAAAAAACAATAAAATTAAAATGAAAATGAAAATTAATTTGGAATTTTCATATCCTCATCTTGAAATTTCACAAGTGTAGCACTAGATAAAAGTGTTAAATTAAAAGAGTATGGAGCCCATGCATGTATGCTTTTGACATAACCTTATGGCACCATGTAGGGTTCATGGTCATGAGCCCTTTTCTCTTCTTCTGTAGCCAAAGGTTCCCAATTGCCAAAGAGGCCCTACATTCTTTTTAATTAACTGTACATCTTTCTGTTGATTCATGAAATAAAAAGACACATCAACCTCAAAGGACTAAAAAAATGATGGCAAAATTGTGTGTTCTTATTCTTTTTTAAATATAGCAAGAGGTTATATAATTAATTAATCACTACTTGTTCTTTATTTTGCAGACGTTAAGCGTGCCATACATGAACTCGACACAGAAGGCCAATAAAACATCATCACGAGGGGTAAGAAACTAATTATGCACGCGTGAACGTGCATTTGGCCTGTATGCAATTGTTAAAGTCCATATAAGAAAAAGTTAGCTAAGTACTAGGTCGAAAAAATTATGATTTCGGTTACATAAATTAACAATAACTATATATGGTTACGTGTGATCCAACTCAGGGTTCAGTAAAGGATGTAAATGAAGATACCAAGAGGGATCTTAGAAGTCGAGGGTTATGCCTGGTGCCATTGTCGTGTTTGTCATATGTCACCTATGGAGGTGGAAGCATTTGGGCAAACCCCTAGCTAATAAACTTCACAAGATCGATTGCTCTTTATCCACTTCAATCAAGAGTGATGAGAACAAAGTCATTCTTTGGAAACTATATATATCAGACTTAATCAGATCGATTGTTTAATTTTCCACTTTTTTTCGTTGATACGATGGAGCAGATTTGGTCGTCTTGTAAACAATGTTGTTGAGGATAGACCATGTGTGATCCATTAGTAATGTATCCAATATTGATGTTAGATTTAACAAATTGTTCAACAACTGTTATGATGATAATGATGACAAATGGTGCCAAATCTTGGCTATAAATGAGATCTAGTAGCAGTAAGATAAATGAGAGACTCAACCAACTATCAATACAAGGTAAGATGCTGAAGAGAAGCTCTTATACCTAGACTTATATGAGATTATGTTGGAGTTAATTGAATTTAAATTAAAAAAAATATTGTCAAAAGTCTTTTGGTTATCTAGATTAGTTGAAGAGCCTGAATTTAAATATAGTTCAACAAGTCTAATGATGTTTCATATATGTATTTGAGTAATATAAATAGGAGTCTAGTTGGAAATTGTAAGTGGAGAAAAGAATGCCAAAGCCAAAAAGCAAAAGGCAAAAGGCAAATTACCAAATTCTAAGCAAAATAAAAACCTCTATCTAATGTTCAATTCTACAAATTGGTATTAGAGTCGGATTGTTAAAAAAAAATTGAAAGTGACCAACAACAATACTCTTTTAATTATGCCTCGTTTCAATAGAGAGAACTTCAATTATTGGAGCAATCTTGTTGTGTCTTGAATCTCAAGATATTTGGAGTGTCACTGAAGATAGCATAAATCCTCCCGAAGATGAATCTCATTTAACCGAAGCACAAAAAGTTCTTTTAAAAAGTAGAAGGCAAAAATATATGAAAACACTTTTCCAAATCTACCAAACAATCGAAATCCCAGCTTATGACGGATTTTCAAGAACAATGCACTGGAAACATGCATGTCAAGTTCTAGAAAGATCTTGTTCCGGTCAAGACCAAGTTAATTAAAAAAAATGTTCTTTTGCAATCATTGAGAGTGGAATTTAATAAGTTCTAAATAAGAAACGATGGAGAAAAATTACAGGATTTGAAGCACATGAATTAAGAATATTTCAAAGTAATCCTCATACTTCCTATGATCAAGATTTGAAATCTAAATTTACTTTCACGAGAGGTCGTGGTAGTAATTAATCAAGGGCATGATGAAAGAAAACGTGGAAGCTATTCTTTCTCACAATCATTCAAAATTTGAAGAGAAAAAAAATGACGAGAAACAGAGATCTTCTCACGATTCTCAAAGAAGACAACAAGGTATCTACAAAGGTAATAAACCTTATATTTAGCGCACCCTATTGTCACAAATCAGGACATAAAAATGAAGAAGAACATTGTTAGCTATATGTACATAATGTATAGTTGAGAGATCAATTTTTTCTTTTGCTATTAGTTGTAGTGGGTATATAATCTGTGTTTATTTCCCCTTTGTAAGTTAGTCGACTTCTCAATCAATATACAGAGAATGCTTTCTCTATTGGCTTTCTTCTTCTTCCTCAATCCATCAAATTAACATGGTATCAGAGCACAAGGAATAAATCAAAGTTCTCGACAATCTACCTCTCTCTCTCTCTCTCTCTCTACAGGTTAAAATCGAAAAATATCATTTTCTCCAGGTAACATTCCTATCTCTTCTATACTCACCTCAATCTGAATGTTATCATTAGTACAACACCTCTGCCTCCAATTTCATTATTTTTTCGTGATATATCTACCTTAAAAGTACTGGTGTTGTAAAGCCCTAGACGTGAAACCCTTTACCTAAACCCTCTTCCTAAACCCTAGAAGAACCCCCTTTTGTCCATCTCTCTGTTTTCTTTTTCTTTTTTTTTGCATCATGTCCGACTCTCTTCCTAACAATTACAGACCCATTTCATGTATATTGGATGGGTCAAACTACGTACTATGGGCTAGACACGTGACTAGTCATCTCAAGGCAAAAATGTTGTGGAAATACATATCTGGAACAGCAACTAAACCAACTCGTATAGCTGGTGAATCTGAACTCGAATTTGCAAAGAGAGAAGAAATTTGGGATTGCAAAAATGGGAAGTGAGTTCCTATTTTTACAACACTACCACTACTGAGATTAGTCAGTTGTTTGCTTAACTCGACACATGAAAGGAGATCTGGGATTTTCTAAAGGGAAGATACACTACTACTGATTTAGCTCACCAGTATCAACTATGGTCAAATCTTCACAGTAAAAGACAACAACCAGCTCAGTCAATTAGTTCTTTTCATTCTAAGGTTAAGGTGATTTGAGACCAGATGGATCTTGCTATGCCAACTCTATGTACCGACTGCTCTAACAAAGCCAATTGCCATCAGTCTCAACAGAAGCTTGTCATGTTCCTTATGGCTTTAGACTCACGATATGAACATGTTCGAGCCTCCTTGCTTCACAGATCGCCACTACCCACTCTTGATAGTGCCATTTCTGAGCTCATTTCCGAAGAGATAAGACTGGGAGGACCAACTTCTTCATCTGAGAGTGTACTATTTATTCCCAGGCACAAAGGAAATCGACATTTCCAGCACCCGACTCCACCTCCTCGGTCTTCCATTCCTAATGGGAAAGGTGTTGTTGAGTGTTCCTATTTCCACTCCGCTTCTCACCTACTACTTGATTGTCCGTTTCGATTCTGCATGTACTGCAACAAGCAACATCCACGCCACTACCAATCTGACTGCCCAAAGAATCCCATTCGCAATCGCGCCAACTCTGGGATTCCTTCCGATCAAGATGCTCACACAACATTTGCAGCATCAACATCATCATCCACCTCATCTACATCCACTTTTTCCCAAGATGATGTGATTACCTTATTGAAGTAGGTTCTGTCGAGCTCTACACACTCTATGAGTACTTTTTCAGGTACTACATCTTGGTTGTTTGATTCTGGATGTTGTAGGCATATGACATCGGATCACAATATTTTTGCTACCAAACAATATGGTACATCTATTTCATCTGTCACCACAGCTGATGGAACGCCGTTACTTGTCAAGCACAGTGGCCATATCTCTACCTCTAAGTTATCCTTACCTGATGTGTTATATATTCCCAACCTCTCTATTAGCCTCATCTCTATCAGCCAACTATGTGATATGGGATTAACTGTCGCTTTCTCTGATTCTAACTGTTGTGTGCAGGATCGCAGGACAAAACAGACTTATGGGATAGGCCGTAGAGATGGTCAGATGTACAAGTTGGTCTATCTTCGCCTTCCAGAAGCCAGCAAACCATACACTCTCACCACTTCAGCCAAAGATAATACTTTTGATACATGGCATGCTAGAATAGGCCACATCTCTTTTGATAGACTTAAATCTATAGTTTCTTCTGGTACTTTGGGTCAAACTATTATTAAACCTTTATCTTGTATGCCATGTCAACTTGGAAAATAACCTGCTCTTCCATTTTATATTAATGACACTACCTCAAGTGCTTCTTTTGATATTATACATTATGATGTTTGGGGACCCTCACCTCATCCCACAATGGGGGGTGCTAGATACTTTGTCATATTTATTGATGATCATAGTCGTTTTACTTGGATTTATCTTATGAAACAACGATCAGAGCTACCTCAGATTTACAAGACTTTCGCTCATATGATCTCTACTCAATTCTCCAAACCTATCAAAGTACTCCGTGCGGATAACGCCATGGAGTACAAGGATCACTCATTTCTGGACTTTCTTCATTGTCAAGGTACCATCTCCCAATATTCTTGTCCTGGTACTTCACAACAGAATGGACGTGCTGAACGGAAACATCGACACATTCTTGATACCGTTCGCACTCTTCTAATCTCTTCCAAGTGTCCTGAACGTTTTTGGGGGGAAGCAGCTTTATCTGCCGTATACACCATTAATGGTCAACCCATCAAACCCCTTGGCCACATATCTCCCTATGAGAGTCTCTATGGTACCTCCCCTGCCTACGATCTACTAAAAATATGGGGTTGTGCCTGTTTTGTTCTCCTTCAACCTTATGAGCGTACCAAACTTGAACCCCGCTCCCGTCTATGTTGTTTCCTTGGATATGGTATAGAACACAAAGGATATCGTTGTTGGGATCCAATCTCCCAACGCCTACGCATCTCGAGGCATGTTGTATTTTGGGAAGATCAGATGTTTTCTTCTGTCTCAAAGTTCAAGGTCCAATCTGATCCATCTCCTCCATTCTTTACTGATATATCTACCCCCTTCTTTGACTCAACCCCAACACCAATTTATTCTCCTCCAATTGACACCACCTCTCAATCACTTGATCACTCTCCTCCATCTACCCCCTCCGAGTTACCTACTCTTTCCCCTGGCGCTACATCTGATCCTCTATCTTCGACGGATCCCAATATGTCTGTGAGTCCTGATGATCTTGCTCCTACTCCAGTTAATGTTCAACGATCCCATAGGGTAAGGCATATACCTTCACATCTTCGTGATTTTCACTGTTATTCTACACTCTTTTCTATCCATACTCCCTCTTCCTATAAGGAAGCTTCTACTAACCCTCTCTGGCAGCACGCTATGTTCGAGGAATTGCAGGCTCTCTCTAAATCTCACACTTGGGATCTTGTTCCGCTCCCCCCAGGCAAGGGAGTTATTGGTTCCAAATGGGTGTACAAAATCAAAACCAAATCTGATGGTTCTGTTGATCGCTACAAAGCTCGCTTGGTTGCCAAAGGTTACAATCAAGAGTATGGGATTGACTATGAAGAGACTTTTGCTCCAGTAGCTCGTGTTACTTCTGTTCGCAGTCATCTAGCCATTGTCGTTGTCCATAAGTGGCCACGCTATCAAATGGATGTAAATAATGTTTTTTCTCAATGGGGATCTTTCTGAAGAAGTTTACATGAAGCCTCCACCGGGAACTCCACATTCTCCCAACCATGTTTGTCGTTTACGCAAAGCCCTTTATGGGCTCAAGCAAGCTCCCAGGGCATTGTTTGAGAAGTTCAGCAATACCGTTTGTTCTGTAGGGTTCTCTACCAGTCCCTATGACTCTGGCCTCTTCACCAAAACTTCCTCATCAGGCACTATTCTTCTTCTCTTATATGTTGATGACATGATTATCACAGGTAGCGATATTCAAGGTATTAGTACGTTAAAAGCATCTCTTCATCAACACTTCGAGATGAAAGATCTGGGACCGCTTCACTACTTTCTTGGCCTCGAGGTTTTACCTCGGGACTCTGGGATTTATCTATATCAAGCCAAGTATGCTTCTGATCTTATCTCTCGTGCCGGTGTCACTGATGACAAGATATCCTCTACGCCCCTTGAACCAAACTTTAGGCTTACCCCCAGTGACGGTAGTCTCCTCTCAGATCCTACACGCCACCGTCAGTTGGTAGATTCTCTCGTTTATCTCACTGTCACACGCCCTGACATAGCGTTTGCAGTTCACATTGTCAGCCAATTCATGGCCGCTCCTTGGACTTCTCACTACTCTGCTGTCTTGCGGATATTACGGTACGTTAAAGGTACCTTATTTCATGGTTTATACTTCTCTCCCTCATCATCCCTCGAGCTTCATGCTTCTCCGATGCTGATTGGGATGGTGATGTCACTGATCGTCGATCTACAACGGGTTACTACTTCTTTCTTGGCGACTCCCTCATCTCTTGGCGCAACAAGAAACAGTCTCTCACCTCTCGCTCCAGTACTGAGGCTGATTATCGTGCTCTAGCCGATACCACTCAAGAATTGTTGTGGTTAAGGTGGCTTCTTGCTGACATGGGTGCACCTCAGTCATTGCCCACTGTCATCCACTGTGATAATAGTAGTGCGATTCACATTGCTCACAATGATGTGTTCCACGAGCGCACCAAACACATCGAGATTGATTGTCATTTCACCCGTCAACATATTGTTCGCAACACTATTCAACTCGTTCCGGTCTCTTCCACCGAACAAACTGCAGACATCTTCATAAAGGCTCTCCTTCCGGGTCGTTTCTCAAACCCTGTTCACAATCTCAAGTTGATTTCTTGTGATGCACCTTGAGATTGAGGGGGGTGTTAGCTATATGTACATAATGTATAGTTGAGGGATCAATTTTGTCTTTTGCTATTAGTTGTAGTGGGTATATAATCTGTGTTTATTTCCCCTTTGTAAGTTAGTTGACTTCTCAATCAATATACAGAGAATGCTTTCTCTATTGGCTTTCTTCTTCTTCCTCAATCCATCAAATTAACAAACATGTTGAAACCTTATTATGCTTCTTATCGAAAATATTTGGTATTTAGACAGCAGAGCAAGCCAACACATGACTGCCTACAAAAGTTTATTTTCATCTCCTATTGAAATTAACAATGGACGTATTACAATTGGAGATGCTAAGACCTACAAAATTCACTTCTTGAACAAAATATGGGGAAGTTGAAAAGATGCCTAAGGTACTTTATGTGCCAAGTTTACAAAGTAATTTGTTAAACATTGGTCACTTAATGAAGAAAGGTTTTGATATTAGTTTTCCTAACAATCGTTGCACCATGAATAAGAAAAATCAAATTGTTGCAAGATCAATTTGGTAGAAAATAATTTTGTTTCATATCAAGTTTGATATTGTGATAAATGCTATTGGTGCCTATATATGACGAAATGCAACACGTTAATCTAAAAGATAAATATCCTAAAGATTCACCATCGCCTTTGGTGGGAGAAAAAAAAAGAATTTTGGGAGATTTTTGTGATAAAACTAAGAAGATATATGGATGCAATAAATCAAGTACTCTTTGCATTCTTTGTTGATGAAGATCCATTCCATATAAAGAAGTTTCAAAAGAAGGAAAATCGATCCAAAAAATTAATCTTGATGTTGTATTGCAGACTAGAAAAAGTTTTTTTTTTTGGCAAGGGAAATGAGAAACAATAAACGAAACAGTAAAAGTGGACGAAGGTCATGATTTGGAGAGGATAATAATCAACAATGTGGAATACAAGCTATGTTTATCTCAAAGAATCACATTCACTACAAAACAAATAACTTTCACCCACAAATATTCATCAGGAAAATTTTATTGGGTGATTACCACGGATCACCTAGAATATACTAATGTTTCTGGTAAAATCCGATGTTCTCAAAAAAATATTAATTGATTACCCAGGAATTTCCTGGGTAATCTATCACTTATTTGATTTACCCACCAACAAATTAGCCACCAACTTTTGTGACAGTTTTTTGACGAATCACTCTTTAGGGACAGATTTCCCAGGAAAATGGTCGTAGCTGAAAACCTTCCATTTTAATAGTGTACATGGAAGAACGAAGCCTATCCGTCTTGATCATTTTCATTTTATAATGAAGTTCTTTAATGAAGGTCAAAACAATTTTGATTTTTCTCAAGGAAATAAAGCTATGTTGGGAGTCAAGAATAAATTTAATTTATGGAAGGCATTGTTGGAGTAAATTGATTTCTATACAAAATAATGTCAAAAACCTTTGGCTATCTAGATTAGTTGAAAAGTATAGATTTATATATAGTTCAATAGATCTATTTATTTGTATTTACAGGAGATGTATTATAAGTCTCTTTGAGTAGTATAAATAACATCCTAAGTGACGAAAGGGATGCCAAAGTCAAAAAGCAAACACCAAACTACCAAATTCTAAGAGTATTTTCAAGAGTTATATTATATTTTTTCTAAAATAGAGTAAAAAATGTTAAAATCTTTAAATAAAATTACTCCCAACTCCAAGAGCTGTGTTATTTTAGAGATTATATTATTAAATAATCAATATATTAATAAAATATTAATTTCTTTCCCCTATATATTTTATTTCAATGTCTTTTATTGGATGGAATTATTAAAATAATATTTCTCTTTCTTAAAAAGTAGATTTAGAGATTTATTCAAATTTGGAGAGTTTTTTTTTTCTTCTCTCTCCTATTTTTTTCTATTTTAGTACACAATATAGCATAGCTTTTGGAGCAATTTTTTATAAAAATCTCTATTTTTGTCATTTTAACATAGCTCTTGGAGATGCTTAAGTAAAATAAAAAATATATTATATCCTCAAATATTTGATCCAACATGTTGCACTCTGGAGGTGTAGAGGTAGTCCTCTATTAGCGATATCATATCATGACAACACTACTAGAAAATTGGGTATTTTCAACGAAAATTTTCAACGAAAAATGTCGTTGAAAATTTTCTATGAATTTTAAAGGGGTTATTGACAAAACATAATTTTTCTATGAATTTTCAACGAATTTCCGTTGAAAATCTCTCACAAAATGCATTTTCAACCAAAAACTTTTTGACGAGACATTCCGTTGAAAATTTTTTGGTTGAAAATGAATATATGTTTGTGAGAGATTTTCAACGGAAATTCGTTGAAAATTCGTAAAAAAATTATATTCTGTCAATAATCCTCTAAAAATTGTAGAAAATTTTCAACGATATTTTCCGTTGAAAACAGTCAATTTTCTAGTAGTGCAAAAGGTCAGATATATACTTGGCTTGGTATAAATAAATGTCTAAAGTATCAAATATAACTTCAAAGAAAGTATGTAAGGTAGAAGCCCAATTTTTTTATCTCAAAGTAGGGGTTGATGGATCTTTTAAGATGAGTGAAGCATATAGTGTCACTTCTAGCTACTCTTATCATCAACATATATAAAAGTGCTAAAAGAACGGTATAATGTACATAAATGGTGTGGGTAAATAGATCACACTATGGTGGTTTGAAGAGAAGTCCAAGAAAATAATAGTAGGGATAAATTTCTCAAATTAAACCTAAGGAGCTTATTTAAGACCATATATATAAGATTTTTTGTAATTTACAAGTTGATCGAGTGAAATGAGAGACACAAGTTTCAAGTAGAATTTTTAAGATAATTCACCACTAAGAAAGGAATTTTGGCATCCATCTAATTTATAGTTTTCACTAACAAAATATCTAAAATGGCAAAGAGATCTTCGTATTTGGTTTTTAGGCTTAACTTAACCCGACTCATGCTACAGTTTTAGCCTAATATGGTTGTAAAGAAAACCATTTTTGAGATCAAAACAGAAGACGTAATAGGTATTGAAAGATGCAAGTAAGTAGAAAAGATTAAAATGTTTAAAACACTTGAACTATTGCTTCTCTGAATTAAAACATCTACTAATTAGTAATTACTACTTGATTTTAAAAGTATTTTCATGAATTCATTTGATTGAGATATTAAATCACCAATATTTATCATTTTGACAAAAAAAATGATTTAAATTTTGTTCTTTATTTGTTTGGCATTCGATGTGCAAATATTTTTGTGGCATGCTTTCTTGATTATTCTTTTATGTTAAAATCATTAGCTTTAGAAGAGAAATTTTGATTCTTCTATAATGGACTTTTGACATACTTCATTTACGAAAATGACAAAAAAAAAGATATGCAAAACACTATAAATATTAGTTTATTATATATATTAATCGTTGTTTGTCAATCATTACAAGTAACGAGATTGTTAAGTATAACCTAATATGAACCTAACAATCAAAATTTGATTGATATTAAACAAATTTCAATTCAAATTTCAACATTCTTTTAACATATAATTTTGTGACTACTAAATTATCAGAGTTGATGTCTTATAATCACAAGTTACAACTGATATATTTAAAAAAATATCAAATCCAGATATATTTGTATTTATAAAGGCCCAACTAAGCTTTTAGTCCATAGCTAAAAAATAGCCCATTATGAACAAATAATCAAGGCCCAGCTACACTGGTCAAAACTCCAGAGCAGTGACGGACCCAAGATTTTAGGTGAGTGGGGCACAAACGAAAAGTTTGAGATAAATTTTTTAAGTAAAAGTACGAGTTTCGACGAGGCATCGTCTTTTGAAAGCAGTTAAGTACATCATCATTCGTGACATTACAAAGGTGCTTGTGTGTTTATAACCAAATTCCATCATTTCGAGAGATTTTTTTAAGTTTTTTGGTTGATTTTGAAATATTTTTTACGTTCCTTTTGGCAAGATACTTTTTTGGTCGATTTAGTATAAAAAATTCAATTTTTAGGATTTCATTTTTGATATCCTTTACCTTTTCACAAGGCTTCTGATTTTGTTTTCTTATTCATCTACAATGATTAAATAGATTAACACTAAAAGAAATAGGAACATAAAATCCATTTTTAGATATTTTATGTAAATTTCAGTTCAGTCCTTTCCATTTTAAAATATTTAAGAACGATCTTTTATTTTGCAAAATTTTATAACAGACCATTTATAAAAAAAATCGAACGCTTGCTAGATAGAAGAATCGAACTTAGAGGGGTGAAAAAACCATTCACTAGCTTTCAGATTGATATAAGGCGCTTGAGAGAACCATGTCGAAGGAACTCGGCAAAATGACCTCGTATCTTAATTATATATATTTTTTTATATAAATAACGAGCGAGCATAGAAAGAGAAGGAGAGGAAGGAAACTACGGGCGAAGGGCTAACCTGATCAGCTGGAATAGCTAGCGCCTCTACAAGATTTGTAGGTACCATCTCACCTCCTTGACCTTGTTGTTATTAATTTCATTTGAAAATACTTAAGAACACGCCCATAATTTAAGCGGATGCACTGTCTCTTTCTTTTCCTTTTACGAGGATTGAGTGAGCAAGTGTACGCCTACACGGGACCCCGCTCCTTCCTTAGTAGGTCCGCCCCTGCTCTAGAGAGTTTTTCAGAATATCGAAATAAATTCTGATGTTTTGGCATCAACTTTTTTGATATATTTTATTTATGAACATCATTAAAAATATTTTATGTATTTAAAATATTTATTAGTTGGTTGTCGTCAATAAAACTAATTGTTGACTTTTTTTTAATACTTTTAACTCTTATAATATATTGTGCACATGACCTTGATGTTATGGGGCATTTGATGTACATAATGTTTTTAGATGAAATGAAATCTGTTAAAGTAATTTGGTTTTGAAAGAATTAAAATAGATAGTTTTCATGTTTGACTACCTATTTGATTGACAAACTTTATAATAAAATCGGTTAAAAAAATTGGAATCTGTTTGTTTGTTTCACGTAAAGTGGGTGTATATATATGTATCAAGGTTAGAACTTTTGACTTGCCACTTTTATATTTATACTTAGCACTATCATGCTATAAGTTTTTAAAGGGTTGTTTGTCAGTTGCAGAATGGTTTAGTGCAGAATGATTAAATGGTCAGAATGATTAAAAGACTCTTATGATATAATGCAAAATGAAATATAATTGTTTGGTAATTGTTCAGGATGTAGTCAGAGATCTTAATTGTTAAGAAAGGTTCATGATATAAAGCGATTCAGAGGGTTTTGAAACCAATACGAGACAAACTTATTTTTTTGTCAAACATGATTAACCTCTTAATGATTCAGAGTCTGCCTTTTAATGAAACCGCCAAGAGGAAAACACACAGCCTCTTAAGTGTTTCTATTTTCATAAAACTATTAGTTGATGAGAAATGTATATGGATGCTACTAGTGCGTGAGAAGCTAATGTATCTATGATACATCAATAGATTGTATTGTGACAATTAGCAAAAACATTTTATTGGCAATTAGGAAATTAAAGGTTAGTCCTGGGAAGAATCTAGTTCAAAAATCTATCAGTAAATTAAGTGGGGACTAATAACTATATAAGAATAGTGTTTTTGCATGTCACAAGTAACAAGTTGATATTCACGGTTCTCAATTTTTTGTTATACGTCTGTTTGTTAGCAGTTTAATAAGATCATTGAAATTTACAGCTTATTTGGTTAATTATACATGATTGTTTGGTAGTTAATAATGTAGAAAATGGCTTATATAGTAAGCTATTAAGGGGAGCTTTTTGTAGAAAGTCGAGCTTCTTTACAAACACGTCCCTCCAGGGGCGTAACACGACCATTGTGGTCTCGGAGGCCGAAATATAATATCATAAACATTTTGTATGGTCCTGGCATATGGGTGTCCGATGATGGAAGCATGAGTTCATTTTGGCCATGGTACTAGGAAATGGAATCCTAAAATGGCACCTTATATCTCTGCAAAACATAAAGGTATTCATATTACAAATCTTACTAATACATACTAAGATGGACTTAGTACAGTACCAAAAAAAAATTCTCCAATACCGATGTACCAACCATTTATTATTGGTATGTTAAATCTTATACCGTGTATCAACCAACTGTGATACAAAAAAATCGGTTGGTATTGGTTTTGTACGAAATTTAAGTTTACATGTATAAAAATTTGTCATTATGTTCAAAGTTCTAGCAACCGATTGTAATTGATAGTGATTAAGTTGGTACCTATTTAATTGGTACAGTTGATACACATGTTGGTTGGTTTAGGTTGATACAAAATCGCAAAGCCCTCAATACATGCATAAGTTGTATATATTTTTTCTACGATCTACTATATAGTTTTAGGAAAAAGATTGGTTAATATAAAATTTAAACTCATAACTTTCAAACCGTATACCGGAAAATAGTAATATAAATTTGTTATATTTTTAAACTAATAAAAAGAAACCTTTGGATTAGCAACTTAAACATTCTTTATTTTTATATACAATGATATTAATAAATCAACATGTAGTAGAAGGGAAAGAAAAACTAAAGCTGAGAGATTTGAAAGCATAACCTCAATGACAGGGACCAGAAATGATAACCAATATTGAGCTAGACTTCATATGTGTTAAAAAAGTTCATATATGATATTTAGCTCAAAAAAGCGGGGTGACCATGACCCCTATAGGCCCCTATTGTGTTCCGCCCCTACGTCCCTCCCAATTTAAAACATATTTCTTTTGTTTATGGCAAAATCATTTCAAACAAAAAAAATTCAATCTATACAGATAAATTAATCCACACAAATAATTTATCCATACGTACATAACCTAATGTAAAACCAACCATACAACTTCTATATTTATCATATATACATAATGCAATATATAATGTGGTTTTTATTAATAATTTTACTATTTTAACAATAATTTGAATGAACATGTGCTATTTAACGTGTTTCCATCAACATGTAAAACACATAAAAGCAACTTTAAGCAAACTATTCTTCAATTTTTAGTAAATTTAATGTTACATGTAACTTTAGAATGAAGCAATAAAACATCCTACTTCAAACTCCACCAAACCATTATATATTATCTAATTAGATTCTTGTTGCATATATAAATTAATGATTTTTATAAAAACAGCTATGTAAGAGGATCTTAAAAAATGTTAACAAGTGTGAAAATTCATCTTACACTTTGAATCAGTTTTAATTTGATAACTATGGTTAATATTTTGTTTTTAATTAAAAAATTAATATTATTTAATTATGTCACATCAATAATATCCGATGTAATTTCAGTCTCTTTAAATTAAATATCTAGGTTTTTCCTGTTTATTTTTTTTCATTATTTGATTTCATCTATCGTCCTTTTTATTCGATTTGTTTCTTCCTCTTCTTCTCATCAAATCTTTGTTGGATTTTTTAAAAATATTTGAATACTCGGGTAAGAAAAACAAAAACATTATGAGCATGTACTTTGAGAAAGAACTTAATAACAAAAATTAACAGTCTATAAACGAAAATACAGTGTTTGTTCAAGGGATAACAACAACATGAATACCTCGAACTTTGAACTGGGTCTATCTGGCGATGGGGTTGATTTGTCTTGGCTGTAGAATAAATGACTAAACTTAAGAAAAATAAAACATCAAAGTTGGAGATATAAAAAACGATCGTGTGGATTGATGTATATTCTCTTTGGTTCAAACCATTTATATAATACCTTAATCATTTATGTAATATTGTAACAAAGTTGCAATCCGACCAGTCCAACATAACTCAATGCAGCCCGTATGATTTGAGTTGAATTGAAAATTTTCAAATTATAAATATTAAGTTGGATTATTCATATGTCTTTAAAGTTTACATCTACCAACTCAATATTCCATTTCACCAATAATAGGATGCTCTAAATAAGTATCTTTAGAAGGCGATCGATTGGAATCTAATATGGCAACTTGTAGATGAGTGGCCCATAGAACGGAAAAAAGTAAACTATGGTTTTCGTCTCCATTGTTTGTTGTTTATTGTCATTTTCGTTCTTAATCCTTGTAAAATGTTTTTTTTATCACCATCATTTCTAATTCGTTTCGTTTTCTTGTCCTTGAGACTAACTCCATTAGGCATCAACCATTAAGTATAAGCATTAATTTCGTCTTTTTACCACTCTATTTAATGATCTATTGAAAATTTATTAACGGTATATTATATTATATAATACTTAATATTATTATACATTTAGATGATATTATATACCCACCATATTCCACCTTTGAGGCTTTGGAAATATGAAATTTTTAGATACATAATCTTAAATAAGTTTTTAATATAACAACGACCTTCTCATAAATATAAAGTTAGTTTTTTTAGTAGGACAAGATGTCATAAGTTTTATTAAAACTCATTTGAGATCTTATCCTTAAATTTCCTTACAAAAATATACCTAATTAATAATCATACCTATGTCATCATTAACATAAGAACAAAAACAATATTAAATTATCCACTTTTGAATCAATTTTTTGGTTTGAACTCGAGCAATTTGATTTAATAATCAGAATCCATCTTCAAAATAAAGATAAAAAATGATGAAACTCAATTCATCTTCGGAAAAAAAAAACAGCCTATAAGAATTTCAAATAACATACTCAAACTCCACCAAAATTAAGTTTTTTAAATCACCAAAAAGGATAAACAAAAAGACCAAATTATCTATAACTTGATGGATTCTTTTTAATAAAGTTAGCTTCAGGACCAAAAGCAAAACAAATTAGAAACCATAATGACCAAAAAAAACAATATTCAAAGACCAAGGACCAAAACAACAGTAAACAATAAAATACAGGGACTAAAATTGTAACTTATTGAAAGAAAAAAATACATAGCTCACACTCACAGTGGATAATTACCCCGTTGGATGTTGAACCTTATCCAGATCGTCTTGACGCCGCAAATTTGAAACACGTGTCCAACACTTACGCAGTTAGTTTAATTGCCGAACCGCCGGCTGAAGATATGCAGACATCCTGCTTCATTTTTTACTTTTTTAAAACGTAATGGAAATAAAAACCAATGTTTTAAAATCCGGGTTTTTAGTTGACCCAGTATGGTGATCGGGTCTCGGGTTAACTGGTTCAACTGATTTCAGTAATTCCTTTAATTCTTTTTATTTTTTTTCATTTTCCTGCATACATAGATATATATAAAATATAATTTGATGTTCACAAGTTTCAACATTAAAAATACACAGTGCGGTCCCTGGGGGAGGGCGGGCTGGGCGTACGCTCAGGGCCCAATAGAAATAGGGACCCGATTTTTATCATGTTTACTATATAATATATGGTAGTGGTTCAAAAAAATTAATAAATAAAAGCGACACAATGTCTTTTAGGCTATGTTTGGCAAACTAGTTGATACGCTAGCTGATGACTGATAAGCTAACTGATAGTTTATAAGCTAGCTGATGACTTATAAGCTAGTTGGTAGCTGATAAGCTAGCTGATGAACAAATTATGTTTGGCAAAAACTAGCTGATAACCATTTAAATGACTAAAAAGACATCTTGAAAAAATAATAATTAATATTAATGAGGGTATAATCGGAAAAGATGAAAAAAAGCTCCTCATAAGCTACTCAAAGTAGCTTATCAATAAGCTAGCTTATAAGTTAGTTTATAAGTCAACTTATGTGCATCCAAACATGTACACTGAAAATAAGCTAGCTTATAAGCTAACTTATAAGCTAGCTTATTTTTGCCAAACAATGTCTTAGTTTTTAATATGATCCAAAAAAATTAGCATTATATTAAAGACCCAAACATGTATTAATTAATTACATTTGAAGAAATATGTAAAAAAAGATCAATTGATTGTTAATTTTATAGTATTATTTATTGTTTCTCTTAAGTTTTTTTCTCTCTAAGTTTTTTATCTATAAAAATATAAAACTAACTTGTCTAGACAACATTGATATATTCTCTATAATTCATCTCCCACTAAGTTTTTTGATTATTTCATCCGCATGAATTCAATGTTTTTTTTAAATATAGTAGATTTATTATTATTAACTAAAAACTCTTACCTTTGAAATTTTTTATCAATCATATGAGACGATACAACTTATGCCTATATTTAGAATTTCAAAACTAAAAATGCATTTTCTTACATTATTGATTCCTTATTACCTAATAGACATTTGTCCTAGCGGTATCAGAGCCTTTGGCTTCGTAGGAGGTTAGGGGTTCAAACCTCACCAAAGATGAGGAGGGAATGTGAGTTTATTTATTTTATTTGTCGTATGTAAATATTATATACTTCAAAAAAATAATGTACTGAAAAATAAAATAGTACTTAACAAGGGCCCCGTTTTACATCTCGCCCAGGGCCCAAAAAATGTCAGGAACGGGCCTGAAAATACACAAACAACAAGGGTCCTGGATTAACTGGTTCAACCATCGGGTTAACCGGTTTCAATAATTCTCTTAATCCCTTGTATTTTTTTTCATTTTCCTGCATATATACATATATATAAAGTATAATTTGATGTCCACAAGTTTCAACATTAAAAATACACAAACAACAAGTTTTGAGAAACCCGACCGGGTTGAAACGGGTTTACCACCGGTTTAACCGGGTTTTTAAGAAACCCGACCGGGTTGAAACGGGTCGTTCATATGCATTAACCCGACGTTAGTTAACCCGGTCACTACCCTTAGTCTCGATTCAACCGGTTTCGACCGACCGGATTAACCCGGGTTTTAAAACACGGATTAAAAACATCCATTAAATAAAAATGAATATATAATAATTTGTAGTACAAATTCATAAAAAAAAAATTATGATTTTATATTAACGTTTAAAAAAAATCTATATTAATCACAAAAAAAAAAAACGGGTCGGGTAATTTGATCTTGACGTCTGACATTACCTCTTTATCCTTTTTCCAAACGTAGATGGTCGAAAATACCCTCCGATCACCACGTCACTATCTATTGGTGGATTGAAAAATCCTATTTCAACCCTAAAGTATCTTGATATTGCATTGAGACCCCTCTAAACTCCAAAGTCCCAAAGTGCTAGATGATTTCTTTTTTGTTACTTCATGTTTTTTAATTTACGGTTAAAAAAAATTAGCAGATTTTATTCTAATTATTAATTTGGTTATCCAAGTTTAAAATCCGATAAGAAAAATCTTATATTTTAAAATAAAACTAGAATTATACATGTTACAAAATCAGACATCTTAAACTTTTTTATTTTTATTGTCATTCGTATTGTTATTTTGTTTGTAAGTATTCTGTTTTTTTTGTTTAGAAAAAAGTTAAAATTTGACTTTTTCAACGTTGTACATCGGTATACCTAGAAAGACTACAGACTTGGATTTTGGATTTTAACTTTTTCACATGCAAAGCAACACATACGTTAACCTGAGAGCCTACAAATTCTCTTACCAAGCATTATGCTTTCACAATTGATTGATACTCTTATAAGAGACAGATGAATTGTATACTTTCTCCACATTAATTCGATTGTAGGTCCAATTCAAGGTACTGTAGACATGCAATGTGAAGACACGTCATAAATTGGTCCTAAAATGAAACCAAGCTGTGATTTTTCAATAAATTAATAAAACGTCAAATAAGAATTTGTATATTTTTTTCATATGCGCAGTATCAGACGTTATTATTTATGGTCGGAGGAAATGACCACCCAAGCAAGATCAACACTTTTAATTTTTTTTCTCATCTCCTCGAGGACTGATGGGTATGAAACTAAAGGGGAATAACAAAACAAGTCAAGTTTACCTTCTCACCCTCTTTAAGTTTTGTGGGAACAATATTCTATAAAAAAACACCATTACTACTCTTGTCAATCATGTCCTACTTAGGAAACGATTTTATTTCTCGATATGGAATTTCTTATGCCACGAGGCTGATCAAACTTGACCTAGTGGTATGAATGATCATGGAAAAAACATTCAGTTGTAAAACCAGTACGCCATGCATAACACAATATATGATATGGCTCTTAAATTACCCATCTATCCCCAAAAGTAAGGCTATAAAACAAGATACTTGACATACCTTAACAAAAATCATGACCAACCAGGATTTTCGTTCATCTGTTTAGTCACGACCTCCATATAACATGCTTGCATTAATGAGAATATTGATTTAATCTACTTGACTTTAAAAGACAAAACACCAAGATAAGAAAATCGTGTACTCATGAAATAACTCACTGTATCTAAATAGTATACTAGTATCTAAGGGTTGAGTTCCGGTGAGAAGGAGAGTTAAGATGAGAAACGTAAGAAGAGATCTCCACCCTTGGATGCATATTAGGATGAGATGCACTGAGATGCATCAAATCAACTCACTTCTAAGGCGCTATTTATGGATATATATGAGATTAAAAGTGATCAAGGGATTCAGATCTCTTCTTACACTTCTCACCTTAACTCTTCTTCTCACACGATTCTAGAAAATACTGATAGCGCTTCTTACAGTGATAGACCTATATCGTCCATTGGATATACATATATGCATACAATCTTTTTATTAAGTTTTTTTTAAGTAACCAAATGTAAAAATTATGTCTACCTAACCTAGGTTAAATTCAGATATAGAGATTAGGAAATACAAGAGAGGTAATTGTAGGATATCAATACTATTTAGAGGGCTTAAAATGTAACTTTAATTTGATGATGACATTTTCGTCTTTTTAATCCAAATAATTCACAGGGGACACCATAAAAGTCATACTCTTCCTTAAATATCCATTAACGCTTTCTTCTTTCTCTCTCTTTCGATCGCCATTAAAGAAGAGGAATCTCGCTTCTTCTTCTTCATCTTCAATCTCTTCTTCCCTTCTCACTCTCCCAAATATACCTGCAACTATCTTTTTCTGCGATTTTCAGACATCTAATTCATGGCTACTTGATGTGCAATCACTTTGATCTGTTTGATTTCTGGATAGGAGATCTTTTGGATTGGAAGTACAATAACTACTAGCTTCGATCGGTGACCGAAAGTTTTTTTTTTCAAATCATACTGTTGAGGTCAGGCCCCCTTTTTTGGTTATGTTCTTAATTTTGTTGATTAATTGATACCGGATTTTTGATTTTTACATGCATCAACGATGATGATGATCTCGATTTGAATAGATTTATGCTGATTGTTTATAAGAGTTTGAATTTCGAGTGCTATCTGATTGTTATTGAGGTGGAATGATCTTCTGGTTGTATTTGTATATACTTTTTCTGAATTCAAAGCAAACATGAGTTTTCAGACGTTTCGTTTGTTCTCTAGAAATGTATTAAAAAGTTCTGATTCTTTCGGTTTTAGGATATGGCGTGGGATTGGAATTAAAGTAAATTAGCTTCGATTCCATTTTAGAGAATGAAATTCATACATCCAAATATTTATTTAGCTGTTTCCTTGTGATGGATTGTATTAATTGTTCTGATCATAGATTATTGAGAGCAATTTAATCATCCACATGATATAATCGCGTAAGGAATTAAATATATTTACGCCCTCTCCACCACAAAAGTAGAAAGAAAAAGGACTTTGAATTGTTATACCAAAAAATAGATTCTTAATAGTTAAGATAGCTGCCATAGTTTACTAGATTGTTGTGAAATATCAGATGTTGCATCAGAGTTATTTATTATGTAACTTTTGTTGATACACCACTTTTATCAGTAATGTACTATGAGTCTATGATGGCATGTGATCAAATATATATATATATATATATATATATATATATATATATATTGGGTCAGTTTCAGGAAAACCTCAAAAACAATGAAAACTGAAGAACACCTGTTAGGCCTTCGTGCACAAATGCATACATGTAATTTGTAACATGCATACGAATGCATATGCACTCATGCCTAAAAAGAAATTAGCTTCAATCGCTTGTATGCATTTGTGCATATACTTGGTCATTTGTAGCATGCATACGTGCAAATGCACTTGTATGTAGAAAGAAACCAACTTCAGTCGCTTGTATTCGTTTGTGCATACCCTCCAGATGGGGGCTACCAGGGTGTTTCTTCAGTTTTCCAATTTTTTTGATATATTTTGTAGTACTTTATTTCTTGGGTGTGATTATATGGAGTTAGGATTTTGGGCCTCTTCGAATTGAGACAAGCAATGGAAAATATTATATAAAAATGATGTATGCTTTTAAATTTTATATGTAATTCATATGTGAAGATTTCCAAACTTCTCTTGGTTTGTTATAGTGAATGATTAGAAGTATTTTGTGTTTTGGTAACAGGCATGATGACTTCTCTTCAAGGTCCAGTTGTTTGCCCTTCTGTCCATAGGAAGCAAGGAGGGGTTCATGCAGTTCCTGCAGTTAATGGGTCTTTAATGAAGGCTAAAATTCTTAGAAGTGGAATGTGGGGATTTAGAGGTGTTTACAGCCATCGGGTTCATATCCGTGATCAACCAAGATCGCAGACCGTTATGTGTACTTTTAGTTCATCTTCGAATGGCAATGGTAGCATGGCAGAGAGTTTTAATGAAAACGACTCAGATTATGTTGATTCCAGTGTAGTTGAAGCTGGTAAGATGATTTAAGTAAGAACAAACCGTCTATTATAACAAGTTTGTGTATTAATTTAGTCGATTATTATCCCTCTTGTTACCTAAAATAAACAGCCAAATTCAGAAAAAAAAAATTGTCCTGTTTATACGTAACGGTCATGATTAAAGAAAACCGCAATAAATATGATTGCAGATTACCTTTAAAGTTCAAGATATCTACAAATATATATATGACAACTTCTTTTGCATCAAGTTACATGCTTTAAGTTCATTGTTGGTTTGGAAACAAAATCTTAATGTCTCTATAGATTGTACAATTACCTTCACATAATCACATTGCACAATGTTGTAATGTTATAATGTAGTGTATGTGTTCATATGATGTATATGTCTTTAATTCTTGTTTAACTAAAGTGTTATTATTAAACCAGCGATATAATCATCTTAAATTTAGTTTTTGTGGTATCCAATGTGATTACTTACTTCCATTTTTGTTACATTGATTTTCAACACAGTTGAGGTGAAGAGTGGCCCAGAGGGGTTTATGATTAAGATGAGGGATGGTAGACATTTAAGATGTGCACATAACAATCCTCAAGGTGGGCATCTGCCTGATTATGCTCCACATCCTGCAATCGTACTGAAGATGGAAGATGGCACAGGCCTTTTACTTCCAATAATCGTTTGTACGTACATATTTAAATCTCAAATGTTTGATTTTGTATTCAGCTTTTGGAATTGTTGGAGTTTCACATCAGCTATACATAGACCATTTCTCCTTTAGGGTCAGGTTCAGGGGAAAACGCTTTCCCCAAAAGAAGAGAAAAGTGAAGAACACCCTGGGATCCCTCCATTTGGGTGGCATGTACAAATGCATACTGGTAATTTGTAACATGCATTTGTCCATACGCAATAATAATGCATATATATGCATTGGTGCATAGAAAAAAACAGCTTCAATTGTTTGTATGCATTTGTGCATACCCTCCGGATGGAGGGTTTCCAGGGTGTTCTCAGTTCTCTTTTTATTAGTGTTTTCCCTTGAACCTCCCTCTCTCTCTCTCTCTCTCTCTCTATATATATATATAGGCGTAGGATCGTGTGAGAAGTTGAGTTAAGATGAGAAGCATAAGATGATCGCTTTTAATCTCAAACCCACCCATGAATTGCGCCTTATAAGGGAGTTGATCCGGTGCATCTCAACGCACCTCGTCACGGTACATCTCATCCTAATGTGCATCCAATGGTGGAAATCTCTTCTTAGGCTTCTCACCTTAACTCTCTTCCTCACAGGAACCCAACCCTATATATATATATATATATATTGGAACCTCCCCTACCTCCTCAAGGGCTCTTTTGGAGATTAATCTGGGGGTTCCACATATTCTCACATGAATTACATATATAAGGTCGTTCTCATATTAATTTTGCATTTTCTTGCAGTGGAGATGCCTAGTGTATTGCTCATGGCGGCAATTCGCAACGTTCAAATTGTATGCTGATTTGACTTTTTATTGCCTTATTCAGTTTTCATATATGTTTTCCACAACTAATAGAAACTGGTGTGTTGTGTATCAGGCTAGGCCAACTATGTATCAAGTGGTGCGAGAAATGGTCGATAAGATGGGCTATAAAGTAAGTCATTTGTTGCTTTCACGTCTGACCTGAAAAGAGCATTTGACACATTCAGTCATTCATTTGGTTTACGTTGTGTTTCAGGTCAAGCTTGTTCGAGTAACCAAGAGAATACATGAAGCATATTTTGCTCGGTTATATCTCACAAAGGCATGGACTTTGAAGAATTAGTAAATTTGATGGATGATATAATTAAATTCGCATATGTTTTTTAAAACTTCATTTTAACTGAAATGGTGGTGATTATGATTTCAGCTGGATGATGAAACCGATTGTGTTAGCTTTGACCTTCGTCCATCAGATGCCATCAATATTGCTGTGCGGTGCAAGGTATATATGGTATCTTAATAGTAGAAACATTAAGGTCCCGTTTGTTAACAGCTTAATTAATGAGCTTAATGGAGCGGTTATACATGACTGTTTGGTAGTGGCTTAATGATATAGAAAGTGGCTTCTAGGTCGGTTAATGAGCTTTATGCAGAAAGCCAACTGTTTCCCAAACTTTCCCCTCCCAATTAAAAAACACGCTCGTTCCATCTATGAAAAAAACCCTCCCAATCTATATAGACAGATTAATCCACACAAACAGCTTTATCCATACAGGACTTAATGGAAAACCAACCAAACAGCCACTAACTGTTGCTCATCTCTTGAAAGTTTTTAGTTTTGCAGCATACACATTTACATTCGGAACCAATTGTATCTCATAAAACTTTTTTCAAGTGAGGGTCTTTACAGAAACAGCCACTCTTACCCCCCCCCCCCCCCAACAACTAAGACCCTACTCCATGTGGGATTCAGTGAATTTGTTTGGTTTACGTATAGTTATTGTTATTGTCGTACTTTTTCAGGTGCCAATACAGGTGAACAAGTTCTTGGCTTATAGCGATGGAATGAAGGTTGTTGAATCTGCAAAACCTTCGATGCAAGGATCTTCCTCAGATGGTTTGATATTTAAAGAATTGGACAGGTATTTTTTTCATATCCTCCCAACTTTAATGTAATAATATAGTCTCATTTTGACAACTATTCCCTTAGTTTAAGGTTTGGTTTCTTGATTGAGAGATTTTATAACTAAGATTGTAATGGTTGCAGACCAAGTGGGCAGCCTTGTGTGGAAACGAAGGAGTTTAATCTTATTCGGAACATGCTTATTGCTGCTGTGGAGGAACGTTACAGAGATGCTGGTGTGTTTTATATCTATCTTATCTATTGTGTTTAAAGGGTCCCACATCAGCTAGACTTGAACCATTTATCTTTGATATATATTTGGAACCCGCTCCTTTCAGAGGGCTTTTTTGGATTATTAATTTAATGGGGTTCCATAAAGTCATCTTTTACCGCTCTAGGGACTCGACACTATGTCTGAATCGCTAAGAGGTGAATCTTGTTCCTCATAAAATAAGTCTGCATCTAAATGGTTCCAAAACTCTATGAATCATTTTGTATGTTAGGACCTTCCTTAACCATTCAGAGCCCAAATTTCATTTTGAACAATTACCAAACAATTATATTTCAATATGCACTATAGGATAAAGAGTCTCTTAATCATTCAGCATCAAACCATTCAGCAACTGCCTAACAGCACCTTCTCGACACTCTATTTGCACTCCATTTCTCTTGTACACTTGTACCCCTATCTCTTGTCTTATATTTTTGTGGTTTGTTACAGCACAATGGAGGGATAAGCTGACCCAACTTCGATCCAAACGGAACTGGGCTTAACAGGTAACAAAAAACTATTTTCTTTTCCCATATCCAATATCAAGTCTTTTGCTTGCAGTTCATAAAAATTCTTGTTTTTGGGGATAAAGTAGCAACAATTTGCATGAAAATGATGTTTATATATTTTGTTTCAGGGGGATGCATCTGTACATAATTGATCATGTGGGTTTCTCAAGTAATTATTATTATTATTACTACCATGGTGTTTGTTTAGTTAAGAATATGTATTGTGTATATATATATATGTGTTGTAATATGTATGTAACTCTCTTGTTGATGCAAAACTCTGCACATTCGCATGGTTCCAACATCACATTTTAAGAAAGAATGAAATATTTACCATATTTTATTTACTTGGTTTTTACACTTATGGTGGTAGTAAATAATTGAGGATATAGTTATTTTACTTTATTCTTGTTGGGCCATGTCTAGAACACTTGGGACTCGTTTACTAAATCTTACCCGAGTAAGTGCTTACTGGCAAAATTTAACACTATCACTTACATACCGGGTAAGATTGTAGTCCACAAAAACGGCATCGTATGCAACAATTTACCCGGTAAGCATTTACCGTGGTAAGATTCGTCGCAATCACTTACCCGGGTAAGACTCTTGGTTATTGTTTTCCTTGTCTTCGCTCTTACCGGGTAAGATTTTTGGTACTTGTTATATTCCTCCGGTAAGGTAATATGGCTTGGTAAGCACTTATTCGGGTAAGCGTTTGGTAAATGGTCCTTTAGTAAATTTACCAACAAGAGTCATCACATTTACTTACCTTAATTATCGTGTGACATTTTCAATAATCAAAATGGATTGTTGGTTGGTAGGTGTCTTAAAACCTTTTGATCCTTGCCTACCTTCTTACCGGGTAAGATTCTTGGTCTTTATTATGTTCACCCAGTAAGTTAATTGAACTGATAAGTACTTATCAAGGTAAATTAAAAAGAAATGAGTTATTTTGATTGTAATTATTGAGACAGTGAACGATTTGAACACTTAATGGGTTACTTGAACTTGAGCTCGTTTAACTTGGGGATGAACCTTAATAATTCTCGAGTTTAGTCGAATTTGTAAAACTTAACGAGTTAGGTTTTATAATATCAATATTGGACTTGGCTATGAAAGTCTATAATTTGAGTCAACAAACGAGTTAATTTGTTATAAACCTGTATACGTGCTTATAAAACTTAAATTTTTATGTTATAATAGAAGAGCATCAAGTTCTAGCATTGTCTTGCAAAATTATTTAAGCTTGACCATGTTATTATTTTCTGATAAATTTGAAAAATTAATTATGTTTGATGAAAGAAATGTAAAATTCTAAAAAACCTGTTCGAAAATCGGTTACATGGCTCTCTCTATACCAAAAAAGGATTAAAATTATATATAAAATTAGATGTCGAATTAAAGATAATAAAGTGCTCTTTTTTGGTCTAATTTGTTTTCGCTTCAATTTCTATTATAATTCGTCGATTTTCGATTTAAAAAATATGAGAGAGTAGTTTAATTCTTTTTTGAAGATGTCCATAACTATCTTTTTAACCATATCTGATTGATCATAATCTAACGGTTTGGATGGATTCTTCGATCCTTTCTTTTTGAGGGTTCTATCAATTAAAGTTTTGGAGACAACTTATTAAACATTAAGGGGCTGTTTATCAAATCTTACACGAGTAAGTGCTTACCGAGTTACCAGCAAAATTCAACACTATCACTTACTTACGGGTAAGACTTTAGTCCACCCAAACGGCATCGTGTGCAATAATTTACTCGGTAAGCGCTTATCGTGGTAAGAGTCGTCGTCATTACTTACCGGGTAAGACTCTTGGACCTTGTTTTCCTTGTCTTCGCTCTTACCGGGTAAGATTTTTGGTAGTTATCATATTTCTCCGGTAAAATAATGACTTGGTAAGCGCTTACATTTCTTTCGTCAAGTATTATGATATATATACTTTTTAAAAATAAATTCAAATTTTTTATATTTGTTTTAATAAATTCAAAATTTATAGTATATATATCATAATCATAATTTAAGGGAATATGTATTACTAAAATTGATTATGATATATATACTATAAATTTTGAATTTGTTAAAACAAATATAAAAAATTTAATATATACGTTAATCTATAATTTTAAATAATCATTACATATAATATGAATTACAATAAAATTGTTCAACCTCACATATCATAATCAATTAATACTTTAAAAAAATATAATTAATTGTTAAATTACATATTCTGTTATAATTATTTAGCATATTCGCATTATGTATGAAATAAAATAAGTATAACTTTAATTTATATGTATTTTACATAAACACTTTTAGAATTGATATAGTAATTAATAACATTTATAAATAATTACAAATTATTATTAATATCTATTCTATAAATAAAACTAATTATTACTGTATAATAAAATTAATTAATAATATATGATAAAAAATAATTAATAATTTATAGATAATAAATATTTATTAACAATATTTATTTGTAGTTAATATTTACTTACAAGTAATAGTAATAAATAAATAATATTAATCAGGATTATAATCGAAAAAAGTGTCAAAAAACTTCTTAAAAACTACTCCAAATATCTTATTTTTAAGCTAGCTTATAAGCCGATTTTAAGCTAGTTATATATATCCAAACGATTATTTAAAAAATAAACTAACTTATAAGTTAGTTTATTTTTACCGATCATTGACTACTAAAATAATACATACCTTTGTTTTTTAATATGAAATATCTAATTACAATAAAATTTGGAATTAAATATTGTATACTAAAACATGTGAATTTTATAATCTTTAATTTGCCACCAATATCGATAAATTTTTGGGGTTCTTTTTCGTCGTGTCCTCAATTTAGAAGACATGTTCATACCAGTTGTAATTCTAATTATAAATATAAATTTCAATTTTTTAATAAAAAATCACATTGATTTTTGCATCCCACTGCTTCACACATGTACAAAACAAGTATATATATGAACTTGAGATAACATGAGAATTTTATCTTTTGTGAGAGTCGAGTAATCGTGCCCTCAGATGAGTTTTGTTGCTTGATTCAACGCCTCAAAATACATGGTGGTAGAACTAACTGTAAATAGACAAAACTTTGTATCAATGTAGACAGACGCAAAACTTAACATAACTTACATATCTTAACATGCAAACCTTAATATATCTTAACGAACATGACATAGAACCTTAACACATTTTTAACAAATATAAACATGATTTACATACCTCTAGACCTTAACATATATTATCATGAAAACCTTAATGTAATTGAACATGAAAACCAATGGACATTATTATCTATTAACATAAAAAAAACAATGAATATTAACATTAATTTAACAAATTTTAACATTTTTTTTTGACATATCTCACATTTGTTAACATGAAAACTAGCCTTTTAAGGTGTCTATATGGTAAAACCAAATGACAAAAATACCCCCACCCCTTGGCCAAACAACACACTCCTCATTATTTGATCAAAAGCAACCGAAAGTGATCGACTGTTGTAAAATGATTTCACAGTTCTCATAGAAAAGATAACATCACTACAAACCAATTCTATATAAATATAAACTTAAATACAAATATAGAGGGAGGATCTTCTACACCCCGCCTAAAAGTTACACCCCGTGCGTCCCAATCTCAACCGTCCATTTCATAATCCAAGGATCAATCTGATGCGGTGACATGATGGTAATTAAATAGAAATCTTGGGTCACGATCGGTATGCAAAGTCATACGTAAGAGCAAAGAGGTAAATTAGAAAATATAAAATGTTATGAAATGTTACAGTGAAATGTTATGAAATATAAAATGTTATGAAACGTTCTTGCTTCACAACTGCTTATCCGTTTTTTGCGTAACGAGCATGTTCCATCTGATCCGAAATGTTATGAAATGTATTATGAAATGGAAAAATGTTATGAAATGTATTATGAAATGAAAAAATGTTATGAAATGTATTATGAAATAGACGGTTGAGATTGAGACACACGGAGTGTAACTTTTAGGCGGGTGTAGAAGATCCGGCTTCTATAAATACATATATAAATTTAAACACAAATATATATATATATATATATAGGGTTAGGTTCAAATGTGAACTCATTTTTGGTTGTGAACGTGATGACGAATCTCAGCCACACATCTTCGGTTATGGTGGACGCGATCACGGAGGATTGACGCGACTCATGGGAGGGTGGAGATTATTAAAGGAGGGGAACCAGGTCAAAGCCGCCTTTATTGACCGGATAAGTGGCTAAGATTCGTCCTCACGTTTACAACCAAAAATGAGTTCACATTTGAACTTTCCTATATATATATATATGTATAATAGATGCTTGTGCTCATGCGCATATTCCTACATTTCACCATCAAGAAGTCGCAATTTCCTTCCCAATGAACAAAACACGCAATCCTTTTTGGGTTGTTTACCTTTGCTTTATCTAATGTAATTTATAAATATAATATTGTAGTATTATTTTATAAAATTATAATTATATCTTTTATTGACAAAATCACGCATAAAAACAAATAATTTCATACAAAATTAATATACTTTAAAATACATAACTCTAAAATTTTAATATCCATGATTCTATGGATAAAATTTCAATTTACGTTTTATCAAATAATATAAGGGTAAAAATGTAATTTAAAGTAAAATTCCCGCCACAAAAAAAAAGGAAGTAGCAAAACCAATAAATACATCAATCAATTGAATACGCCATATATCATCAACTGCTTTATAAAGTAACGTCCAGACTCCCACCGGAAGGCGTTGCGAGTTTTCCCACCGACCGCCACCGCCACCGCCACCGCCAAACGCCGTGCGTTTCTTTCAGTTTCTCTGTGATTTTGCACTCTGCCTGTTACTGGACAACTTATCGGCATGTCCGACGCAGATGAACGATTTGTTCCTCATAATTGTGAGTTGTTCATTTCATTTCATTTCCTCTTTTGATTTTGTATATAATTAAGTTTGTTCCTAAGTTTATTGCTCTTCTCACGAACTTATTGATAAGTAGTTTATAGATTAGGGCTATGTTAATTTCATGGTTCGAATGTCGGTGTTAATCCACATCAATTTTGCATTTGATGGTGTTAATCCACATCAGTTTTGCACAAGTGCTTCGAATACAGAATATGATGGTGTTAATCCACATCAATTTTGCATTTGAAAAGTACCAGATTTGAATTCATAACTTTGAAACGAATGGAGTGAGTAATCCGATTTGGTTATAATACATTTTAATCCACCAGTGTCGTGAGTGATGGGAGATACTGCTGGTTCAAATTCTATAGTGAAGAGGACCATTTTTTATACTTTTGAAGGAGATGAGGTCTTTATTAATTTCTGATACAAGTCAATTCTTCTTGAATTCTGACTTTTTTTTTATGTTCTTCATTTTAAGAAATGAGTAAATCCATGGCAACCACCTACCATACCGTTTTCGTTTATTGAAGAGAGAATGTGCTTTAACTTACATGATTTCTCTACAAATTTGACTTTAGATACAGATACGGCCTTAAGAATGTGTATTCAGTATCTAAAGGATAAGAGGCTCTGAAAAAAAAACAGTTTACATTATGAAACATCTAAACAAATCAGACATAAGTGGTGATTAAGAGTTTAAAATGAGAAAACAAACAAGGCCTAAGTCTCCTACTGAATCTTCCTTGGGGTTTGTATATATATATATATATATATATATATATACTGTCCTGGCTAAAGCTTCTCTTAACTCTGCAGGCTGGGAAGGAACCTCTAGTTATTACGAATGCAATGAACAAAACTCAGACTTTGAAATCTCAGGAGAAGAAAAAAGGAGTAAAATGGGAACATTGAAGAAGGCAGCAAAGAATGCATCAAGTAAAATTCGGCATTCTCTTAGGAAGAAAAGTAGGAAGAAAAACAATAACCAAGCTTCCATTCCAATTGAAGATGTACGAGATCCTGAAGAGGTAAATGCAGTAGCCAGTTTTCGAAGACTCCTGGTAGCAGATGAGTTGCTTCCTGCAAAACTTGATGATTATTTTACATTGCTGAGGTAATATTGTTATGTCCATGTCTATATATATGCAAATAGATTGAAACTTAATTTGCACATTGCCCGCCAGTTATGTGTGAATGTATCCATTGTTATTTCTTAAAGACAAGAAATATGTTGAGCTATGCTAGTTGTAATAATATCTTCAGATAAAAAATAGATTTTTGGGTATCATATTTTTGCAATCCAGTGTGACAGGGACAGGTTCAAGGGAAAACACCCTAGGAGCTCTCCATCTGCACGGTATGCACTAATGCATACTGTTAATTTGTAACATGCATTTGTGCATATGCATCAATGCTTCTATACTTATAGAAGCATTGGTGCATAGAAAAATAAACGCTTGTATGCATTTGTGCATGCTGTGCGGATGGAGGCTCCCAAGGTGTTCTTCAGTTTTTTTTTTAGTGTTTTCCCTTGAACCTCCCTCCGGTGTGACAATACGTAAATTTGTATAAAAAATGGAAATATGGAATTAAACAATAACATAAAGATGTTAAATTTCGGATAAAAGTAATGCTTGTTTTTTATATCTTGATGTGGATCCTGCTGGTTTGGGTATCTGAAGGCATCTTCATTGATCTTCAATTGAGCTCTGCATGGATGCAGTTCAATTGGCCATCCACATTCTACATTAGTTAGTTTCTATGTACAAAGAATCAGTGATCAAATCACAAGGGTATCATGGACATTTGCCATCCATAAGTGTAGCATCTTATATTCTTCTGTAGGTGCTAGTCTCGGTTCCTGAAGGGATTGATTGTCTTGCTATTTACTATTGGATTTTATAGATTGTTTCATGTGTCAAATACCTTGCAGATTCTTAAAAGCCAGAAATTTTGATATTGAAAAATCAAAACATATGTGGGTTAGCATGCTTCAGTGGAGGAAAGCCTTTGGTACCGACAGTATTTTTGAGGTAATTATCAATAAGAGCTTGCTTCATATTATACTGTAATTTGTTTACCTCTTAACAGTTTCATTAAGAGGCGATCTCTGGATCGTAAAGAGGTGAATTCTGTTTGTCAAAAAATAAGTCCGCCTCTTAATGGTTCCAAAACCCTCTGAATCATTTTGTATCCTGAACGTCCCTTAACCATTAAGAACCCTGATTACATCTTGAACAGTTACCAAACAATAATATTTCATTTTTGCACTATATCATTAGAGCCTCTTAATCATTATGCACCAAACCATTCAGCAACTGTCAAACAACCTTTAATGTTGTTTGGGGATATATTCTTTGGTACCGATGGATTAATCAGACGTCTTTGTAAAAGGCTTCTGGAAGTCATATTATCGATGTTTTGATAGGATTTTGAATTCAACGAGCTGAATGAAGTTCTTCAGCACTATCCTCAAGGCTATCATGGTGTAGATAAAGAAGGAAGGCCTATTTATATAGAATTACTGGGACAAGCTGATCCGGATAAGGTTATGCTAGTAACAACGTTGGAAAGATATGTGAAGTATCATGTTCAGGGGTTTGAAAGGACTACTGCTATCAGGTTTCCAGCTTGTTCCGTTGCTGCAAAAAGGCGTGTCACAGCCGGTACAACAATTTTAGATGTTCAAGGCGTGGTATGCTTATTCGTTAAGTCTCTATGTGCATATAAAAAGCTTATTAGATAATACCATATCAGCTTAAAACAGCTTTATATATATATATATATTCTTACAATATTGTTTGTTTTTTTGCTTCATTTTTTTCATGCATTAGGGTTTGAAGAACTTAACTAGGTCTGCTATAGATGTTATCAGGAAGTTGCAGCAAATTGATAATGACTACTACCCTGAGGTATGTTTTACCATACATTTTCTTTTCACAATTCTTTATTTTTATGTGAAACCTGATCTCTGGAAACTGAAATATGCAGACGCTTGGCCGAATGTATATCATAAACGCTGGTCCTGGCTTTAAAATGCTTTGGAAAGCAATCCAAAGCTTCCTTGATCCCAAAACTAGATCCAAAATTCATGTAAGTTTAAAATAGCTGCTGAACTAATTTTATATATATATATATATATATATAAATGGATTTATCTTTAATATCCCTTGTCTCAGGTTCTTGGTCATAGATATAAAAGCACTTTGCTTGAAGTAATTGATTCAAGGTTAGTCATAATATATATATATATATATTTTAGATGTCACACTTTTAATTGTCCAACATCTACTATGTGAAAATGGGGTTTCTAATTTCTTTACCAATTCTATTATATTATATTGCTTTAGCCTTCACCGAATTATGGAATATAAGTATCATCTAATTAAGGTTAGAGCTATGTATTTGTATTTTCACAGTGAGTTACCAGAATTTCTGGGTGGAAGCTGTGACTGTGCAGAACAAGGGGGTTGTCTGCAATCTGATAAAGGACCATGGCAAGACCACAATATACTTCAGGTAATGTTTCTTAGCTGTTGATTACCATATTTAGCACATAAATTAATGTGGTTTTAACTTTAAAATATTATATATATATATATATATATATTTATATCATGGTGCATGCATGCAGCTGGTTTCTAGTGGCAAAGCAAAATGTTCAGTCCAAGAAATTTCAACATTAAGTAGGGAGGGGATAACAAACGATGAAGACCATTCAACAGTGGTATGCTCTATTCAACATCTTCCGCAATCGTTTTCTGTTATTTTCTTCTTTAATTGTTTATAATATTATAATATTTAATTGTTTTTAATCGAATCAGCTGAAGAGCAGTGAGGCATCTGCTGCAGAATCGGCTTCTGAAATTGAAGAGATCGCTCCTAAAGGTACAAAATGTATTACAGATCCAAGATTGGCTCCTGTTTCTGAAGAAGTAAGATTAACCAGCTGAAATCGTGTTACTTTTTAATTTGATCATTTGTGAAGAAGGTTCTATTACTTAAATTTTGTTACACTTATACTTTTAGTATAATTGGTTTGTCCATTTTTCTCTTAATAATTAAGCTAGTATTATTGATGCTTTATTCCAGTATGAAAAGGATATTCCAGTCGATAGAGTTGTGGATGAACGATTAAATCAAGAAACTTCACTTCAAGAGTCCGATATACTTGGAGGAGGAACTCGTGCTAATATCTGGATCTCATTTATGTCATTTTTATCCCTTCTTACTTTCATTGGATCAGTTGGATACCAAATTGCCAATAAGCTCGGAGTTTCAGTATCTAATTTAGCCAAGAAAACCGTTCTTTTGATGAGTAGACCGACTCTTATTGAGGCACAAACCCCTCCATTGGAGACAGATCTATCAACTGTTATGGAAAAAATAGGCGAGCTTGAAGCCAAGGTTAACAGTTTACAGTCAAGATCGGTGGAGCTGCCTAACGATAAGGAGGAGCTGCTTAATGCTGCTGTTTGTCGTGTAGACGCTTTAGAAGCAGAACTAATTGCTACAAAAAAGGTTAGATTTTTTCTTATCTGCTCTTAAAGGCATGTTTGTTAGCAGCTTAATGAGCTTAATGGGACTCACAGCTTATTCGGTCCGGTCAGCTATATATGGCTATTTGTTAATGGTTTAATGATATAGAAAGTGGCTTATTCGGTAAGCTTCTAAGAGGGTGCATTATGCGGAAAGCCGAATTTTTTCTTACCTGCCCCTCCCAATTAAAAAACACGCACCTTCCATCTGTGAAAAAAATCCTCTCAAACAAAAAACTTTTCCGATCTATACAGATTAATTAATCCACACATACAACTTTATCCATATAGGACTTAATGGAAAACCAACCAAACAGCCTCTTAGGGGCTGTTTGTTTACCTCTTAACAGTTTCATTAAGAGGCAGCCTCTGGATCGTTAAGAGGTGAATTCTGTTTGGCAAAAAATAAGTCTGTCTCTTAATGGTTCCAAAACCCTCTGAATCATTTTGTATCCTAGACCTCACTTAACCATTAAGAGCCCTGATTACATCCTGAACAATTACCAAACATTTATATTTCATTTTGCACTATATCATAAGAGGCTCTTAATCATTCTGCACCAAACCTTTCAGCAACTGCCAAACAACCCCTTAATCTCCTATCATATATATGAATGTATAGATCATTGCCCTTTCGTTGAATGAACAATGAATGTATAGATCATTGCCCTTTCGTTTTCCATAGGCGTTACATGAAGCTCTAATGAAACAAGATGAACTTCTTGCATTCGTGGACGGACAAAAGAGAGCGAAATCCCGGGTACGCTTGCTACTACAACCCTTTTGTTTGATGTGCATTCTTTTCGATAATTATAGTGAAAAAAATATAAACATTCTGTTCTACAAGATTTAATAATGAATGTGTCTTGAATTCTCGGTGTAGCAGGGAAAGAGACTTTGCTGGTAATGCAAGACCAGAATATGTCATATTTTCTGGTTTCACGTAACCAACAAGAAACGATTGTATCATATCATCATGTTGATGGTTTATGGTTATCCTTAAAACCATGTGTACAACTGTCAGGAGGGTATAAATCTATATCTCCAAATCTATGGTTAATAGTTTCACTTTTGATATGTGAAGGTATAAATCATGAAGAGCGTTTTTTGGAGTAGTTGGTTAGATTACTTTCTGTAAAGAAATTCTATATGTTCATCTTTAGTGTCATTCAAACGTGTAAACGAACACTCAAAACACAACGGATTTCGATGATTCTTGATTCTATAGACTCTTCAACAAGACTAACATATGGTCTGATATGAAAATTGCACCACGGATCAAAACATTGGCTCAAAAACACTCGGAACCATCAATGGCTCAATCCAGACGTCCTTTCGAACAACTATAGCTTTTAATAATATATATTTATAACTACTAAACTTCAACATTTGTGAAAATAATGTCTAGAAAGCTAACTTAATTTCCTACAAAACCATCAAAATTTCATCAAAATCCATCAAGTACAACCCAAGTTATACCCAAATGAATTGAGCATAGAAACACATAAAAAAAATGCATACTATTTCATCTAAATTTTGTTACCAAATCTCTCAACCATTGGTTACAGTTAATCCAACGGTTCACGTTTAAACTTTTGCGATCCGTGTGATACCCTCTCAACCAATCAAATCACAGAGATTGGATACGTCCTCTTAAAGCTCCATGTTATTTAAATCTCCATGAATTCATTATTCATCGTCGTCATTCATTTTCAATTACCATAACTCTAAATCAATTTCTGTTTGCTTTTCCATACACAGATCTAGATTCATTTCTCCGATCCCTAACCCTAAATCAATGGCGATGGAAGAACCGATTGTGGTGGGGGAGGTGATCGGTGTAACGGAGACGGTAAACCCTTCGGTTGAAGCAGCTGAAGAAAAACCAAAGAAATCAAGGAAAACATCAGCGAAAAGTAAACCTAGAAGTCCTTCTCTGCATCCTCCTTACTTCGAGGTATGAATTGATTCCTTTTTTCATCGTTTTTATTACTTTAATTTTGTGATTTACGATACGAATTTCTCGATCTGATTGTTGATTTTTGATCGTGATTTAGATGATCAAGGATTCGATCGTTACGTTGAAGGAGAAGACTGGTTCGAGCCAGCATGCGATCACTAAGTTTATTGAAGAGAAGCACAAGAATCTTCCGGCGAATTTTAAGAAAATTTTGTTAACGCAATTGAAGAAACTTGTGGCTGCATCTAAGCTCGTTAAAGTTAAGGCTTCGTACAAGCTGCCGGCGACTAAAGCTCCGGCAGCAGTAGCGGCTCCGGCGAAAAAGAAGCCTAAGGCAGCCGTAGCCGCCAAACCTAATCCAACTGCGAAGAAAGCTCTTAAGAAAAAAGTCGCCGCCGCCAAGCCTAAGCCGGTTCCAAAGGCTAAAACAGTAGCAAAACCGGCAGCCAAGCCGAAGGCAGCGGCTCCAAAAGTGGTGGCAAAGCCGGCTGGAAAAGCTAAAACAGTGAAGAGTCCTACAAAGGTAGCAAAAACATCTAGGAGATTGAGTCCGGCGAAGAAATCCGGTGCAGTTCCGAGGAAGGCGTCGGTGAGGAAGGGGAAGAAGTGAAAATTGATTGTGGATTTGCGTCAATTTTGTAGAGTCGTTTCGGATTTCAGTTTTATTAAAAATAATTTTTTTTTTTTTGAACAAGTTAAAAATAATATTAATTCATAACATTTCAGTTTTATCATAAGCTAAATTAAAAATAGAGGTAAATACAAATTTAGTTGCTGTGGTTTATAGATATTAACAGATAAGGTCCTTTAATAATTTTTTTAACGATCAATGTCAATGCGGTTTTCATTTTATAACACATAGGGTTCTTCATCCAAATTTCCTGTTAAATATTTCCTTTTAGCATATTTTTTTTTTTATTTTCATAAATTTTCAAACCACGTGGACCAAATCTGTAATTTACTCTAAACTATATATAGTTTGTCCAAAAACTATATAGAGTAAATTACATTTTTGGTGCTTTATCTATGCTTGTTTTTTGGTTTTGGTCCCTCCAAAGATAAAAGTACATTCTTGGTCCCTTAAACGAGTTTTTGATAACACCCTTGATCCTTCCCACTAACGTTGTCCATAATCTGTTGTTAACCATCCATGTGCCCCTCACCTGAGGAGCATTTTGGTCTTTTTACTCATCTTCTTTAACATCTCATGCATCTCCAAGAACATACCCAGAAAGTCTGATCTCAAGAATCAATCACGAAAAGAAAAAAACCTCAAAAATGTTGATGGCAATCATCTTCTACATCTGTTTACTCCTTCCTGTTCTTTGAATCAAATCCGATTTACTCAATCTCCTCAAGGTTTCCATCGTCTTTTTACAAGTCATCTTCCTCACATTCCTTTCTTCCTAAAGTCAAGAACCCAAATTTGTGAAACTCAGATTGAACAAAATTTAGACCACATCTAAATAAATTCATATCTAGATTTAAACATATATCCAAACACAAGTCAATAATAATTCTACAGAACATCCACAAATCAATCCTTTAATCAAATCCAAACATAAAACACAAAATCCATGATTTAAGAATATTGAAACCCTAATTCACAAACTAAATGTAAATAAATACAAATAAAAAGAACCCCTAAAATAAAAATGAATCAGAACCTAAATCTAGAAAAAAAAAAACAAGAAAAACCATTGATTTTGAATCCATTGAAATCCATGCATCATATCTTTATTTTGAATCTATTGGATTCATTCTTCATCTTCATCTCCATTCATTATCCATCGACGTGTTCTTCAAAACCAGGGGTTTCATAAGAATTTTGACAGAGGGTTTCACTAATTGGGAGGAAGGAAGTTTTCATAAATCTAGAATGGATTATTGAGAACAAGTGGGTCTTTGTGAAGAGGTTGGGTTTACTGGAGAGACGGAGGAGGGGGTTCTCCTGAAAAACATCTAACAGGTGGAGGGTGGGTTGCAATACTTGAAAAACGTCACCTGGGTGGGTTACAACCGGAGAAGGTGCGGTTAGGATGCCATCGGTATCGCCGGAGATCAAGATCTGGGTATGCATCGACGGAGAAGAAGGGGTATCGCTGGAGATCAAGATCTGGGTCTGCATCACCGGAGAAGAAGGGGAGACGAGGGATATCGTCGGAGATCAAGATCTGGGTCTGCATCGTCGGAGAAGAAGGGGAGACGAGGGATATCGCCGGAAATCAACATTTGGTGGGTCTGCATCGCCGGAGAAGAAAGGAGACGAAATATTTAACGTAGAACTCAGACCAAAGATATATTTAACCTAAATGAAATATCCAGAGAGAGATTTTTGAAGAAGAAGATGAGGGGCTTTAAAGATGAAAATGGAGATCAAGATCTGGGCTTGGGCTGATGATGCAAATGATAAGGCTCTTTTGTTTATTTATTTTATAATAAAAAAATTAATATTAAGCTTTTATAATATAACTTTTTTTGTTTTTCTAAAATAAATAAAAATTTAGGAAAAGACGAAAATGCCCCTTACGTGAGGGGCACATGGGATGCCTAACGGCAGGATTTTGGACGGCGTCAGTCGGAGGGACCAAGAGTGTTATCAAAAATTCGTTTGAGGGACCAAGAATGTACTTTTACCTTTGGAGGGACCAAAACCAAAAAATGAGCATAGATAAAGGACCAAAATTGTAATTTACTCAACTATATATATATATATATTAGAGTAAATTACATTTTTGGTCCTTATGGTTTTCATCTACTTTCAAGTTTAGTCCCTATTTCAAACTAATTACAGATTTAGTCATTGTGGTTTACATTCTATTTCAATTTTGGTCCCTCTGAACAACTTTAATTAAAATAATTAATTATATTAAGGGTAATTTAGACATTTCATCTTTTCTTTTTATTTTTTATTTTTTGTTTTATTAGATTAGAAAGTTAATTACAACTTTAGTCCCTATAGTTTGTCTTTTTTTTTTTTTCTATTTTGTGTTTTCTATCTTTTTTTTAATTTTTTCATTCTATACCCTTGTTATATTAAGGATATATTAAAAATACATATTTCATTTTATAAATTATACCATTATAAATGGTTTGTCGATATAAGTTAAGTATTGAGTATTTTTAAATTTTTATTCAAATTATCTGTAAATCCATCTACACTAATAAAAAAACATTTTTGTTGGGTTTAAAAAAATTATCATTTTCTCTTATATATGTAAGAAAAAAATCAAAATTTATCAATGTTTATTTATTGAATAAAAATGCATCTCTTTTAAATATTTAATTTAATCGAAATTTTTCTATGCTTGCATTTCAAATCAAACAAAGCAATAAGAGTTGTTTGGTTTAACATAATGTTTTAGACATATTTGGATTTTTTTTGTGGATAACGATTTGGAATAGATAATGTTTGGAATTTTGGGGTATTTGATTTGTAGTTTGGGTTAGAAATAAATATCATTCTCTATAAATAAAATATAAGAAGAATTAAATGACGAAATGCTAAGTACCCAATGAAAGTTATTTAAGTTTATATTTTTAAAAAAATAAATAAATATAACTATATTGTACATTTGATACACATTTTAAATAAATATTATATTAAACCAAACAAACTTTTATTGTTTTGTTTGATCCGAAAAGCAGGCATAATCTTTTTTGGATTAAATGAAATGTCTAAAAACGATACATTTTAATTTAATAAATAGACATAGATAAATTTTGATTTTTTAATAAGAAAAAATGATAACTTTTTTACACCCAACAAAAAAGTTTTCTCTATAAGATTAAATGGATTTACAATATATCAGATAAATTGCATAAAATATAAAAATATTCAATACTTAATTTATTTAAAATCATTGGTAAATCTTTTCTGATGATCTATTTATAAAATGAAATACGATTTTAATGTATTACTCATTAAAATTGTTATTAATTAATTAGTATAAGGGTATAGAATGAAAAAATTAAAATAAGATAGAAAACACAAAATAGAAAAAAAGACAAACTATAGGGACTAAAGTTGTAATTAACTTTCTAATCCCAGAAATATAGCCATCCCTGCCCCCTCACGTCAACCCCACAAGCCTCTTATCCATTCTCATTCAATCACGGTGGGGTAGCAAATCAAAATATAAAAACTCACATTGGGTTTAGGGATAATCAGGCTCGAACTGATGACTTCCACCACGTCAAGGTGACACTCTACCGCTGAGTTATATCCCTTCCCTGCCCCCATCGAGAAATAGAACTGACTAATCCTAAGGCAAAGGGTCGAGAAACTCAACAAAAAATGAAAAATAAAAATATAAGGTGAAATGTCTAAATTACCCTTAATATACTTAATTATTTTAATTAAAATTGTTTAGAGGGACCAAAATTGAAATAGAATGTAAACCACAATGACTAAATTTGTAATTAGTTTGAAATAGGGACCAAAATTGAAAGTAGATGAAAACCACAGGGACCAAAAATGTAATTTACTCTATATATTATGTATTGTATAACTATATTTATATTTTATTAATTATATAATTTTTATATTTTATATTTTATAAATTATATTATATATATATATATGCATCTTATATTTTTATTTTTATATATTTATATGATATATTATATTTATCTTCTATAAAATGTATTTTGTATTTATATTTATATATAAAATATAAATAATTTTATAAAATATATGGAATGTTCAATTTATACTATAAACAATAAATTAGATCAGTATATAAATTACATAGATGGAAGGTTCAAAATCCAAATAATAATATATATAAAATATAAATATAATATAATCTTAAATATACAAAGAATTAATAAATTGTAGATGCATAGATGAAAGGTTCAAATACGTAAAATATATAAAATACAAAACATATACAGATACAAATAAATTTTATAAAATATAAATAAAATATAATTTTAAATATACAAAAATTAATAATTTATAGATATAAATATATACGGTAAATACAAATATAAATGTTAAACACGTACAACATTATTGTCAACAAAGTGATCCTCCTAAAAATCTACCGTCTCACTTTCGTCACCATCTCTATTCACCGTATATATGTATATCTACAAATTATTAATTTATTGTATATTTAAGATTATAGTATATTATATCTATATTTTATAAAATGTATTTTGTATTTATATTTTTATATATTTTAGGTATTTGAATTTTGAACCTTTCATATATTTTATATTTATATTTTATATATAAATATATATATATATATAATACATTTTGTAAAAGATAAATATAACGTATCATATAAATATATAAAAATAAAAAATATTTTTTAAACAATAAAAATATAAGGTATATATATGTAGAGGCCCCTTCAAGTGTTAACCCAATAATTTGTGTTAATCGTGTTAACCCATCGTTCATTGGTGAACACCATGCTCGTTCACTGGTGAAACACCATTTATCCGTGAACGAATGGTTCCATACATGCATGCTCGTTCACTGTTGAACACCATTCGTCAGTATACGAGCATCGTTTCACCAGTAAACGAGCATGGTGTTCACCAATGAATGATGAGTTAACACGGTTAACACAAATAATTGAGTTAAAACTTGAAGGAGTCTCTATATATGTAATATAATTTATAAAATATAAAAATTATATAATTAATAAAATATAAATATATAGTTATATAATACATAATTAGACTTGACAAAAACTGACACGACACGCTAACCCGACACGAACTCGACACGAATTAAACGGGTTTGGGTAAAACATTTCACTTAAACGGGTTGACACGACACAACACGAAAACTAAACGGGTAAGATTAGAGTCTAAAATTTCAACTCGAAAATGACCCGAGTAACCCGTTTAAGTATTATAATTAATTATAACGATATATAATGAAAATTGATATTATAAAAAATTAAGAAATTAATTTTTTTAAAATAATATAAAATAAAAACTGATATTATGAAACATTAAGAAGTTAGTTTTTTGAAAATAATGTGTAATAAAAACTAATATTATAAAAAAAAAATTATAATAATAAACTAACAATATAAACAATGTCATCATTTCCCTTATATAAGAGCTTATTTGCTTTTATGTTTTTAAAATTTTCCATGTGGGATGAAATCTCATTTTTATCAAATTTTAGCTCTTTTTTGGATGGAAGTAAAGTCTGAGCACAACTCATCCCACATTGGTGGGAAATAGAACACAAAGATTTTGAACTCTATATATAGGCTTTTCCCCTCTCTAGTTCTACCATCCAATGTCTTTTTGGCTTGAGCCTATGTGATTGTTTTGGTTGGAGTACTCTATAAAACTCGGTGCTCCTCAAGTACTTTTAAATTTTTTGTTATGTTTGTTTAACCTTTATGGAACGAACATGAACAAAAACAAACATCTCTATTTTTTAAACGAGTGAATGCGAAAACCAATTTTTTTGTTCGTTAATTAGCGTTTGTGTTATTCGCTTGGCTAAAGTAAACTAATGAACATGAACGTGACTTTGTTCGTGTGCGTTTGGTTCGTTTACAACCCTAGTTAAACGGGTTAAGAAGATAAACGGGTTAATCGTGTCGTGTCGGGTTAAGCGGTTAAAATCAGGTCGTGTTCAGGTTGAGATTTTCTGACCCGTTTATTAAACGTGTCGTGTTCGGGTTAGGTGTTCTCAACCCGTTTAACCCACTAACCCGACACGACATGTTTGCCAGGTCTATACATAATATTTATATAGTTTAGAGTAAATTATAGATTTGGTCCATATAGTTTGAAAAATTATGAAAAATAAAGAAAAGTATGCTAAAAATAAATATTTAACGGAAAAGTTAGATGAAGGACCCTATGTGTTATAAAATGGAAACCACAAGGACATTAATTGTTAAAAAAATCCTTTCAAGAACCTTATCCGTTAATATTTGTAAATCATAGTGACCAAATTTGTATTTAACTCTTAAAAATAATATTAATTCATAACATTAAATATTAACAAGGTGTATAAGTGAAAAAGTGATAAAAAAAACACTTTTATAAGTTACATTCAACTTGCCTTTTAATATGCTAGCTTATATAAGTTATAATCAAGTTTATAAATCCGTTTATGTATCTAAATATGTACTAAAAAAATAAGCTAGCGGGTAGCTGGTAGCTTATAAGCTAGTTGATAAAAAAAATCATATTTGGCAAAACTAACGTATAAGAATGTAAAATTACCAAAAAAGACATATTGAAAAATAAAAATAAAAATTAGTAATTAATATTAATGAGGGTTATAATTGGAAAAAAAAATGATAATAAACTCCCAAAACGTTACTTGAAGTAGCGTTTCAATAAACTAGTTTATAAGTTAACTTATGATTTGTCAAACATGTACAATGAAAATAAGCTAGTTTATTAGCTGATTTATAAGTTAGCTTATTTTTAACAAACATATCCTAAAAACATTATTACTGAACAACACATGTATTTAACTTTAAATTCACTGCAAACTAATACTTTGTAGAACAAGCCTTAATTCGTTTTATCTTGAAGTGTTCCACACCACTTCCTTTACACTTCGGTAATTCCTTCCTTACCAGTATCCTTCGTAATGTTTTTTAGATAGATGGACATATATGCATAGTTCGAATGAATTAGTGAATACCATGTTTTATACGTATATATAACATCATTCAGTTATTTAATAAAAATATGTTAGCATTATTCACCGTATAAATTAAAACAGTTTTAACATGTGAGATCCCTCTCCTATGAGTTTCAATGTATCTTGGACCATCATCAATTTATAAAAACCAACAACTCGTAAAAACTGAGAGTAGTTGTAGTCAACAAATAAACTGTAAACTATTCAGTTTATTTAATCTACAAAAAATTGTTTATATTGAGTATGTAATGTAAAGAAGTCATTTTATTATCGTTGTCTTTTTTTACTTATCTCTCTAATAATCTTCAAAGCCTAAACAGCCCTTTGATCAAAACCATATGAACGAAAACATCCATAAACGATGATTTATGTTATCTTATCTAAAATACAAGTTTATAATTACATCCATCTCAAATTATTTTCATCCATCTTGCATCATGTTTTATGTATTTTTATATTTTCATAAAAAACAACCACATATTTTGTACTAATTATTTATATTTTTACCAATGTTGTTGGAATGCTGTAAACATTTTTTCTATTTTAAATATCGATATCAATAAACATTGTTGTTGTAGATTTGGAATTATGTAAGATCAGTTACATTTAAAATTTTACAACAAAATACTGTGAAGATAACTTTTAGAGCGTGTTTACTGTGAATGTTTGATTTTTTTTGTTCATGGGTATTGAGAGGAATTTTTTTTTGCTCCTTAGTCACCCGGTGGATTCAAATGGAAAATGATCTTATAGCATACAAAGCCGAATTAGGATATCACTACTGGCACGGATCGCGCAGGAAGTTGCGATCCTAAAATTAACCAGAAAAATGAACCGCCCATTACCAAATTAGACTCCTAGTTTAATTAACGTCGACTTATCTGTCAGTCGTGTTGGGTCTGCCGCTCAGTTGAAAACTATGAAACAAGTCTGCGGTAGTTCAAAACTGAAATTAATCCCAACCGACTTGCCTGACCAAAGAATAAGAAACCCAAGTTTTTTGTTTGGTAAGAATCATAACATATTATACTCTCTCTCTCTCTCTCTCTCTATATATATATATATATATATATTGCACTTTATCTATCTCAAAACTATTAAAACAAATTACTTCTTAAATATTATAGATATATAAGGATTTCATATTTGGGCACTAGTGGTTACTATTATTTTAGTAAAAGTTATTATAATTTATTATTATTATTAAAATTCATCAAGTAAAATATGTTTTAAATCAAAGGAATAAAAACAAGATGTAGAAATGAAAATAGGGAGTTCAACTAATGGGTCCAAGCTTCAATTACAAAAGCCAAAATGAGCCCTTCAGACTTTTCTCACGTGATATTTAAAAGGGTAAATTACAAATTTCGTCCCTGTGGTTTCGGTAAAATTTTGGATTGGGTCCCTTAAATGAAATAATTACAGGGATGGTCATTGTGGTTTCATTTTTGTTATGGATCAAGTCCCTCATTGTTAACGGTCGTTTAATGTCTCCCTTAACTTAGAAATTTTTTTATATTTCGTTTTCTTATGAAACTTCTAATTTTTGTAAGGACCTGTTCTGCCAACTTATAAAATTTATGAAACTTTCTTCTCTCTCATCTCTTCCTCAATTTCAAGGAACAAACACAAAAACCATATTCAAATCAAAAGAAAAACAAAGATTTAATTCTAAAAAAAAAACAATTGAAGAAATCAACAACATAAACCCATTTTTAATAACAAAATTTCACGAAACCACAGGGACGAAATTTGTAATTTACTCTATTTAAAATAACGGTTGATAAAAATACTTACTGATCACGGCGTAGGATCGCATGAGAAAAAGAGTTATAGTGATAAGCTTAAGAAGGAATTTGAACGATTGATCACCTTTAATCTCAAACATACTCATGAATCGCGCTGATACAAGGATTGATCCAGTGTATCTCGGTGTATCTTTTCTCGGTGCATCTCATGCTAATGCATAATACAAGGGTGGAGATGTCTTCTTACGCTTCTCACCATAACTCTCATTCTTACCGGAATCCAACCCTATTGATCATAACCAATCTCAAATTTGGTCTCATGTCCGATCCTTTTTTTTTAATTTAGAATTCAATTTGTTTAAATCTTTTTACCTAAAAATATCATATAACTTTTTTTTTTGAAATTGAACTATTACATTTATATGTAATTTTTTGTATTAAGTTTAAATATTTTTTTTAAGAAAAAAATTAGGCCGCATACATAACTGGTTTCGTTCCTAGTCTCGAGATGGGCCTCAACTTTCTGGAGAACTGGTGCCAGGGTGGTGGAGCCGTGTTTGGTCATCTTTGTTGGATACTTTTGACATCACCATTCACCAGCGTGGTGATTACGACAAGCACATTCGTATCCAAGATTCAAATGCAAATGCAGACATTATAAAAGTCGACAAAAGGTGTGTCCCATAAATGAGACGTTTGTGTTATATCAAGGTTCACTGTAAACACACATTATCGTTAGTAAACAAATAATTCAATCTATTCAATTAGGTATAAACACCTGTATTAGATGTGAAATTTACAATCCAAAAAAGTCATCACTTTCACCTAATTTTTCTTATCTCTTTAAATACTAATTTCCAAAATCGTGTTTCATGGTTTGTAGAGTCCTTAAAATCACAACCATATAAATAAAAACGAACTAAATATTTATTACATTCGTAATTGACATGGTATTAAGACTATAAGTGTTCGATCCCGTACTATCCCAGGGGTTGGAGTTTAACTCGTTAATAACATAACCACTAACACTAATGCTGCCGTTCAAAAAAAAAGTCATAACTAGTAATTCCTACTTGACCCCATCCCATCTCAAACTCGTTTCCATCCACATCCAAATCAACACACTTATTTCATGTTTTTTTCTTCATAAAAGTAAATATCTTACATTTATGTTTTATAGAAATTATAACATTTATATTTCAACAAGTATTATTAAAGATTATAAATGTTTTTTTCTTCTGATTTAGACGTAGATATCAATAAACATTGATCTCTTTATAAGTTACACATTTTAATTTACAGAAATAATGTCAGAAATTATTTTTGATGTGTATATTCAGGGGCGGATGCAGTTGTAAAAGGGGGGGGGGGGGGTCGCATCCCTCCAGTAAAATGTTAAAAAAAATTATATAGGCTAAAAAATATCAAAAATATTGTATTTAGTCTTAACTTCCCCCAGTAAAAAATATCAATAAAAAAACCCGAAAAATCTTTCGAAATAGACAAAAACACTAAGAAAATCCTTCAAAATCGACAAAACAATAAGAAAATATCTTGAAATCAACTAAAAAACTTTAAAAATTTCCCGAAACACGTCGAGTTACTTATGGACAAAAATCCTGAATCCACCTAGAGAATAATATTTGATTTAAAAAAAATATCGGATCTAATGTGTAACATGTGTGTGCATAATTGGAAATGGGACCACGAGTAAGAAACATGTGTGTCTATAATTAGATCATTATGTCAATATTATTGATAACGTGATAGCACATCCAATAACTTCTTTAAAATAAAATAAAAATAAGTTTTTATTTTATAAAGTTCTCCAACAATTTTGCTATTTTGTTTGTTATAATAGAAAAAATTGAAAAATTTTCCGGCGTAAAAAATTCTCTAAAACTTGATGGTGGAAGAGAATGATTATTTTATTCAATTCCACCAATAAGATTAAATTTTTATTATTTATCATTTTATATTAAGTTTTTTTCAAAGTGTATTGGAATGATAAATTAGAGAATATGAGTAATATAATTTGTGTTAAAATCTCTAAAATAAAAATTTTGTTGGAGTTGAATGTAATTCTTTTTAAAAAATTTAGTTTATGGTTCTGTATTTTAGAAAAAATTATAGAAAACCTGTTGTTGATGCTCTTATAACTTACATAAAGGATGACTATTTAATTAATTTCTCTAAATAATATTTATAAGTTTTTTCTAAATTATATACATATAGAGATAGATAAAATCATGTAACTGTTATGAACACTACAAAATACAAACCAATCTCATCCTTTCGTATATATAATATAATGAATGTTGTCTATTAAATCAATCTTAAAATTTGCTCTAACCGTATTGATAACCGCCTCTAAATTTCAAAATCAAGGACCATTTGGTTTTGTAAAGTTTGTAATAGTAACATCATTTTTATATGTAGCTCTTTCTCTATATCTATGTTATTAAAATTAGGATGGAGTCGAACTTCTTGTTCTTGAATAAAAAAAGTCAGAATATGATGCTTATGGGCAATAAAATTTAATAAACATGTTTTATAAAGTATGAATGAAAAAAGATAAAGTTGAACAAAACATGTACTAATAAAAAATTTGTATTCAAAAAATGAAGCAAGTGGCACCTAAGGCCTATGGGTTAAAACAAGTTAAATGTCTATCAGGTAAACATTTATTATATTTCATTTATTTAAGCATGATAAGAATTGAGAATCATATCTGGTAAAAGGTAAAACAAAAACATAAAATTTTACTCGGTAAAGTTACTAGGTAAAATACTCTTACAAACATCAAAATTGATGGCTAAAAATATTACCCGATAAAATAAGTGATGATTGTGATCTTTACTAGTAAACACTTACCCGATAAACGTTTGATAAATAGTCCATATAAACGGTTTTGTACCAAACAGTAAAAAGTCATTCAATAGCCAATCTTTTTTTGCATGTATCACAAAAAGCGGTAGAATCCGCATATTGGTTTAGCGAATTTACCGATTCTAACTTTTATTAAATTTGCATATTGTACTAAAACGTCATTAAATACCTGAATTTTGTTTTGAAAAGTCACTATAACAAAATTGACTTTATTAGACGTCTAGATTGTTTAATTATATTCTAATAGAATACTTCATAAAACTTAGGTTTATATGACCAAATTATAAAGCATCATGACTAATACAATAGGTTTATAAGAGTTTTTTGGGTGTTTTAACAAGTTTTTTAAAACATTTTAAAAATAAAGTGTACTATTATTTATTTTATATGACAATTTTGAGAAGTGTTCTATAAACTCATCTTTTTATAGAACATTTGTGATTATCAAACATTTTTTTAAAATAGTGTCATATAAAATATTTAGTACGACACTTAATTTTAAAAGCGTCCAAAAAACTTCTTAGAACTCCTAATTTTTTTTTCCTATTAATCTATTGTAACACTTTAAAAATGACTTTTTTTAATTTAAATTTATAAACTTAAGTTCTATAAAAAAAATTATGACATTTTTAAATTTCAGGCTACCTATACAATCAATTTTATTATAGTAAGTGGGGCTCTATATGATAAATAATGGAGTTTTGATTAGAGAGTAAACACCACACGTCTCTTCCAAAACTCCATTATTTGCAATTTAGGGGTCATTATATATGACATAAATGTTAAAAATGTTAGGTTGTAGTGGCAAGATCCACTAAAAATGTGCGTTTTATGATTTTCCTTGATTGTTTGGACATAAATGTAACACTTTTAATAACGATATTACTATTTTTTTTCTTCAATAATAACGACGGTATTATTGATTTTGTTTTGAAAGATTCATTGGTTTACTTTTAATCTATTTTATGGTAGTATTGTATATGAACCATATCAATTAATTCTTTGATAAATCATGATTATGAGTTTTGATCGAAGTCAAATAGACTGTCAAAGCAATTTAACTGAGATACAAACGTTATAGGCATCTATAATGTATAATTTGTTATGTCATGTATATTTTGGTATGTCAACATTTCATTTAAAAAAATATCTGATTTAAATGTAGGCAATAATCTAAATTGGATCATGTTTAAATTATTTTCTTTTATTCGTCTCATATCAATAAAATATTCTTTTGTGTAACTGAAATAACCTTATTTGATACAACAATATTTTTCAATAAGCATAGTAATAAAAGTTACTAATAGATCAAAAGTACTAGTACTTTGTAATTATTATTTATGGACAAACATTATATACTTTATATTATAAATGCCGAAGTCATTCAAAAAATATTTTTGATAATCATGGTACCTCACTCATGATTTGAATCTAACATCATAGATGTTTGAATTAGACAGATATTATCAGTTATAAGAAACTAACGTAATCCACTCAATAAAAAAACCAATTTCTAAGTATCACATCGATTAAAGAACTCTCCGTTACAACAATTTTTTTATGATAACCTAATTTTGTTGTTGTGTCTTTTATAATTTCATAAAATAGGTGTTAAATAAATATTCTTGTAATTAATAAATAATAATATTAATAGTTAAAATGTTATTCAAGTTTGATGATCATCTGAATCACGTCCAAATATTTAACGATCATGTTGTTCATGTTTTGCAAGAAATCATATGCAAGCTGCATATGATTTAACTGGAATTTCGCTCGTAAGCCTTTCAAGAATCTGGACGAGCTCTTGAACGCAGAGGTTTATGAGTTTTTTCTATTTCCATCTTCATGCTTACTTGTTGCTTCTCTCTAATACAAACTAGGGCAACAAAATATCTGGTTTCTTCATCGTATACGTTGTAATCTCTCAAATGTAATCTTATCATTTTGATAGTGGATCAAATCTCGATGTCCTCCGCGCATAGTTTTTCCCTCTTTGGGTTTTCGCGTAAAAATCTCTGTGTTATCTCTCTTCCCTTTGTTTTATCTATGATTTATTGGGTTTGTATTGTTTGAATAATATCTAGTAGATGGTATTATCGCCTATTCAAATCTGATTCTAATTAATCTCGATATAGAGCTCTATCTAATTCCTTGATTATAACCAATATTGGGCGTATTTAAAAAACAACATTAGGCGAATTAATATTCAGAGGATTTTAATTTACATCAAACTAGGGGATATATATAATTACGATACATGCCAAAGGACCAGTTGTTAGATTTTGGCACAAGAATTAAGATTGGACCCATTGAGTTTGGACAATTCTATTTCAATTATATATTGTTTGATTGAAAAACTTGCTTTAAGACTGTCTGAACGAACATGAATCAAGGTTTATTTGTGTTCGTTCGTTTAACTTTTTTGAATAAATGAACAAGCTAACTCGTGCATTAAGAAAATGTTTTTGTTCATGTTCGTTCGTTAACATGTTAAATGAATATAAATAAGCGCACATAAAAAAATGACTGTAAACTAAGGCAAATGAACATAAACAAACAAACTAATGAAAAAGACATCTCCAAACTAATGAAAAAGACATCTCCAATCAAGACGAGTCCAAGGTAGGTTAGGATCGACCGAAATCAACCAAACCACTATAACAAAATTGGTTTATAAGACATCTAACATATTTAAGTGTTTTAATATGATATTTATAAAACTTAAGTTTAGGGAAATCGAACTATAAGCCATCGTATATAAAAGTGTTACAATATGTTTATAAGCTGTTTTAACAAGTTTTTTTTATGACATTTTAAAATAAAGTGTTATATTAGTTGTTTAATAAAACAACTTTGAGAAATATCAACAAGACACTTTTTTAAATAATGTCGTATAAAATTAATAATACAACACGTAATTTTAAAATCGTTCTAAAATATAAAAAAAACTTGTTAATATGTCCAAAAAAGTCCTATAAAATTATTATAATGTTTTTAGATATGGATTTTTTATTTGGTCTTATATTTAAGTTCTATAACGTATTTTATTAAAAGATTTAAACACTTTATACGTCATATAAACTTAATATTGTTACAGTGAAGATTAACCATAAAGCTTGGGGGCTTGCCACAAAATTTAAATCGGGACCTTCGACGAATATATATGTTGTTTAGACCTCTCGTTATTTATCCGTTGGTTTTAAAAATATAAAAAATAAACTTGATAATGATATAATATTAAAAGAAAAGGAAAAATATTAAAATATAACGTAAAAAGTTGGTTTAAAGTCACGAATTAAAGATAACCTTGGACCTTTTTATAATACTTGAGACTAGAATTTTTCCATGGAAAATGGACCACCTTTTTATAGGACCATGTGTACGATGTATTAATGTTATAAAAATTTTATTTTTATTTATAGCCTATCCATTATAATAAATAATAATAAAATTTACTAATATATTATGTGGGTTAGATTTCAATGAGAAGAAGTTATGGTATGAAAAATATAAAAAGAGATCTTCACATTTAGATGCACTTTAGAAAGAGATGCACCAAGATGTACTGGATCAATTCACGTTGTATCAAGACGCATCCCAATCCCAATTTAGACGCGCCACTATAGACCACGAAATCGTCATTGCCGACGGATAGTGCCAATATCAGTGCACTACTCGCTTTTTCTTTTAAGGTTCATAACGCTTCTTCTTGATCTTCCGTCCAAACAAACTTGACACTCTTTTTAGAAAGAGAGGTTAGTGGGGTAGATATTCGAGAGAAGTCTTTAATGAACTTTCGTAGTACCCCGTCAAACCAAGAAAGCTTCTTACCTCCAGAGGAGTTCTAGGCGGCTCCCAATCCTTTATAGCATCGATCTTTGATGGATCAACCTTAATTCCTTCGTTCGACACGACATGACTTAAAAACTGCACTTCTCGAAGCCAAAACACACATTTAGAAAACTTTGCATAGAGTTTCTCTTGCTTCAACAAATCCAAAACCAAACGGAGATGCTTCATGATCCTCTTTCGAGTGAGAGTAGATTAGAATGTCATCAATGAATACGATGACAAACTTGTCTAGGAATGACTGACAAACCCGATTCATTAAGTCCATGAATGTTGCAGGGGCATTAGTCAACCCGAAAGACATTACTAGAAACTCGTAATGTCCATAACGGGTATGGAAGGCGGTCTTCAGAACATCCTGTACCTTGAGTTGATGGTACCCGAACATAAATCAATCTTTGAGAAGTAGCTTGCCCCTTGCAGTTGATCAAACAAATCGTCGATCCTTGGAAGTGGATATTTGTTCTTGATCGTGACCTTGTTAAATTCACGATAGTCTATACACATACGCATAGTCCCATCCTTCTTCTTTACAAAAAGGATCGGCGCTCCCCACGGTGATGTACTTGGTTGCATAAAGACTTTATCCAACAATTTCATGCAGTTGCATCATCATTTCCTTCATTTCTGAAGGCGCTAAACGATATGGGGCTCTAACTATGGGTGCAACCCCCGGTATTAAATCAATTTGACACTCAATCTGACGATCCGGAGGTAGTCCCGTCAAATCATCCGAAAACACCTCGAGGCAGCCACTCACAATTGGGACATCATCGACACTCCTTTTCTCCTTTTTAGCATCTACTACATATGCTAGAAAACTTTGACACCCTTTTCTCAAACATCTATTGGCTTTCACCAATGAAATCAAGCTAGTCTTCCGATCCCGGCGATTTCCATCGATCACCACCGTCCCCTTATCCGGCACACTCACATAAATCAACTTCTTATTACACACAATGTACGCATTATTCCTGGCTAACCAATATATTCCCACAAGTACATCAAATTCTTCCATAGGCATGGGATGAAGTTGCAATGGTAAGCGGTTCGCATCTATTTCTATTGTGCATACCTCAATCACGTCCTTAACAAAAACCAAATCATCATTGGCAGTCTCTACCTCTATAGCATGACCAAGCCTCTTGGCTTTCACTCCCAAACATTTCGCAAAAGTAGATGATACAAAAGAATAAGTATCAAAAAAATCAAACAACACATTGGCAAATAAAGAGTTTACCAAGAATGTACCCGTCATCACATCCGGAGTCTCCTCTGCTTTAGTTGTAGTCATCTGGAATGCTCTCCCCTTCGCCTTAGCGGACTCGGTCTTCTTTTCCACCCGTTTGTCTCATTGGCGATACCCAGTGTAGTTGGATCATCCTCTCCTCATCCATGGGCAATCGGGCTTAAGATGATCTGGTGACCCACACAAGTAACACTTCCTCGGCGCGGTACACTCTCTAGAAAATGAGTCGTAGATCCACAACGAAAACAAGATCTCGCCTCGGTCGCACACTCTCTATGATGTACCTCGTGACATTTACCGCAAGGTTTTCCACTCCAACTAAATTTGACCTCGCCTTTGATCCACTTTGACGAATTTGGACTTCTTGGAGTCCATTCCCGATCCTTCCCATTTTCTCTTTCACCACCCTTCTCATCAACCTCACGGAGTTTCTCCCTCTCAGTTTTCCTAGCCGCATCCACGGCCGCCTGGAAAGTGGAATGACGAATATTGGTCACCAACTCCCGAATACTCCCATTCAAACTCCAAATGAATCTATCAATCCGTCGAGCTCCATTAGGAACATAAACTTCAGCAAAACGCGCCTTCTCATTGAACTTTGAAGCATACTCTTGTACCGACATTCCTCCTTGTTCCAACTTTAAGAATTCCTCTTTTAGTTGCCTCACCGAAGTCAAAGGACAAAATTTCAATTTGAATCTATCCATAAAATCCTCCCAGGTCATCTCTCTAGCGGCCTTTGACCCTTTAGTACCCGCCTCAATGTCCCACCAATTGATTGCCTCCGCCTTCAACATAGAAATAACATAAGTTACCTTGTCCCCATCGGCACTTTTGCACGTGTCAAAAGCTAGTTCCATTTCTCGGACCCGGCGCAAGGCTAAAATCGGATCATAGTCACCATTATAGGTTGGTGGTTGCAAGTGGCGAAGCTCTTGTAGCAACGACCCTTGGTCGCCTTAGAAGAGTCAGGTACTTGAAATTAATGGCTCCTCTCAATACCCTTCTCCAAAGTTAGCTGATTTCTCCAGTTCTTCTACTTTCCACGTTTTCACCAAAAGGCTACACACACACTTTACCTTAGAATGTTTCCTTCCAAATGGGAGGGTTTTTAGGAGACCCTCTCCTAAACCCTTAAACAAAAAGGGCCTTAGCAAGGACTAGAAGAAAGCACAAGGATGATTAACTCAGATATTGAATTTAGACAGTTGGGCTATTACAGGATAAGTCTTAAAAATCTCATTATATCTTTTAATTTAATAATTTATACATTTTTATCAAGATTTATATAATAAAAAAAATTCTAGATACATTTTTGAAAAAAAAAACAAAATCACATATTTTTAATCATAACTGTAGTTATTTTTGTTAATCATCTGCGATTATGTAAATTTATATTTTTAATCATTTTTTGATGTTCATATTATCACATATGATAATACATCACTTAGTATTCAAACGTATATTATCATATGTGATATATACAAAATTTCACATCTTGAATCATATATGATATGTAACTGAGCATATGTTAAACGAAGTAGTCATATGTTTATTCAAAACGTAGGTCTAATCCATAATGAAAAAAATGGTAAAAAAAATAATGAATAGATTGTGGATATCAGATGTAATATTTGATGAAAATTATGAATTTTTATCAAAAGTGTACCTAGAACTTTTTTTAATGTAAAATTTGATAAAAATAATTATGAATTAAGTAAAGTTAAAAAGATATAATTATATAATTTAAAAAATGTATTCAATTGAAAATGATACTTATCTTATTTATTAATTTTCATTTATACTATCTTTTTAATTAATGGTTTACGTGACCCATATATCGTCTTCTTGTAAATTAGTTTACTTTTCTTATGATCCTTCCCCTCTCCATCTATATATATATATATATATATATATACATATATATAGACCCCTTCAAATGTTAACCCAATAATTTGTGTTAACCGTGTTAACTCATCGTTTACTAGTGAACACCATGCTCGTTCACCGGTGAAACACCATTCATCAGTGAACGAATGGTTCCATACATGCATGCTCGTTCACTGGTGAACCGTTAGTATACGAGCATCGTGTTCACCAGTGAACAATGGATTAACACGGTTAACAAAAATAATTAAGTTAACACTTGAAGAAATCTCTATATATATATAAGACCTATAAGGATGACATCATGTTGCTACAAACTTTTATTTTTTATTTTTTCAATCATATTATGCTCTTCGACAAATTGCCTACCAAAATTTGAAGGACTATAGTGGTGACATATCATCGCCTTTTGTTCTTGAAGTTTTGAGAAAAAAATGTCGTAGTTATTAGCCCCTGTTTGTTTTTATAATCATAAAGACAGTATTACGACAACCAGTCGTATCTAAAATGATTTTTTTTGTTAAAATCATGTCCTTGCTATATTTGTCATCGTAAAAAATAATTTAACAGAAATTACCAACACAATATTAATAATAATCAAGTAGTTATACATAGGTGAAAAGGGGTATTATGGTAAATATTTACATTTTTAATTTATAGTGGTTTGTTTTGTGATATTATACTATTATGTACCATAGTTTTCAAACAATTATATGAGACTAATATAAAATTGTCTAGGAGGCCGTTTACCAAACGTTTACCCGGGTAAGTGCTTACCAAGCTATATTACCTTACTGAAGGAATATAACAAGTACCAAAAATCTTACCCGATAAGAGCGAATACAAGGAAAACAATGACCAAGAGTCTTACCCGGGTAAGTGATTGTGAGATATCTTACCACGGTAAGCGCTTACCGGGTAAATTGTTGCATACGATGCCGTTTTTATGGACTAAAGTATTACCTGGTAAGTAAGTGATAGTGTTGAATTTTGCCGGTAAGTACTTACCCGGGTAAGATTTGGTAAACAACCCCTAAAACAATAAATACAAATATATTCAATATTTGAGTATTTGGAACGTTTTGAAAAAAAAAAGTCAAATAAACTTCGTTTATTAAAGACTAGTGGTGGCAATAGGGTCGGGTAGGGTGGGTTTTGGTTCAATTCATTTATTAAACAGGTTGAATATTTCAACTCATCCAACCCATTTAATTAAATAGATTGAGATTTTCAATCCAACCTGACCTGCTACTTAAATGGATTGACAACGTGTTGACCTGTTTATGATTTTTTTAAACCCAACTTGTTAAATAAATGGGTTGAATCCGGATTGACCCATTTAATTTTAAAATTTAAAAAAAAAAAGCTTTAGCCTATTTAATTTTGTTGCAGCTTTGGAGAGACTTGAACTTGACAAAACTAAGAGAGTTTCAAAATTTCAATGTTTTATACATAATATTAGACATGATAATTAAAAATAAAATAAAAATATATAATATTTTAAATGTCTCAAAAAAAAATTGTAAATGGGTTGAAAACATATTATAAATCGATCGAAAATTTTAATCCAAACCAATCCATTTATTTAAATTGATCAGACGGATTGATCCATTTAACTTAAATGAGTTAAAAATATCAACCTAACCTATTAATTTTAGGTTTGATTTAAATTAAATTAACGGGTTGGGTTTTTTTTGCGCCCCTAATAAAGACGCGGATAGATGTTTTAAAAAAAATGCAATAACCACTCCGGTAAAGAAGTGCCAAAAATAATAATAACGAAAATTAAAAACATTTAAATGAAAATAAAACAAATAATAATAGAAATAGTATAAATTGAAAAACGACAACTCCAAACAAATTATAATAGTTTTTAACATCTAATTTAATAATTTAGTAATTTTTAAAATAGTGAGGACCACCCACAAAAATGAGAGACCACTTATACAGAATGTTTCGTGTTTTTGTTTAGACAAATCAAAACGTCTTTCCATGAAAATGCAAAAACCACTCATAAGTCAAACTCTCGTTTGGGTGGAATTAAGGGTGAGTATTGTATCCGTCTTTGGAATGAAACCGTCCTGGAACTATCGGTTCTAGAATCGGAATCTATATGATTGATTCCGGTTTTTAAAATACGGAACCAATTAGGAATGATTCCGGTTTTCATTTTTTTAGAACCGGTACCTGCTGGGTACCCGTCGAGACCGGTTCCGGGACCGGGTAGCCGGTCCTGTTGGGTACCCAGAACCGGAACCGACGGGTGCCCGCTATTTTTTTATGTATTTATTAATAAAGTTATATTACCTTTTAGGTTAGGTTAGACTTAAAATTACATTTTTATCGGATTAATTTTGACCATTTGTTGTATTTTATTACTTTAAATTTATATTTTATTGTTTATAATAGACTTAAAGTTACGTTTTTATCGTATGCAATGTAAAAATAAAATAAAAATAAATCCGGGTACCTGATACTGGAACCGGTTTCCAGTTCTGCAATTCCAGATAGGTTCCGGTTCCACGAAATTTGATCACGTACCCGATTATGCTCACCCTAGGTGGAATAGGTTTACCATGTTCCCTTTTATAGGAAAATAAAATAGTCATTTTCGACTTCTAGGTTTACCTTGTAGTTATTTCTTTTCTATAATAATGAAAATAGTTATAATTTCACAAATGGTAGGTTCGTAATTTGCGGAAGGATCAAAGTGTAAAAAACAATATTTATGAACCATATCTCCAATTCCTTGGAACAAATTTGTAAATTTGGTCTAGCTCCGCAAAAATATATCCGTAAATTATGGATGTGTTTTCCAAATTACATATTTGGTCCCCACAATCGTAGACCCGGTTCAATTTTTTTAATACAATTTTGACCCCTCCGCAAAATACGGACCTATGCCTATTTTGGTTATTTCTAGAAAGAAATGGTTAAGAAGTGAAACTATCTGGTCAAAATGACTATTTTAATTAAGTTCCCCTTCTTATATCCTCCTTTAATTTTCTTTAAATTATTGTAAAAAATATATCATTTTATTGTTATTGTGTTATATATAATGAGAGAGAAAATGGTTCATATGGAAACAATAAAAATAAAAGAACACGAAAACGAAAAAATCATATGTAACTTTACACCGAAATCACTTGTGATTACACATAACAACTTTGGTCGTGACCTAGGTCGCGAGTCAAGTCGCTCACACATCCTCATGCTGACTGTATTCCATAATCGTATATAATATCAGTGTAAAATCAAAGGTAATTTGATCATTCATCTGTTTTCTTATTTTAATCATATTGTTGTTTAAACCTCTTTCTCTATATATACGTGAATTATTATTAATTTTTTCGACGAAAAATATCAAAACTAATATGAAAAAAAGAATAACTAGACGATTATATTACAATAGTTGATAAAACAGTAAATAAACATAGATATTTTTTATTAGTTGGGATCCATTTAAGGATACAAAATGGAAACAAATGAAAACCACATGTTCCCAAGTCTCTTGGCCTATATGTACTCATGATTCCTTCTTACACTCTTCATCAACTTAAGCTTTATTGTTATCATCCATACACATTCAACTAAATCATGCAAGTTCTTCACATGAACAAAGGAGAAGGGGAGACGAGCTATGCCAAAAACTCCCTAATTCAGGTAACTAGATTCCCTATAAACACTAGTTTGATATTATTATTTTCAAATCATTTAATTTGCTGACACTATGAAATTTACACAATTGTAGAAAAAGATAATACTAGTTGGTAGTTCAATGTTGGAATCTGCCATTACGAACATTTTATGGGAGGTCGAGCCTGCAAGCATGGGGGTAGCGGACCTTGGCTGCTCATCTGGACCCAACTCCTTGACCGTCATATCTCAAATTGTGCATATGGTGCAAGTTGCTAGTCATCGGATGGGTCAGTCTGTACCTGAACTAAAGATCGCCTTGAACGATCTCCCTGGAAACGATTTCAACCATGTGTTTCAGTTATTGCCGGAGCTTTACAAGAAACTAAAGCATGATTATGGCATTAAAGGTAATTGTTATATTTGGGGTTTGCCAGGTTCCTTTTATGGCAGATTGTTTCCCTTCCATAGTCTTCACTTCGTCCATTCTTCTTCCAGCCTCCACTGGCTCTCTCAGGTAAATTTGCGTACTTTAATATGATTAAATATAATGATAGGAGCATATTCATTTAAGAGCCGACAAAACCAACTATTCATGAATTATTAATGATGAAATATTGTTATAGATATTCATGAATAATGAAAACGTATGATATTCATGAGCAAAAATACCACGCATGAATATTTAGAGATATTCATCATTGATATTTGGTTCTCATGGTTCTAAAAATATTTACCGTTTCAAATAAAATTTCCCTACATTGATAAAGTTATTTTATTTGACATAACTAAGTTGATGTACATCTTGCGACATATGAATAGGTTCCATCAGGTTTGGAGCCCTGGGTTGGAACCCATTTGAACAAAGAGAAGCTATACATATCAAAGAGTAGCTCTACAAGTGTAGTGGAAGCATACCAGCAACAGTTCCATGAGGATTTCTCTTTGTTTTTGAGGTCGCGTGCTGAGGAAGTGGCTGCTAAGGGACGTATGGTTCTATCATTCATGGGTCGGCGGTCCCCTGACCCTCGTGCAGATGAAGCTTGCTATCAATGGGAGCTTTTGGCTCGTGCTCTAATGAGCATGGCTTCAGATGTATGTACAATTCTCTCTCTCTATACCTGACTTTTTACGTTTTGAAAAAGTAGATTAGACAACAAACAAATCTTATAGAACGTCAATACTAAATTGGAATTTATTTCCATAGGACCAAAAATTTTACGTCAAATATAAATGCGTTATAATAAGTAATTTCTAGATATCTAATTACTGTTAGGTGTCCTAACGGGGGTGTTTAGCTTGACATAGTATTTTTGAGAAATTTAGATTTCGTGGAAGGATTTGGAATCTTTAGTGTGTTTTGTTTGTCAGATTTGAAATGGAATTGAATTCCATTCTTTATAGATAATTCTTAAACATAAATTATAAAATAATTAAATTACCTTTTATTTATGATTATTATGAAACAAGTGTTTTTAACCTATTTTGAAAAAATATTACAAATTAATCATATTAAATCCCATGAAATACCAACTATCTCCATTGGATTTCTAAATCCCATGTTCGTAGGATTTCACTAAAATCTCAAGATCTGAATTTCGAAATTTCCTTTAAACCAAATCAGGAATTTGAATAGAATTCAATTTCAAATCCCGCAAACCAAACGGGTTCCAAAAGAATCATTTTGTTGTAATGCGTAAAAGTGGGAATTTTATCATGAAAATGTGTACTGAACAAACAATACATATGTTGTTGTAACTTGTAGGGACTTGTGGAGAAGGAAAGAGTTGATTCGTTTAACGCTCCTTATTACGCACCATGCTTAGAAGAAGTGCAACATGAGGCTGAGAAAGAAGGATCATTTGTAGTCGATTGTGTTGAATCTTTTGAGATAGAATGGGATGGTGGTGACACAAATGATCTCAAGGAGTCCAGCGGCACTCGAGTGTCTAAAACCATTCGAGCCGTGGTGGAACCGATGATGGAGAGTCATTTTCATCTCGGGCAGGAAACGATGGATGAGTTGTTTATGAGATATGCTAAGATCATCGATGATTGCTTCTCCATAACAAGATTCCGATACATTAATCTGCTTATTTCTTTCGTGAAAAAAGATTGATCTCATGATCCTAAATTCATTTGTGTTTTTCTTGACCTTCTTTACCTTGTTTTCGAATTTATACTTTAGTTTTTCGATATTCCTGCTACGATCCAAGTGAAATATTACATTATGTTTTATGTTGATAGTCGAAAACTATAAGAATATAAATGGATGTACATAAAAAAAATTCCAAATAATAATTGTGTGTTTTTCAAATAATATGATGCAAAAAAAATATTTCATTTATTAATACAAATCAATACATAGTTATCTAATGCAATATTAGATAAGTTATAATAATGTTGTTATTGGTATAAGTCTTATCACATCGATTAAAATAGAATAGTTATAACGACATTGATTGTTATTAGTATAAAGTTATGTTTGACTAATTGTTAGCTAAAAGTTGATCAACTAACTAATAAATTAATTACGTTTTATAAAAACTAACTGATAACTAATTGAAAGATGTAAAATGGTTAAAAATATATATTATTATATTAATCAATATTACTATTTTATAATATATTTAAAACAGTATAAACTTTCTTGCTTTGGAAAACACAATACCTTTTAATCCATTGTTAGAAATTATTACATTTTTCATTGTTTGACAAATATTGATAAATTGATTGGACTCCATGTGCTTTAATAATTTTGTTCTATAAAAGTGACATTTACAGCATTTCGCTAATAACTGAAATATATACATATATAGAGATAGAGAGTCTTCTTTAGATATAAACCAGTTAAATGTTATAAATTATACAAACTCGTATAAATTAATATAAAAAATAATTTTTTTCATGATTTTTTTCATCAAATATTACGATTTAAGATATTATTATGTTTGTTTCAAGTGTTACGCTCTTATTTGTCCTTACGTTCACAACCAAATTTGAGTTTGAATTTGAACTTTCCCCCCCCCCCCTCTCTCTCTCTCTCTATATATATATATATAGGTGCAGGGTCGTATGAGAACGAGAGTTAAGGTGAGAAACGTAAGAAGAGATCTAGACCCTTAATCACCTTTAATCTCAAACCCACCTATGAATTGCGCTTCATACAGGGATTGATCCGGTGCATTACAATACATCTTATCTCGGTGCATCTCATCCTAATATGCATCGAAAGGTGGAGATCTCTTTTTAAGCTTCTCACCTTAATTCTTCTTCACCGGAACCCAATCCCACACACACATATATATATATATATAATATTATAGTTTAATAATTTATTATTATTACATAATCTAATCTAATATAATATAACATAACATAACAAAAATATATTTATTTAATTGCAAACCAAAGAAATACTGAAAGACTACAATTCCCCCTTAATTAACAAAACTATTTAATAAAAGTTGGTTTAATGAACCAAAAGTGAAATAAAATGACTACCATCATGACAAAAGATTGTAATTAATTCAAAATAAGACGCTATTTAATAGCGGGAGTCAACCACAGAAGCTAAAATTGTAATTTACTCTATATTTTTTTTATGTTAAAATAAGCTACAATAGTATATGTTTGTTAGGATGTCTAACTGTTTTTATAAAGTACCTAATTATAAAATACTTAATGACACTTTTAAGTTTACAATAATTACAATTTTGCATCTTGTATAAACACAATATAATCAATTGTTAGCACGTTCAACCATGCTAATAGAATACTTGAAAGGATTTTTAGGTTTATAAGACTAAAAGTTTTGTATCTTACACAAAGATAAAACAAAACTTTTTGGACGAAATTAAGTGCCTTTACAAGTTTTATTCTTAGTTGTTAGAATGAATTTAGACGACTGAAAAGGATAGAAGAAGTATAATTTTTTATCGGTCTTTTTTATGGGATATATTTCTTGAAAAATGATTTGTAAAGCTTTTTTCTTGAAGTCTCGTATAAAATATTTTGAAAAAATGTCCTATAAAAAGCATCTAGAACGATTTATTTCTTGAATCCTATAAAGATGCCTAACTTTGTACTAACAACTAATGACATAACTTGTTAGGTAGTTTTTATTATTATATTTGCTTATTGTAACACCTCTATATAAGACGCACAATTATCGGCTGTATAAACTTAAAAGTCTTATTAAGTACTCTATTATAATGGTTGAACAGTCTAACAAGCTAAGCCTATTTTATTGTATGGACTAATACTGATCCATGTATATTTTTTATGTTAAAACACTCTAAACTCTAAACCTTGTTACTTAAGGGTTGTCCTAAGTGGTTTGAGCATCCTTGTAGGAGGGAGTCCCTCGCTGCCTAGATGTAACTATTTCTTTTTCTTCTGTTATAAATTGCCAAGAATATCGCCTTCTTTCCTAAAAAAACTCTAAATCTCGTTGAACTATATTTTTATTGTATGTCATTTTCAACATCACTCAAACATGAAAAAGTTTCCGACTACAAAATATTATATATATATATATTAAATAACATGAAAAATACAAAACACGTTCATGAACCATCAAATATGACAAAACAATAATCGTCTCAATTTAGCAAGCATGTGTCACAATTCATACTCTATCATAGACTTCAGACCACATGTCCTTGGACCTTGCTATATCTAAATACGAGTTGGTTCTCACATTTTCATTAGTGTACAAAAAGTAGGGACCAACAAAGTATTGTACAAGAACATTCATTTGTTGTTCATCACCTAGTACTAATACCAAATTTTCTATAATATTTAAAGCATGTAATCAATGATTGGGCTAGTTTTTCTAGTATCTTCATCGTTTTCTATATTTTATCATGTAATCTCTTGTTGATGAGAGATGACGATGCATCAAATTTGACGATCTTAATCCTCTTCTTTTAAGGATCCTTGATACGAGAACTTCCCTCTTGATGCCTAGATTTTTTTCTAAGTAATTATTAGTTACTGGCCGACACGAGAAGATGAAAAAGAAAACATAATTCACATAATAAATATGTAGTATAGACCGCATTGTCACAACCACATAAATAAATCATAATAATTATTGTTATGGTAATGTGTCACTATCGGCTTTACAACAGACATGTGAACAAATGTACGATATTTTTTAAACCACCCATAAAATATAATCATACAAATCATCATAATTAAGCTTCCGCTCCTATATGCCAAGGTGTTACTATTCAAAAACTATGTACGCAAAGTCGCCAACGGCCAACATAACATTCATTTAATTACCTGCAACTTCATTGTATGAAAACGGGTCGAGTAGTTTCCAAACTACTTTGTAGCATTTGAAGGGCATCATAGTTAATTCAAATATTACCAAATTCTAGATGCTAGGTAGTAACTGACCGGTGAAACTGCAAAAGGTTGCATAATAACTGTCCTCTCTCTCTCTCTCTCCCCCTCCCTCTCTCTCTCTCTCTATGTATATATTATAGGGTTGGGTTCACGTGAGATCAGTCTGTTTTCGTGAGACCCGTGAAACCATATTTTTACATCTGAAACTTAATTACAAAACATTGTGAACAAGTAGTGTTTGGTTGTAACTTTTCAAGTGTAAAAAAGTGTGAGTCTCACTAAAATAGTCTGTTCTCACATGATCCCAATTATATATACACCTTAAAAAATATGTATACACCTTAAAAAATATATATATACATGCATATAAGTTCAATGGCCAATATCTAACTGATGTGAAACTTCAATAGAAAACCACCATAAAAAATAGTCATTATTCTTTATTATCACTATTTAGCATACTTGTCTTTCTCTCTTTCTGGTTTTATTGTTCGCTCTTATCTAGCTTTTAATGTTTTAGCATATTTTTGTTTCTCCCTTTTACACACACTTCACTAGTCAGGGGTCGTCACAATACAATCACTCTACTGCTTAGGGTAAAACTCAGATAAACAGAGATCTTACCTATCAAGACTCCATCTCCGGTTGAAATATACTGGACTCGTCAATTCACACAAAACTTCATAAGTAGTGATTGTGTGCATGCTTTGCTGCAAATTATGGCTAACATTGCAGGTTAAGACTTTTGATTGTAGTTTCTTGGTTTTTTTAAGTAGACACTACAAAAAATGACTTTCACCCACAGAAAAACACCAGGGAAATTTTCATGGGTGATTACCACGGATCACTCAGGAAATATTAATGGTTTCGACGAAATCCGATGTTTTCAAGAAAATACCAACGGATTACCCAGGAATTTCGTGGGTAATCTGTCACTAATTTGATTTACCCACCAACAATTTGGCAACCAACTTTTGTGATGGTTTTGTGACGGATCACCTTTTAGCGACGGATTTCCCACGGAAATGTCCGTAGGTGAAAGTCTTCCATTTTAGCAGTGAGAGAGATGTTTAATAAGTTGCAAACATATCGTAATTATGTGCTTAATTATGACCACATTAGCAATTGCTATTAGCAGAGAGATGATGGTTCCATCAGACCGCTACACCAAAACTATTTAGTATTAGCGTGGTTAAAATGTAAACATCATTCATGGACGCCTCTATAATTAGAAATAGCTTGATATGTTTTAAATTTATAACCGCAAGCGTACGAGTTGTGTAGCATACGGGTCGATCACAGGGAGGTGACGGTCTAAACACTAACTACTTATGATTATGGCCTAGTTATGTGAATCTGATGATTTATTTGTTTATTACGCAAAGTAAACATAAAATAAACGAGATTAAGGGAAAAATTAAGGAAGGAGAGAAGGAACTAACAATAAAATGAAACAAAAATAAATGAAAACTACAACTAAGGGACACTGGGTAATGCCAACTTTGGATTTCGGTAATGGTCGGAATTTGTTATGAAAAACTTGTAAAGATTTATATAAATCTCTTTCCTTATTATCTCTTTATTTTTGGTCGTTATTGGGTATTATCTTTACCTTCTTTATAGGCCTTTTGTTAGTATTTAAACCGATGTATTCTGTTCCTAAATCATAATAATAAAAACTTATTCTCAAAATTTATTATGGTATCAGAGCAAATTCTGGGAACTCTAACCTAGATTTATTCTTCTCTTCTGAAAGAATGACCGGCAGCGGTGGCACGACTCAACCCGTGGGTGACAAATCCATCATGGATATTTCCTCACCGTATTTCCTCACCCCTGCCGATCAACCTGGATAGAACTTCATCGGTGAAAACCTTCTTAGAGATGGGAACTATAGCGATTGGCAAAGCGAGATGACGAATGCATTATTCGCCAAAAACAAAATTGGCTTTGTCGATGGCACCATTCCCATGCCGAAAGAAGGTTCCAATGATCTTATGAGTTGGAAACGTTGCAACGCAATGGTGCGAGGATGGCTGATTAGCGCGATGGAAAAGGAGATCAAAAGCAGTGTGAAATACGCTGTCACCGCCCGAGACGTATGGCTCGATCTTGAAGAGAGATTCGGCAAAGAAAATGCACCTCGGGCGTACGAGTTACGAAGAACCATCACTACGATACGTCAAGAAAATATGTCGGTCTCGGCCTACTACACCAAACTGAGAGGGGTTTTGGATGAGATCCAATCCATAAGTCCAACCCCAACTTGTACTTGTAATGGGTGCACTTGTGGGTTAGCAAAGGAAATCACAAAGATGCGAGACAAAGAACGTTTATATGATTTCTTAATGGGCTTAAACGAGGAATATGGTGCCGTCAAAACGCAGATTCTAAGCAACAGTCCTCTGCCCACACTAGGAGCGGCTTACCATCTAGTAAGCCAAGATGAACAACAAAGACAGATTGGCGTTGCACGGAATGGCACCACTGATGCAGCAACTTTTCAAACGTCCAAGAAAAGTTTTTCTCGACCACCCGGTAAGAACCCTTCTCAAGCTATGAACAAGAGAGATGATCGTGGAAAACCAGATGACCGATGGTGCAGTCATTGCCACAAATCGGGACATACGATTGATGGTTGTTTTGAACTGGTAGGGTATCCGGAATGGTGGACGGTGAAAGCCACCACTTCCAAAACTCAATCCAACAAGCCTAGGTTCCCACCCTGGGCAGCTGCGGTTAAGGAAGACAATTGTACTCCTAGCTTCACTAAGGAGGAGTATGATCGTTTATTGCATCTGCTACGTGGAACGAAAGAACAAACAACAACGACAAACATGACTGGTAAGACCGATTCACACAAGTCTTGGATCATTGACTCTGGTGCTAGTGAACATATCACACACCACAAGGAATGGTTGAAAACAACCAACAACCATGGAGATCTTTCGACCGTAATGATACCTAACGGGGAGGCCATACCCGTAAAAGGAATCGGTGACATCCATTTATCAGATGGGTTTGATTTAAAACATGTATTAAATGTGTCGGATTTTAAATGCAACTTACTATTCGTAAGTAAATTGACTCGTGATCTGAAATGCTCACTAACTTTTTTTCCGGACACGTGTTTGATACAGGACTTACATTCGAAGAGCCTGATTGCGATGGGTAAAGAACACAATAGCTTGTATTATCTAGAGCCATTCAAGCATAAAAGAGTGGCAATGTCAGTTCTGAGTCAGCAAGAAGTTTGGCATAGAAGATTGGGACATGCTTCAGAGATGGTGGTTAGAAAAATTCAGCAAATAAAGAGCATTGGTAATAGTAATCATTTTTGTGATTCTTGTATCCGTGCCAAACAAAACAAACTTCCTTTTCCCATCAGTTTTTCTAAAATAGTTGAATGTTTTGATTTAATACATGTTGATATTTGGGGTTGTTACCAACATGCTTCTATGAATGGTGCTCATTATTTTCTATCCGTTGTTGACGATTACAGTCGTGCTGTTTGGGTATATTTGATGAAAAATAAATCTGAAGCTGCTCATTTTTTGACATTATTTTATAATATGGTTGAAACACAATTTCACAAAAGGATAAAGAAACTACGAACCGATAATGGTTTGGAATTTAGATCTCGATACATGCTTGAGTTCTATAAAGAAAAGGGAATTTTGTTAGAAACTTCATGCCCATACACGCCACAACAAAATGGCATGGTTGAGCGGGAACGTAGACACTTATCAGAGATGAGCCAGGCACTACGTTTCCAAGCCTCGTTGCCAATCGAATTATGGGGAGATTGTGTGCTCACGGCTGCATACATCATAAATAAACTTCCCACTCGAACTTGATAATAAGACACCTCATGAAGTTCTGCTTTGCAAAACACCAACTTACGACCATCTTCGGGTCTTCGGATGTCTTGCATATGCACATGACAATTTATGGAAACAGGATAAGTTTGGAGAAAAGGGGAGGCCGTGTGTGTTCTTGGGATACCCAATGGAACAAAAAGGGTACAAACTCTATGACTTAAAGGACGAGAGGATATACACTGGCCGCAATGTCACCTTTGTGGAAGACATGTTTCCTTTTGGTGAAAATTATGAAGGTCACAAAACTATCGAGCATGAAAATCTTGCAGATTCATTGCCAACGACCCATCGAGCCTATGAACAAGCCCAACAAGATATGAATGTTGAATGGGCAGAACCAAGTATTCCACAAAGACCGAATCCTCCTTGAACCAAATTTTGAGGAACCGGTTCCCCAACAAAACAACGATGGGGAAACACCGCAACAAGAAAGAACAGGAGTCCGACAAAGCACCCGGACAAAGCAAGACCGAAACACCTTGAAGAATTCGTAACCGACTTGCCACCCTCGCTTGAAGACACGCAACCCAATCCCACTTCAGGTTCTTCGACGGTACATCCTCTCTCTCTCAATACGTGTCATATAATACATTCTCAAAAGCTCATCGTGCTTTCTTAGCAACCATCACGTCTAAGGATGAGCCCAAAAGTTTTTACAGGCAGTAAAAGATTCAAAATGGCGTGAAGCTATGAGTAAAGAGATTCAAGCCCTTGAAAAAAACGGGACTTGGATCCTATCCGAGCTTCCTCCCAGAAAGAAGGCAATAGAGTCAAAGTGGGTTTATAAGATTAAATATAAACCCAACGGAGAAGTGGAACGATACAAGGCACGTTTGGTGGCCAAAGGATACACCCAAATTGAAGGCATAGACTTTCATAAAACCTTTGCCCCAGTAGCAAAGTTGGTGACAGTTTGATGCGCATTAGCGGTGGTAGCTAAGAAGCAATGGCAAGTTCACCAACTGGATGTAAACAATGCATTCTTGCATGGTGACCTCGATGAAGAAGTGTACATGAAAGTACCCCAAGGTTTTACTAAAGCTGCTAACAATCGTGTGTGTCGACTACAAAAGTCCATCTACGGGCTACGACAGGCATCAAGGAATTGGTATCAAAAGTTTACCAAGGCTCTTATTGAAACCGGTTTTCGGCACTCCAAAACAGATCATTCCATGTTTATCTTTAGGCAAGGTGCCACTCACGTCATCGCCCTCATTTATGTGGATGATGTTTTGTTGATGGGAAACGACAATAAAAAGATTGAAGATGTCAAGGAACATTTACATGCACGCTTTAGCATCAAAGATTTGGGTCCACTTAAATATTTTTTGGGAATTGAGGTTGCACGATCCGCTGAAGGTTTTGTGCTTAGTCAACGAAAATACACGCTAGATATATTGGAGGATTGTGGAGTTCAAGCATGTCGTCCCAATACCTTTCCTATGGAGCAGAATCTTCGCCTCCAAAAAGATGATGATAGTCCTGAAGTTGATGCCTCTCAATATCGATGCTTAGTAGGACGGTTGCTTTATCTCACCGTCACAAGGCCCGACATCGTTTATTCTGTGAACCAACTCAGTCAGTTTTGAGCAACCCACGACAAACCCATATGAATGTTGCGTTTTGTCTCCTTCGATACCTAAAAGCCACGCCAGGACAAGGTCTATTTTTGCCTGCGAATGGAAATTTAGAACTTGTGGCCTATTGTGATGCAAGTTGGCTTAGTTGTCCGTTTACCAGATGTTCGAACACAGGTTACTTTATCAACCTTGGCGGCGCACCAATCTCATTTAGAACAAAGAAACAAAGTGTGGTCTCCCGCTCCTCAGCCGAAGCTGAATATAGAGCCTAGGCGACTACTGTTTGTGAGGTCCTATGGTTGCGATGGCTAGTTCGAGATCTCGATGCTGCACAAACGAGTGCAACTCGGATAATGTGTGACAATCAAGCGGCTCGCCACATTGCTGTAAACCCGGTCTATCACGAGCGCACAAAGCATGTAAAAATGGACTGTTATTTTTTCCGAGAACGCGTAGACAATGGAGAAATAACACCATGTGCCATTCGTTCCGTGTCTCAATCGGCGGACATTTTCACTAAGGCACTTGGGTCAGATCGTTTTCAATTCTTACGCGCCAAGTTGGGTGTTCGTAACCTACACAGTCCAACTTGAAGGGGAGTGTAAAGATTTATATAAATCTCTTCCTTTATTATAGATTTATATAAATCTCTTCCCTTATTATCTATTTATTTTTGGTCGTTATTGGGTATTATCTTTACCTTCTTTATAGGCCTTTTGTTAGTATTTAAACCGATGTATTCTGTTCCTAAATCATAATAATAAAAACTTCTTCTCTAAATTTATTAAAACTATTCAACCCTCTTTCAAGGTGGAAAAGTTTTTCTAAACCAAGACACGTATTTACTTTCGCAATACGTATTTTTCTCAAACACATATTTTTCTCAATCAATGTCCCTAACTATTTGCATGTTAGGATCATTGCCATTGATCAATTTAATCCAAGTAAAAGACCAAACTTTCGTTCTCGTCAAAAACTAATTAAGTTAACTAAACGTTTTGTTAAAACCTAATTAAATCAATTCCAACTTTCATTAGAACCGAAATGGATTAAAACCGAACATCCGTTTTAAGAACAATTGATCAATACCAAAACCTCGATCCCAAGCGACGATTACCCAATAAAACGATTGTTAAATTGAAACCAAGAAACAAATTATTCTATTTATACTCCAACAAAATTAAAAATAAAGATTAAATAGATCTAAACTAGTAAAACAACTACATTAGAACGACTCTCAACGATTAACACTAACGAAAAACAAAGATGAACAATAAGATATTAAATTAAAATATTAAAGCTAAAGTGCTGTAAATTCGAGATTAGGGTAGAGAGTAAGGAAAAGAGTTGCATAAACGTAAATAGAGATAAAGTAAGGGAAGGAGAAAATTGTAGAAAAATTGATAGATCTTAATATAAACCAACAAAAGCCTTAGAAGATTAAAGGAGAAAAACTCAAATAACAATTCATTCACTAATAGAGTTCGAACAAGATAAATTCAAATAAACTAAGAAGATAGGAAAGAAGATACTCAATAATGTAAGGAAGAAACCGAATGTCATTCGATCTCCAATTGCCTAGGCTTCAAGTTCGAATCTTCTTCTCCAATATTGAAAGAGATGGCTAAAAACTTGAGAGAAAACTAGAGTAATCGTATGCTAATGGAATGAATACGGCTACCCTAAAACAAAACACTAAGGTAGTTTAAATATGCAAGACAAAAAGCCCAAGAAAAAGAGTCTAGACGACTTTCACGGGCGCGAAGAAATTCTTTACGGGAGTGAAAGTAAACAGAAAGTCCATAATGCTTTTCAGATACAGTTCACAGGCGTGAAAAATTTCTTCACCTCCGTGAAATCAAACATAAACTTTTCTTCACTTCTGAGGGGTTTTCTTTGCGGCCATGAAGCTATCTGTCGCGCCCGCGAAGCGTGGCAGAATCTTCAATCTTGAAATCTTCCAACTCTTTGCTCCAATTCTTCATCTTCATGAATACCAACTTCTTCTTTCTTTACTTTCTTCTTGGTACCACTCTTCGATCCTTCCGATCCATCCATCATATCTCCTTCAATACCTCGTATAATCTACAAAAAGCATACCAAAAGCGTAAAAATAATTTCAAAAACCATTCCAAACGTGATGAAAGAGAGAAATGGAAAATAATAATAAAAGATACATAAAAAGACAAAACTACAGACTAAAATGCATAAAAGACACAACTAAAACACAAAGTTAGGTGCATAAAATGCACTTAACATAGCTCGTCAAGACAAATCGATAATAGATAAAAAAAACCGTGCCTGAAAAGTCTGGGCACCACGCCCAGGCCTTACAATCCGTGAAAATTCCCAGACAGGCCTAGGCCTTAAAGGGCTGGCATGAAAAAGCCCTATCAGGCCTATTTTAACATCTAAATTAAACCCGGTGGATCGGTACAAACTCCTGAAAATAGTTAATATCGTTGATGCTTTAACCTAGATTGAGAAAATACAGACAAAAAGCCTTTAAGGTAGTTGGTTGTAATTTGATTAGATTTTGCCAAATCTTTTATTATTTTTAGTGTAAATTACATGTTTTGTTCATGTGGTTATATGTTGTTAACGGTCCTTGGGATTTTTCTGAAAGTTCAATGGATTGTCTCACTATGGTTGAATTTTACAATGAGTTGGGTCCTTAATGCAAACAGATGGCCAGTAGGGACCGAACTCAGGAGGTGCTTATTTAAAACAACTTATGTTTTTTCTTTTGTAAACGTGTTTATCAACTTACGTGGTGTCAAACCGGAATTTCATAAAAAGTGTTTGAATTAACTTATACATGTAAAAACTCCTTATTACCGTACCACACCGGAATAAGTTAATAAGTTAAAAAAGAGTAACTTATCAAAGACTTATTTTTATTGTTGCCAAAACGGTATAAGTGTTTTTTTTCTATCCAAAAACTAAAAACTCCGTATTACTGGTGCCATACAAAAATAAGTTAATGAACACTTTAAACAATCCTAAACACCCCTCAAACTACAACAATAAAGACCCAACTTATTAAAAAATACAACTACAAGAATATAACTTTGTTAAAAAAAAACACAACTATGAGGAGTCGTGAAAGTTGAATTTTAAAAACACACTGAAGGTTGAATTTTAAAAAAAGGGACAAGACGGTTAAAAGACAAAATATGTAATTTACTCATATTTTTATTTGTATGGAAACTTAGTATAAATTAATATTGTTTCTTTCTTTTATTTCATTTATTAGTCATCACTCTTTTTAAAACAGGTTTATTGTATAGATATATTTATAGATTATTCACAATAAAAGCTTATTCATAAGCTTTGTATGTCAAAAACTTTTGAAAAACCCATCCTATTAAATATAGTTTTTTCATAATTGTTTATTTAAAATTACTTACTAACAAACAACTTTTTTGAAACGTGACTCATTAAAGCCAATTTGATTTAATGTTTGAAAAGTGGTTTCTATATCTCTTGAAGCCAACATCCATATTTGGAATGCATCAACTTTTAAGATAGTACGACTTATTTGTTTGTATTTTTGTTAAAAGGTGTTTTCTATTCATATTGTGATATCCATGTTTTGGAACAGTACGCTTTCTTGTATCACCGTTGTCGTTGCAAACCCCGACTAATATCTTCATTGAAACCTTAATTGCTTCAGACAACACCAATTTGCGTTTGATATGGTACTTCATTCCATGTCTCGCTGCATTGGTGCAAAATTTTATCGTGTCCCATAGCAACATAGAATTCCATGGCATCGTTAGTAAATGCCCACATTTTTAACATTTGACTTTTCGTTTTCCGTCAACCAAAACGACACGGGAATTTTCCCATAACACTGCCTTTTCGGTTATGATGGCAATCGCTTTGTAATTCCTTTAATTTAGTTCCACGCCTCATTTCCACGCAAAATTGTCTAGTCTTAATTCATCGTAACAAAGGCCCACTAAAATTTTACTAAAATACAAAGCCCATTGCATTAACACTTAAAAGCCCAAAAAACATATATTACTATGGTTCAAACGATAATGCTAACTATTTAGAAAAATACGAGAAAGGTCGTTCATACACACAAAATTATATATGATCCGGACGACTTGGGTGATTTAAGTCGCACGGCAAAAGTCGCCCGTTTCCAGTTGCTGAAAAATCACATATGATTTTATACATAAAATAACTTCCTTCTATTCTTATAAATAGTTAGCCTTCTCGTTTAAACCTTCATCTATACTACTATACAAGTACTTCCCACAAATCCCATTATCTTCTTGGGTTGTTCATGAAAATGTAATATATTTCTTTTCTAACTCTACTTACTTAATGTTACTTAGTAATAATTAGGGAAAAGTCCAAAAAAACCAAATAAATTCTGTGTTTTAAATGATTAAGTCCTTGTACAATTTTTTTGAATGGAAAAACCATTGGACTTTGTGAAACTTGTTAAATAAATTCTTGGACTTTTTGAAACCTGTTAAATACATTTTTCTAACAAATAAATATTTATATTTATAAATCCAAATGAAGATACCATTTTCATTATACTTTCCAAAACTTACAAAAATTGGGTCAAAATATATACTAAAAGTAGCGTCAAATATATCAAAAGTTGCATCAAACATTCAAAACACACCAAAATAAATAAAAATTTACGCCAAAATATACTAAAAGATTCAAAATACATTAAATATACCAAAGTTACGCCAAAATATATCAAAAGTTGCACTAAAATATACCAGAAGTTGGATCAAAATATAGCAAAAGTTGTGGCAACATATACCAAAATATACCCAAGTAATTGTGAACCGAATACATATGAACCAAACACATTGCAGAAGAAATATATGTTAATCAATACACTAAATTCAACATAGATGGAAAAAATCACGTGAAATAGCACACGATGCTACAATTCTCAAGGTTATCACAATTTCTTGGGTTATCAAATGATTAAGCACATGTGTATATATATATGTATATATATAGGGAAATGTTCAAATGAAAACTTTTGATTTTTATTGAAACAAATGGACACTTTTTGGACCACATATGATGCGGACCCCACACATTAAAAAATCATAACTGATTCATTCGTGGGTCCCATTGAATCATATATGATTTTTTAATGTGTGGGGCCCGCTTCATATGTGATCCACAAGATGTCCCTTTGTTCCTTTAAAGATGTGTGGTTCTCGTATGATCCCTCCCCTATATATATGTATATATATATATAGGGTCAGGTTCAGAGGAAAATGTGAAAAAAGAGAAAACTGAAAAACACCCTAGGAACCCTTCATCTGGACGGTATGCACAAATGCATACTGGTAATTTGAACATGCATTTATGTATATGTACTAATGCATATATATGCACTGGTGCATAGAAAAAAACAAATTCAATTGTTTATATGCATTTGTGCATGCCATCCGGATGGAGGTGTTTTTTAGTTTTCTACTTTTTAGTGTTTTCCCCTGAACCTCCCTTTAAACATAAAAATATACGTTAACATAAATAAAAAATATGTATTAGTAAAAGTTTTGATTTATAAATATTGTCACCTTATAAAGGAAAATAAAAATATTGAATACATTTAATAAAATTTCTGATAACATTATAAACAAAAATAAAAAGTATAAACATTGTAAAAGATTCACTAAAAAAATGTATATAAATATAAATATAAAAATAAAAATATATGTTAAAGTAAAAAGGAAATACTCATTTAAACACAAAAATATAAACATGGTAAAAGATTTATTAACAAATGTAAATTAAAAAAAAACAAATAAACATTTAAAAGATTTTGCCTAGTTAGCAAGTTGCAAATTAAATTTTTAGATAACAATGACTTATCTCATATGTTTTAAAATGTCCAACGGTTTTTTCATTCAAAAAAATTGTCCAATGACTTAATCATTAAAAACACAAAAGTCCATTGGGTTTTTTAAACTTTTCCCTAATAATTACTAACTTTAATTTTTACTACATTTTTTTTTGTCTATATTGGTGTGAGTGTGTAAAAAAATATTATCAAATTATATTTTTCATAATTTTATTGATTTTGATGATAACAAATTGAATCCGACATATTTTATGAACTGATATTTCATCGACTTTTCCGAAAATATTGTTGTGAACTCGTATATCAAAAGGAAATCATTAAAGCGATCGGAATTGTACTTGGAATCCTAGTAGTTAAAGTTGTTCATATAGAACGCATCCGAAAACACGCAACATAAACAATAGAGTGAATTGTGGATTTAGCCTCTTTGTTTTGACTTTTATTTCTCTCCCCTTTGGTCTTTCTCCTTTTATTTTTCTTTTCTTTTTTCTACACATTTACACAAGGCTATGGTTTTCATGAAAATAACCACTCTACCGTATGTGGTAAAAAAACAAGTTTACGTACATCTCATCCTCCATAGATAGTGTGTTTGCACAGGATATACTCGAATAGTTCGGTTTCCTTTACTACCTTAAAGTGTATGTTGAAAAAGTTCTAAATTCTAAAATATAAGAAACAAACAATTTAACTCCCAAAGCTTAATAAAAAACTATCTTAAATACCCTTTTAATTAAATTGTTTATCAAAGAAGATTATTTTAATAAATTCAAAAAATAAACTAGTTTATGGTTGTAAAAGTACTTCACTTGCAACAAAACAAAACTTTCAAACAAAAATAAATGTATGAATGGATAAAAGTACAATAAGAATTAAAAATTTCTCTTACCGTTTTCATTACAACCGTGCGGCCACCACCACCAGTTTTCATCGCAACCCTATCACCACCATCCGTCACAGTGTCGAATAACAATATTGACAACGACACCACCTTCTTGATGGTCAGAACCGACCTTCTTTTCTGGTGTATAAGGTAATACCAATAACTTATGATGGCAATGGGCATATTCTTGTGTTCAAAATGGTTTTTTGGAGCAAAAGAAGTACATTGATTTGTTGACCATTCTTAGATTTAGATGGCTTAAAGACAACACCTTCCTAGTAAATTTATTTGGTATTGGTAATATAGGGGTTGCAATGGAACTTTTATCGCCTCTGAATTTAAAACCAATCCCTGACACAGCCACGAGCTTAACTTGCGATGACTCGAGATCATTTGGGTTCGTCAGAAGAACTAGTCAGTTCGCCTAAGATGGCATAGATCCTTACAGTTACCCAAAAGCCATAGGTTCTTATTGTTATGTCGTTGTCTCAGTGACGGATCTTTTACTTCAGACAACTGGAGACACATTTTAACTAACATAAAATAAAAGATAAATAAAAAACACAGTGATTAAAATAAGAAGCAAATTAATAACATCAAACAAATGTTCTTTGTTTTAAAACTGAGAAGCAAATTATATCAAACAAATGTTCTTTGTTTTCATTTTTCGAAAGCCATTCATAAATTATTATCTCCTTTGCTAACAAATCAATTATTAGCTATTTCCCAATTTACAAATAGACAACTGGAGACACATTTTAACTAACATAAAATAAAAGATAAATAAAACACACAATAATTAAAATGAGAAGCAAATTAATAACATCAAACAAATGTTCTTTGTTTTAAAACCGAGAAGCAAATTATATCAAACAAATGTTCTTTGTTTTCATTTTTCGAAAGCCATTCATAAATTATTATCTCCTTTGCTAACAAATCAATTATTAGCTATTTCCCAATTTACAAATTTTAAAAGTGAATAATTAACATTGATATATGTTTTGTTTAAATGAAACTTATATATTTTTCAGGATTTATATCTAGTTAAATATTCATTGTTATCTCTTATACTATGTTTTGTAATCCGAAAAGAAAGCAAATAGATGGAAGAAAACATAATAAAAGAAAAGAAAAATAGCATTTAGAAAAAAAAGAACAAAAAGAAAAAAAGGCAAAAATGATTCAAAAATGGATCACTAATTTATGAGTTCGGACTTACCATTTTTTTCTAAGTGTCTATCACATGGATATCTATTTTTATTATTTACAAGAGTTTGTTGGTCCCAACCATCGAATTTGTAGATAATACACATAGCATGTAATCAAACACTTTGAAAAGAAATTATTGGGTAACTTGTCTTACAGGGAGAATAATCAATGAACCTCATCCATCGGATATAACTCCAAAAGAGTAACATCCAAATCTTATTCATAAAGTTTCAGATGTAAGACATTCATTGGATCCACTTACATAAATTGAGAGAAATACTTCTATTTTAAATATCCTCCATCTAAAGAGGAGAATCCGATTGACATTCTTATTGATCACCCATTCTTAAATTTCAAGAACCCACAATTTACACCAATTTTTTTAATATCCGATGGATCAACTTCATAAACTTTCTATAGTTGGAAATCCTTCAAGAAATTGATCCAAGAACGAAATGTCTTCAACAAATTGAAAACTACTTGAAGTGAGGTCAAAATTGTCGATAGAAGCGGATTGGTTTGTCATCTAGCAAAAAAGTCAATGCAAGATAAAATCAAATAGTAGTCTGATAAATACTACTACTGGCAAGCCATATTTTGGAGTGCAAACTTGGTAACTCTTCGTACACTTATTATGTATGAGAACATGCATAACATGTCAGCCAACGTAAGTTCTAAAACATTATTTTTAAAGTAAATTACACTTTTGGTCCCTATGGTTGTATGCTTACTTCAACTCACGTCCCTCTTTTGAAATATTTACAGTTTTGACCACCGTGGTTGCCATTTTGCTTCACTTTTGGTCCCTCGGACTAACTCTAGTTAAAAAAAATCCATTAAGTCAAGTGTATTTTGGTCTCTATATTATTTTCGTTTAGTTTAACTACAAAGAAATATATATGATATTAAATAATACATTATTAAAAGATAAATGTATATACACATGAATAGTGGTGGGACCCACCACCATTGTAAGTCTTTCTTCTTCCTCTTAATCACGCCTCCGGTGACCCTTTATTCTCTCTGCGACCTTTCATGTTTCTCTTCCAAACCATGCCTCCTCACCTTCTCCGACATACAAATCAAAGCATCGGTCGTCTCCTCCAGTGATTTCTCTAGGATAACACGGCTTCTCCGGTGATACCTGCAAACCTGAAATTCCTTAAATTGGAAGGTGAAAGATGTCGTAAACCCATCGCCGACCATTTTCGTTTCATAAACACAGGTACTACACTCCATCTCCGACCACGAACTCAACCTTCCATGTTGATCAAAATGCCAACAACCAAAAGTCTCTAAACACCTCCTCGTCCTTTGCATATATCGAAACTCCTATTATCCTGCGAAACATCGTACCTACCTCTCTCGGTCGCTCGATCTCCTTTCTGTATTTCTATTTTTTATTTTGAATTTGGTTCGAGTTTTTGATATTGGAGTTGAGTGTGATTTTGGATTTACGGTTTTGATATCGATGGAGTAGAAATCAAAAGGAGTTTAGCGGCATATGAAATAGAAATTGAGATAGTAGGGGGTGGTTTTGGTCACTGTGCTCGGCTACTTTATGAGAGGAGAGTAGGGACGCTGCAATGATGAAGAGAAAAGAGAAGTTGAAAGTGGTGACGGAGAGTGGTTCGAGAGGGTAAGGGTGTTTTTAGGAGGTGTGGTGGCTGACTCTTAGTATGGGGGAATAAGAAAGATGGTGATGCTGGAGTTGATCGGTGGTGGCTGACTCTTAGTATGGGGGAATAAGAAAGATGGTGATGCTGGAGTTGATCGGTGGTGGCTGACTCTTAGTATGGGGGAATAAGAAAGATGGTGATGCTGGAGTTGATCGGTGGTGGCTGACTCTTAGTATGGGGGAATAAGAAAGATGGTGATGCTGGAGTTGATCGGTGGTGGCTGACTCTTAGTATGGGGGAATAAGAAAGATGGTGATGCTGGAGTTGATCGGTGGTGGCTGACTCTTAGTATGGGGGAATAAGAAAGATGGTGATGCTGGAGTTGATCGGTGGTGGCTGACTCTTAGTATGGGGGAATAAGAAAGATGGTGATGCTGGAGTTGATCGGTGGTGGCTGACTCTTAGTATGGGGGAATAAGAAAGATGGTGATGCTGGAGTTGATCGGTGGTGGCTGACTCTTAGTATGGGGGAATAAGAAAGATGTTGATGCTGGAGTTGATCGGTGGTGGCTGACTCTTAGTATGGGGGAATAAGAAAGATGGTGATGCTGGAGTTGATCGGTGGTGGCTGAGAAGAGGGAGGAGGGAATAAAAGCAATATATGGTGGTTGGTTGTGTGATAGCCGGGGAGTAGGAAAGATGGTGATGCTGATGTTAAATTGTTGGAGAAGATTGGGGTACATCAGTAGGCTGTACAAATGCTTTAAGATTTAAGCATTTGTACATTGAAATTTATTTTAAAATGGAAAAGGAACACATAGGACTTTTGATAAAAGAAAAATATAAAAAAAATATAAAAGTGTAAAAAGACCAAAATACCCTTTAACTTAACTGGTTTTTTTTAAGAGAGTTAACGAGATTGGTCAAATCCAAAAGCAAAATGGCAACTAAAGGGTCAAAAGTGAAGCAAAATAGCAACCACAGTGACCAAAACTATAATTAGTTCAAAAGAGGAACGATAGTTGATAGTAGGTGACAACCACAAGGACCAAAAGTGTAATTTACTCTTATTTTTATTCTTGTCATACTTCCTTTACTATTCCCTCGACATACATACAGATTAAAGAGGATGAATTAGGTTAACAAGTGTACACATCAACCTCAAATGATGAAATAAACAGTACAAACATGCATGGATCAACAAATCAGATGAAGATGCACGTTAAAAGTCGGACAATAACATTTAATGTCATGGTGGCTATAAAGGGTCATTCTTGTCATTCAATGTTACTCATTCTCTTTGAAAGAACTTCTATGTGATAGTTTCTTAGGCAGGATCGGCAATTCGACAACAAACATCTGAATAACTATCTTAGTCTTTCAGATTTGAAAGAGATCTTTCTTCCCTGACTAGTTTAGTGTTGACACATCATTCAGATTGCTTAGGATCACAAGTTTTACCTTCCTAGTTTCTACAACAAATATGGAATTATTTATTTTATACAAAATATAGAATTAAAAAGTCAAAATCTCGTGTGTTTGTATTCAACTTTAGTTCAACAAAGACTTCATAAGTCATTATTTCTCACCACCAACACCTTTAAATATTATTTATTCTCGATGATCAATATTAATTTTTTAATTATTCTCAATTGTAGTTAATCATATTATTCTTTATTGGTGTTATTACTGTTCAACAGATTTATTCGGTCAAAAATTAAATCCAATAATTTTAAAAGTATTTTTATCAAATTATATAAATATTAAAATTATATTTTGTGTGTTTGGTAAATAAAAAAGATTTGATAAATAGTTTTAACACAAAATTTAATTATTAATGGAATATTTGTTTCAAGAAGTTATTAACATCAAATATAATTCTATCATTAATAATCTTTGCTTCTATTCGTGTTAGTTGCAAAGGTTAATCAAAATCCATCATATTAATATGATATTTTTTAAAATTCATACATGCTTGTACTAACTACTAAGCGATAATTAACAAGCAAGGGTTCTCCAATTAAATATGAGAAATCAATAATAATATTGTAAATATGATGATATGGAATAGAATGATTTCTAGAGAAGGAGATGTTTCATTTACAAACCGTGTTTTTTAACAAACTTTACATATCAATCTTAACTAATAAACATTTGATTTTATTTTGTTTCCTAATCCAAAATCATGATCATAATGAATAAATCTTATCACCCCCCCTCCCTCCCTCCCACAAACACATATGCACGTTCAAATTCAAATTAAAATTTGGTCGTGAACATAAGAACAAAGTAGGGCGCAACATGTGTCTCATTCAGTGAATGACATTATTCAAACGGGATATTCACTCTGAATGCTATGTCATTAACACGGATAAAAATATGATGTTTTAACTTTCCCTATACTCCATCTTGGTTATTCATACCGAATGCCCATCGTTATTAAGACTGAATGAGACGTGTTGCACTCTTCTTTCTTCTCATGTTTATAAGCAAATTTGAGTTCTCAATTGAACTTTTCTCTAAAGTTATATATTATATTTAATGAATCATAGATAATTGTCCATAGATATATCAATCATTTTCTAATATAACGACTTGTAAAAATTACATGGTTTGATTTGAAACCACTATTTCTATAAAATCTACATAATTGGAGAACTATTTATTGCTATTTATTTCAATATAATTAATATATTCGGGATTTATTTTATGATTAATATATTCAGGATTAATATATAATTAATATATTCGGGATTTATTTTATGATTAATTTATTTGGGATTAATATAGAGAAAATTGCATTAAAATGGAACCAAGTTTCATCTTATTCCTATTTTAAGGAACAAACTTTTAAAATTGTCATTTAAGGGTTCGGAACAAAGTTTATATTTATATAAGGGACTAGATGATCTATTGACCTGCTAGGTGATGACTTGGCACAAGTATTTGCCAATTAAATTCCACCTCACAATTAAATTTATGTAAATAAATCTAAAACATATTGGGGATTAATATGGGAGAACTATTTATTACTATTAAATTTAATATGGTTAATAAATCCAGGATTTAATTTAATTATAGCATCTCTAACAAATTTTTTAAAATGAAGAAAATATAGGTTTTGAGATTTTGAACATATTTTTTGGTCCAACAGATTCTTCAAATATTTCTCCAGTGTAAAAATCTTCAAATTTGGAGAATACCACAAGAATTATTACAATGAAAGAATTTTTTTAGTATATTTCTCTCAATAGAAAACTTTGAACAAAATAGAATAGGGTTTTTGAACATACCCCGCTGTATATTTTATTTCATGTATGAAATATCTATAGTATATTATAAAACATTTGAGACAAACTCTTAAAACTATTTCTTATGTATTATGTAAGTTCAACTTATTAAATTTTCATGTTTGAATTAATGTAACTAATTGCAGATAAACATAATCAAATACATGCTAAATATCTAATTTTAAATATAAAAAATTAAAAATTAAATTAGTATAATCATTTCTAACATAATAATTGATTATTATCTCTATGAAAATTTACTATTAAATCGAAAATAAATTACTTTATTATTAGATCTAAATTAAATTACATTTAAAAAATCGAATTAAACGAATTACATAAACGATTAAATGTTAAATAGTTAATTTATAATAATATTGATATATATATATATATTCAAATTTTATGAGATCTTCAAATTTATATTTTATTTAAACATAAAAATATTATCACTTTCTCAAAACCATATTATAATATCGACAGAGACAATGAATAAAACAAAATATTAAAATTGAGATGTATCACGTTGTATTGTACGAGTATTATTCTATATTTTTTTATAAATATACTTAATGTTGTATTCCCCAAATCAAATATCTGTTGGAGTTGAATGTTTATTTGTTTCAAAGATTTTGAAGTATTATTTTTCATTTTGAAAAATCTATTGGAAATACCCAAACGATTTAATACATTTACTATCCCAACAAATTTCTAGTATTTAATTGCTGAAAATAATAAAATAATATTTCTTTATCTATGAACAAACTTCTAGCGTTAATTAATTGGTCTATATATATGTTCCCATCCTTTGATACATTAATCTTCAACTTAAGCTTTGTCCTAAAACACACATCCAAGATCAAAATGCATGTTCTTCACGTGAACAAAGGTGAAGGGGAGACTAGTTATGTCAAAAACTCACAACTTTAGGTAACCTAAATCAACCTTAGCTTTCATCTTTTAATTTACACCATATATGATTACATGACCTTTGCCTTTGATCATTGCAAAAGAAAATAATATCAACTGGTATTTCAATGGTGGATGTTGCCATTGCGAACATCTTGTGGGAGATGCAACCAACGAGCATGGGATAGCAGACCTTGGATGCTCATCTGGACCCAACACCTTGACGATCGTTTCTCAGATAATCTATGTGGTGGACACTATTTGCCATCAGATGGGCCGCCATGTATCCGAATTAAGGGTCTCCTTGAACGACCTCCCTTGCAACGACTTCAACTATGTGTTTCAGTCATTGCCGAAGCTTTACGAAAAACTGAAGAATGATTGTAATGGTATTAGTGAAAGCAATTGCTATATTATTGGTTCGCCAGGTTCCTTTTATGGCAGATTGTTTCCCTCCCAAAGTCTTCACTTCGTGCATTCTTCTTCCAGCCTCCACTAGCTCTCTCAGGTATATATAATGCAGGCAAACTTAATTTACATCATTAAATTTTATCAATCAATAATGTTGTTTGAGATATATATATCTTGTGGGGTGTTTGAATAGGCACCCTCGGGTTTGGAAGCCACCCATTTGAACAAAGAGAAATTATACATATCGAAGAGTAGTCCTCCAAGTATAGTGGAGGCATACCAACAACAGTTTCAAAAGGATTTTTCGTTGTTTTTGAGGTCACGCCAGGAAATGGTGGTTAAGGGGCGTATGGTTTTGTCATTTATGGGTCGACACTCCTCTGACCCTTCTGTAGACGAAGCTTGCTACTATCGGGAGCTTTTTGCTCGTGCTCTAATGAGTTTGGCTTTAGACGTATGTACACTTCTTTAGATCTCTCTCCACCCCCCCCCCTCCCCCCGAGATTTTATGCTTTGGAAAACCACACACTACATCAAAATGAGGGTTTTTAACAAATAATCCCAAAACAGTAGAAAATGACCTCTCTTATACACTTTTTAGCTTTAAAAAATTTCCACACATTTTAGTAAGGAATTTGCAAATGGCATAGCAAATGTATGACACATTAGCCATTTGTATTTTTTTTTAATTATTTATTGATAATGGTGGGGACACTGAAAATAACGTAAAGAGTTCAGCAATTTTTAATTATTCATTTTATAATCTTTTTAATAGAAATTTAATTAAATTGTATTTTTTTACTTTCAAATTTTACTGAAATAGTCTTTAAGTTTGTAATTGTAAAAGGATGAAAATGTAACAAAAAAAAAGTTTTTGAACTAGGTTCACAATTTCAATGTAAAATTGGGATATTACTTTGACAATTGGGAATTGAATATTGTAAACCTAGACAAAAAAATTACATATTTGGTCCTTGAATCTACGATCTAGTTCAAAAGCTTCTTCTTTTTTACCTTTTCATCTTCGCAATTGCCAATGTATATGTTGATGTACCAATAAGTTGTACTAAAGAGGCCATGGCTTTTTATTTTTTAGGGACTTGTTGAAAAAGAAAGCATTGATTCCTTTAATGCCCCTTATTATGCACCAAGCCAAGAAGAAGTGGAACATGAGGTCGATAAAGAAGGATCATTTATAATCGATTGCGTCAAAGCGTTTGAGATAGAATGCGATGGTGGTGACTTGAGTGATCTCAATCAGTCAAGTGGCACTCGAGTGGCTAAAACCACTCGAGCAGTGGTGGAGCCGATGATCGAGAATCATTTTCATCTCCAGGCAGAAACGATGGATGAGTTGTTTAGGAGATATGCTAAAATCGTCGATGATTGCTTCTCCAAAAGAAGGATCAATTTTATTAATCTGCTTAATTCTTTCGTGAAAAATGGTTGATCTCATGATTTGTCCAAAGTCGCTTTTCGATCTTTCTACTATGATCCAAGTTAAATTTCATATTACTGTTGTATTGGTTCTTGATAAGAATATGTATAAATTTAAATAGAAATATTCTCAAATAACAGCTGTATTTTTAGGATATTCTAATATAAAAAAAGGTTTCATAGTTTAATACAAATGAATATGATGGTTGTCACATTTACATACTCTTAGAATCCACTATATCTAGATACAAGTTGTCACATTTACATACCCTTAAAGTCTGCTATATCTAAATACGATAGTTCTCACATTTAACCTCGTTAGTGTACAAAAACTTAGCAAGAGTAATGTTGACCGACATTATATATCTCCTATAAATCTAGGATGGGCAAAGGGTCATACTATAAGATTCATTTGTTGTTCATCACGAACTTATATTATTAACTTCTTTATATTATTTTAAGTGTTGAGTCAATGATTTTTTTTGTTTCTCTAATATCTTCACCCTTTTATGCATGTCATATTTCTTGTACTTGATGGGAGATGGTGCATCAAAATGACCATTTTACCCTCTTCTTCAAGAATCCTAATAGGGGAATAATTTCCCTGTGTGTGCATGCGTGCGCGTGTGTGGTTTCGTTCCATGCCTCGCTGCATTGGTGCAAGATTTTATCGTGTGTCATATCAACATAGAATTTCCTTGCACCGTTAGTGAATGCCTACATCCTTTTTACTTCAGTAAACTTTGCTTTATTTCGAAGGGGTTTGAAACCAAACTTCTCTTTAGGAGGATAGATGGGGTGATTCATGTTGAAATATCTTCAATTTTTATTTCTACGCACTTCTTTTAAGAAAGAAAAACCTCATGCAAATACCACAGAATAAGGAGAACTAAAACATAGCATCTGAGGCTGCATTAATCGAGGATACACGACAGAAGGAATCCAAATCACTTTTTCGAGAAATACGAGACATCTAAGTCATACAAGTAAAGTTTTACATTTGATTTTTCGTTTCCCGTCAAGCAAAACGAGACGCGATCTTTTTTCCCAAAACACTGCTTTTCGGTTATGGTTGCCAATGGCTTTGTAATTCCTTTAATTTAGATCCCCACCTCATTTCCATGTAAAATTGTCTATTCGTTATTCATTGCCACAAAGGCCCATTGAAATTTTACTAAAACACAAAGCCCATTGATTTCACACTTAAAACCGAAATAAACATATACTAGTACTTCCCACAAAGCCCATTATCTTCTTGGGTTGTTCATGACAATGTTACTAACTTTAATTTTTAGAGCATCTCCAACAGCTATGATATAATAGAAAAAAGAGTGATTTTAGCATATTTGTTGTTCTAATAGTTATGCTATTCCATATGCTAGAATAGAGAATTGAGAAGAAAGATGGAAAAAATCTCTAAATTTAGAGAAAGCTCTAAAATCATATAGAAGAGAAAGAAATAATAATTTAATTATATGCAACCAATTAGAATTATTGTCATGATAAATGTAAGAGAGAGAAATAATATTTTATTAAATGTATTGAATATTTTATTAATATAGTTTAGTTAGAAATGCTAAAATAGAATAGCGGTTGGAGTTGGATGCAATTTTTTTAGAGATTTTCACTTTTCATATTCTATTATAGAAATTTTTTACCATAGCTGTTGGAGATGCTCTTACTACTTCTTTTTTGTCTATATTGGTGTATGTAAAAAAAATATTACTTTCTCAGTCCTAAAATAAATGTTCACAATAAAAAAGACACGTAGTTTTAGGAATGTATAATTATTACACTTTTTAAATAATCAAATAACATTTTTGCCCTTGAAAGTAGAGAGAGAAACTTTCTCCACCTCATATTTAAGGGTAAAATGTGAAATTGAAATTTTACTTTTGAAAGTGAAGACTTATTTTATGACAAACAAAAATAGTAACGTAGACACTTAATTTGGGATGGAAGAAGTATAAAATTATATTTTTTACACTTTTATTGATTTTGATGATTAAAAAATTAAACCTGACATGTTATATATTGGGAAAACGTTGTTAGGGATGAAGTTAGACAACATAATAAGTTTTACTGATAAAGTCGGATAACATAATGAAAACAAAAAATAAATTGACATATTAAATTTTTAATAAGTTTATGAAAAGGCTACTTGAATATTTTTCAAAAATGTCATATAAAAATGTTAATATGGCGATTTACGGTTTGAGTCTTGTTAAGTTGTCTAATGGTGGAACTTGTTAGGTTATTAAGATCTATATTTTTTGGTCTTTTTAAAATAAAGTCACTTTAAATACTCTTATTATAACATTAAATACGGAGATGTCCTTAAAAAATCATTTATCTTGATGTGGCGGTATGTTGGTTTTTTATGTTCTAAGGACTTGTTGAAAAAGAAAGCATTGATTCGTTTAATTCCCCTTATTATGCACCAAGCCAAGAAGAAGTAGAACATGAGGTCGAGAAAAAAGGATCATTTATAATCGATTGCATCGAAGTGTTTGAGATAGAATGGGATGGTGGTGACTCTAGTGATCTTAACGAGTCAAGCGGAACTCGAGTGGCTAAAACCATTCGAGCAGTGGTGGAGCCGATGATCGAGAATCATTTTCATCTCCAGGCAGAAACGATGGATGAGTTGTTTAGGAGATATGCTAAAATCGTCGATGATTGCTTCTCCAAAAGAAGGCTCCATTATATTAATCTGCTTATTTCTTTCGTGAAAAAAGGTTGATCTCATGATCGATCCAAAGTTCATATGTGTTTCTTGACCTTCTTAGTACCTTTTATTAAAGCTATTTGGCTTTTCAATGTTTCTACTATCATCCAACTTAAATTTCATATTACTTTTGTACTGGTTCTTGTTAAGAAAATAACGAAATATATAGAAATCTTCTCAAATAACCGTTGTACTTTTAGGACATTCTAATATATAGAGTAAACTACTATTTTCGTCCCTATGGTTTGATGTTTATAATGATTTTCGTCCTTATTGTTTAAAAACTACTTTTTTCGTCCCTATGGTTCGCATTTTCTTTCCTTTTTAGTCTCTCTAACCAATTCTATTAAATTTAAACAATTAAATCAAAGGTAAAGATGTATTTTCTTATTTTATTTAATTTTATAATAAAAAAACTATTTAATAATTGATTCAAAAATAATAATAATAATAATATATTACATTTTTGTATTAAATGTTATTCTATTATACTTTATATTTTATATTATATATACTCTTTTACAAAGCATGTTTAAAAAAAAATTAAAAAATTAAAAGGTACAACTTATTATGTTAAATGCACAAGAATTTTTTTGTAAATCAAGGGTATTAAGTTTATGTTCATTATATAATCCAAAATTTATAATTAAAATACAATTGTAATTATCAAAGTAATAAAACATAAACATAATATTATTTCAAATCTAAAAAAGTAACTCAAAGTTAAGTATTATTATGGGCAAAATGCAAGAAATAACAACCTACTTTCATAAATTTATTTATTATAGCATTGTACTTTTAGTTTTACTTATTACAGCAATGTACTTTCAAATTATTTTTTATTAAAGCATTATACTTTGAAAAATTTATCCATTATAACAATGGGTAACTTGTTACCTTTTAAACAAGTTAACCCCCACTTTTTTTGCTTACATGACTTAAATGAGATGACATGGATAACATGTCATCATGATTACATGGCATTAATAAAAAAATCTCTTGTAATTTTTTAAAAAAATTTCCCATTTTCTCTTTTGATTATTTATATCTCACCCAGTTTATATTATTCTTAATTATCTCAATTTTTTAGTAATTTCTTCACTTCATCACTTTTTTTTTAAATCACTCTTACTAAATTGCATGCAAATTAAATATTTTAGAGTTACATTTTTTTAACAAATATGATATTTTTCTTGAAGATAAATATTTTATTTATAAAAAATGTAAAACTTGTGATTTAATTTTTCTAGCTCAAAAAAATTTGTGTATTTAAAAAAAAAAATTAACGATATAAATTGTGTTTTAGAAATCTTCTTAATATTGTTACATTTTAATAAATATTTTAGAAATAATCTAATTAATTTAATACATTTATTGAATGATATGTCAATTCAATTTTTTAAAACAAATAAATATATTATTTTCCATATAAATATTTTATTTGTAAAAAAACGTAACAATTCTTATTTTCTTTGTTAAAAAAATATATTTTTAAACATTTTTTAATATTAGAAAAATAAATTGTCACCTATAAATTTTCTTAATATTCTTATATTTATGAATAATTTAGTTTAGTTTAATTAGTCTAATATATTTATTAAATAATATGTAAAGTACAATGCTATAATAAGAAATGTCACATCAACAATATATTACATGTGGACAACCTACATGGACAATGAGGTGACATGAAAATCTAATATAGTAGGTAAATTTAAAAGAAAAGGTTACCCAATGCTATAATGGGTAGATTTTTTAAAGTACAATGCTCTAATAAAAAATAATTTGAAAGTATATTGCTATAATAAGAAAAACTAAAAGTACAATGCTATAATAGAGAAATTTATGAAAGTAGGTTGCTATTTCTTGCATTTTGCCCTATTATTATTTCAAAATCAAATAAACAACCAAAGTTAAGATATTATATAATATTATTAAATCCTAAAAATATTCAATATTGAGCTCATTTAAAGTTATTGATGTGACGATCATAATAATATAATTTGTAAAAATATATTTTAAAATACTATAAAATGTAATTTTAAATTTTAAAATGATTTGTTTTCGTGTGGTTAGTAATAATAGTGTAACTTTAAAATCTTGTACATAATAAGAGTATAAATGATAATTTAAAATTTTAAAATGATTTGATTTTTAATATTAGCGTAGCTTTAAAATCTTGTACATTTTAACAATAAATTTTTAGCATGTTTTATAGTTATAATGTGTATATATATACATATCTATTAGGAGTATTATATAGATATAAAATATAATAAAATAATATTAAATATTAAATACTAATATGTAATATATTATTATTATTTAATTAAATATTAAATATTTTTTGATAGAAAATTAAATAAAATAGGAAAAGATATAAATATCCTTGATTTAATGGTTGCAATTTTAATAAAATTGGTTTGAGGGACTAAAAAGGAAAGGAAATGCAAACCATAGGGACGAAAAAAGTAGTTTTGAAACCACGGGGATGAAAATCATTATGAACATCAAACCACAGGGACGAAAATAGTAGTTTACTCTTATATATATATATATATATATATATATATATATATATAGAGAGAGAGAGAGAGAGAGAGAGAGGAAAGTTCAAATGTGAACTCATTTTTGGTTGTGAACGTGAGGACGAATCTAAGCCACTTATCCGGTCAATAAAGGCGGTTTTGACCTGGTTCCCCTTCTTTAATAATCTCCACCCTCCCATGAATCGCGTCAATCCTCCGTGATCGCGTCCACCATAACCGAAGATGTGTGGCTGAGATTCGTCCTCACGTTCACAACCAAAAATGAGTTCACATTTGAACCTAACCCTATATATATATATATATGTATATATATATATAGAGGGATGTTCATACGAAAACCTCAAACATTTAAAGAAACACGAGGACGATTCTTGACCAATCAATAATTATTAATATTAATTAAAATAATATTACATTTAATATAATACAAAAGGGCATTAAGGTCTTTATTTTTTAATATCTAATTATGGATAAAACTAAATTGCTAAAAATATGGGATTTTTATGAACATCCCAAATCTTTCCAACAATTTCTCAAAATTTTCCACATTTCCATATAGAAATTCCACCTAATTTGTAAAGATATATTTCATATATTTAGATAAAAATTGATTAAAAATATATAAACATCTATTTTCATTAAGCCAAGAACAGATTCTGCATACAAATTGTTGATACACCAAATGAAACCCCATCTGTAAAACAAAATGTGGATTCCAGTAACGATCATCGATACGATGCTGATAACATCGACTTTAACGATGGAAATGGATCAAACAATCTCATCTAATACATACGTACCATAAGTAATCACATATACTTTACACAAATTAGCCAAAGAGAGAACATGAAATAATTTCTTTATATGTTAGTACATCATTAATATTCACAAATCACAGTTGGAAACTTTACATATTAAATCACTAATATTCACAAATCATATGTTCATACACAAATCACATGTACACAATTTACATGTTAAATCACTAATATATTCATAACTTACACATAAAGCATTAATATTCACACCCACAGATTTTCAAATTCATACACAAATCATATGTGAACACATTTTCATCGTCATTCACAAATCATATGTTCGTACACAAATCAGTTTTGAACAATGTACATACAAAATCATTAATATTCACAAGTCACATGGTCATACACAAATCATAAATCACTAATATTCACAAATCATAGGTTGAAAAGTTACATTCTAAATCACTAATATTCACATTGATTGACATGTGATTTGTGTATGGTCATACACATGTGATTTGTGTATGACATGTGATTTGTGTATGATCGTACACAAATCATAAATCACTAATATTCACATGTGATTTGTAAATCACTAAATCATAAAGCACTAATAAATCACTAAATCATAAATTACTAAATCGTTAATCTTTATAATGAGAAGAGTTTGGGATTTAATTTTGGATTTTATCACATATGAATTAAAAATAAGGAGATAAGGAATATCATTTCCCTATTTATAGGGATAATGATTCCTAATAGAATCATGTAAAAGAAAAATGCAATTCCTATTTTACCCTTGAACAAAATAATTAATCCAATTAAAATACCCAAATATGTAGTATATTTACATTTATTGCCATTAAACAATTTGACCATTGATCAATCTCAATCTAAGGCTAAGATTGTTCCCTTTGTTTTCTTATATATAGTGCGTCCTCGTTTGAACCCACCCCTATATTAATAATTATTGATTGGTCAAGAATCGTCCTCGTGTTTCTTTAAATGTTTGAGGTTTTCATATGAACCTCCCTCTCTCTCTCTCTCTCTCTCTCTATATATATATATATATAAGAAGGTTTCATATTTTAATACAAATGAATATGATAGTTGTCACATTTACATATCCTTGGAGTCTGTTATATCTAAATACGATAGTTAATTGTCACATTTAACCTCGTTAGTGTAGGAAACTGGAAAACTTGGCAAGAGTAATGTTGACTGACATTATACCTCTCCTATAAATCTACGATGGGCAAAGTATCATACAAGAAGATTCATTTTATTGTTCATCACGAAGTTATATTATTAACTTCTTTATATTACTAAACTGTTGAGCCAATGATTGTTATTGTTTCTCTAATATCTTCACCCTTTTATGTACGTCATATTTCTTGTACCTGATGGGAGATGGTGCCTCAAAATGACCATTTTACCCTCCTCTTCAAGAATCCTAATCGGGAAATAATTTCCATATGGATGCCTAGCTCTTTCTCGAAAATGAAGATATTCAAGAAGATCTAAAAGAATACATAATTAACATTACAAATACTACTTGACAATATTGCCACAACCACATAAATTATAATTCATACTATGATACGTCATACAAATGTATGATATTTTTTAAATAACCGGAAAAATATTAATAAATAAACAAATCATATGGATTAACATAAGTCACCTGTGCAAATGTCCTTAAAAATCATTATAATTTTTAAAATATTTTTGTCGAAGGGTTTAAGAAGTTCGCTGGTAAAAGTAAAATAAAAAATATTAATGAAATTAAAATATAACTCCGACAGATTTAGGTAGTCCGTTGGCAAAACTTTAAATGAAAAAAATTATTAATTGTTGAAGGAAAAACTATAAAGAACAAACAAGAATATAGAGAGAATGAATCTATCTTTCTCATTAATCATAAGCCCTTTAAATAGGGTCGATTACATAGAAATCATGATAAGCATGGAAGGAGATATACTCCATAAATAACTCTAAAACTATGTCTATCCCTATCTATATCGTCACATCCTTTTGACGATGGCACATATATCCTACAACACTCCCCCAATGCCGAGTCAAGGGAGTGATGGTGCACAGTTGTTGCCTCGTTAAAACCTTACGCCAAAATAAAAACCCAATGGGAAAAAATAAAAACATGACGAAGGAAAGAGTACAACGCACCAGTTACTTTGCAATACATAGACTTTTCCTTTAGTCTAATATTCTCTCAGATTCTTATATTAATTATGAGAGTTAGAAAAGCAGGATGGTATATAACGGTTGCCTCACTAAAACCTTACACCAAGAAAAAAAACCCAATGGGAAAAATAAAACCTTGGTTGAAGGAAAGAGCACAACATATCAATATTACATATATAGTAGACTCCCCCTTTTGTCTACTACTCCCCCTGATTCGTGCATTAATCAAGGGAGTTTGGAAAATCTCAGTATTCCAATACTTTCTATATGTTTCCCAAATATGATTTTAGTTAATGATTTGGTAACCAAGTATGTCACATTCTCCTTACATTTTGCTTGATTCACTCAAATATATATGAGAGTTTGTTATTGTTGTTTGTATATAAACTTAAAGCAGAATATGGTTTGTGTTATCACCTTTATCCATTTTGGGAATGAGCTTTTTATATGAGTCAAATAGATAGTTAATATCAGCAAAGACATATCAAGACAATATTTTATGTTTTTCTATAAGGGCTGGTACTTTTGCCTTTCACATTCAACGTAGGTATTGAAATTCCGTTATCAATCCCATTTTTCTATTTGTAAGGGAAGTATAAACCCACATCAATGGTTCCAAAAGATTAATTTGATATCATTCCAATGACGTTGCGTTGGCGCTGAGCCAAATCTTGCTAACGAGTTCATTGAGAGATACAATATACGGTCAAGTGTATTGTTCTAAGTACAATAATGCGCCTATTGCACTCAAATAGGGAATTCCAGCTCCCAAAGCCTCTTCGTCATCATCCTTCAAACGAAATGGATCTTTTCTTTTATCCAACACTTTGACCGATCATGGGAGTGCTAGCCGGATGCGCTTTGTCCATATTAAATCGCCTGAATATTTTCTAAACATATGCGATCGGTGAATTAGTATCACAAACTCGGTGTCCTAGATTAAATAGATACATAAAACCAAGTTTTCCCAAGATCTTTCATCTCAAATTCAGATTTTGAATAGAATAAAGTTTTTCTTATTTCATAAAGAGTATCTATTATGTTCATTACATCGACATATAGAGCTATGATTGAACATCTGGAACTCGTTTTCTTTATAAATACGCACGGGCACTGTTCATCGATCTTATATCCCTTCCCAATGAAGTATTCACTTAGGCAGGTATCCATATCTGCCTATGAGCGTTTCAATTTCATGGAAAACGCATTTCGTGGTTTCTACTAATATAATGTCATCAAACACTTTTATATATCTTTTAATCTAGATCCCCATAGAGATATGTAGTAACCACATTCATGAGCTGCATTTCCCGTCCTTCGAAAATTACTAGGCTAATTAATTAGCAGAACGTTATAACGTCCATCACGAGAGAGCAAGTCTTCTCGTCATCAATCCAGGGCGTTGTGAGAAACCTTGCGCCAAAGGAGAGTCTTATATATCATGACTTAATTATTCTCATTACGCTTTTCTGACAAATAAATTATCTATGTCCTACGGGCTTTACACTTGGTGGGTTAGCACTACCAGACCAAATACCCGTGTATTTGTCAAATTTAATTATCCTAGATTGCTTCTATTAGGTCAATTTGCTCTTTGTTGACATTTTTCAACTGAGCATGGTTCGATGTCATAGTGCTCTATCATCTCACGAGCAACAATATATGTGAATATCATCAATGAGTATGTACGATCTATCCATCGACTCGTATGCACTTTCATAATTTATTTGAGATTTATTTGATCTCTGGAATCAAATATTAACTTCGGAGCGTCCTCCAGTAATGATTCATAGACATAGTTTTAGTCAGAGATAATCTCATGAGAGGTTTATGTATTGATGATTAATGGTTGTGCCTTACTCACTTTTTCCTTTAGATGAGTATTTATCGAACCAAGTAGCCTCCCCCATTTCCTTTTGGGAGCCACGACCTCAACCACACCTCCACCATGTGTGATTGCAACGCACTTTCCAATGGCGTTGTGCCCTAATTTAGGGACTTTTAACCTTGCGGGTATATTTGCAGCTGGTATATGTGATCTCGTCACTTATGGGATAACACTAAACGTATCAGGTATCGAGTCTGATTCGTTTGACTTCAACTTTACATGGTGAAGTTTGAGGATCAAAATGAGACATAATGGGAATATTCTATGATACTTCCTGTCGTTCCCATGGAAAATCCTTTTTCCTATCTCCCCCTAACGACGGGAAGACTGTCTCATCAAAGTGACAACCCGCTAACTTAGCGGTAAAAAGATCACCCGTCAAGGATTCTAATTAGCGGAAAATTGTTAGGGATTCATATCCAACATATATTGATTTTTTTTAAGGACCCATTTGGGTGCGCTGTGGGGGCGCAATTGACACATATACTACACAACCAAACATGCATAAATGTAAAATATCAGGCTTATATCCAGTTACCAACTGGTACGCATGATACTGGTTGGCTAGTAAGTGGGTCTAAAAACAAATGAGTAAAGTTGCATGTAATATTTGGATAACCACATGGGGTATAGAAAACTCTACATTGATTGCAATATATATGCAATAATTATCAAATTCTTATGATGTAAATTCTCCAGCATTATAAGTCATATAGACTTAATGAGATAAAGAGGGAGGTGAGCCCTTAAACGTATAACTAGTGCTTGGAGTGCAGCATTTCATGTGGACAATAATGCGACATGCGTTCATTGTGTCGAAACCAGAACCATAAAATACTTTAATGGCCCGCATTCTGGTTGTTTATGTCCATAAATATTACCTTGTTATTCATTGTAAGAATGGAATATTTTTGTATTATGTCCTTAGCTTTAGGATGGTCTCATTCCTGTCTTGGCTAAGGATCAGGGTTTATTAAAATTCTAGGTATTCAAGAGGGCTTATTATGATGTTGGTGTTACTTCTTGTGCTGTAGAAGTCAACAGTTGCAATTTAGTTAATTAACTCATTTTGCCTTTGACCCGAAAGATAGTATGTTTATATGTATTTTTCAATACATGGATCATTATGTCATAACCATGTGTCCCACAAGGTCTGTTGCAACATATATGTGTAATTGTCCCAAAGTTCTTTATTGGTGACATAATATGATTTGATGACCTAGGTAATTCACTAGCGTGACACATTTATTTCTCTAATATACGTTCCTTTCATATCATTAGAGTTGATGTACATATATACCATTTCCATTCTTATATTATGATTTCCAATTTATATGAATAAATTAACAAGGTTCTCATTAATATATTACTTTAGTGACTATTAATTCTATGCCAGATTCAATAAGAGGTGGCAGTTCATCTTCTATGAACTTGCTTGGAGGTTTTATAGACTATTAATCCAATTAAAATTAGTCTATCTTTTAAGATTATGTGAGATTTCCCACAAAAACACTCAAGTTCTGCTCGATACATATTCCAACATGGAACGAAGAATATTGAGAGTTTTATATTTGTAATTTTAATGTATTTCTTTACATTTATAATAGTTAAATATTTGGTTTTTCATCAGTAAATGAAATTAATGTAATACTTAAAATAAACTTATGCTCAATCAATTTTAAATTAATCTAATATAGTTCATTTCAAACTTGTTTTTTTTTTTATATGAGCGATTATTAACACATTTTTCTTCTTATATTATCCATTATCTTTTAGGCAGTAGTTGCATCTCTGCTCCAAAAATTGGAAAACCCTTTTCGACTCTTGTCATGACCTTTACCATTTCCATGGTTTTGTCTATGGGGTGTATAGATGTCACCTATGTGGAATTGTCTTTAACTCACTGTCCTTTAGAGTTGTTCCACCTCTAACACTTTCATTATTGACCACGATAATTTTCTTTGTACAACATATTTAGTGATCTGAAATAACCTTGTTATATCTCTCAACCACTTATAGTAGGTTGATGAATTTGTCTAAAGGTTATACTCTAGCTCACATTGGTTCATTAATATGATTACTACTATATGAAAGGTGAAAATCTTCTATTAGTTTCTTGTCATGAAGATTGAGATGTATTTTGAGCACAACATTTCTTTGTTGAAACCACTCATTTTCTTGTAATCGAGTGGGTTTCATTCCACTGTTTGATTAGTTTGGAAAGTACATGGTACTAGATACTCCTGATTTTTTTTCAGGGTGTCCCACTGTTCTTAGGGGATTCTAGTTAATGGTATTCCATATGAAGGTTGTGACTAATGTATCGTCTCAAAAAAATCTCAAGATATTTACATGTATTTTAACAGGTGACTTTTAGGGTCAATATGTTTTGATGGGTTTTACATATTTGTCTATCTTATGATACTCAAGTTCTTTCGAGTCCAGGATGTCGTAAATAATGGAGAATATATGGTTTTCTAATAATCATAGTCTATAATCATTATATTATGCATAAATTTCATTATCATAATAATATTGGATTATAGTATGTTTAAATTTTGTTGATATTACTTCATCAATATTTCAATTTGTGAAAATAAATCATTCAATCTATTGGATTTCCAGGTAGTAGGAGAATCACATGGATTTCTTAAGTCCCTACAAACCTTGGGGCTATTTACACTTATTTGACAAAATCCAATCAATATTTTGCAATTTATTTAATTTGAAAATACATTATAGTTACATGTTTTTGGCATGAGGCCAAAAATAATATGAGTTTGACATATGAAGCCAACTTCAATGTTTTAATACCAAATGGTATTTTTAGAGATTATGTCATGAGACAAACAAAAGTTGGTTTTTGACATAAAGTCAAATTTAAACTTTTAATATCTTAATAATATTTTTGAAGCATTTGGTAAGAGACCAAAATATATATATGGGGTTGGAAGTATAACTTCCAACTATTAATTAAGATTAAAGATGATGAGTAGGAACTCATAATCAAAATAATCATTTGAATAGGATGCAACATTACGCTAAATATGATTTAAAATAAATATTTCAATATTAACTTAAACAAATAAATAATATTGATCAATTAAGTTAAGTAATTGGGCAACCTAATACTTATGCGTTTAACAATAAAATAAGATAAGTTATAATTAAAGATATACTCATAAAATGCCATTATTTAAGGAAATTGTTTATGAAATATTATGATATTGTTGTTATGGAAATAAAATCAATTTTATAAAAACAAGCAACTATAATTTAATAAGCAATTAGATATATACTAAATTTATGACAAACAATAAAAAGAAAGATATTATTTATATTAAGTAGATATCCATGGAATCGGTAAATAAAATATATGATTGGTTAATATTCAAATTCAATAATTTATTTATTTAAAAACAATTTAACCTAAAACATATATAAATCATTAAAACATCTCAAAATAATGATGCATTGCAATTGATACCTATGAGAATTTTGTCGTTTTTTATGTACAAAATAAAATCAAAGAAGACAAATAAATTAACAATAACTAAACAATCCCAATAAATCCATAATTAAATTAATTAACTAAGCATGCTCAAATAAATATTAAAATTACGACAGATAATAATGCAACAAAATGGAATATAATTAAATGATCAAATTCAACATACATGATAGCCCAAAAAAAAAATTACACCAAGGAGTTTATTTATATTTGTTATTGTATAAAATTATGCATTATAAATTGAATATAAGATTATAAATAAAATATAGATGCATCACTATAACATGATAACAATATTTAATCGACCTAGACGTCAAGCTAAACATTATACCAATTATATGATCTTTAATGATAAAATTTGCATTCCAAATGAACAAGGGATTCACTAAAAAGAATATGAATAAAAATATGAAATTCATATTTAATGAAGGAAATATACTCTAGATTTTTTCTTGGGCGACTATTTTAAAATCAAAACTACACAAAGCTAATTTTAATTAGGTTATATGTTTTTCAATTTATTGTCATCAACAGAATTTACTTTTAAGGTATTAAATAATTAGTAGTAAACTATCAATTACAAGTTTAATATAAAAAAACATACCTCATGTCGATACAAATATTGTAAAAAAAACCTTAGCATCTGTTTGGTTGAATTCTTTCTTGGTGAAGCAACGCGTCGATAACGCGTCAGTTAAAAAACTATAAAGAACAAACAAGAAAATAGAGAGAATGAATCTATCTTTCTCATTAATCATAAGCCCTTTAAATAGGGTCGATTACATAGAGATCATGATAAGCATGGAAGGAGATATACTCCATAAATAACTCTAAAACTATGTCTATCCCTATCTATATCGTCACATCCTTTTGACGATGACACATATATCCTACAACATTAATTATAATAAAATAACTTTTTCCAACAAGTTTGGTATGTATGTTGCAAAAGTTTAATTGGAAAAAAAAAATATTAATCATAATCAATTAATTTTTTACCAACAGATTTTCCGGACCTGCCAATAAAGTTGAAGCTTAATTACATCAATGATCTATCTATTTCAAAAAATATTAAATATTTCTTTGTAAACACAATTTTTGTATTTGTTATCTTACAAATAAACCTAAATTATTAGATTTGAAAAACAAAATCTAAAATTTATTAAAAAACTGACCGTATCAAAATACAAATCAGCAATCGTAAACCATATAACAAATCAAGTATTTGTTTTGCACACTTATACCCATTTGCATATACCAAAAGAAATCATAAGAAAACAAATAAATTCACAACATTCACTAATTTGGTGTTATATCTTGTTATATATACATATATATATAGGTGGAGGTTCAAACGAGAACACATCCGTTTTACGAGAACACTCTTATCACATGTGATAATACACGAGAGGGGACTTGATGGTGTGCGGATGACGTGCCTTGCTATTTAGGTCGCACCAAAGATCGTTTGCGTTTATGATTTAATATCACATATGATGGTTTTGATTGATTATAGTATCACATGTGATAATATATGTGATGGAGGTTAGCGTTGTAACAACGACTTGGTCGGTAACCCAGATCACGTCAAAAGTCATCCGCATCTCTGATTTAGTATCACATGTGTATTATATGTGATGGAATAATAGTATCACATGTGATTTTCTATAGTAAAAAAGGTGTTCTCGCGTTCTCGCAAAATGAAAGTGTTCTCGTTTAAACCCTTCCCTATATATATATATATATATATTACATAACACATAAAAACAAACACACATGTATCCGCTTATCCAAACATCAATTAGAATAATCTCACGCATCCAAGAGACAACTCCAATTATAGTAGTTGATCATCCACAGGCACACATGAGTTGCCACCAATGCATCCCTATGATTTAAGTATATAGAGAGGGGAAAGATTATCCAAGAAATTAAGATTCCGTTTAGTTGTAGAAAATTTTTCTATTTTCTAGAAAAATTTTCTAGTGAAGATGAAAATTTAGAAAACGCGTTTAGTTCGTTTAGTTTTCAAAAAATTTCCAAAAAAAATTTCATTTTCATTTTCTAAATTTATATTAGATTTAGAAAACAACTTTTTTGAGTTTTCAGAATTTTCATTTTCAAAATAATTTTCTACATGCACACACTTACACTTTTACACACTTTCACACACACAGATACATTTTCAAACACACACACATACACATACACAATTTTACACACACTTTCACACACATACACACACATTTTCACTTTCACACTGTCACACACAAACACACACTTTCACTTTCACACTCATACACAATTTCACACTTTCATGCACATACACACACTTTCACAAACACACACACACACACTTTCACTTTCACTTTCACACACATACACATACACAATTTCACTTTCACACACACACATACACACACTTTCACACACACACACACACATACACTTTCACACTCATACACAATTTCACACACACATACATACACTCACTTTCACACACACATACATACACACACTTTCACTTTCACACACACATACACACTTTTTCACACACACACACACACTTTTTCACACACACACACACTCACTTTCACATACAGACACACTTTCACACTTTTTCACGTACACACACTTTTTCACACACACACACTCACTTTCACACACGCACTTTTTCACACACACACACACACTTTCATACACATACACTTTCACACACACACACACTTTCACACACATACACTTTCACACACACACACACACTTTCACACATACACTTTCACACTCATACACAATTTCACACACTTTCATATACACACTCATTTTCACACATACACACACTTTCATTTTCACTCACACTTTCACTTTCACACTTTCACACACACATACACACACACACACACACTTTTTCACACTTTTTCACACACTTTCACACACACGCACACACACACTTTCACTTTCACACGCATACACTTTCACACACACACACACACTTTCACACATACACTTTCACACTCATACACAATTTCACACACTTTCATATACACACTCATTTTCACACATACACACACTTTCATTTTCACTCACACTTTCACTTTCACACTTTCACACACACATACACACTCACACACACACTTTTTCACACTTTTTCACACACTTTCACACACACGCACACACACACTTTCACTTTCACACGCATACACTTTCACACACACACACTTTCACATACATACACTTTCACACTTTCACACACACACACACTTTCACACACACATACACTTTCACACACACACACACACATTTATACACACACACACACAGGCCAACCGTACTAAATATTGTCCGGTTTGTTCACACACCTGAACTCACGGTTTTAAAACGCGTCTGATAGAGGTGGTATCCAAGTCCCTTATAAGGCAACGTTTGTTATCCTCCCCAATTAATGTGAGACATTACAACAACCAAACGTGTTTTCTAATTTTCTAAAAATGGAAAATGAAAACTCCGGGGTGCGTTTAGTTAACTATAAAACATTTTCAAAAAATGGAGTTGAGTTTTTATTCTCAGTTTTCTATGAAAATTTTAAAAAACGCATTTAGCTGAAATGATGGAGTTTTCATTTTTAGAAAAATTAAAAAACGCGTTTGATTGTTCATTTTCTACCACTTTTCATTTTCCATTTTTCCATTTTTTTCAAATTAGAATGTGTGTGTATGTAAAAGTGTGTGTGTGTATGTCTGTGTGAAAGTGTGTGTGTGTGTGTGTGTGTGTTTGTGTGAAAGTGAAAGTGTGTGTGTATGTCTGTGTGAAAGTGAAATTTTGTGTGTGTGTGTCTATGTGAAAGTGAAAGTGTGTGCGTGCGCGCACGCGCGTGCGCGCGCGTGCACGCGCGAGTGTCCGTGTGTGTACGTGTGAAAGTGAAAGCGTGTGTGTGTGTATGTGTGAAAATGAAAGTGTGTGTGTGCCTGTGTGAAAGTGAAAGTGTGTGTGTATGTGTGTGTGAAAGTGTGTGTGTGTGTGTGCGAAAGTGTGTGTATGAATGTGTGTGTGTGTGTGTGTGTGTGTGTGTGAAAGCGAAAGTGCGTGTGTGTATGTCTGTGTGAAAGCCAAAGTGTGTGTGTGTATGTTTATGTGAAAGTGAAAATGTATGTGTGTGTGTGTGTGAAAGTGTATGTGAAAGTGTGTGTGAAAGTGTGTGTACGTGTGTATGTTTGCGTGAATGTGAAAGTGTGTGTGTATGTCTGTGTGAAAGTGAAAATGTGTGTGTATGTGTATGAATATGTGTGTGTGTGTGTGTGAATCTGTGTTTATGTATGTGAAAGTGTGTGTGTATGTGTATGTGTGTGTGTGCGTTTGTGTGTGCGTGTATGTGAAAGTATGTGTGTGTGTATGTGAAAATGTGTGTGTGTGCGTGTCTATGAAAGTGTGTGTGTGTGTGTGAGTGTGTGTGTGTGTGTGTGTGAAAGTGTGTGTGAGAGTGTGTGTGTGTGTGTGTGTGAAAGTGTGTGTGTGCGTGTATGTGAAAGTGTGTGTGAGAGAGTGTGTGTGTGTGTGTGTTTGTGAAAATGTGTGTGTGTGAAAGTGAGTGTGCTTGTGTGTGCGCGAAAGTGTGTGTGTGCACACACTTTCTAATTTGAAAAAAAATGGAAAATGAAAGCTGTTAAAAAATGCACAACTAAACGCGTTTTCTAAAAATCTGAAAATAAAAAATGAAAACTCCACCATTTCAACTGAACGCGTTTTGAAAATTTTTCATAGAAAACTGAGAATGAAAACTCAACTCCATTTTCTGAAAACGTTTTCTTGGAAAATGAAAACAGTTTTCGCTAACTAAACACACCCTAAATATTTTGTTAAAAAGCGAGAACTTTAATATCATATATGATTTTTTTAGTGTATTTAATTATATATAACTAAGTGTGTATGTGTTCAATTAATCATAAACTCTTAAGCTTGTCTGTCATGCATGTAATCATATATCATATAGAAACTTCTCGCAAATATTCATATATGTGATAGATAACCTTGAGAACCACTGAAATTGTGATAATCTTGAGAAGTTGTACATCATGTGTTATTTCATATTATTATTTTTCATCTATGACTTGAATATGGAATATTAAATAACATATAATTTTTTCACAATTTGTTTATTTTACATGTAAGCGTTTCACAATGTGAAACTTTTTCATGTGTATTTTTTGTTTCATAGACACTCCAAAAAGTTTCAAATTGTGAACCGAGTACATGTAAAACAAATATATGTTATTGAAGCCTATGGACCATTTTCGGAGTAAGATGTAAATCCCTCGAAAAAATCCTTTGAAATCGACAAAAACACTAATAAAATCTCTCGAAATCACCTAAAAACTTTAAAATTCCCTCAAAACGGTGTAAATAGGGTAAAAACACGTTGGGTGACCTTACGCGATGTAATAACCCGAAATCTTGTTTTGTAAAGAAATGTGCAAGTAAGGTGGTTGGTGTCTAAGTTCCTTAATTTTCAGGGACTAAAGTTGGAAATATCTGAAAGTAGGTTAATATGTGTGGAAACCCTCATTTCTTTGAGAATACGACTGAAAACTTGTGTGTGTTTCTGGTGTGTGTTCTTGGTGCGATTTTGAGGAGAAACAAGGAGAAGAGAAGAAATCTTGAAGAAACAAGTGTCTAGCAATCAATTTTAGGTATAAATGTTCTTCTCCTTCATCTTCATGCTTCATTGAGTCTAAGGGATGATGTAAAACCATGGGGTTTTATGGTTTAGTTGTTGATTATTTTATTAATGTTTCCAAATCAGTATTTATTGGGTTAATGGAGTTGGTATTGAAGTATTCTTCAAGTTTGGTGATTCATATTTCATTCTAAGGGATTGAAAATCAATGGAAATCACCATGAATGACCTTGAATTCATCTATGGAGATGAAATACCATGAAATCAATGGATTAAATGGTTTATTAGTTGTTAATGATGGTTTTATAAATGTTTGGGGCAAGTTTCATATCTGTATTTAGGCTGGAAATTGGTAAAAATGGTGTTTTGGGGTTTTTTTGGTTCGTGCAGGAAAGTGCAAGACAAACAGTGAGTCCCCCGACTTGGCCCGCGGCTTCAGGTCGCGCGGCAAGCCGCGTAACTCACTGTTTCAACAAAAGTGAGATTTTTCTTAAGGGTTATTTAAGTGGGTTAAGTGGTGTCCTTACCTAGAGGGTTTATAGGTAGGATGTGTGGAAGTATACATGGGTCATTAACTCGTAGTTAATTGATCTAAATCAGGTGTTCGATTTGTGTAGGAGTGTAAGCGGCTTGGCAATTCAGGTGAGTTTCCCTTCATGTGCTAAACTTTTATAAAATGAATGTTTTAAATTGAATTGTTTTTATATCATTCAAATTGGGCGGCGTGTGCCCAGGTTTTGGGCGGTGTGTGTGACGAGCACTAGTCACGGTGTGTGTGACAAAGGTGTGCGTACTGTTGCAACAGGTACGTGTAAAGTGTTTTTTTTAAAGTGTGAGTTGATATTCATGGCTAACCGTTTTCTCTTATAACTGTCATGCATATTAACTGTTGATTTTGGGGAATTCACTAGGCCTTTTGGTCTAACCCTCTATTATAAACTGAAAACCATTTTCAGGGAGGCATATGATAGAAAACACAACTAAGGGGAAAGGGAAGCTGTGACATTGGAAAGGATAGAATTGAGGCGCTACTTGTATAGTTAGTTGCCTAGTTTAGAGTTTGTTATAAATCTCAGTAGTTGTTTATTTCCGCTGCAAACATTTGAGATCATGTTTTACATTTGGGACCAATTTATGTTTGGATTTGTCATCTTTAAAAATAATAGTATGTTATACCCTTGTTTTAGAATCGTGGTCGTTACACACGCCTTTAGTATACTTTAATTTAGGGGTGAACAAAAACCGAGCCGAAATTGAGAAAACCGAAAATCGAAAATCCAAATGGTTCGGTTTCGGTTTTGGTTTCCTTACCGACCGAAAAAACCAAACCGAAAAATGTTCGGTTTCTCTAAAAACCGAATCGAATCGAACCGAACCAAACCAAAATATATATTTTTTTTATTTTTTTCTTGTATATATAGTAATTTATGATTAATTCTATAATATATATACATGATTAATACTAAAATTAATATTATATAATATATAAAAATCCGAAACCGAAAACCAAAACATTTATCATTCGGTTTTAAAACCGAATCGAACTGGGAGAAAAAACGAATCGAAGAAAAAAACCGAACGGTTTAGTTTTTCAAAAACCGAATGACTCGATTTTCTATTCGGTTTCGGCCAAAAACTGAACCGAACCGAACCGTGCTCACTCCTAGCTTATTTAAGACCTAGACAAAAATTCTGGATCCGCCACCATATATGCGGATATAAGAATCATCATTTAACTTAAACTTAACGATCAACCTAAAAAAAGGATCCGAAAACCAAACTGTTTAGTGATAAATTTATGATATTAAGTTTTGTGAGAATAATATTAATGTAATGGGAATTTAATTATTTTGACCATTTTAGAAAAACCATTTACCAAAATGACCATTTTTTTTATTTTACCAAAATGATCAAAATACAATCGAAATACATATTGAAATACAGATCAGATCGAGTGGGTTTGCAATACCATCAAAACGACGTCGTTTTGGGTTGAAATCGTCCGCCAAAGGTACAACTCCTCCGCCAAACATTCAATTCCTCCGCCAAATTTGGAGGGTATAATTTGTTAAATTTTCATTTACATTTTACATTTTCTACTCTTAGAGTTAGTTAATAAATTACTTTAGGTACTTTACTTTTTAATTTTTCGTTTTACACCCTTATCACATTAACACACATACTCGTATAACAATTAAAATACGTCTAAAAAATACGTTTTTATTTTAACAAGTAACACCATTATAATCATAAAATTCGGAATATTAATTAAAATATAATGCTATTATTTTTTTAACGACAAGGTATAATATTATGGATATATAAAGAAATAAAATATAAATTATAGTGAATTTGTACTACTTTTGTGTTCTTGTCATTTCTATAATAAAAATCATATAAATTAATATTCATTTAAAATAACACATAATGCATCGATTCTTAAGGTTATTACAATATATACTATAATTAATCCATTTTTGAATCAATTATATATACATAGTGCGGAGAGGACTACAGAAATAAAATATAGAAATCTTTCAAGCATATTTTCATGCTCTCTTTCTCCAATACCTTTCATGAGTAAGTTTTTCAGCCTCAATATAATATTTTAATAGTCGGAAAATGCGATCAACTTACAAAAAATAATAGCATTATATTTTAATTAATATTCTGAATTTTATGAAAAATATTCATATTCACCAATCAAGAGAATAATTCTGTAAAAGTATATAATCAAAAGGTATTGTCGAGACGATTATAATGGTGTTACTTGTTAAAATAAAAACGTATTTTTTAGACGTATTTTAATTGTTATATGAGTATGTGTGTTAATGTGATAAGGATGTAACACGAAAAATTAAAAAGTAAAGTATCTAAAGTAATTTATTAACTAACTCTAAGGGTAGAAAATGTAAAATATAAATGAAAATTTTAACAAATTTGGCGGAGGATTTCAACCCAAAACGACGTCGTTTTGATGGTATTGCAAACCCACTCGATTTGATTTGTATTTCCATTGTATTTTGGTCATTTTGGTAAAATCAAAAAAAAATGGTCATTTTGTTAAATGGTTTTTCTTAAATCGTCTTTTCTAAAATGATCAAAATAATTAAATTTCCTAAAGTAATTCGATAAATATCGAAACAAAATTTAAAAATAAAAAATAGAAAAAGGAAGGTAGTAGGCACTAGATCTTTAGCTAATGTCGTTTGGTGATGGTGGTGTTTGTTGCTTAAAATAATAATAAAAACAAAAACATTTACTTAAAAAATAAATGAAAAAAGGAATCTATTATCCATCCATGCAAATATTTTAATCACAAAATTCTCAAGAATTCTTGAAGTTGGTCATAACTTTCGTTTAATGTCTTCAATTTTTTAAGCATCATCACCTTTAATAATTGACGAATAATTTTGGTTTCTTATGCCCATTTTTTATTTTTATCATAATCAAAATTTTACTTAATTCTATTAAAAAAAAATTAATACAAACTTACAAACCAATTTTTATATATTATTTTATATATAAAATAATATGTGTTTATATACAGGGGCGGAGCCAGTTAAGAGCCAGAAGTGGCCTGGACACCCCTTGAAATTTAAAAAAATAATTATTGATATAAATATAATTTAACAAATTATCGAATAATATTATTTAATTGAAATATTCAATACACAAATAGTTCCTTGGATCAGTTGGTTAGTGCTCCTTATACATAGGGAGGTGTTCTTCGGTTCAAATCCCCTCCAATGTATTTTTACATAAAATACTTTTTAATTTATTATTGGACCTTCTTACTTTGGACCTATCTAATCTTAATTCTTAATTGGGCCTTCTAAAAGTCTAAAACCCACCTTGACATTAACCAATTAATTGTAATATCATATTTACCTCCTAAAATCTTATTTTTACCCTAACCACACGTTGTTAAAATCAGAATCCAATCATATTTACCTCCTAAGGTTGATAATGAAAAGACGTTTTTTGGGAAGGTTGATAATGAAGATATCATAGATAAGTTTCAGAAAATGAAAACTCAACGAGGTCATTGTTATTTATATTTTTGTGCTCCCTTTCATGAAAATTTCTGGCTCCGCCCTTGTTTATATAGTATTGTTTCATATGTGAAACGTTGAGACTTCTTTTTCCCATACACAAAACAATTAGAGCGTTTCATATATTAAATAACTCTGTATTTTCACATGTTTCACTTAAAAGCCAGTTGGTAATTTTGTATGATTTATAATGTTTGTCAATGATTATGCACCTACACTACACATACAACATACACACATGTATATAAGGAGGTTCAGATGAGAACATGATTAAAATCGAAAAATACGAGAACAATCAGACCACATGTGAATTTCCACTGAAATCACATGTAATTACGAAACACAGTCAATGCAAGGGGTGTGCGGGTGACTTGACTAACGGTCAAGGTCATGCAAATCACATGTGATTTTACATATGATCTACTGTAAAATCACATGTGATTTGACCGTTTTCGTATTTTTTATTTGATCACTCATGTTTGTGTTTGAACCTGACCCAATATACACTTATATAGATATGCTACCAAATAATTATGTCTCATATATTAAATTGACTCGCTTATTAAAATTACTATATACTCAATATAAATATATAAGAATATTTATATACTTTTGATCATTTTTAATCTCATGCCCTCCCATGAATTGCGTCTTAGAAGGGAGTTGATCTGGTCAATCTCAGTGCACCTCATCTTCGTGCATCTCATCCTAATGTGCATCCAAGGGTGCAGATCCCTTTTTACGCTTTTCACCATAACTCTTCTTCTCATTGGAACTCAACCCCTCTATAGTAAAAATAAGAATGGTCGAGTTAGAAATACTTGTAACGTTTTAATTTAACATTTTCATTTAAACACCAAATTTTTCCTTAGAACTCTTGTAAATAATATGTTTATGCATTATACTTTTTGTTTTGTTTTATTGGGCATGATATACCAGCATTATTTTGTTCCTATGTATGACAACTACCACGTCTTTGCTTTCTTTAAAGCATTGTCATACCAATTTTTATATTAATAAATTAATATCTAACGAAAAGTCAGACCAATTATTTATTGGAAATCTTGAATTTTAAAAATAAATAATAAATTCCGAAAACCAACTCAATTTTTTTAAAGTCAGACCATTCGTAAATTACTTGACAACACATAAATGTAAGAACTTTTTTTTTCTATACTTTTCCTTATGACAATGATTTAATTAAAAGAAAAAACAAATGTTGTTAAAAAATTGAGTTAAAAATATTTAGATAAAATAATTTAAGTTAAGGTCTTATTATGCAATAAATGAGTTGGTAATAAAAGTTATTTCTAATTTAGGGGTTGTTTGTTTAGTTTTTTATTAAATTTTTATGGATAAAATTGTTTGTGTGCATTAATCTGTCTATATAGACCGATAATGTTTTGTTTGAGATTTTTTATATAAAAGCATGTTTGAAAAAAAAAATTTGGCTTTCTACAAAAAGTTCGTCTTATAAACTTATCAAATAATCCAATTTATATATCATTAAGGTCTACCAAACTATGTGTATAGTTGTTTGAATAAGTTGCGAGTCTTATTAAGCTGATTACAAATAAGCCTTTATTTTTATTTAAAGAGTAAAGGTTAATTTTGGTCCTTAACATTTCCAATTTTCAACATATATCATTCCTAAACTTCAAAAATTCATATTTAATCCTACATATTTGTCAATTCCCAATGACTTTTGGTATTTCTATGTATCGGTCATTAACCTTTTCAATTAAGCCCAGTTAAATGAGGATTATTTTATTCACTTTCATTGTATTAAAATCGAAGAAAAAACATACTATATTTTTACCTTAGAATTATAAAAACAAGAAAAAATTGAAAGATGGAGATTGTCCGTTTTTTCTAGATTATATAATTAAAAATATAATGTTTTTTTTAATTTTAATATAAATTTTTTAAAAATAGTGAAAATGACTAAAATACCCCTCATTTAATTGGATTTAATGAAAAAAGTTATCGGTCGTTAGACAGAGGGACCAAAACCGTCGGAAAATGATAAATGTGAGGCACCTAGTCTGAGTTTTTGAAATTTCTTGACGATACCTATTGAAAATTACAAATGGTTAGGGACCAAATTTGAACTTTACTCTTTTTTTAAATTACCAAATCACTATTAAGAGAAAGAACTTGTAATCTCTTGTACTTTAAAACGAAGAATGAATGGTAGTTGGTTGCGGAAAATTTTATGTTTGTGGATAATTACGAAAATGGTTGTTGCATGTGATTGGCCTAATTCCAAGTCTTGCCTTCTGAAGCGAATGCTCGGCCTTCCAAAAAGGTTGATCTTCATAAACTAACTCAGTCTTATGAGCTCAACACATCCTTCTGAGCGTCAGCCATATAGGTTATTCAGTCCAATAAGCATCTACCGAACAACCCCTTAGTACTTATAGAAGGAATATTACTTTCTGAATAACATTGTCATAAGTCCTGTCCTTTGAAGCGTTGCTTCTAGAACCCATAAGGGGGCGTAACCCCCTAACCCTGCTTTATGAAAACATCTGATGATTCTGGATACTAGTAACTTTGTACAAGTTTTTACTCCACACCTCCTAACACTGTGTTATAGTTTTAGCTACTAGTCATTTCATTATCTTGTGAATCCATTTATATAAAATGGTCCAATGATTCATTAAATTAGTCAATTGACAATATGTTACCCTTTCTGTAAACAATAAATCATGTCTTGAGTCTCTTTAAAAATGTAACAAATTACGTTAATTTTTTAACAACGTATATAACATCTAATAATTTTTTTTTATAGTCAAAATAATAGATTATTGATAAATAACTACAAAATTATGGGAAAATTTAAATTTTTATGTTGACAAAACTAGTCAGGGCCAGCTGCTAAGCAGCTGTGGAAGGCCATTTTTTTTTCTTTGTAATGATTAGTTGGTGCCCTCTTGGTGGTGGTATGTTGGGAGAGGAACAACATTAGAATATGACAAAAATATTCATGAATAATAATAATAATAATAATTAAGACAAATTGTACACATAAACAAATATATTTTAAAAATGTTTAGTTAAATTTATTTAATATTTCAACTTTAAAGGTTCGTTTATCAAATGTTTATCGAAATTAAGTATAACATTTTCCGTTATTAAAATGTATTGTAGATTTGTAGTAAACATTTTTTTACCGTGTAAGAGATTAATGGGTAAAAGAATCTTTTTCCTCAAAGATTTTTAATCTTTATTATGTTTCTTACCATGTAAGATCTTCGGTCCATGCAATACGTACCAAGAAAGTTAGTGACACACGGTAAGTATTTATCTGATAAGAGTTTACTAAACGACTCTTAAATATTAAACTAAATATTTTTTTAGTGGGATTACTAAAAAATAGGTTCAAAAATAAAAAATATGTATATACATCTATTTTGGCCTAAAAATTAATTTAATTGCTTTTATTTTCTTTTTCTTTCTTATTATTGCAAATGGATAAGAGTGGATCACTAGATATAAAAAAACCATTTTATGTCTGTGTGCATATATAAAAGGCAAAAGGGCTACTGGATTGAATTAATAACAGAAATTAGATGAAAAGTGGCAATTTTTTATTCGTCTACTATATAAATAAATGATAATAGTAAATTATATAACGAAGGTTGTATGTCAAGGTTGAATTTCATGATATTTACAAAAAAAAAGGTTGAATGCTAATTCGATTGAATATTTAATTTAAAGATTTTTAATTAATACGTACTACAATGTATAAAATGGTTATCATATGCAGATATGTGTTTAAAAGTCTTTTTTTGTTCTTCTATAACATCATACCGTCTTAAATAATATCTAATATCGTAATTAATTTTTGTTTTTACTTGATAATGCACAAATATGACTCTAAATTTGAATTCTTATCGAATTGATCAATGATGATTACATGTTAGTTATATGAAATTCAAATGTAGAGTTTTATAAAATTGTATATATATCGTAATAAATTGTAACTTGAATTTTTAAAATAATTTTAAGGTTGTTACCGGTTATAATACTATAAAAAATTTGAGTTTATAAGTGGCTAAAATGTATAAACGTCCTAATATATATTTTATATGACCAAACAACAAACCATCATATCTAAAAGTATTATAATAGATTTATATGACTCTTTTGGGTGTTTTTTACCATGTTTTTTGGACTTCTCAAAATAAAGTGTTGTATTACCTATATTATAAGATATTTTTAGAAATGCATATAAACCCATATTTCATATGACACTTTTGCAAATGACTTCCTATTAAATAGCTAAACGCAACCTTATTTTAAAAAAAATCTAAAAACATTTTATAATCCTCAAAGTATCATATAAACTCGGTGCAAGTTTTTAGATAGATTACATCAAACCTCAAGTATCTCACAGTTTTTGAAGTTCTCAAAAAATTACATCACAAAACAAAATCAAGAAGCATGAAAACCACTGATCACTTGTTGTTTCACATTATAAAATACCGTATGCGAAAGTACAACGTTGTCTTACAATATGAAACAAAAAAAAAAATACTCACTTAAAGTAATCACTTTTATAGAAAAAACACAGAGTTTTCATATATACTATTTTACAATGTAAAATAACACATATACTAGTAGAGGAAAGTTTAAATGTGAACTCATTTTTGGTTGTGAACGTGAGGACGAATCTCAGCCACTTATCCGGTCAATAAAGGCGGCTTTGACCTGGTTCCCCTCCTTTAATAATCTCCACCCTCCCATGAATCGCGTCAATCCTCCGTGATCGCGTCCACCATAACCGAAGATGTGTGGCTGAGATTCGTCCTCACGTTCACAGCCAAAATTGAGTTCACATTTGAACCTAACCATATACTACTAATACTCAACTATGATTTATATTTAATTATTCCTATATATAGTGTGCGCATTTTTTGGTTTTTGCTTACAATTTGTTTTAAATTAAACAAACTTATGATTTATATTGACGACAAAACAAAAACATGTTCTTCTTTAAAGGGAAAAAAATAAAAACATGTTTAATAAGCATTTTTTTTTCAATTAATCTGAAAGTTAAAAAAAAATGCAAATTATGACCGTAATATTTAAAATTTTGTAAATTGATTTTGTTTATCAATAACGTAAACTTTAGTTAAATAGTGTATGTTGTCCATTTTACATTTCCTTTTAGATATAAATCATAAATCAAAATAGACAATGTTACATTAATTTAACACTCAAACTCTAACCACTTGAACAGGTCACCATCATTGAAAATGGAGTCCCTAAAATCATATAAAATGAACTCATAATGGAATTTATTAAGGATAAATTGTACCTAGTTTTTTTTTAATATCCCAAAAAATAAAGATTTTATTTCCTTAAATGATCTTTGCTTGCAAAAAATAAACCAAATATATTGTAAAACACTACCAATGAGTCATCAATGAATCAACTAGCTATAAGAGCCTAAGGCAAAGAAAAGAGCATGACTATGTACAATTTTAATCAAAAGATGGCCATAAATGAAGATCTATACTGTTGTTGGATCAGTTGGTTGTTGGATCAGTTGGTTGTTCAAAACACATTTAACGATATTTGAAAAGGAAATATCTCATTGTATGGAATTAGAAAGAAAAAGGATGGCCTTTTATAACCGTAAATAAAGCCAACGGTCAAAGGCAAAGAAAATGAAACAAATTCAAATTAATTTATGAAAATGATAAGAGTTTATTTATTATAATTTAAATATTTATGAAAGATGATAGAGTTAATTAATTATGATCAACGTTTTATATTATGGAACAATCGATATATATTTATGAAACCAGATATTTTTTTAACTATATGGATAGTTGAGATAGATTATATATTTTGTATTTGATTTGTCCCCTCTTCTCTCTTTACATGTATATAGACACATATATCCTCTATTTTTTTATAAACAACATAAATTGGAATATCTCTCTCTCTCTCTCTCTCTATATATATATATATATATATATATACACAGTGGCGGAGCTGGTTAACAAAACGGGGGGGGGGGGTCCCAGGACCCCATTGAATATTAAAAAAAAATTATATAGGGTAAAAAAATATCAAAAATACTTAATTTAGCTTTCGTCTGCCCAGTAAAAAAATTCAAGGGACCCCATCTTACCCGTAATTGACAAAAACACTAAAAAAGTCTCTTGAAATCAATAGAAAAACCGAAAAAAATCCTTCGAAATCCACAAAAAACACTAAGAAAACCCTTTAAAATCGACAAAAACACTAAGAAAATCTCTTGAAATCAACTACAAAACTTATAAAATTTCCGAAACACGTCGTATGACTTTACGCGCCTTCAATCTACCTTAATGGGACCTCAGTAGACAAAATTCCTGGATCCACCACTATATATATATATATATATATATAATTGTATTTATTATTGGAATATATCTACTATCCATTTGTTATTTGATGATCCCAACAAATGCCCCAATGAAAAGGTAATCATGGAGTCTTTATGAGAGGAGATGACTTGACTTACTTTTAGACTCCACCAATTTCACCCTGACCAATTAAACTTAGAATTTAAGAGGGAAGATAATCCATACCAAACTACAACTGGTATGCATTTTTGAACCAAAATCAATCAATTTTAGGTTTCTTTTTACAAAATTCAAATTCCATATGATCCACCATTCATTTCTATTCCAAATTCATAATCTGTGAAGCTTTACAGAAGTAGTAATAATAGTTACTAACACTTAACTGCCATTTTCAATCGTTCGTGAGTTGAACTTGAAGGAAGGAGTAGTAATTACTGCTAAAAATTTCATTACTATTTCCAGTTTTTGAAGGTTTAACTGCCATTGTCAACCATACACTGTTGTTTCAGAAAGCTTTGCTGCTTTGAAATGAAGGCCTCAACGGCAATCCGAAACTCTTCGTTGCTCAATCTGTCCACCGCCTGAAATGACGTGGAGATCAATTCACCGTTCCTTTTCTCAGTCACCGACCGTCGTAGTTCTCGGCGAGATCTCATTGAGATCTGGCTTTTCAGTTTATCAGATTGAGTTCTCTGAAATCTCTCTATCTGCTTCGCCGCCTGTTTGATTGCCGTTTCAGCCGTCACTTCTGATTCAGTTTTGACGATTGCCTTCTCATTTCGAATCATCCGATCTCGATCCTCCGTCACCGGTGATGCCGTCGCTTCTCTCGTAATCGGTGATTCAACCACCGGTTTGGCCGTCGGAGCGTCTCCGGTTGTTTTCTGATTGTTATCCTTTTGTTCGCCGTAGTAGATTCCAGAACCACCGGCTTCATTTCCGGCTTCCGAACGACGAGAAAGCACATAACAAACAACGACGATTACATTTCCGACGAGAAAAACGACGTGTTGATTCATCAAGTAAGACGAAAATGCAACCAGATACTCGCCGGATAACTTGAAAACCAAAGGAAGACGAGTCGTCGACCACGAAATCAACACAACAGCAACGAAAACCTCGATGAACTGGAACAATTTCGTCAGATTCGTAAAGCGTCTGTATCTGGCAAGCGCATTGGCCTTCTCGGCTTTAACACTGTCAACAAAATCATAAGAATCCATACTAGTTTGAATGAAGGAAAACGAGATGAAATGAAAAAGTGAAAGAAGAGATTACAAGAATTTTCAGAGATTGGGAAGAAGAAGAAGAAGAAGAAGAAGAAGAAGAAGAAGAAAGAAAGAAAAGACAGAGAGAGAGAGAGTAATAAGAGTGGAAAGAGTGTGGAAAGTTTCAAAATGGGGGTACGAATTTATAAAGGTGGGCAGAGGTAGCAGCAGTAGGCGGAAGTGACGAATCAAAGGGAACCAAACACAAGATGAAGACCAAGCCACAACCCTTCCCTCCTACCATTTACAATTTACCTACCCCACCTCATGCTTTTATTTATAAAATCTTGTATATTTTATAATATATATATATATAGGAAAGTTCAAATGTGAACTTATTTTTGATTGTGAACGTGAGGACGAATCTCAGCCACTTATCCGGTCAATAAAGGCGGCTTTGACCTGGTTCCCCTCCTTTAATAATCTCCACCCCCCATGAATCGCGTCAATCCTCCGTGATCGCGTCCACCATAACCGAAGATGTGTGGCTGAGATTCGTCCCCACGTTCACAACAAAAATTGAGTTCACATTTGAACCTAACCTTATATATATATGGACGGGTTCAGTAACAATTTACAAGAATGCAGGGAGCTTTTTTCATGTACAAGATCATATGTGGTTATGTACTAACTGTAGTGGACGACTTTTGAGACCACTTAAGTCGCATGTAAAGTCGCCCGCATTATTTATGATTTTGTACAAAATCACATATTATTTTGTAGATGAATCATATGTGATTTTGTACATGAAAATTTTCATGTACAAAAATCATTGGCTGAGAATTGTTCCTTGTATTATCGTAAATTGTTACCGTCCTTGCATGAACTTTTCTCTCTCTATATATATATATACACATAGAGAAATGTTCAAAATGAGAATTTTGTAAATTTAAAAATAAAGGAACACCTTGTGAACCACATATGATGTGGGTCCCACATAATATTAAATTATTTCCGATTTAATATTAAATAATAAATGATTTAATATTATGTGGACCCACATCATATGTGGTCCACAAGGCGTTTCTTTGTTCCTTTAAAAATGGATGGTTCTCGTATGATCCCTCCCATATATATATATATATGGATGGGTTCAAATGAGAACTAAAATTTGGTTGTGAACGTGAGGACAAATGAGAATGCCACACGTGTCTCATTCAAAGAAATATTATAGTATATATTCAGTCTGAATATACAAAGTTACTTTCAATCTGAATATTCATTTGTATATTCAGACTGAATATATACTAGACTGAATATTCCTTTGTATATTCAGTCTGAATATTGCTTATTTTGACACGTGTCATGCTCTAATTTTTATTCTCACGTTCACAACCAAATTTGAGTTTGCATTTGAACTTTCCTCTCTCTCTCTCTCTCTCTCTTTCTCTCTGTATATATATATATATATACATATATATATATATATATATATATATCAAATATATCGTCTCTCTATTAACATGTTAAATATGAGTTTTTGAATCAGACACAAATGGTTTATATGGTGGCACGGATCATCGTTTCATTCCTACGTCGTGGTGAAAAAAATTGTAGGGTCGTGAAAAGTGTCACTGTATCAATTTTTTGTGTGTCACCATATATATATTTTGAAGTTATAATGTGGACATAAGTTTTCTTTGGTAAGTTGGTTGCAAGACTTTTCATCCACCAAGGACACAACCATGTTTTTTTAAAAAATTTGCAATAAAATAGTTGAACACATGACCTCACATATAAAAATAAATGAACAAACTAAGAGGCCCATGATTATTTTGTGAAATTCGTTTTTTGTAGTTAAATGATACCACCATTTAAAAAAATTATGGGTTGATCTCTTATTTGAACAAGGTTCCCTATGTAGACTATTGTGAATCCATCTCAAAGAAAAGTTATCTAATTTAAAAAAAACGATTATTTAATATTAGAATTTATTTATCAAAAACAAAAATGAATATTCGATATTTTTCTCATTTTGTCATTTTAAATATTTTTATTATTTTAATTTATAGAGCTTTTTAATATGATATGAACTTTCATATTTGATTATACGTTTCAAAGAGTCTATAGTTTTAGTACACAAGTATAACAGAACCTCAAAACAAATTTAAACCGCCTGAACAAATATATAAAATTGGTTGTTAATTTTTGCATTTAATTTGTTGAAAAAGTGTTTAACTTGATTAATATCATGCAATGAAACTTTTTATACATTTCAAGGTTGATTTATATTTAATTTCTAATTACTAAAACATAAATTAGAAAAGAGTTGTTTGTAAGTTTTTTGTATTTAACAGCATAAGCAAACATAGCATGGTTATCGTGATCTTTAGATAATCTTTTCTATTTGATTGACTTGTTGTTAAGAAAAATACATGTGTGACGAGAGAGTTGTAGCCTTGTAGGTATATCATCTACTTATTATTAAACTGTTGCATTAGGGTTTTAATTAAGCCCATGAATTTTCATATAACCTTCAATTTAACATGTCATCTCAGTTAAAAAACATTGTTCGTTTATTGTCTATCATTTTACAATGGAAATAAAATTAAAATTATTTATGTTTATTGATTAGATAGACAATAGGGCATCTAACTAACAGACTGTTAGTTCATCATCTGATTGTTCAATTTTATAATTTTAATAGGTCAAATTAGTTTTTTAGGTTTTTAACTTCAAAAATTAGTTCTTCTTGATCTAAAGTATTAACTATTAACATCTAATTTAATAACATTAAATAAATTTTGAGGCATATTGAGTTGTAATACATCCTACAACTTTCATTCCATTTCAATGGTATTTTGACCTAAGCAATATATTATGGGGTTAATGGAGTGAAAATAGAAAGGAGTACCACTTCCTTGTGCTTCAAAATCTTGTTTGGTTGCATTTGGCAATGAAATGGAACATTTCATAGTAAATTTTAAAGTATTTGAAAAGTCGGTTTTTTATATTGTATTCATGAATAAAATAAAATTACAGATTTTGCCCATCCTTCTTTCTATTTTTGTTAGTAAGGGGTATCATATGCCCATGTTTTGATCATACCTTTATTTTGAAAACTAAACGTTTGATGAATCGTAGGTACAATATTTCTTTGTCTTGTTTGGCTTATTATCTCGGTAATTCTGTTAGCAATGGGAGGGAGGGAGGGAGAGAATATGTAGGAGGGTGTATGTGAAAACCTTTAAAATCTTTTTTTAATTATATAATATTTATATACGTCAAATGTAATAAATAAACTTACATATCCTGTTTCATATTTGGTGAAATTTGAACTCCTGACCTCCCATGAAATACAAATACTCGAATACTGCTACGCCAAATACCCTTTGATAATTGTCAAAAATCTTATTGAATGAATATTATCTTTATTCATTTTAAACTTATATTTAGATATTAACATCAATATAAATATCAAACTTGTAACTTCATGAAGATTTCATTTGTTGCTAATTATATATCAGTCGTAAACACATGGACATGTTATCTTCCAAAATTGGAACCCATGTTCATTCCGATATTCTACTAGACTATTCCAAAATGTTGATTCTCTTCTAGACAATCTGTTCTATATATAATCATCAATTAAGATGACAATTCGTAATGAAGTAACATATGGAACAAGTTGTGCCTTTTCAAGACCATATTTCCAACATAAAAATGCATTGATCTTTATTTGAAATGTTTCTCCAGACTTACCTTTTTTAGTTAAAATAAAATTTTGGACGAAAAAAACCATATATACGTAAATCATTCCACCATTTGATGGGATGTCTTTCCAGTTTCCACCATACAAATTTGGCTCATTCTAGGAGTTCATCAAGTTGAGCACATTTTTAGCATAGTATAAATATGTTATTACTTATTTTTACCATGATTTCAATTGTTTTATAGATTATTGGGTTAATCTTACTTTAGGGCTTGTGGTGTTATAAATTATATCAGAGCAATATCCCCTCCAGATGTAACGAGTCGAACTTATGCATCTTTTAAGAACATCAGCCAACCTCCAAGTTGGGATAAAAATGGTATCATTTTAGGACACAAAAATATGGTTAGAACTTGGATATGATCTTATACATGCCAATAATTTGTCTAATGGATGCCATGTTTCTACCTCTTAACAAGTCTATTAATCCATCTTTCAAAAACTTAAACATATTTTAAGAATGAAAACATTACTCACAATAATTGTACAATGATAGTTTATTTAACTCTAAGATAACTCAAATTTATATGTATCTCTTCCATAGGAAACATGTTTAATTTAAAAATAATTTCACTACATGATTTTTTTGATAACCTGTGTGCCTTCTTCTAACATTAAATTGATATTCATACCTACAATCAGGGGCGGATACAGCCCTATAAAGCGGGGGTCCTATCCCCCCAGTGAAAATTTTAAAAAAAAAATTATTAAGGCTAAAAAACATAAAAAATACTGAATATAACCTTAATTCCCCCCAGTAGAAAATTTCAAAGGACCCCATCTTGTCGGCAATTGATAAAAACACTAAAAATAGTATATTGAAATCAATAAAAAACCCGAACAAAACCTTCGAAATCCACAAAAACACTAAGAAAATCCCTCAAAATCGATAAAACAATAAGAAAATCTCTTGAAATCAACTAAAAAACTTTTAAAAAGTTTCGAAACACGTCGGGTGAATTTACGCGTATTTAGTCTACCTTAATGGGACCCCGGTGGACAAAAATCCTGGATCCACGACTGCCTACAACATGATAATGTTGATGTCTGATCTGATATCACGGCAGAAAAAAGCAACGACGTGTAGTCTTTATGTAAACAACCCAAAGTCAAGCTTTATTAGATGTTGAAAAATAAATGAAAAACATTTCGGATCTGTTAATACATGTCACTTTGGATTAATTTGTCTAACACTTTCTTGTGCGATTTTTATTTATAAATAACTAATATTGTTAAAACTATAAATATTAAATTAATAATTTAATAAGAATATAAACACATGAATATATTTTTTGTACGATTTTTGCTACATTAAACATAATTCTTTTACGTTTATTTATTAAGATGTTATTTTTAAAATATATATTTATTTTAAAATTCAAGAACTAATTAGGAATGACGTATTGGGTGGGGGGTTAAGTTGGCGACAATCTCGTCGACGTATTTGGAGGATTGGCGCAACAAAAGTGGTGGAGGTGGAATGCCTTTGATCAGCCAACTCCATCAAGGTTGGACCACCTTTGATTTTGATTTTTGGATAAATCATTAAAAAATACAGATAAAAAATTATATATATATATATATGTATATATAGAGGAAAGTTCAAATGTGAACTCATTTTTGGTTGTGAACATGAGAACGAATCTCAGCCACTTATCCGGTCAATAAAGGCGGCTTTGACATGGTTCCCCTCCTTTAATAATCTCCACCCTCCCATTAATCGCGTCAATCCTCCGTGATCGCGTCCACCATAACCGAAGATGTGTGACTGAGATTCGTCCTCACGTTCACAACCAAAAATGAGTTCACATTTGAACCTAACCCTATATGTGTATATATATATATATATCTATACTATATTATAAAGCATTTGGCCAAAAACTCTTAAAAACATATTATTATGCAATAGGTACAATTGATTAAAGCATAATTGCTTAAAATTCAATAATACAAATTATACATGCATTGGTACAACTTATTAAAGCTTCATGTTTGAATTCGTGTAACTAACTATACAACTAACTATATAGATAAACATCTAATTTTGAATATAAAAAATCTAACATATAATAAGGATAATCATTCAACTCTAACAAAATGCTTAATTTATTATATTTATAAAAAATTATATTATTAAACCTAAATTATAATTTAAAAAACGGAATTAAAAAAAGTACACAAATAAAATCGTATTATAACATTGGTAGAGACAAAAAAATAAAATAAAACATTAAAATTAAGATGGATCTCGCTATATTGCGCGAGTACCCTTCTAGTATATATATATATATATATATATATATATATATTTTATTTTAAGGTTCAATATTGTATATTATAACAACATATTTTGAGTTAATTTTTATTTTAGACATTAGACCTATTTTTACGTAAAATATTAACGCATTTTAAGGGTCATTTACCAAACATTTATAGGGTAAGTTTATGCTGGTATGAGTCACCATCCATACTAACCTAATTGGATAATATTCTAAGTCATTAAAATGAGTTATTGATAAGTGAATTCTATCTGATAAATGCTTGGTAGAAAAGAATATTTTTCTCTCACCTAATAAGATTCTTGGTTTTTCATTGCCTTTTACCAGTTAAATTTTTTGTCTATCGTTAAGGTTTATCAACTAATTGGTTTGACCATAAAATTCGGATACAATACAACAATTAAAGTACAAATTATGTGGACGAAAATGGAGAAACGTTATTATTTTGAATAAAAATTATGTTGTTTAGTATGAAATTGGATTAAAATACGTTGCTATTGTAGTCATTTAATCTTTTTATGTAAACCAATGGACGGTTTATCCAAAAGATATGTCTTTTTTGTATTATAGTAAAGAAAAAAAATAACGTATAAAGATCTCAAAAATTGATCACTTTTGAAAAAATAGTATTCAGTGGATCAAGTTTTCTTTTGATATTTATTAGTCATCAACCAAAACGATTGGCCATCTCGGCACAAGGACCACTAGGAAGAATGTTTCATATTTGAACCAAGGCTATGTTTGGCAAAGTATCAGATAAACTAGTTAGTAGCTGATAAACTACGCAAATGATCAATAAACTAGCTGATGAAAAATAATAATTTTTGGTAAAACTAACTTATAAGAATGTAAAATAACCAAAAAGGGAATATTAAAAATTAAACAATTACAATATTTTTAAAATATAACTAAAAACAAATATTTGATAATATATATATATATATAAGTTCAAATGCAAACTCAAATTTGGTTGTGAACGTGAGTACAAATAAAGCGCGACATGTGTCATAATGCAGATTATTCAGACTGAATAATCAAAGAAATATTCAGACTGAATGGAAGGTGTCGCGCTCTCATTTGTCCTTATGTTCACAATCAAATTTGAGTTCTCATTTGAACCCGCCCTCTATATATATTAATTTATATTATATATTAATTAATACAAACAAGATGATAGAAAAACTAAAAAAATATAATATATTAATTAAAAAAGTTCAAATAGATTATTATATATATTAAAAACAAAGAAAAAATAATGTATTGATTAAAAAATTCAAATAAATTGTTATATATATTATAATAATTTGAATTTATTAAAATAAATTTTAGAAAAAAATCTACCATTTATGATTTTAAATAACCTTATATATAATATGAATTAAATTTTTTGGCAACTACACATATTCTAATTAATTAATAATTTTAAAAAAATTATTTAATAATTAAATTAAAATTATTTTGAAGAATTTTATTATTTATAAAACAAAATAAATATAAATTTAATTGTTATGTTACATAAACATATTTGTAATTGTTATATATTTTTATGATAATTAAATATTTTGAATAATAGTTAAAGAAAATTATAATATAAAAATAACTGAAAATAGTTAATAAATAATATTAATGTATAATTTTATAATTTATAATTAATAATTAATAGTTTATTAGTAATTTATATTAATTAATATTATATTTAATATTTATTTATAATTAATAGTAACTAATATTAATGAGAGTTATAATTGAAAAAAGTGACAATAAGCTCCAAAATGCTACTCCAACTAGCATTTCAATAAGCTAGCTTATGAGCATCCAAATGTGTACGGTGTACCCTAAAAATATGCTAGCTTATTTTTGTCAAACAATACCTAAATGACCAACGTGTTATAGCGTTATGTTTAATAATAACAACGTTAAACAACGAAAAAGTGTTGTATTTGTAATTAGAAGTCCAAATGTTTTTTAATACCCATAAAATAGAATAAAAATGTTTTTTCAAATACAAACATCAACTATGACAATTTAGATAAATAAAAAGAGGTTCATGCGATGATGATAACAATTTAGAAGAACACGAGAACAATCATCAGCCAATCATTTTATACATGAAATTTTTCATGTACAAAATCACATATGATTCACATACAAAATCATATATGATTAGCCGAGACCTTTCCCGCGACAAAAGTCGTGCGTGTCATTTTTTATGCTAGTACAAATTCACATATGATTTTGTACATGAAAAAAAAGTTCATGTACAAAATGATTGGCTGAGGATTGTTCTTGCATTCATGTAAATGGTTACCGTTCTCAAATGAATCCGCCTCTAGATAGATATGAGTAATTCTAAATAAACCAGTGTACTCGATTAATTTAAATAATCTTATTTTGACGTTTTAAATTAAACCTAATACAATTTCCTATTCAAAACTATATATATGGATAAAATTGCAATAATTTAATACTTTATTCTATCAAATATGTCGTATCCTCGGTTAAGACTTTACAGTATAATTCTGTTTCGTCGTGCAAAAACCAATTACTACACATGGCAAAACCTGAAAATATTTGTGTTTGCACCAAAATTTAATACGATTGTTTTTCAATTTATTTGATTTTAGATGTTATTTATAAGTTTATAAGATAAATTTGACCAAAAAAAGTATTTAATTGATGGGATATATTGAACCTAAAAGGCATTTGGAAGGTTGAATGTATAATGATGGAAATTTTGAAAGTAGTTGAAAGTTCCAACTTTAAAAGTGGATAATCGTGAACTTTATTTGCATGGGTAACTCATGAAGCTAAATGTGCTTTCGATTCAATTTCTATGGAACTTTTTAGGTGTTAGACATTTTCCCCTATTTAATTCTTTTTTTTTTTAACTTTTTTTTAACAATTTATCCTATACGGATGATAAAAAAAGAGGTTTTTAAGCTCTTTATAAACCTTTAGTTATAGGTTAACAATAACTTTTTATTTGAAAAAGAACATGGAATTACAAAAATCAAAGGGTACAACAGGAAACAACAGAAGGAACTGTGAGATGCGGTAGGAAGAAGGAAACAAACAAAAAAGAAGAAAGAAACCGAAGCGGAGGAAGTAACCTTAGTTCTCGAACAATCCAATTAACAAGGAGGCCACTCTATACTGCAAAAGCAAGCACGTTGTTCATCATGAAGACTACTGATCACTCAACTGGTTGAAAGAAAGTAGAATTGGTTTTTTAGTCCACAAAATGGATCCTTTTTGATACCTCTCGAAAACTTGGATTTGAATCTCGACGAATTGAATGTTAGCAAGAACCAATGTTTTTTTTTAAAGATTATGCTATTACAATGACTTTAAATCAGGAACCAATGTTGCAGCCAATGTGAGTAGGGGTGAGCAAATGGACCGAACCGGTTTGGAACCGGAACCGGAAATGCGATATTAGTATAACCGATATCAATTACAAAATCAAGCGTAAAGTAATCCCAAGATGTTCAAAGTTTAATCAATTACAAAGCGTAACATAATCCCAAAATATTCAAAGTTTAATACTAAATCAACCAACAAAAATCATCTTCTAATTTTCCATTGCTCTCTTCCCGATTGCTTTGTCATCTTCTAAAAATCATCCCAAAATATTCAAAGTTTATATCATGGTGTTTTAGGATAGAGAGGTGAAATCTTTTTTTGTTACAAAAGATATACTTTTTAATTTTGAAAAGTTATTTTGAGATATTATAAAACATAATAAATTAATTAAATTAGGATTAGATACTCATTTAAAATTCCGGGCCGGTACCGGTTAATTACCCGAAAAATTGGCACCGCACCCGGTTTGGAACCGGAACCGAATATGGAGGATTTGAAGAACTGAAAACCGGACCGGTTAGACTATACCGGTGCCGGTGCCGGTTCGGGCCGGTTCTTATGGGTCAAATGCTCACCCCTAAATGTGAGGAGATATCACCCCTTTAATAACACAAAAGTTTGGATGTCTAGACTCCCAAATCAGTGTTGATTCCCCACCATTGGCGGAATCTATCCCAAATCCGTTTTACAAGTGTATAAGTCACCAACTAGTGGTCGATTGTGTGTACCAATAACTTTCACCATGGTTTTAAGTTCAATTCAAAGTTACTCGGTCAATATGTTGCTTTGGGCTTTAAAGTGTTACAAATAGTATCAAAGTCAAGAACCAGATTGGTGTATCAACAAATGTTGCTTAATAAGGGACTGAATATTTCCTCTATTAGATGCATTTTAAAAATTTCAGTCCAAGTGTGGACAAAGTAAACAATATTTGTACAATTGCGCTGAAATGTTACATCTTTTTAATTAATTTTCAAGAAAAAATCTATCGGCTCAGATTTACAGTTTGGATATAAGTCATTATCATATAACATGGATGACAATACCGATCATGGTATACAAGATTTCTTTCGGACCTTGACTTGATTCAGGTAAGTCATAGTAAGTACGTTGGAGTCAAGACATTTTTTTTCTTTTCTGTCACTAATTGTACATCTTATTTTTGAGAGGGAGCGAAAAGGTAAAAAGAAGTTTTTGAATAAGGTGCGCAAGTGCAAGAGACCAAATATGTAAAATTTGGAAATTACATTGGCAATTGCGAAATTGATATTGCGACCAAATTTTACATATTTGGACTCTGAAATTGCGAACCTAGTTCAATTTTTTTGTTTACATTTTCACCCATTCATAATTGCAAACTTCGCAATTACGAACCTGATGATTACTTTGATAACTTTTGAAAGAAATGGACCAGAATGTTAAACCGCAAGTAAAAAATTGACTGTTTTAATTAATTTTCCCATTCATAATTTATTATTTTAGGAACCAAAATAAGTCTAATTTTATTTTCGTTTTTATTTTATAAAACATGGATTTGATTACCTGGTCTTTTAAATCACAATTTTTGAAAGTTAGAGATTGTTTACTAAAACTTATTCGGGTATAGGGGTGTAAATGAGACGAGACAACTCGCGAGCTACTCGAGATCGTCTCGGTCAAAACTCGGTCAACACTCGACTCTAACTCGAGCTCGACATACTAACGAGTCGAGTCGAGCTACCTGAAACTCGACTCGATAAGCTCGTGAGATACTCGAATATATTTTATATTATGATTTACAAAATATAATATAAAAAATTTAGTAACAACTAATTTAATATAATAAATCAATAATAAGATAATAAATTAAAATTCTAAACTTAAAATGAAAAGAAACCATCTAAAGTTAAATTTTGTCCCACATCGATCAAGTGAAGGCAACTCATCTTATTACCCTCCTATATAAATAGTCTATCATCCCACATTGGCAACCTAGAGGGATTCAACCTCATGACCACCTATATAAATAACAATTGTAGGGGTGGTGTGCATTGTCCAACTTTGCTAAGCTGGATACTTGAACTAATTAAATGTTTAATTTTATCTTTTTGGTTTAAAACATCTTGGAGTACCCTATAAAATTAAGTGGGTGCACCTTTTGGGTCCTTAAAAAATTTCTATTGAAGCTTATTTATTGAGTGGGTTTGTTTTGAGCTTGAAACGAGCTTTGAATCGAGTTCGAGTTCGGGCTTGGAAATTAGATTTCGAGTTCGAGTCGAGTTTGGATTTTTATTACTCGTGAGTTTTCGAGTCGAGTTCGAGCTTGAGAATTAGGTTTCGAGTTCGAGTTGAGTATAATCTCGACTCGCATCATTTACACCCCTATCCAGGTAAGTGTTTACTGGCAAAATTCAACACTATCACTTACTTACCGGGTGAGATTTTAGTCTACTAAAATGATATCGTATGCAACAATTTACCCGATAAGCGTTTACCATGGTAAGAGCCGTCGTCCTCACTTACCAGTTAAGACTCTCGGTCATTGTCTTTGCTCTTATTGCTCTTACCAGGTAAGATTCTTGATCATTGCCATATTCATCCGGTAATGTAATATGATTTGATAAGGGTTTACCCGAATAAGCATTTGGTAAACGGCCTTTTAGTTTTCTTAAAATAGGATACAAAAGAATTTTGATTCAATTTTTATACAATTTGTGGAATTAAATAACGAATACCATCCTATCTACTAGGAAAAAGGTAATAAATAATACAACTTGATCTAAGATTTTTCTTGAAATATGAAGGTTTATGATAAATCGAGACAAAATAATGTTAATTAAATTATCAAATTTACTAGTATATCATTTTCATTATTATAAAAAAATATTTTAGAAAAAGAACAACTTTAAAATATGAAATAAATATCTCTTTGGTTTTTAAGTAAAATATATATCAAACAATCAAAAAATTAGACTTTCAATAAGAATTATAATTTTTTGACAACATAATTTATTAATATTAAAAAACTAGAACATGATAATAAAATTTAACATTCCATTCAATCACTTTCATCATTCTATTGAGTATGTCATTCTACTATAAACAACCAAACAATTTATTTAGACAATAATATCCATTCAATATATCTTCTCACTTGTACACTTTTATACATGATTGTTGTCAATTTATTTGTAGTTTTTATGCTTACATTGCCACTATCCAAATTAAAATGATTAAATAGATCTATAGACATTTTATATAGTTTTATTTTCGTTTTGTGAGCAAGAATTTTACGTCAAATTAAAATGATTAAACAGATCTATAGACATTTTATATAGTTTTATTTTCGTTTTATGAGCAAGAATTTTACGTGAAATTAAAATGAAAAAATTCAAGAAAGTTACACCATCATATCCTACCATGATCACCAAGTGATTGAAGGAGATCTTAGGGTTTGGGACCATGAAATAGAAAGGAAAATCAATGGAAAATATGTAGGGGTTTTGTTCAATAAAAGATTGAAATTATGGTAACTTTTCAACAATTCTAAACACTTTAACCTTTAATCATGTCTAGTAATCATCATTTTGCTCCCCACTTTCCAACTTTCCTTTTGTAATTCTAATTTTTTTAGGTTAAAGTAAACCAAATTTCTTATATTATGGAACTACAAATCTTATCTCAATATTCTCTTTTTTACTTTGTGATAACAATGCATAATGCTAATAAATTAAAATTTTATTAAAGTTATTTAGATGGTAGAAACTTCTCAAGATTGATCAATTATTATGTCCAATGACTTTATGTCTTATTAGGTTGTTTTACAATAGAACTTGTTACATAGTCTAGTAACATCCTAACATCTAAGGTAACGATATTGTATATGACATATAATTGTTGGTCTTATAACTTAAACATCCATCAAGTACTCTATTAAGACACATAAGGAACTAGGGGTGAGCATGATGACCATTTTTCATGGAACCAGAACCGGCGGTTCCTGGAATTCCGGGACCGCTAACACCGGTTTCTTATATTTTGGAACTGGAACCGGAATCGCCCGGAACCGGTTCCGGTAACGGGTACCCGGTTTCAAGTTTTTATTTTTTTACAATGTATACGATAAAAATGTAAGTATAAACTACAAAACTAATCCGATAAAAAATTTACCAACTTAAAGTAATAAATACAACTAATAGCGAAAACTAATCCGATAAAAAATAATTATTACATAAATAAACTAGAAAGTTGTATCATCTTCGACTCTTCGTCTTTGTAAATCGTGAAGACTGAAAATCATAGACTGTAGAAGTGAAGGTGAACGTAGGTGGCTGCTAATATGCTATCATAAGTTCATAATATAAAAGTCTAACCTAAAAAGAAATATAGCTTTATTAATATACATAAGATATTTTTCATTTAAAATTAGCGGGTACCCGTCGGTTCCGGTTCGGGTACCCAAGGGGTAAAGGTTCCAAAAAAATGAGAACCGGAACCAATCTTGATCGGTTCCGTATTTTAGGAACCGGAACTGGAACCTATGTGATTGGTTCCAGTGTCGGAACCAGCAGTTCTGAAGCGGTTCCGGTTCCAAAGGCAGGTACCCAGTTCCGATGCTCACCCCTACAAGAAACACAATGATGGGTTCAAGAATTTTGGTGATGATCGAAATTTAAGTAACATAATCACTTTTTCTTGAAGGGATCTCAAGGAATATCTTTACAATCAGCTGCTTCCCCAGGCATCAAAAGAGTAAAGCTAGGTTGAAGAATATTACGAAAGTCATTACCACAACTCGTTTTTTCAGATGTTGGTGTTTTTCTTTTAAAAATCTTTTTGTTCTATAACGAAATGAAAAAACAGTTAACAATCAAACGTCAACTAACAAACCATAATCCTAACAATTAATAGTTAATCATCAACCAACAAATTTTGACCCTAACAATTAATTAACATGTAAATACAAATACCAAACTAATAAATATCAAACCAATATAAAAAAAATGACCCACAAACCAAACGAATACAAAACAAGAAATATAAGTAAAGGCGATAGGAAATGGTTGCATGTAGTCACACAGAAGGAGAATCGAAGGTTGACATCGACCAGGCGCTGAAGTGAAGGCCAAAGGGATCAATCCGTGTTTGAACAATGAATCCGAGAATGATATGATAAACCAACGAAGGCCAAAAGGTTTTAGATTAATTAATGAACAACTTTTTAATAGATCTATGTGCTCACTGCTCACCACTCCTTGAGGCCAAGGACTGGGTAGAACCATCATTCGAGGATTAATTTGCAGTCCGATACATTTCCATTATGTTATCTAGCCAAACCCACCACCTTATGTGCCAAAGTCAAACGCTTGTTCTCTCTTCCCCGCTCCCTCTTTTTCGGCATATGCGGCCACAAGTTACCAAAGAAGAGGGGACTATTTCTTTCTCCTTTGCATTGCTCAATCTTTCTTTTCTGATTGAAAATAGCAAGCCACTCTACTACTGACAGTACTAGGTGTGTTTGCCGTCCGGTTTGGACGGTAACCCCCCAAGCCACTCCACTACTGACAATACTACGTTTCTTTAGTATTATGAAAGGTAAAACATTAATCTTAATGTAACACCATTTAGTTATACACATTTTTATTAAATTTTGTAAGTATAAACTAGTCCTTTTTAATTTTTACAAGTTTAGCATTGTAAGAGCTTTTATATAATATTTAATATTATACTATATTTTAGATTTGGATTTATATTTATATTTTAAAGTTAATAAACTTAATTTTATATATTCAACTTATTTTAAAATGTAATTACTTTTTAAATAATTTAAAATATAATAACATATTTGATTAAAAACACATCAGCAATATACGTTAGTATTATAGTGTGTGTGTATATAACTATATTCACACGAAAATAAAACAAACGAACAATATTTAAATTAATGCGTATAATGTGATTTTTATTATTTAATGAAATGTTTGTTTAATACAATTTGATAATTTAGTTCGGAATTAATTATGTATAATATAATTTATTAAGTTAATGGAAATATAAAAAATGTGGGTATAACTATAGAGTTAATAAACATAAAAAAACATTATTAAAAATTTAATAAATATATGAATATTACTAAAAGTTTAATAAACAAAAGTACATCATTCAAAATTTAAATTACTATAGGTAGAAAGAAAATTTATGATTTGGTGTAGAAAACTAATATTCCATTTCCAATTAAAAGAAATTACTATTTACACCAAATAATTTTAATTAGTGTTTGGCCTTCTGAGATGTCCTTTTGAAGAATGGCTACATCTAAACAAAAGTTGAAAATAGATGTTGTAGTAGTTAACTTGACTTTGGGTACCATGCTTGGACCCCTACCACAACTTATGCCTTTTTTGAACTTGAATTAGATATTTTTTTGCTCATAAGTCTAAATTAAGAAAACACATACTTTTTGATGGTTTGTTATGATGTGATTAATCATGATGATGGTAACAGATTAGGTTTCGGATGCTTCTCTGTACACTAAGTCTAAAATAATGAGTTTATAAGTTCAGATAAATAGTTTTGTAAGGCTGAACAACTAGCTCAAAGAAGTTGACATATTTTTTTAAAGATAAAAACAGATTCGAAACAGTAATGGGACTGAAAATATGTGTCCACGGTGAAATTCTATGTGACCCCATGAAGCATTGAATGAGACTTCCATGATTCTAAGGGAAATAGTTTGGCAAGGAGGATTTGGATTGGACACAAATTTGATTATTGATTTTATTTTCGCATATTCTCTTGATAGTAGGTAAAAACAATAAATAGAGATGAATAAAAATAAAAGGCAAGCCAGTAAAAACCCGGGCCCAGGCTTTAAGTCCTGATCAAGCAACCTTTTATTAAGGCTGGGTTAAAGCCGGATCAGGCTTTCTTTTAACCACAAAACCATGTCCAGACCTGAAAAAGCCCGAGTTCTTTTGGCTTACTTGAAAAACAAGCTTGGAAGATTCAAACCGAAAAATTAAAGCCCGAGCCTTGTCCATCTTCATAAGTACAAATGCGTTTAGATTTATTGTATTTCTATGGCTATGTCTGACGTATTAGTCAATTCTTTTTTGATAAACCTAGATATCCAACCCGCTATACGAGCAGACTAATCCTAGGATGACCACCCGCTTCGTGGATAGTCCAAAGTCATCGCATTTGAACCTTCGTGACCACAAGGGGATTTTTTAATCCTCCTTAGATTCGAACCTAGGACCTCCAAGTACGTTTGACCTTTGGAGCATAAGCTCAAACCAATTGGGCACCACCCTTGTGGTTTACCATATTAGTCATTAAATTAGTTATTAGCTGAAAAGCTAGTCATTGGCTAATAAACTGGTTGTCAGTCGATAAACTAGTCATGTTTGTTAACAACTAGCCGATACATTATATGACAATATAAAATAAACTTAAGAGAACATGTTGAAAGAGTAATAAAAAAAACACAAGAGGCATAGCTGGAAGGGAAAAAAAAGTGAGAAAAAAGCCCATGAAGGTCATTGAAACGATGTACTTGGAGTAATTTTTCAAAAAGCTAACCTATAAGCTAGTTTATAACCAACCAAACAGTACATTTTTCAATAAGATCAAAAATAAGCTATCTGATTATTGTCGAGCATGATCTAAGTTATTAAAGATCCATGACAAGGGTATTAATTAAGTTTTGAATGTCGTTCGTTCCTTTCGTTGTTTCTAGGTCTAGCAATCTCAAGGAAATATTGGTACAAAAGAGACGTAATAGGTCAACAGTAGTCGAAAGAAACCAAATATTTGCGTGTAAAGTTATACGAAGGTCCGAGGGTGCAGGTGGGGACTGGGGTGTGGTCTATGATGTTTTTTTATATGTCATTAGGGTCTTGTCTATATATTAATATTGTAACCGAAAGTACACGAATTTTAATTAATTGATACCAAATGACCATATAGTCATATACTATATGGGTTTTTGGTTGTTTTATTATTAAATCATGTACGGATAAAGTTAATTGTATGAATTAATTTATGTGTATAATTTGGAAGGTTTTTCCGTATATGAAATGAACGTGTTTTTTAATTAGTAGGAACAAGTTTAGAATTTTTTTGGTTTTTGTTACACAAAGAAGTTTACCAAATAAGACACTTTGTATATTATTAAGTTGTTAATTAACCATTTCGTATACAATATCTCCCGAAAAACAAACAAACACAGATTTTTTTCGACAAATCTTATTGAAATAAAACGCTAATTCGATTTATCCGTCAACTAAACCAAATAAACTGAGATCAATTAAACCGAATCTTATTTGGTTTGGCTATCAAGTAATTCGAAAAAAAAAAGTTAAAAACCGAATAAACCAATTAATTAAACCGATCGAATAACACCCTACGTTCGTTTTTCTAATACAAAAAATCTTATATGGTTCTCCATTTATTTCAGCTTAACATAGTTGTACGAAGAAGGTTTAATTAGTTTTTTCGACTGTTCAGTTATCAACTTAACCGTCGTTGAGGGTTCGGATAGAATTATCTCACACCCATCTCTAAAAGAATCCATTCCTTCTACAAGTTGTTGCCAAAATAGAAATCCGGCGGCGGCACCACCAACGCTCGCTAGAGTTATAGATTGCATTATATGTGTCATTAAGCAATGCATCTCTTTGGGTCACTATGTAACCTGAATCTCTTAAAGATTTTCCAAATTCCATAAGAAGAATTGGTTTTCGAAGAACATGTTGTGCGTCTCGAATATGATTGTTTACCCAATGTCTCAAGAACTTGAGCTCGGCTGCATTGTCGGGATAAGTTCGTGTGACTGGATTAAACATCCTGCAAACCAAAATTAATTATGTTAAGACAGTGATTTCATTATAAACATCAAAAATGTTTCGAGTGCCATAATAGATTGTTTTATATGACTTAGGTTTATGGGATAAACAATCTGGCATCCTATATAAAAACATAACGATAAGTTTATAGAATGGTTAATTTTGGGCTTTTTAATTAAATGTCCAATTCATTTTCTTATATGATATTATTTGAAAAAGTGACATACAACAACAAATGTTCTATAAAAAGATGTCCTGATAGGACACTCATTTCACAATAGAATGTATAAAACTAATATCACCCTTCTATTTTAAGAATACCCTAAAAAACTTATTAAAACACCCAAAAACATCATATACATATATATATAGATAGAAATATGTTCAAGCGAGAATGGTAACAATTTACGACAATGTGAGGACAATCCTCAGCCAATCATTTTGCACATGAAATTTTTCATGTACAAAATCACATATGATTCATGTACAAAATCATATATGATTCACATACAAAATCATATATGATTAGCCGAAATTTTCCTGCAGCAAAAGTCGTGGTTGTCATTTTTGATCACATATGATTTTGTACATGAAAAAAATTTCATGTACAAAATGATTGGCTGAGGATTGTCCTTACATTCTCGTAAATTGCTACCGTCCTCGCATGAACCCGCCTCTATATATATATATATATATGTATACATATACTTATTGCAACTCCATAAACTTAAGCTTTTTTCCTCCTATAAACCTGATTTTATTGTAGTGTTTTTTGGATATTAATTCTTAAGAGTTTAATGGGATGAAATTTCATACCATAGTTCAGTGTAGGCATGAAATGCTATGAAATCAATGGCGTGGATTCGATTCTCACCGATGAAATCGCTGCCGAGGCGTGCGAAATTAGGGTTTTTTTGAAGTAATGATGGTCCATAAAACCCTTCTGAACCCACTTCTAGCAAGTGATTTATGTCTATGGATTTCAAGTAAGGAACCATCTCTGCAATCCATTTCTTCAAAAGAATTTCATCAAGATTTAATTTCATTGAACCACAAATTAACATGTATCATAACAAAATAGTTGTTTTAGGATTAGATGTTTTAATAGAGTATTTAATGACACTTTTAAGTTTTACGATCAACAGTTGTTCGTCCTATATACACATTTACAATAAATTGTTATGACGAAGTTACTCGACCTAATAAATCGTCGAAAGTGGACAATCTAATAGGACACAAAAAAAAAATAAGTTGTGTTATTGACACTTTTGAAAAATGTCATTAAAAACTGAAGGTGTTCTGTAAAAAGGTTAATAAGACGATTTATTTCTTGTGTCATAATATTAGATTGTCCAAATTTGTTTATAGAACTTGTTAAGTCGCTTAATTCGTCATAACAACTATACTGTAATGTTATTATATATATATATATATATATATATAGAGAGAGAGAGAGAGAGGCGGGTTCAAATGAGAACTTAAATTTGGTTGTGAACGTGAGGACAAAAGAGTGCGCGACACGTGTCATATTCAGACTGAATAATCATCAAAGAAATATTCAGACCGAATAAAACCGAATATAGTATTTATTCAGTCTGAATAATGCTTATTCGGTCTGAATAAACATTATTCAGACTGAATAAATACTATATACGGTCTGAATATTTCTTTGATTATTCAATTTGAATAATCTACATTCATTCAGACAAGTGTCGCACTCTCATTTGTCCTCACGTACACAACCAAAATTGAGTTTTAATTTAAACTTTTCTCTCTCTCTCTCTCTATATATATATATATGACTGGAAATTGTTGGTCTTATAGACTTGAGTCATATTAAATACTCTACTAGGTCCGTCTGGGGCGGACCTATAGTGTAACCCACGGTGGTACGGGCAACCGTATTATTTCTCCGGCGAAGGGTAAAAGAATTAGATTTCTGAAAGGTGCAACCGTATCGTTTTGCAGTGTGCCACCATATATTTCTTAAAACTACAATATGGACACAAGTTTTCTTTGACAGAGTTGGTTTGCAAGACATTTCCTACACCGAAGACCCAAGTTCAAATCTTGCTAGTGCCATTTTCTTGGTTTTTGGTTTTAATTTCAATTTTATTATGTTTCTAAAAAAATGCATAGTTAAAGACTTGAACCTAATATCTCACGTATTAAAATCAATGAACCAACCAACAGACCAATTATGATCTTGTGAAAAATATCTTGACATTTTTTTTATAGTTAGACGGTGCAACCGTTTGAAAAAATTTCTGGGTTCGTGTCCGTTAAGGATGGTTAGACATCCTAAAAAATCCATTTTCTTGTAGTGTATCTGCTACATCTAGACTCACATGTATGGTGGCGCCAGAGAGGTCTGATTGGCAACGAGGCTCGTTCATGAGCTCCCACGCCATTATTGCTGGATCGTTTTTGTATGCTATCCCAGTAATGCTATTTATCCTCGTAAAAACGGTCTGTCAAAACACTGTCTTAAAACCTCAATTTATTCAATGATGATTTTACTTAAACCTCTTAAATCATAACTTTTTTAGAGGAATCTTAAATCTTAAATCATAACTTATATATCGTGTATGATATATACATAATTTTTAAAATGGAAAAAATTAAAGATTTGGGTTTTCCTTGCTCCTATGAACCCAACAAAACATCCTTCAAAATAAAGAAAAGATGAGAGATAAACTAATTAATCTTTTCTGTATTTAAAGAAGAGAGAGAAGTATTCTCAAAAATTAAATTTTGAAAATAAGAGAGTATACTTTAATAAATCCTTTGTCAAGAAAAAACGAAAGAAAACAAAAAATTAATTATTTTATAAATCGTTTGTCAAAGTATTAAATACATTAAATATTTTTATAATATAATAAACGTTGAAAAACCACTATAATTAGATGCAGTTTTTTTAAAGATTTTAAATTTTCTTTTTTTATTTTAAAAAATAATAAAAAATCTAATTAAAAACATTCGGTAATAATTAATAAAAAAGTAAAACACGTACCTTAATATAATTTTTGTAGAATTTCTTAACAATTTTGTTGGTAAAGAAACCATCATCGTTAGGGATGTGTTGTCCATACTCTCTAGTCTCTACCCCATTTCACGTATTGAGCCTTCCCACCATACGCATCAAAATTGTTGACCAAACTCAATATTAGTTTGACTCCAAATCTCTTTGCTTCCCATATTACAAAATCCAATCCATATACTATATATATATAGATGTGTTCGAATGCAAACTCAATTGAGAGTACAAACTACACAAATCAATCATAACCATCCAATCTCTTGATCAACGGTTGAGATTTTTTTATTTTAATTTTGATTTAAAAAAATCGGAAAAGGGTAGTTTTGGAAGACTTTTAAAAAAAAACTAATTTTAATTTAATCAATAATTAGATTACTGATTGGGTCACCAATATAGTGGATCACCGATGTTACACATTTAAGTCATCAAAGTATTAGGTCATCAATACAAGATGAGGTCATCAAGTTAGTACTCATGGTCACCGACACTATATATCTTGGTCACCGAAATTGCAGGTATATTTTCTAAGGTTGTGATATCAAATCACAACTACAAGGGTGTACACTCTCAACACTTAGTGAAATTTGAAGTTCACTAAGTAATGTGTACACTTATCAACTCCAGCCTTACAAGGTATCCACCAATGTGATACATAGGTTGATGTATCACTTAGCAATTTTCAAGAGATAAATTCGTGACTCACAACAAATGCAAGATATGTGGGCAGCAAGAACTTGGGCATTAAACCTTAAATAAAGACATTCTCTTTTATTCTTATAAAAGGAATATTTGTCTTTTAGCTAAAAGGTTTGAAGAGACTTCACAGAGCATGAAGAAAAGAAGATAAAGTTATCTGACATTACGTGCTACAAAGAATGGTTCATCCATTATTCTAGTACAAAGGGAGTGGTCTCTTCCTTTGTCCAACAGATACACTTCCAGCTAATGAATCCTTGACAGTTGTCCACATGCATCCCATGCATGGGCACTACAAAAGGAGATGAAGTCCTTCCCATAAATCTCACGCTTTCAACAAATTTTCAAAGTGATTATTTGTTTGACTCCGGTAATCCTGTGTGTTATAACAGTCTTGTTTTAACTTCTTTAGTGCATAAGTTAATTACTGTTATCTGTGTGTTTAGTTTGATAGAATAGTGTGTCTATTCTTTTCCGCATCAAACTTCCTGTGTGTAAATTTTTGATATTTATATTAAAAAATTTAAAAAGAGTATATTCTGTGTGTTTGTATTCAACCCCCCCCCCCCCCTTCTACAAAACCCTCACTTAGTTAGCCATCTCTCTTTGGGGACTAACAAGTGGTATCAGAGCAGTTGGTTCAATTCAATAAACCAGATCTGTGATGGCTACTACTTCAAATGTTGATGGTACTTTGCAGACCTCCTCCAGTAATACATATGATTTAGGATCCTTGGCCAAACCTCCAAGGTTCAACCCAAGTAACTTTGGGTTATGGAAAAATCGCATGTTATTATTCTTGGAAGGGATCGATTGCAGGTATCCCAACATTCTCAGTGAGGGACCTATTGTTCCTAAAATATGGGCTCGCTTTGGCCCACAAAAAGACGCTGAAGGAAAAGACATAGAGTCAGATGATGAGAGGAGTGATAAAACTGGCAGATATATCATCAAACCTTCAAACAAATTTAGTAAAGATGATAAACGCCTAGTTGCTCTAGACACTAAAGTCAAATTTGCTCTTGCTGTATCTCTTCCTGATAAGGTGTATCACTCTCTTCTTAACCTCCCCACTGCTAAAGAAATGTGGGACACTTTGAGTGTCTTATATGAAGGCACCAAAGAAGTCAAGAAATCTAACAGGATCTGTCTTGTTAGAAAGTATGAACTTTTCTCCCATGAAAAAGGAGAATCTCTTTCTACCTACTTTAATCGTTTTAACTGTCTTCTCAATGATCTCAAAGTTCTTGGATGAGTTTATGATAATGAAGAAGTTCTCTGCAAGTTCATGGATTGTCTCCCAGACTTCTGGGAAACTATCTGTACTTGCATCAAGCAAACCAAGGACTTAGAAATAATGCCTTTAACTGCTCTCTATGGAACTCTTCTCCATTATGAACAAACCAAGAACCAGAGAAAATCTCTTATTAAAGATATCAAATCTTCTTCTGTTGCTTTGATAGGTGATTCAAAATCTTCTTCTTGTGTTCCTAGAATCACCTATCCTTCTTCTGATTCTTAAAACGATATTAAGGAAGACTCTTCTCATCTATCAGATGCATACTATAGTGCTGCTGATGATGAAGGAGAAGAATCAGTCATTGACATACTTTCTGATAGTATGGCAATGATTGCTGGAAACCTTAAGAATAAAATATTTTCTTCAAACCGCTCTAAATTTAATAGAAACCCTTTTTCTCAAAAACCCTCTTCTGACAAAGCAAATGAAGAATGCTTCAATTGCGGATAGAAGGGTCATTTTGCTTCTGAGTGCAGATCAAAAGCTTCCTCTAACCCTAAATCTTCTTCTTCTTATGGCCATGACTTCTCCAAATCAGCTTCTAGGAAGCCTGAAGAGAGAAATAGCGACTCTTCTAAAGAAAATTCTGAATCAAAAGAAACCTCAAGATATAAAAAGTACAAAGCCAAATATAAGAGGGAAAAAGAAAGAAACCAAAGTAAAAGTAAAACTTTGGTTGGTGAGGCTCATTGTTGGGAGGATGAGAAAACTTCTGAGAGTGAGAGTGAGTATGTCACAAAGTGCCTCATGGCCAAAATCGATGAGCTGGAAGACATGGAAAAGTCACTCTACACTACTCTTGTATCTACTGAGGGATCTGCTTCAGGAACAAAGCCCCAGGTACATCCCTTTACCTTTCTCTCTGATGATCAAAAGGTTGATGCCTTTGATTCTTTAACTATTGACTTTTGCAATTTAAAGGATCAAAAGAAAAATGCTGACATGCACATTAAATGCTTAAATGATCAACTTCTATCCTGCTTTTCTAAACTCAAGGACTTTGACAAAATGAAAGCTGATCTAGAAAACCTAAGGTATTTAAATGACAGTCTTTCTGAAGAGAAAACAAAGATTTCCAATACTCTTGAAAAGGAACAGGAGGTTCTTTCTAAGTGGACTAAATCTTCAAAAAATCTAGAAAAGATTCTTCTAGATCAAATCTCTTGTAAGGACAAGTCTGGACTTGGATATGGTAAAGATGATCCTCAACCTTCCGACCTTCCACTTCCATCATCTGAGTGTAAGGCTTTCCTGCTGGTTTCTTCTCTGATGACGATGATGATCTTTTAGATTACTCATCTGAGGATTTTACTTCTGTCCATTCAATAGATTTGTTAGATATGCTAAAAGTAGAGTCCAATGCCAAAAAGTTTGGAGTCTTTGTTAAAGCTAAAGAACCCTCTCCTGAGTCTTCAAAAGTTTCAACTCTTCCAAGCTCCTCTTCTTCTTCTTCTCCAAAACCTATTCAAAGACTTTTAAATTCTCTAAGTCTTCATGAGTCAAGGTACTCCCAGGAACAGCCTTCAAATGTTCGTGAGTATCCCTCTTAAAAAAGATTTTCTCCTCAAAAAAAAAAATTCTAAATCAAAATTTTCATCTAAAAGGAAATCTCAAATAGTTACTGATCTTATTCCTCGATCAGTGAACTTGAAGAAATCAAGAAATCCTGGTAAAGGCATTCTTGAACCAAGACCAGGTGTCGGTCACCCCTCCTCTTCTCAGTCATCAACTTTTGTTCAAAGTTTTGATGATATGGATTTTAAAAGGCCTTTTCTTTAAAGAAGTGCTATAATTGTGGCAATACTCTTCATCTTGCTAAAAATTGCCCAAAATATTTGGATCTTCGCAGAAATAAAATGCCTTCTAATCCTAAAGGACCCACCTCAAAATGGGTACCAAAAGTCTAAATTTGTTTTTGGGTGCAGGTACCAAACAAAGATCATATATGGTACATGGACAGCGGTTGTTCAAGACACATTACCGGAAACAAACTTCTTCTCTCTAACTTCTCAAAAGAAAAGGGACCCACTGTTTCCTTTGGAGGAAATGGAAAAGGGGTCACCAAAGGATATGGTACCATATCAAATTGAACCATCACTTTCTCTAAAGTAGCTCATGTTGAAGGGCTAATGTACAATCTTCTAAGCATAAGCCAAATATGTGATTTGGGTTATAAGGTCATGTTTCAGCTGTGTGTGTGCTTGGTCTTTGATGTGCAGAATAAGATTGTACTGGCAGGAACTCGACTAAACGATGTATACATAATCAACATGAAGGAAAGTGCAATTGGAGAAGCTGTGTGTCTCCTCTCTCAAGAACTAGCCAAACAAAGTTGGCTATGGCATAAAAGGTTCTCTCATCTAAACTTTAAAACCTTGAACAAACTCTATTACAAATTATAGAGGCATGATAGGATCTCTTCTTTATCTTACTGCAAGTAGACCTGATATTATGTTTGCTACTTGTCTGTGTGCTCGATACCAAGCAAATCCTAAAGAATCACATCTGGCTGCTGTGAAAAGGATTTTTCGGTATCTGAAGGGTACCATAAATATGGGTCTTTGGTATCCCAAAGACTCAGGTTTCAATCTCATCGGGTACTCTGATTCTGATTTTGCAGGTTCAAAAATAGACAGAAAAGGTACAACTGGAAGTTGTCAGTTACTTGGTGGAAAGCTTGTGAGCTGGTCAAGTAAGAAACAACATTCGGTGTCTACTTCTACTGCTGAAGCAGAATATGTGGCTGCTGGAAGTTGTTGTACACAGATATTGTGGATGAAAAATCAGCTGTGTGATTATAATCAGATTTTCTCAAAGATCCCAATACTGTGTGACAACTCAAGTGCAATAGCCATTGCCAACAATCCTGTGCTTCATTCAAGATCTAAGCACATTGATATCAGGTATTACTTTATAAGAGATCATGTCTCTAAAGGTGATGTGGAACTACACTTTATTCCCACTGAGTATCAATTAGCTGATCTATTCACAAAGCCCCTTGATGAAGCAAGGTTCAAGTTCCTCATCGGTGAATTAGGTATGATGAATATAGACTAACATATATATATATATATATTATGTGTATGTATATATGATATACATTTATGTATATTATATATATATGTGTGTTATATATTTACATAAATATATGTTTTATATATATTATATACATTTATGTATATTATATATTTATATATATGTAAGTCATATATATAACAATAATATATATATATATATAGAGTCGGTGAGAACCGAGGTGGCACCCCCTCTCTCTTTCATCTCTCCTAATAAAACCCTAACCCTAAAACCATACACACCTTCTCACACCACCACCATAACCACCGATGCCACCATAGCCACAAACACCACCATAGCCACCGACAACGTCGCCCTAGCCGTCGACGGTCACCATCACCACTTCTAGCCACCGATATCGCCACATCGAGCCACCGACAAACCTCCGACAAACACCACTTTCCGACGAACCGCCGACACGCCATCCATCGACGAGCCACCGACGCGCCATCCACCGACGGTTGCTCCCTGTCTCCGACGTGTCACTTTCTGACAAACCACCGAGGGCACACCCACCGACGTAACGTCATCACCCACCGACGTTGCGTCACTTTCCGACGCTGACGTCATCACTAGCCGCCGACGGTCACATCGTCTCTTAAGCCACCGATGTTTTTCCCTGTCTCTCCTAGCCACCGACGTCTCTCTCTCTCTCTCAGATACATCCACCGACGTTCAAACCAGTCACCGAGGTAACCGTTAAAACCCTTCACATTCTTTAACCTTTAAAGATAACCCTTGGTATACCATTCTTAGTGACCAAGATTCTTTGATCTTATCCCTAATGACATCATCAACGTCATTAATGTCAGAGAGCATACGCCGAATTCAACCCTAAAACCCTTAGAATTCTGACCTTTCAATCACCTAACGTCATCATTATTTTTGAAAGTTGAAATTCCCTCTCATATATAACCACTTCCCCCACTTCCTTACCACCTTTCTCGCATCCTCTCTCTCTCTCACCTTACAAGAGCAAAACCTTCAAACCTGCAACTTCTCATCCTTCTTCAATGGCTTCTCCATCAAAATCCACAGAAGATCAAACCATCACCTTTGGATCTCTCTCATTTCCTGCATGCAATTACTTTGGACGTATTGGAACTGATAATGCTCATCCTGAGTATAATGACATCTGTTGGTTCCTTCAAAGATGCCCTCTCCAATATGCTCTTACAGCAAAGCCCAAGATGAGTAAGTTTCTCTTAGGAAACTTTTGGTTGACATGCACATTTGATGCTTCTTCAGATCAGATTCTGGCATCTGTTCTCAGTAATGATGAACATGATGTGATCTTCAATGTGGAAGATGTTCGAAGTATTCTCAAGCTTTCTTCCTATGACTCCTATGAACCTTTTCCTCTTGGAAATGAACACCAAATGGTGGTATCTGTTATGAATTACTTGGAAGAGAAAAAGGGTCAAAAATCAAAGGGTCCAGGTACTCTTCTTCTAAGGAAGAATATGGGGAACATCTGGAACTTCTTATTTGCTCATCTTATTCTGTGCTTAAGCAAAAAGACGGGAGGTCCTGATCAGTCACCATCTCAGATAACGGAACTAGCTCATGCTCTGATATTTCAAAGAAGGATAGACTTTGCAAGCTATTTCTTCAATGAAATGATCTCTTCTTTCTCTACTCTCCGACGTCCTCAGGTACCTTTCCAGCGCCTTTTCTCACTTATTATTAATGCAAAGTTGGCTGACAAACTTGAGAAAAGGGATGATATTTTATATGATCTCCCTCTTCATCAAGTGGGAAATCAAATAATGAAAAAGGCAGTTCTAGCATCCGACAACCCTCTCCGACATTCTATGGTTGAGTTTGCAAGAAATGCAACTCTTGCTTGGGGTGAGAATGAACCCCGTCTTCAAAGAACCTCAGGTATGTCTTCTATCTCTGCTGCACCTCGAGTAACTGATGTGCCCAAATCTCGAAAGAGATCCAAAGCGTCGGGCACATCTACCTCCGCACCCACTGATGCTATGAAGCCAAAAGAACCTTTGGCTTCTACCCAAGCATCTAAAACCCAAAAGCGGAGACACTCAAAAAGCCCCCCAAAGACTTCCTCAAAAAAGTCTAAGGGTACCCAAAGGGTTAAAACTCATATGCCATCTACTGACTCCCAAAAGTTAGTAAGTGTTGAAAATATCCTCACCAAACCCAAGGAACACTCAACCAAACCCAACTCCTCCATGCCCTCCCAAAAGGACATGGTTGTACAAAGGGACACCCCTATTATTCTTTCATCAACTTTCTCCTTAGTTGATGAAGAAGACTTGGAGTCTCCCATCCAAGGTGCCTCTTCACCACCCCGTGAGCTCTCACAGCTCCCTTTCCACACTCCACATGAGAGTGCATCACAACAGATGCACTTGATGGAGCATCCCATTTACAGACTTTTTATTTTCCGATACTACACCATGGACACGTACGTCTCCCGTACAGGCCAAGGGTGGTGAAGAACCCATTACTGAGGTATCCCCTCATAGACACTCTCCTAAACATGTCTCCCCCACATCTGCTAAATCCCCCCCAAGTAAACCTACAGGTTTGGTGGATTATTCTTCTTCTAGTGATGATGATGCTGATCAACCACCAAGGCCTCAACCGTCTGCTCCTTTGTCTTCTCAACAGGGAGCTGATCTTATGAAAGCTTTCACCAGTTTCACTCGTGACACTGTTAGCCGGGTGGAAGTTTTGGAAGAACAAGCAGCCAAAGAAATGGAAAGAATGGCGTCTTTTTCCTCTACTCAACAGAACATCATGGAATCTCTTGCCACTATTATTACAAAAATTGACAAGATTCCAATCTCTTCTCCAACAGTTGAACTTGATGTCGATGGTTCTTTCTTCCAAGATCAAGACGGATTTGTTCTTCAAAGGATTGAAAGAAAAGTTGATACTATGGCTTCTGATATAGAAAAAATCAAGGCTTTTCTCTCTTCAGTGGGTTACAAGGGTTCAACCACTGAGGGGGAGAAAAATAAGAAGGCCAATGCTACCACCTCCACAGCCGCCGACGCCGCCAAGACAGCAGCCGCCGACGCTACCAAGCCAGCCACCGATGTGGCTCCTCCAGCCACCAATGTGGCACCTCCAGCCACCGATGGTGGTGTGGCCACGGTCACCAAGGTGACTCCCCCTCTGGTCACCGAGGTGACTCCTCACGAGGTCACCACTGTCACTGACCCCCTGGTCACCGAGATACCTGAAGCAGCTGTTGAGGGGGAGAGTATCAGTGCTCAACCCCTTGAAACTAAAGAAGAGAAGAAAAGAAGAGAAAAAGCCAAAGGAAAAGGAAAAGAAGCCTCTCTCTTTTGAAGAACAGCAAGAAGAGAGAAAGAAAAAGAAGAAAATAAACAGATGTCCGGAAGCTGACACTCTTAGACTTCAGCTTGCATCATTACTCACCGACGCTCTTGGGGTAATTTTGACTGAAGCAGAAAAGGAAGAAGCAATTAGAGCTCAGCTTGAGTATGATCAAACTAATGTACTCAAGTTGGCTCAAGATGAGGCCACCCATGCCATGATACCAGATGCTATTCAGGCTCAGAAAGATGAGCTTGAGAACTTAAAGAAAAAATTTGATGCTATGAAAATGGTTGATGAAGCCAAGAAGACCAAAGAAGTGGAGTGGTTCAAGAGAAGGCTGAAAACAAGAAAGGATAAGTCCAAGATTATCAGTGCCACCATCCAACCTCCAACCAAAAATTCTCCCAAGTTACTTGTCACCCTCAAGAGAGCTGACCCTCTCTCAAAGGTTTATGAGGTTGAATGGTTGGAAGTCCTTGGAATAACAGAATGGATGGAGGTTGGAAAGTGTATCTCAAAGAGCAAAAGCAAGTACAAGGAGCTGGTACTTAATATTCTCAGAAAACTCTTCATTAAAATGCTCAACATTCAAAAGGAGAATGATATTCTTGTGACTTGTCTTGAAGCACAGCAAATGTACCTTATACAACAAGGTCTCAAAGGAGAAGTCATCACAGCTCCTAAAAATAGAAAGAAGGGAAGTTTTGCCATGCTTCATGAAAGAGGCATCAAGATAAATGTTTCGGGTATGGATCTTTCCATTCCTACTCCTATTGCTTACCCGGAGCAAACTATGCTGACTACTCCTGAGCTTGGGGTTTTCTTTGAAGACATCTTTGGAAACATAGGTTTCTTCAGAGCTTCTGACATCCCAAGGGCTCACAGCTCTTTCCTCTCTGCTATTCTAGGAGTGCCTCCAGTTGAAGACCATGGAATCACAAGGCTTATCTTGGATGAGCTAAAAAGAAGAGAACTCACTCCTTGAATATTCTTCATATAGTGTGAACTTTATTAATCATGTACTCTGTGTGTTGTACAATGTTGTGTGTTGATTAATAAAAGTTCATACTTTTCTTCTTCAAAGATTCTTGTTCATATTCTTATTTTTTCTGCACATATTTATACCTATACTGTATATACTCATACTCAGTTTAAAAAAATAAAAAAAAAATATGAATCTGAGTCAAAAGAACCCAAAAGAAATAGAAAGGGTCAAAAAGAATTCTTTTCTAACTTACAGGTATCATCATCAAATAGGGGGAGATTGTTGGGTCACCGATGATTTGGTGATGAACCACCTTCCTTTGTATGATTGAATTTTTATAGGTTCTTTTGAAGGTCTGGAATATGCTTCAAGTATTGGAAAGTCAAAGACTATTCAATCAAGGGTTGTACATCAAAAAGTGGAATTTTGGATGTACCAACTAACTTCAATATTCAGATCAAATTGCCAAAGTCAAGATTGGGTCACCAATATAGTGGGCCACCGATGGTACACATTTAAGTCATCAAAGTATTGGGTCATCAATATAAGATGAGGTCATCAAGTTGGTACTCATGGTCACCGACACTATATATCTTGGTCACCGAAATTGCAGGTATATTTTCTAAGGCTGTGATATCAAGTCACAACTACAAGGGTGTACACTCTCAACACTTAGTGAAATTTGAAGTTCACTAAGTAATGTGTACACTTATCAACTCAAGCCTTACAAGGTATCCACCGATGTGATACATAGGTTGATGTATCACTTAGCAATTTTCAAGAGATAAGTTCTTGACTCACAACAAATGCAAGATACGTGGGCAGCAAGAACTTGGGCATTAAACCTTAAATAAAGACATTCTCTTTTATTCTTATAAAAGGAATATTTGTCTTTTAGCTAAAAGGTTTGATGGGACTTCACAGAGCATGAAGAAAAGAAGATAAAGTTATCTGACATTACGTGCTACAAAGAATGGTTCATCCATTATTCTAGTACAAAGGGAGTGGTCTCTTCCTTTGTCCAGCAGATACACTTCCAGCTAATGAATCCTTGACAGCTGTCCACATGCATCCCATGCATGGGCACTATAAAAGGAGATGAAGTCCTTCCCATAAATCTCACGCTTTCAACAAATCTTCAAACTGATTATTTGTTTGACTCCGGCAATCCTGTGTGTTATAACAATCTTGTTTTAACTTCCTTAGTGTATAAGTTAATTACTATCATCTGTGTGTTTAGTTTGATAGAATAGTGTGTCTATTCTTTTCCGCATCAAACTTCCTGTGTGTAAATTTTTGATATTTATATTAAAAAATTTAAAAAGAGTATATTATGTGTGTTTGTATTCCCCCCCCCCCCCCCCCTTCTACAAAACCCTCACTTAGTTAGCCATCTCTCTTTGGGGACTAACAACAACACTTATAACTCATGTCCTATATATTAGTTTATTAGAACACCTAGACATTTTGTACGTCCTATAAACTTGATTTTGTTGTAGTAAATTTTATAAACCAAGATATCCTTAAAGAACGTGGAGTACACGAACCTATAAAGCTTTACTTAGAATTAAGTGAAAGAAGGTAACCTGAAACATATTCTGGTTATAAACGCCAGGAGAATATTGCAAGGAATTTGGTCCGCCGTCGTTGAACGCCATTGTTCTTCCGATGGTAAGGTTACACGCAACAGCTTGTTCGAAGGCGGAGGTGACTTTAGACCTTTGGTTTGGATCGGCAACCATAACCATTAACCAGTGAGCATTGAACCCGTTCCCATAGAATAGTGCACCATCTAACGTAATATGGACCCCTTTCACACCTATAAACTCAGCTTTACAAAATATTTGCCTAAACCTTAATTCTTGTCTTATATAAATTTTAAATATTTAATCCTTGTGTTCTATAAATTTTAAATATTTAATCCTAAATTTCATTTATTATATTACTAACTATAATTTGACACTTATATATATATAATATCATTTTTTTCCTCTTTAATATATTTTAATACTATATATATATGGTATTTTTTATATATATTTTGATACTTTTTTTATTTACTTATAATTACTAAAAATAAATAATTTTTTTAATATTTTAATTAGTAACTCTTTTTATTATTTAATCAAAGTTTTATTATTTATTTAAAAGCGGTTGAATTTTTTGTTAATTTTTTTAAAAAAACGAATTGGTTTAAAAAAAATTGTGAATCATTAAAATTATTGATAAATAAGTGACATTTTTTTTCAAAGTTTTATATTTATTTTAAATTATCATTTGAATTAATAACTCTTTTTTATATTTAATCGAAATTTTATTTATTTATTTAAAACCGGTTGGTATTTTTATTAAACTTCTTTTAAAAACAAATTGGTTTAAAATGAGAAAAAAATTACGAATCATTAAAAATATTGATAAATAAGTGATACCTTTTTTTTAAAGTTTTATATTTATTTTAAAATTAGAAAAAAAAATGATATTTTTGATCATGTGGTTTTTATCCACTTTCAAGTTTGGTCCCTATTTCAAAATAATTCTTTTTAGGAAGTTTTTCTTAGCAGATAAACTATTTTTATTTGAAGAGCATCCCAGCCTATATCTAGACTAATCGCAATAAATTATGGTTGCACGACATCGGTTATTTGTTTGTTAAAATGCTAGACGGTTTGTAAACTAATCATTTTAATAAGTTATTTGACAAATGTAAAAATGAAAATAAAAGAAATGTTAAAAAGTTGCATAAACTTACTTACATGATATATTAAAAGAACAATTATAAATTCATCCTATTAAAATAAGGGAATTTAATTATTTTGACCAAAATTGAAAACCGATTTACCAAAATGACCAATTTCTTTTTGAGTTTACTAAAATGACCAAAAATTCCTCGAAATACACCCCGAAATACCTTACTTTCGATCATGTTTTCGAGGCTGTTTAGTGCATTTCGAGCATGCTTTCGAGCATGTTTTCGAGCATGTTGAAAGCAGTATCGAGGGGGTTTGACATAAAGTTTTCGAGGGTGTTCCAACAATTATCGAGGGTGTTTAGTGCATTTCGAGGGTGTTTTCGAGCATGTTTTCGAGCATGTTCAAGGCATTATCGAGGGGGTTTGACATAGAGTTTTCGAGGGTGTTACAAGCGATATCGAGGGTGTTTAGTTCATTTCGAGGGTGTTTAGTTCATTTCGAGGCTGTTCCATCAAATTTCGAGGGTCTTCTTGTGTTTTCGAGGGTGTTCAGTGTTTTTCGAGGGTGTTCAGTATATTTCGAGGGTCTTCTCTGGTTTTCGAGGGTGTTCAGTATATTTCGAGGGTGTTGAATGGAATTTTCGAGGGTGTTCAGGCTTTATCAGTATTTTTTTATAGAATTCAATATCTTCTTTGACCAAACATTTTGTTTTTACCTGCATTGGGAAAAAGCAAGAGAGGTGCCATGTAAACCACTATTCCACCCGTGAAACCTCCCTCCCATCTACCTATTTAAACCCTTCCTTCCTATCTCATTTTCTTGCCAAACCACATATTCTCTCCCAATCTATTTCATTTGTAACAATACCATCTATCGTGTAAGATACGTGTGATTCTTTACGCTTCAAAGACATTGAAGTTGGCAAGGTTTCAAAATGGTTCATGCGCGTAATGTAAGTTTTTCTTATCAAACTTTATCTGAAAAACGGTTGTTGTTATATATCGTTACGTGTGTGTTGCTATGTATGCATTATTTTAGGTGGTCGAACGCACATTTTCCTGGTATACGGTATGATATTATGACATCGAATAGTGCAGAGTCGGTGAATGCACTCTCCCGTTTTGCACGTAGATTACCGATTGTCGGACTATCGGAGTTCTTCCGAGATTTTCAACAACAGTGGTATCTAATTCGGCGGGAAAAGGGAGGTTGATAAAATTTGAACTTATACATCATATATTTTCGCCTTCTTTAACTATAAATTGAATGTAACACAATTTTCACATATTTGTAGATCAAATGCAAAATCCACTCACACCGAAGGCGGAGGAGATAATTCATAAAAGAGCGGAAATGTCTACAACATGGAGGGTACGCGGGATTGGATATGACACGTTCGAGGTAGGGCGGGATCGTAACTACGCAGTAGTCGATATGCACAATAGCAAATGTACATGTCTTGAATGGAATAAATGCAAGTTACCTTGTGGTCATGCCATTGTTGCTGCAAGACATAAGGGGCGTACAGATTGTAGCGGGTTGGCTCGGTATTATTTCAGCTCAGAAACCTATCGGTCAACATATCGAGAGATGATAATGCCAGCTGGACCCCCTGAATCATGGGTCTTTCCAGACGTCCCCCTTATGCCATGTCATCCACCATTAATAACTAAGAAACGTGTTGGGAGACCACGTAACAACGATCGACGTCCATCTCAAGGTGAAGGTCCCATTCAGAGAAGATGTGGACGGTGTGAAGCAGTAGGACATACTCAAGGAGAATGTTTAATTCCTGCCCCTTCAAGCATGCCTCGGAGTAGAGGTTCAAGTAGTCAAACATTTGATAGCTATGATCTAAACATTGATTTCCCTTGATGTTGAGTATTTACATGTTTTACCCCTTTACTTTTCAAATTTTCGTTTTACACCCTTACCTTATCAGATAAACGTATGTAATCGTGCAAATAAATTGTCACCAACGATGCCAAAAGGACATGTTAGAGGTATGTATATATATATATATATATATATATATATATATATATAGGGGAGGGATCAAATGAGAACCACCTCTTCTTAAAGGAACAAAGGAACAAATTGTGGACCACATATGATGTGGATCCCACATAATATTAAATTAAAATATTTATACATTTTAACTTTAACTTTAAAAAATGGCGGCTTAGGGGTAAGATATTTAAAATTTCTGTTATTTTTTTATTTAATTATATACTTTCGAAAGTTTATAATTAAAAGAAAAATATAAAATATTAGAACGAAGTTGGACAATCACATCAATCCTTAGAAGACATGATAAATTAAAACATCTTTTTATTAAGAAATATAAATGATATATTGCATCAATAATAAACAACCACCTAAATCCTTAGAGATATCTAGTTCGGATAAAGATGCTGATAGGAGACGATCCACTCAGACTTCTTGTTGATAAGCTCCTCCAATTCTGTGTACCTTTGTTTCATGAGATTGATCTCCGACTCATCTTTACATATTCCACGTTGTATGGCCTTTCGATGATGCTTCTTTTCTTCGAGTTGCGCCTCTAATTCTACTTGAGTCTTTCGGGTATTTACCCATTCCTCTGCCAACCGCTCAATTTCTTCGTCTGCCTCGCGACACGAGTCTTTAAGTTTTTATGGCATTACTTGACTCGCCGGACAATTTGGATCACGACCCACAAAGTACCTATCTGAATACAGTGTTGGAGTATTGCCATCATGCGTCCTTCTATATTGCCTCCATGCCGCACTGTATTCATCTCCTTCCTCATCCGTTATTGGATGGTCGGCCCTACTTCTACCAAAGTTACTCCACTCCTCGTCCGTTTGTGGCGCTTTCCAGCAAACCCGAAACCTTCCATCGTTCAAAACTTGTTTGTTATGTGAACCTGAAGAAGTTTCAGCCTGATGAAGTGATCTCTTACCTCGGTTTCTAGACATTTTTCAAATAAACAATGATACGTAAAAAATCACAAGTATTGTTATGAATGAAGTAGATTGGGAGATAGTTGAAAATTTGGCAAGAAAATGAGATAGGAAGGAAGGGTTTAAATAGGTAGATGGGAGGGAGGTTTCACGGGTGGAATAGTGGTTTGCATGGCATCTCTCTTGCTTCTTCCCAATGCAGGTAAAAACAAAATGTTTGGTCAAAGAAGCTATTAAATTCTATCAAAAAGTACTGATAAAGCCTGAACACCCTCGAAAATACCATGTCAACACCCTCGAAAATTCCATTCAACACCCTCGAAATATACTGAACACCCTCGAAAACCAGAGAAGACCCTCGAAAAACACTGAACACCCTCGAAAACACAAGAAGACCCTCGAAATAACAAGAAGACCCTCGAAATTTGATGGAACAGCCTCGAAATGAACTAAACACCCTCGAAATGAACTAAACACCCTCGATATCGCTTGTAACACCCTCGAAAACTCTATGTCAAACCCCCTCGATAATGCCTTGAACATGCTCGAAAACATGCTCGAAAACACCCTCGAAATGCACTAAACACCCTCGATAATTGTTGGAACACCCTCGAAAACTCTATGTCAAACCCCCTCGATACTGCTTTCAACATGCTCGAAAACATGCTCGAAAGCATGCTCGAAATGCACTAAACAGCCTCGAAAACATGATCGAAAATAAGGTATTTCGGGGTGTATTTCGAGGAATTTTTGGTCATTTTAGTAAACTCAAAAAGAAATTGGTTATTTTGGTAAATCGGTTTTCAATTTTGGTCAAAATAATTAAATTCCCTTAAAATAAATAGTAATAAACATAAAGAGTTTTCCAATGGTTTATGTTTAATAAATATTCTATGTAATAAGTGACAGAGGTAGCTAAGAAAAAGGGAGGTCCAAGAACTCCATTGAATTTATATAAAAAAAATTATATAAGGTAAAAAATATTAAAAATACTTGATTTAGCTTTTCGTCCCCTCGGTAAAAAAATCCAAAGGACCCCATCTTGTCCGCAATTGACAAAAACACTAAAAATGTCTCTTGAAATCAATATAAAAACCGAAAAAATCTTTCGAAATACACAAAAGCACTAAGAAAACCCTTTAAAATCAACAAAAACACTAAGGATATCCCTTGAAATCAATTAAAAAACTTATAATATTTTCTGAAACACGTCGGATGACTTTACGCGCCTTTAGTATACCTTAATGAGACCCTAGTAAAATTCCTAGCTTCGCCACTTACCGTAATTGAGATATTATTACAATTTCTCACATCTCATAAGGCGACCTCCGCATTTTAGGAAACATTAGGAATATTATAAAGTTACCAATTGATGAATTTCTTAAAATTCACATTAATTTTAAAAAAAAATTCACATTAATTGATGGTTTTGACCCTTACATAAAATCAGTGTGTGGTATCGTGCATTGTACGATGACAACTATTTTTAATAGCAAATTTTCACTATATTAATCTTAAACGTAATTTGTTAATTAACAACTAATGAAATGCAATATAAAATATTGAAAGCATTCAGAGATATTTTAGGTTAAATTGTTTTGTAAAACTTGAGTTACAAAAATAATGTTCAAATATTGAATTTAATCGAACTTGTGAGTACATAATATTAAACATTATCATAGGTATACATAGTACAGAAAATTAATCTTTTCAATTTAGTGTATAATACTTGTTTTACAAGATTGGATTCATGGATTCAGTTTGATTGAAGTTGGTTGCAATTGCACTTGAAAAATTATATCGAACAAATCAGCCAAATATGAAATTTTCTTTTATATATGTCAACTAATAACACATTCAATAATTACAAATTACCAAGAATCAAAAATTTGACTAGCAATCCAACGGAGGTTAAAACCCCCGACGGAAAAAGAACGTAAGATTTAAAAAAGACACCCAAAATAGTTTTTTTTTTTTACTTTTAGCACTATCAATTGATAAAAGATTAGTTCCAAGTTTAACATGAAAATTGAGATCAACTAATATCTCCTTCATAGTCATATCATGATGCATATTCTCTTACGTTTTTCCATGTTTTATTCTTTCTTGTTTTAGCTATGTTTTCTTTTCACTTAAATGTAATGTGAAAGGTGAAAAGATCGTGGGCCACTTTTATGTATTAATTCGCTGCTAACACAACAAAAGAAGTATCTAATATTTAGAATTTAATATCAAACTAATATGCACCAACAATTAAGGCCTCCTCGACCCAGGTAGTGTGTCTGCTAAAAAACCCAACAATATGTCAACATGCATTAATAACTTCTTTCACATAACAGAAAAATAGGGGTAATAAAATAAATACATAAATATTTTTAGAAATTATTGAAATTAAAAATATTTCTAACCAATTTAGAAAAAAAAATAATGTTTTTTTTTATCACACATATATAAGTAATTAATTGTTTACGGTAAAAGTGGTTCAAAAAAAAATTGTTTACGGTAAAAGAATAAAATAACGATGAAGATGGAAGTCAATAAAAAGAAAATCAAAGATGAGTTAATAATCTCTTGTCGAATAAGATGACTTCTAGTTCTGGAAATAAAAATAACAAACTATTTTATGATTGTAACTTATTATCTGATAAGGGCGGGTTCAAATGAGAACTTAAATTTGGTTGTGAACGTAAGAACAAATAAGAGTACGATACGTGTCTCATTCAAAGAAATATTCAGACTGAATATAATATATATTCAGACTGAATATAATATTATATTCAGTCAGAATAATGTTTATCCAGTCTGAATATTTCTTTGTATATTCAGTCTGACACGTGTCGCGCTCTCATTTGTTCTCACGTTCACAACCAAATTTGAGTTTACATTTGAACTTTTCTCTTATCCAATAACACATAAGTAATAAATAAGAGGTAAAATTCAAAAAACAAACGATACTTCCATCTTTTTCGTCCAAATTTTGAGCATTTTATAAATAACCGAATTATCCCCTCATTTGTACTTCAAGACTTGTAAACCGTGCATAACTAGGTGTACTCCTAATATATGTAATTTTCTTTTTCTTGGTGAATAAATAGGATGGCTAGACACACCGTTTAAGATGAATCAATAATGTACTAAATATATTGTATTTTGTTTTGCTTTATTGAATATAAAATAACATATTAATCAATTAGACCCAAAACCTCGATAAAGACTAGACCAATCCAAACCAAACCTGACTAGATAATTAAAGGTTGGACCGACCCTGACCAGTACTTAATCAACCAATAGTCTACCAGATTGGCACTGGTCCACGCTTAATCAACCCCTAATCTATCAAATCGGGACCAGTCCAAACTTTTTTCGGACCATTTTGATAAATCCTTTTAAAAAAAATCAGATATTTTAGGATTAATTTATACCCCACCTGGCCACCTCTAATTCAGAGCTTTAAGCACTCATCCAACGGAAGTTGTTATCGTTATAAGTGATTTATTTACCAGGAGTTTTGATCATTAGTTCCTATGTTGGAAAAATAATAAAAGTTTGTTGTAAATATTATTTTTGAATGTTCATGTTCTATGATTAAAAAAAACATGATAATAAATCAATGTCTTGAAAAGGGTCTCGAGAGAAACGGTTTGTCAAGTTTGGTAAACTTTTGTACATTTTTAATTTTTATGGACAAATTTGATTGGACGTCAAAACATAAACGTTGGCTACATATGGATACCGAAAAGTTTCAAATTCGGTTAGACTGAATTGAAATTTATTTTACTTGTTAGCATCTCCAACAGTTATGATATTTTAAACTTTTTAAAGATTTAAAAAAGTTTGCTCCAATAATTATACTAAATTTTTCTTTGAAATAAATAAAAATAAGAAATAGAAAAGAAAAATCTCCATATTTAAAAGAAAAGAGAAAATAATCAAAATATTGCATACATGTTGGAGATATTCTTAAACTCTAACGTCCATTCATACATGAATTTTGTTTCCGGATTTTTTTAATGATTCACATGTAAATAAAGAGCATGAATAAAAGTTACATTTTTGGATAGAGAAATTATCAAAAATATCATTTTTATACCGTATAATATAACAAAATAATCAGTTTTTAGAAAAGTTGCCAAAATGGCCATTTTAATCGCCCCCCAACGGCGAGGACACTAAATCCAATGTTTTAAAACCCGGGTTAACCCGGCCGGTCGAACCGGTTGGACCGGGACCGGGGGTAGTGACCGGGTTAACTAACGCGGGGTTAATGCATATGACCGGTCCGTTTTAATCTGGCCGGGTTTCTCAAAAACTCGGTTAAACCGGTGGTAAACCCGTTTCTCAAACCCGGTTAACCCGTTTTTATATTAAAATCCAATTTTTTTTTATAAAAAAATGTGTGTTATGTGTGTTTTTTAATATATTTGGATTGATGTAAAACTTGCTGTTTGTGTATTTCTAATGTTGGAACTTGTGGACATCAAATTATTACTTTATATATATGTATGTACGTAGGAAAATGAAAAAAATGCAAAGGATTAAATGAATTATTGAAACCGGTTAACCCGATGGTTGAACCGGTTGAACCAGTTAACCCAGGACCCAGTCACCACACCGGGTCAACTAAAGTTCCGGGTTTTGAAGCTTTGACTAAATCAAGTACAATTTATGATTTATAATTTATATTTTTTACCCTTAGAGTTAATTAATAAATTACTTTACATTCTTTCTTTTTTAATTTTTCATTTTACACATTTATCACATTAACATATATAATCGTATATCAATTAAAATACATTTAAAAAATACGTTTTTATTTTAACAAGTTATACCACGAAGATCGTCTCGTCAATACCTTCGAAATGAGACTAATATTGAATATTTTTCGATTTAGTTATAATTTTAAAGCCAATTATCCTCTTGATCAATGAATATGAATAATTTTCATAAAATTCGGAATATTAATTAAAATATAATGCTATTATTTTTTAACGATAAAGTATAATATTATCATATTTCCATGCTCCTTCTCCAAGACTTTTCATAAGTAAGTTTTTCAGTCTCAATATAATATTTTAATAGCCGGAAAAGACGACGATAAAGTATAATATTATCATATTTCCATGCTCCTTCTCCAAGACTTTTCATGAGTAAGTTTTTCAGCCTCAATATAATATTTTAATAGTCGGAAAAGACGATCAACTTACAAAAAATAATAGCATTATATTTTAATTAATATTTTGAATTTTATGAAAAATATTCATATTCATCGATCAAGAGAATAATTAGCTTTAAAATTATAACTAAATCAAAAAATATTCAATATTGATATCATTTCGAAGGTATTGACGAGACGATCTTCGTGGTGTAACTTGTTAAAATAAAAACGTATTTTTTAAATGTATTTTAATTGATATACGATTATATATGTTAATGTGATAAGGGTATAAAATAAAAAATTAAAAAGAAAAGGACGTAAAGTAATTTATTAACTAACTCTAAGAGTAAAAAATATAAATTGTAAATCAAGAAATGTACTTGATTTAGTGTGCTGGCCCATGGGGCGATTAAAATGGCCATTTTGACAACTTTTCCGGTTATTTTGTTATATTATACAGTATAACAAGATTATTTTTGATAATTTCCCTTTTGGATATCCATAAAGTGACCGATCGATCAATAATTTTGCATCATCGATTACGAAGGATCAAGTTGTTTGATAGTATCAATATTGAGTTTATTCAACGTATGAAATTAAACCATATACAAAACTAACCACATTATTCATAACATATAACTAAATCAACTAAGTTTATAGTTCTTAATCCCCTCTAATTTCTTATTTTTGAATTCTTAAAATACCGCCTATGAACGAGGCTTAGTTTTTTCGATTGCCGAGAAATCAAATGAACCGTAGACGAAAGTTCGGTTAGAATCACTTCATATCCATCCTTATAAGAATCCATTCCTTCTACTAGTTGTTGCCAAAATAAACCTCCAGCAGCTGCACCATTTGATCTTGCTGATTTATAGATTGATGAATAAACCATATTATACATCTCATCTCTTTGGCTCACATTATAACCTGGTCCTTTCGAAGATTTCCCAAACTCCCCAAAAAGAACGGGTTTCCGAAGAACATGTTGGGTGTCGTTAATATGATCGTGGAGCCAATGTTTCATAAACTCCAGTTCGGCAGCATTGTCTGGATTGGATAACCTGCAAAAGTAAAATCAGGTTTATAGAACGTCAAAAATGACTAGGTGTTTTAAGACCAGCTTATAAGACATCAAACAATAAAACGTCATATCTAAAAGTGTTAAAATAAGTTTATAAGATATTTTTGGACGTTTTTGACAAGTTTTTAGCATGTTTTATACTATAAAGTGCCGTATTAGTTATTTTATACGGCACTTTTTGAAAAATTGTCATATAGAATAACATCTTATAAAAAATGTTATAATATGACATTTTTGAAAAATGTTCTATAAAATAGCTAATACAACATTTTATTTAAAAATGTTCTAAAAACTTGTTAAAACATAAAAAAAGACATTTTATAAACTTATTGTAACACTTTTAGATATTATGTTTTATTATTTTGTTTTTATGATACTTAGGGGCCGTTTGCCAACTCTTACCTGGGTAAGTGTTTACCGGTAAAATTCAACACTATCACTTACTTACTGAGTAAGATTTTAGTCCACAAAAACGGCATCGTATGCAATAAATTACCCGGTAAGCGCTTACCATGGTAAGAGTCGTCGCAATCACTTACCCGGGTAAGACTCTTGGTCATTGTTTTTCTTGTCTCCGCTCTTACCGGGTAAGATTTTTGGTAGTTGTTATATTCCTTTGGTAAGGTAATATGGCTTGGTAAGCCCTTACCCGGGTAAGCGTTTGGTAAACGGCCCCTTAGTCATTCTGTACGTTGTATATAAGAATTTGGATCATGTGAGAGCAAATCCTTTTCGTGAGACCCATGAAATCACTTTCTTACACTTAAAAGTTCACAACAAATTAAACACTATATATGAAGGTAACATTCATTGTGTTTTCGCTGTCAAGGTTCGGATTCTTTTATCTTCACGGTGTTTCACTGTTTTGCATGCTGTAAAGTTTCAAATGTAAAAATGTGATCTCACGGGTATGACGAAAACATGTTGGTCTCACGTGAATCCAAAAAGAATTAATATATCATACATACCATTGTTGAGGATAGGAATGGACGGTTGCAAAATCAATTTGTGGGATTTGATTATTAGCAATGAAATCAGTACCATGTGGTGCATTATTAGGGTTTTTTTGAGATGAAGATGGTCCATAAAACCCTTCTAAACCCACTGATAACAAGTGATTTCCATCTATGGATTTCAAGTATTCACCCATATCTGATATCCAATTCTGCATATAAAACCAATTAATTAATTAACTAATATGATTTTGATTTCTTATATCCGTAACTTATAAATCAATCAAGTTTATTGTTTCTTTTAATACCGCCTATTCATGTAAATTAAATGAATCCTACACTACAAGAAAATAGGTTTTCATTACGGACGAGTCCACTAGTGATCCAGCAGAAATAAGAAAATGCTAATATATTTACAAATAAAAAAAATCCCTCTCTATAAGCTACAAATAAGAAATTTTACAAAGATATAATATATTTACCGGCTTATCTATATAGAGGTGGCTTCTTGTGTTAACCCAATAATTTGTGTTAACCCATTGTTCACTGATGAACACTATTCATCAGTGAACGAGCATCATGTTCATCAGTATACGAGCATCGTGTTAACCAGATAACGAGCATGGTGTTCACCAGTGAACGATGGGTTAACACGATTAACACAAATAATTGAGTTAACATTTAAAAGGGTCTATATATATATATATATATATTTTTTTTTTAAAATCCCTTGCAAACACTATGAAATCCAGTATTTGCGAAGGAATATTCATCCTTCTGTGAGAATTAAACTATTCTCACCTCTACATAATTTGTAGAGTGAATTACATTTTTCGTCCATGTGGTTCTATGCTTTTAACGAATCACACATTTATTGTAAAATGCTAACAAGTTAGGTTTATATGGTTGAATTTTTTAACAAGTTGGGTCTCTAATGCAACCACAGAGACCCAACTCGTTAAATTATTCATGGATCAAACTTATTAAAAGAATTCCAACCAGAAAACCTAACTCGTTCGAAAAAAAATACAACCACAAGGTCACATTCTGTTAATTTTCCAAAATAAAGACGAGATCCTTTAAAAAAACCAAATCGCAAGGGTTAAAAGTGCAATTCATAGTAGCATGACAAAAAAGAGAGAAAAAGGCTGACCTGAAGGGTGGCTCCAGAGACATCTGAAGGACAACGGGGCTCATTCATAAGCTCCCACGCCATTATTGTCGAATCATCTTTGTACACGACCCCAGTAATCGTATTACGTCTTGTAAGAACGGTCTATCAACACATACACACATACACACACGAACGTATCAAAATCATAAATCAATCAATCATTTTTTTTTCTTGAATCGAAATTTTTGTGCCACAAATAACAAAAAACATACCTTGATATGATTTTTGTAAAAACCTTGAACCATAGGGTTGGTATAGAAGCCATCACTATCATTTTGGATTTGTTGGCCTTGTTGTTTAGCCCATTCTACATATTGGCGTTTTCCACCATAGTCATCAAAGTTGTTAACTAGAGTCAATATCAACTTCACTCCAAATTTCCTAGCCTCAGATGTCACAAAATCTAATCCCTATAAAAACATGCAAATGTTCATTAAATTTTTGCAAAAGTTTTTGAATTTGAGGGTAAACTGTATTTTGTTTTAGTTTTTAATTTGAAGAACCTACATCCAGAAGTACTATTTTTAGAAAATATATTAATCATGGGTGACAATTTAGTACCTAGCTAAATTAACGAATATGTGTAGCAACCGTACCAGTTAAATTGGTATCAACTACAATCGGTTAGTAGTATCATACAAAATATGCAAATTTGGTTGGTATTGTGGTACATAGTATTGAAAGTTGCGTGCCATGGACCATGGTAATATCATGATGCTGACTTATTTAATTATTTATTAGTTTTTATTTTCTTTATGTATTAAATATTAGACTTTGTAACTTTAACAATTTTGTCTGAATGTTTGCAAGTTCTATTTTTTGCAATTAAAAACTTTTAAACATCACGTGTGTTACCTGGAAAGTCAAAATGTCACTTAAAACTTGAATATAACGATAAGTTTTCATATGTATAACTTGAAACTGGTATAGAAACAATATCAACATGTATCAACTGAACAAGATTGGTACCAAGAAGAGTTGGTTGATACACGATAAAATTTTACCTACCAATTGTAATTGGTTGGTACACAATATTAGAGAAAAAAAACCAAGGGTTGAGATTAGATCTATAATACTTGTAACAATGTCTTGGTTTATATATTAAAGCACCTCTTAATTAACAATACTAAATTCTTTAAAGATTGTTTTTAAAACTTTGAATAAAATATTTTCTAATATAATACATATATGAAATTCAATGATTTAAACGGGATGAAAAATTTGCTGATGGGACAAATCCAATCTGACACATCCCGTGTTAAAAATCTATTTGTTATGTATCCATTTTGATTAGTTAAGACCTTAAACCATCCATTCATTTTGCAAATATGATTGTTTGAGTATAACCAAAACTCTGTTTACTTCATTAAACCATGCATCATATCAAATGGTCATATTTTATGGAAGCAAGGGTTGTGTGTGTGAGGAGGGAGATCAAAGAAAATAACCTGAAACCAATTTTCATTGTAAACACCAGGTGACGGTTGTAATGAGTTGGGTTTGCCATCGCTAAATGCCCAAGTTCTTCCAATCACAAGTGAATTAGCAACTGCTTCTTGAAAAGCCGAGGTGACTTTGGATCTCTGAGATGGGTTGGATGCCACATCCATTAACCAGTAAGCATTGAACCCGTTTGCATAGAAGGGTGCAGCATTCAACATGAACTGAACCCCATCAGTCCGTATGAACCCATCATCTGCCCCTGATACTTGTATTAGCCCTTGTTCATGAATCAAGATAAGAAAAAGGGAAAATACAAACATAATAAGATGGTTGATCATATCTTGTTCCTTCTTAGTTGGATGTATGTCAAGAATTTCAGGAATGTTATTTTGAATGTGTAATATGTTATTATGGTGAGGAAATAACATATATATAGGTATTTGTACCTATTAAACTATCTTAATTAGTTAACTAATTATATATTAAATGTGCATAATTGACGATCTTATTTATTTGGTTATATATTAAATGTACATAATAAACTATCCTAATTAACTAATTACATATCTAACTTCTTTCTAAACTGGAGTGACTGGTGTATAGACCCGTTTGTGAAACTGTGATTCGCTTTCGTTTCTCCCCCTTGGTTGTTTTTGCGCATTAGGTTGGTGTGTTAATAATATGGCCGGTTCAAAAAAAACATACTAAACGTACATCGTCAAGTACATAAAGAACTATCCTAATTAACTAATTACATACTAAATGTACATCATCGAGTACATGATAAATTAACTATCCTAATTAACTAATTACATACTAAATTTACAGTGAATATCGTTTGTATTTATTTTTTTAATAATATTTTTTAGGTATCACAATGTGTATTTTCTGTTGATATAAGATTCATCGAAGAAAGGAGAGAAGATTTTTAAAATCCCTAATATGCGTTGAATTAATATTTTAAGTTACAATTACCAAAATTATTAACTTCATAGTTTAAGTTTTAATTTGTGATTAAGATTGGATCTCATAGTTATCACAAGTTATTGAGTTTTTCATACCTTCTATACACACACACACACACACATATATATATATATATAGGGACGGGTTCAAATGAGAACTCAATTTTGGTTGTGAACGTAAGAACAAATGAAAGCGCGACACGTTTCATATTCATACTGAATAATTAATTAATTGAAGAAATATTTATTCAGTCTGAATATTTCTTTGATTATTCAATCTGAAATATCAATATTCAGACACGTGTCGCGCTTTTATTTGTTCTCGCGTTCAAAACCAAATATATATATATATATATATATATGAGAGATTTCAATTACAAACCACTTCAATTCGTACAAACCGTACAAAACCGCATGTTTCATTGTTTTTTTGAATTATTTTTTTTCATGAAAGTGTTTAATATGATGAAATTGTTTCATATAATTCTTTTTTTTATGAATTTTTTTTGTTTCTTCATGAAAATGAAATTGTTTCATGAAACTCTCAATTTGATGAAACTTGACTCCCATATTCTTGATTCACCAATTTTCATGTATTCTTGATGAATTTTTTTCATATATTATTGACTAATCAACCATAATAATTAATAAAAAGTGAAAAAAAAATTAAAAAAATATTGGTTGCATGCGGTTTGTACGGTTTGTACGAATTGACGTGATTTGTAACGGAAATCACCCCTATATATATATATAGAGAGAGAGAGAGAGATTTTCACGTCTTTCCTTCCGTTTACACCATTTCTTTGTGAATGAAGTTAGAGAGACACAATTCTTACTACTAGCTTCCAAAAGAATGGAAGATGGTATTTTAAAATATAATAGATTAAGGGTAAAATTGAGTTTTAGAAAAAAGAGGTAAAATTTTATTCTACGCACCATTTCTAATTGTATTTTTTTTTCTTTTTCCTTCAATTAAAAAATTATGGTATTAAGGAGGACATTTGCCACTTATTTGTATATGAATATTGAATAAGCATTACATGTAAATACATTAAGATGGTGGAGTTTATTCATCCATTTATGACATTAATGCATACGTAAAAGAGATGGGTGTTAGGAGTAGTCAATGATATGAAAATAATTATACATAGTCAATGATATGAAAATAATTATCCATAAAATACAAAGAAAGGAGTAAAAATATAAAAAATCTTATATAAAAAATCAATAGAGTTTTACATAAATAACAGCAAACAAGATCTATACAAAATCGTAAACCTTATTTGATAAGTAGATTCTTGTAGATTTACAAATTTGATTCAGGTCTGCCACGCTAGCAGCGTAGTGTCTTAAGACAGAATTTGATTATGTCATATCATCGGCCCAAGGTCCTATCTTTGACATTTGATATGTATATTTATGTCAAAGAGAGTCCACTAAGTCAACCACACATCAAGCCAAACTCTTAATTCTTAAATGATTCATTTAAAGCTCCATAATTGATGTATATTAAGTGGGTTCCTTTTCCCTTCTATGCGATACACTAATTCTCTCTAATCTTAGCTAAGTTCCAACATTGGATGGTTTATACCACAAACCCACAAATGAAACCCATAAAACTTTTTCGAGAAGATCATCACGATCCTCTGTTTCTTGAGAAGAACATGAAGCTTCTTTATGAAAATCAACAATTTTTAAGCCTTAGACTTCCATCGATTCCGGAAACATAAAGTGCAAATTTGACGTTTTCCATCGACTCCTTTAAGATCTAATAATAGCTTCAAGAGTGTATCAAATTTAAATCCTTGAGCTCAATTTGTACAGGTTTACGATGGAGCCTTCAGGTGAGCTTTTACTGCTACTGGAGGAGATTGGGTTCATCGAAGACTGAGGGGAGGGGGAGGGGGAGGCAACGTGTGTGTATGAATGATAAAAGAAACATTAATAAAACATAATCTTATTAATCTTTAACAAAAAATAGATAAAAAAATGAAATTGACCTATTTACCTATGAGTTAACAGATGTTTTTTTACGGTGTTAATGTCAGGAACCCAACTCGTAAGAAAATGCAAACCACAAGGACTCTCCATGTACTTATTTCTAAATAAAGATCATATTTAAATTTTGAGCCAATCATAAGGACCAACGATGTAATTTACTCCAAATAAAAAGATAAAAAGTTAAAATAAAATTTTATTAGTTTGTGAATTGGTTGGTACAAGAAAAGGCAAAAACTAACCCAAGATTCTTGCTCCATCAACTGCGGTTCGAATCCCAATCTCGAAAAACGCTACAAAGATTCTACGATTTCTTCTCCGGTGAGCTCTCAAACTTTGATTCCTCCTGCTATTTTCACTCGATTCATCTGATCATCTATCTATAATTAGGGCTCCATTTTTTTTTCCAATTTATTGATTTATGCAAAGGATTCATAGGTTTTTTGATGCGCTTTCCATCGTTATTATGATACTGTGCATACTCAATCAGTAGTTTTCTTTGAGCACAATCATTTTTAGTGATTTCTAAATCTTCTGAACATCTTGATTTGTGAACACTTGTTATGCTTGGAGTCTGCTTCAGTGTTTCCCTAAATTTGGAGTGGTGAAGGTGACTGTGATAGGGAGACTTGAATACATCATCTCATTTTGTTGAACTTATATGAATCGAAACCAGAAACTGGCCTCTAGTTATGCAAACATTGAAATTTGAACTTTCTGTAAGAAGATTGTTAATTGTTATGGTAGTAGTGAAGTTATTCGGTTTTTATTGGATTTCCGCCTAGGTTAATTCTAGGTTAATGATTTCAACTTCTTTAATTCCAAAAGCAGTGGAAATTTGATGAGAATAACACAATAAAGTTCTATAAGAAATATATATTATTTGAATTGTATAAGAAATATAAACCATTTGTGTTATCATCGCGGATTCGGTTTGATGCAGGTAGATTGCCTAATATTTATTTTTCTAATTAGATTGGTTTCCTATATTTATTTTAAAGGTTATCGTAATCCTTTCCTAGATATGGATAATCGTAATAGTTTCCTAGTTAAAGATAGCTCTTATTAGACCTATAAATAATTGATATGTTTAGATTACTAGGGATTCTGAAATTTTGATATTAAAGTTAATTTAAGTTTCCCTAACGGGTTTCTTACTATGTTCTTGATTCGTTGGTAAAGTTCGGCCATTTCAGTCGATCCGTCATCAGTTATTTTGTGTTCTAAGGTATGGATATAATTTGTACAGGAAGAGAAAAGGTGAAAAGGTTGGTTTTTATAATATATGGAAGGAGTTGAGGGTGAGGGTGATACTGGCTCCCCAGTGGCACCATTAGCCAAGTGGAGAAATGAATTCTCAAGGGCTTTCCAGTATTATCTGGATAAGTCGACACCGCTTCCAGTTCGTAGGTGGCTTGGGACACTAGCTGTTGCAGCTGTTTATATCTTGCGGGTCTATTATCTTCAAGGGTTTTATGTCATCTCATACGGTCTTGGAATTTACATCCTGAATCTGTTGATTGGATTTCTTTCGCCAAAGGTTGATCCAGAGCTGGAAGCTTTGGATGGGGCTTCATTGCCTACAAAAGGTTCAGATGAATTCAGGCCATTTATCCGCCGTGTTCCTGAGTTCAAGTTCTGGTGAGTTTAGCATCTATTTGCATGAATTTTGACCTCAAATCATAAGCTTCTTTTCCTTGTGAATTCAGGCCACTTAAATTGGCTCATAAATAGTTGAATCATGTGATTAAAATTATATATGTTTGTGATGATTTAATTTGGTAATTTAGATGAAGCAATCAAATATATATATATATATATAGGGGCCGGTTCATACGAGGACAGTAACAATTTACGAGAACGCGAGGAGCTTTTTTCATGTACAAAATCACATGTGATTTTGCACTAACTGTAGCGGGCGACTTTTGGGGCCACTTAAGTCGCATGGAAAGTCGCCCGCATCATTTATGATTTTGTACATGAAAATTTTCATGTACAAAATGATTGGCTGAGGATTGTAGGATTGTCCTTGCATTCTCGTAAATTGTTACCGTCCTCGCATGAACCTCTTTCTATGTATATATATATATATGTATATATATAGGGACGGGTTCAAATGAGAACTCAAATTTGGTTGTGAACGTGAGGATAAATGAGAGCGCGACACGTGTCATATTCAGACCGAACAATGAAGGAAAATATTCAGACTGTAGGCATATGTGTTATTCATTATATAATTTTATTTTTCGCTACTTATTGGTTGTTCAATTTCTGGAGTACATCTTCACTTCATCTTTCCAAGTCAATTATATTTTCTTGTTTCTTGGAAAGATATTAACCTGTAATAATCTAATAGGATATTTTTCTAAGCAGAAGGATTGTACCAAATTGTAAAGAATGAAAATTAAGCTTTTCTTTGATTCACATATGATGGATGATAGTTTTAAAGAATTTGTTGCTGTTGCAACAGGCAAACATCAGGGAACTGTAATTCTTTTGCACTTTACCTTATTTGAGAATGTAGAAAAGATCTTATAATGTTTGGCTGAATGTAAGATATTATAATCTTATAATATATATATATATACATATATATAGGGGAGATTTCAAATACAAACCACGTCAATTCGTACAAACCACGTATTTCATTGTTTTTTTGAATAATTTTTTTCATGAAAGTGTTTAATATGATGAATTTGTTTCATATAATTCTTTTCTTCATGAAATTATTTTTCTTTCTACATGAAAATGAATTGATTCATGAAACTCTCAATTTGATGAATCTTGTTTCACATATTCTTGATTCACCAACCTTCATGTATTCTTGATGAAATATTTTCATAGATTATTGACTAATCAACCCTAATAATTAAGAAAAAGTGAAAAAAAATTAAAAAAATATTGGTTGCATGCGGTTTGTACGAATTGACGTGGTTTGTAACGAAAATCAACCCTATATATATATATAGAGAGAGAGAGAACAAATTTGGTTGTGAACGTGAGAACAAATGAGAGTGTGACACGTGTCAAAATAAGCAATATTCAGACTGAATATACAAAGGAATATTCAGACTGAATATTCCTTTATATATTCAGACTGAATATTCCTTTATATATTCAGACTGAATATATACTATAATATTTCTTTGAATGGGACACGTGTCGCACTCTCATTTGTCCTCACGTTCACAACCAAATTTGAGTTCTCATTTGAACCCGCCCCTATATATATATATATATATATATATACCTCCCAAAGGTGATTGAATCTATGTTTTTATGAAAACTAATGAATTGAAGCAAACGTCTTTTTGTCAAACAACCAACGCTGAATGCAGGCAGACTATTTATTCATAATATTATCACAAATTTGTTTCTTTAACGCTCTATATATTGTCCAAAGCTCATACTTGTGTTTCATAATTATAGGTATGCCATCACAAAGGCTTTCATTGTCGCCTTTTTCTTGACATTCTTATCTGTACTCGATGTCCCTGTTTTCTGGCCCATCTTGCTGTGTTATTGGATCGTTCTTTTTGTCCTCACAATGAAGCATCAAATCATGCATATGATCAAATACAAATACGTTCCATTTAACATCGGGAAGCAGGCAAGAACCATTAAAGTTTTCCCCCTTTATTAAATATAACCAAATTATATTTGCATTTATATCTTCTACTTACGAAAAACCCGTCTTCTTAAATTCTTACAGACATATGGTGGGAAAAAGTCACCTGGAAGTAGCAGCAATGTACACGAAGGCACTGAAGTTAGAACAACAATCAAATAGAACCGAATATAAAATAGTTATTTCTAGATTTTTTGTTATTGATTACAGAAGATATGTAGTAGGGACCCTTTAGATTGTTCTAATTTCTGATCAAATATATTAGTTTCTTATATGATTCTCTAATGATAATTCTGCCCTGTTGGTTTGTGACTAGTATATTAATCAGTTGACAGGTGGCATTCTTTCATTGGTTCAGCTTGAGGTAGCTAAGGTATGTGTGTAATTACAATTTTGACCCCACAAGAAGGACTTGCCAACTACCATTGAGGCTTGAAGCTGATTGTCAAGTACTGGTTGACTTTTTCATGTATAAAGCATATAATATTAACAATTGGGAAAGTGGTTTTGAATAAATGTTAATTTATTGTTAATTATTTCTATTTTTTTTAATAAAGCATTGCTAGCTAATATGTGCTTTCATTTTGTAGGAAGTCAAGAAGTTGGCTGAAGATATATAAGTATACAACCCTTTTCTACCAAATTTATTCTAACAAATTATTTCTACAAGAAAAATGGTGGGAAGAACCTTTCTTGTGATACTATTCTTTTGGGCAGCTCTCACCATTGTCACACCTATCCTTGTTCGTATGTCCTCTTCTACAAGTGTCCTCGATTATAACGGTATGTATTTATGTTTAATATATTGACAATTTAATCGCGTTCGTGTTTAAGAATTGTGGGGTTATTTAGGATATGATAACCTTCTGACATATTTTTTTAAAAATGCATTACCTTCTGACATATTCAAGAATACATTTGCCTAACAGAAGAATCCCTCAAGATTTCGTCAGAGGATCATGTATGGGAAATTGGCAAAAATAGCCGGTCTACCTAAATCAATTCACTTTATAGCTATTTTCAGACCTCGTTTCACTTTGTAGACAATCCTTATGCGGAAAGCTTACGCATATGCCTAGTGGCGGATCCAGGATTTTTACGTAATGGGACAGCGTTAAGGTAGACTAAAGGTCCGCAAAGTCGTCCGACGTGATTTTAGCCTAATTACACCGTTTCGAGAGATTCTAAAGTTTTTTTTTATTGATTTCAAGAGATTTTTTAGTGTTTTTGTCTATTTCAAATGACTTTTTTCGGTTTTTTGTTAATTTTATAGAGGGTTTTTTTGTCTATTGATTGATTTTTAGGACTGTGAGGTCCCTTGCAAAAAATTTAGTGAGGAGATAGAAGTAAAAAAGTTGTAAAAAAATTGTTTTTAACCTTTGTAAAAAAGTTTTTTATTTTATTTTAATGGGGTCACATCCCCATTACTTACCAACTAGATCTGCCCCTGCATATGCCTAAGGAATGGTTTTCGGCAAAAGAAAAAAACACGGATCCGTACATAGAAAATCCGCTTTTTGCCTAAGGATCCTCTTTTTTTTTGTTTCCGAAAACCAATCTACTGCATATGCGTAAGCTTTCTGCGTAAGAATTGGCTATAAAGTGAAAGTGGGTCAGGATATAGCTATAAACTGAACTCACTTTGTCAGATTGGCTATTTTTGTAAATGTCCCGTCATGTATTTATAAAAAAAAATAGACTCTTGGAAGGTTATTCCTATTAAAGAACCGAATAATTGTGTATTTAAAGCAGAGGTAAGGTCTGCATATATTCTACCCTTCCCAAACCCTGTTTCATATGGGATTAGGGTTTGTTTGGTTTAATTGTTGTATGTTGAAAGAAGTTTTGGTATGATTTTGTAGATGAACCAGAGGAGGGTGGCCCTCAAACTAGTAGTAGGATAGGTTTCCTGCCTAGAAGAACACTTGTATCTACCAAACGCTCTTTTGCACCGGCGCCCGCACCCACACCCACACCTGCACCTAGCCCGTCTAAACGTCTTGTGATGCAAAGATACCCTAGTACACCGAGAAAAGCTTTAGTGAACTATTGATGGCATAGAATTATACGATGGAAAGGAGCTATGTTGTGCTCGTTACCATGTTTCAGTGTATATTCTTGTTCTTTTTTCTAACCAAAGGAAGGGAAACTTTCAGAGTAACAACGATGCGTAAAGATGAATGAGAATGATCATACAACTTACTAAATGGGTTTAACAGTAGAGGTGATCATTTGCAGATATGCATAGGGTGTAACTAATTTTTGGTCCAACATGCCTAATATAGCAAATCTGAGCATGTTTTTGTTTGTTTGATAACTTGCCCATAACGGTCCCTGTAAACAGGTTGGGCTTGCTAACGGGCTAAAAAATCTTTTACGCTTAAGAAAGCAAAACTTATGTAAAACCGAAAGTTATATATAGTCGATCAAAACATATAAAAAAAATTCTTACTTAAAATAGGAGCTAAAAGTATAACAATGTGTATAGCTTAAGAAAAAAAAATATAGTTTGAATATTTTCTCTTTAAAAGATTTATCAACCTCTAGAATCAAGATTCCTAAATAGCAACCAAATATTATACTACATAATAACTGAGGATCAAAATTCGAGACATACTAAATGGCATATCACATAGTATATTACTCGCTCTGTTCTAAAACAAGTATCTACACTATTATTTTAGTTTTAGTTTGTTTCATAACAACTGTCTTCTTTTAAAATTAAGTGTCTGCTTTTCCATTCTACTCTAATTATGTGAAGGAGAAAATTATCTTTCTAATGATTAAGGGTACAATCATTTTTTTGTTAATTATAAATTGTAATAACTACATATACTAAAGCTGTATCTTTTTCATTGTGGACATATATTTTGGGATGGATGGAGTAGTAAGTATTAGAGATGCAGAAAAAGCCCGACACCTAAAGCCCGGTCGAAGCCTAGCAAAAGAAGCATAGGCCTAGGCTCAAAAAAGCCCAATCGAGCATATTTGTACATCAAAAGCTCCACCCGGCCCAAAAAGTATGTGCTCTTCTATTTCCAACTGAAAATAGACTAGGAAGGTCCGATGCTGAAATAACTTGGGCCTTATGCATCTCTATAGGGATATGACCATATTTTTATGATTTAGGGTAATAAAATATTAATTATATGAAATTTAATTAATTATGAAAATATAAACGGACCTGACGGGCTTGTTCAGATTTTTTTTGATTGCCATAGTCCGGCCATTAATCTAAAAGGGCCTCATCTGTCCACACACAACATTTTTAAAATGACGGTCCAAACGTGCTTTTCTTCTGCTAAACATTACTGGTGTAGCAGGTTGTACCAATGGTAAACAACTCTATTAAGTAGCTCTATAATAGTATGGAAGATGGTGGTGAAATGGTGAAATATTTGGAACTTATAAATGCAAAATTTTATTCATCAAAACGTCATTCTCATCGACATTTCGATATTACATAAAACACGCGGTACGACATTATATAACCAAACCAAAGATAATAGGCAACCACACTCATATAATAGTTGATCAAGTTCGATGGCTCAAACAAACCGATTAAGGTATTCATCGATGGTAATGTACTTCACATCTGGGTAGAGCTCTGAAGCCTCAACACCAAAGGATGGTTCTATGTCAAAGTTGGTAAGATCTCCATTCACAAAAATTGAGTGGTTGATCGCTAATAGAATGTTCATCGGGAATTCAGACTCTAAAGCAATCATGAAAACAAAAACGAAATATCAGAAATGACAAACTAAAAAAATAGCTATGAAAATGAATGAAACCGAAGGTTTTTCCTTTAACCGCATACCTTGAATGAGCTTAAGAACTTGTTCTTTAGGAATATAAGTTTTCTCAAGGGATTTTCCAATCTTCTTCTCCCATAAAGAAACAAGATCATTGAATGAGAAAGTGTTTCTAGGGGGTCTGATGTAAAGAGTCTTGTTTAATGTTCTTGGATCATCTACGGCTTTGATCGTGTAGGTACCAATGTCGTGTTCTTCGTTGAAAACAGCTACAAATACAAGTAAACGATCATCAATCATTATGAGTAGGAAATACGTGCCAATTCTTGGTATATTTTTCGTTTAATTTATACAATACATTATTGAAAGTGATCGTGGTTACCTTTGGGACTTCCGTCGCCAAGGATGGTTACTTTATCTCTAGGAGGAACAGTGGCTCCGGCTTGAGCCAATGTAGGCAGGAAGTAGCCGGCAAAGCAGTTGGAAGCAACATATGTGAATGGAATTCCTTCGGCCTCAATTTTTCTGCGAATTTGCACTTTTCCTGCAAATGCTGAACTCGCGGGCTCAACAGCGTTATGATGATCCACATCTGTCCCAAACTCAGATGGGAAAAACCTCTAAACCACAGAAGATGTCAATCATAACGTGTTAAAGTTGAGTCATAGCAATTAATAAAATATACATTGAATATACACAAGTGATCATGGGTATATTCACATTTGAATATACATTGCACACATGTGTATTCATTTGGATATTAGCAAAGATACACACACACATATATAGGTGTACATGATTACCTATAAATTCATCTTTCCGAAGAAGGTCTTGTGTCTTACCATAATGTATACTACAACGTAAATATACATATAAATGATGTCTATAGATGAGTATTAGTATATTCACATGTGAATAGTTTACCAATAATGGTGGAACAATTTTTTGATGATCCGATAAACAACCCCAAATAAATAAATAAATATACATATATTAAATTAAAGAGAGTAAATCTTATCATTCTTAGTATATTTTATTATAATTTAAATATTTTAAACTTAACAATAAAAAAAATATTTTATTTAATTGGTATTAAGAATAATAGTACATAATAAATAAAAATATCAATTAATAGAAGTCAGAAAACCAAATGCTATTTAAAATGCGTTTCTTACACTCGTTTTCTGGATCACGATATACGGGGATGATATGAGATGAGACCCCACTAAATTCACATTTTTTTGTCATCCCCATTTACGTTGGAGCATTATTTTGCAAATACATAATAAAAATCTTTCCATTAAATTGTTTGTTTGTTTTATTTGTTGGATCGGTTAAGATCAATAGTTTATTTGATGTGACTTATTTGTTTGCTTCAAATTAATTATAACTTTAAAGCCGTTTTAAATAAGAAGACTAAATATCCTAAAAAGTATAAAAAAACAAAAATTAACAGAAGATTTATAAGTGAATCACTAGAAAAAGAAATATAAGATTCACATACGAATCTCTTACAATGATATTTTGTATTTTTTTTAATTTGAATTTCTTACGATGACCTTCCATTCCAAGAATCAAGAAAGAAACAAACCTTAACATTTCCGACTTCTTTAATGGCAGCAATGATTTTGATTTGATCTGGGATTTGCATATTACCAACGGCGGAAATCACCACATCGACTTGCTTTATCGCCTTTACCAAACTTTCATGATCATTTAGATCTCCCTACATATATACTCATTATCAAACAACCATTACTTCTAACAGTCTCAACCGAAAAACTGTAAATATTTTAAGAACCATAATAACCAACCAACCATTCATAACGAATATCATACTTATATACATTCATCATCAATAATTGGTTCTCACAGTTCTTAAAATAAATAACATGTTTATAGCATGTGTGTGTGTATATATATATATATATATATATTAAGGCAGTTAACACACTCACACATCCTTTCCCGGGGTATCCGGGCTCCCACTTAAGGGTGCCACCTGACTAATTCTTAGCGCCCATGAACCAGCTCTATGGACTGACCCATGAACTCGTCCATGATCCGCCGGCCCACTAGCTAGGATACCTCAGAATTGTCAGCTGCGGGGTTCGAACCTTCGCCAACCTGGGATACATCCACTGGCGACTTAGGATGTTACCTCCACCCGCGCTAGGCTAGACAACCTTTGGTTATATATAGAATATATATATATATATAGAACGTACATAAACGAGAGTGACGCCGGATTTCTTGAAGCTTTGGACAAGTTTACCCTTGACAGGGTCGACGACGGTGGATTCTCGAACGAGAACAAAAGTTGGGTGACCGGCTTTTGCGCTAGCATCCACCACGAATTTTCCGATGTAGCCGGTTCCTCCGATGACCAGAATCTTGCTGTTTTCCGATGTCATCTTTATTTTCCGGCGAAGGTTTATACTTGGTTGGTTGGAGTTGGAGGTAGTGGGCTTCTTTAGTGAAGCAATATCAAAATTTATGCTTGTTGTGGAAGGATGCGATTTTACCAAAATGCCCCAAGGTTGATAGCCTTTCCAAATCCTTTAAGTTGGTGGGCATTAATTAAGTGAACAAAACGAAGACAATAACTATTAAGAAAAAAAGTAAAAAAAAGCACAAACATATTATATCTTTCAGTTTTAAACGATTTATAAGTATTTAAAAAAATATTTCAAACAAATACTATCTAGGAAGACATTTCAAATACCATATATGTGGGTATGCGAGTTTGATGATAATGTTTTAGATTGAAATGGGATATTTTAGTATCATCATTAGAGTTATATAAATATAGACCTATTCTGAGACGATGGATGTATTGGTTGCAACAATTGTTCATTTGTATCAATTATTTCTCCTTTATATTCAACAAGTTGTTTTTTCTCTCTTTTAAGAAGTACTTGGAGACCGTATCTAGCTTTCAAGAAAGAAATAAAGAAAGGATATCTTTCTATGGCATTGGACGTCAACTGAACTCAGAGCATTTGCCTGTATACCGTGGAGCGAATGAGCTGAGTTCGTTGGTTTAACTCAGATACGACATCAAATAGTTGTTTACCGTTCCGATAAATCTTGAAACATCCTAACTGCTTTATTTTGTATGGATCTTTGGAGTTTGGAGGAATACGATTATTTTTCATTGAGTTACGGATTCTTACAACTGTTACAGGGCAATTTAATCGATTATAGAAATTATCATTGTAAGTTTTTTACATTATATATATTAAATTAAACATTGAATATTATTTAAAAAATTAAAAGGGTAAATATGTAATTTTTATCCACTAAGTATTTGTCTTCAATTGCACCCTATCGTGAAGGAAAATTGATAACTTAAATCATAGTGCATCGAGTTGTTGGGTTGTGAAACCTCAATTCGGTCCCCCCCCCCCCCCAAAAAAAAAAAATTTAAAAATGTTCAACTAAATTAAGAAAGTTTATTTTTAAAGTTGTTTTAAGTAACCTTCAAATCGAAATTAGACTGTAGATAAAGAAAAGAGATTAAATGTGATATTAAGTTTGTTTCGGTTTGGAAGATCTCAAATCTAACAAATCGTATTATTTTGTTCGTTTTTGAGTTTGGTATTTAGAAAAATAGTAAAATCAAACTGAACCGTCTATATATATAGTAATATAAAAAGAGATGCATGTTCATTTATTAATCAATTATTTAGTTAACTTTATCAACCAACTTACGAACTCGTAAATTGTTTAATTATTCAACCAAATGTGTTTGGTGTTATTTTTGTAATAAATGCAATTGCAAACGCGTTTTTTTTCTTCGATTTCATAAGTGAACCAAGAGCAAAATTGTAATGTTATCTTTACCGTAGATTTAGGAAATTGTTCACTATTCTTGTAATCTCCCTACATCCTAATAATTTTTCCACCTATTTAGGATACATTAAAATTTTACGTTAGAAGGTTTCATAAATTGAGTATGAGGCCGTAAAAGTGTTTTTTAATATAGAAATTGCTCAACCCCCCCCCCCCCCTACATTTTTTTTGTTATTGGAAGAACCCAACTTATAGATATCACCATCTACATCCAAAAAGCCGTATGTTTTGAAAGAAGCTTGTATAATTTGGAAAATGTCTAGTTATTTCAAAGTTGGGAATTTCACAGATGAAATTTGAGTAAATATGTTTAGTTCATGTTCACAACTAAAATATGAGTGTGTAAATATGTATACTTGTTCCAAGGTTAAAAGTTCATGGATGCAATTTGTATCTATCATGAATGGACTTTGATTGTTATAGGGGTGTCAATTTTATACTAACACAAACCAATCATTATATGTATCAACTGTACCAATTTAGTTGATACAAATTTAAACGTATATAACCATAAGGCTTGTGACGTACTGGTTAAGGCTTGTAGGGGATGAGGCTAGATAACCCATCTACCCCAGGTTCGAATCCAGACGCAAACAACTTGTGGCCACTGGGGAATTCTCTCAGGGTTGCATGCTTTAGCAGTCTTAAAATTGTTGGGGATTAGTTTAGGCAAATGCCTAGAATACCATTTCTAAAAATATAAATCATATCGACTGTAATTGGTTGGTAGTACAGTACCATCTATATAAAGTTGGTTGGTACGTGGTGTTTAAATTTGTGTACCACGGTAATATTGTACCATACTGACTTTTTTCTGAACGATGATGATTTTATTAACACTAACAATGTGTTAGAAACGTCATTACCCGTATTGACTTATTTTTTAAATTATTTATTAACTAAATTTTAATCAATAATACAACATATTTTAATTCTTCAATTTTTTAATTATCTTTATTTCTATTTTTCTAAATTCTAACTTTCTATTTTCTATCCTTTTAACTTCTAGATTTCATTTAACTAAAAGTTATTTGATGACGATTGTTATGTAGTCATGAATTGCTTTTTGAGAACAATAGGTTGTTTTAGTTTTGAATTCTTGTAATTTCTAATGTTTGTGTTATCTATATGTTATTTTAATGTTTACATGTAGTAAAATAAATGATACTAACACCTAATATCTTACTTGAATGTTTGATGGTTTTAGTTCATTTACCTGATAAAGATATCGATGTAAACTAAATGTGTAATTTTAACTTTTATAATATTGATATAAAACTGTACTAACTGAAAAAGGTTGTTACCAATTATGTTGGTTGGTACATGATATAAAAATTTTTGTACCAAGTACAATTGGTTGGTATACAGTATTTGAGAGGAAAAAAACATGGTACTATACCATGTTCACTAATAGATAGTTTCACTTGTGAAATGTAAGTGAATTAATATAAGGAGTACTTTCATAGATGAATTAAAATATACAAGTTTTACATGTGAAATTTGTTCGTTTGTGAAACATGAACATCTTCATTTAGTTTCATCTGTGAACATAATAAACTGAAATAAATTAAGAACGATAATAACGGCCATGATATCAGTAATATCTCCAATAGAAAACAAAACAAATTAAGATAGATATTGCATGAAAATAGGGTAAGAATGGATCTGGACCCTTGATATTTTTAATCTCATCCACATCCCATCTTATTAACACTGATATTTAATGACGACAAATTCAATGGTGGAGATCCCTAGCGTAATTTTTGTTATCACCAAAGCCCAAACCCATATATAAGATCGGGTTCAGCCGTTCATGTGCGAATTTTTGTTAGATGAGAAGAGTTTAATTCTGAGTTTTTAAATTAGATTAAAATATTGATGAACGACTAAAAACACACACAATAGTAATATTACAATTAATGAAACTTCTATATCAATGATATAAAAAGCAAAATGAGATGCACCGATATTTCTTAATTTAATGCATAGTTTTATTTCTAAAACTAAATTGAAATTGTTCCAATCTTTTTAAATCTAAAATACTTATAATACAATAAAAAAATTAACTAAACAAATCATCATATATTTTATTTTATTTGACAACATGTTTGTTATATTTTTCTATTAATATACATAGTTTTCAATATTTATGATTTAAAATAGGTGTTGGTTAAAATGGTAGGTGGGCAGGGGGGGTGGGTGATGGCGGTGATGGTGGTGGTGATGGCGGTGACGGTGGCAGTGGCGGTGGGTGGTGGTGGGTGTTAAATAGGAATCTTTAAAGAAGATGGTGGAATGGGAATGGAATTACTTGCAAAAGATGAAACATAAAGTTGTCCACAAAGGAGGTTAATTAACAAACACACTCTTTCTAAGGTATCAAAAAACCATTCCATTACACTTATTTACCCCTAAACTAACTCTCTCTTTTCATTCAAACAAACACATCATGGCAGACCCAAGATCCTCCTTTCGATTCCGCATGCCGCGTTTACGACCCTCTGTCCCACTGCCGCGCACCACCACCCGAACCATCACAAGAAAACCATCAACTCAACCAGAACCACCAACACCAGTTCCACCTCAGAGCGTACCACCACCACCAGCATCAACCACAACCACTGTACCTCCACCACCTCCACCCTCACCACCAATTCCACCTCAAAGCATACCACCACCACCATCACCTGTACTACCACCACCACCACCACCACCAACCGCACCTGAACCTGCGCCTGCACCTATGTTACTACCACCACCACCGCCACCACAAGATGAACCAAGATCAATGCCACCACCACCGCCACAAGCAGCACCACCTTCTCCGGTTATTTCATCTTTCACCAAACCCACAACTACCCAGGTCCGTCCCTTAGCATGTTAAATGTGAGATTTTGAACAGGGCTCTTAAAATTTTGGGACCCAATTTTATATGTGTTTAATCGACCCATAAAAGCTATAACCGAAATTGTTTGGGTTCAAATTATTAATTATTTGGGTTTTAGGTTCAAATTATTAATAGTTTATTTTTAGTTTCAGATATATTAAATGTTTAGATTTACCCCATTTTTATGCCTAACATATACCTTCATTATCTCATTTATATAATGTAATTAAAAGATTTGAATGTAACAGAGCCTTCAAAAAGATTGGAACGTCCCTACAACTACCAAATCTCTAGAACCCACAAAAACCGAGTCACGACCCTCTTCACCATCTCAAACAAACATCCGATCACGACTCTCTTCAAAACCACCATCTCCATCTCCATCTCGTATGTCCATCGAACACCATATCTCCGCCAACCCACCATCGCCATCCACCACACCGCAACCTCCATTTCCGACTGAACCACACGCATCTCCTTCTCGATTAGCCTCTGAAAAGAAGATCACCTCTTTGCCATCATCTCCCATTATAACCACCCCAAAACAACAACCAAAAGAAGCATCATCTTCTTCATCAGGATCTGCACCAGATATAGCTTCAGATTCTACTATAAATGAAATGGAAGAAGGAGAACTGAAAACTAATGAAGAAACATTCATGGAGAAACCAAGAATTGAAGCACCAAAAGTAGAAGAAAAGCAGAAATTCTCCATTAACAAAACTAGCAACAGTATTCCCAAATCAACGATTTCACAACCAATGAACACTGAATCTCCTCAAATTCCAAAACCAATAAACAGATCAGAAGCTTTAACGGATGTTAATGAGAATAATACAAGCCCTAGAAAGCAATTTTCGAATGAAAAACCTCTGAATGTAATTACGCTTGCTGGAGATAACAGAGGGACGTCAATGCGTATAAATGGCGGAATCAAGCGAGAAAGGAAGATCCATATCCATAGAAGGTATAAGGTCGATAATCCTGATGAAATTGCAGACACGACGACGACCGATGGAGAAGAAGAAAGCTCCGATGGAAAGAAATTAGAAAAGGAATCGGAATCCAGTGACGATTTGGATAAAAATGCATACATTAATTGCAATATTCAGGGAATCAATAACTCGATGGTGTTCAATAGCTCATTTGCTGAGAGAAACCCTGGTGTTCATCTAGGTCGTAATAATCCAGAAAATGTAAACAAATGTAAGAGGAAGAAATCAAAGCCAGTGGATATGACGAATTCATCGCAGAAGATTACGACGATCAGAAGGAGATGCCTTAGAGGGCTTTTCATGGAGTCGAGTGATTCCGACGCAGATGATTTACAGAAACCTAGGCGCCATGGATGCCGGTACACCGGCGGGGAGAAGAGTACCAAGGAGGAGAAGATGGATGTTGTTTGAATTTAAGTTTGTTTGCAATGAATTTATGGTATAATGATGATGTTACTCTCTGACTCTCTGTCTTTTCTTAATCCCACTTTGCAATCTTGTGTCTTTCTTTTTAGGGTTTAGGGTTTAGGGTTTATGTTGGGAAGAAATTACGATCATAACAAAAAAACAACCAAAAGTTAAAAGATAATCTATACTATATTTCCATGATTCTCTCCCATATAAACCAAATCATTTTCAATTTCTAAATTACATTTTAGAGCATCTCCAACAGCTATGTTAAAATGAAAAAAAGTGTAATTTTAGCATTTTAGTTGCTCCAACAGCTATTCTATCCTATATGCTAAAATAGAAAAAAGATGAGAGAACTTGTAAAATTCTCTAAATTTAGAGAAATCTCTAAAACTTTTTAGAAGAGAGAGAAAATAGTATTTTAATTATATCAACCAATTAGAGTATTGAGATAAAAATGTGTAGGAGAGAGAAATATTATTTTATTAGATGTATTGAATATTTTATTAATATAATTAATGGTAAAATTGCTAAAATAGAGTAGCTGTTGGATATGGATGTAAATTTTTATAGAGATTTTGACTTTTTTTACTCTATTATAGAAAAAATTTAGCATATCTGTTGGAGATGCTCTTGTACCCTTATATTTAGTTATATATTTTACCTACTTTTTCATTTTTTTTATTTTACACCTTTATCGTATTAACATAAATAATCTTATATGAACTAAAATGCATTAAAAAAATACATTTATTTTTTTTATAAATTATATCATTACAATCGTCTTGTCAAAACTTTCAAAACGAGTCCAATATTGAATATATTTGGATTTAGTTACACAATTAAATAGCATAAATAAATACATACGATAAAATATATACTATTTATTTATCTATTTATACTATATATAAGCATGTAAAACCCAAAGAAATCACATTCGGGTAAAAAGATCAAGAAACAAGATATATAAGAGAGACTCATCAATTTAAATTACAAAAAAAAAACAATATGTACGATAATCATACGCAAACCCTTTTGTGAACCAAACAAACAAGACTTAGAGCATCTGCAATCATGGACCTCTTCAGAGGTTCATGACTTTGCCATATCAGTTTTCTCTCTCTGTCACATCAGTTTTCTCTTTCCTACACATTTTATAAATTTTTACTTTCAATCATGGACCGAGCCATAGTTTATATAAAAAAAAACTATAATAATATTACATTATAATAATTAGTTTCACTTTTTATAATTAAAAGATAATAATTAAAAATTAATTATAATTAAAAGACAATAATTAAAAACTAATTATAATTAAAAATTACAATAACTAAAAATCAATTTCAATAAATCTATATTAATTTTCCTTAAATCGTACCCAAATATGTTCGACCAATTAAAATTATAATTAAATTTATAATAATTATAATAACAATAAAAGACAATAATTAAAATTTATAATGATAAAAGTTAGTTATTATAAATATATTATTTTTATTAACTTAAAAAATAAATATTACGGATAAACATATTAGTTAGTTATTATAAATATATTATTTTTATTAACTATTTTGAAATGATAAAAGAAAAACTGCAAACAAAGATATACGGTTATTGATAAACACATTGTATTAATGGGTTTGATTATTTTAATGTGTAATGGATATAATTATTTAAATATAAAAAATGAGTGGGACCCTTACTTTAATCCTCAAGAAGCGGTTTGCTACAATGAGGTGTCAAAAACCTTTAGGGGCGTTTGGTTCGCCGGAATGGAATGGCATCTGGTGGAATTGGAATCTGAATTTCTTTGACCAGATTCCAATTCCCTTGTTTGGTTCATTGTTTTCAAGATTTTTGGATTTTGGTAAATTCCTAAGAATTCCAAAAAGGGACCATTTGAGATTCCTTAGCTTACCCATGGGATTTCATGGGAATTGAATTGGTTCTTTTATTAATGCCTAATATACCCTCATCCTATGTAACATCAATAATTGCCTGAATATTTTGATTAAGTAATTTTTATAGTATATCATGGGTTGTTTGTAACATTTTTCATATAGAAAGTGGCTTAATGCTATAGAAAGTGGCTTAATACTATAGAAAGTGGCTTAATACTATAGAAATGGCTTATATATATCAACGGAATTTGAGAGCTTATTCGCTCAGCTATACATGACTGTTTGGCAGTGGCTTAATGCTAACAAGCAGACTTTTAATCTACAGTGGCTTAATGCTATAGAAAGTGGCTTAATACTATAGAAATGGCTTATATATATCAACGGGACTGAAAGCTTATTTGCTCAACTATACATGACTGTTTGGCAGTGGCTTAATGCTAACAAACAGACTTTTAATTTACAATGGCTTAATGTTATAGAAAGTGGCTTAATACTATAGAAATGGCTTATATATATATCAACGGGACTGAAAGCTTATTTGCTCAACTATACATGACTGTTTGGCAGTGGCTTAATGCTAACAAGCAGACTTTTAATCTACAGTGGCTTAATGCTATAGAAAGTGGCTTAATACTATAGAAATGGCTTATATATATCAACGGGACTGAAAGCTTATTCGCTCAGCTATACATGACTGTTTGGCAGTGGCTTAATGCTAACAAACAGACTTTTAATCTACAGTGGCTTAATGCTATAGAAAGTGGCTTATTACTATATTTTATGGTGTAAATTAAGGAAGTATATTTTATTAAAGTATCTTTAGTGTTAAAAAAAATTGAAATAAATAATAATTATATTATTAAAGTAATTTTAGTTTTAAAATTATTTTTAATAAAAAGGATATTTTAGTCATTTACCGGAATTTCAATCCAATTCCAAGGCTAAATTATGTGAACCAAACAAACAGATTCCAATTCCTTCAACAGATTCCATTCCAATTCTGCCAACCAAACAGGTGGTCAAACCTGACAACATTCCAATTCCAATTCCTTCAAAGTCAAATTCTTTTGACAGATTCCATTCCAGCCAATTCCATTCTGCGAACCAAACGCCCCCTTAAGCTCCTCAATAGTGAAACAAAGAACGGACCGGTTTTTCATGGGTATGATGTGGTAACCCATGCGCTGCAGATGCTCTTCAAAACAAAGATATTACAAGGATTACAATTTTGAATGATTTTTTGGACGCTACTATCCACGAAAGAAGATAGATATTGAGAGAAATTAGGGACTTTTGCGGTTATGAAGGATGGTAATTTGATGGAGCGTGGGATAATCAGATAAATTTCAAGAGCGCAATCTTCCATATACATTATGGTTGTACATAATTCAATAAAATATTGTACATCTTAAAAATTTAAGAGTAATCGAAACTGTTTTTTTTTAATATAGTATAGATATAGATTTGTTCTCTTATTTCTTTTAGTTATGTTTTTGTTTTACAAGTGGGGGATCTCATGAAAATAACTTCTATGTTTTGGGGGAGATTAAAGGGTTGGTTTGGTTCAAATTTTCTTTTGTTTCTTGTATACATGATATTGCTTATTTCAGAAATGCCCATTGATGTGTTCACAACCTGTAGAGTTTCTGTTGGGCATCCCCGTTCATATTATGATAGAGAAATGACTACAAATTGGTGAAGATGACAACTCATTCGGAACTTCTTGTACATTCTCCTATCAACCAATAACATATTTACTTTGTTCCCTTTCCTAACATCGAAAACTTCATTCGACCTGTCACGTCGTAACAAAAGGGATTGATAATGAATGAAGTATAATTTATTAGAGCTTGTTTAGGGTTTGTCTTTTGAGAAAATCTATTTACAGATAGGAATTGTGATACAAAAGATGTATTACATAAGTTGAAAAACGTTATATTAGTCATTTTCATATATGGTGACCTTAACCTAACCGTTTTTTGTAAAACTACAAATGCTCTAAAAATTCTTAATCAATGCAAATCTTTTACATCCGCCGCATCGCGCGGGTGCACTAACTAGTCTATATATATCCAAATGCTTGAGATCTCTTCTATCTTTTCTCTCAATTTTTTGATTTTCTTAAATGTTAAATATGTGAAAGACATTTTCTCCCCTCTATGAAAAATGTATAATTCATTATTAACCTCCAGTGTTTTTGTAATTTTGCATGCCCATGTTTAACCTCCAACTCTTCATTTCCTTTCTTTTATTTGTTAATGAAGTTTGTTTTTCAAAGTTGCAATAATAAACAAACAAAACGAAATCTTATAAATTCATTTGGTGGGGGGATGAAGAAGATGATAGTTGAAGAAGATATGAAAATATTTATATAGGTATGTAGAAATTATATTCTTCCAAATATGTGATTTGTTATTACATATTTCTTCTTTTCCATATTGTTGGATTTGTTGTTATCATAAGTCATGATTGTGTTTATGTTTAAATTTTTCAAAGTTGCAATAATAAACAAACAAAACGAAATCATACAAATTCCTTTAGTGGAGGATGAAGAAGGTGATAGTTGAAGAAGATATGAATTTTTTTTATATGTATGTAAAAATAGAAAATATGTGATTTGTTGTTCCGTATTTCTTATTTTCTATATTGTTGGGATTTGTTATTATCATAGAACATGATTATGTTTACGTTTGAATCATATAGATTTGAATAAAATTTTGATGAAATCCTAGAAATTCGATTGGTGGGGGGATGAAGGAGGGTTGAAGAAAACATGGATGATTTTGAACAAGTATATAGAGATTATACTTTTCTAAAAATGTGATTTGTTATTATATATTTCTTCTTTTCTATACTCTTGGATTTGTTGGTAGGGATGAGCATACGTATCGAAATCCCGAAACCGAACCGATACCGGTACCGAATAGCATTACCGGTTCGGTATTCGGTACCGGGATTTTTTCATATTCGAGATTCGGTATTTTCGGTTCGGTACCGGTACTGGTACCTATAAATCCCGAACCAAACCGGGTAATATTAACGGACACTTTCAAATTGAAAAAAAACCCTTTTTCTTTTTGGATTGGTATAAAAAACCTTTTTTCCCAACATTATATCTTTCATTTTTATACAAAATCCACTAAATTTTTTAAATTTTTTGGTTCTTGTAATATTCCCCCCAAATATCAATCTTTTCTTCATATTTCGGTTCCGTAATTTCTCTAAAACCCGGTTTCTTGTAATATTCCACCCAAATATTCCACACTTTTTGACATGTATGTAACACTGTATACATACCAAATATACGTATATATACATATATACGAACGAAGCCCACTTTCTTATCGTTACATATTTTGGATGTCAAATTGTAAAATTAAAAAATTATTTTTTATTGGTGTTTTTTAATCTTTTTTAGGTCAATTTAAGTTGAATGAGTTCCTCCGCACTTAATCTACAATTAGAAAAACCATTTTGAGCTATGTAAAAAAGTTAGTCGTCCCTAAAAACGGAACCAAACAGTGTTAGTCCCGAAAATCCCGGTACCGAACCGGTACCGGTACCGATTTTCTATTATCGGTTCGATATTCGGTACCGAGATTTTTTCATATTCGGGATTCGGTATTTTCGGTTCGGTACCGGTCCGGTACCGAGCTCATCCCTATTTGTTGGTATCATATGACATGATTGTGTTTATGTTTGAATCATCTAGATTCAAACATAATTTTGATATTGTGCGGTTATAAACTCTGTGAAAAAAGTAAAAAACTGTAAGCTCCATTGACAATAACCATTTATATGTGATTGATAATTGCGTTAAATTTTGATTACTTCAATATTTTTTCTATAGACGTTAACATTGTCATTGTTGTGAGAATTTATGGTCTCTATGATTTCGTCCTCAAAAAATCATCCTCAAATCTTAGTGGAATTTTTTTTTATAATCAATCATCAAAACATTTTTTGTTGAAAAATTTCATAGATTTGATTTGTAACGAGTTAAAACTTTTTACTTCTAAGTTTTCATTTTATTCTATGCATATTTTTTTGTAAGTTTAAAAAAATGGTTTTACGTTCCATTTTTTTCAAAATATATTGTTGCATTTTGAGAGGGTATGTTGACATTTTAACACTACTTGAATAATTGTTTTTATCATCTATCCAAATAGTTTTTAAATCTATACATTTTATTAATTGATTACACATTCCATGTATTTTTAATTATTATAAATCAAGATATCTCATTAATTAATTTAACCTTTCATATTCTTTTTTAATTGTTATGAAATTTTAGATATAAATGAAATACTTATGACAATTTAATATATTTAAATATACATGATAAAAAATTTAATGAGATACTTTAATCGTATTTATATTAACTCCAACCTTTTCAATTACCACAATAGTTTTTTTTATCTTCCACTATTCCTTACATATCCCAATCTCTCGATCTATCCATCTTTGTCATTGGTTGTGGACACAAGCTATAGGGATACATATCATTATGCTTAAAATATTCGCCTTTGAGTAATTTGTTTTTATGCAAACCTTGCTGCAAGTTATTTGTTTTTATTGCCTTGAAGTCATTCATTAATGTATCTCAAACTTATTTTATTAACGGTGTATCGTAAGCTGTTTGTAACAACAAATAATTGCCAATATATGCAAATTAACTACTTAAAGAAATATATTCATTGTTTTACGTTATATCTTATTAAGGCATTGTTTGGCAAAAATAAGCTAGCTTATAAGTTGACTTATAAGCTAGCTTATTTTCTGAGTAATCGTTTGGATGCACATAAGCTAGCTTATAAGTCAGCTTATAAGCTAGCTTATCGATAAGCTACTTGGAGTAGCTTATGAGGAGCTTTTTGACACTTTTTCCAATTATACCCCTAACTAATATTATTTATTTACTTTCAACATGCCCTTTTTGGTCATTTCACATGCTCATAAGCTAGTTTTTGCCAAACACAACTTATTCATCAGCTAGCTTATCAGTCATCAACTACCTTTTAAGTCATACGCTAGTTTATCAGTCATAAGCTAGCTTATCAGCTAGTTTGCCAAACATAGCCTAATTATTTACTAATTTACATTGCATCTTAAATAGATCTAACATACTTTCTTAAAAATAGTATCACTACCATACAACGCACGGTGAATACACTAGTTAAAAAAAAAGGAGAATTTCATACACGTCCTTAAAAACTTGCATTATTACACATATATCCTTCTAAAATTTGAAATTACGCATATATCCTTCTAAAATTTGAAATTACGCATATATCCTTCTAAACCTCAAAAACTCACATATATATCCTTTTCCCTAATTTAATTATTATTAAAATATTTAAAAAATACAAATTTACTTAACTACCCTTCTAAACTATCCTAATTTATTTAAGAAAAAAAAATGAAAATAAAAAACAAAACCTAACATATGCTACCCCAACCCCATCTTCCCCACCACCCATCTTCTAAAACCCACATTTCTTTTTTCCGGCCACCACCATTTTTTCCGGCAACCACCATTTTTTCCGGCAACCACCATTTTTTCCGGCAACCACCCTTTTAAAACGCACCTTTCTTTTTTCCCGCCACCACCATTTTTTCCGGCAACAACCCTTCTAAAACCCACCTTCATTTTCCCGGCCACCACTATTTTTTCCGGCAACCACCCTTCTAAAACCCACCTTCCTTTTTTCGGCCACCACCATTTTTTCCGGCAACCACCCTTCTAAAACCCGGAAAAAATGGTGGTGGCCGGAAAAAAGGAAGGTGCATTTTAGAAGGGTGGTTGCCGGAAAAAATGGTGGTGGCCGGAAAAAGGAAGGTGGGTTTTAGAAGGGTGGTTGCCGGAAAAAATGGTGGTGGCCGGAAAAAAAGAAGGTAGGTTTTAGAAGATGGGTTGCCGGAAAAAATGGTGGTGGCCGGAAAAAAGGAAGGTGCCTTTTAGAAGGGTGGTTGCCGGAAAAATGGTGGTGGCTGGAAAAAAGGAATGTGCGTTTTAGAAGGGTAGTTGTGCGGAAAAAATGGTGGTGACCGGGAATAAGGAAGGTGGGTTTTAGAAGGGTGGTTGCCGGAAAAAAAGAAGGTGGGTTTTAGAATATGGGTTGCCGGAAAAAAGAAATGTGGGTTTTAGAAGATGGGTGGTGGGGAAGATTGGATTGGGGTAGCATAGGTTAGGTTTTGTTTTTGATTTTTTTCCTTAAATAAATTAGGATAGTTTAGAAGGGTAGTTAAGTAAATTTGTATTTTTTAAATATTTTAATAATAGTTAAATTATGGAGAAGGATATATACGTGAATTTTAAAGGTTTAGAAAGATATATACGTAATTTCAAACTTTACAAGGATATATGCGTAATAATGCAAGTTTTTAAGGACGTGTATGAAATTCTCCCAAAAAAAATTACGATTCACAAATGATACTTGTGTAATTGTGTTTACAGTGATAAGTGTTGTCATACGAAAATCTTAGATAATGTATACATAAAGCATGTGAGGAGCCAAAATTATATTTCTTTAAGAAGGCCATCTTTAGTGAAATAAACAAATATATATTGATAATGGAATGCAATCAGAAATAAATGTATGTATATAAGTATATAAAATATAGGTGAAAGATCGTTTGAAAACAAAAAAAATTTGATAAGATGAGAAATATAAGAAGAAGTTTGAATTTTGGATCATAATTTTTATTTTATGTTCATTCACGAATTATGTTTTAGAAGGGAATTGGTTTGTTACATCTCAGTGCACTTCATTAGTGTTGACATTCAATTATGATTAATTCAAAGGTGAAGATTTATCACTATAATTTCATTTTTCACTGAAACCCAAGCCTATAAGTATACAACGATAGGTTAAAAGCAACGGGAGGAAAGGATCACTTTAAAAGAAAAAAATTAAACTTTATAAATGTTTTTTTTAACTTTTCACTTAATTTCCCTCGGTAGCTTTTTGTACGGGACCCTATAATCCTAGCCGACCATTTCCGACTTCAAGAAAAGTCTCTTGAAATCAGTAAAAAAAATCGATACTCTTTCGGAATCAATAAAGACACTAAAAATTCTTTGAAATCAACCAAAAAAACTTTAAAATTTTCTCGAAACAGTGAAATTAGGCTAAAAACTCGTCGGGGGACTTTGCACGCATTTAGTCTACCTTCAAAGTAACTCCGCTAAACAAAAATCTTGGATCCGCCACTGGTTAATGTGAAAAGCGTAAAAAATGATCTTAGCTCTTGGATACACATTAGGATGAGATGCACGAGATATATCGGATCAATTCCCCTCTAAAATGCAATTCATGGATGGCCATGAAATTAAAAATGACCAAACATTCAGATATCTTCTCACGCTTCTCACATTAACTCTTCTTCTCACACGCAAACTCTAAAATACAATTTTCATTAAGTAACTTCAGATAATAAATACTTTCAACCATGACTAAAAATGTCAATGTTAACATTTTTCGGGTTATGGTAGGAGTTTATAAAGTAGAAGGGCTGTTTCGTAATTTCCTGGTAATCGAGAAATAGATTTTACTTTTAGGCTGGAATAGGAGTATCAAACATAACTTTTGAAAATAAACTCGTGACATAAGTACTATTTTAGAAAATTCAGGGAGGTAAACTGTAAATCTAGAAAAACAAACTTCACCGGATCAAGAAGGATCCGAACTCAGCCGGGCCTTCCCACCTGAAAGCTGGATCTGTATTGCAGTTTGTAAGAGTCCTGATGTATTGGCCCAATAAATACAGCCCAATATACAAGTCATTTTTAACAAAAACTAACTGATCAACATGTAAAAAGACTAAAAAAGAAATCTTAAAATGTTAATCACTTATAATATAATTAAAATAAGTATTTAATAAAATAACCATATCAATTCAAACAAAATAGTAAAAAATAAATAATATAATATATTTTATTTAATTAAATTAAATTGATTATCATATATATTATAACTTTTAGATTTTTTTAAATAAAATTTGGAAAAAAGATTACATTAATTTATGATTTTAAGTAACCATTACATATAATATATGAATAACTAATCAACCATATTCTAGTTAGTTCGTAAATGGTGGTAAAAAATGGTGGTGGCTGGAAAAAATGAAATTATAGTGATAAAAAATTACATCCAATTTCTGTGTTTTTTAATTTGATTTTGTTCCTAACATTTTGTTGAATAATCTCGTACCATGTTTAGCAATTAATTTCGACTTAAATTAATCAAACATTATCATTATTCATGGACCATTGTATTTAAAATTGTTTAGCCAAAAAAACAATAATTGGCCTATTAGCTCAGTTGGTTAGAGCGTCGTGCTAATAACGCGAAGGTCGTAGGTTCGAGACCTGTATGGGCCATTTTATTTTCTTCTTTTTATCAGTTTGCCAAACGCATAGAAAATAAGGTAGCTTATAAGGTGATTTATAAGTTACCTTATTTTTGCCAAACAATGTCTTAGTTTACCCAGATCCGTCCCTAATGTGACTTTTTGACATGATTATAACGTGTCGATTTCATCCAATTTCTGTGTTTTTTAATTTGATTTTGTTCCTAACATTTTGTTGAATAATCTCGTACCATGTTTAGCAATTAATTTCGACTTAAATTAATCAAACATTATCATTATTCATGGACCATTGTATTTAAAATTGTTTAGCCAAAAAGCAATAATTGGCCTATTAGCTCAGTTGGTTAGAGCGTCGTGCTAATAACGCGAAGGTCGTAGGTTCGAGACCTGTATGGGCCATTTTTTTCTTCTTTTTAGTTTTATTTTCAATATTATCCAACAAAAACGAATTAATTTGTGACATTAAGCAAAACGTTTGATGTAGGTCGAAGAATAAATATTGTATTTTTTTTACCATACAAATGAGTTTCTTTTATGCATTTTGATCTTATATTAAAATCTCCAAGCAAAAGGGTTTAGTTTTGCCTTGCTATTGTTCATACTTTCAAAATTGTTTTGTATTTTATTTTCAATAACGTATTTTTAAAAGTTCTTGTTTTTAGAAACATAATGTTTTTATGTAATTAAGAAAACGTACTACATATTTATTAAGTGAATGTGCTACAATTGGAGGTTCAAACGATAAGACATTCATTTTATGAAAACGTGTGTGATAACACCTTTATCACATGTGATAATACACGTGAAAGGTGGTGTGCGAGTCACTTGATATATAAACATGAAATTATTTCATGTATTTCTATAAAGTTAATATATTTAGGGTGATAATGTCCATAATTGACGTCTTCCACAATAAATATAACTAATCATCTCTCATAATTAAAAAAAGTGAAAATAAAAGAAAAATTATGATTGATTAAATGTGATTTACTAGATTTGTGCAAATGGTTTGGTTTGCAAAGTAAACCACCCTAACTATCATAACATTAATATGTAAAAAGTGTTAATTAATTTAAATTTTACAATTCTTGTTTTTATACATCTCTTCAAAATTTCCAGGTTTTTCATTTTATTTTGTTATTTTTGAGGAACTAAATGATGAGTAATGATGGTTGTTTCTCGTTCATTTATGTTCGTTAGTTTATATTCATTTATCTTGGTTTCTTTGTAATTGTTCGTTTAGTATCTTAACGAACAAACATAAACAAATACGAGCAAATATATTTTTTTAATGAACAATCATGAACACAAACAGTTTCGTTTGTTTGTGTGAATCCCTACTGCATATGTTAAAACTTTCCAAGGTCCGCCTCACGGCATCCAAGTTGAGAGAGATAAATTGAACAAGTATAGTCATTCAGTTAAATTAGATGAACAATTTCAAACAATTAATCTTGTTCATGTTTGTTCAGTTTATTTACCGGCATAATGAAGTTGACTAAATTATAAATTATTATCATACTATATAAATCGTAACTTTTTAATTTTAATCGTAACAATTACTCCTTCGTCCCAATTAATTGAAATGACATACAATTTTAGACATGCACAATTAATACACTTTTTGGTAAACCAAATGACATCTTTACCCTTATTTAATTTATCACTCTTCACAACTCTTAAATATTTATGCATTAATTAAGGGTTAATTTGAGAAAACTTACTTATTTACTTTTGAAAGTTGACACTTATTTTGGGACAAATATAAATAGAAATATGGACACTTAAACTGGGACGGAGGGAGTAATAAATTATTAAATATAACATATTAATATTTATTTCCATTTGACGGATTTGGACCCATCGCCATCTACCGAACTTGACCTTTCAAGCTTCAAGCGGACCTACTCGGCTGCTCGAATAGGATTCTATTTCTATATGACCTGGAAAAACAAAACGAGTTATATTTTTTCAAAGGTCGTAAATATATTAAAATAAAAAGGAGAATATTGACGGCTACAATAAAATGTAGAAGTAAAAACAGACAAAAATCAAACTAAAGAAAGACTGTATAAAACCACGAACATCAAAAATCGAAACAACGACAAGCCATATGAATCATTATTGTTTTACCTTTTCTTTAATTGTTTTCATGTTCTAAGAGATTGAACGGTTGAAAATCAATATAATGGAAACTTCTATTTTTGTCGTGGTGTTATTCACTTTTGTTGAATAGCTTTATTCTAGTTCTTTTATTTTTGTTGCAACGTTGTTATTATTATAAGACAGGTTTCTTTTCATGGATTTTCATTATATTTGATGGTGAAAAGATGATTAATATTTTTGTTATGCATACATATGTGGGTTCTGGTTTTTTTTTTTTTTTAACGACGAAGATTTTATAAAAAACTAGTAAGAATCTAGAAAAACATATTACATGTAAGTAGGGGTGTTCATTCAAACCGCCAAACCGCACAAACCGCCCACACCGCACCACACCGCACCGCAAAGCGCGGTTTAGAACTTTCGCGGTACGGTTTGCGGTTTGCATTTTTACCAAACCGCACTATGCGGTGCGGTTTGCGGTTTTGAGCTATCAAACCGCGGTTCAAACCGCACCGCACCGCATGCTTTATATATTTTAAATTTTATTTATAACACATACATATATATATATATATAGAATAATTTTATTTATGTGATATTTTTGGCCTTTGTGTTTTACGCTTTTAGTTTGATCTAATATAACAATTTTGTTATATGACATTATTAATAAATTAATTGGACACATCACAACTCACACTTCCAATCTAGTTCGGAATTTATTAATTTTACTTCTTAGAATATTTTTAATTATGCAATATGTATTTGGGAATCGGATATATTGAAACTCTTTATTTTTTTTGAGCTACGGTCACTTTATCGTTCATATTATAATGTATTTTTAAACTTATAAATATTGGATTGTAGACATAAAGTGCGATAGGTACAAACCGCATAAACCGCACCGCACCGCATTTTGCGGTGCGGTTTGGTGCGGTTTGAGGTTCATGCGGTGCGGTTTGCGGTTTGGGAAAATGCTCAAACCGCATATGCGGTGCGGTTTGCGGTTTTGCCTCAAACCGCACCAAACCGCACCGCGAACACCCCTACATGTAAGAGATAGCAAAAAGGGAGTTTTGTAACCAACTCACCCAACTAATGTTATACTTACTACTCCTATTTGTAACCCAGAAGAATAAGTGGGTCACAATACGATCACATATGTGGGTTTTGTTAGTATGTGAAAAAGTAGATAGCGTTAACCCGTCATGTATCATCTTTATATGCATCGGCTTTTACGCAATATTTAAATGGATGTACTTTTAGATCTATGAAATGTGACATGTTTTAATATTAATCATAAGTGTTCGAATTAGTTTGTACATATATTGACTAAGTACAGGAGTCTTAAATAAATAATTAATGAAATCTACGATGGCCTGCGAAACTTTCCTGCTTTTGTAACTTCTCATCAATAGATTGTTGGAACCGTGTAGGCAAACAAGGGTAAATCGATCACTGGATTATTATGAGAATCGTGTGAAACACTTTCCAAATTGATATTTCGACCCTATGTCTGGGTTTCACGAAATTCAATCTAGGATAAGACTCACAACACTTGCGTTCTTAGTCACAAAAACGTAAGCAATTTTCTGGAGAGTATATGAGAGTATTGTTCAAAAACCGTGTCTAAAACCGTGTTTTTCTTTGTCATGAACTCATGAGTATACATTCTTATTTATACTCAAAATAACGTAACTGAAATAATAATCATGGCTGAAAATTAGAAGTAGTGGTCAGTTACACAAATCTAGTAACTGCTCAATAACTGCACATTTAATGCACAATAACCGTTTCTGGGACCCTTCAGAATTTCAGGGACCCCTCAAAAGTTTCAGTTTCAGGGACCCTTCAGAAATTCAGGGACCCCTCAGAAGTTCAGAGACCCTTCAGATTCAGGGACCCCTCAGAAGTTCAGGGACCCATCAGAATTTCAGGGACCTTTCAGAAGTTCAGGGACCCATCAGAATTTCAGGGACCCTTCAGAAGTTTGAAGCTGACTTTTCAAGCTGACTTTTTCAAGCTCACTTTCTCAAACTCACTTTTCAAGCTCACTTCCTGAACCTTCTTTTTCTTATTTTTCAAGGAAACTGTAATATTACTATCGAATCTATTTTTTTCTAAATCTTTAAAATTTCTAAAATAATATAACCGTTAGAAATACTCTAACATATTTAATTATTTTACATGATTATACTTAGGGGTGCGCAGAAAATCAACCGATCCAATTAGAACCGATCAATCCAATTAGAACCGACTGACGATGATTGGATATCCAATTGTAATTGGATCGGATCGGATTGAAAAATTCAACATCCAATTGGATCGGTTCGGTTGTTGGATGACCATCCAGAATCGATGAAAACCCACCGAACCGATCCGATATATCATCCATTTACCATCCAATTAACCATCCGATGACCATCCAACTATCATCCAGTTAGTTTGTCTTCATTTTGCTTAAATCAAAATTTGTTTTTGTGTTAGTTTTTGAATTTTTATCTTAACTTGTGTTTGTTTTAACACATATTAAAAATGATTAATTAATTTCTTTCATTGTTAAAAATTGGATTGAATTAACACATTGGATGGATCTAATCACATTGGATCATCCATTGGATATCCAATAAAAATATCCAATTGATGGAACCGAACCGATCCAATTGGTTCGGTTCGATTGTCCGATGTTAATCGGATCGGATCGGTTGGTAAAATCCAACATCCAATGGATGATTGGATCGGTTCGGTTCCCCTCACATCCAATGGATGTCAACCGATGAACACCCCTTACACTTGATGGTTACAAAGTAATCTAACTCTCCATTTGGGGTCATCACAAAAAGTGGTGGACGTCCAAATACTTTGTGGCCCGTTATATTTGAAATTATTAAGCTAACAATGCAACAATAGGCCTATTAGCTCAGTTGGTTAGAGCGTCGTGCTAATAACGCGAAGGTCGTAGGTTCGAGACCTGCATGGGCCATTTTTTTTCCTTTTCAGGTTTTATATTAGAACCATTCAAAATGACGGGTGTAAGTTGAAGAATAAACATCATATTCTATATATTGTAAATGTTCTTCTGATGGATTTTTACCTTATGTCAAAATCTTCAATAAGGGACCTAATCCTTCTTTACTCTGTAACGTTGTTCATACTACACTGTTGTTCATCCCTACTTCTTTACTAAGTAAGCCCGACCTTGTAACATACACATTTGATGTCATCACCATTAACATCATACAATGAATTTCTTCCAATACAAAATCATTTTAAGAATAAATAATAAATAGCTTTGACAAAATCGTAAATAATCATAAGTAATAATTCATATAATATTAAAAAAATTACTTAATTAAATGAACATTTCACATTTCACATGTCAACTTACAAAGTAAAATAATTGTCCATGTGATACTTGTTTGTTGATTTTTCCTAATTTAAAAGGGTGTTTGAAGGAGTTTTGCAAATGTATAAAAATAAAGAATATTTTTATCTTAGTTCTATTAGATGTAAGTCAACAATTTTAGAGAAGTGTTTACAATAATAGTTAGTTGACATTAGAAAAGTGTTAACAAGTGATTTGGTATATTCATAATGGATCAAGTTTATATATGTTTTTTTATAAACAATCTATGTTTGAACATAAATTTTTAATCAGTTACATGATTTATAAGAATAAGAGTCGGTCATTAAAATGGTCATTCGGAATCTCATTACAAAATAACCAGTTTTTTTGAACTTTTTCAAACAAATTAGCCACAAATTTTACGAACTACACTTAGCCAGCTCCTACATTTTTATAAGTTGTACTTTTTTGATTTAAACTATATAAATGATAACTATTTTATTCGAGAAAAATACAAAAGGAATACTTTTCGACAATCTTTTTCTTATTTTGCTAGCGCCTTAATAAAAGTTTTAATAGAGAAAAAAAATCCAATTAATCTAGTTATTGAAATGATTTATAGGTAAAAAATAATTATTTAATAATTAATAAATTAATGTTGTCATTTATATAATTGTTAGATGTTAGATTTAGACATTCACGCCCCCAATTATTTTGATGGATCTATGTCTTCAGACTCTTTTAAAAGTTGTTAATTATGTTATTTTATGTCGATATGTTTTTGTTTATCGGTTTGATTATATATATTTTTAATTTTTTATGAATTTTAAAAATAAGCTGTACTTTTTTTATATAACAACTTATCGTAGATGTGATGTGAAATAACATATTTAGCATCCTGTTTCTAATTAGATGCAATTATTATTATTTTCAACAAAGATCATTCCTCTTATGAACGTTAACCAAACATATAGATGTCACGTGTTTCGTGTTCATTATGCTTGTACCAAACATGCAAATGTTCGACATCACTTTGTATGAGATGTCATACAAAAAAGGTGATTTCAGTTATGAAGGTGCACATTGATGAGAACCCGCGGACATGTTAACGAAGACGGTAACAAAACAATGTTCATTATTACTTGGATTTCCTTCATATCAACCTGTGATAATTTCTCTTGAGGGAAATGAACTATGGCTCTTGTGAAGTGGTGTTAGGGTGAGGTGCACATATGACCAATGGGAGTAAAAACTACATTGGCTTGATCGTAGTTCAAGGTACACAAGTAACCATGGTTAAAATGGTACTGTTGGTTGAAGTTTTACATATCAAGATGTCTGCAATCAAATTTATATGATTGGTTGAAGTTTTACACGTCAAGATGTCTGCAATCAAATTTATATGATGTTCGTCAAAACGTCATTAGGTCCATCACATGTTGTATGGGGTGGAGAACAATGGAGCAAGAATGAGGATTGTGGTTTATCTATGTAATATCCTCATTTTCACCGAAGGACTTACATTTTTCTCAACATAAATCTCTCAGTATTTAATAGCTTCATCACAAGATAAATAAAACTTTAAAACTAAAAACAAATCACAACACATAACATAAGACTTTTATCACTAAATTGCACCAACGTCTATAACAACCCAGGAATTCAAATAAACATAACACGCGAATTTATACAAAGTACATCAAATCCAGGTACAAACATGGTTCCCCATGATACTCTACAAGCTTCAAAGCACTATCACATAACTTTTTAACATGCTTTTTATACAAAGGAAACTACCAGAGGGAGTATGATCAAAAGTACATATTCTTTCCCTCTTAACTAACTTCTTAAAAGAGATTCCACCAATCCCCGTTTTCCTTTAGCCTCTAAATGATTATGTCTTGAAATGCATATTTTTTAAAACAAAATAAGGATTAGACCATATGGCCTAGTTAGAATCTCTATCGGTTAAATAATTCAGTGAAATCATTTTGACATAAAGCAATTACATCAAGTAAGAACAATGTAGGCTCGCAAGACTACATCCCACAAAGCAACTATCCACAACAGTTGCTTTTATGAAAATACACATTCCGATAGTATCGCAATCAATATTGGCAATGAAATTATATGGAACCTATTCATGGGTTATAGTTATCCCCCTGCATGGACCATCACAATGTCACATGCACACATGCTTCTGTTGTATAAGTCCCTTAATCCTAGTAGCAGTTACCAAGTCTCATGTGTTAATATCAAACATGTACCAAATACCATATCACATCTAACGGTAAACTCAACACATACTAATACGATATGGCATTAAAATAGTAATCATTTGATAGAATATGCAATTCAGTTCAAAAATGGGTATAAAAAACTCATTTGATCACAACTAGATACTATAAACTCTTAATTGATAATGAATCTTGATACCTAAAACTTGAATCTGATAAAGGAAGCATAGATTACCATTCAAATGGTTTAACCTATTCCATAACTTCAAACAACATCTATAGAACCTAAAAGATACCCCAAAAGACCCTAAAATGACACAAAACAAAAATCGAAAATTTGAACCACAAGGGGTTACACGACCTAGCCCACGACCTAGGTCGCGGGACTCACTGGAGTCTCTTTGCCTCTATTCCTGCTACTCTCGACCTGCACATTTTGCTCACTTGGTTTTTACCCTAGATCACCACCAATCCTCCAAGATTTATGAACAAAACCACAAAATAACTTTATAAAACTAAAATAGCATCCAACAAATATTTGCATTCATGGGTTTCAAATATCCCACAAAAAATTAACCAAGTTCAACAATGGAGGAAACCGAAATTTATGAAAGAAAACTTTGAAGAACAACACCAGATAATCAAAGTAACCAAATGAAATTTAAAACCAATCCTCTAGGTATGTGATGCAGGGGAGATTGCCTAATATTTATCTAATATTTATTTATTCTAATTAGATTAGTTTCCTATATTTATTTTAAAGGTTATCGTAGTTTCCTGGATAAGGATTATCATAATAGTTTCCTAGTTAAGTTATGTTTCCTAGATTAAGATTATCGTAATAGTTTCCTAGTTAAGTTAGCTCTTATTAAACCTATAAATAATTGATATGTTTAGATTATTAGAAGCCTGGAATTTTGATATTAAAGTTAATTTAAGTTTCCCTAACGGGTTTCTTACTATGTTCTTGATTCGTTCGTAAAGTTCGGCCATTTCAGTCGATCCGTCATCATTTGGTATTAGAGCGAAGGTTGGTACACAAATGGCCGGACGTGGAAGACCCAGTGGAACTGTCCATCATAGAGGCGCCGGTCGACGCAACGATGCAGCTGATCCACGAGACCCACGTGACTTCGAAATCGAACGCCTTCAACAACGAATTAGAGACCTCGAGTTTCAACAGGAGATGCGTGCGGAGGAAACCGAATCTGATCCTAGCGTCTGGGACGAAGGTGAGGAGGAAGAGAAGAATCCTGTCACCAATCACCATCTGATCCTCGAGTTTCAACAGGAGATGCGTGCGGAGGAAACCGAATCTGATCCTAGCGTCTGGGACGAAGGTGAGGAGGAAGAGGAGAATCCTTTCGCCAATCACCATCAGGGTTTTTTCGTTGCAAACCGCGATGAACCTTTACGTAATATTGGGATGAAAATCGAGCTCCCGGGACATTATAATGTTTCGGCCACCGTTGCTGATTTATCTCCGTACTTTGGAAACGGCAAAGCCGAGCATGACTCGAGGACGAGTCCTTTTCAAGAGAGGGAGGATGATGCAGGGGAGATTGCCTAATATTTATCTAATATTTATTTATTCTAATTAGATTAGTTTCCTATATTTATTTTAAAGGTTATCGTAGTTTCCTGGATAAGGATTATCATAATAGTTTCCTAGTTAAGTTATGTTTCCTAGATTAAGATTATCGTAATAGTTTCCTAGTTAAGTTAGCTCTTATTAAACCTATAAATAATTGATATGTTTAGATTATTAGAAGCCTGGAATTTTGATATTAAAGTTAATTTAAGTTTCCCTAACGGGTTTCTTACTATGTTCTTGATTCGTTCGTAAAGTTCGGCCATTTCAGTCGATCCGTCATCAGTATGGTTTCCATCAAATACCAACAACCTACCCAAAATTAATACAGATGCAATCTTATAAAAATCTAAACTAAATCGTAGGCTTGGAAAGGAGCTAAGATGAAAATTCGTACGTGCAAACTTAAGAGATAAATCTTTAACCAAAGACTTTAAATCCTTTAGCTCAATCCCTTCACTGTGATTTCTCAACAAACCCGTGCACGCATACACTTAAGAACACAAAAATCTATTTGGAAGAAACATGAAAATAGTGACACCTTTTATATGACCTTTTTATGACAACCTAAACCCTATAAATTAAACAACTAGCATAATAAACCACCGAACTTCTATCTAAACCCATAACTAGCTAACCAGGGTTATTGCAACGTCAAAACCTCTAGTTCCTCCTCTAATGAACTAAGACATTAGCCGAAGATAAATACTAAAAGCATTAGTTACTGAAACTAAATATAGTCTAGTTCGCTTTTTTTAATTATTCTAATTGTGCATAAATTTATTATACCTAAAAAATACAACAAATGATCATGAGCGGATCTAGAGATGCAGAAGGATTGGTCCTCGGTTTGGTCCTCACAAGCTCGATCCTAGTGGTGTAAAACATAAACATATTTGGTCTTTCTAAATATGGATCAAGCCCTTAAGATGCTATTTGTTGATCCCATTATAATAAGCACAATGACAATAAACAGTTAATAGCAAAGTAATATGACACGAACAATGATTTAAAGAACTTACGTAGTCACATATCTCTTGAATGTATATGTGTTGATTACAATCAGATTCAGCACTCTCTCTATGTAATATGAATCGACTAACTCTCAAAGTAAAACCCTAACGTTCTATTTATATTGCTAGGTCTAGTCTAATTAAGGAAACAAGAGTTTAAGGAATTATAAACTTTCTTTTACAATTAATCATATCTTTTCCTTATTTTGTCACAATTAAATAATAATAGACCTAACAATCTCCCCCTTTGTGGCAAAATGAGTCTTCATATTCTTAGCTCGAACATGCCTTCAAATCTTCGTAGGGTTTGTCGATAGATAATTCTGTCGTCGATTATCTTGATAGCTTCTAAGAGAGAGTTTCTTTTGTCGTTGCTCATCCTTGTTGCGCTCTTTCTATCTGTTGCAAGTTCTGACGCAAGTCTGTTTCGGATTCCCCATAACATACCGTCAGAATATGCAGCCACTTCGTGAAATCTGAGAAACCGTTTTTCTCTAGAAGCATGCATCCAAACTACACCATGAACAGGACGAGTGATGACGGTGGCGACTAGATCTTGTCGGTACGAGTAATGATTGATCAGGCTTAGTAATATGTATCTTCTTTTGCTCGCTTTCTATCCCTCGTTGAAGATCATGAAGATAGCTGTACCGAAGCTCTTTTTGAACATGCCTTACCACTGCCCTTAATGCCCTTTGCTCGGGTACGTTTCGGTTGCGCTTGTCTCTCAAATCGTTGTAGATGATCTCCAAGTCCATTATATCGAGATTTGCAAAATCAGCTTCAGAGAAGGAATACGTTTTACCATCTTCTCTTTGGACAGTGAAAACCGGGTACTCGACTTGAAAGATCCTTGCAGTGTCTATTTTCAGAATCCCGACAACCCTGTGCCTTGAGACCACTTCAGCTTGAGGTAAAGCTCTCATCCTCAGTATATGGAGATACTCTCTAACCTGAGCAGGGTCCATTTCCATCACGAGATGAATGTGTGCCAAATCATCAGGTTTTGCTTCCTTGCGGAAGATCTTCTCCATATTTTCCTCAAGATATGGCACACGGATCTGCTGATTCACCCATTTGGATTTACTTTCCGTCAACATTCTTTGCCACCGAATCTGATGAGGTAGAAGTCTTGGTTCATTTTGTTCCCTTAAAGCATAGTTCCTTGCTGTATGCCTCAAGTTCACATAGTCTTGCTCTTGGACTACTGGTTCGTACGGATCTCGGAACCAGTTTCGAAGTGAGTTTCGCAGACGTTGAACATCAACTCGTTCTTCATTTTGTTCGGGTTCGGGTTCGGGTTCGGCAGGTTCGGCTGTACTCTCGAATTCGATATCCGCAGGCTTTTCAACCGTTGGTGTATCGTCCTCTTGAGTCTTTATAGTGCGTTTCCTTTGTTGGGTAGATTGAGCGGGTGGTCTTGAAGCTGAAGCAGCAGCTGCTCTTGATCGTGATCTTGCCGTTTGGCGTGTCTCCCCCTCAGGAAGAGTTGGAGCGGAACCCGGGTCGTCCTGGTGAGGTCTGGATGTAGATGTACGAATTGCCGGACGGCAAGACTCTTGGATTTCGGTGCGAAGAGCAGTAATAGCACCCAGGATGTCATCCGTTTGACGCTGTTGGGCATTTTTCAAGTCGGCGAGCTCTTGGTCAATATGGGCGCGGAAGACATCAAACTCATGACGAGTTACAGTGGAGATCTGAAGATTGCGGCAAAGAAGACCCTCAAGCGAATCCTCCGGTTGGCCGGTTGCATTGGATTCGGCTAGCAGATTAGCATACAACATTGACATGAGTTCATCGGTGTTGTACTCATATCGATGTGGGGAATGGGGTCGATCTTCGGGGGGTGATGGTGGCGGTGGAGAGTGGCTGGTGCTTGGACGGCTAGAGCTTGCATGTGAAGGGCCGGCTTGTAGAGGAGTCGGTTCTTTAAGACGCGCAGCTTCACGAATTTGGCGCACGAAGGCTTCTCTTTCGGCTGTCATTAGGGCAACATGTTCAGCAAGGGTGTCTCTTGCCCTTTGTAAGTGAGCAGCAATGATTGATTCGCCTTCCGGGGGAATAGAGAATGACGGAGATGGGGTTGCGGAATGGGTAACACCGGGATCACTTAGATTGCCCGTTGATATAAAGTTGATTCAACTGTATGACCTACGTTCAACATTGGCAAAGATGTAGCGCTGGTAGGATTTCCTCCTAATCCTCGTGGAATGTCTGGAATGGACATCACTATGGGAGTTCCGACTGGGCCACGGAGGCTCGCAGTGTGTGTAGACTTGTGTCCTCTAGCGGGCTCTAGACTCGATGTGCATACAACCGAAGTCGAAGCAGGTGAGCTACTGCCTCTTGTTTCAATAGCTATGCCTCCCGAGTGGAGGGGAGCTAGATAAGGTGCTAGACTCACAAGCATCGTTGAAACTGTTGGCTGTTGGGAGCCTTCAGAGTGGCTGGGGGGCGTGCAATTGCGCTGCTAGGTCCACAGTGACTTGTCCACTAGTCATACCCAACGAATGAGTAGGGCTAGTTGACTCGGTTACCTGGTTGGGGATATTGGACTCTCACTCTCTATCGTTTTTGTCTCCCCTTCGCTCATGCTCACTATTTCTTTTTCAACTTGTACTCCCTCCTCTCTCCTTATTTCTCCAATTGAGGTTTCAGGGAATATGTCAGACATAGATGGGGAGGATTGATTGGCTTCAAAGTCAAAGTTGAATTGAGGTTCCTCATCAGAAGGTATGATTGGTGCGGAGGTGGGTGTACGGATGATTGGTTCAGGGTTCGGTTCAGTTGAAGACTCTTCATTCCCAGAACTGGAATCGGTAATAGAGGGTTGTGGGCCGATGCGACTTACGGCTTGTACTTCTATTTCTGCAGTTCGTTGGCGATGACGGAGCGGTTGGTTGTCAGAATCATCCTCATCTGATGATGAAGAGCGGGGGCGGACACGTTGTCGGCTGACCAGTGTTTTGAATCGGGGAGTTGGGATAATGGGTCGGGTGCGGGGGTTGTTGGAAGTAGTTGGGTTGGGGGGGCTGATCAGATGCACCTCCCTCGTCATGTCCCCTCGCATTACGCTCATCACCCAGGTTAGGATCCCCCCGATCTTGACCCTTCTCTTCTACTCTAGGACCCTCACCTCCCTCAATATTTTCCTCATGGATCGGCTCTTGGGCAGGCGCAACCGGAGGTGGTTGGGCCATTAAGCCATGTTGCTCCCTATAGGCTATCACACTAGGTGCATTCTGATCAGCATAAGCGAGGAGCGCTTCAGGGATAGGCATGGTATAGTTGAAGACCCGATCATTTAGGCGTAGAAATTTAAGGGCACTGGTCGGGCCTAAGGGTGATCCGGCTCGTCTAGGGATGGCAGGTCGGGAAGTCATCATGGCATGGATGAAAAGTTGAAGAAACCGCTGAAAAGGTACGAAGGCACGATTGCGATTGTTGGATTTGTCTTCCACTAGTTCCACAAAGTCCGTCCAGACGAGCATCGCGTAGTCATAATGACGGTTGAACGCGATGCCGTGAAAAATTCGAAGAACCGCAGTGCTGGCCTTGTCCATGCCAGTGTGTTTGCTAGTCAGACATCGATTGACGATGGTGAATAGCGTGAACCAAATCTGAGGCAGGTACATCCTTTTGAACTGGCCGGGGCTTGTGAATGGTTCGGGGGATTCATACCCGAGGCTAGGATGTCGACGCAACCGGTTTGTTGGTCGGTTGCAAAGGCGTCGTATGGGTGTTCGGCTGTGGTGAGCGGCAGGCGGAGAATGCGGCGAATCCTGGATGGAGTTAGGCGGGTGACAAAGTCATCGATTTGAGCAGTGAAATGATGGTCACCTTCGTCCGGATGGTATGTCAGTGTGTACCAGAATTGGTGGAGGTAGAAAAGGGGTACTCGGTGGTCTATTGCAAAGGCATAACGAAGCGGATGTCGTTGAAGAATGTCAAGGATGATTTGGTGTTCGAGAGTGATACCAAAGTCTAGACGGTGGTTGTTCGGTTTGATTTTTCGAAGGTGAGCTCTAGGCATCAAGATGTCATCCCGGTTAGCTGCGTTGATGCTTGGTTCTGTGGAGCGTTCGGACAACATCGGGTTTTCATCATCTGACAGGTTCGGATCATTCATGGCTGCCATTGGTTGCTGAAATAAGACAGTTAGGCAAACCAAGTGTAAAGTTAGTGTATTGAGTCTTAACAAAAAAAATGCTAAGTCTTTTTATCGAGTCCCATTGGGTCGATAACAATTGTTATCGAGTGCAATGGGATCGAGGAAAAAGGTGTTGTCGAGTGAAGGAGGATCGACAAAAAGACTTGTAAAAAAAATTAAGAGCAAACCTGTGGAAGGGATGTCGAGTCAATGAGAATCGAGAAACACAGGTTATCGATCCTATAAGACTCGATGAAAGTACTTGAACATTTGAATGGTCATGTTATCGAGTCTTATAGGGCTTGATAAAAACACTTGGTGATTTTCATCGAGTTTATGATAGTCGATAAGAAATGTTATCGAGTCATAAAGGCTCGATAAAAACACTTGGTGATTTTCATCGAGTTTATGATAGTCGATAAGAAATGATATCGAGTCATAAAGGCTCGATAAAAACACTTGGTGATTTTCATCGAGTTTATGATAGTCGATAAGAAATGTTATCGAGTCATAAAGGCTCGATAAAAACACTTGGTGGTTTTCTTCGAGTTTATGATAGTCGATAAGAAATGTTATCGAGTCATAAAGGCTCGATAAAAACACTTAGTGAAGATGATGGTGTTCTTGATCAAAGCATTGAGACTCGATAAAAATGCAAAGGACCATGTAAGACGCGATAAAAACCCATAAACCAGTTGAAAAAAAATTCTAAGTGCTCATATTCCAGAAAGGGCCTAAAACTAAGGCAAAATCCTATTACTAGGTGCGATTAGTGATAGGGAACACTATTAGTAAAGCACTTAAGTCTAATAAACATCATCTACCCACGATTTTGACTGATGAACAGTCAAAATTGGAAAAACACATAATAAAACCCAAAAAAAAACGAACATTCATCCCACAGAAATCGGATCATGCAATGGATTTAAGAACAAAGTGCAAGAATTAAAGATGATAAGGGGAGAATTACGAACCTGGTGATGCTTTCAGATCTGAAAAACTCTAAGTTTTGAGATTTTGATCTTTGAATTCGAAGAAATTGAAGGTTTTTTTTTTCAGAGAGAAAGAGGGAAATTCAAACTTGTGAGTAAAGGTTCTGTGAGAGTGGGGCCCGATTTCTTTAAATAGTGGTCATCGAGTGATGGCACGTGGCAGTGTGATAGGGCCGATGAAAAATTTCCCGTTATCGAGATGTCGATTGGGGAGGTTATCGAGCCAGAGGGGGTCGATAATCCCATTGTTGTCGGGCCCTTAGGGGCCGAGAACCTTACTTAATTAATTTTTTTTTAAAGAACTTAAATAAATAAATAACAAAAAAACAGAAAACATAAGGCTCCCCCTTAATATGTGCTAAAGGTGGTGTGCTCCCCCTAGGAATGTGAATGGATAGGAAAAACATACCTTGTTGCTCCCTCTTGAACGATGAACCATGGTGATACACACAGCGAGGTAGAAATAAAAATGAAAGAAAAATTGAAAATACGGAACTGTAAGATAAAGGTCAAAATCTAAAAAATGAGAACCCAAGTGTTATGCAGATTGACTCGAAGAGTAAATGTGCATAAACCCTTGGATAGACGTTTTTGAGGATTTTGAGACACACTGATTGGTGATAATCAGGTTTTAAGAATGAGCATTCCCAACTTGGATACTAGGAACTGGAATCGTTTCTCATCCAGTGCCTTGGTAAACAAGTCGGCAAGCTGAAGTTCTGTATTAACAAAATATAGTTCAATTGTACCTCTTTCAACGTGATCCTTGATGAAGTGATATCGAACGTCGATGTGTTTTGTCTTCGTGTGTTGAACCGGGTTGCTTGAAATGGCTATGGTGCTTTTGGAGTCACAGTAGATAGGAATCTTGTTGAACCAGAAGCCATAGTCTTTGAGTTGAGTGCGCATCCAGAGTACTTGCGAGCAGCAGCTTGCGGCAGCGATATATTCGGCTTCCGCGGTAGATGTGGAGACGCAAGCTTGCTTCTTGGATGACCAGCTGACCAATTTGTCTCCAAGGAATTGAATATGGCCCGAAGTGCTTTTGCGATCGAGCATGCATCCGGCCTGATCCGAATCTGAAAAGGCAGTTAGCTCGAAACCCGTATCCTTGGGATACCATAGGCCAAGATTAGGTGTACCTTTTAAATACCGGAAAATCCGTTTGATCGCACTAAGATGAGATTACTTTGGAGATGCTTGATATCTCGCGCATAGACAGGTGACAAACATTATGTCCGGACGACTAGCCGTAAGATACATGAGAGAACCAACCATGCCCCGGTAATTTTCTGAATCCACATCTTTTCCTGAAGGATCAGCGTGTAGTTTTGAACCCGGGGACATGGGTGTACCAATCGGAGAACATGACGTCATGTTGTATTTACATAACATATCCGAGATGTATTTTGATTGGTTGATGAATATTCCAGTAGAAAATTGTTTAATTTGAAGACCAAGGAAAAAATTCATCATTCCCATCATGCTCATGTTAAATTTTGCAATCATGAGTTCGGAGAACTCTTTGCATTGTTGTGGGTTAGTCGAACCGAAGATGATGTCGTCCACGTAGACTTGAATGAGCATAATGTCACCTTTGTCCTTTTTAATGAAAAGAGCTGGATCGATCTTACCTTTGGAGTATCCGTTTTTCACTAAATAGGTAGACAAACTGTCGTACCATGCGCGGGGGGCTTGTCCAGAATGTAGACATGATCTGGTTTGGAGGAGTCGACAAACCCGTCGGACTAAGAAATATAGACTTCTTCACGCAGAACACCATTTAAGAAAGCCGTCTTGACGTCCATTTGGAAAACCACAAAGGTTTTATGTGCCGCGTAAGCCAAGAACATTCGGATTGCTTCAATGCGGGCGACGGGTGCAAATGTTTCGTCGTAGTCAATGCCTTCTTGTTGACGGTATCCTTTGGCGACAAGTCTAGCTTTGTTGCGTATAACGACTCCATTTTCATCTTTCTTGTTCTTGAATATCCATTTCGTGCCGATAACGGTCTTGTTTCGAGGACGGGGAACAAGGCGCCATACTTTCAGACTTTCAAATTGATTGAGTTCCTCTTGCATTGCCACAATCCAATCAGGATCATTCATTGCCTCGTGAATGGATGTGTGTTCAATCTTGCTTATGAATGAAGAGAACATGCAATCACTGGCTGAGGCGGAACGCGTTGTAACTGGTCTGTTTGGATCTCCGATAATTTGTTCAACAGGATGAGAGCGGGTCCATTTGGTTGTATGTGGAAGCGGTTGAAATGCATTTGGATCCGGGGTGTCATCTTGATAAGCACCTAACGGAAGATCTTGAAGAGATTCCAAGGTTGGGGCCACGTTTGATGATCTTGTGGCACTTGTGACATCCGTAGGGGTTGAAGTGGATGGTGGGGGAGAGGATGTCGGTTCTGCAGGATTTGGTTGAACAGTCGTTTGAGGTTCAGGTTGAACAAGAGGAGCATCCGATGAAATAGTTTGATCGGGAGGAGCAGTTGTAGATGTGCTTGGAGATGCAGCAATTGAGACAGTTTCCGTTGTAATTGGCGGTCCGGAAAGATCCGAGGTCTCGGCAATCTCCAAGGTGGGCGGGGGAATCTGGAGAGAAGTATCAGTGGATGGTCCAAAGTAATCCGAGTAGAAGTACTCGAATAAGTCATCCAGATTTGACAAGGCGGTTTTGGACGTTGAAGGTTCAGCGGGGTTGGGAGCAGGTTCCGAACGAATGTGATCGGAAGCTAATATGCCGGTGAGTGCGGGTCCAGAACTGTCGTGTTCAGGAGCCATCTCGGCGTTTGGATCAAATTGTACATTAATGCTTTCAGTAACGCAACGTGCGTGCTTTATGTAGACCCGATAATATGATGCGTTTGGTGAGTATCCGAGAAAGTAAGCTTCATCGTCTTTCGGCTTGAGTTTAACTAAGTCTTATTTAAGTCTATAGCTTAAAAAACGTTGGGCCCAAAAATGTTTGTTTTAATACCTTCAATATCAACGTAACTTAGATGAAACTTGACATAGTTTTAGAGCATTTATAATCCGTGATGGATCCAGGATTTTTATCCACTGGGGCCCTATTAAGGTAAATTAAAGACGCGCAAAGTCATCCGACATGCTTCGGAAAAAAATTCAAGTTTTTTAGTTGATTTCAAGGGATTTTCTTATTATATTTGTCGATTTTAAAGAATTTTCTTAGTGTTTTATTGATTTCGAATGATTATTTCGGTTTTTTTATTGATTTCAAGAGATTTTTTAGTATTTTTGTCAATCGGCGCAAGATGGGAACTAAGGCTAAATTTAGTATTTTTTATATCTTTTAGCATGTATATTTTTTTAACTTTTAATATGTCGTTTTAGAAAAAAAAAATTACAATAGATGTTGGAGATTCTCTTAATTGTTATTTCACATGTTTAGGCCGTCAAAGAACCTTTTAAGAAAGGTTATTCAAAAAGATCCATTGAAATTGCTTAAAATATGTTTTTCAAAATAATTTTTTTTACAAGTACGATCCTTTAAAAATCGACTCTTCATGAACCAATTTCTTGTAAATAAAAATATGTTTTATTTCTATAAATTATGTCCTTTAATAATGAGAATATTTGATTATGTATAAGAAATTAAGAATAAGGTAGCGTTTGGTTCGCTGGAATCCGACGGAATCTGAAGGAATTGGAATGGTCAATTCCATTGACCGAATTCCATTCATGCGTTTGGTTCATTCTTTGAGTTTTGATAAGGAATTCAAATTCCACATATGGTGGAATGTAAATTCCTTCAATTTTCGCAAGGAATTTCAATTCCTTCGTACCATATTTGAAGGAAAAAATCATTATATGTTTATATCTACTCAATTTCATTTTATTCCACCATGATGATGGATGTCACCACCATCGCCGCCGCCGTCACCACCGTCACCGCCATTGCCTGTCGCCGCTACATGGCCACCACTATTGTTGTCATCGTCACCTCCAACACTGCCATTACCATCGTTAACGTTGTCTGCTTCACCAACACAACCATAGTCATCACCACCACATCCACCACCACTACCGCCGCCACCATCACAACCACTACCGTCGTCACCGCTACCTCCAATCCTGCCATCACCATCGTTACGGTTATCTCCTTCACCCCCACCCCCACCGTCATCACCCCCCGCCACAGCAACCGCCACCACCGCCACCGCCACCATTGCCATTATCGCCACCACCACCATCGCCAGTGCCGCTACCACTACCGGCACCACCATTACTACTATTGTCATCGTCGCCTCCAACACTGCATTACATCGTTATCACTGTCTCCTTTACCAACCCAACCACAATTGTCACTACTCTATCCACCACCACTATCGCCACCACTGTTAGCGCCTCCCCACCGCCACCGCCGCCGCCACCACCACCACCACCACCGTTGTCGACGCCGGCGTCGCCATTACCGCCAGCACTACCGGCACCACCACCACTATCGCCTCCACCCTACCACTAGTGTTATATCCAAAGAACCAAACATGCATATTCAAATTACTTGGACAGATTCCATTCCAATTCTTGCCAACCAAACACATGGTCAAACATGATTAAATTCAATTCCAATTCCTTCAGATTCCAATTCCTTTGACAGATTCCATTCCATGAACCAAACGCCACCTAATAATCTGGCTTCATATATACTTTCAAGAACCAGTTTTATTATGTAATTCTGGGCATCTCTAATATATATTTTTTTATTTTACTCTCTATTATGGAGAGTAAGATAGAGAATGTGTCATGTCTTCTCCAATGTATTTCTCTATTTTACTTTATAAAAAAGGATACTCCAAGTATATTCTATGTTATTTTTATTACATAGATTTTCAATAATACCCTTATATTTATTAACTTTATAAATTATACCATTTTTTTTCACAATAACCTTATATTTATTAAAAGAAAGATAAGGTTTTTTTTGTCAAATTTATAATTATAGTTTATTAAAATTGATATTAGACAACAAATAAAATAAAAATACAATAATCTAAATAACTTAAAGGTCATTTTGTAATTATCAAAAGTTAATAAAAATATAGAGTAATGAATGGTAACTCTCTATATTTAGAGAGTTATCATTCATTTCTTTATTATAGAGAGTAAAATAGAGAGTTCATTGAAAATAATTTAGAAAATAAAATAAAGATAGAAAGTAAAATAAATAGTTCATTGGAGATGGTGTTACAACTTCAAACTACATTAACTAGTATATGTACATTCCATTTGTTATCATAAATATCAACTTGTAGTATGAAGCAACATTTTAATAAACTAAAGTTGTTTGTTAGATATAGATTAAGACATTCACGTCCTCAATTCATTTGGTGGATCCCATGTATCGTTTCGAAACTGCCAATTATATTTGTCTCCTGTGTTTTTGTTTTTGTCGTTCTTTTATTGATTGATTAAATCACGTGTTAAAAATACCATAATATAAATTTATGTTTCTTATGAATTCAAGAATTCTATAAACCGCACACTTGTTTACAATGTTTTACTGTAAGGTAAATGTAAGAGAAAAATGATATGTTTAATATTATTTAATAAGATACAATTATTTTCAAATTACAAACAAAGATTATTATTATATGGATGGTTAAATGAAATAATTCGATGGAGTCTACCCGTATGAAGTATTTAGTAAATTATTTAGTAAATATCAATTATCATTTAGTAGTGCATAATTTTCTAAAATTCAAGTTCACTACTCATTACTAACGCTATATATAACTTTTAAATTTTTTTACAAAACTAAACGGTAAACATATTTAAATATAAATAGTAAGGGGTCGTTTACCAAAACTTATCCGGGTAAGTGTTTATCAAGTCATATATTACCTTAACGGATAAATATGCTAAAGACCACGAATCTTACCAGTAAGACCGTAAGAGCGAGACAAAGATCGGGAGTTTTACCCGATAAGTGAGGACGACGAATTTTACCACTGTGTAAGTATTTACCGGGTAAATTATTGCATACAATAACGTTTTTGTGAACTAAAATCTTACTCGGTAAATAAATGATAATGTTGAATTTTACCGCAAAACACTTATCCGGTAAGTGTTTGATAAACGATCCCTAAATGTTGAACTCTATATACAAAAAATCATCAATCATTAAAATTAGGTAAATTCTTATTTGTATATCTAAAATATTTAAATTATGATAAATAATCAACTAAAATAGAGAAAGTACGATAAAGAATATAAATTTCTCCAAATATGAATAATTCTTCAAAGATTACCATAAAAGATAAATGATTTTTTATTATATTTCACCAATTAAAAACATTGAAATGAAATATTTAAGAGAAATGAAATCTTTCTTTTCTTTATTTTAGCATAAATACAACATAACTATTCAAATAAAAATAAATTCCAAATCTTCAAAATTTCTATTTTGACAAATTGAAATATCTTCTTATGTTGTTAGTTTAAGATCCTCTTAAAAATCTTGAGCTGCTCTAAATATTAATTTTAGAAAAGTGACTCAAATAACTATTTTTTTCATTTAAATTGATCTTTTAAACATTTCTCTTTGAACTTTACTTTACAAAAAATTCGAGTTTTTTCGTCTAGGTCCGTAATAATTACAGATCCGACACGTGTCATCACTAGAAAAAAAGCCCTTAAACTTACAAAATTTCCACATTTAGTCTCTATTGTGGCCCTGACATTATTCCAGACTTGGTTCCATTTTCTTGAACTTTTTTGTCATTTAACTAGTTTAGCTAGATCCGTAATATTGTGGACCTGAGTAAAGTTTTTTTTAAGTATATAATATTTATATACGACAAATATATATTTGATGAAGTTTAAACTTCTGACCTCCTAAAAAAAACAAAAGCTATAAACCACAAGGCTTATGGCGTACAGGTTAAGACTTGTGGTGGATGAGGCTACTAACTCATCTACCCCAGGTTTGAATCCAGACACAAACAACTTGGACCATTGGAGAATTATCTTAAGACGGTATATTTTAGCAGTTTTAATATTACCATGGATTAATCTAGACAAATATCTAGGACGAAAGAACAAAAGCTATGATATTGTTAGGAGAAAGGGCTTTTAATATTGGAATAAATTTCAAAAAAGAAATAATTAAACATGGAAAAATAATTATTTGAGTGAATCTCTCTTTGATTTTTTTTACTGCCATTAAATTCATTTAAGGAAGGGAGCAAAACATAATCCGCATAAATATGTATTCATAAAAAGTCTAAACAAGATCAGCTCAAATACATCATCATCATCATCATCATCATCTGAGTAGTCGCCTCTCACTCATTCAACAGGTCGCCGTTGCTCTCAAATCAATACCCTCTCTGCTCTTCTTCTGGAAGCTCTACAATACAATCGGATTTATGTAGTGCAATCCTATATATATATATATATACATACACATAGCAATCAGCAAAGCACAAGGAAGGATCGAAGAAATCCACAGTAACGATGAGTTTCAGAGATGAAAATGAAGATGGAAGAGCAGATAGGGATCTCAGAAAACCATTTCTTCATACAGGTAGTTGGTATCGTATGGGTTCAAGGCAATCTAGTATGATGACGTCTTCTCAGATGATCAGAGACCGTTCTGTTTCCGTGCTTGCTTGTGTTCTAATCGTTGCTTTAGGCCCTATCCAATTCGGTTTCACTGTAAGCAATCCAACTAAAACCTGGCCAAATTGTTTGTTTTAGTGTCTTTCTGATGCCGAATTGATCAGGATTTTGGTTTTTGCAAATTTGATGACAGTTTGTTTTGGATTCTGATTGTAATTGCTTGTTATAAACTTCAATGTAATTAGGAAAAAATTGCTAAAAAATAGCATAAGATCCGTGTCAATTTTGAAGTTGAAGATTGACCTATTTCACATCTAGAGTTAGGTAACAAAAAAGGGGGAAACAAGAATGATCATGTAATAATTCAATTATGTTTGATGTTTCTTCTTCTTCTTTCAGGGTGGTTATTCTTCACCTACACAAGCGGCTATTATGCGCGATCTAAAGCTTACGGTTTCTGAGGTTTGGTTGCTGATCATATTCTTTTGTTTCTTAAAAGCTATAAGTTTTTGAACTTCACAACCACATTAGGGTTGTGGAGATCCAACTCACTTATCTGAAAACATATTTTGTTTGATTTTTTTGATTTTATGTAATGAAGATAAACTGATTTGAAACATTGGGTTTCAGTTCTCTTTGTTTGGTTCTTTATCAAATGTGGGTGCCATGGTTGGTGCAATAGCTAGTGGTCAAATTGCAGAGTATATTGGCCGAAAAGGGGTATGCTTTTCTTTTCTTTTTATTGTATCTATATATATATATATATATATGTAGAGGGATGTTTAGGGGAAACCTAAAAAAAATGAAATTTGAAGTACGCCCTGACAGCCCCCCATCTAGATGGTATGCACAAATGCATACAAGCGATTGCCGATTGAAACTGTTTTTTACTATGCACGAGTGCATATTATGCATTAGTGCATATGCATAAATGCATGTACAAATTACCAGTATGCATTTGTGTATACCGTCCAGATGGAGGGCTCCTCTTTTTTTGAAGTTTTTCCAGAACCTGACCCTCTATATATATATATATATATTATTGTGCTCAGTAGAGTTATATAGACGCAATAGATCGAAAAAATGCAAGATATTTGGTTTAGTTACTGTTTGGATTGTGTTGCTTAATGACGATTTCAATTTCTGCCATCAAAATTGCAGTCTTTGATGATTGCAGCCATCCCTAATATTATTGGCTGGCTTTGCATATCATTTGCCAAAGTAAGCTCCTAATATCTTATCCCTTAATTGCTTTTCGCATCTACAGTTTCTTAAAAGCCTAACATTGTAGTCAAAATGGCGGGTTTTTTCATAGGACACATCATTTCTTTACATGGGAAGATTGTTGGAAGGTTTTGGTGTCGGGATTATATCATATACAGTAAGTCATATTCGTTTAATATTTGTTTTAGAAAGAGACATTTTGTTAAAAAAGCATAATGATACGAATTACGTTTCTTGATGTATTACAAAGGTTCCTGTTTATATAGCTGAGATAGCGCCTCAAAACATGAGAGGAGGGCTAGGTTCCGTCAATCAGGTAAACTTTGTAAAGAAATTCATATGTGAATTTGTTCATATGGTCAAAAGATTTACTTTTCTTATTTATTTCTGATTGTTTTATGTTTGTAGCTATCTGTCACAGTTGGGATAATGCTTGCTTATTTGCTTGGACTTCTTGTTAATTGGAGAATACTTGCAATTTTGGGTAATATTTTCTTATTTCTGATCATCTTAAGTGATCTCTGAGCTGATTTTAGAATTTTTTTTGGCTTCAATTCGGTCAAATGATATGTTTAAAGTTTGGAATAAAATTGGTGTGACATTTTTCCGTATTTTCTTTTGCAGGAACTTTGCCCTGCTTAATTTTGATACCCGGATTATTTTTTATCCCGGAATCTCCTAGGTGGCTGGTAAGCTTAATGAAATCTTTTGCTTTTTTTGGAGTTTCTTTTCAATAGTGGTGATTACTGAGCAATGTTGTCTTAATCATTCAGGCAAAGATGGGTATGACTGATGATTTCGAATCTTCTTTGCAAGTTCTTCGTGGGTTCGATACTGATATTACTGTTGAAGTAAATGAAATTAAGGTGAATCTTCTTATGATTTCAAACTGGAATACTTGTTTCAATACATGTACATCAAATGATATACATTAAATATATATATATATATATCATCTTTTTGTGAAAAGGCTGAAATAACAGTGAGTGGCCAATGTTTTGTATCTTTCAGAGGTCTGTAGCATCGTCAAACAGAAGAAGCACTATTCGTTTTTCAGATCTCAAACAAAGAAGATATTGGTTCCCTTTGATGGTAAGTAGTTGTAATTTTTGTTCTTTTTTTATCTTCGTCTTCTGATACTAACGAACATAATCTTTCCGAAACTCCAATTTCTGCAGATAGGAATCGGATTACTTGTTCTTCAACAGTTGAGCGGAATCAATGGTGTTCTCTTCTATTCCAGTAACATTTTTCAATCTGCAGGTCAGTATACTAACTAGGCTATTGTACGGCATTAGAGTCAGTGTCGGTTAATTTTCCAACATACAGTAATAACTGTAAATAAGGGGCTGTTTGGTTGGATTTCCATTAAGTCCTGTATGGATAAAGCTGTCTGTGTGGATTAATCTGTCTGTATAGATTTGGAGGGGTTTTTCATAGATGGTGTTTTTAACTGGAAGGGGCAGATTTGGATTTTTTTTGGCTTTTTGCATAAAGCTCCACGTAGAAGCTTACAGCTTACTGAATAAGTCACTTTCTATATCATTAAGCCACTACTAAACAATCATGTATAGCTAACCTAATAAGTTGCGAGTCCCATTAAGCTCCTTAAGCTGCTAACAAACAGGCTCTAAGTGTCCACAATGAAAAAAACACATAGTTACTATGACAATTTCACTCTTAATAATATAGGGAGTATTTGTTGGTATTACTAGGAAAAACTTTATAAAAGCATCTATTTTATGTTTGCTATATATAATATACGTTCTAAAAATAGCAATGCATTTATAAAAAAACTATTTTTAATGTGATTCCTCTAACTGGACAGGAATCTCTAGCAGTGATGCTGCTACATTTGGACTTGGAGCTATCCAAGTAAGCATCAACAACTACTTATAACAATATCCCTTTCTCCAACTCCATTTTTGTAATTTAATTTAAACGGCTTTCTAACCAATAATATTGCACCATTTAGGTTATTGCGACAGGAGTTTCCACGTGGTTGGTTGATAAAACAGGCCGTAGGATTTTACTAATTGTAAGTGAACAATGTTACTTCATACTGCAAACATTTCTATCTAAACCAATGCCACTTTTTCCCACATGTTTTTATTTTTATTTTTTTTAATTGTGGGATATACTGGGTTCGTTTTGTTTAGTTTATTTCTATCTAGACCAACTTAAAAGGAGAAAAATTATTTGTTTTTAGGTTTCTTCTGCTGGAATGACTCTCAGTTTCGTAGTCGTCGTGGCTTCCTTCTTCGTTAAGGTGATGATCTTTTTTTGTCTTTTTCTCCTTATAATTCGAATAAACCCACAATATATTTTCGGAAAAATAATGTGTTCTTTTATGCATCAATTCCGTTCTAATATTGTGGAAAAAATTCTCAGGGTTTTGTGGAAGACAGTTCTTCGTTGTATGCTGCAATGGGTATCTTATCGGTGGTTGGAGTTGTGGTACGTCTTTTATTGTGATCATAAAGTTATATATATCCGATTATTGATATGTTTTCCTTCTCAAGTTCTTATCTTTTTTAATCAACTTGTTCAATAGGGTATGGTAATCGCGTTTTCTCTTGGAATGGGGCCCATCCCATGGCTTATAATGTCCGAGGTAATTATATTTAATCTACTGCATGATTTTGCAATTGCTGACATGAATAACATAATCAAAATCTTTTTTCTTGATATCAACTAAAGATCTTGAATTGCCCTTCTATTTTCTAATTGTTTGTTGTATATAATGATTAATAATATAAAAAGCTTTACTTTGTCTCCAAGAACAATTGGATAACATAAAATGTTTCTCTTTTTACACCACTTCCAATAATGTATAAAAGTTTAATTTGATTATAAAGTTTTCTTTAATGTAATTTATGCATTTTTGGGTAGTTTGAAATTGAAATTGAAATCAATCACTCATTGTTAATCATGCGGCTTGATGGACAAATTTAGGTGATTCTTGGTGCAATAACCTTGATACCAAGAAGTGATATTTATAAATTCATTTGTGAATGTTGCAGATTCTTCCTGTGAATATAAAAGGACTTGCTGGGAGTATAGCAACATTAGCCAATTGGTTTATTGCGTGGGTGATTACAATGACCGCACCTTTGCTTTTAGCATGGAGCGGTGGAGGTGAGTAACGCATCCAATAATGATATATATATATATATATACATATATACACATTTTTGATGGTCTGAGCAGATATACGTTACTGTCTATTGATTTATGCAGTTGTTTTATACATATATAGATATAGATATAGAGAGGGAGGTCCAGGGAAAACCTCAAAAAAAAAAACTGAACAACACCTTGGGAGCCCTCCATCTGGACGGTATGCACTTGTGCATAGACGGCATGCACAAATGCATACAAGCGATTGAATCTTTTTTTTCTATGCACAAGAGCATATGCACGTGTGCATGTTACAAATTATCAGTATGCATTTGTGCATACCGTCCAAATGGAGGGCTCCCAAGGTGTTCTTCAGTTTTCTTTTCTTTAGGTTTTCCCCTGAACCTCCCTCTAGATATATATATATATATAGAGAGAGAGAGAGAGAGGAAAGTTTAAATTGTTGGTGATTTGTATCACCAATTTTATTTAAGTGTAATGGGATTAATTTGTTTGATCAATGTAATCTTGATAAATATTGAACAAGTATGGATGGTGCGGAGTGCACACTTGTTTGAGTTTATCCGGATTTAAATTAAACAGTTGTTTAAGGGCGAAGCCCCTAAACCACGGGGGTCTGGGAGCAGCGCCCCCGGTAGCGGGGTCCAAGGGGCAGAGCCCCTGGCTGGGGTCAGCTTGGAAATTTTTTATTTGGGTTAATATTCCTTTATAGAAAATGCATTGAAAATCCGAATTTTGGAAATTAACCCGGTTTTGGTCCCTGTCGAAAAACTGAAAGAAAACAGTTTTGGAACTGTTTTTGGAGACAGTTTTTAGTCTCTTGTTTTGATCATTATGATGGCACGATTTTCACAATAATTCTCTGAGAGTTCATAATCGTAATACTGAATTTTATCCGATTGATTGTTTCGATTGTACCATCGAAATATTTCAATCTGAAAGTGTTTCACGACTTTCAGTAATCCGAGAATTGAAATCCAGTATATCCAACATAAATGTGAACTCAAGTTTAGTTGTGAACGTGAGGACAAAGGAGATCATGACACGTGTCCCATTTAGTCTGAATAATGAAGGGCATTCGGTATGAATAACGAATGTGAAGTTCATTCAGTATCAATAACACAACATTTAGTCTGAATATATTCAGACTGAATGGGACGTGTCGCTCTCCTTTGTTCCCATGTTCACAACCAAATTTGAGTTCACATTTGAACCTGCCCATATATATATATACATATATATATGATTTATCACTTGCTCACTCTTCCGAGAAAACTTATTGTAGTTGGAACTATGATCGAATTACAGTATTATATATATATATATATATATTTGGAATATATAGCATAATGGATTATAGTTGCTTATTAGGTTTGGGTTTGTTTTCATTCAGGAACGTTCACTCTATACATGGTAATGTGTGCGGGTACGGTTGTGTTTGCGGCCATGTTGGTACCAGAAACAAAGGGCAAAACATTGGAGGAGATCCAGTCTTCACTTAGATAATACATATGTTCTTTACTGCTTAATCCTTTTTTATGCTTAAATATTCTTTTTTTTTTTAATTTTGCTTGTTTGTTGTTGTTGTAACTTATTTGGAATCTGTGATTCTTGTGTGCAAATGCATATTTATCAATCCCAGAACAACATTTGTTATAAATTATGTAATAATAAGAAGAGAAAGTGAGAGAATTGAGAGATTTGTTTTTAAACAATTCTCTTTAGATTACTTTCCTAGGGAGGGATCAAATGAGAACCGCCCCTTCTTAAAGAAACAAATTGTGGACCATATATGATGTGGGTCCCACCTCATATTAAATCATATTAAATCATAAATAATTTAATATTATGTAGGACCCACATCATATATGGTCCACAAGTGTCCTTTTATTTCTTTAAAAATGTAAAGTTCTCATTTGAACCTTCCTCTACTTTCCTATTGAAAGCTCTAATAAGAAGGTAAATATTGTCATAAAGTAAGAAAATAATGTTAAAAGAAAAGTTTATATATGAATTATTGAAAAAATTCATATGTGAATCCATATTTTTTTCAATTGAAAATTGATATGTAAATCCATATAAATAATATATAACGTTGTTGGCTGATATATGCATTGTTTTGGATTTATCTTACCTACCTTCCTATGGCATAGATCTTGGTCGGTCGTGTAAAAAACTTATTTTGGGATTTAATATTTAATAAAAAAAAATGTTGGAATATTTGTTAAAATATCAAAAGTATAATTTTTGAATGTTGATTTTTGTTTTTATTTTATTTTAAAAAATTATACAAAAACTGGATCTGAGGTAGAAGAGCAAGTGGTTAAATATTATACTTCAAATTTTATTAAGATAGTGGAACAACTATGAAACATCCACAAATAGGGATTACATTACATATCCACTAAATGGTCAATCCTATTCATATATGAATAGAATCCCCACTAAAATGGAATAAACATGAAGGTCAAAATATCCAATCAAAATGCAGTAATAATCCAAAAGTTGCTGGGAGACAAGAAAGCTGGAAAAAAAAAATACGCAATCCTCCTCCACCATACCACAATCTTTTACCCATTAACAACATTTTTCTTTTAAAAACAACTCTGAAAAGATGTGGATTGTAAGATCCTATATTGGTTGAGGAGGAAAACAAAAGTTGTCTTATAAGGGATTTGGATACCTCATCTATTAGACGCGTTTTGAATTCGTAAGTCCAGGTGTGCGGACAAAGCAGAGAATATCTGGTACGATTGGACTGGGATGGGATGTGGTTCATATTACACTAAAACTCATTTTTACTCCAATCACACGTTAAAAATAAAAACCTGAACATCACAACACACAAAAAATTGTCGGCCATAAATAGTTGCCTGCATCATTCGTGCCAAAACACAAAATTTGCCGGCCGTTGTACATCCGGTTTAAGTCTTGAAGACGTTCTTACAAACATTCTAATCAAATTAATCTCCTTATCGGTTGTGTAAAGGCGAGATATAAATATTATTTTTTTATAAAAAGAAGTTTGTTTTCCTTTTTAATTTGTTGTCTTCTTTAAGGCCTGATGTAGCCACCATGTCACATCTCACGATATTTAGAACCTTGGAAAAACGATTTCTCTAAATATAGTATCATTTTTGTACCACCAGAAAGCACAAAGTTTACCAGAATCCATGTCCATGTGGTTCTTTAGAAAACCATGAACCTTGCCAAGAAAAGAGCACTAACATATTAAGCCCTATTTGTTAGCAGCTGAATGAGCTTAATGAGACTCGCTGTTTGTTCCCTCAACTATACACATGATTGTTTAGTAGTGGCTTAATGATGTAAAAAGTAGACTTATTCAGTAAGCTTCTAGAGGGAGCTTTATCCAGAAAGCCAAGTTTTTTACAAACCTACTGCTCCTAATTAAAAAAACTATGTTCATTCCATCTATGAAAAAACCCTCCCAAATAAAAAAAACTTCCCAATCTATACACACAGATTAATACACACATACATACATCTTTACTCATACAGCAACTTAATAAAAAACCAACCAAACAGCCCCTAAAAGTACAGTCTGAATGATAACCGTCGACTAAAAATGATTGTTTACCAAGTATCTGGTTAAATACCGAACCACTGACCGAGTCCAAACACAACCCCATCCTTATCGGGTCAGCGTATTTGTAGGTCCATATGTGTCCGTAAACAGTATCCCTTCTTACCGGGTAAGCACCTCTTACTGGAGGTAGTAAGTAGTAACTGACTGAATCCCACCTTATGAAAAAACCCCAAGTAAATAGTGTCAAAATCTCATCTTTTACAAATAAGAATCCATCCCAAAAGAACACAAAAAAACCATTAAAAAGATTCAAACTTCAATGATCAAAAAAACAGTACAATAAAGGGCCGAAAAAAGAAAAACAAACACAAATCTAAACCGAAACGTACCTATGAAACTAGTTCGACCGGATACTTATCGATGCAATCATCCCATGGACCGTTAACCGGCGGTTTCACATTCCGTAAAGCCTTCCAAACCGCACTATTACATTTAAACCCACTTCCAAATGCAATCTGCCAAACTCGATGACCTTTTCTCATCCGCCCTTTAGACTCGGTGTACGCTAACTCGTACCAAATCGAACTCGAAGAAGTATTCCCGAATCTATGAAGCGTCATTCTAGAAGCTTCCACATGGGTCGGCAATAACTGTAGATTCTTCTCGAGTTCATCGATCACCGCTCTACCACCAGCGTGAATGCAGAAATGATCGAATGCCAATTTGAAATCGGGAATGTATGGCTTAATATCATTGTTAAAGAGCTTTTTAGCAATTAAAGTGCAGAAAAATAAAAGTTGTTCGCTAATCGGAAGAACTAATGGACCTAAAGTGGTGATGTTGGTTTTTAAAGCTCCACCGGCAATGGCCATGAGATCTTTAGATAACGAAACTCCGGTTTTTCCGGCGGGATCTTGTTCTTGATATACGCAACGGAAGGCTTTATCGTCGGACCCACGATGGGTTCGAACCACGTGAACCAGTTTGTACTTGGCTCGAGCTCGATCGATTGATTTGTTGGATAACAGAACCGCTGAACCACCGACTCGAAAGAGACAATTTGGGATCAACATTGATTTCTTGTTTCCGAAATACCAATTTTGAGTGATGTTTTCGGTACTGATAACAATGGCATAAGTATTCCGGTGAACCTGCAACATATCTTTAGCGAGATCTATGGCAATCACACCGGCGCTACACCCCATTCCGCCCAAATTGAAGCTTCGAATGTTACCTCTTAGTTTGTATTTGTTAACAATCATGGAAGATAATGAAGGAGTTGGATTGAATAAACTGCAATTCACGACGAGAATTCCGATGTCTTTTGGTTTAATTCCGGTGGCGGCGAAGAGATTATCTAAAGCGCCATACATAACCTGCTCCGCTTCTTCTCTGGCGGCCGCCATGGACGGCGTTGGAGGTACAAAATGCATAGCTTCAGGTACATATGTTTCTTCACCGAGTCCAGATCTTTCCAATATCTTTCGCTGAAATTCCAACGATGATTCATCGAAATCGCCGGTTAATCTAGAGTGTTTCATGAATCGTTCGTATGGAGCTTTTAGGTGATCTGGAGGACGATAGCAGGCGTAATCGACGAGGAAAACGGGTTTGGGTCGGGTCATGATGTAAACAGTGGATCCGAATACGAAAACAGCGGAACAGATGATGATACTAACGAGATTGTATTGAAGATGAATCCATAATTGACGGATATCGCTAGGGTTCATCTGAGATGCTTCGATTAAGATGACGATCATAACAGGAACCAAACATAAGGTCAACAAGTTAGAGATGAGATAATGGTAACCTAATTTGACATACTTGAGATTGACGCTTTGGAGGAAATCAGGGAGTCTCCGATGAGAGTGACGTTGATTGATCTGAACACCGACGGTGGTTCCTCCACCACCGTCTCCTCCGCCGCCGCCACCGACATTAGTGTTGAGATTGGCGCCTCCGTCCATGGTGGCGGGTCGATTTCTACCACCAAATCGAAGATTTGATATGGAAAAAGGGGTGAAATTGAGTGGGGAGTTGAGGAATTTGAATGATTTTGAAGATATTTTAATGGTGGAAAATGTGTATTGGTGAAGGCTGATGATCGGATACCCAGATGGAGATGGAGGTGTCGTCGAGCATCATCTGCTACCCCCAGTGAGGAATGTCCCTCTTAAATGAAAACTCTTTATTACGAGTAATATCAACAAAAAGGAAATTAAGTAAATTACATATTTAGTCCCTCGGTTTTATTGAAAATATATGTTTGGGATGTATACTGGTTTATTTATTATGCTGACGGTCATCATGGTTTGAAGTTCATTACGGATTGCCATCCCTCCTGTTAATTTATCTAAAAAGTTGTTACGTGAGGGGTACTTTGGTCGTTTTAACTATTACATAAAAGAACATTTTAAAAGACTCAATTAGATGTTGTCAGATGGGACCTTCCCCTATCGGTGATTTAACACACCCTTGTTCAACACAGGGTTCAATGTGATCTCATTCAACAAAAAACCGTAAACAAGGGGTTCGAATGCAATCATTGCCACAACCTTAATGGCCATCGAGTCTCACATGTGATGACTCTAGGCTATTCGTGATCACCCAAGGGATTAGTCGGTAGTCAGTATGGTAAGCAGACTCGAAAACTCACGGTTACCAGTAAAAATGAAAAAAAAAATCTTCAAACCCATGTTCTTTATGATTTCTAATTGAGAACGGGGAGTCGGAGCGCCAATACACAAAATACAATTATTGATTTCATCATCATCATCATTAATAACTTATAATTACAAATTTCAATTAATCTTATATTAGCATTAATACTATTGTAAGTTGAACAAAAGATTCTTAAATATTGTTCTTTTCGTATTCATCGTCGTCTGAGAAGATTTAGTAACCACGCTTAACACCTTCTAAATTCAAACCACCATTTCTTATGAAATCATTTTTTGTCTAACCAATAGTTTGCCAGTAGCTCGCTATAGTTGCCTAATTGGATTGTTTTCCATTTGGTGTTAAAGAAGAACCTTTATGATATATGCTAAATTCCATGGATCAAACTTCCAAGCATCAATCTCAGGGATGATGGAGGTTGATAAAGGTGGGGATTAGACCTTGTGCTTTAAGTCCTGTACATTAAGCTCTTTATTTGTTGGGTGAAACCTAAACCGAAGAGACAATTGCAGACACCATTCTTGACGAAAGTGAGCTTTTGATTTTCCTAATGCAACAAGAAGTAGATGGGTAAAGTCTTTTGAAGATTAGGGTTGTTGGATCATTTTTTAGGATATTAGAACAAGAGAAAAAGGTGCAGGTATGTAAGAAGGAAAGTAACATGTATATATATATATAATAGCAAACATGTTAGAAAAAGAAGGAGGCTTTGATTCTCCTACGAGGAAGATGGATGGAGGCAGGTGGTGTTGCTCTCACGTTGTCGGAGAAGAGGAATCGACATGGCAACACCTAATTGGGTGTTTTAAAATGCTTTTAAGTAATTGTTAAAAATACTAAAATGGTCCTCACTTAACATACATCTTTTAATACAACTCGGAGAAGAAATGTAATGTGTAAAGAATTGCAAACCATGGTGATTGCATTGTAATAAATAAACTGTAGGGATCTAGTTGTAATTTTCACTAAAACATAGAGACCATATGTGATTTAATCAAAAAGAATTGATAGCTCCATTGTCTTTTGAATGTGATATATTTGGCATATTTCTTTTGATTTATTGTCGTTATAATTTTAACAAATTTAAAATATATAATAATTCTTTTGTTTCTTCAAAAGAATAAAATTCTTTTGTAAAATTTATATTATATTAAGATTTGAATACGGTTTTCTAATAATTTGATAAACTATTGAGATCAAACTTATTCTTTTTTATCTTTTAAATATGTATTTTATGTGACAAATACATTATTAGCCAAAGATTATTTTGATAAGTAGTAAATGTTTGATGAGTAAATAAGTGATCTTAATAATTTATATGGTCAAGATCGAATTTGACTGGTCAAAGATTACGGCTATAGAAAAAATATAGAGAGTAATTTTGTAACTTTTACAAATAGACGGCAAATTAGTTCATATATGAATCTATGTGATTCACATATAACTATATGTTCATATGTGAATTTGTGTATTAGTTTACATGTAATTTTTTTCGTTATATAAAAATAAATGTATGTGAAACAGTATCTTAAATCATAGTATGTGATGAAAAAAAGAATTATGAATTTTTTTTATTGATTTGCACGAGTGTATACCCTTTGACTGGTTTGTAAAATACAGAGCATATATATATATATATGTGTGTGTGTGTGTGTGTGTGCGCGCGCGTATGTGTGTGTTTGGGGGGGGGTTCAAATGTGAACTCAATTTTGGTTGTGAACGTAAGGACAAAGAAGAGCGTGACACGTGTCCATTCAGTCTGAATATATTCAAACTGCATGTTGTGTTATTTACTTTGAATGACGTGTTATTCACTCCAAATGCATGTTATTCGTATTGAATAGTATATGAAATTCACATTCGTTATTCATGCCGAATGTCCTTCATTATTCAAACTGAATGGACTCATGTCGCGCTCTCATTTATCCTTATGTTCGTAACCAAATTTGAGTTCACATTTGAACTTTTCTTTATGTGTGTGTATAAAAATATTGTTTTTATATTTTTTATGGAAAAAAAAACAAAAGGATATGTAAAAGGCCAAAATGATCATTGATTTAACGGAAGCGTTAGTTAGAAAGACCATGACCAAAATAAATTGAATACCACATGTAACACCCGGAAATTTAGCGAAAGGTTGTGTAATTTAGCATTGTAATATTTTATTTATGGGCAAATGGAAGGTTTCAAGTGTATAATTTTGGGTTGTAATGGATTGGGGGAAAGGAACGGAAGCCGGGTGAATTTTGACTTTCGGTACACTTTCGGCGACAATGACAGGCTACAATACCCATGTCATTGTCGCAAGGCATTGTCGCGGAGAAGGGAAAACCAGCCAAAATTTATCAGACTTTCAGTACAAATCTCGCGACTATGACTCGCGACTATGACATGTCATAGTCGCCAAGGGCATAGTCGCCCGTGTGTTCCAGAGTGCAATGAGGTGCGATTTTCAGCTTCCTTTTCTCATTTTATCAGTTACGAATTTTCAGTGTTGGGAGCAAAGGGCAGAGGCGATTTTTAGGGTTCCACTTTCTTCACCAATCTCCTTCCAAGCATTTATTTCTCCATTAAAGAGGAGAGATCAAGTAGAGCTTTGGGGTTAAAAAGCTTCAAGTGGTGGTGTTCTTCATCTGTTCAGATTTCTTGATCACCTCCATCTTCATCTTAGAGATTTTCTAGGGTTTTGTCAAACTCTAGCTAGTGAGTTCATTCTTACCTTTAAAACTTTATACATGTCAAAATGAAGTATTTTACCTTAATATGATGTTTAAAATGAGTATTTCTATACTTGGAAGATTTTGGTAAAACTAGGTCAAAATGTGTCATTTATGGTTTTCTTTGAAATGATGAATTGGATGTCAAGAACGGTTTTGGAATACTCTTATGAGTTTTAAATGCAAGAAAATTGATGTATAAACCTAAATGATAATTTGACCTAATTTTGGAAGGAAGGTTCTTGGAAGCACGATGTTATACTTCACAAAGGTTTGTGAAGAGAAGCTAATACATTGGAAACAATTGTATTAAGATGTTAGACTAGTGTAATGGATCCATAGGCACATATAGTCAGAAGCACTTGGGGAGGGCACTTGTAATAGATCCCGGTTTGGGGTTGAACTCGTGAGGATTAATGTGATGACGGGTCATTCCCGTAGAAGTTTCCCCCAAGAGAAGTAAAGTGTATCTTTCAGGTGTAAATCGCAGAAGTAAAGAAAAAGAGATGTTTTGAGAAAAGCTTTCGGTTATATATTTATTTACCGTTTTCGAAGTTTAAATGGTTTTTCTATATTTTGAACTGTTTGTTCTCACTAGGCTTTAAGCCTAACACTTTTTCTTAAAATGACATGTATATCAGGTGATCAAGCGGATGGGGCTTGATGGGATGAGAGAAGCTAGGTGCCGGTAGTGGCATTCTTTTGAAGTGCACCTCGTGTGTATAGATGGAGTTACATAGAAGATTATTTTGAGGATTTTAGTGACACCCGAACTTAATCTGCATTTTGAATTATATAGATTACTAGGTTGTAATTTAACTTTCCTATAGATGTTGTAAACTCACTCTAACTTTCTCCCCATCTTTATGGGTGATGTTTTATGAAGTAGAAGTTATTCCGCATTTTATTTTGGTTTAAATTAACTCCCATTTTTAGGGGTGTTACACCACAAGAATCAAATCAACAATAAACATATCATAGAAACCCTAATAAAAATATATCAAACGACAAGAACTAAATCCACAATCCACTGTATATATATATTTTAATATATATGACATAACCCAAATACTGGATTCTTATTTTTACAAATATATCATGATTTTCTTTTTATGTATAAAATATCAAAATCAAAGTATTTATCTCATCTAATTAGAAATAGAATAATTAATAAAATTATGTTTATCTAACATTAAGGCTATGTTTGGTAAAAATAAGTTAGCTTGTTTGATAAACCATAAGCTAGCTTACAAGTTAGTTTATAAACTAGCTTATTGAAACGCTACTTAGAGTAGCGTTTTGGGCAATGTTTTAAAACCCGGGTATAAAGTTGATCCGGTGTGATGACCGGGTCCCGGGTTAACTGGTTTAACTGGTTCAACCCACGGGTTAACCGGTTAATAATTTCATTAACCCCTTGTATTTTTTTCATTTTCTTGCATACATACATATATATACATATATATATATATATATATATATAAAGTAATAATTTGATATCCACAAGTTCCAACATTAGAAATACACAAACAACAAGTTTTACATCAATCCAAATACATAAAAAACATACATAAGACACTTTATTTATTTATTTTTTTCGAATTTTAATATAAAAACGGGTTAATCGGGTTTACCATCGGTTTAACCGGGTTTTTGAGAAATCCAACCGGGTTGAAACGAGCCGATCATATACATTAACCCGGCGTTAGTTAACCCGGTCCCTACCCCAGGTCTCAGTCATATACACATTTTTATAATAATTATGTCAAGTTAAATATAATATTTTTTTAGATGTAAAAATACTTATATATTATTTTTATTTATTCATGGTAGTTAAGTCAAATCTAATTCAAGAAATTAAATATTTACATATATCATTAACAAATAATGGTAAATTATTTTTCCGAAATTTCAAATTAAATTAAATTAAAATTAAAAGTTCATATTAAAATATAATAAATAATTAACTTAGTGTAAATTAAAATAATAATAGAATATACCATTATTTTCAAAAGGTCCTACTGAAAATTCTGTTTTTCATTCAATTCAATATACTATTTAAAAACCAACAATATTTTGAATGGATAACTAAAAATAGAAAAAAATTATATTAAATTTATTAAATAAAACCCAAATAATTGTTTTTTTGATGTGTGGAAGAACATGGAGCCGACAAAATATGGTGGCAATTGCAAATAGTAATCTACCCCACAAAGACTTGTATTCCCCATCGCTGTCTTCAACCCAAATACAATTTTTTTCCAGATTTATAAACTTTAAATAAATAGAAAATTAGAAAACTATGAAAAATCGAATAAAATAAATTAATTAATATAGATGTCAAATTAACGAGAAAATGAAATATTATTTTTCATATTTCTAATATTAAACAAAAGGATTCGTAAATAAAAGTGTTAATGCTACAACCAGGCCATAAATTGTTAAGAAACTTTTCTCATTATCGTAGTGGATCTTCAAAAAAAAGAGTTTGTATCGAGTAAAGTATATACTTCGACTTTCTTGTGCTAAAACTTTATTTATTTGATGTATTTTGTTTTGCTCGAATTTTGTTTATTTTTCTTTATTTTTGAATAAAATAGAGGATGGAGTTTTTTTAAATCAAAAAAAGTTGTTATAACCGTCCATTCAATCGCATTCGTAGATCATGTAATTTGATTGTTGATAAAGTGTTTTCTAGTTTTTCATTTATTTAGAGTTTTTTCTAAACCTCCTTCTGTATATATGGGCAGCTTCAAACGAGAAGCTAAATATTTTATTAGAATGCGAGAAATCTTAATATCATGTATGATTACACGCATGATACACATGTTTAATCATATGATTAAAAATGTGTTGCATTGATAACGCATAAACACTTAATCATATGTGATTAAACACAATCAAAGAAGTGTAATCATATACGATATAAAACTTCTTGTTTTCTCACAATATGTTTAACTTCTCGCATGATCCTTCTTCTCTCTCTCTCTCTCTCTCTATATATATATATATATATATATATATATATATATCATAGTAGATTAGTAGTAATCTTCTTTTTCATAGTTAATCAAATTATATTTCAGTATTATGTTAAAAAACATTAAGGAAACGTAATCATAAAAGACAAAAATTGTACAAAGCAGAAACAAAATCTCTTAACAACAACTTCAAGATGTTAAAAAAATAATTGAAGAAGGCGAAAAACAACAATTGAGCACCCAAAACGGCCATACAATGCAAATAAGACAGAAAGTCAAGGAATTGCACAAAATTGAAAGGTTAAGTGGTAGTTTCTAAGTGAAAAAACAACCCCCAAAAAAATTCACGTAAATATACACTAAAAATAAAGATAAAAAAGAACTCATTAAAAGGATGTCGACCGTCCCTTCCTAATCCACACCAATAATATTTCAATCGCAGTCGCCATCAACAATGGTGAATGTGATGATAAGACGACCACTATTGACAACAATGATGGTGTGTGCTCTTTGGTGGAATCGAATGGTCAGGAAGGCTTAAACTCATTGATACATGTTTCATGCGTCTAAATTATGATAGGATCTTTTAACGTATTTAACCAATATTTAATTTATAAAAATGATCATGTTAATCAGATAAATAATAGTCCTTTAGGTTATGTATAATAAATTAGTTGATAAGTTAATTAATGCATTAGTCACATTAGCTAGTTTATAAATATAAAATGGTATAAATATCCATGATGAAAAGTTACTTAATTTTTATATCATATAATATAATTAAAATAAACCATTATCTAATATGATATTTAAATCATTTATCAAATCTCTTTTACATAAAAATAAAAATAAACAATATTGATAGAACTTTAAAAAATATATCTTAATTGCCCTTTTTAGTCTATGTTAATAATAATCAATAATTAAATATTTGTAAAAGTAACAAATTAAATATGACTTATTATAATTAATAACTATAAATTAATAATTAAATTATAATAAGATAAATTATAACTAAAAAAATTAATGAATCAATATTACGCAAAATATTAAGAATATATCAGATAAAAATGAAAAAAAACTCTAAAAAACGTTTTAATAAGTTAGTTTTTACTCTATCCAAGGCTTTTCTAGTGTTACTGTCAGGAAAATCTTACGACTGTTTTTTAGGGACGTTTGGAGGCATCGTAATGCTTGGGTGAAGCCGTGTGGTCGTAATATATGTGGGTGTTATTAATATATGAAAAACACGAAAATAATCCATTTAATAAATGAGATAATTAAAGTTTGTGATAATTAAGTAAATTGGATAATAAATATACAAAAAAAAACGAAAATAACCCAGTTAACAAAGTTTGTACCAATTAAATGGGATGGCTCTAAACTTTTAATTCATAAGAGTATCTACAACTATTATGTTATATTTCCTCTCAGTTTTTTCAAATTTGAAGTTTTTTCCATTTTCTCATTTATTTTTTTATTCTAAACGAAAGTTTCACATAATTGTTTGGAAAAAAAATATTCAAAGCTCTAATAATTTTTATAAAAATAACATATCTTTGAAAATGCTTTAAAAAGTTATAAAACCCATGAGTAACCACATGGGTATGGTCTTGATAAATAGCACATACCTCTAGGCAAATGTGTATATTTGGTTGTTAGCCCAACTCATGGGCTCAAAATCCATGGATATGATTTTTGGTTTTCCCACAATTTTTAATATTTTTATTTTATGTAGTCTTTATGTAAATCATATTTGAATTCGAAGATTTTCAATCTCACAAGTTATTTAGATAGAAACTTACAGTATTCTAGAAATAATATGCATCAACTAGCTATTTTAATGCTGTAAAATTTATAATTTAAAAACTCAGTATTTGACATCAGGAAAGTGAGCCAAAAATACGAGATTTTGGAAGCTTACGGTGGAAAATGAATTTGAAGGATCAGTTGGTGCTTAACTCAAATGATGCAAAAATAAAATCAAGTGTTGGAGTGTCGGTAGTAATTGAACTGTTGAAGTGTTAGTCGCTAAAGGACGAAGGCACATGAAAAACCTGGATATCCAATGGATGTTGATCAGCAGGGACGGAGCCATGATTTTACGTCTAGGGTGGTTCTCTTATATATAATTATGTAAATATATAAATAAGATATACAAATATATCATATTGATGAAATTTACCAATCCAAAAACAAACATATACAACTACTTTTTAGAAGTGGTATACTGAGAAATTCAAGAATGAACTCGATGAATTATCATTTTTTGCATTTTGGTCGTTGAGTAATTGTCGATTTATAGGACATTAAAGATTCATAGCTTCCTATCGAATAATTTTCCATGAAAATAATAAATAAGCATTTCTTTTTTTACTCACCCCTTTAATAAAGCATTTTTAAAACAAAATACAAATTACTTTCAATAAACCAATCCCAAATAGTTTATTTAATATACATGCATAAACTTTTGCATAAAAACTTCCAAAATAGTATTTTATAAAATATATAATAAATTTTAACTAATTAAAATTACAAATTTTGAGATCACTGAAATTTGGGGCAAGGCTGTTTGTGATTGAATTAGAATTGGGTTACATAATATTCTTTTCCAAAGTTGAGAGTGGTCCTGAGCTCACCCAAGGCCAAGGGTGGCTCCGTCCATGTGTAGATGTTCACAAGCATCCCCATTTTGAAATCCAACTGGTGGTTAAGCTATATTTTATGGGTCGGTTGAAAGTATTTGAACAATATAACTTAATTTTTATGGTTTGAAAAATGTCAACACAAACCAAGCCAAACCAAAGTGCAACCCAACCGAATCCATTCCAAACCGCATGGGTTGGTTGGTTGATACTTTGGTACATCAAAATATTCTTCTAGCCTTGAATATGTTGTTTTCTCTACTCATAATTCATTTTCATCATCAACCATTTGGTACAGCTTATCCTTACTCCTTAAATCTTAAATTAAATATATCATATTCATACGCATTTCATATAAATGAGATTATATGATGTTAATTGTTAGTAATTTTGTGAAACTAACAAGTAAAGAGGTTGACCAAAACTATTTGGGTCTTGAGAATTTTGACGGTGTATCCGTGAGGAGTGGACGGAGAAAAACGTATAAATGATTGTGAGTTTTTATGAAAAAACTTTATAAACTGAATTGCATATATTTCAAAGTATTTTACTTTGATATATTTATTTATGAGAATTGATATAAAGATGGTTGAGAAAGTTAAAGTATGTGAGTTTTCATTATAAACCATTTTCAAACTAAAATGCGTATATTCTAAAGGTTATTGATTTTTTCAATTAGCATATATATATGTTCACATTTACTGAACATAGAGAGGTAGAAGAGATTGAAAATATATGTATATGAAAAAGGTACGTGAATCATGATAGTGTAATTGTTATTAATGTGAACTTAACAATTATATTAAATCCAAAAAATAAAAAGATATCAGGTTCATCATGTTAGGTTGGGTTCAAATAACCGTAACCCAATTCCAACCCTATATCTACAGTTTGAAAATTTTACAACTCGACTAGACATCAGATTACTTTGGGTTGGGTTGGGTTGGGTTGGCCAGATTGATCGGATTTTGAGCACCTCTAGCTACAACATGAGTGTTTAAAAATTAAAATTATTCGAAAAGTAATTTCACAAAATTATTTTTCTCACTTAGTTAGACGATTAACAATAGAAAAATAAACTAAGATTGCTCAAACTTACTTTGATAAAAAAAAATAGCGCTCAAAGTAATCATCGATTTCCTAGGTTGAAAGCTTCATCAAGTTGGCATTCCATTTGTTTTGCAAAGTTGATCTTCAAGTTCAGGGCCGGACCTACGAAGCCTGAGTGGGGACTCGTGCACCCGTTAGGCTTCATTGTTCCTTTGATTTTTGTTTACTTTAAGATTTGACATTACCACATTAGATGTAGACTTTCGTCTTTGTACTAACTTGTAATTTCCTATTTTAATTAAGACTAATTATAATCAACCACTTGTTTTTTAAGTTCCATATATCAAAGCAAAGGTTCTATTGTAATAATTTAAATATGGAAAAGGGAAAACTGGAAAAAGAAGGAAGTACGGTCTTAATCCAAGTTTTATCCTTTTGTTATGCACCTATCTTTACTAGGTTTCAAACCCTTTAAAAAACCGTATGTTTTGTCGTTTCACTTAAAAAAATAGACATAAGGGTATCATTTTAGCATTTTCGCACAGGGCATTAAAAACCTTAGGAACGGCCCTGAGTGTGGTACGCGGCAATTTCCTAAGGTAATAGTAATAAAATACTAGGCCAAGGTGAGTTTCGTGTTCAGTTTTGTTAAATCTTATATATGCACATATGTTATGTGTCTCAAGGTGTTTATGTATGCATATTATATGATTAGGGCCGGCAATGGGTAAGGGTAAACCCGTTACGTGTTATGTTTCACCCTGTTGGATAAAGGTATCGGTAAAGAAAATTTTATCAATTTATCCACTTATCCGTTACCCGTTTACCCGACATTTTAATGGGTAGGGTATGAATAAAGTGTTTTTTGTTATCCATTTACCCGTTTATATATATATATATATATATACATACATACATACATACAATTATATAAGGTTAAATACTAATATATTTTTTAAAATGTTATCTTATATGTTATGTAACGTATATTAATTTTATTTAATTTTATTTAATTTATTTTCATATTTATCAAGTAAAAGAGTTTGATAAGCAATATATGATCGCTAAAATAAATATAACAAACGTAAATGTTGTCTTTAGATTTTTATGTTTGTTTAAAATATCATATTATAATATATTTAAAACAATGTTACATGTTTACTGGAACAAATTAAATATAAAATATAAAATATATTATTATAGTTCAAAATGATTTTTTTACCATTTATCCATTACCCGTTTTGTTACCCGTTATTTTAGTGGGTAGGGTATGGATATGGATAAGAGTTTTATGACATGGATAATTACCCGTTTCTTTACCCGCTATTTTAAATGGATTGGATAACGGATTAACTATTATCCTACCCTTGCACTACCCATTACCAGCCCTACATACGATTAATGAGTTGTTTATCGTTCAAGATCATATGATGAGCTTAGTTGCGTAACCGATAATTTAAACGGGGACACAAATTCAACCAAATAGATGCCTAATTATGGCTAATGTGTTATCTAAAAACCCATGCCCCCGATAAATCACGAAATGCATCTTAGGGATTCCTCGCAACATAATGCAGAGTCTATTAACAATCTAACACCACATGAACGTTCACTAGAAATTTACAGTTATAAATATTCGAACCCATAATGTTATGCAGTCTGACTATTAATATCTTGGTGACCTTTTTCTATTATAATAACACTAAACTACAAAATTTGCCCATATAATATGGTCAAATAAAAGACACGAGTTCTAAGAATCAATATATATGTAATATGTCAACCAAAAACCATATTTTCACTCTATTTTTGTGTTTAGAATCCTAACCCTAAATTTTATCTCCCAAACCATTGTGTTTAAAACCTTATATCCATTTTAGTGCTTTTATGATTTTGACATACTGTTTGTCATATAAAGAAGTTCCCACCATCTGTTTGAAGCTTAACGGCGATAAATCCAGGACTTTTGCTGAGTGAGCGTAATTTAAGGTGGATCAAATGTCCGTAAAGTAAAGAGATGTGTATTTAGCCAAATCCCACCGTCTTGAGGAATTTTTTTTGAAGTCTTTTGGTTGATTTCGAGAAAATTTTAAGTTTTTATGGTTTATTTTGAGGAGCTTTTTTGGTTATATGGTTGATTTTGATGAGGTTTTTTTGGTTTTATGGTTGATTTCAAGGACTTTTTTCGGTTTTTTATTGATGTTTCTTGTATTAATTTCAAATATCCTAGAGCATCTCTCAAAATTTAATGGGTGCATCTTTCATAACAAAAAACACCTACCTGGAAAATGATAAATTGTAAAATTCATAATTTAAGTTACTTTGCATTGCAAAGAACAAGTGCCCAATAATGCAATATCACAATATGTTGTTATTGTTGTACTTGTGTTGATATAGTGATGTGCTCATATGCATTACAAACTTCAAAATTTAAATTTTAAATTTCAAATTTCAATATACAAGACTAGGGTTGCAAACAAACAGAATGAACACGAACGAAGGCTTGTCGTGTTTGTTTGTTTAACTTAACTGAACAAACGAACGGATACGAACAGTAAACAACCGAAATTTTTGGTAATCTTTTTCGTTGGTAAAGAAATGTGTTCGTAAATGTTCGTTCATTAAGGTACTAAACGAACATAAAAATGAATAACTTAAATAAACATAAGTCATAGGTGAGCATAAACAAACAGACACATATGAACAGAAATCAACCAATTACTTATCATTTCATGCGTCTAAGATTACATAATAAATGTAAAATCGGGTAAATTTAAGGGGAACAAAAAAGGAATTCTAAAGTAATTTAATTACAAACTTTACATATAAATGTCAAGGGAAAAGATCAAGAGAGAACCTTGAGAAAAAAACCCAGATAACCACGAAAAAACAGATGAAAAATATATCAAAATGGATGTCAAATTATAGATATCAAGTGATTGTTTTTGGTGCAATTTGTTTCCCTTCAATTTTTGTTTAATCGATTTTCAATTTAATGTTCTGTTCATTTACACCCCTATACAAATGTTGATGACAATTTGTTGCCCCCTTGAGCTTTGATGTCCTGTACGACCATACATGCTGCACATGGCTAGGACCGACCCTAACCAGATCTCTGGACATACAAGACAATCCTATAAACATGACATTATACAAAATTCCATTGTTAAATAAGTCCAGGAATAATCCATTATTAAACTGAAGTTATTAGACTAAAAAGAAATTGGACCGCAAAATGCATTAGCTTGTAAGGAGGGGGTTCAAACTGTGATATCCCACATTGGTTGGGAAGAGGAACGCAGATTGTCTTATAAGGGACTTGACATCCTTTATCAGACACGTTTAAAACCATGAGTCCATGTGTGTAGACAAAACGAACAATATCTGGTACGATTGGCTTGAGATGTTACACAAACCATAGGAGATCTGGTTGAGATTTGAGAAGCCACAAAGAGTAGAAATAGCCAAACATGACCTAACCCAACTCGAGACCGACCAGGACCTAAGATATACTGTGACATATTAAGACCCACCGCTCCTAGACCACTATATTTTTTCGGAAAATTCAAGCCCCAAATCAAGATTGGTTATGTATTATTTAAAAATATGTTTACGAATTATCATTCAAGTTTTTCATGTAAATGTATATTTAAATTTACTTCAATACTCAATTTGAAGATTTATAATTTTATAAAAATTGGTATAACATTAAAGAGTTGATTTCTTTTTTTAATAGCGGGCCAGCCATGTGCAATCGGGCCGGGTCAAGGGCCCATCGGAGTGTGCTCCGTTAATTTGGAAATTGGAATAAAGCCCTAAAATTACTTTTGCAATTCGATTCTTTTTATTCTCACTTTTTGCTGTTAAGCAATCCAGTCATGGAGTCTTCGTTTAGGGTAAATATTCTTCCATTAAACCTTCTCATTTTCATTCTTTTAATGCATTCATTCATATCATATGGATGAGTTTTCATGCTTTTTTGGAACTTGATTATTTTCTAAATCATAGTTGAAGAGTAATATGTTTTTATTGTGAGAACACTTAAAACTTATTGAAGTTTGAATTTTTGGAATGGCTGTTTAAGTTGGCTTATTTATTAAGCGCAATTGAATTTAAAAAAAAAGTGTAATCAGTACTTGCTTTTTTTTGATCTTTTGAAGCATTTGTTCACCCAAGCAAACATCAAGCAATTGTAAATGGGGTTCTTATTAAATTAGTATGTAGTGTTGACATCAGATGTTATAGTGTGCTTATGAGATTCTGATTTTGTGCAGATAATCTTGGGATCGTCTTCGATAGCACGTCGGAAAATATTAGCTGAAATGGGATATGAGTTCACTCTTATGGTATTGTTGTGATTTTATCAGACACACTAACATATATATATATATATACACACACACAGAGAGAGAGGAAAGTTCAAATGCGAACTCAAGTTTGGTTGTGAACGTGAGGAGAAATGAGAGCACGACACGTGTCTGAATGTAGATTATTCAAACTGAATAATCAAAGAAATAATCAGACCGAATAAAATTGAATATAGTATTATTTATTCAGACTGAATAAACATTATTCAGAGTTGAATATTTATTTGATTATTCGGTCTGAATATGACAGGTGTCGTGTTTACCAAATTTGAGTTCTCATTTGAATCCGCTCACATATATATATATATATATATGAGGAAAGTTCAAAAGCGAACTCAAATTCGGTTGTGAATGTGAGGACAAATGAGAGCACGACACATGTTTGAATAATCAAATAAATATTCAGACTGAATATAGTATTTATTCTGTCTGAATAATACTCTTATTCAGGCATTATTTCAACTGAATAAATACTTTATTCAGTCCGAATATTTCTTTGATTATTCGGTCTGAATATGACACATATCACGCTCTCATTTGAACCCACCCCTATATATATTTGTGTTCATATAGAAGGTATATCATCTAACTCTTCTTTCTACTATTTAGTCTGCAGATATAGATGAGAAAAGCATCCGAACCGAAAAACCAGAAGAGTTGGTGATGGCTCTTGCAAAGGCAAAGGTAGGATTTTGTTTTTGCATTCTGAAACTAAAATAAAATATCCCGATGATTAAAAGCAATTTCATTGCACTTCTTTCCAAATTCCAATCTCAACCCTGAAGCATCGATCATTGTTTAGTTTATAGTAGTTAAAAAACATGCCTACACAATACAAGGAGACTTAATGGTACTCACAGCTTATTCGGTCAGCTATACATGACTGTCTGATAGTGACTTAATAATATAGAAAGTGACTTATTCAGTAAGCTTTTAGGGGGTTCTTTAAGTAGAACGTAAAGTTTTTTTTCCAAACGTACCCCTCTCAATTAAAAAAACACACTCCTTCCATCTATGAAAAACTCTTCCAAACAAAAACATTTGCAATCCATGCAGAAAGCTTAATCCACACAGACAACTTTATCCACATAGGACTTAATGGAAGACCAACCAAACAACCCCTTACTTTGGATGTTACCGAAGCTTAAACCGCATGTTGAGATTGCTAAGTGCTAATGTTATAATGTATATAATGGTTGATCTACTCATTATTAGCCTGTTTTTGATCTACAAACAATTATTCTCTTATATATATATATATATATAGAGGGAGGTTCAGGAGAAAACGCTAAAAAAAGAGAAAACTGAAGAACACCCTGAGAGTCCGCCATATGGACGGTATTTTTTTTTTCTATGCATCAATGCATATATATGCATTAGTGCATATGCACAAATGCATACAAGCGACTAGAGCTTCTTTTTTCTATGCATCAATGCATAAATATGCATTAGTGCATATGCACAAATGCATGTTAGGGCATACCATCCAGATGGCGGCCTCCCAGGGTATTCTTCAGTTTTCTATTTTTTAGCGTTTTCTCCTAAACCTCCCTCTCTCTCTATATATATATATCGTCAATTCTATTATTTTTAGTTTAGTTATTAATTATCATGTAGTCAATCACTATCATCTATTTATGTCATTTTATGTTATGCTTTGTCCCAGGCTGATGCCATTGTGTCCAAGCTTCGAACTAATGCTGACCAGGAGAAGGATGCAAAACCAAGTATTTTAATAGCATCTGATACAGTATGTATATTCTTTCTCATATTCATCATCTGAAACTACTGGCTTTACTGTTGATCTTCCCAAATAATGCAAGAAGAAAGCAACTGCTGTTTGAGTCAGTGGCTTTTATGCTGGACTTAATTAGCAACTTCAATGCTTTTTAAATGATAGTGTGTTTTTCGTTGCATGTGTAATTTAGTAATAGACGAAGTTGCTTATTCCATTAAGTCATTCTAAATTTCATTTTATTGTTTCTTAATTTGCGTTAATTAATAGTTGTTATTAGGCAGAAGGTAACCCAAAGCTCCAAATTGGTGAAGACAAGGATGCTCAGCCAACACTACTAATTACTTGTGACCAAGTATAAATCAATCTCTTAAACTTTCATTATCCGCTAAATTAAGAGTTTAAGACCCTCTGAAAGTGATATTGAAATCTAGCTACCTGTTTGTTTATTATAAAAAAATCAAATGAAATAGTATGTAAAATTTGATATCCCTTTCTCCATGGATGTTATATTTATACCCATAAACAAATATTGTGGCAGTCTTTTTTAAATATTTCCACAAAAGCAAAAATGTTTAGCTTTTTGAAAGAAACTTTTGGTTTTTGGTTTGTGTTTCTAAACTAAATCATGATTTATAGGTGGTGGTTTATGAAGGTACGATAAGGGAAAAACCCGCAAATGATGAAGAAGCACGCCAATTTATCAAAGGTTTGTTTTTTAATTTATTTATAATTATTATCAATTTTCAAATTGTATGCTTTGGTGGCTTCTTGGTTTTGGTGGTCTTATAAGCAGAGGTTACAGGTTATTCTGGTAAGCATGCAGCTACCGTTAGCTCTGTTTTTGTTACAAACCTCAAGACTGGATTCACGAAAGGGGATTGCGACAAAGTGGAGGTACTATTTTTTTAGATTAATGCATCTTTATGATATCTTAATGAGTCATATTATACCACCATTTTGTATCCATGGGGCCTTTAGGGGATGTTTGGTTGATTTTCCATTGAGTCCTGTACGGATAAAACTGTCTGCATAGATTAAGAAAGTTTTTTTGGGAGCTTACTGAATAAACCACTTTCTATATTATTAAGCCACTACCAAACAGTCATGTATAGCTGACTGAATAAGTTGTGAGTCCTGTTAAGCTCATTAAGCTGCTAACAAACAGGCCCTTAGTTTGCTTCTGCCTTTTCAGGTAATATCTTTCTTAGTTCACATCTGTTTGTTAATCATGATACAACAAGTGCCTATATGTGGGTGAATATGAAAAGCTTTATCTATATATATATATGTGCTATACATGTATACAGCAATGTTTCTTTTTGGTAATTCATTGATGTGAAAAGCTTTGTTGATGGTTTCAGATTCATTTCCATGATATACCGGACCATGTTATTGATAAGCTGGTAAACACCTTTGCCCATTGCAATTTTAAGTTGCTTTATAATACGATTTTGGTTCACCAATATGTGTCTTTAACTTTATCTTAGTACAGCTTGAGGAGGGTCTTGTGCTTAATGTAGCTGGTGCGCTGATTATTGAACATCCTTTAATTGTTCCATATGTCAAAGAAGTGGTTCGTCTCCTTCTCTCTCTCTCTCTTAATCATTTGCTTGGACTTAATAATTATCAAGCTCGAGTTGATCTCGAACACAAAATAAAGCTCCCTTAACTTAACGAATCAAGCTCCATAACACCAATGTTTGGCTTGATTCGTTCGAAAGCTTGATAAAACTTTACTAGTCGAGTCGAACCGAGCTGAGCTGAGCCATTTGAGCATACATTTTTCTGAGCCAAACATATTTATATGTTTACAATCAAAATACAAAAACCATATTCATCCAGTAAGGTAATGTGACTTGGTAAGCACTTACCTGGGTAAGCGTTTTGTAAATGGCCCCTAACTTATTTGTTGTCTTTTTGTTTATACCAAATGTTACTAGTTTATCAACCAGCTTATTAACCACCAACTAGCATCTTTTTGTTTATACCAAATGTTACTGGTTTATCAACTAGCTTTTTGGCTATTAACTAGTTTATCAGCTAGTTTGCCAAACATAGCTGATAATGAGAAATGGGACTAGATTATGTTATCAAGTGTTTGTTCTTATTTTACATAATTCGATAATCGTAATGCAGATAGGGACAACCGATAGTGTGATGGGACTTCCTAAAGCCCTAACTCAGAACTTACTAAAGGAGGCAATGAAGGCATGAGTTAGTGATTTCTGAATTTTGGATGGCCTGAATGTTGATGTTGAAGGTATATGTATCGTAGTATTGTCTCTAATATACGATGTGTATTTCATATATATATATATATTGATAAAATCTTTTTGTTCATCTATTATTTTCAAAAAAAGAAAGAAAAAGGAAATCAGTCGATTAGTGCATCACGAACGTTGTGTTCTCTGTCAAACGAAAGTAGTAAGAGAAGAAAAATATTGTGCTCTCGGCCGAATTCTTATACCAAACTAGACCAACCAATCAGTAAGTGTACCAGTTGTACCAATTAAATTGGTACCTATTTCAATCGGTTGGTAGTATCATACCAAATATGCAAACTTGATCCATACATATTATTAGAAGTTACATACCACGATAATATCATCATACCGACTTATTTAATTACTTATTAGTTTTTGAAATTTTTATGTACTGAATATTTAACCCTGTAACTTTAACTATTTTGTTTGAATATTAGAAAGTTTGCAAGCTTAGAAACCCCTTAAACACGTGTGTTACTTGAGAACTTAAAATGTCACTAATTTTTTTTACCGTAATGTAAAGTGATTGGTTGGTACATGAAACTAGAAGTCTAGAATCACCAAGTATTATTGTTGAAATTCAAACCCCACACACACTAATTGCAGTAATAAATAGCAATTTTAAGCATCAAACAAAACTAGCAAAGAGTCATAAGCATCAGACACACAAAGCACAAGTTTGAAGGTTGTTGGTTTTAAGAGTCTGTATGGAAGTATTAATTAATTAAGAGAGGAGAGAATGTCGGAGTCATGAGGCATGAAGTCTTCGGATGGGCGATAGTATTTAGCAGGAGAGTAAAGCCCAAGATTACCAACTTGACTTGTATACAAACACGCAAATCGCTCCACCTGATCTGCAAATCGCGAGTTCTGGTACCCAGTTTTCATCAGTTGCCCCCACACCGGATGGAACTATATATGTACACACAATCATCATATAATGTATACATACACCTTCCTTAAAGGCCTAGCTACTTCTGGTTATATATATATATATATATATATGGGGGGGGGTGTTCAAATGAGAACTCAAACTTGGTTGTGAACATGAAGTCAAATGAGAGCGCAACGCATGTCATATTCAGACTGAATATCGTATATATTCAGTCTGAATAATCTACATTCAGACACGCGTCACGCTGTCATTTGTCCTCACGTTCACAACCAAATCTGAGTTCGCATTTGAACTTTCCTCTATGTGTGTGTGTGTATATATATTACCTTTTGGTGGAAAACTCTTTGAGATTCTTGATGCGCTGCTCGAACACGTGCACGTTGACCCTAAATAACCACAATTTCAGTTTCATCACACACACACACACACACTATATATATGTATATATATATATGTATGGTTAGTTCAAAATGGATTTTATTCATTTTACATGAATACCAACCTCAAGTAGGTCAAGCTTTAAAGAGATCTTTTCCTTTTCACCAGCATCCAGGTTTTCATGCCTGTAATTAATTAAGGAAAAACAACTCGAATAGTTATAAAACAACTAGAATAGTTAGCATCAAACCGTGGTGATTGTCAGGGGAAATACGTACTCAAGAGACCATTTTAAATGATGGGTTTGATCTTCAATCTGATCTCGCTCACTCCTCAGAAGTTGGAGTTTCTGCACAATATATATATATATATATATATATGTATGTTTTACTTTAGTAAAAACACAAGAGACATCTAGTCCAAATTGTATTCCTACACTTAAGGCAAGAATTATACATGCAGAGTATGAAATGAAGCATGGGAAAACCACATGAGATAAAGCCAGCAAACAATGTTAGGGAGCCAGAAACTTAATCCATAGTAATGTTCATTGTGCATCATTCACTTTTGGGAGTTCAAAGCTCACACACAAACACATATATGTATTTATGTATAAATACATACATATATATATATATATATAGGCATAAGATCATGTGAGAAGGAGAGTTAAGGTGAGAAGCGTAAGAAGAGATCTGAGCCATCGATCACTTTTAATCTTATACCCACCCATGAATTGCGCCTTAGAAGGGAGTTGATCCGGTGCATCTCATCCTAATGTGCATCCAAGGACGCTTCTCACCATAACTATCCTTCTCACCGGAACCCAACCCTATATACATAAATACATATATGTATACCTATATCCATGTACATTTAAGTAAAGACATAAATGGAAGGAAGGGCATAAAAACAAGAATGGGGGATGAGTATACAGGACACAATCCCATTGAGGGAGATTCTTGCATGATATATATATTACTTTCCGAAGCTCAGAATCCAAGATGGGTGTGTGTGTGTGTGTGTGTGTCTTGGCATTACAATAAACAACATTAAAACAAGAAGAGATGGTTGATATCATATCATGAATTCAGAATCGACTAAAAATATGTATCTAAAATGTAGAACTCAAGCTCTCTTGCTCATCAAATTTGTATGATTTCATAAGACTCAAAACCCAAATCAAGACTCTCACGACTAAGAAGAGATAGTCAATCCAATTCTTAACTTTTTTGGCCAATTGTTACACCACAGATTTGATCGAGTAGGGGTCTATCACTACTACAACATCCGAATCACAGCTTTTAGGTGTCTTCTAGTATACTTGTTTTATTTGACATTTATGGTTTAATGGTTGAAAGATATCAAAGCATCATAGTCTAGTTAGATCACTGCACTGTCGATGGAAGTAGAATGGACTCATTGATGATGACAATGTTAAATATTGAAACCATAAATTATTTGAATGTTCACGATAAGATGCTTTGAAACAATTAAATATTTAAGACATTATATATAGAAACCTCAGTTGATAGCAAAAAGATACTGGTGAAACCCTTTCAACCACAACATTTACCTTTCGAGTGTCCAGTGAGGATGCAAGAACTTTAACCTCCTTTTCAAGTTCTGGAACAACAAGCATTGTCCTCCAACCTGTTTTATGTAATTGAATTACAATGTGAAAATTGCGATTAGAATAACAAAATAATGTCATCTTGATAACCATGTAGCATAAAGATTAAGATAAGCTGAAATAATAAATTGCATGATTCTAGTTGAGCCATGTAGACTAATGCCAGTTATAAGTATGGATGCTTCTAAAAGAGCACAATTAAAAGGAAGTTATGGATGAATACAGAAAGTCGTACCCAGAACTTTTTTGCTGCGTAAAATATCCCCATATATATGATCTCCAACATAAAGAACCTAATAATAATTGAATACTATATGTTACTTACTTACATGAAAGTAATCAATAAATAAAGAAAACAGCAAACAACAGAACATAAGATTCAAGACTATCATCGCAAAAACAATTTCTTCATAACATAAAGTAACTAGCATATGATAACCATCAACTTGTTCTTTGGTAGCTATAATTAGTATATACTTATGAGACTGAAATCAGCTCTAGAGCTTGCAGATACTTAAATACCACAAATTTAATAGAGTAAATTACGATTTTCGTCCCTATGGTACGTTAGTAATTTCAATTGTCATCCCTGTGGTTCAGAGTTTATGCTTTTCATCCCTATGGTTTGTAATTTATTGCTATTTTCGTCCCTGGACTAATTCCTACCTTTTAAGTTTTAAGTACAAGAAACCAAAACAGTAAGGAATTGTAAACCACATGAACCAAACCAACAATAAACTGTAAAGCATAAGAAATAAAATAACAATGAATGACAAACCATAAGGATGAAAACTGAAATTTCTAAACCATAGGGATGAAAATCGCAATTCTTAACAAACCATAGGGACGAAAAAAGTAAGTTACTCAATTTAACAAGTACCCGAAATAAGAGAAGGTTCAAAGAATCAACCAATAACGACCAAAAAAAAGGCAACAAAGAACCAAAAAATAAAATACAATACCTGTGAACTTGCCCCAACATGGAGCAGTTTATGCAGATGGCCGACATTGCCTCCCTGAAACAATAGTCCGAGTAAGTCATATGTAATCACATAACATGCCCAAAGGGTCTTCTATGATTACAAAATAACACATAATTATCATCATATATGATATTTATATTATACAATACCTGAAAGACTTTGCATTGCATATTTGGGATCTGATGTGGCAGTTCTATATCAGGGTCTCCCACCTAGTGATGGTTACAGTTGGTTGTTTAGAATATGAAGAAGCAAAAAGGGGTTTTAAAAGAAGAGTGAAAGAGATCTACCCACAAACCTGAGCGAGTGGAGTACCATTGTCTGTATTAATGAGCTTCCCTGAGTCAGTCTCAACAGCAAAAAGATTTGCGCGATTTTCATCATGGAAAAAGCTTGGTTTTGCACTGCATAAACATGTTTTATACAACTGAGGAGGATAACACCACATATTATAAGACTACTTTATACAACTGAAAATTGAACAACTCCTAGAAACCTAAAAAAACTAAAATCTTAGAAACCCCAAATTTCCAGTAGGCCAAAGACCTTCTATTGAAAGCATAGAGTTTCCCTTTTCCATTCTACCTAAAATTCAACAAAGCCATTCTCAAATGGGATCCACAATTTATGCCAGAGTATCACATTTCAGAAGTTTACCATATTTCACTGCCTACATCATCACATTTACCTCCTTAGAAATTAGAATAGGCTTTGGAATTTATGGACTGCTACCCCAAGCGTGGCATGCAAAAATAACAATATCACTTATCCAAGAAGGATCATAAATCATAACAAAAAGATAATAACATCTATGCATATATACCATCTTTTGAGGACACTTCACCCTTAACACTTTCTATAATTATCTTGCTTTATACAACACATGGGTAACCACATGAAGAAGTTCATCCATTCCACATCAACTACAGTCATGAATAACTAGCAAATCATATGTGAAGATAAACCAGATAATGATAACCAAGGGAACATCATGGTAACCAAGTGCTAACTAACTTTTCTGTGCAGACCCGCAAAGAAACTTTAATAGCGAGCTTATAAACTTCAATAAAAAAAAATAGATCAAAATTTTGAATGAAAGCTATCACGTTGCCTCGTGAGTCGTGACACAATCAACAGTGACAGATCTTAAAACATTGTTGATTTGTATTTTTATATCATTATTTTGTTAATTATCATAATCCAGTTAATGGTGAAATCTGGTCCATAAACAGAGTGGTAAGATTCTATTCCATCTGCAGAAAGCAAAAATATGAAACCAAAGCCAACTAAAGAGACTAACAAGATCAACCACACTAACTTCATTCATAGAAGTAAAAGAATTTAAGTACAGGATCTTTAAACAAAGAAAAAACAGAACCTGCCAGTGATGACAAAGTCAAAGTGTTGTAGCCAATCAAGACTCAAAGAGGAACTGCCATCCTTCGTCCAGGGACCAAATAGAAAATTCATCACCACATTTGTATAATCCCAAAGACTGCATCAAAAATTAACAAATCTTAGGTCATACTATTATACTGAGGTTGCTAGTACGACTCTATGTAGAAGTGGAACAGCAAAGAACTAAAAGCATGTGCACTTGATAAGTTGCTACTTCGATTACTAACACATACAAACAAGTGGAATGATGCATTGTGATTTTTGAGGCAGTATTCTCTTTACGAGCAATTGTACATCATTTTCCTGGTTCTCTCTGGAAATCGGCAGAATACCCCGTGTAGTAATATAGTTAATTATGATTCCCATCTACCCTCCATCATATAGGCAACCTCCTATGACCCTACTCCGTGTAGGAGTCACTGGGTTCGTTTGATTTTTTAAATTACAAATAAAGCATTACATTACGAATATAACATTATATATCAATAAGAATGGTTTGATTGTAAAAGAAGAATTGGTGACTATATTAATTTATTGAAAATTTGAACTATATCAAACATTTTGAGCTAAGAAATTAAAAAAAATTGATCTTAAATAATTATTAAATTTAGAATTTCCCAAGAGGATTCAATTGCTTGTAGAAGAACAAACTTTATCAAAATTGTTCAACCCAAGATTGAAATAATAACAATGATGCTGATGATAATAACTTGATAAAAAAACAAAAAAGATTAATGTATCTTTCAAAGTAATAGGTCAAATGGACCAACTGTCATTTAATCCATTGCTTTTGCCACCCCTAATATATGCGATAAAGAAACAATTTAAGAGAATAGATTGTACCTGTTTGTCACTAAGAATACAGCACGACCAGAAGTTTTAAGCATTTTTAGCATTGGAGCTATCTTGTTGTCCTCGTTGATATACCTGATAATTGAACTGTTTAAGAAAATGGAAAATACAAAAAAAAGCGACTAAAGTGCAATAGAAGTGCATATATAATATGAAGGCCTCAAATAAAGCAATGATGTCAAACTTTTCAGACCGGAAGACATGTACTACAACCACAAGTGATATTGAAAATCAAACCGAGTGCTCAAAGAGCTGCAAAATAGTCAATGACAGATGTCCACCATCAAGCTTCTCATAGACATCTGGAAAGTTGCACAATATATCAGGAACTTGGTGCATTTAGCTTTGAACCATAACCATAACCACCAATAAACAAGACCACTTCATTTTTCTTCCTTTTGTGCTTGGACTGGCATAACACCACTATTCCGCAAAATGCCACTGCTATTATAGACTAGGAGAATGGCTTATGGTCCCTCATCTGGAGATGCTCGTATGACTTGATTATTTTCAATGAACATTGAGGTTGACTACAAGTCATGTAATTTAGTATTTAGATCAAGTGAATGGTGGCATACACACGAGTCGAACACAGTTCATCAAGGCAAAAAATTACATTTATAAAATTCCAAAATATAGGAATCTCGATCACTTCAACTTTCTTTAAAAACAATGAACATATCATAAAGAATCTTCAACTTTCCAAAAATACCAACACCGTATGTTATAGATCCGCTTGTCGCTTCATTCTATGTTGGGCTTGGATTAAATGCATCCTCAAATCATCCAGAATTACACCCTTGTCCTTCAGAACGGGCTCCACTATTAGTATAAGCTAAGACATTTGCTTAAAACAAAGAATGACAGGTAGATCCCCACTGTATAACGCCTCAAAAGGCGACCATTTTATATATCCATGGTATGTAGTGTTATACCAATATTCGTGCACACAGTGTACACCACTCACTACTTGTGTTTACCAAACACAAAACATCTCAAATATTGTTCAACGCGGCTGTAACCTGTAACCTCCCGTGGGGATCTACCTGTGGGAAAAAATACTGAAGTTTGAACAATTCTTTCCAAAAGTGACTAAGAAAATTGTACCTATCAGTGATTAATGTCATCGAAATGCCATTAACTACACCACCTCTTTCAAGAATACTTTGGCCACTCACTTGGCTGTACAGGATGTTTCAATCCTAAAAAATGGGCATATTTACTCAAAAGGTCAACAACTACCATGATGGTATCCATACCATCCGACTTACGCAACGCCTTGAAGAGATCCATGGTGGCTTATCCTTATACCATCAACGGAATATGAATTGGTTGCAAGAGACCGGCTGTCTTGTTTGTACACATCTTCTCTTTGTTTTCGAGGAGAATCAACTGGTACGGGGATTTCCTAGAAAAAATCAGCGGGCCTTCCTCCGATTTCTCATAAAAGATAACAAAAATGCATTCCTCATCATTAATATGTTTGCTCGCAGCAATTGTGGCCTCTCGGGAGAATCGATGACTGCATCTTTGATGCACTGCTATCTATTTGAAGTGGCTCATTTCGTACCAGAGAAGCCTAGATTTGTGGATGGAATCCCCCGAGAAAGGTTAAAATGGCAGTTCCTGCTCCTTGGGAGGTACCAAATAAATGACTACTTGAATCGGGAAATCTTTTCTTTGTGAGATCATTTTCCCGCGAGAAATAATGAGAACAATGATAGAATGGATTGCTACCTATGCCTAGATCGCAGATAAATGGAAATTTATTGAAGTTTATTTCGTTGACAAGTTTCGCAATTCTGTACCAATTCTCAAACATCACCTTTCATGCATGTCCAATAGATCTCAATCGCTATTCATGGATAGGTGCGCTATTCCCGAAATGACCCATAGAAGAACCATGGAATTCTTCGAACAACAACATAATCAAAGATCATACACGATGTGGGATCAACCTATGACGTACTTCAAAACGTGTATACTCTATCATCTTAGACTAAATGGCATCCAACATTTTACCCAACAAATTGCCTTGTGTCGCTTCCTCTTTAACCTAGTTCCATTGGTGCCATTGCAACCCTTCCATCACTGAAAGCTCCACAATCTCATTGCAACTTGATAAAGAATCTGTTGCTTAGTTACACCGTCCCGCTTTATATACAATATCGAAATCGTAGCTTAACAACTTTGATAACCATTTCCAATATTGAGACTCTAAAACCCTATGCTCCAACAAAAATTTGAGACTACGGATCTGTTCACACCAAAAATTTCCGCCCAAACAAATATGGTCTCCACTATAAGTATGACAGATACTATTACAATAAGTTCCTTCTCATATGTCGACTTTTGCTTAGCTTGTTGCATAAACATTTTGGTTATAGTAAGCAATTGGCTATTCGCCTGGCATCAGTATTGCACTCAACCCAAATGGCCAAACTTTAAAGGCTAAAGCATCTGATTCTACTACAAATGGTTTGCTAAAAGTTGGCAATCATAACATTGTGGCTGATAAGAAAGCACCTTCTAATTGCTAAAATGCACCCGCCACCTCCTAATTCCACACAAATGCTTGCTTTTTCAGGAAATCCAATAGTGCTTTTGTGATCTGCCTATAAAATTTTCTCTAATAACCCGTCAACCCCAAGAACCACCGCAATCGAGTAATATTCTTTGGTCGTGACCATTTATGAATCATTTCCACATTGGTTCATCCACTACATCTTGTCAAGACACCGCATGTTCCAAATACAGTAGACTCCACTCCACTGCCTAAATTCACATTTCATTTCATTTGCATACAATTTATTTTTAAATAAGAGGTTGAACCCCACGACGAAGTGACTCAAATGCTCTTCCTAAGTCCTATTATAGACAAATATGTCATCAAAAAATATTGATACAAGTTTCCTAATAAAGGACTGAAATATCCCATTTATGAGAGCTTGAAGTGGTCGGTGTGTTCATTAACCCTAACCCAAAGGGAATAATGACAAATTCATAATGTCCCTCGTGCGTTCTAAACGTTGTCTTAGAAAGAACCTCAACCTTCATCCTAATATGGTGGTAGCCCGACATCAAATGGAGCTTTAAACCAATTTGCCACACGTAATTCATCTACAAGTTCATTAGACATGGGAATCTGAAACTTATCTATAATTGTGCTTTTGTTTATAGCTCTATAATCAATGCAAGATCGCACCAACTACTAATTTTTTACCAATAGTATCGGGCTCGAAAACGGGATGTTCCTTGACTGAACTAGACCGGTCGCCATCATTTCTTCAATCAACTTCTCGATCTCATTTTTTTGTATTAAGGGTAATAGTACGGTCTCACATTAATCGAATATACCCCTTCTTTCAATATTATGCCATGCTCCTTTCCCCATCTTGGCGATAACCGGTTTGGAAGCTAAAACACATCGTGATATTTTTCCACCAACGATGCTACCGGTTCGGACATCTCTTGATCTCCCGTTGCTCCGATTGTATGTGTCCCAACTCCACCACCATACCTATACTCATCCTTTCATCTCCATAATTTCCATAACTCTGCTAACTTGTCCACCTATTTACTTAATTTTAGCCGCGACGTACGATGTTTTTTTCTATCTTTTGTGCCACCTCTGTCGTCTGTAAGAATCCGACTGAAGCCATCAATCTCACCTCTACTCAAACCTCTAGAGTGAATCCTTTCACAAATTGGATCACATGTATTTCCTTTCGACATTTAGTTAACGAGGTTGCAAGAGTTACAAATTTCCTTTTGTATTCCAATACTGTACCTTCTTGTTTAACGCTAAGAATTGATATTTTCGTTATTCATACTTTTGTTTCTTTACTTTGATGTTCAAAAAAATGGAACTTGCATATTCTCTTAAAGAAGAAACAAATTTAGATTCGAATTAAGAAATATTTTTATATTCATATATGGATAGTTTTAGTTTAATTAAACATTTGAACTCTAGTATGCAAATTCGAATGATGTCCAACAAATGTGAATTTGGATGTCACAATTTTCATATCCATCAAGTTCGAACTCGAATCCAAATCTAGTTTTGCTATATTAATAAGAAATAGGGGATCTATTTAGCATCAGTTTACAAAGGCCAATTCATAAGTGTCATGAAAAGTTTATGTTCCCTAAGCAATGTTCTTGAAAACCAAATTGATGCTCAATGACCTAAAGTGATCCAATGGGCTAAAGAGTCAATCTTAGAATTGAAAATAGTACCAAAATAACAAAAAGTGAAAAAAGGACAAGTAGAAAGAAATAAAAGGCTTGTTATGGTATAATGATTTGATGCCTATTATTGATTATGAATGCCCTATATATAGGGAAGAATACAAGCTACAAATCAGGAAAAGATATACATATAAAATACAAGATTATCTCTCAATAAATGGTGAATATCTATTCCTAAAAATAGGAGATAACTGGTTGGCTAAGACACCCCCTCAGTTTGAGCGGGCGGAGGACAAACGCTCAAGCTGGATCGAAACGATTAGAATAACTCACGAGACAACTCCTTCGTGAAAATGTCGGCATACTGTAGAGAAGACGGGACATGGAGAACTCTGATATGTCCGAGGCGAACCTTCTCTCTTACGAAGTGTATATCAATCTCTATGTGCTTGGTTCTTTGATGTTGCACCGGGTTATTTGACAAGTACACTGCTGAAACATTGTCACAGAAGACTATAGAGGCGTGCCGTAAAGGAGTGTGGAGTTCAAGAAGCAAATTTCAGATCCATGTGGTTTCGGCAACCGCATTGGCAACCCCCCGGTACTCAGCTTCCGCGCTGGATCTAGAGACGGTAGGCTGACGTTTAGCAGACCACGATACGAGGTTGTCACCGAGAAAAACACAATAACCCGATGTGGAACGTCTAGAATCCGGGCAGCCACCCCAGTCGGCATCGGAATAAGCAACCAGATCATTAGAAGCCGACCGAACTATACGAAGGCCGTAGTTGACCGTGCCTTGTAAATATCGAATGATACGTTTCATAAAGGCAAAATGAGGTTCACGAGGCTCATGCATGAAGAGACAGACCTGTTGAACGGCATATGAAAAATCTGGTCGCGTGAATGTTAGGTATTGAAGAGCACCCGCGAGACTGCGATACAGGGTCGGATCAGAAAATAACGGCCCATCCGTTGCACTTAGTTTGGAAGATAAATCAACTGGTGTGGTGCACGGTTTACACGTCGACATAGAGGCGCGAGTAATTATCTCCTTAGCATATTGAGCTTGAGACAGAAAAAGACCGTGTTTGTGGTGAGTAGCTTGGATCCCCAAAAAATGATGTAAGCTGCCCAAATCAGTCATGGCAAACTCTCGTGAGAGGGTGCCAATAATATCGTTCAAAAGACGATCATTAGAAGCCGTGAGAATTATATCATCCACATATAGCAATAAATATGCAATGTTAGACGCATCCTGATTATAAACAAATAACGATTGATCACATGTGCTACTGAGAAACCCCTTTGATGTAATAAAGGTGGAAAATCGTGTATACCATGCCCGTGGAGCCTGTTTGAGTCCATAAAGAGACTTCTTCAATCGACAGACATGATTTGGAAACTGTTTATCATAGAAACCCGGTGGCTGATGCATAAAGACTGTCTCATGAAGTTCCCCATGTAAGAACGCATTCTTTACGTCCAACTGATGAATGTGCCAGGAACGCGAGACGGCAAGCGAAAGGACCGTTCGAATAGTGGCAGGTTTAACCACCGGACTAAAGGTTTCATCACAGTCCACACCCACCGTTTGAGAATTACCATTTACCACCAAGCGAGCCTTATATCGTTCCAATGAACCGTCGGACCTAAATTTGTGTTTGAACAACCATAGGCAACGAATAATGTGTCGGTCCTGTGGGCGGGGAACAAGCTCCCATGTTTCATTATCCTGTAGGGCCGTATACTCGGTTTGCATGGCATGCAACCAATTAGGATCAGTGAGGGCCTTGGAGTATGAGGTAGGAATGGGTGAAATGGAGGTGGTGTGGTGAACGGCGGAGATGTGAGAGCGGGATTTGGACTGGGTTGTCATGGGGTGTTGGTTGGTGGTAGGCGGGGTGGGCTGAGGAACGGGTTGAGGAGTGGGCTGAGGTGGAACAGGCTGTTGGTGAGTGGGAGGTGGACGGGGTCGGCGGGAATATGTTAAAGGATAAAAAACAGCAGCCTTAGTAAGTGTGGGGTGTGGTAATGGCCTTTGGAAGGTAAAACCGGGTGGTGGGGAATCGTCCAAAAAGGTATACGAGGTGGGTGATTGGGGAATGGTGTAGGGAAACACATGCTCATCGAAGGTCACATGTCGTGATATGTGTACTTTGCCCGTAGTAGGGTCAAAGCAACGGTAGCCACGAAAGTCGGGTGGGTACCCTAGGAAAATGCAACGCACAGACCTATGGTGGAGTTTATGGGGTTGGGTGGCAGATGTATTGGGATAACATGCACATCCGAACACTCGTAAGTGTTCATAATCAGGGTGACGGAGGTAAAGAGCAAAGGTAGGGGTATAAAAGTTGAGGCGTTTAGTTGGTAAAATATTGTGAAGGTAAGTAGCAGTGTGTAAGGCTTCTACCCAAAATGAAGGAGGCAGATTTGCATGAATTAAGAGAGCGCGAATGACGTCATTTAGTCGACGAATCATTCGTTCGGCTCGGCCATTTTGGGAGGAGGTTTGAGGGCACGAGAATCGGAAGAGTAAGCCATGTTGATGTGCAAAAGATTTGAAGGCTAAATTGTCAAATTCACCCCCTAAATCACATTGGAAAGTTTTTATTTTGCGGTGAAATTGGGTGAGGATTAATTGGTGGAATTTGGCGAAGGTTGGAAAGGTTTCAGATTTGTATTTCAGGGGATAAACCCACACAAAATGTGAGAAGTTGTCAATTAAAACCATGTAATACTTATATCCTGTTTTACTTTGTATTGGCGAACTCCATAAATCGCAATGAATAATATCAAAAGGAGCAAAAGTAAATGTATTAGAGGAATAAAACGGCAATCTTTTACTATTGGATAGTTGACAGGAATTGCAAAGATGATGACGTTTGTCCTTATGACATTGAAAAGTAAAATTGCGATTTAAAATATCTAGGACTTGCGCCCCGGGATGCCCTAAACGATCATGCCATGGTAGGTGGTGGGAGGCAAGGAACGTGACTTGAGGCGGCAGTTGAGGAGGCGTGAAAGTGTAGAGACCCCCGGTGCTATTGTGGCGAGAAAGTGTCTTCTTAGTTTTGAGGTCCTTCAAAGAAAAACCAAACGGGTCAAATTCGACAGACACTTGATTATCTCGAGTAAAACATCTAACAAAAATAAGATTTTTAATTATTTGGGGGCTGTAAAGGATATTTGGGAGGATGTAGGTTCGGTTGGATAAAGGGTGAAAGCCCGTACCTGATCCATGAATTGGTAACAACATGCCATTACCGACCAAAATATTACGACAAACAGGAGAAGAATCAGGAAGTAAAATTTTACCTTGGTCATTTGTTACGTGAGTCTCGGCTCCGGTATCCAAAACATCCGAAGTCCAAGCTGTGTTGGAAGGGTTGACCTGCAAATTGGCCATGGCAGCACTTAAATCTGATGGACTCAAAGGGTTGTAAACAGCCGTTGGTTAGAGAGAAGGCGGGCCGGAGTGTAACCGGCATAGTGAGCTTGAGGAGAGCGGCATAGGGGGCCGGAGGAGCGGATCGGGCCCGGGCCTCCATTGCTTCGCCGAGTCGGGTATGGACAGGGAGGAGGCGTCCGCGAGCCCCGGTTAGGAAAAGAAGGCCGTCGCCCCCGCCACGAAGAAGTGTTCTTTGTTGTCGGCCTCCCCTGCCCCTACCCCGACGATTGAAGGAGCCACCGCGGCTCCGAATGCCACCGCGTCGTTGAGAAGAGTAATAAGCTCCATCATTTTGTTGAGTAGAGTTCGGCAAAGGGTTGGCAGGTGGCGGCGCTGTTGGAGCGGCAAGAACCGTCGTTTGGAACCCTTTTTGTGCTTCGAGTCTAATGACTTCATCATTAAGCATGGAGACGGCTCGGTCCCGATCCATGCCCCGCCGGTTGATCAAAGAGGCTGTGGTGTTGTATTCGGTGGAGTCCACGGACAAGTTGAAGAACGAGCCGCGATTCCGAAACAGTCGATCAACATCGGAGAGCGTTTGCCAAATCGGTCGATTTTTGACGGTAATCATCAATGGAGGAGCGGTATGAGGGTGAGATTGCGTAACTTAGTCTCGAGTGCCGCGGCGCGAGACTTTTTGTTGCTCAAGAAAATCTTTTCGAGCTTTGTCCAAGCCGTTTTGGCTATTGCGTTCGGATCCAGGATACGATTGAACAGATCATCAGAAACTGTGCTGTAAATCCATTGAAGGACCAACGCATCAAGTTCTTTCCACTATTCATATTGGGATGTGTTAGCGGCTGAAGGGGGTGAAGCTGGAGGGGCTGAACCATCGATGAGATCAGAGACTTTGTACGCAATAACATGGAGGCGAAAGAGTTTAACCCAGGAAGAATAGGTTACCTTCGTTCCGTCCAATGTGCGGATCTTGGTTTGGATGTTCGTAACTGAGTACGCCGGGTGGAGAGAGACTTTAGTAGATGGTTCGGCGGCTTCGTGGTCATGGTGGCGCAGGCGGAGGAATCCGGTAAGGGTTCTGAGATCGGAAAAAAAAAAAAAGAGAAAGAGGGTTATCAGAACCGTAGCTCTGATACCATAAAAGGCTTGTTATGGTATAATGATTTGATGCCTATTATTGATTATGAATGCCCTATATATAGGGAAGAATACAAGCTACAAATCAGGAAAAGATATACATATAAAATACAAGATTATCTCTCAATAAATGGTGAATATCTATTCCTAAAAATAGGAGATAACTGGTTGGCTAAGAAGAAACTCCCATGTAGTTGTTTGCTTAATCATTTTCTTGCACCTTGATGCGTATACAATTCATCTTCACTGAAAGAGATCCAAAAATCTCTTGCTCCCACATGTGTATATGATTATATGTATGCCTTACATATCCATTCAACAAAAAAACCAGATAATATATTTTGCTCGACTTAAATGCAAGTATTTACTATTAAGGGATTAAAGAAAATTCTCCTGTAGTAATGTTCTTTTAATTTTTAACCATCATATCTTGATCTCAGGTCGGTCTTTTGTTCCTTTTGTGTGTGCCCCTTTTTCCTGCTCACTGTTATAACTTTTGACGAAGGTCTTCACGGAAACCGCTGCCCTACTCTTTGGGGTAGATAACAGGTATGCATACATCCCACACCCTATATCCCACCCTTAGGTGGGATATATTGTGCTGATTTGGTTTGGTGTGGTTTGTTATAACTTCTGATGTCTATCATCTCTAATGTTTGGTGGGTTTTAAAAATCATTTGTTCTATGTTTGATCGCAAAAGATGATTTACTTCTCTACTTCCATGACTCTTCATGGTGACGCAACTACAATGCTGCATCACCCTTGAGGCTTAAGTAGAAACCCGGATTGGCTTCCACATGTACGTTATAAGATGTCATTTTTAGACAGCTGGATACCTCCACAATGTATACGGCAGCAAATGACCTCAGCCAACCGCCTCCTCTTAAAGAGAAGCTCCCCTTACCCATTCGATAAATTTCCCATCCCTCCACCCCAACTTTCAATCTGCACCAGTCATCTAAAACTGAGATCCAAGGACGGGTGCAAGCTAAATTTCATTTCAAAATAGTTGATGCACAGTCCTAAGGTACGTTTTAATTGGTAAGATTAACTAATATTCATGTAGTTACTTTAGTTATGAAATGCAATCATATCTATTTCAGCATATCTCCTAAAGTCGTAATTAACATTTGGTTACTTGGTTTAGCAGATTCTTGTGATTCTACAAACCTCTCAATTTCCATTTCAAAGTAGATGAGGTTGTTATAATACTAGTTTGGTTCTATTTTGTTCATTAACTGGTAGATGTTACCTAAAGAATCTTAAATGGCAGTCAACATGGTCGATTGCTTGTCTTGTATTTTTAGTATAATTTACCTTAGTATCTACTAAATGTGAGTTAAGTTATTCGGTAGAGAATGTTGCCCCATAATAAAGGCTTAACCACAAAACCAGATAACTAATTTGACAAAAGCAAGTCCACCCTTAGGGGCCGTTTACCAAATCTTACCCGGGTAAGTGCTTACCGGCAAAATTTAACACTATCATTTACTTATCGGATAAGATTTTAGTCCACAAAAACGACATCGTATGCAACAATTTTCCCGGTAAGCGCTTACCGTGGTAAGATTCGTCGCAATCGCTTACCCGGGTAAGACTCTTGGTCATTGTTTTCCTTGTCTTCGCTCTTACCGGGTAAGATTTTTGGTACTTTTTATATTCCTCCGGATCGTAATATGGCTTGGTAAGCACTTATCCGGGTAAGCGTTTTGTAAACGGCCCCTTAGTGTACACTCCTAGCAGAAATGACAAAAGCCGTACCTAGTAATTAGCTAATACCATTCCACACCCTAAAGATGTTGTCCTAGCTACGGATGATCTTATTAATATTGGTTCTCTCACAATTTGTGCCTGAGTTCTCAATGGTTAAAAAGAAGACTTCTATCTAAAGCTGAAAGAAATAAATCGTATCAATTATACTAAGAAATAAATTCAAGGATCTATCAGCTGGAGATGTAACAGCACATCAAGTGTTGCTAATAATTCAGGAAAGCATTAGGACAATCAGCAATAAATAAAAAGTTTAGAGATTTCTCAGGAGTAGGGGTGGAACCAGGATTCTTGAGGTGTGGTGTCACAACAACAAATTAAAAAAAAAAACAGAATAAAAAGGTTATATTTTACTACATATAAAAAATAAAAACGGTAACGAACGATATAGTAAAGAGTCACTGCATATCTTTTTAGTTGTAAAGCAGATACTTTCACATGCTACAACTATCCGGTGTACTACTCAAATTGTTGTTGTGAACATAAAAAGTAAATATTTATTTGACATGATTTGTTCCGTCTTATATTATTTAAATTTAATCATCAAATTTTAAGAAATAGGTGTACCTCTTTAGATATATAAGTTTATCATGGTAATTTCCAAATTTATTACTATATATTATCATAATTCATAAAAATCACATGCCACATGACACCATGGACACCTCAGTTCCACCCCCTGCTCAGAAGAACACTATAGTCTTCAACATTAAGATCACAAAATGTAAGCCAGATGCTATTTTTCAATATACCAGCAAACATATATTAAAAATGAAAAAGGGCATACTTTTTTGGATCTTTTGCAACCATCTTCTTCAAAGTTCCATCACGATGGCACAGATCAACAGCAGAGCGGACATCTTTATACATACAAGAATAGCTGCAAAAACGTCTTTGTAACATTAACATATGCTGAGATACAAATTCAAATAACAAACAAGTATAGTCACGGTAATGCATAAAAAAGAAGATTTTTTTTGTATACATTCCATAATTATAATTTATAAAGAGTCAAACGCCCGACAAATTCCTTCTATGATTTAAAAAAAAGAAGAAACGTTACTATTTGACAAGTAACATAGTCACTTCAATGGTTACAACTAAATGACAACTGTCCATGACCAGATCACCAAATTCTGAACACAAAAAGTGGCAGGATTAATAGCCAGGATTAAGTATGTGCATCTATACTGGTGGGTAATCAATCAAAAGTTGCATCTTAAAATTGAATTTAGGTCAAGTCATTAAGTTAGTGGGTTTAACGCAAAGCATCCTCCTATTGTCGAATAGAATGCACATTATAAGCCAAATGTATGTTCATGGATAAAATCTATCAAATCATTTTTCAGGATCAATGCCATTCCCTTTTCAATACAACAATTACGATCTTCAGCCTTATTACCATGATTAGCCGCATACTATACCATATAAGAATATATTTTGAACACTTACTTTCAGCTTTAAAGTTCAAATTTAATCTTACTTCTATACCATCTTTTGGTACATAATTTACTGATGTCAATAACTTTGTTAATAACTATGAATATCTACAGATCATATCATATATCTTAAATGTGTCGTTCCCGCTTCTGCTTATTAACACAAGACATCTCAGGAGAAGATAATTTGCCCTTTACCTGTGATTAAACAGAAACAGTGACAAGTTGGACTTGAAGCATGAAAAATTGGAACGAACAAAATCACAAGAAAATGGCATATAATATAAAAATTTATCATCTTATCACATGGTCAAGGAATTAATTTTAAACGTTCTCTAATAGATAAAAGAATTGGCTCTATACATTGGTCATATAGCTAACATACAGGTGAGAAACATGTTAAACATAAACCCCAAAGCAGAAAACAAGGCTATGCATCATTCTTTACGGAGCCTTCCTATCCATGATAATCTGAACTAAATTGATCATTCTTGAAATACCATCTGCTCCAAAATTAGAAGTCCACTTCCAATTTGGAAATTAAACTTAATGTTTTGAAACTCTGAGAGAAACATTTTTTCAGGCGCATCTCTAACACATCCTTTGCAACACCTTTTTTAGGTTTTATTTATTTATTTATCAATTCTATTACTACAGCCAAATCATTCTTACAAATTTGAACTCAAGAAGTACAAGTTAATACTCACAAGTAAAATATGGAGGTTTCTTCTGGGATGGAGGTAGTAACTACGGCATCATTGAAAAACTAAAGCACCAACAAGTTAATAGCAATCAAGCGAGTTTCATAGAAAGTTGAAACAAATGTTCATTCTATAATCAAATTCAGGCCCATATCCATAAGCAGTTAAAAACACTTAAAGTAAATAAATCCGCAATTGCTCTAGGCATCAGTTTTCCATTAGTGAAGCCAATTACAACCACGGCATCAATCAAAAATTGGAAATACGTTGAGTTCACTATATTTGCAAGTTATATAAAGGTTCAAGTTATCTGCGCCCCTTACTCTTTTTCTTCAGAGATTTTCCCTGGATTACTATCCTTGAAGTCGACCAGCTGAGCAAATAAATAAGCTTCAGCTAGCGAGAAAAGGGTGTCAATATGTGCATAGTCAGGCCCATCAAATGCATCTCGGATGAAGGTATTCCCATATGTAGAAACTTTTTCGTTCTTTGATATCAACCTAAATCCATGATAGGCTACTTTCACATATTTGTGCCTGTCCATCTGGGAGATATCACGATAGGATCAGAATAATAAAGAAGAAACAACTAGAAATGGGAAAAAGTTTTCTAAGGTAATTAGCTCAAAACATGCTATTCTCAAATCGGTGTAATTATGCATACATATTTTGACAAGCACATGAATATGAAGAAACAACCAGTTAGTTATTTGTATTTGATAATTGACAAACACAAACCTTCAGTATATTTCCTCTCTTTTTATCTAGAACCAGTCCTCTGACCATGTACGTCCAATCAAAAGACCATTCCAGTAGCTGCATCAAAACAGAAAAGACAGAAGAGTAGATATTATAGAAATAAATAAAGATTCATATAAAACAATTCTAAAATCACACATTTTGATATAATTGATATATGTATGCATATATAATAGAAAAAAAACTATAGAAAATGATAGACACCCAATCTCTAAACAGCCAAAAGCAAATAAACTGACTAGTTTCATTTCAAATTTACTCGCTGTAACAGACGGATAGTCAAATAAAAGAATAGTTATGATAACTTTTATTTAGTTCATGGTTTACTGGGCAAGTGGTTATCATATCCTCCATGTTACATAGAAAGAGAACCTGCTCATTTTCGGTCTGAATTCAGTAAATATTTTGGCTAATCCCAGTTGGATATAGACCAAGTTAGGTAAGGGTCATCTGATGATTCTATATCCTCTTCGGTTATAAAATTTAGTAAATTGACAAATCATTAATACATGGTACCACAAAATCAGATGGCTATATGAATAGGTCAAGTAATTAAAGGAAGATAAATGCTGTTTAGTGTGAACTAACAACACATATGTCAATATTATGTGTCAGAGACAACTGAAGTTTTTAGTTTCAGATTGAAAGCTGTCACTTTGTATTTCATTAGAGAAAGTAATAATTATCACCTTTTTGCAATGTGAATCAAGCCTTACATGTAGGGATTCACAACTAATCAAAAAGTATATATATAAAGCATTCTACATAAGTATAACTTCTAAGAACCACATTTTATCAGATTCCGCAAGATCAATATAAACTAACCTCTTTAGGATATCCCAAGTCAGTTACTAGCTTCTTCACCGTACCATCGTATGCTAGGGATTCAAAAGTTTCAGGTTTGTACTGTGCCAGTGTATAGTCCATATCAAAGCCGATAGCAACTATATTTTTCATATTCACAGCACTGTTACAGAAAATCTGTTTGCCTATATCAATGTTTTGTCTTCCTTCAGGAGATGCCCATAAGGCCAGAACCTGACCATCTTCACAGCCATTAGTTCCTCGTATCTCTGACATAACTCCATCTGTGCAGTAGGCATCCATTTTACAACCTGCTCCTAACTAATGAAGGACCTGCTTAAATGAAAAATAGTAAATCATCTTTCTGATAGTTGATTAAAACAACGCCATTTCTAAGACTAATTAGTTCAGGGTGATAAAAACTAATATTAGTGATGCATGGGCAGCTGCAGTTACAATGGAAATTCATTTAAATCAGCTGATATTAGGTTTGTCATCATATAACAAAATGAAACGATTTTGATGAATTACGAGAACTTATTGCTAAGTTATCTCTTACTATAATATCTTATAACCATAACAGTTCACAAAATAATTCTAGCTTCGCTTGAGCGTGAACATTAGTTCTCTAAGTTGAATGAAATAGAATATTTTAGAAACCACAATAAAAACTGAAAGGTAAGTAAGTCAGCATGCTTAAATAACTGAAAAGCACCACAAATTGCTTTCCAACACAGGATACACAAATGCTAATTTGGTAAGAGGTTTGCTACCTGTTAAAGATTAAGTTGTATATTTGTTTATAGTTATATAATATGACATGATTCCAATAAACCATCACAGTTTAGACTAGACAAGAACCAAAATAAGAAAGCATAACTAGAAGAAGCAGAAGAGGAATGCATTTTATTAACACTTAATTGGGAAAATGACACAAAATCAAACCCTAAACTAATGACATGGCATAGTATTAATTGATATAGCACTTCATTGGCAGCTTTATAAATATTAATTGATGAAAATGAGTTGACATGTTATTGATGAAAACTAAAGGATGGTAGTGCCCACTGCCCACCATCTAAAGAGGGTCTGCGTTAACACCAGCAAAACTAGTGTTTATGTCCAGTGAAATAACATAAAGGTCACAGCGCGAAGCCGCAAATGCTCAATTCGTTGTCATACCCCCAAGATCTGCTGTGACCAACTAAAATACCAAAAATTACCCGATAAGCATATACGTAAATGGTTACCACCTTCAAACTATCCCTATCTGGCTACCCATCAAAACCTGGATGCAACCAAACGAGAAAAGAAAGAAGAACAACATGCTTTTGAAGTAGAATTCAACACAAGAAGACATAAAAGCCCTAAAATGAAAAACCAAAGATCATTTTAGTAAAAATGAAAAACCAAATCCATTAACTCACAGATCAAAATTTCATACCACCACCTAGTCACTAAAGAAATACGATATAGAAAAAGAATAGCATGCTCAAAGAGCAATTTAACAGTATAAGTAAATAATAATGAATAAATTTCAAACGTGCAGTTCAGCAACCATAGAAAGTCCTTCCAGATAAAAAGAAGAAGCGCACAAAAACAGTAGCATTCCAATAATGTTTCTAGGACAAGCACAAAACCTCGAATGATTTATAGCCTAGCAAACCCAAAACTTACATGCAAAGTAAAATTCAACAGCGAATCGTACAGAAATAAGAGAATTGCAAATTATTTGTTAAGCAAACATTTCATAACAGATAGAAAATTCGGAGCATTGTCTAGTAGTAAACAATAATCAACATCAATTCGAGCAACCCATGAGACCTTTTGGTAGTGCAGAGCTTTTCAGAAGCAGAAAAACCTAAATCGGAACCGAATTGGGGAAAACCAAAAGGCGAAGGGTGGAGAAAAATTAAGCAAATTGAAGAGGTGAGGAGGGTTTTGGGAATACGCATCTTATCCCTTGCCTTAAAAAAGGCATTTTGGGACGGAGAATCAGCGTTGACAAGTGGAATCCGATATGGAGAACACGCAGCGTCGTCGTATCGGTTGGGGGTTGACGATTCGCTTGCAACCTGGCAGCGTTGTTTAATGATGATGATGATGATGATGACGACGACGATGATGATGTACAATATGGAGGTCATCAAAATGCGCTTACGCACACATCAATTGGAATTTAGCGAATAATAGCAGGATTTTGTAATTTGCAATTGATCGATAGTTCATTTCTGGACGGAACCGGATTCCCCTGAAAACACGCTTTCGTTTTCAGGGGAATAGTAATTGAGGTGGGGCTTTGTATAAAAATGGCGGTGTGTGACACGTGGATGGGGCGTTTGTGAAGTGTATGGTTACCGGAGTCACTTGCGGCCGTGGCGGAGGGCCGCCGTGGAACGACGGTTTTATGCCTTTTTTTCCGGTGTGGTGGTTTGTTGATGAACTCACGGAGGTGGAGTGAGTGAAGCTTAGCTGGGCGGGGGAAACTGTGAAATTTTTGGATGATATAAAGATTAACCCCCTGTACTTTTCACAGTGTTTCAAATTGGCCCCATCATGATTTGTCGTTTTGGCTTTTATGGCCCATACTTTAAAACATGTGCATTTTGTCTCACCATAAGTGGGTAGAATGACACTTGAGCATAAAAAAGGTGTATCCATTCATGCTTCCCATTTGTAGATGGTCTTTAAATAAGGTTAAAAATTTGGGATTGAAATAAAGATATTTAAATATTCCATTAGATACTTTTTAAAAAAAAAATCTACATATATTTATAAAAATTTGTTATATTTATTGTTTTTTTATTAAGTGTAAATCAGAATAATAAGTAAAATAATATTACACTACTTGCTAAATAAAGTATATTTTTAAATAAAAATATTGATAGAACCAAAGTGTGTGATCACTAATTGATATGCTAGAAACAGGGTGGATGGATAAGATTTGTTAGAAATCTAAGGTTAGGACGGTGTTGGGCCAATAAAAAAACCATGCCAACTTTAATTTTGTTTGGTAACTCATGATAAATTAGTTGGTAGCTCATAAATTAGCTGATTAAAAAAATCTTTGGTAAAATTAGTGTATAAGAATATAAAATGACTAAAAAATGGCATATTGACAAATAATAATAATTAATATTAATGAGGGTTATAATTGTAAAAAATGACAATAAGCTTTCAAAACGCTACTTCAAGTAGCGTTTTAATAAACTAGCTTATAGTTTGCCAAACGTGTACACTGAAAATAAGCTAGCTTATTATTGACAAATATAACCTTAATAGTAATGCATCATGAGATAGTTTACTCTAAGAGCGTTTTTGGTTCGCGGGATTTGGAGGGATTTGGATTTCAAATCCAATCCATTCTGGTGTCTGGTTTGCCTGATGGTAAGGATTTAAAATCACTGGATTCAATTGAAATCCTACAAACATAGGATTTTGAAATCATTAGCGGATGCTCGGGATTTCACGGGTTTCATAGGATTTGTATGAAATAATGTTTTAAGAATGTTAAAAACATTTGTTTTGTAATAATTGATTAATAAAAATGTAATTTAATTATTTTTATAATTTTTTATATTTTTATGTAAATTATTTATAAATAACGGAAATCCAATTCCATTCCAAATCCTACAAACCAAACACATCTATGATTTTTAAATCCATTCCAATCCAAATCCCTCGAAATCCAAATCCTTCCATGAAATCCAAATCCCTTAAAAACAATCCCGCAAACCAAACGGATCCTTAGGGTCCGTTTGATTTGCGGGAATGGAATGGATTTGGGGTATTTGGATTTCAAATCCATTCCAATCCTATGTTTGGTTTGATGGATTGTTGGATTTGAAATCCTATGATTCAATTGAAATCCCACAAACATAGGATTTTGAAATCCTTAGGAGATACTCGGTTATTTCATGGGATTTCGTAGAATTGTATAAAATAATGTTTTAAAAAATGTTAAAAACATTTGTTTTGTAATAACTGATTAATAAAAATGTAATTTAATAATTATTTATAATTTTTGTATAAATTATTTATAAATAATATGGAATCCAATTCCATTCCAAATCCTATACACCAAACACACCTATGATTTAAATCCATTCTAATCCAAATCCCTCCAAATCCAAATCCAAATCCTTCCATGAAATCCAAATCCCTCAAAAAAAACAATCCTACAAACCAAACAGATCCTAAGTCTCAAAAAAAAAAATATCAAAGGTCTATATTATCATCCATTTTTTCTTTATTTACTTTTTTTTTCTTTATTTGAACCATATATAGGTAGGAACTCAACCTTGTGCTTATGACCAAAAAGTCATTTTTGACTAAATATTGATTGTGTTTGGACAATAGTACCCTTATATATTTTATTTTAAATAAAGTTTTTTTTACAATATGAGAGAATGACTCGTAACTTGTTTTTCATTTTCATATCAACTAGATTGATGAAAAATAAAATTCAAAAACCAACAGTTGAAAAGTTTTTTGGTTATTTATTTCAGTATCTTCGTCTAATTTGTTCGTTAAAGTTGCACAAATAAATCTGTTAGTTAAAGTTGGATTTGAGTTTCAAAAGATAAAGACAAAAGATGTAAATATGGCTTAGAGCATCTTCAACATTTTCAAAATAGAGAAAATAGAGATTTTGAGTAAAGTTTTGCTCCAACAGCATCTTCAAAATTTTATCTAAAATGAAAAAAGTATGAAAGATATTACAAAAATGTCTAAATTTGGAGAAATCTTCAAAAATGATTACCATAAGAGAGAGTTTTTTTTTATTATGTTCCACCAATAAAAAAATTGAAATTAAATTATAGGTGAGATAAATAATATTTTAATAATATAATGAATGTTGTAATCTTCAAAATGAAGATGTTAAAATTGAATGTAATATTTTTTAGAGATTTAAATTTTAATTCTCTATTTTTAAAAGATTTTAATAACTCTTTCTTTTGTTTTGTTCTTGATGAGAAGATGAATATGACGAATATGCATTTTTTTTTATTATGTATGGGTATGTTCGTCATTTTATATTTGTTCGCTATTATTTTAAAATCTTTTTTTTGTTAAGAATATTTTAGTTTTAACTAGGGATGTTCATTTAAACTGTGAATCCGAATAATCAAAACGCGATTAGTGATGTGGTTTATGATTTTGAGTTATCAGTTTGTAATTTGAACCACATCACATATCTTTATATATATATTCTTTAAATATATGTGTATGTGTATTTCTTATAAATCTATTTTATACCGATTAGGAATTAAAACATATTATAAAAAGAAATTCAAGTAATATAATATTTTGATAAAATCATAAATATAGTGTGTTTGTCTTAAAAATAAATATAATATGTATACTAAATTATTATTTTCTTTGAAAACATATTTATTTATATTTCAGTAAGTTTTGTTACTAAAGTTATATTATTTTTATTATGGGAATTAAACACATATTGATTATTGTATTTTAATATACTGATAATATAATTCTATAATAATAACATTGAAATTACAACAACAACAACAACAACAACCACCACCATAATAATAACAAATTGTAATTATAGTTAGTAGAATAAAAACTCTAATAAAAAACAATAAAAATGACCGGAAGATAACTGGTTTTTAAAAAAAGTATATAAAGTTTTTGGTCATTTAGGTAGTCTGTTATGGGTTTAACATTACTTTAAATAACATTTCAATAAGTTAGCTTATGATAAACTATACAAAATTTTCCCAATAAACTCAATATCCTCCTAATCATAACCTACTTTGTGCAAAATTTACCGTGTTTGTTTTGATCGTTTTGTCTGTATGTCAGTATGTTCGTTATTCCAATTCTTTTATAATGTAAATTTTGTACTGCTTCTTTTCGACAATTATTTCATTTAGAAAATGAAAACAATACATCACTTTTATGTTAATGGGTTTAACTTAGTATCGAATAACTAATACGTATTTTTGTTTATAAACTAGTTTTATAAAGAACGAAATACAAAATTATATAACTTAAAAAAACTGTTTTTTTATATAGTTGGATCTCTTCAAAAACATAAATAATTAATTAAAATGCTGCAAACAACACCTTGCAAAGCAAATTGATTGATTTAAATCGTATGAAACTTTGATGGGGTAACAAAAGTATAAGGACTATATTTGCATTATTTGTGTCATGAAGGATTAAAGATGTTAAAATATTAAAGAAGAGGGGGGGGTTAGGGAATTATTAACAAAAACAAAATGGATGATAGGAGAGTGGTTAACTGAAAAACTGACAGGCTGTAAGAGTCTCGAACCGCACGTAGCAGAATATCCTTGATACCTTCTAAAATTTTGATGGGACCGCTCCTCTCATCCCAAATCGGTTGACTTTTTTTTTTGAAAAAATTATTAAAATATTTGTTCAAAAAAAAGAAAAATTATTAAAATAACATTATAAGAACATCTCGTCGGATTATTATAAATTTTTTCTAAAATAACATATTAAAAGTCAAAATCTCTATAATAATTTGCATCCAACTCCAACAGCTACTCTATTTTAACAACTTTATCATTAACAATATTAATAAAATATTCTATCATTTAGTAAAATGTTATTTCTTTCTGCTACATACTTAACTTCAATTATTTTGATTGGTTGGATATAATTAAAATATTGTTTCTCTCTCTTTCTTCTATATATTTTTAGAGATTCTCTAAATTTAGAGATTTTTCTTCTTTTCTTTCCCATTTTTCTATTTTAGCAATTGATATACACCATAGCTGTTGGAGCACTTAAATTGCTAAAATCCTCCATTTTTCTATTTTACAATAGATGTTGGAGATGCTCTAACAAAATGGAATCCTCAAAATATTCGAAATCTCTTCAACTTACCAAAATAATCAAAGTCTCCGTGGATACATTTAGAAGGTGTTTGGTTCGCAGAATGAAACTCGATGGAATTGGAATTCATCAAAAGAATTTGACTTTGAAGGAATTGGAATGAAATTTAATGGAATTTGACCACGCGTTTGGTTGATAGGAATTGGAATGAAATCTCATAAAAAAATAGAAATATGCATTTATCGGGGGTGGGGTCGGGGTGGTGGTACTGGTAGCGGTATCAGTGGGTAGGGGGGGTGGCGTTAGCGGTGGGTAGCGGTAGCGGTGGGTGGGGTGGTGGAATGATAATATTAATTGACGATGGTGATAGTGGCAGCGACGACGGTGGTTGTGGCGGTTATGTTGCCGACGAGGGGGGTGCGGGTGCGGCGAGGGTGGTGTGGGTGGGGAGGGGCGCGAGAGGGTGGTGGTTAAATTTATTTTTGTCTTTCTAAATGAAAATTATATATTATGTTACGTTTGCCACTAAATGGAATTCAAAATCCTTCAAATATGCTAAGGAATGATCAAATCCCTCAACCGTGGAATTCGGTGGAATCCAATCAATTCATTCCACGAACCAAACAACATTAAGGAATTTGGTCAAAGGAATTTGTCATTCCAATTCCATTAAATTCCTTTGAATACCGCGAACCAAACATCCCCTCAGTATCTCATGAAATCCACTTCTTTACACACATATTTCGTATGCATACGGAATCCACACCCACACCCATTCCCTATGCACATTTAATCCACTTCGTGAAGCACTTAATCCACACCCATATCGTGAGATACTTAATCCACAACACACACACACAAGTGGATTTCGTATGCATGTACACCCATTTAGTATGCATACTTAATCCCCCCACACACACCCATTTAGTATGCATACTTAATCTACACACATACCTATTGTGTGTATGTGTGGATTAAGTGTGCATACGAAATTCACTTGTGTGTGTGGATTAAGTATGCATACTAAATGGGTGTGTGTGTGTGGATTAAGTGTGCATACGAAATCCACTTGTGTGTGTGTGTTGTGGATTAAGTTTCTCACGAAATGGGTGTGGATTAAGTATCTCACTAAAAATGAATATGCTAGATGGATTTCGTATGCAAACGGGATAGGTCTTTGTGTGTGTATGTACCACATACGAAATACATGTGTGCGTGTTAGATTGGATTTCGTATGTGTGTGTACCACATATGAAATGCATGTGTGTGTGTGCATAGTACGAAATGCAGATGTGTGTGTGTGTGTTGTGTTGTATTGTGATACGAAATGCAAATGGATTCCGTGAGATACTAAATGTACTCACAGAAATTTTGGTTACTTTGGTAACTTGGGAGAGATTTTTGATATTTTGGGTATACGATTTTTTAAAATGGTTATAATAATAATTTTCCCATTTTTCATGTAAAAATAGGTTTTTCCAAATACACCCAAAATATATATATTTATGTTTAAATATCGAAAAATTGGGTCAAATGATCATTTTCCTAATCTAGATTGTTTTTTACCAATTTTTTTTGGACTTTATTCAAATGTCATTAGGTCCATAATATTATGGACCTAGCTAAAAATTCAAGAAAATCGAACCAGGTCTACAATAGGGACTAAATGTATTAATTTTGTAAATTTAGGGGTTTTTTCTATTGATGACACGTGTCGGATCTGCATTTATTATTGTATTGTCCCAATTTCTTAAATAACTAATCCTTGGGCTTAAGAGACTAATCCATAGACTTGGGGTAGTTTGGGGCTCAAAGCCCATGGTATTTAAGAGAAGAAATTAGGGATTTCTCCTCACTTTCCCTATCAATTGCCAATTTTCAGATTTAGTGTATGTGTGTGTGTGTTCTTGGTGGAAGAAGGGTTTTGGAGTGTTTATGCAATTGGAGAAGAAAACAAGAGGGTTTCACCAAGTTTTGATCAAAGAATTGGAGCATCATTTGAGGAATCATCATCTTCAAGGTATAACTCATCTTTTCTTATTCAAGGTCTCCATTAATGGAGTTTTGATGGAGTTTTAGGAATTTGAATTTTTAGTTTGTATTCTTGAATGGATGAAATGTATGGGTTTTGTTAATAGAACATCCTAGATGGATTGAATCAAAGAATCCTATCTAGCAAACTCTTTTTCATTAATGATTCCAAGTAGTATTCATGGATTTCTTCACTTGTTCATTTTTGGGCTTTCTTGGATTTGAATGATACATTAATCTATTTGGAGTAAGTTTTAGTGTTTGGATTGTTGTTGGATAAACCCTCATGTGTTGGGAATAAGTTTGGTTGATTTTAATCCTTTAAAATTAAGTTTTGGGTGGTGGAAAGAATTTTGGGAAAAAGTTTCGGAGTTGTGCAAGTATGGGGACAAACTAACACCAAACAGGAAGCCACGCGGGTAACCATCCGACTTGCCCCCGGGATAAATCACGTGATTCTCTATTTTATCCGGTTTGGTTTGGTCTGTTCTTCGTTTCGTGCTAGACGCGAGGCATGGTTTAGGGTTTATTTTAGGGATCTTGGGGGATGGTTTTAGGATGTTTTAAGGTGGTTTAACACCATTTTTGTGACGTCCAATTCAAGTGTTCGGTTTGGAAAGATTAGCCGTTTTAGCGTTTGAGCGGTTTGTCGCATCACAAATGAGTTCCCTTGTTAACCTTTTTACTAAAAGCAATTGGTTCTTTATTCGATGTGGTAAATACTTTATAAATGATAAATTGAAAGCATTATTCATATATGCAAGTGTGTGCTTGGAAATGCTTATTTTACTGGTAGTGTGTACCCGATCAATGGGCAAGTGCGGGCCCGATTAAATAGTCACAAGTATGAGTGGCTATCAGTTTGTTTTACCATTGCAACAAGTATCTTTATTTCAAAGTGTGATCTGTGTCAGTTAATGTTTCATGACTAACCTTCTTATAAATGTCATGCATACTTTAACTGTGTTTGAGGGAATTCACCAGGCCTTTGGTCTAACCCCGCTTTTATATAAACTAAAAACATTTTCAGGGAAATGTATGCTCTAGTAAGGGCACAGGAAGATTGAGCGTGGAAGCTAGAAGTGAGGCGCTACTCTTGGTTAGATAGTTGCCTAGTTTAATCTAAGTTTTGTAATAATCTCAGTAGCTATTTTATTTCCGCTGCAACTCTTGAGATTAAATGTGAAATTGGGACCTATTTTATGTTTGGAATAACTATTTTAGAGCAATATTATGATTTATCTATATTTTTAGAATGTGGTTGTTACAATTATGGACCTGTCATTACGGACCTAGGCTAAAAAACTCGAAATATTTGTCGTTAGTGGGTTCGCAATTTACGGACATAGTGACATTTGGGTAAAGTTAAAAAAAAATGGTTAGGTGAGGCCAACGATAGACAATAACTCCCCCTGAACACAACTTACAACTTTCAAGGGCCAATTATATGAGAGTCATTATGTTGGAGTTAAGTCGGATGGCTTCATACCAATTTGAATGAGGAAAATGATCATTTGAGTCAATTTTCCTTTAATATATAGAGTTCGTCTATAAAATATTTATCGAGTAAGGGGCCGTTTAACAAAACTTACCTGGGTAAACACTTACCAAGTCATATCACCTTACCGGATAAATATGGCAAGGACCAAAAATCTTACCTGGTAAGAGCAAAGGCAATGACCAAAAATCTTACCTGGTAAGAGCAAAAGTAATGACCGAGAGTCTTACCCAGTAAGAACGGTAAGAGCAAGGACAATGACCCAAAATCTTACCTGGTAAGAGCAAAGGTAATGACCGAGAGTCTTACCCGGTAAGAGCGGTAAGAGCAAAGGCAATGACCAAAAATCTTACCTGGTAAGAGTAAAGGTAATGCCTGAGAGCGTTACCCGGTAAGTGAGGGCGATGACTCTTACCATGGTTAGCACTTATCGGGTAAATTGTTGTATATGATCTCATTTTAATGACTAAAATCTTATCGTATAAGTAAGTGATAGTCTTAAATTATGCAGGTAAGCCCTTACCCAAGTAAGTTTTGGTAAACGGTCCCTAAGTGTTTATCGAGTGTTACTTATTTTTGAGATAAGCATGGCAACGATCTAGAATCTTACCTGATAAGAGACATAGAAATAACCGAGAATCTTACACAATAAGTGAGGAAGAAGACTTGTAGTTACCGAGTAAAAGATCTTACCAACAATTTTTGATGACTGAGAATGTTACTCAATAAGAAAAGTTATGGTGGAATTTTTGTCGGGAAGTGCTTACCAGATAAATATTTGCTAAACGGTCCCTTAGTCGAACTATGAAGTTTTATATTAAATTCGTCTCAAAATAAATGTTCACAATAAAAAAATTACATCTTTTTAAAATATGTAATTATTACAATTTTAATTAACAAAATGGTAATTTTAGCCTTAACTACATAAATAAAAAATTTCTTTGGTATTATAATTAAAGGCATAACCAAAAAGTCTAACAAAATGTACATTTACTTTGAGACAAATGAAGTTTTTTTCCTTCCAAAATAAGTATTAAAATAAATGTTTTCTTCTAAAAGTGAATATCTACTTTTATTTTCTATCATTAATTATGAAATGAATAAGTTGTTCTTTATATTATTAAATCATTTAACTAATTAAATGAATAAGCATGTGCTTTTTTATTTATTATTATTATTGTGAGCATGATGAAAAGAATAATCTATAAATTGGTTTGCCAATAAACTTTTATGTCGTTACCAAAAAATATTATTAGAAATCAGAGTTGGTTTATAATATTGACCATTCCCATGGTTTTGATGCAAAGAAGATATTTATCAAAGTATTTGATGGGGGCGAGTCAGGTGTGGTTTATTTATTTCAAAAAATCAAATAGAATTGTCTGGGCTAGCTCAGTTGGCCACCAAGGAAAAACCTTGGGGGGTTTTGCCCTTATAGGTCTTAAGTTCGAGCCTTGCAAGGGACTTTTTCCTTAGGCGAATTTCGAAAAATTATGGTGTTGGAAAGGGAGGTGATTGTGGGCCGTCAGGGGTATCTGACCCGCTCTAACGTGCCCAAGTACAAAGTTAACAGCTAACTTTAACTCCGCCGGTCCAAATTTTTTTTTTTTAGAGTATAGTTTAGTAGTTTAGGGTGTATTTGAAAGGGTAAGCCAAATGCAATCATAATATATTCTAGAGTAAATTATATTTTTAGTTACTATAGTTGTTTACTTGTTTCAACTTTCGTTTTTTTAAATAGTTACAGTTTTAGTTATTGTGGTTGTTATTTTGATACCCTTTTGGTCCCTCAAACTAATTTTCGCTAGAAAAGCTCTTTAACTCAAGAATACTTTGATTCTTTTGCTCCTTTTTACTTTTTCTTGTTTTATCATATTTTTTTCTTTTTCTTTTAAATTATTTAAATGTACACATGCTTAACCCCTACCCCTACCCCCAAAGTCCGGCGACCAACACCCATCTCCTGCGGTCATCTTCTCCGGCAAAACCAAACATGAACCTAAAGTCCTAAACCATGACCATATCTAAAAACCGAATCTAATCTAGCAAAACCTAAACCAAATCCGAAAACCGAATTTTATATCTAGAGGAATTGTATATCTGAAAACCAAATATGAACCTAAACCATGACCTGACCATGTTCTCCAGAAACAATTATGTTTTATAAACTCTAAATCAATTCAAACAAATACACAAAATCTAAATCTGAAAAATAAAAACTCTAAATCAATTTCAAACAAAAGACCTAAATCAGACAAAAAACCTCTAACTTGTATACATAATTATGTTGCTACCGATCTTTGAGGAAGTCCATGTGATATTCAACAACAATAACTTCCATGTTCCGACACAGGTTTTATGATCCTGAAGAGAGATTTGCTTAGATGGATGAGTTACAATAGGAGAGTAAAAAACTATAAATAGAGTTATAGTGGGGTCTGGTTAGGGGTGTACGCGGGTTGGGCTAGGCGGTGTTTTGACATTTTTACAACCCAACCCAATTATAGCGGTTTGAAAAATCTCAACCCAACCCAACTCATTCAAAAGTACAACCCAACCCAACCCTTGGGTTTGTGGCGGGCTGTGCGGGTTAACGGTTTGGTAGTATACATAAAATTGAGGAATAAAATACGATAAATACTATAAAAATATACAAAGAATTTCGTTAAAGGGTTTCTATGTTTTTGTCGTATATATCAATTGTTGTCGGATCTTTTCACATTTTTAAAAAATAAAGTTATAAAGAATCCTAACGGAAAAGTAGATGAAACCATTTTGTTATTTCTAAAATCTTTATATGTATGTGTGTATATATACGTGTGATTTTGATATATTGTGCTACCATTAAATAATTTTTCTTTAATATATTGACATTGGTTTCTAATGCTACATGACTAAATTTAGATGACATTGTCACGTCGATAGAAGTTGTATTCATATAAAGGAATAAAACATATATATATATATATATATATATATATATATATAATTTATTTCATATTCGCATCAATTGATCCGACCAATTGACTTCAAATTTATATGTGTTTATCGTGTTTTTTTTTGTAAATGTTGATAGAAGCCATAACTTAAAATCAACCTTACTTAAAGCTCAATTGTTAAACTCTAATCTACAATCATAAATTAACCTTTATCCTATAACACATTCTCACTTACTTGGATTAAGCTTTGACTTTGGTCTCTAAATTAAACTAATAATATATGTATTTATTTTTTGGGATGTAAATTGGAATAAAAAAGATATACATATTTTTGGGTTGTAGATTATAATATTGTAAATATTATATATATATATATATATATATATTATTTTGTCGAAATATTATATATTAGCGGTGGGTTGGCGGTTTGGATTGGGTTGAGTTTTGTTAACCCAATGTCAACCCTCCTAATTAGCGGGTTGGCGGGTTGGGTTTAATCGGGTTGTTAGCGGGTTGGGTTGGGCGGTTTTCATGGGTTGACGGTTTTTTGTACACCCCTAGGTCTGGTGGTCACCGAAGATGAGTTACGAGATCGTAAGGGATTTGGGTTAGGAAACAAACAAGAATCTGGTTTGACGGTGCCTAGTTTTGCTTGAGAATTTCTCGGTGAACCCCCCTCACTGTTCCCATTGCTACTATAGTTGTTCAAGAAAACAAAATCTTCACTCTATTTAGACCACGAAACATGAATCTTTTGTAGATAGGGGTTTACATGTAATCAAGATTACTCCGATGGAAGCGACAAAAGGACAATGGTGTCTCGTCGGAGAACATATCCACACCGGTAGAGATAGATGAAGAGAGAGTGGGAGAGGGGGGACGAGGTTGGAGCTCTGCGATGATGGTGGTCAAAGGAAAGAGAATGGGAAGGGCATCAAAGTTTTTTTGGGAGAAGGTGAGTCGCTAGAAAGAATGATCGAAAAGAAAGAGTCACTGGGAAGAAGCATGAGTCGTCTACTTCTAAGTTTACAATCTCTGTTCAGTTTATATATATATATATATACATACTTGGAAGAAACATATCAAAAAGGTTCACACTGTGAACCAAGTACGTGTGAAACAAACACATCGTGAAACATGAATATGTAAATGATATTCTAAATTTTAGTTGTAGATGAAAAAACAAAAACAAAAAAACACACCCAACATGTATCTTATTCCAAGTATATGTCAATCATGATAATTTAGTTAATTATATCAATATTACACTTCAATCAACATAATGAAAGGACAATTCATATAGCCGAAGGATCGTGTGAGAAGAAGAGTTAAGGTGAGAAGCGTAAGAAGAGATCTGAATCATTGATCACTTTTAATCTAACGTCCATCCATGAATAGTGCCTTAGAAGACAATTAATCAAGTGCATTTCGGTGTACCTCATTAGTGTTGACATTCAATTAGGATTGATCTAAAGGTGGAGATCTCTTCTTACGCTTCTCACTATAACTTCTCTTCTAATCAGAACTCAACCCATTCATATATACCAATCATGCTTACAAGTAGCAGAAATTGTTGGGAGGGCTAAGCAATAACCCCAACAACATTAATTGCTATTGATTATAGAAAGGTAAATAAAATAAATTAAAACATACGGCTTAACCAATTTAAAATCATAATTAATATGACTATATGTCCCAATATAATCCCATGAGAAGTCATGGAAGATCTAAATCCATCCCCCATTAGTTCAACGGACAAGCACCATCTACCTCAGTAGAACCAAAGACATGAATTGTTGGTGTAGGGTTAGTAGCCTCCAGCATTAGCTTCTCGACTTGTTTTTCCAATATTCTTCAACAATTCCAACATTTCCACCTTCATTTTCTCAAGTTCATCGACTCCTAGAGTCTCTGTTGGAGCTTCCCACCAACATATTCCTTGCCTTTCTTTCGTAATCTCGTCAAATTCTTTGCCAGCCTTCTTCTCAATTTCCGCGTGACCAAGCATGTCAACGAGCTGCCTTGGGAGTACTTCGGTGTTGGGATTACGATGAGACTCCACAAATTTAGAACTCACCAGGTAGCGATCTACAACCGTCTCAACATCTGGATGACCAAATGAGTTTGGCTTTCCAGTTGGGGAGAACACAATGATTGCAGTCTCCACCCTACAAAGAGTGCCAAGCTCGCTTGCCTTTCTGAAAAGACCAGAACGACGTTCAGAAAAAGTGAACGCCAAACTTTTATCGTCTTCTATTTTTGTCATTTCAATCTTTGGTAACCTTTGGTCTTTTTAGACATAATTGGTGGATGAGAGGCATTTTTTTCGAGCAGGGTAAAAAAATGTAAATCTCATGAATTATTTTCTTCCATGGTTTGCTCTAAGAGAAAACGATAGATATTTATAGAGCTCTTCTTGCATTAGTTGCAGGTATTGGTGCATTAACAATACCAAGTTTGTTATGCTTTATGATTTTTTTAATTCTAAAGTAAATTTACTTCCATATACGCCTTTTTCTTTGATTCTATTTGCGTATGTAACGGAAATAATAAATGCTTTCAGTATTTCCAGCTATACTTTCTTTAAAATAAAAAAACGAAGTTACAAACTTTTAAAAAGGATCGCGCTCAATTAATCAACAATTTCTTCATTTTAAGAATTCCAGTGCTAGTTATATTTTTAAATATTCAATATATTTTACAACCAATTTTTTTTAAAGCAATTAAATAGAACTTTCAAACAAACTTTATATAAAAATGTAATTTTCAACAAATCTTTTTTTAAATTAGTAATTTTCAACAATTTTTTTTATATAAAAATGGTAATTTTTGATAGTCAGTGTACCATGGATTAAAGTTATAATAATCAAATAATTTTTTTTGAATGTTTAACAACTCATGATTATTTAATATATATATATATATAATAGTCTTTGGTATTGTCAAAATATTTAATTATAAATATGACAATTTCATATATGTATATTTATAATATTCATTGATATTGTTGAAGTATTTAAATATAAATATGACAATATATACAAAAAGATCCTAGCATCTTCAACTTGTTTTTTAACACGGAGATTTTAGGATTTTTATTTTAACAAATTTTCAATATCTTTTTAAAAATGGAGAAGGTATAAAAGAGGGGATGAAAATTTCTAAATATGAAGATTTCTCCAAAAATGATTATTTATGAGAGAGATAATTTTTTATTCATTATACGATGAGTTTGTTTGAAATTAAATGTTTAAAAGAAAGAAATAAGATTTTATTTTATTAAATATTTTAATACAGAATATCGTAAAGATGAATGTAATTTTTTTAGAGATTTTAATCTTTTACTTCTCCATTTTGAAGAATTGTTGGAGATGTTACACACACAATGAAGAAAGTAAGAGTGATTGGCTTAAATTCTACAAATTTGAAGAACTCTCTAAAAATAATTAGGTACAAAAGATAATTTTTTTCTTACAAATGAAAAATCTTGAAATTAAATGTTCAAGAAAAAATAAATAATATATTATTTATTATATTGAATATTTTAATAATCAAAATGGAGAAGTTGTTAGAGATGAATTAATTTTTATTAAAAATTTGACAATTAATTCTTCATTTTGAAAAATTTGTTGAAAATGCTCTTATTATAATTTTTCAAATTTAATTGATATATATATATATATATAGGTGGAGGTTCAAACGAGAACACCTCAATTTTACGAGAACGCGAGAACACTCTTATCACATGTGATAAAAAATGAGAGGGGACTTGGTGGTGTGCGGATGATGTGCCTTGCTATTTAGGTCGCACCAAAGATCGTTTGCTTCTTTGATTTATTATCACATATGATGGTTTTGATTGATTATAGTATCACATCAAAGACATCTTTTCATATGTGATGGCGCTTAGTGGTATAACCACGACTTGGCAGGTAACCTAGATCGCGCCAAAAGTCATCCACATCTCTGATTTAGTATCACATGTGTATCATTCGTGATGGAATAATAGTATCACATGTGATTTTCTTTAGTAAAAGGGTGTTTTCGCGTTCTCGTAAAATGAATGTGTTCTCGTTTGAACCCTTCCTTATATATATATATATATATATATAAGGGCGGGTTCAAATGAAAACTCAAATTTGGTTGTGAACGTGAGATCAAATGAGAGCGCGACAAATGTCAAATTCAGACTGAATATTATAAAATAATAGACATTATAATTAATTAGTATTAATTATTAAGATTTGACAATTAGTAATAATAAATAACAATTGATGTTAACCAACAATATTATTGGAAGAAAAGAGTAAAGAGAAGAAAAGGGTAAACGATTTTTTTTTCTGAAGTTTATTGAAACTAATATATGTTTCAACAAGTTAAGGTTTTTTACAATAAACTTAAAAAATAAGCTAACTTATGGTTGTTAAACATGATCTTACTTCTCTTTCTCGTTTATCCATTTTAAAGAATTTGTTTGGAGAAAATGATAATAACTATAAAATTTTCATTTTCTTTATCATCTTTTTCATTCATTTTCGGTAATATGTTAAAGTTCGCATTTACAATTTTAAGACAATTTTCTTTTCCATCGTTTTCTTTTCCTTTTATTTATCTCCAAATTCGAAAACACAATGTTAGTATCTCATGAAATCCACTTATTTACACACACATTTCGTATGCATACGGAATCCACACCCACACCCATTCCCTATGCACACTTAATCCATTTCGTGAAGCACTTAATCAACACCCATTTCGTGAGATACTTAATCCACAACACACACACACACAATTGGATTTCGTATGAATATATATATATATATATATATATGAATATTATAAAATAATAGACATTATAATTAATTAGTATTAATTATTAAGATTTGACAATTAGTAATAATAAATAACAATTGATGTTAACCAACAATATTATTGGAAGAAAAGAGTAAAGAGAAGAAAAGGGTAAACGATTTTTTTTTCTGAATTGAAACTAATATATGTTTCAACAAGTTAAGGTTTTTTACAATAAACTTAAAAAATAAGCTAACTTATGGTTGTTAAACATGATCTTACTTCTCTTTCTCGTTTATCCATTTTAAAGAATTTGTTTGGAGAAAATGATAATAACTATAAAATTTTCATTTTCTTTATCATCTTTTTCATTCATTTTCGGTAATATGTTAAAGTTCGCATTTACAATTTTAAGACAATTTTCTTTTCCATCGTTTTCTTTTCCTTTTATTTATCTCCAAATTCGAAAACACAATGTTAGTATCTCATGAAATCCACTTATTTACACACACATTTCGTATGCATACGGAATCCACACCCACACCCATTCCCTATGCACACTTAATCCATTTCGTGAAGCACTTAATCAACACCCATTTTGTGAGATACTTAATCCACAACACACACACCCACACAATTGGATTTCGTATGCATGTACACCCATTTAGTATGCATACTTAATCCCCACACACACACACCCATTTAGTATGCAAACTTAATCCCCCCCCCATACACACCCATTTAGCATGCATACTTAATCCACAAACACACCTATTGTGTGTGTGTGTGGATTAAGTATGCATACTAAATGGGTGTGTGTGTGGATTAAGTGTGCATACGAAATCCACTTGTGTGTGTGTGTGTTGTGGATTAAGTTTCTCACGAAATGGGTGTGGATTAAGTATCTCACTAGAAATGAATATGCTAGATGGATTTCGTATGCAAACGAGATAGGTCTTTGTGTGTGTATGTACCACATACGAAATACATGTGTGTATGTTAGATTGGATTTCGTATGTGTGTGTACCACATATGAAATGCATGTGTGTGTGCATAGTACAAAATGCAAATGTGTGTGTGTGTGTGTGTCTGTGTTGTGTAGTATTTTGTGATACGAAATGCAAATGGATTCCGTGAGATACTAAGGGTGTGTTTGGTAGAGAGAGTTGGTAGTAGAGAAAGGGAATTGGAAACAATTTACTTGTTTGTTGACACCAAAGAAAAGAAGGAATGAGAAAAGAAACAATTCATTTTCTTCATTTTCATTTCACTCCCATATGAAAAGAAAAGGGGAGAACTGAAAATTTGGTTTCTCTTTGAAATTGAAATATTTCAATTGACGCTCGTTGTTTAGTTAAACTGTTGTTTAGGCTTAATAGGGTCTGTTTTGGCTTAATAGGGTCTGTTTGGCTTAATAGGGTATGTTTGGCTTAATAGGGTCTGTTTTGGCTTAATAAGGCCTGTTTGGCTTAATAGGGTCTGTTTGAGCTTAATAAGGTCTGTTTTGGCTTAACAGGGTCTGCTTGGCATAATAGGGTCAGTTTTGCCTTAATAGGGTTCGTTTGGCTTAATAGGATCCGTTTGGTTTAATATGATCCGTTTGGCTTAATAGGGCCTGTTTTGGCTTAATAGGGTATGTTTTGGCTTAATAGGGCCTGTTTGGCTTAATAGGGTCTGTTTGGGCTTAATAAGGTCTGTTTTGGCTTAATAGGTTCTGTTTGGCATAATTGGGTCAGTTTTGCCATAATAGGGTTTGTTTGGCTTAATAGGATCCGTTTGGCTTAATATGATCCGTTTGGCTTAATAGGGTCTGTTTTGGCTTGATAGGGTATGTTTTGGCTTAATAGGGTATGTTTTGGCTTAATAGGGTATGTTTTGGCTTAATAGGGTCTGTTTTAGCTTAATAGGGTCTGTTTGGCTTAATAGGGTATGTTTTGGCTTAATAGGGTATGTTTGGCTTGATAGGGTCTGTTTGGCTTGATAGGGTCTGTTTGGCTTGATAGGGTCTGTTTGGCTTGATAGGGCCTGTTTGGCTTGATAGGGCCTGTTTGGCTTGATAGGGCCTGTTTGGCTTGATAGGGCCTGTTTGGCTTGATAGGGCCTGTTTGGCTTAATAGGGTCTGTTTTGCTTAATATGGTTTGTTTGGCTTAATAGAGTCTGTTTTGGCTTAATAGGGTCTGTTTTGGCTTAATAGGGTCTATTTGGTATGTTGTCGTGCTGGTCTGTTTGGTTAAGGTGTTGTTTTGGCTTAATAGGGTCTGTTTTGGCTTAATAGGGTATAATTCTCTGTTGAATTTTATGTTGTACCAAACAAGAGAAATGATTCTCTGTTACATTTCTCGGTTGAACTCTCTGTGCCACCAAACAGAAGAGTCAATTCCTTTTCTTCGGACTAATTCCCTTTCTCTGTAATTCCATTCTCTACAACCATTTCTCTGCAATTTCATTATCTGTACCAAATGCTCCCTAAATGTATTCACATAAATTTTGGTTATTTTGGTAACTTGGGAGAAATTTTTGATATTTTGGGTATACGATTTTTTAAAATGGTTATAATAATAATTTCCCCATTTTTCATGTAAAAAAAGGTTTTTCCAAATACACCCAAAATATATACATTTATGTTTAAATATCGAAAAATTGGGACAAATGATCATTTTCCTAATCTAGATTGTTTAATTTTTTTTGGACTTTACTCAAATGTCATTAGGTTTATAATATTATGGACCTAGCTAAACTAGTTAACTGACAAAAAAAAAATTCAAGAAAATCGAACCAGGTCTACAATAGGGACTAAATGTATTAATTTTGTAAATTTAGGGGTTTTTTCTAGTGATGACACGTGTCAGATCTGCATTTATTATTGTAATAACCCAATTTCTTAAATAACTAATCCTTGGGCTTAAGAGACTAATCCATAGGCTTGGGGTAGTTTGGGGCTCAAAGCCCATGGTATTTAAGAGAATAAATTAGGGATTTCTCCTCACTTTCCCTATCAATTGCCAATTTTCAGATTTAGTGTATGTGTGTGTGTGTGTGTGTGTGTTCTTGGTGGAAGAAGGGTTTTGGAGTGTTTATGCAATTGAAGAAGAAAACAAGAGGGTTTCACCAAGTTTTGATCAAAGAATTGGAGCATCAATTGAGGAATCATCATCTTCAAGGTATAACTCATCTTTTCTTATTCAAGGTCTCCATTAATGGAGTTTTGTTGGAGTTTTGGGAATTTGAATTTTTAGTTTGTATTCTTGAATGGATGAAATGTATGGGTTTTGTTAATAGAACATCCTAGATGGATTTAATCAATGAATCCTATCTAGCAAACTCTTTTTCATTAATGATTCCAAGTAGTATTCATGGATTTCTTCACTTGTTCATTTTTGGGTTTTCTTGGATTTGAATGATACATTAATCTATTTGGAGTAAGTTTTAGTGTTTGGATTGTTGTTGGATAAACCCTCATGTGTTGGGAATAAGTTTGGTTGATTTTAATCCTTTAAAATTAAGTTTTGGGTGGTGGAAAGAATTTTGGGAAAAAGTTTCGGAGTTGTGCAAGTATGGGGACAAACCAACACCAAACAGGAAGCCACGCGGGTAATCACCTGACTTGCCCCCGGGATAAGTACGTGATTCTCTATTTGGTCTGGTTTGGTTTGGTCCGTTCCTCGTTTCGTGCTAGAAGCGAGGCATGGTTTAGGGTTTATTTTAGGGATCTTGGGGGATGGTTTTAGGATGTTTTAAGGTGGTTTAACACCATTTTTGTGACGTCCAACTCAAGTGTTCGGTTTGGAAAGATTAGCCGTTTTAGCGTTTGAGCGGTTTTTCGCATCACAGATGAGTTCCCATGTTAACCTTTTTACTAAAAGCATTTGGTTCTTTATTCGATGTGGTAAATATTTTAAAATGATAAATTGAAAGCATTATTCATATGTGGAAGTGTGTGCTTGGAAATGCTTATTTTACGGGTAGTGTGTACCCGATCAATGGGCAAGTGTGGGCCCGATTAAATAGTCACAATTATGAGTGACTATCAGTTTGTTTTACCGTTGCTACAAGTATCTTTATTTCAATGTGTGATCTATGTTAGTTAATGTTTCATGACTAACCTTCTTATAAATGTCATGCATACTTTAACTGTGTCAGTTAATGTTTCATCACAGTGTTTTTGCTGTGAAGGTAATCTTCACAGCGTTTTTGCTGTGAAGGTTCAGAATTTTTTAATTTCACAGTGTCTTTGCTGTGAAGCTTTTAAGAGTAAAAAAGTGGTCTCACGGGTCTCCGACGGGTCTCACGGAAACAGACTGGTCTCACATGAACCCATCATATTTTTTTTACCTTCACAGTATTTTTGCTGGAAGTTTCAAGTGTAAAAGGGTGGTCTCACAGTCTCACGGAAACAAGCTTTTCTCACATGAACCCAACCTTATATATAGGGTTGGGATCACTTGAGACACGCCTGTTTCCGTGAGACCATGAGACAACCTTTTTTTCTCTTGAAAGTTCTCAGCAAAAACACTGTGAAGGTAAAAAATTCGATGGGTTCACGTGAGAGCAACCTCTTTCCGTGAGACCCGTCGGAGATCCGTGAAACCACCTTTTTACTCTTGAAACTTCACAACAAAAACACTGTGAAGGCAAAAAAATCTGAACATTCACAATAAAAACACTGTGAAGGTTACCTTCACAGCAAAATTACTATGTAGGTTACCTTCATAGCAAAAATACTGTAAAGATTCATATTTTATTTTACCTTCATAGTGTTTTTACTGTGAAGTTTCAAGTGTAAAAAGGTTGTCTCACGTGTCTCACTGAAACAGGCGTGTCTCACGTGATCCCAAGTCTATATATATATATATATACTTGGAAGAAACATATCAAAAAGGTTCACATTGTGAACCGAGTACGTGTGAAACAAACACATCGTGAAACATATATATGTTAATGATATTCTAAATTTTAGTCGTAGATGAAAAAAAATAAAACAAAAAAACACACCCAAAATACAATTTTTAATTAAAACTTCACACAAACATATCTTGAATTCCCACAACTTGAAATTGGCAAGCTATAATCTACAGATCTAACCAGATTGTGCCACACCACAGTTAAATCATGTATCTTATTCCATGTTTAAGTCAGTCATGATAATTTAGTTAACTATATCAATACTACAATGTGCTTCAATCAATATAATGAAAGGACAATTCATATAGGCAAAGGATCGTGTGAGAAGAAGAGGTAAGTGAGAAATGTAAGAAGCGAAAAAAGAGATCTGAACCCTTGATCACTTTTAATCTAATGTCCATCCATGAATTGTGCCTTAGAAGGGAATTGATCCGGTGCATTTCGGTGTACCTCACTAGTGTTGACCTCTTCTTACACTTCTCACTATAACATCCCTTCTCATCGAACCCAACCTATTCATATATAGCAATCATGCTTACAAGTAGCAGAAATTGTTGGTAGGCCTAAGCAATAACCCCAACAACATTAATTGCTATTGATTATAGAAAGGAAAATAAAATAAAACAAAACATACAGCTTAACCAAATTAAGATCATAATTAGTATGATCATATGTCCCAATATAATCCCATGAGAAGTAATGGAAGATCTAGATACATTCCCCATTAGTTCAGCGGACAAGCACCATCTACCTCAGTAGAACCAAAGACATGAATTGTTGGTGTAGGGTTAGTAGCCTCCATCATTAGCTTCTCGACTTGTTTTTCAGTATTCTTCAATAATTCCAACATTGCCACCTTCAATTTCTCAAGTTCATCGACTCCTAGAGTCTCTGTTGGAGCTTCCCACCAACATATTCCTTGCCTTTCTTTCTTAATCTCGTCAAATTATTTGCCAACCTTCTTCTCAATTCCATTGACCAAGCATGTCAGCGAGCTGCCTTGGGAGTACTTCGGTGTTGGGATTACGACGAGACTCCACAAATTGAGAACTCACCAGGTAGCGATCTACAACCGTCTCAACATCTAGATGACCAAATGAGTTTGGGTTTCCAGTTGGGGAGAACACAACGATTGCAGTCTCCGCCCTACAAAGAGTGCCAAGCTCGCTTGCCTTTTTGAAAAGACCAGAACGACGTTCAGAAAAAGTGAACGCCAAACTTTTATTATCTTCTATTTTTATCATCTCAATCTTTGGTGACCTCTATTCTTTTTAGACATAATTGGTGGATGAGAGGCATTTTCTCCGAGCAGGGTAAAAAATGTAAATCTCATGAATTATTTTCTTCCCTGGTTTGCTCTAAAAGAAACCGATAGATATTTATAGAGCTCTTCTTGCATTAGTTGCAGGTATTGGTGCATTAACAATACCATGTTTGTTATGCTTTATGAATTTTTTAATTTTAATGTAAATTTACTTCCATATATGCCCTTTGGTTTGATTCTATTTGCGCATGTAACGGAAATAATAAATGATTTCAGTATTTCCAGCTATACTTTCTTTTAAATAAAAAAACGAAGTTAAAAACTTTTAAAAAGGATCGTGCTCAACTAATCAACAATTTCTTCATTTTAAGAATTCCAGTACTAATTATATTTTTAAATATTCAATACATTTTACATTCAATTTTTTTTAAAAAAGAACAAAATAAAACTTTCAAACAAACTTTATATAAATTTGTAATTTTCAACATATCTTTTTTTAAATTAGTAATTTTCAACAAATTCTTTTTATATAAAAAAGGTAATTTTTAATAGTTAGTATACTATGGATTAAAGTTATAGTAATTAAATAATTTTTTTAAATGTTTAACAACTCTGATTATTTAATATATATATATATATATGTATATATAATAATCTTTGATATCGTCAAAGTATTTAATTATAAATATGACAATTTAATATATGGTATATTTATAATATTCTTTGATATTGTTGAAGTATTTAAATATAAATATGACAATACTAAAAGATCTTAGCATCTTTAACTTGTTCTCTAAAATGGAGATTTTAGGATTTTTACTTTGACAATTTTTCAAAATCTTTTTAAAAATGGAGTAAGTATAAGAGAGTGGATGAAAATTTCCAAATTTGAAGATTTCTCCAAAAATGATTATTTGTGAGAGAGTTAATTTTTTATTCATTATACGATGAGTTTGTTTGAAATTAAATGTTTAAAAGAGAGAAATAATATTTTATTTTATTAAATATTTTAATATAGAGTCTCGTGAAGATGAGTGTAATTTTTTTTAGAGATTTTGACCTTTTAGTTCTCCATTTTGAAGAATTGTTGGAGATGTTACACACACAATGAAGAAAGTAGTAGTGATCGGCTGAAATTCTACAAATTTAAAGAACTCCCTAAAATAATTAGGTAGAAAAGATAATTTTTTTTTCTTACAAATGAAAAATCTTGTAATTAGATGTTTAATAAAAATTAAATAATATATTATTAATTGTATTGAATATTTTAATAACCAAACTGGAGAAGTTGTTAAAGATAAATTAATTTTTATTAAAAATTTGTTGAAGATGTTCTTATTATAACTTTTCAATTTCAATTTCAATTGATATATATATATATATGTATATATATATGTATAAGGGGGGATTCAAATGAGAACTCAAATTTGGTTGTGAACGTGAGGACAAATGAAATGCAACACGTGTCATATGCGGACTTAATAATGAAGGAAAATATTCAGATTGAATGTAGTCTTATTCAGACCGAATAATACTACATTAAGGGCTTGTTTGTTTTTTCAAGTTCAGATTTGAAATCATCTAAATTCTGATTCGGTCAGACGTTTTTTGGTTTCAGATTGTTTGTTTTTTCTTCCAAATAAGAGCTTAAACACCCCCTGTTTCCTCTAAAAGCTTAAGTGGTAAACCAACCTCTTAAAACATCTTATAATTCACGCCTCCCTCTCTCACGCCTCTCCCTCATACGAACCTCTCATCTCTCGACCTAACAGCAGCGATCTCGATCTTCAAAAGGTACTTCTTTCATCTCTCAACATCTGGAACAACAACAATCTTGATCTTGATCTCGATCTAGAACAACATCGATTTCTCACATCCTTTTTTTGAGTGTAGCACAACAACGATTTTTTTCTTTTGAGTGTAGAACAAAAGCGATTTTTTCTTTTGAGTGTAGAACAAAAACGATTTTTTCTTCTGAGTGTAAAACAACAACGACCTAACAGCAGGTACTTCATATCTCGATTTCTCATTCATGTGTAGATCTCAAATCTCTCTTCTGTCAATCTCGATCTCGCACCTCTCACGACTCTCGATCTAACAACGGGTTCTATAGCTCCTGATTTTTATTCAAGTTCTATACAAACTTCATGGCCATGGTTGGTTCTTTGTGTTATAATTTTAATAAGCAAGAGGGTGTTCATGAAAACAAGAATCTTGAAGGCCACTAGTTTTTCTTTTGTCTCTTTACTTGTCTATTATCAAGATTATTTGATGGTATTGAATTATTGATTTGGGTTTCTTTATTATGGGATACAAGGTGTTTGACAAAATGTCAAGACCAAGATGATCGTCATGTGAAAGGGGGAGTATTGTTTTTTATATGTTTTTAAACTAATGCATTCATATTCCTTCACGTCCATGGAATATGTTTTGTTTTTAGATGTTCAAAATTGATATAAATCACTGTGTTTGGGAGACCTATAAATGTATATATTTTGATGAAAAGGTGTTTTTTTATTAACCTGGATATCCAATCCGCTATGAAAAGGTGTTTGTGGTAAGTGAAAAAGGCATATGTGTGTTTTCCACAGAATTTGAATAAAATTCGGTGAGCATGAAAAGGGGGAAACAGATATGAGGTCCAAAACCACTCGTGGGATGTTCTAGCTGAATTTGCGGCAAGATCATCAGGTCAAATTCGGTGAGCACGAAAGAATTTGGATCATGGAAGAAGAAGAAGAATAAGGAATTGAATTGGACAGAAACAGGTCGGGTTTGTGACACGAAATGTAGAAGGGGGGGGGGGGCGTGAATTGTGAATTTAAATTTGTTGTTGATCAAACGGACAAGAGCATGGTTTGGGAAGGTGGTCACAATCGAGTCTTGAAGTTGCCACAATCTGGGAGTTTTTAGATTGTTTGCCATTGGAATTATACTAACGAACCAGTAAATATGTTTCCTATGGATGGCAAAGAATATGAAGTAGAAGTGGAAAATGTATCTGAACTTCAAGAAGATAACCGGTTCTCATGCGATCAAATGAGCATGGAGATAGAGAAAGACAAAGACGATGGGAGTACCGCTCACCAATCATATATGGCTACTTTACGAGAAGAAATTGCAACACAATTGATGTAAAATAGAAATTGATTTTAGTTGTTATGAGAGTTTGTTCATGTTTTCTGTTGTATTTGAATTAATTGACGTATTTAAATTGAATCTTTGATTAAGTTAACAATGGACGGTAGTATAATTTAATTAAAATAAATAGATGCTTTTTATAAATTCAATTGTATAACATTTTTGAGGAATAAAATAGACAATATACATTTTCAAACGTTTGTCAGCATACAAAAACAAACAGTCTAACTGATTCAGATTTCAGACTCCAACACCACCTCTTAAAAATCAGAAGTGAAATCAGACTTCATACATTCAGCACCTCTTCAAAAACAAACGTCACCTAAGACTGAATGCAGTGTTATTCTATTTGAATAATAATATATTCAGTCTGAATATTTTCCTTCATTATTCAGTCCACATATGACCATGTGTCGCGCTCTCATTTGTCCTCACGTTCACAACCAAATTTGAGTTCGCATTTGTACTTTCTTATATATACACACATACATATATATATATATATATATATGAATATTATAAAATAATAGACATTATAATTAATTAGTATTAATTATTAAGAGTTGACAATTAGTAATAATAAATAACAGTTGATGTTAATCAAGGATATTATTAGAAGGAAAGGGTAAATGAAAAAAAATTCTAAAGTTTATTGAAACTAATATATGTTTCAACAAGTTAAGGCTTTTTAGAATAAATTAAAAAATAAGTGAATTTATGGTTGTTAAAAATGATCTTACTTCTCTTTCTAATTTATCCATTTTAAAGAATTTGTTAGGAGAAAATGATAAAAGCTATAAAATTTTCATTTTCTTTATCATCCTTTTCATTTTCATGTCAGTAATATGTTAAAGTTCTCATTTAAAATTTTATGCCAATTTTCTTTATTTTGGACATTTCATTATTAAAATATTTTATATATTTTTAACCTAGCAAACTTCCAAACAATCAACGTAATTAACTTTCAAACAAATTTTATATAAAACAATTTTTTTCAACAATTTTTTTTATAAAGAGATAAAAATTCAATAGCAAATATACGATTTGTAATAATCAAATAATTAATTGTTTGGGTAATTCTAATTATTTAAATTAGTGTGTCACACTGTGCGTTGCACGGTGACAATAAGTTTTATCCTTTCCAAACATTGTATATTGGGGTGTTTTTTATGCAAATTATTTTTTGGTTGCAAAATGATACAATAATCAAGTTTAATTTATATAAAACTTGTTTGCCGCAAGTGTATGTTTAATATTATGCATTAAGGTGGATGTACGTAAAATTAAAGTTTTCTACTTAACTTGTGACGCATACATTTTTATAACTTTTTAATAAATTCATGCATAAATAGTCATCCGAATAATTAGATGTGCAATCAATAAAATAAGTGATACTAAATTTATAATACGATAAAACAATACGAAATAAAATAAAAATAATTTATTAATTGTTGAACGAAATATAATATACTCTAATCATGAAGAAGTGTTCAACGCAAGGCATATAAGCGATAACATGCGTTATTTTAGATACATGCCGGTTGTCGTACGTAACTGCTAATCACAGTTGGCCAAAAACCGAACAACTTCAAAGAATTTTTTTAATTAGATTCACTAAAGATAGAGTCATTATTCATTTATTTGTCTTAGTTTTGGTGACAAAAACTTAGTTTTGTATGATGATGATTACGGTTTATAAGCACCAAGAAAAAGGATAAACATATACCATTAGTTCATCCTCAACACACACATGAACTTTAGAAACACAATAGTACGTGAGTAGATCAACCATATCAACATAAGTAAAAAATTACATACCAAACATGAAGACTTCAAATCTTATGACCCAATATATAAAATTAAAACGGAATCAAAAGCACATCTTGAACATACTTAAAATTATCATGTGATCAAAATTATGATAAGAACATGCCTAAAAATATAATGCAATCAAAATCATGATAAAAACATACAATCTAAATCACAAAACAAACTTATATAAAATCATTACCTTAGATTATAACCAAAACTTCCAAAAACCAAACTTCAAAATTACAAATCTTCACGACTTAATAAATAAAAGTGAAAGAATTCGAGAGCTTTCACGACCTAATACATAAAATTATAATGCAATCAAAATCAGGGAACAAACGTATATAAAATTCGTACCTTATATATCAACCAAAAATTCACATACAAAACTTAAAGACTTTTTGAAATCTTCATGACTTAATACAAAAAAACTATAATGCGATCTAAATAACGATACAAACATACATAAAATTGTGGGAGAAATGAAAGAAAAAATACTATGAAGAGTATCAAAAGCAAAATAGAAGAGATGAAAATTTTAATGACCTATATATAGGATAGAGAGATAATTTGAGAGGTTGTGGGAGATGAAGGTGACAAGTTAGGATGAAGATCAATAGATTGGAGAGTTACATGATATAGATAAAATTACTAAAAGATCCCCACACATAGTGAACCATAAATTCTTCATACAAGGACACAAAAGTCTTAAACAAAATAATCATTTTTTAAACTCAAAATTTTTAGAAAATTTCTAAACGGAATCAAGCTCTCTCATCATGCCACGCCATTGCATTAGGTTCTTCCTTTTATGTATATAAATGGTTAATACATAATTAGATTTTTGTATATTTGATTTTTTATAATAGAATAAATTACATGATTGGTACCTGTAATTTACATAAAATCACACTATGCATCCTTAAATTGAAATAATTATGGAAAACGTCTCTATGGTTTACATTTTCACACATCTTTGGTCCCTTTACCTTAACACCGTTAAAAACACTTGTTAAATGAGTTAACTCTAAGGGCAATTTAGCCATCTCATTTTCCTTTTATTTTCTATTAAAACTATAAGAACCAAGAATGTAACTATTACTCTAATATATATACACATATAAAATACAGTACACTTCATCTCCCTCACCCCCATGTCGTCATCTCCCCATATCGTCGACTATCTCTGGCCATGCTTCATCCACTTGAAACTCAAAACACACAAACGACACTAATAAATCCGAAGTAAGCAGTGACTTTCTTGGGTAAGAAACAAAATCCAAGTCGTCCTCTGTAACTCTGACACCATCGACTTCCTCGACGAGAAACAGAACCCAAATTGTTCTCTGTTCTTCAAAGCATCATCTTTGACCAACAAATCACGACCCATCTAAACTTGCAACCCACCCGTCCACTATGTCATCAAAACATGTAATCTAATCAAACCCACAGGTCAGTTTTTCCCACCACATATGATATTAGTTTGTGACTTTGTATATATGCTTGAGAGAGATGAAGTCATAAAATGTGTGTGCATATGTGTTCGTTGACATGGTGCAGCGAGTGTATTACTCGAGAAGGAGAAGGGTGGTGGTGGTTGATAATGGGATGCAAAATGGGGAGGGTGAGGACAACCTGATGAAAAATGGTAGAGGAGGCATCGATATATATATATATATAGGGGAGTTTATAGAGTGATAGAGGCGACGGGGTACAGCGGCGAATATTTTGGGTGCCGGTGTGGTGGGTGACATCGGAGACGGGGTCGATAATCTTCTTTCGTCACCGACGTCCGGTGAAGTTTGAAAATCGTTTGTGTATGTATACGTGTACATATTTTTTTGGTTCTGAACTTAGATTTTGAAAATATAATTTTTTATTTTTAATAAAATAATTTTTATTTTTTGATTGAAAATAAAAAAGACGGAAATGACTGTGATGCTCCTGTAATTAAATTACTTAACCAATGCTTTTAACGGTGTTAGGTCATAAGGACCAAATGCATGTGAAAATTTAACCACAGGGACATTTTCCATAATTATTTCAATTTAGGGTCATACAATGTGATTCTATATAAACCAAAGGGACCAATCATGTAATTTACTCTTTAAAATAATATAGATAAGAGTAAACTACAAATTTGGTCCCTGTGGTTTGTTGTTTATAACACTTTTGGTTCCTACAGTTTAAAAATTATAGTTTCACCATTCGAATATGCAAAAGTGACCAGATTTGATCTCTGGCTATAACGGCCGTTAGCTTTTGACCGTTCAATAAGGGGCATTTTCGGCTTTTTAGTCTTTTGTATTTTATGTTAAAGATTAAATAACTTTAAATATCCACCTAATGAAATAATGACAAGTGGCCCACCCTTCACACATTTACATATACATGTTGAAATAAAATTCACCGGTGAACTTTACCGGCACCGATCGTCTTCTTCGGCTAAAAGTAAGGACATACATGTCTCAAATCAAAATCAATTCCACATCCAAATAACAAATTTGAAATCAATTCCAAATCTAAGAACCAAAATCAGTCAACAATAATCAAAACTTTAACTAAAACCAACAATTTATTGATACTTAATGCAAACCCTAATTGAAAAACCCAAAATCAAAACCAAATACAAACCTCACAATTTCGAAAAAAAAACCCTTAACAATCTAAAATGAATTTGATGTTATTGTGCAATTATACACTTATCTACAAATGCAAACAAGCAATTTGACCTTTCAGTATGTATTTCAGTTTCAACTTTGGGATGTATTTGCACACAAGCTGATGAACCAAAACACTTATCTACAAATGCAAATGGATTCTGAAAACCCTTTGGTATCACATGCAAAAATATGAACAAATCCAATGATTATTTTTCGTAATAACTAAAATCATTAATGGTGAAAAATAAGACCAATTGTTCTTCTTCAAAGACCCTACAAATGGCTACCCCTTTGTCCTTAAGACATAAGATATGATTATATATAATTAAAGGTCGGTTTAAGTAAGAAGGTTATAAATAGTAAAAACTAAGAAATGAATGTTCATATATGAATCATTAAAAATTCCAGGAAAAATATCTATTTGAAGACATATACATGAACTGATGTTACAAATTATTCTTATGAGATTTTTTCTCTCTATGATTTACACATAAACCTTCTCTTAACCTCCATTTCTTGCCTTCTCTTAATGTTGAACTTTCTTATTTGAATATCCTTGTGTGTGTGTGTGTATATATATAGGGGCTTAATCTTTTGGAAACCCTAATTTTTGTGAGATCAATGAGATACATTCTTAGCTAATCATTCTAATTATATTAATACATTCTCAAATTAATAAGATAAGGGTATTTCAACAATTTACATTGGATGACAACTCATCTCAATCTTCCCTTATTAAAAAAAACACATAAAAAACCTATGTTTATCTCCCCCTCTCTCTCTCTCTTCACATCGTACATCCAAAAAAAACCCTAAATCTCCATCTTCCATCCAAGTTCAAAGAAGCCACCAAGAAACCACCTTTTTGTCTAGCACTCCAATAGATCTGACAACTATACAAAGCGTCGACCACAAACAACGGAGGCTACACCATCGTCGTTTCGTGGTTGCCATTTTTTGCTCCTCGCCGCCGGCCACCTACGATATCCTCCGACCACCATAGATAAGTCGACTCTCTAGGGCTGCCACCCCTTACGTGTAACACCCTAAAATTTAGAGTAAACTTGAACCAAAATAAAATGCGGAATAATATAAAAATCACCCAATAAGTGGGGATAGAGTATGGGAGTTTACATCTAAACATGGATATTAAAATAACAACCTATTAATCTATGCTATTCAGAAAATAGATTACAATTAGGTGTTACTAATATCCTCAAAAGAATATGCTATGACCCCAATTATGTATATGCTCTATGAGCATAATTCCAAAAAGGTGTCCTTTCTCTCGACACATCAACCCGCTCTTCACTAAAGAGCCCCGTCAACCTGCTTACCTGCTAAACCACATTAAAATTCAAGTGTTAGACTTACGTCTAGTAAGAACAAACAGTTAAATGGATAAGCAGTTTAAAACATTTAAAAGATAAGGTATGGTACGTTTATCCCATTTAACTTCACTTGAAATAACTTACTCTTGATGAGCAAGGATCTTTTTAAAAGCAACCGGGGGAGACCCGGTGTTCCATCCTTAGTGACATATACCATAAGTAGGTCATTACACGATGTTTGAGCTAACCGTAAGAATCAATGGCAACCGACAACGACCGATTATGCACCTTAGTACACGGCCCCCGATGACTCCTATTTTCGCCCGCGCAATGGGTCAATGGCAACCGGCAACAACCGATTATGTACCATAGTACACGGCCCTACTAGACCCCTACTAGCGCATACATAGGGTCAATGGCATCCGGTAATGAACCGGCATAATACCCAACGGTACCAGACCCTACTAGACTGCTATGCAACCAAAAAGGGACAATAATCCCGCTTTTAAACCGACTATATGCCTATGGATCCATTACATACTAGTCCTACGACCGAATACGTCAACGAGACGTATTACTAGTTTTCCAACCTTGAAAACCCTTTCAATAAACCGTTTTCTTTCAAACCCAAGTTTTATCAAAAACTAGGTCAAATCATTTTGAGTTTCAAAACCAAATATTATTTCATTTTATAACCTTTACAAGTATTATAAACCATTAATGATGCTTATTTCATCATTTACAACCAAATACTACAAAACCTCATTTTGACCTAAAACCTCCAAACTTACCCAAATACACAACTACTTGAAAATAAGATTAAGAATCGGTAAAATGCTACATTTACAACAAGTATTTGAGTTTATAAGTTTAGAATTGAACTCACAAGGCTAGAGTTAGTAGAACCCTAGAAATGCTTCTAAGAGGAAGGAGGTGATCAAGAAATCTGAAAGGAACCGAGAATGCTATCACTTGAAGCTTTAACTCCCAATGTCCAACTTGATCTCTCCTCTTTAATGTTGTATTAAATGCTTGGAAGAGGGTTGGTGAAGAAGGTGAAACCCTAAAAATCGCCTCTGACTTGTTCTCCGACAACTGATAAAATGGTATTTGATAAAATGAGGAAAGGAAGCTGAAAATCGCACCTTATTGTGCCTCTGGACCAAATGGGCGATGCTGCCTATCCGATGGTGCCATGGCAGTATCGCCTGGCACCCTAGCCCGATGTGTATCGAAGCTCTCGAAATGGAACCCTATCAGATCGTGGACGATACTGCCCATGAGATGGTGCCATGGCAGTATCGCCTGGCACTCTAGCCCGCTATGTACCGAAACTCCCAAAATGAATATGCTTCATGCCCTTGTGCTATGCTGTCCTGGCGATGCTGCCATGGCACCCTCGCCTGGCAGCATAGCCGGGGTGTCCCGGTTGCGTTTTGCTTTGTTTTCACGTTCGCTTTCCTCCACTTCCATGTTACCCGACATAATATACTTGAAACCTTCCATTTAGCCATAAATTGGAATATTACAAAGTTATTTTCATAACCTTTTAGAACTACGAATTTTCCGGGTGTTACATTATGTCTGTTGTTATGATTTATGTCGCCGCTGTCAGTTTGTTACCGATGGCAGCCGATTGTTGCAAGGAGGCCACACCACCGGCAAGTCCAGATCTTGTCAACAATTTGTCTTCTGGTAACCCCCAACGTCCAAATCTCATGAACTTACGGTCTTCTCAAACATGTTTAATTTTTTATATTATTGAGTGATGTTATATTCATGTCTTGGTTTTGATTTTGAGATTGTCTGTGTTTGGAATTGTGAGTCACAGTGGTTGGTGGTAGAACAATGGTGTAAGGGAAGGAGACCTTAGGTTGTTCACAAGGTGAAAATAGTCTAATTTACCATTTGTGAAGTGTGTACACTACGGCCAATGCATGGTGTGCACACTGTGTTGACAAAAATTAGCTCACAACATATTGCGTTCACAAAATTTGGGGATGAAGGTTTTGTGCATTGTGTTCACAAAAATCGTGGATGAAGGTTTTGTACACAATGTGTTCACAAAAATTGGGGATGGATGTTTTATGAACACTGTGTTCACAAAAATTGAGGATAGAGGTTTTGTACACACTGTGTTCACAAAAATTGGAGATTGAGGTTTTGCGCACATTGTGTTTATAAAAATTGGGGATGGAGGTTTTTGCACGGGTTAGAGACGAAGAAGAAGAGATGAGAGAGAATAGAGAGGGACCCGAGAAAGAGGGGGAGTAGAGAGGAGAGATTACATTTTCAAATACCTATAATGCCCTTTATTTATTTTGTAGTTCAAAATTGCCAAATTTATTAACTGCCTAATTAAATTATAATGATTGACTAAGAATAGACCTCACAATTATCACAAAATATAGGGTTCCCAATATATATATATATAGTGTTAGGTCTGATTCAACAAGATCAAAAGAGGAATCATACGGAAATCATCGAGCCGTATGTTTTATTGATGAAAACATTAAAGAATTACAAACGCGAGTGTAACTAAACGACTCTCATTACCGAATCCTCTACCCTAGACTCCTTTATATACTAGTTGTCTATTACATGGTAAGCCCAAGCCCATAAGATATTAAACTCAATATAGAATATTACAATCAATCATTTCCTTCGTTATAAAACTTTCCTAACTTAGGACTTTTGGTCCTATCAATCTCCCCCTAAAATTTTACAAAGGAAACATCTTTCAAATCTTCTCCCCCTTGCTTTCTTTGGAAAAGCTTTAGTGTCGTCGGTCTTCCAAGCTCCCCCTAGAAATAAGCTCTTAGTCTTTGGTTTCAACTGAAAAATACCAGATCCAATGTGCTATGACCGCCACTGATTGCACAAAATACAGCTTCAATCAGTAGATAACTCGACACAACTGTTAGCCGCATAAATCAAAGATACATGTGCGATTAGCTTCAACGCTCAGTGCATAATCAGTAAGAAAAACATTGAATCTGTCTTTAGCCGCAAGTTGAATAAGAATTATGTGTAAAGAGCTTTAATCTAATAAGCTCAAGGAACTTGGATCACCGAGCCAATATAAATCATGACGAACTGGGAGATGATATTTTCTTGATGAGCATTGCTTCTTTGACATTTAATTGTTCAAAATGTAGTCAATTTCCAGAATACTTCCAAAACAGAAAGCAACCAAATCAGATCCAGTCTTCTTAATCAGATGAATGACTATCGTCATTCAACAATCTAGATCATAATCAAACCTCCAGACAGTAAATGGTTAGGAGTTAAGCACATAACAATAGCGTACACTTACTGAAACTGGCATCTAAGGAAAAACTCCAGAATGATGAGTGCAGAGAGTCAGACTTCTGATTAATCCAACCAGATACAAAATCCAATCACCTTCGTTCTGAAAACTTTTCAAATCCGGATTTGCATGAAATCCATGAACAATGATCCCCCTCCCGAGACTCAGCACGGGGGTTCCGCTATATGAAAAAGTGATGCAAGGCTCTTGAATATTTTCTTTGTACACCATAAGGAATCTTGGGTTGAAACTCAACTATGGTCGAAGAAATATGCTTTGGTCGGGATCTGCATGAAGTTGTCGGCTGTATGGATGCGACATTAATGGATGTCGGGTCTTCAAGACGTGACAAGTGAGAATGTCGAGTCACATAGATCCGATAAGAGTTTATGTCGGGTCTTATAGGGCCGATAAGAAATTTATGTCGGGTCCTATAGGTCCGATAAGAATTTATGTTGGGTCCTATAGGTCCGATAAGAATTTATGTTAGGTCCTATTGAGTCGATAAAATTCGGATGTCGGGCCAAGGGGACTGGATAAAACATGTTGTCGGCTCAAATGTAGTCTATAAGTGAGAAACTCGGGCCAAGAAGATTCGACAAGGTCAGATGTCGGGCCAAGGGAACCCAATAAAACATGATGTCTGCTCAAGCTGGTGCGATAACAATTTATGTCGGATGCAAAATATGATGAACGCCCAGAAACTTAATCTCCAAGAAATAGATTAGAACAGATAGATATTCAATTCGAAAAGTAAAACTTCCAGATCGACAAACACCATAAAATAATAAAAATCGATTATTCAGTCCCGAACTTCAAAAACGACGCACAATGAGGAGAAAAAGATAATGTTCGATAATACCTTGATCTTGATGAACTTGATGATCGTATCAAATCATATGGATTCGATTTCGGCTCTGATACCACTTGTTAGGTCTGATTCAACAAGATCAAAAGAGGAATCATACGGAAATCATCGAGTCATATGTTTTATTGATGAAAGTATTAAAGAATTACAAACGCGAATGTAACTAAACGACTCTCATTAACGAATCCTCTGCCCTAGACTCCTTTATATACTAGTTGTCTAGTACATCGTAAGCCCAAGCCCATAAGATATTAAACTCAATATGGAATATTACAATCAATCATTTCCTTCTTCGTAAAACTTTCCTAACTTAGGACTTTTGGTCCTATCATATAGTTAGAGGGAGGTTCAAACAAGAACATTGTTCAAATAAGAAAGCACGAGAACACCTATATTGCATATGATTTTACATTGAAATCACATGGGATTACCGATTGACCTCTGCCGCTACCTAGTCGTATGTGTACCCTTGCATTAACGGTTGGCGGTATTCCGTAATCACATGTGATTTTACAATGAAATTACATGTGATATAAGTGTTCTAGTGTTCTCATATTTTAACAGTGTTCTTGTTTGAACCTATCCCTATATATATACATACACATACACACGTATATACATAGAGATGAAATCATGTGAGACCTAACACCCTTTCAGGAGACTATATAACACACTGTGAAGGTTCAGGTTTTTCAATCTCAGAAACGTAGTGTGTTATCTTCATGTCAAGGTACTTTTGTTTTCCATAAGTCATTGTTGTTTATGGGTTTAGACATCCTTGGAAAAATGAATTCTTTTAAGGCAATGGGCGGTTTGATTCGACATTGTTGTTTTCATCATCCATAATATAATAGATTGATCCCCCCTCCTAAACAATATCATATCATTCAATATTTATGAAAGTTAGCTATCGTTTAAATAGATGGAGAAATTAAAAATTATCTTAGAAAGTCATTTAAGATTATCAATGACTAATGAACAACAACATGGTTAATGTATGCATTTGTTATGTTAAGTCTAGTTTCTTCTGTAAACTTCTCCCAATTTCAACCATGCATCACCACAAAAAGTGAAATGATTTTCATCTTTCACTCCAGGTGTTGCATTAGATTATTTGTTATATTTTCTGGACATTGATAATCTACCATAAAAAGGACTACTGTTTTGGCCAAATTATCGTCCGTTAACCGACACCAGGATAGAAAAGTAAATAACCTAATTGCATTTGTATCCTTCACGTAGAAAGTTGCTGGAAATCCAGACTTAACCCTTTTAAACTTTTAAATTCCCTTCTATGAACAATCGTTTCCAAAAAATTTCCACTTGAAGATCTATTTACAAAAGAAAAAAAAATGATAGCTCATGTATCTACAACTTACCACCCTCCTTTCATCTCATAAAAGGATACGAAGAAATGAAAAACTAGATCTTCCTGTTACGCTTAACTCTCAGTGTTACCAAGATCATATATCCATCGTTAGTATATATATTACCCCCACTAGTTTTTATGTTCTCGTTACTTAATTGATTATGGGGTGTGTACGATGTGTCATCCTGCTGCATTCGTATTAATATGGTTAGTAATCATGCACCTCGATACTTACAATGGAACTAATGAAACTTTTAAATCTTGTAGAGGATATCAAAATCTGTTTAACTATCAATTACAAGATTCATGAACATGTACAAAATGAGTTATGACCATTTCCTTTTAAACTTTATATGTTGAAACACCATGTAATATATCAGATTTTTTATATGCTTATAAATTACTCAACAATAAGGAAATTATCAATGTGTATGTTAATCTCCTTAATATTTGTTTCAAAGCATTATAGAACATGTATCGAGTTGAAACCGTACAAATGACATATAAGGGTTAAGAACTCACTGTAGCATACCCACAGATGTGTTAGTATATTACTAAAAATGTGCAATGCATCACTCAGCATTTGGTTATTAATAATACGAGGAAATTATTTCATAACACTAATCATGGGATAAAAATATGTAACACAAGAGGAAAATGATTGTTCATTTGAGACTTTTATCCAATAGAAATTTATGACAATTAAGAGTTAAGTTGCACTAGATCTTTTGACCTATATATATATATATATATATATATATATATATATATATATCAGTGTTCAAAAAGGCGCGATATGGCGTAAGACGCGTCTCCGTCGTTACGAAACAGCCCATAACGTTTCCATAAGGCGTGGCTCACGATATGGCAGCTTGAGGCGCGCCGCGGCGTTCGTTTTTTTGTATGGCAAGAATTTTTTTTTTTCAAAAAAAATATTTTTTTAGTTTTTTAATTTATTTTTATCTTTTGTATTTTTACACTTTTAACTTTAAATTTTACACTTTTATAGATTTATCTGATCACATTACTCACAATGTCACGAATTTATAAACGTTATATATAGTCTCACGATTAAAATGAAGTCGTAAAGTTATCTATTTAAGTTGTATTTTAAATATTTAATCAAAAAACTATTTTCATAATAATAATCTATATGATTTTTCTTATTCTAATATGAATGTACATTTTTTAATATCATTATCTGATTATATATTATGTAGAAAACATATATCTTTATATGTAATTGTAATTGTAATATGACATATAAATTTGCCGCCTTATGTCACGCCTTGAAAAACGCCGCATCCTCGCCGTGACGCGTAAGGCTTAAGGCTTGACCTTGCCGCCACGCCACGCCTCACGCCTTTTTGAACCTTGATATATATATATATATATATATATATATATATATATATATTAAACGTGATGGATTTTCATGGATCCATTAAACAATTCATTTCATTGACCCTAAATACGATGTTGCTAATTAGGACTTAACATAAGCGTGTCCAAAATTCCCACAACTTGAAATGAGCAACCTAGATATGCAAATTATGGACCAACTTGTTGTGGCTCATAGTCCAACTTATCTTATTCTAATTAAGTATAAGTAAATCATTATAATTTAGTTAATTATATCAAGATAACCATGTGCAACCCATGTGCTTAAAATCAATGTAATGAAAGGACAATTGTTATCGGCATTCCTTACAAGAAAAACAAAAAGTTGGGAGGCCTAAACAATGATATAACCCTAACAACGGTAAGTAATTGACCTTGAATAAAGAAGGAAAAGTTAAGACAAAAACATAGCCTTAATTAAATAGATTAAAATCATGATAAAACAATATCCATATCCCAATATAAACCCATGAGAAGTCATTGAAAATCTAAATCCATGCACATCACTTTGGTGTAGAAGCGGTAGCAGCCTCCACCGTAAGCCTTTCCACTTGCATTTTGGCGTTGATTTTCAATCCTGACATTGCCACCTTTAACTCTTCTAGTCGTCCGGCTTCTAAAGTTTGTATTGGAGCATCCCACCAAATATGTTCTTGCCTGGTTTTCTTTATTAGGTCAAGTTCTTCACGAGTCTTTTTCGCAGCTTGCACTTCTGCAATCATGTTGGTAAAAGCCATGTTGAGTTGTTCTGTGTTGGCATTGTTGTAAGACTCCATATGTTGAGATATGCTCGGATTCGGAGGAGGAAGTTGTTCCAAGTAGCGACTTATAACCGCCTCAACACTTGGCTTGCCATATGAGATTGGCTTTTTGGTTGGGGAGAACATGATGACGGCAAGTTGTGCCCCACAGAGGGTGGAAAGCTCATTTACTTTTTTCAAAATACCAGAATGTCGCTTGGAGAAAGTGACGGCCAAACGTTTTTCATCTAATATTTTTCTCATTTCAATCTTTTGGCGACCTTTGGTCTTTTTGGCTGGTGTTGACATTTGGCAGATTGAGAGGAAGTTTTTCTAGTAGGGTAACAAATGTATATCTCTTGGATTATTTTCGTTTCTGGTTTGCTCTAGGAGAAAATGACAAATATTTATAGTGCCTTCTTGCATTAGCTGTTGGTGTTAGGTGCGTTAACAATATCATTAAGTTTGTAGCTTTATGGATTTTATTTTTATTTTAAAATAAATTTACTTCCATATATGTTTGTCTTGTTTGACTGTATTTGTTTATATAAAGAAAATGATAAATGCTTACAATATCTCCACGATATCTTTTATTTCCTTTTAAAATAGAAAAAAACATCAAAACCTTTAAGTAAATTACAATCAACTCGGATATTTTGTTACTTTAGAGATTTCATCATCAATTATATTATTAAAATTATTTGATATATTGTCTTCCAAATAAACTTTCAAACAAACTTTCAAACAAACTTTATATGATATTGTAATTTTCAAGAAACAATTTATAAAGTAGTAAGTTTTTTTATTTATTTTTTATTTTATAAAATGACAATTTTCAATAGCTATTATATAATGGCTTCCAGTTGTAGAGATATGTTTATACGAGAATGATATATATTTTAGAAAATAAGAAAAGAATTATTGGCCAATCATTTATTTGAATAATGCCTTAGATAAAACTTTATAAAAAATCTCCCAAAAAGATATATATCGTTTGTTGTATACAAATTATATATGGAAATTTATTTATTTCTATAAAACTTATTTAATACATTTAATTAAGATATTTATTCATTAATTTTTTATATTTTTCGTGATTTAAGCATGATTAATTTTTTTAATTGTTTACAACATTTAAAATTAGATTGATTTATTTTTTCATTTAAAATAATTATTTTTATTGAAGTAGTTTATTTAAGATTTTTCTTAAATTTTCGTCAAAAATATGGATATCCACAATTAATCGACGTTTTTTTAAATTATATCTAATTTTCGTCAATGTATCATATGTTACATTGATTATAGTGGAAAAAATGTAAGTTATATACAACATAACATGTAATATATGTAAATTGCGAATTACGTTCTGAACTACATGAGATCTTGGACATTTTAAATACAATTTGCTACATATGACTTGTGATTCTATTTTTTTTTCCATTTCAATGTTTAATTTAAATAATTGTTTTTCAAGTTTTAAATCATATATGATTAGGAAACATTTTGAAAATAATATAATCAATTGTTAATCACATGTGATTTTGACGAACATTGATTTTTTTAAGTATTGCTATAAATAAAAAATGAATTATTTAATGAAAGTTAAATACAATTAATTTAAATGCAATAGATAAAAATATTTTTTAAATAAAAAAATAGATTATATTAAAATCGTATATATGCACTACTAAGTGAAACACTTTTGTCTATATATTTTCTACTAGAAAATCTGTCGTTAAAGGTCGATTCCTCACAAAACCATCATAAAAGTTGGTGGGTAGATTACTGGTGGGTAATTCAAGTCGGTGACAAATTAACCAGGTATTCTCTAGGTGATTCGTTGGTATTTTTTCGAAAAATATCGAATTTTACTGAACCATTGTTATTTTCTGGATGATCCGTGGGTAATCACCAATGAAAATTTTCATGGGCAATTCTATAGGTAAAAGTCATTTATTTTGTAATGATGGTAAAGGAAAAATTTTAAATAAATGTCTTAAATAATTTTTATATAACTAAATTACTTTTATGGGCTTATTTATTTATTTTAGAATTAATTATTTAAGGTATTATATAATAAAATGTATAATAAATATTTATTTTACTATTTTCTTAAATACGCATCATTCTTGTATAAATCCCACTTACAATTGTAATAGTCAAGTAGTTGATTGTTTGAACTTTGGCAAATTCTAATTATTTTAAAAATATTAGATTTAAAAAACTCATATATTATAGAAATATTTGCATATAAATATGATAATATGAAAAATCTTATATTGACGGCTTGAGTTTTATTTTGGTGGATGAATAAAATTGTAGTTGAAGTTATTTGTCTTTATTGACATTTAGTTTTAGAGAAATTAAATAAATTTAGACGGAAAAAAAATATTTTCTTCTATTTTTTTCATTTTTAAGAATCTGAAGGATCAAAAAATATGATAAGAAATCATTTGTCTATTTTAGAACATTATTTATAAATTTTATTTGTAGCTTCAACGATAGACATTGCAAGATAATTTCTCTATTCTAAAGGTTTTAACAATAATTATATTATTTAAATATTTGATACATTTTATACCTAAAAAAAATTAAAATCAAAGTGGCTTTATATAATAATGGTAATTTTTAACAATTTTTTTATAAAATGGTAATTCTCAATAGTTAATATATAATTGTTTAAAATGTAATAATTAAATAGTTAATTATTTGAATGTTTGGTAATTTTGGATTATTTAAAATAATAGATTAGACAATATTATATGTTTGAACTATTTTACATATAAATATTACTTATAAAAAACAAGTTTGAATAGCTTTTATGTTGGTGAGCCTTCCGTTCATTTCTATTGTTTTCTCAAAATTTTGAGATTCTTTAAATCAATTTTTCTTCGAACGGCAAGTTAACACACACATGTTCCTAGGTATCCGGAATCCATTTGGACATCCGATTAATCTCCGTCGGTCAAGATCCACCACTAAATGGCAGACCATGATTTGCATATCGCAACATGATCTCCGTGGTGTTCGAACCCGGATAGTCAGGAATATCATCTATTGACCTCTCCAGAATATTACCTTACTACTGAGTTACACATGCTTTGATTCTTTAAATCAAAAATTAACATATTAATACCAAACCTTTAATTTATTCGCACAAGGAAATAATCTTTATTTACCTTTATTAATCTTTTATATAAATCTATTTAATTCTATACACATAATGTTTTCAATTTTTTGCGAATCATCTTTTATCAATATAAAAATTAAAGTTATTAAAAACTTTTACTTTCACTGTTACTTACCTTTCATTTTATTATTTTACTTTCATTTTTAATTTTTTTTATAAACCTAATCCTTTCTATTTACAATATAACAATCATTATAATTATTTTTATTTTCTATTTGAATATAATATACATAACAATTTGTTTATTCTCCACATAACTATCATTATATTAAAGCTATTAAATTTTTTTATATATTTTTTACATAACAATATATAAAAATAAAAACAAAGACTTATCATAATACATCTTTATAAATAAATATGACAATAAATATGTGTAATTTTATTTAATTATAATTATATATATTTAATAATGAACTCATTATAATCAATATACGTATAATTGAAATAATCATTAAAATTAATCATGTCAAATTATCACCTTTTATTTTACATGTAATAAACCTTCTTAAAATCTATATAAATAAAATACTTATGATAATTGAAAATAAATTATCATTTTTTTATTATTATTAAAAAGTTAAAAAAAATGTAATAACCCTAATCTGATTATTGGACTTGATTTAAGGTTAGTGGATTTGGGCTTTAATTAAAAGGGTTTGGACCTTAAATAAAAAGGGAATTGGGCTGATTTCAATGTTAAGCCCTAGAAGCCCAATGTATATATATATATATATATATATAAATATATAGGGGAGATTTCAAATACAAACCACGTTAATTCGTACAAACCGCGTGTTTTATTGTTTTTTTTGAATAATTTTTTTTCATGAAAGTGTTTAATATGATGAATTTGTTTCATATAATTCTTTATATCATGAAACTATTTTTCTTTTTACATGAAAATGAATTAATTCATGAAACTCTCAATTTGATGAATCTTGTTTCACATATTCTTGATTCATCAACCTTCATGTATTCTTGATGAAATTTTTTCATATATTATTGACTAATCAACCCTAATAATTAAGAAAAAATTAAAAAATTAAAAAAAAGATTGGTTGCATGCGGTTTGTACGGTTTGTAGGAATTGACGTGGTTTGTAACGGAAATCAACCCTATATATATATATATAGGGGTGGGTTCAAATGTGAACCTATCTTTGATTGTGAACATGAGGACGAATCACAATCATCCATTTTAAATCAGATCAAAATACAAGGGAGAAAATTCGCGGTGACATTTTTGTAAATAAGTGGAAAACTCAGGTCATTAACCTGACGATTTAAATAAGAACCAGGCATCATCTTCTTCTCCAAATTTCTTCATAATCTTCCTCAAATTTCTTCATCATCTTCACCAAATTTCTTCATCATCTTCACCAAATTTCTTCATCATCTTCCCCAAAAAAAAATTTACTTCCGCCCCAAATTTCTTCATCATCTTCCCCAAAATAAATTTTCGCACAAGTTTGTTTTTGTTTTGTGTTCCTCCTTTGAATCACAAGTCTTTTCATTTTCAGATCCAGATTCTTTTTCTTGATAAAGTGTAAGAATGTTATTCAAATGTTTTTTCCCTTTTAATATGATTGTTCATCATTTTATCATAGGAAGTTTATGAATATAAGCATAAAATGTTATGCTTATATTCAAACTGAATATAAGCTAAAATTATGTGTTTGTATAATTGTAGTTTATATATATGTAATCAACATAATAATGCTAAATCCTAATTTTTTTTATATTCTACATCAATCAATATAATTAAATAAAAATAATATTTAGTTGGTTACCTTTCATTTTTATTCAAACGAGTCTAGTTTTTTACATAAAAATCAGCATAATTAAAAACTAATATTTTTATTTATGATGTCTTTTTTTTATCATCATAACAATTAACGTACTAATTATTTTATTTTATTTACATTTTAATTTTACAATTTTTTGTCTTTATTTTTAATGATGTTTGAACCTCTGAACTCCTAGGCTCACATACCCGCTCGGTTAAAAATCATTTGGTGAATTTATTCTCTTATTTATTCTTTTTTGATTTTTTTTATCTAAGACATTATTAATAAATTATGTGGTCCATATTATTCTCTTATTTTTCTCATGTAGTTATTGTTCTATATATATATATATATATAGAGAGAGAGAGAGAGAGATCTTCTTTTGTTAACAAAGTCATTAGTGTTAACTTAATTAACCGATCTAAGTCTTTCATTTTTTTAATTAACAGTTGTAATTAAATAAATATTATAATTTGATAAAACAGGAAACGAATTAAATGGTACTCAATAAAGGTAATTTTGAAATAAATTATCGTATTTTATTTGGAAAATAATTAATAATTTTTTTTTTTGAAGAAATCATATTTTTATCTGGAAAAATAATAAATATTTTTGATAATATTTAAATGATGTTTAAAGATAAAATTAAAAAGTTCATAAGTGAACCTGAAAGTGAAACAATGATTTTTGTTTATAATTCATAGGTGAAACCAGAAAATGAAACAAAGATTTTTATTTAAAGTACATAACTGAAAGCAAATGATCAAAGTTCATAGGTGAACAAAATTGAAAGGATGGTTCTTATTTAAAGAAGTGAGACCAAATAATCAAAGTTCTTAGGTGAAATCAGAAAGTGAAACAATGATTTTTATTTAAAGTTAATATGTGAAACCAAAAATTGAATGAGATGATTAAATTTTTTTTAGCAATTCATAGATGAACAATTAACTGAATGAGATAATTAAATAAATGTAACTATTAACTGAATAAGATATTTTAGAAATGTGGTAGCAATAATTAAAAATACCAAAATGTTCGTTTAACAAAGTTAATACTATTACTTGGCTGACAAAAAAATGACTCTCTTTCTCTTTATATATATATATATATAGAGAGAGAGAGAGAGAGATAGAGGGGGGGACTTCAAGGGGAAAACACTAAAAAAAAGAAAGCTGAAGAAATACCATGGGAGCCTTCCATCCGGACAGTATGCACTAATTCATACAAAAGCATATTTGATTCAATGGGGCCCACCATTGAATCATATATGATTTTATATTGTGTAGGACTCACATCATATGTGGTCCCAAAGATGTTCATTTATTTCTTTAAAAATGCAAAGTTCTCATTTGAGCCTCCCTCTCTATATATGTATATATATATATATGCAAAGAGAGAGAGAGAGAGAGAAATTCAAATGAAAACTCATTTTTGGTTGCGAACGTGAGGACAAAAGAGAGCGCGACACGTGTCTTATTCAATATGAATAACGAAGCTGAATAACAAAGATGAAGTTCATACACTATTCATAATGAATGATACGACATTCAATATGAATAACACATGACCATTATCTATTCAAGATGAATAACACTTGGGCGCAGCGGACACATGTCGCGTTCTTCTTTGTCCTCACGTGCATAATGAAAAATGAGTTTTCATTTGAACACGCCCCTATATATATAGGGTGAGTTCAAATGAGAACTCAAATTTGGTTGTGAACGTGAGGACAAATGAGAGTGTGACACGTGTCCCGTTCAAAGAAATATTCGGACTGAATATAGTATTTATTCAGTCTGAATATATAAAGAAATATTCAGGCTGAATATAGTATTTATTCAATTTGGATAATGTTTATTCAGTTTGAATATTTTTTTTGTATATTCACAGGTGGGAGCCAGGAAAATCACCAAGGGTGGTCCTTCTACATAAAGGTAAAACGCATCAAAATTCAACAAATTTTGGTTTAGTACGTATTTTATGTAACATAGATTGTTTTTCCCAACTATCCAACAAAGTTTCAAAATTATATACTTTATACCTATTTTGATCGGTAACACCGATCTTAAAACATTTGATTACGTGGATACTTGTTTATGAAGCAGTTATGATGAATTGGACGAAAAATATGACACATTTACGCTATCAAATGTTACATGAAACTTTTTTAAAATTTTAGTACATTTATTGAGAAAAAATTATTTATTACATTGAACAAAAACTAAACCAAGCTTTGTAAGTTTTAATTCCCCTTTAATTTTGAATAGAACAAAAAATATATGCATATATTGATGACTCTCCTTAATCTAGAACCTATAAATTATAGTTTGTGGGCCTCATAAATAAATTTAAAAAAAGGGAGAGCATACATGTGGATGCGGCTTTACAGAAAAGTTTGCTTGGCCTCACAATATTTGTTTTTGAAATTTAAGGGTGTGCCAAAGATACCCCTGGGCATGTGCTGGCTCCGCAGTATATATTCACTCTGATTAATTTATATTTAGACACGTGTCGTGCTTTCATTTGTCGTCACATTCACAATCAAATTTGAGTTCGCACAGAGAGAGAGAGAGAGAGAGAGAGAGGAAAGTTCAAACGAGAACTCAAGTTTGGTTGTGAACATGAGGACAAATAAGAGCGCGACACGTGTCTGAATGTAAATTATTCAGACTGAATAATCAAAGAAATATATATATATATACATATATAGGGGGGATCATACAAGAACACCCCTCTTTAAAGGAATAAAGAAACACTTTGTGGACCACATATGATGTGGGTCACACACATTAAAAAATTATATCTGATTCAATGGGGGCCCACCATTGAATCAGATATGATTTTTTAAGGTGTGGGACCCACATCATATTTGGTCCACAAGGTGTTCTTTTGTTCCTTTAAATTTACAAAGTTCTCATTTGAACCTCCCTCTACACACACACACACATACACACACACATATATATATATATATATATATATATATATAAAGAGAGAGAGAGAGAGACATATAAACGAAGGATCGTGTGAGAATATGAGTTAAGATAAGAAGTGTAATAAGAGATTTGAACCATTGATCACTTTTAATCATAAAAAAACCCGTGAGTTGTGCTTTAGAAAATCATCTATCTTAACAAACGAATATTAACGAACTTGAACAAGAACATTTTCATTACGAACGAACATGAACACAAAAAATTACATTAGTTTATAGCTGTAATTTTAAGCAATATCTTTTTGTGTTTTTAAAGCATATATGTTTATTACATTGAAGCAAACTATACTCGTTTATTCGACACATATACACAATTTAGGTTCAGCCCCCTCGTTTAAAAAGCTTGTGTTCTGCCTCTGTATTTATTTCTTCTTTGGATTATGTCATCTTTACCCAATAGGATTAATCATGGGTTTGATTTTGATGAGCTTTGTTATGTTGAGATGATTGTTCACACAAATTCATCCACCAAATTCAAGCACATCTAAACTCGTGGAGTCTCATTGCAATGCCAATATCCATGAACTCAATAGGCATCTTCACTTGCACTATCCATGACTCCTTCTGGATTTGTATTAGGATATGAACAATTGTTAATGATTTACGTGATTTGAAAAATGTCAAGTTCGATTATAATTGAGAATGAAATTTAACTCGAAAATATTAAGTGTGATTGAAATGAGAAGAAATGAAAAAACAAGGGGTTAAACATGAAACAACAGGTGCAAGAACCTATTTTGTCAAAATGAAAATTCAGAGGAAATAAAAAAAACCGTCAAAAATTCACGACAGAGAGAACAAAATTGGGGCATCGTGTCAGGATGATTTTGTGCGATATTGGGATCAATGGATTCGCCTCTTATTAAGGACTAATTATCCTCTAGAAATTTGAGTGAATATCGAGAGTTATGAGAGAAATCGGCTGGAGAACGAATTAGGGTTCTTGTGGTTTTTGCATCCGTTTCAGGTGAGTTTCTTTGTTAAAGTTACAATAATCAGTTGTATACTAGTGGTTTCGTATACAAGAATGATCTCATTATTCTTTCAAAGCATAATCGTTGCTTGACAGCCATTGATTTGGTCGATAACTGCCACAACATCAGTAACTCAAGGAACTTGGAACAAATGACTTAAATTGGAACCCCATGGTTAGAATTGATTGTTATTTAGTATGCCTAGTGTTGGTATATATTTTCAGATCGAGGATATAATGCTAAAAGATTGGTGAAAACGATCAAAAGTTATCTAAATATGCCAAAAATCTACCCTCTTACAGTTATCCATCGTGTCGAGACAAATAAAAAGGGTACCAGTTCAGTTTCAGGTCAAAGGCAGGACGGCTTGGAACGTCTCACCGGTCGAAGAGGTCGGGTCAAAGCGACTGCACGTGGCATTAACCCGTTTTCCCTTTATTTCGTATTGGGCCGACAATGGGAGCCCAACTTTCTTTTCCAATATGATATTGTTTTTATTATTATTAGTAAGTTCAATTACGTTATTAGTTTAGTTAATTTTATAATTACATTAGTTAATGTTTAAAATTTCATAAAATGTTAAAAGGTTATTTTAACAATTTAAGATATAAATTTTATGATTTACAACTGAATTTAGTTTCTAGAAATTACTTAAAAAAACCCTTTGGGTATAAATTGTTTGAATTACGTCCATAATTTAATAAAATACACTTAATTTTTTTATTACAACTTAAATATTTAAAGCTCTCAAAATTATATAATAGGTGATTTGAACTTTGTTCAAACCCTAGTACTTAAGTCCGAGATCTATCATAAAACATTTAATTTGCCCTTGAATTATGTTTAGATCTTTTTTTTTGGCGAAGTTAACTATTTTGCACAGTATATATCTATATTATATTGTAAAATATTAAAAGTGTATTCGTACGTGTAATGTAACGTAATACATCTTGACTCCATCTTTCTCGATTTTATTTTATGAATTGTCTGATTTTGATAGAGCAGTAAAGTTTTTTGTGGACATGTCGTACTAATATATAACTCAATGTGGCGATACCTTGACCTTGGCCTACCACTCTGTGGTGGGTCCAGGTCATGGATTAGTCGGGTTCCCGAATGGATCCCGGATACCCCGGGAGTGTGTGTGTGTGTTATTGTCGTTCAAATATATATATATATAACTCAATGTTTATTTTGTATTCAAACATGTTTATCAGTTGGTTATGAGTAAGTTTAGAAAGTTCAAACATGTTAATAAGTTGTAAATGGTGTATACATATTGTAGCTGAAATTTTAAAAATCGGGTTAAAAATTGAATATATATATATATATATATAGAAAGGTTCAAATGAGAACTTTTCATTTCTAAAAGAACAAAGGGACATTTGTGTCGTATGATCCTTCCCCTATGTATATATATATATATAGGGGAGAGACCATATGATTCTTCTCCTATATATATATATATATATAGGGGAGAGATCATACAAGAACACCTCATCTTTAAAGAAACAAAAGAATATTTTGTGGACCACATATGATGTAGGTCCCACACATTAAAAAATCATATATGATTTAATGGACCCACCATTGAATTAGATGTGATTTTTTAATGTGTGAGACTCACATCATATATGGTCCACAAAATATTTATTTGTTCCTTTAAATTTACAAATTTCTCATTTTAAACCTCCCTATATATATAATACTTGTTTGTTATAAACTTCATCCGTTCATATGGAAAGAGTAATATGATCGAGTTTCCAAAAACTTTTGGAATTTTTCATTCTTGATTTCTTATTGTTTAAACAAGGAACGAAATATAAATATTTTAAAAATTAAAAGATTTTATATGCATTATTTTGATTTATACACAACATTTTAACACTTGGAATTTTTAAAAACTATTTTTTTTAAGTAAAAGCATTATATGTTTTATAATAGGGAATTTAATTATTTGGACCATTTTAGAAATTAAGATTACTAAAATAACCATTTTGTCTCCATTTTTATCAAAATGACCAAAATACAATCGAAACATCCACCGAAATCGAAGCCTTCTCCAAATACCTCCGCCAAATAACAACAACCTCCGCCAACCTCCGCCAAATAACAACAACCTCCGCCAACCTCCGCCAAATAACAAAAACCTCCGCCAAATACTAAATTCCTCCGCCATATACCTCCGAATTCAATTTTTAATTTACATTTTACATTTTATACCCTTAGAGTTAGTTAATAAATTACTTTAAGTACTTTACTTTTTAATTTTTCATTTTACACCCTTATCACATTAACACATATACTCGTATATCAATTAAAATACGTCTAAAAAATACGTTTTTATTTTAACAAGTTACACCATTATAATCGTCTCGACATTACCTTTGAAATGAGCCCAATATAGAATATGTTTCAATTTAATTATATATTTTTAAAACCAATTATTCTCTTGATCGGCGAATATGAATATTTTTCATAAAATTTGGAATATTAATTAAAATATAATGCTATTATGATTTAACAACAAAGTATAATATTATGGATATATAAAGAAATAATATATAAATTATAGTGAATTTGTACTATTTTTTTGTTCTTGTCATTACTATAATAAAAACCATATAAATTAATATGCATGTAAAATAACACATAATGCATCGGTTTTTAAGGTTATTACAATATATATTATAGTTGACCCATTTTTGAATCAATGATATATACACAATGTGGAGGGGATTACAGAAATAAAATACAATAATCTTTCAAGCTTATTATTTTAACAAGCTATTATTTTTTGTAAGTTGATCGTCTTTTCCGGCTATTAAAATATTATATTGAGGCTGCAAAATTTACTCATGAAATATTGAAAGGTCTTGGAGAAGGAGAACATGGAAATATAATAAGCTTGAAAGATTATTGTATTTTATTTCTGTAGTCCCCTCCACACTGTGTATATATCATTGATTAAAAAATGGGTTAACTATAGTATATATTGTAATAACCTTAAGAACCGATGCATTATGTGTTATTTTACATGAATATTAATTTATATGGTTTTTATTATAGAAATGACAAGAACACAAAAGTAGTACAAATTCACTATAATTTACATCTTATTTCTTTACATATCCATAATATTATACTTTGTTGTTAAATCATAATAGCATTATATTTTAATTAATATTCCGAATTTTATGAAAAATATTCATATTCACCGATCGTTATAATAATCGCTTTAAAAATATATAATTAAATCGAAAAATATTCAATATTGGACTCATTTCGAAGGTATTGTCGAGACGATTATAATGGTGTAACTTGTTAAAATAAAAACGTATTTTTTAGACGTATTTTAATTGATATACGAGTATATGTGTTAATGTGATAAGGATGTAAAATGAAAAATTAAAAAGTAAAGTACTTAAAGTAATTTATTAACTAACTCTAAGGGTATAAAATGTAAAATGTAAATTAAAAATTGAATTCGGAGGTATATGGCGGAGGAATTTAGTATTTGGCGGAGGTTGGCGGAGGTATTTGGAGGAGGCTTCGATTTCGATGGACATTTCGATTGTATTTTGGTCATTTTAGTAAAAGTGAAGAGAAAATGGTTATTTTGGTAATTTTGATTTGTAAAATGGTTAAAATAATTAATTTCCTTTTATAATATAGTAGAGATATAAGTTTTACCTCTTTCATTCTTTCTAGTTTTGAATATTTTTGTACAGATTAAAATTATCAGTTGCAAGTGTTTAACTTACTTGGGCTTTTTTCCCGGTGTACCCATCTCTTATCACATATATATTATATGGTGAGTTATGAAATGAAATTATATTATTTGGTTTGCACTTGCAATTGTTAAAAAAATCTATATGTGAATATGAACACAATATAGAATCATGATAAGAAATAATTGTGTGTTACCATTTTGGCATGATAACTAGAGGACAAGTAAGAATGGCTTTTCAAAGTGATGAGCAGGGGCAGAATACAAGCCTTCTTATTAAGGGGGGAATACAAGTCTTCTTATTAAGGGGGCTGAACCCAACAAAACATCTTCATTGATAAGCTCAATTCATTATTAAAAAAACTGTATGACAGGAGAATAGAACCTATGACCACATATACAAGGGCCATATACACATAACCACCTGAGCTAAGCGCAATTCATTGATAATATTTCTAATATCTATTATTTAAGGGATAAAACACAGGGGCCATGGCCCCCCTAGGCCCCTATTGTGTTCCGCCTCTGGTGATGAGAATAGGAATACGGTATTAGTTTTGTAAAACTAGTTAGAATAGTTCAGTTTTGTAATAGCTAGTTAGATTAATTCAAAACTAATCTAACTAACTCTTACAAACTGAACTATTCTAACTACCTTTACAAAACTAGGTGGTGTAGCCGAGCACGTAAGTAGGTCGAGGTAAAGGTCAGGAAAAGAGTATGGTAAAACTCATTCAACCCAAAAGAGTTCAACGACAAGTAGGAGTATTTGGGGAATTACCTTTGAATGAAGACAGTTCCGAAATGGTAAAAATTGTAGAGTAACTAAAACGATTATAATTTATAGTTAATCATCTATGGCTTAGTACGATTCAACTACGATTTTTATGTGAACTTAAGTAATAATACAATATTGCCCGACTCTCCTAACTACCATAAATTCTGTGTAGATCCCAGATAAACAAGCACAATGACAAGTAGATGTTAATAGTAAAGGTAATATGACAATAAAGATGGTAAAGAACTTACGTAGTCATATATCTCTTGAACGTATGATCGATTACAATGTAAAACCAGATTCAACTCTCTCTCTCTCTCTCTCTCTCTCTAATATGAATCGACAAGCACAAAGGAAAACCCTAATGTCTTATTTATATTGCTAGGTCTAAGCTAATTAAGGAAACAAAGAGTTTAAGGAATTATAAACTTTCTTTTACAATCAAGCATATCTTTTTCTTATTTTGTCACAATTAAATAATAATAGACCTAACATTCTATCTAGAAAAAAAGTTTTACAAATATATTCTGATTTGATTAAAAGCTATTTCAATATTAGCCAACAAAATTGGTTTTTGGAAGAAAAAAAATTCTCCATTAAAATATTGGAATAAACTCAAGCAATTGCAAAGCTTGGATATACGTAGTTTGTAAAGTTGGATTTATTGAGATAATACGAGATTTTGTATTATTATAATTAGGATAACAATATCCTAATTTTAAGGAAACCTTATTCCTTAAAAGACCGCATTTCTTTGAGATAACAAGTTCATCAAGCAAACTAAAAAAATAAATATTCTAAAAAAAAGTGAAAATATTATGCGTGTATGCAATAGATATCAGAATGCTTCAAAGCTAAAAAATCAATTATCCACAATTTCACATTATAGTTGTAAGAGAATTGCCGTTACGGAAACAATAAGTTACAAATACAGTTATAAAAAAAGTTGCACTTGATAAATGAACTTTAAAAGAAATATTATAAATCTTCCAAGACAAATCATCAAATATTTATACAGACAAAAAGCCAGTTATATAAAAGATTTAATACGAAGATAATTACATAACATTCTTAAAAAATAATCCTTTTGAATTATAACTCCATATAACATGGTGCTCATATAGCCACATTAAATTTTGGAAGAGATGTGATTCTTTATTTATCAATTGGAAATGTGTTGATAGGATTGCATTGGTTGATGATAACATATTTAATGATATCATCAGTTTTGTTTAGTTCATGTTTTGAGTTGTTTTTATTTATTAAATTGCTATTTTAGATAATATAGTTTTTAAATATATGTTTACGGATGTGTATTATGAAAAATGTTTATTAAAGTTTCTTTTTTTAAAAGGCAAGGGGCAAGGAAACATGAGAGCTAGAGCTTCAGCAAGACCATCGCCCTAGCCTCGAGCAGGGACGGACCTATGCCACCGTATTATTCGTCTGTTTAAGTGCAAAATTTTCGGATTTTTTCGAGGTGCAACCGTATTTTTTCGAGGGTGCTACCGGTAATATTCTTAAATGTACAAGGATGCAACTTGTAAATCAGATTTAATGTTTAGAGCCCAAATCAGATTTAATTATTAAATCCCAAATCAGATTTAATTATTAGAGCCCAAAATGAAATTCCCTAAATTCCTAATTAAACTAAAACCCAAGCCCAAGCCCAAATTTCCTAAATTCCAAAATTCCTAATTAGACTTAGACTTAGAGCCCAATTGCCCAATTCAAACTCAATTGTAAAATCGGAGGGAACATAGCGCTTATCATCTGATCGACGTGAACAATAGCACAACCCCAATACCCCCTTGTCGCCTCATGCCTGAACTGAAAAATTCGCCGATCAGGCGATCATCACACCGGCGGCGACCTCACCTGTCGCCTACAACACCACCGGCGATCTCTCTCCGATCTCATTGATGGTAAAAACCCTAAATTTCTAATTTTTAGCCATAAATTTACAATTTTGATATTTTGTGACTTTGTTTAGTCTTGACTTATTAGTCTTTTTTTTTCTTAATATATTTTTGTTATTATGTGATAACAAATTAATAGATAACTTGAGGTCTTGATTCTTGAATGAAATCTTGAATCTTGATTTTAGAATTTTAGATTACTTGATTAAGACTCTCTATAGAGATGGTTCTGGGTTCGAATCCAGCTTAGTGCAAATAATCCCTTGAAATCCCCCTAAAAAAATTCTTGAAATCAATCAAAAACCCTGAAAAAGTCCCTCGAAATCGATAAAAAGAACCCTTAAAAATCCTCCCAAAAACTCTTGAAATCAACCAAAAACCCGAAAAAGTCACTCGAAATCGATAAAAAAACCCCCTTAAAAATCACCCCCCCCCCAAAAAAAAAACTCTTGAAATCAACCAAAAAACCCGAAAAAGTCACTTGAAATCGATAAAAAAAACTTTAAAAAGCTTCGAAATCAAGAAAAAACTTTAAAAATCCCTCAAAACGGTAGAATTAGGTTAAAAAATGCATCGAATGATATTGACCATTAGTAAAAACGTAAAGGCACGTCGATAAATTTTTTGTCTATGTTGTATGGTGTCACCGTATCAAAAAAAAAATTGGGTCTGTCTCTAGCCTCGAGACCCCAAACTTTATTCAAAATTTAGCAAGGAGCTAAAAAACGACAATACAAGAGAGTCAGAAGAACCAAAGAGAAACAAACAAACAAAACAACAATTAAGAAAAAAAAAAACCGAACACCAAACCCCTATAAAGAGAAGGAGGCCTACGAAGATAGCCAATGCAGTTATAGCGTTCAAAAACCTGACTTTGAGACCCGTTCATCAGCTGCCAACCTAGCACACATATTCTCAACGAAGGTGTTAAATGCTTAATGATCTAAAAGATATATACTTCAACTTGTATTTTGTAAAAACGTTCTTATAAATGGATATTTTTTATAAACTATAGACTTTTAAATATATTTTACTCAAACTACTAGAAATGTAGTACAATGCAATGCGATATATCTTGATATTGAAGCCGAAAACTTGAATCTTCTTTCTATTCTCTTTCTTTATGGTTTTGTATGGTTTTAACAAAGTAAGAGAAGTTTATGAACATGATTTGCAAAGACAAGGACCAAATTTGTAAATTAGTCCCTGAAGTGCCACTTACTACTTTCATCTAATTTATAGATTTGATCTTTACACTTACGAACCATGTTTATAAACTTTTTTTTAATATATTGACCCATCTACAAATTAAAGAGATATGAGGTATCACTTGTATGGATGGTGATATTTTTAAAATTTAGAAGCGAAATGACTAAAAAGGTAAATCTAAAACCTATAAATAGCTTATTTCTATTAATTTTTCTATTTATAAATGTCATTTATTTAAATAAATAAAAATATTTCTTTTGAACATTAATAAACCAATAATATATTAAATTGTCGACCCTACCTAGTATGTTTTTTTTTTTGGAAAAGGCCAAACGCACGGAATTATTTTCTGGGGAACCAGCAAAAGTCATGAAATCTAAGAATTAAATTATTCGTATCAATTTTAATCATAAAGTATTATCGTATTGATATTTGATAATGTAATAAAATATGGATCCGTTTATCTTAAGATTTTATAATAATATACAGATCTAACATTTCAAACTTAAATATATAGTAGAAGTGTATGTATGCAATTTATTGTAATATATTTATATTTCGTCTAGTAAATTTATTTTATATATTTGTGTAGTTTTAGGAGAACGAAAGAATATTTCATTAGTTATAGTCAGTTTTACAGAGTATCTAAGTTTATTAGAAGATTGAATCAGGGCCAACCCTGAAATTTCAGATGCCCATGATAAAAAGCGAAAACAATGCCCCCCTAACATGCGTATATAAAAACCAAAATAAACAATTTGAAAATGTTTGGAACCTAGTCAATCTAGTAGGCTACTAAGACAATATAATATGTATATTTATCAACCTATTCTTAAATATCTACAAAATAACATGCTCTTATCTCTCTATTGCACTCTCATACCATGTATCTCAATCTCAACACCCCCTCCCTTTTCCACTTAAGTAGTTTTGTCGTTGATTATATGTAACACTTAACAGCCACGATGTTTGCTATGTCTCTTATAGAGAAAACTGGCTATTATAATAATGCAAAGCATGCCTGCAATACACTATATTGATTTTTGAGTCTTTTATTGGTTTAACCAATGATTAGTTACATAAAATCGTCCACAACTTATAAACAACCAATAGAAGAATCATGATTGTTGTGACTGAGGAAACATATCTTAAACAAGCGATGAAATCATAAGTATATAACTTTTGAACAATAAATAAATCAGTAAGCATCTAAAACAACAATAAAATCATAAACAATAACTTGTGAACAATAAATAAATAAACATTAATTTGAAGTCTAAAACTAGAAAAATTAATCGAACATAAATATATAACACTAAAAAAATAAACATAAACCACTAATCAATTATCTTAGAAAAGAGACGAATAATAGAATTTAAAAGTTACCAAGTAAATTGGTAAAATAGAAGATATTGGAGTGTTCGAGAGTTTGAGTTTTGTTTTCACACTTTAACTCTTTTGAGTCCGAGAGAGAGGCAGAGAAGCATAAACTGGGCAGTTTGAGACTTCGAGAGAGTAGAATGGAGAATCGAGAGGGGCAGAGCAGTAGAGGGAAAGACAACTCACAGTAAAGATAGACGAAAGAGCAAGAGTTCGTCTATAGGGCAGAAACGAGTTCGAGACGTTCGTCTGTTCGCGATTCATAAAGAAGATTAGGCGAGTCTGAAACTTGAAACAGAGAGGGAGGCGAGTTTGAATAATTAAACAGAGAGGGAGGGGTATCAGACATCGGGTAAGTGTACAAGCCTTAGAATTAGGCAACATGGTTAATTTTTAGGCCTAAAATGAAGTAATGAACCTATACATAAGCTAATGGGCTTCAGCATATGATGCCCTTGGGATCATTGCTGCCTTGGTCCATCGCCCCCTGGCCTATAGCCAGGGTCGGCCCTGGATTGAATTCTTGAATTCTTCTTATGTATTTGAACATATGTATGATTTACACTAAAAGAACAATGGGAGTTACCGACGGCAGAAAACCGTCAATATTAGCAACGGTTTGTCAACGGTATCAATAAAAAATTAAACCACAAGAATAATGTTCGGTTGGTTTGAGTTTGGGCTTTAAAGGTCAAAAGTACCTGGAGGTATCAGGTTCGAGTCTAATGAGAAATAAAGATCCCTTTGTGACCACAGAGGTTCAAATGTGATGATTTGGGGCTACCCGTCAAGCGGGTGGTCGCTCTGGAATTAGCGGCTCGCATAACAGGTTGGATATCCATGTTAATCGATTTCTTTTTGTTTTTATTGATTTTTAATAAGTCGTCGAAAAACCATCAGAATTTTTTATAAATTCCCGAGGGAACCATATATATTTTTTTATTCTTTTCAAAAAGTTGTCGGAAAACCGTCGAAAAGATATTATCAATTACCGAAGGTACCATTTATTATTGTAGCTTCTATTTATTTTTAAAAATCGTTTGAAACACCCCCCCCCCACCCCCAATATTTTTCATTTTTTCACGCGAGATTTAAAATTCAAATAAAGTATTTTAAATTTAAAAATCTTGGGGGCCAAACTATTTTGGTAAAACATCATACCTTCGACTGACGAAGATATTATCTGACACCATGACGTCTGTAGCTTAGATTCATTCGACCAATGACCCTGCTACCTATGATCGTGGTTATTTATGACCACAAGACCGACGACCTTTGGTCGAGGATTGTCTTCGATTACCGAACGAATATTTTCTACCCATGATCGATATTTCTCAATGTATCATACTCACGACGCATGCAAATGTACATTTATTACGACATCCATTATATGTGGTTTTAATTGCAAGACTAAAGACAAATCCAACCGTTGATCATGAAGAACAGAAGGCCTAGATCCAAGACCATCAAAACTAGTTGTTTTCTTCATCAATGCTCATTAAGAAACGACTGTTATCAACCGTCGGAACATTCCCAAGAATCATCTATAAAAAAAACTACAAAAAACTCAAGAACACCCCTTAATTATCAGAAGCTATACGCAGACAAACTCCATAGAATTGGATACAACATCCGAGGAATGACCATAATTTTACCTTATTTTCTACGATCGATGCACATATCTGTTGTAATCGTTGTTCCAAGGACGGTATCTGTAATTGACGTCCATAGTGCATCGATAATCTCTGGTATCATTTGTGGTTTTTTCCTTTGTTTTAAGGTTTTTTTTTCGGCGTTACCAATTGCTTTATTTCTTGTGATCGCTTTATTCTTACTTTTTTTCCAGTGTTTATCTCAAAGTGGTTGATCTTTAATTGTTAAAGTTCCACAAACAAACTTCAAATAATATTAAGGCGTTGTTTGGTAAAAATAAGGTAGCTTATAAGGTGACTTATAAGCTACCTTATTTTCTAAGTACATGTTTGACAAACTAACTTATTCATCAGCTAGCTTATCAGTCATCAGCTACCTTGTCAGTTATAAGTCACCTTATCAGTTAGTTTGTCAAACATAGTCTAAGTATAATTTTGGCATAAACAATTATTCCAATCTATAGGTTCCTAAAAAAAGGTCTCCTTTAATCAAATAAGAATTGATTAGTTTGTAGAAACTGTAAGAACTAATGTGGAACAACCATTTTAAATAACATAAAGGATAAATTGGTAAAATTGGGTATCACAATGGGTGACACAATTAGTATCACAGTGGTTATCACAATGCATCTTATATGTATTTGTGTATCACACTAAGGGTATCATAATGGTATCACAGTGTGTATCACATAATTGTATCACGATAGATTGTGGACGGAGAGAGGAGAGAAGAGAGTTTAAAATACCCAAAATGCCCTTTCATTAAAAATTTAATCAAAATTATCAATAAAAGTTTTCTAATTTAACCATTGATTTGTGGTTAAGCTTGGTTCTTACAGTTTCCAAAAACTAATCAGTTCTTACTTGAATTGCCCCCTCAAAATAGTATTATACATCTAAAAAAAAATAGTATTATACATCTAAAAAGATACAAAAATACATGTACTCAATCTTAAATCGTGATTTCAAATTTCATTATTTCAATAATATCTTTCGGATGATTTTCTTCAGTAAATACGATATTCTTGCTATTGGGATCCCAAAAATGGCCTAAAATTTAACTTTTATCCTCGTTAAAAGTTAGACTATTTATCCTTGTAGTTCGTCGGTGGTTCTTTTCTTCATTGAAAGTGAAATCGGGAGGAATAAGTCACATGCCTCCCGCGTGACCTTTTTCATTTTTTGTAAGAAGTTTTTCCCAAAATCCCAATTTAGTGAATTTACAACATTTTATCATTTGTCTAATGATAAGAGACTGTTTTGTTTTATTTTATTTGTCATTTTGTATAAAACTGTACCATATAAATATGACTAGCGGTAAGTATAATCGGATATCCGATTAAATTTTATGGAACCGGAACTGGAACCGTTAAAATTGATTATTTATATTTTGGAACCAGAACCGCTGGAAATCGTTTCGGTATCAGGTACCAATTTCAGTTTTTTTAATTTTTTTTTACATTACGTACGATAAAAATGTAACTTTAAGTCTATTATAAACTATAAAGTACCATCTTAAAGTAATAAATACAACAAATGGTCAAATTTAATCCGATAAAAATGTAATTTTAAGTGTATTATCAACATACGTAACTCTAACCTAAAAGGTAATATAATTTTTTAATAAATATATAAAATAATGTTTATTTAAAAGTAGCGGGTACCCATCGGTCACGGCGGGTACCCAGAGGGTAACGGTAAAAAAAAATAAGAACCAGAACCAGTCCTAATCGATTCCGTATTTTAGGAACCGGAACTGGAACCAATCACATCGGTTCCAGTTCCCGAACCTGCAGTTCCAAAGCAGTTCCGGTTCCAAAGACGGATACCCGGTTCTGATGCTCACCCCTAAATATGACATTATATTGGCAATATGTCAATTGTTTCTCTATGTATCAATGTAATTTCATCGAATCCCGACATTATTGAGTTTGTCGCCTCTTTGTGATTAGTTACCTTAATATCGGTAATTTTTATTGAGACATGCCAATTCAATTCACATTTACATATTTAAATCCATATAAAACAGAAATCGTAAACCATAGAGACAAAAAAGTAATTAAGTCTAAACTTTAAATTATAAGGACGAACATAATATTAAGTTATAAACCATGAAGATAAAAATCATAATTTCAAAACTATAGGGATGAATATAGAAGTTTCAACAAACCATATGGACAAAAACGTAATTTACTCTTTTTTTCAACTAAATACTTTATAACTAAATTTTCAACAAACCATTATTGTTCTTGTTTCATTTTATTCAATCGTTTTGTTTTTTTATCATAACACGTTATCAACGTATATTTTGTGGTTTCTTTTTCGCTTTTTGGTAGGTGAGGTGGGAGGATGACCTTGATGGGTGCGGGGCCGAAGAAATCAAGTAATATCACACAAGAACTTAGATTACTAGGGTCTTAAAGGTATAAAAATCCTTGAATCAAATAATTATCCCAACTAAAACGGTTTCAGATAATTTGGTTTATTGGTTAAACAGTTTCGGGTAATTCAGTTTATAAATAATTAAACGGTTTGGTTACCTAAATTACTAAAAATTTAATCTTTAACCGTGACCCTCCTCTCCACATGAGGTGTTGGGTTTAGAATTTAGGTGATAATATGTATAGAATGACTTATGATTTAGGGATTAGAGCTTAGAGCATAGATGTATAACGATCGGAATTTAATATATATTAAAAGGATGTATTTTTAGCAGAGGTAAAAAAGCTTGGGTCAGAAAATACTAGGTTAGACCATTAGACCTTAACCAGTTATTGGCAAAAAAGTTAGGACCAAATCCAGACTCACAGTTTTAATTAGTTCTTAGCCGGTTGTTTGGGTTTTCTTTAAATAACAAAAATATACATATCTATCTATCTATCTATCTATCTATATATATATATATATATAGAGAGAGAGAGAGAGAGAGAGAGAGAGATATGTTCATACGAGAATGGTATATATTTAAGAAAATAAGAGAATGGATAATTTACGTAAAAAATCAGATGTGATTTTACAATAACGGTCAAAAAAAGTGCGGGCGACCCTATAACCTGTGACAAGGTTGCATGGCAACATATTATTTTGTAGATAATGTTGGTATAAAATCACTTGTGATCCGACCATTATCTTGTTTTCATAAATAATGTTGGTGCGACCTAAGTCGCAAGGCACGTCGTTCGCACACCACTGGGTCCCCTCATGCGTATTTTTACATGTGATAAAGGTGTTTTTGCGTTATTGTAAAATGAAGGTATTCTCGTTTGAACCTCCACACACATACATACATATATATATATATATATAGAGAGAGAGAGAGAGAGAGAGGAAAGTTCAAATGTGAACTCATTTTTGGTTGTGAACATGAGGACGAATCTCAGCCACTTATCCGGTCAATAAAGCGCGAACTTTGCGGTTCCCTCCTTTAATAATCTCCACCCTCCCATGAATCGCGTCAATCCTCCGTGATCGCGTCCACCATAACCGAAGATGTGTGGCTGAGATTCGTTCTCACGTTCACAGCCAAAATTGAGTTCACATTTGAACCTAACCCTATATATATATATATATATATATATATAAGAATGATGCAGATAATTATTTTAAAAAATAACTCGAACTTCCATTTAATTGTAAACTAATTAACTGTGATGTAAAAATTAGTTAAATTATGACATTATAAACTAATGAATTCTTTTGGCATCTTATTTTTTTTTTATTTTTTCATTGAATATGTTATGTACCTTCAATTTGGTTTTTTTTTAAACTTTGTTGTTTCCAAAAAACTTAATCGCTTTTAGCCTTCAAGTGTTCAAATTGAACGGTGTTTAAATCTTAAATATTCGAATTCTTTCTGATAATCCCTCAATTCCACTTGTGTTACATGTTGGGTATCAAGCCAAGGCACTAGAAAATAAAAAAAGGGGACATATTTTTAAAAAAAAATCATAAAATTTTCATGGACTAATGACCAAAAATGATTATTTTGATATTATTTTAATTTTTTTAGTCAGAATAAATAATAGGGGTAAAAGCAACAGGTCTTGACCGAACCCATTTTTTTATAGTTTTATTTGGACTTTGTTAACGGTTAAAGACCAGTCTCATGTTCAAAATTTTAGGATCAAAACAGGCTTTCAACTATAATTAGTCCTTAGGTCAAACCATTTTTAACCGCTCTTTTTTTTGGACTGGTCACTCCTCATCAATTGTTTCTGATCCAAAATCAATTAACCTGTCATTTGTAAATCTCTGCTTTAGAACATGGTATATTTTAAATTGTGATATGTTGGGTTCAATTGAATATGTTTAATGAGGGTTTACAATAATTTCAGGTAGAAGAAAGCATACACACATGGTTTCAACTTTTTTTTTATTTTGTAGTTATTAATAATAAAAATGCATGATACTTTCCAATAACGTCTGCCAAACTTACTAATAGTCATTTAAACACATCGTCATTAAAAAAGGATCCGAAATATTATCTATACATGTTTTCTATATAATTAAGTAGCAGTATGATATGTTTATACGAAAATTGTTTATTTAATATAAATGTCACGTTTCATTTACATTTTTGTAGTTGTTTATTCAATTGTGGAGCATGCTATCCTACTTTTGCAAACCCATCATCAATGAGGGGCCTTTTAAGTCTTTAACGGGTGTATAACATCAATCTATAATTGTCTTTTAAGAAACAAAACCTCTTAATTATTTTTCATGTGCTTTTTAATCAGTTATAAATGAGACTAGACTCATATACACAAAAAAGGAAGATGAGTGTTCAATTATATCAAAACTAACACATGCATTCATCTATCCGTATTGATCAAATACTTTTCGGATCTACCAAACTATCTCCCTAAGATTGCAAGGTCTTGTCTTTAAAACAGAAATATTTGACCCTTTTAAATCTTCCAAACTATTACGCTATTATTTCAAGATCGAAACCTTAATGTTATTCTGTTTTCATTAAATCATACGTCTTAACTATGTATCACTATTAACATAGTATGCCACCAGGGTTAGAAAGAGGTTTTTTGTTGTTTACTTCTTTGAAAAAATATACTTCATTTATTTTTGCTTGACGGTCATCTTCCCCATATATTGTTACCGTTAGTTACTGCAATCAAGCTATAATGATAACGTTTGTTGATGGTTTTGTTAAATATATGATATATGTCAATTTCTTGTTCTTTTAATTTTACATGGTGAAAGCATTTCATCTAGAAGGGTTCGAGCATTGGGAGTGGTGGTTTTCCTAAAAATGGTGGAGGAGTGGGGGTTTATCCCCTAAGGTGAAGATTCGGGTCTCGCGTACTGCCTATATGAATGTCACTGTAGGTCCGAATCACTAAACTACTAACTACTAACTTGCCGTTCAAAAAAAAATATCCATATAAATTGAACCACTAACATAATTTACAAACATTAAGAAAGACGCAAAAAAACAAGCTTGTACTCCAAATATAAACGACTTAAAACAAAGCATTTATCATGCAAGGATCACAAGGATTTATAAAATTTCAATAGTTGTTTTTAGGGGTGTTTGGATTAGCTTATTAAAATAACTTATTAACTTATATCGGTGTGGAATCAGAGAAAAGTAGATTTGAGTGTTTGGATGAGAGAAAAAAAAGTACTTATACTGGTTCCCCACCGGTGAAAAGGAGATTTTGATAAGTTAAATGGTTGTGACTTATCAAAAACAGCTTATGACTTATGAGCACTTTTTTGGTCATTTTGCATGTATAAGCACTTTTTTGCCAAACGCTAAAAATAACTTATTGACTTATTCCGGTGTGGTATCGTCATAAGCTAATCCAAACATTTTTTTTAAACTCCGGTGTAGTACCACATAAGTTAATAAACACTTTTTGTAAAAAACATAAGTTGTTTTAGATAAGCTAATCCAAACACCCCCTTAAGTTCTTTAAATGTAGTATGGATTTAGCATCCTATACATCATTTTAAGCCAACACAAGCGTCAAAATCTGCTTGCGAAGCTTAGGATTTGACATTTTGACCTGATGATTATTTTTCTCAAATTCAAGGATTTTCATCAAGATATTTTTATTTATTGACAAAACGGTAAAATTTATAAGTTTTACTCCAAAGGTTGAATTTCTCCTGTTTAACGATTTCTTCAACCTGTAGATATGTCAACTATCATCTTTACAAACTAAAGGAAAATATCAGATCAACTCGGAACCCATCCCTATCGTCGTCGTATTATACAAAAGACTGGGTTCCCACCACTATGTCTTGCCATATGTGCTTGTCGTGATCAACTTTAGGCAATATAGTTACGACTTGTGGCAATAATGGAGATGTCCCAAAAGTGACCTTCAAATGAACCCTCCTCACAATTTTAGGCTAAATTAATGTCATGAACACATTAGACTCTTGATTTACCTCTATTTGTATCTCGTTTGAACCAACAAAAGATGAAATCGCATGTGGATATGCGATTGTTGGGTGCTAAACCTTAATTTTCATTTACACCCCTCCAAGAGAACATGATCATCTATTCGGGTTCTCTATATAACGTTAGACATCACCCCTTCATTTTCGACATATTGGCAAAATCAGTCTTCCTTCACACTTGGCCTACTGATTAATTAAATGACAGTGTATGAGCTCCTACATATTTATATTTTCTCCCTCTATTCAACGCTTAATTTACATTTTTTGTTTTGTGTTTACACAACTATTTAGTCCATTTATACCGTATGTCAACATATTCTTATATTATACAAAAGACTTGAAATCATATGAGAACATCCATTTTCTAAGAGATCCATGAAACGACTTAGAGGCCTTGAATTAGTTGATCTCACGAATCTTGACTTAGGATCATGTGAGACCAACCTGTTTCTGTCCATATGAGACCAGTCTGTTTTCATGAGATCATATTTTTACACACTTAAAACTTTACAGTAAAACATTGTAAAAGTAAAAAAAATCAATCTTTACAGCAAAAACACTGTGAAAATAATTATCTTTATAATATTTTAGATGTAAAATTTCAAGTATTTAAAATATGTTCTCACAAGTGTCACAGAAATAAACTGGTTTCACATTATCCAAGTCATTTAATATATATATATATATATAGCTTATTTTTTCCAATCAAAGCCATCATTCGATGACCAACCTCCGAAATCACCAGAAAATAATTTAAAACAGAATATATAATTTTCAAAATATAATAAACTCCAACAACCAAAGTACAAAACTAAACACCTTTATATTATTAAACTACACTAAAAACAATCTTTCAGTGACCAGCTATATAAACAAAACATAGACTAATATTTGCTATATAATTATAAGGTAGCTTCTTATAATATATAAGAATATGTTATTTTACATGATTTTTTTTTTAATTTAACGTATTAATTAACATATATTTATTTCATAGATGTGTTTGTTTTACAAATGTGAACATTTTTAGTGTGGTGAACAACAAATATTACAACTAATAAGTTCACATTATGAACCAAATACATATAAAATAAATATTTTTAATTAATCTGTTACATTATAGCTTTAGATGAGAAAAAATGATGTAAAACTATCTTTGCTAATAGTTTTTCACAGTTAACACAATATATAAGGTTCTCAAATAGTTAAGCCCCATAATTATCAAACATTCAAATATAAAATCTCACAAGAACATCTCATGAGGTACCAAACAACCGACAAATAAAATTATGACATTCAATAACGAGAAATAAAAAGTATAGAAAAAATGTACGATACTCAAAACAGTGACATGAAGAAGCTCTTCGATAAATTTTAAAACTTCATTATCAAATTATTATTGAATATCACCCGAATATATACATATTACAAAGGTAAAAGTTCAAAAAAACTCAATGAAATTTTTCATTTCGAATAATTAAGTTCCTAAACTATTTTTTAAAACCATCATACTTTCTCATTTTGAATGTTTTTAAGTCCCTGAATTTTTTTTAATAAATAAACCATCGAACTTTTAAGGATTAGTTACATAAATCATTTTAACCCAAAAAGATTACACTTAACCGACTAGAAATGTTTTAAAGTAAAAATAAAACCTTAGTCAGGTTTACTGTTCCAAATCTTATGCCATTCAACCCCTTCACACATAACGACAGCGGTCTCCCTCGTCACTCCTCGTCGCCCCCATCGTTGTCCATTCTCCATACTGCTCATCGCCGCTATTGGTCCTTGTCATCGATCTCTTTCTTGTTGCTATGTTTTTTTTTCTTTCAATTTACAACAATTTAATGGAACACACACATATATATATATATACACTACAAAACAAATGACTTTCACCCAGAAAAATTTCTTTGGGTGATTACCACGGATCACCCAGGAAATACTAATGGTGCCGGTAAAATCTGATGTTTTCAAGAAAATACCAACGGATTACCCAGGAATTTCCTGGGTAATCTGTCACCGATTTCATTTACCCACCAATAAATTATCCACCAACTTTTGTGATGGTCTTGTGACGAATCATCCTTCAACGACGGATTTCCACGGAAATGGTCGTAGGTGAAAGCCTTCCATTTTAGTAGTAATATATATATATATATATATATATATATATATATATATATATAAAAGATGGAGTATCGAAAAAAAATAGGAAGATCGATGGCAGAGGCCAACGACGGTGATGGGAGGTGATAGAGAGCGAACGACAATTATGAGATGACCCAGGGTGGCGAGGGGTTTGAATGAGATATTCGGAAACGATAAAGATGATTTAGGTTTTTTTTAACTTTAAAACATTCTTAATCGGTTTTAGTTTTTGGCTAAAATGAAAGATTTTTTTCTAAACCATTTTTAATTCCTATTTTCTAAAGTTTAGGGATTTAATCATGGGATTTTATCAAAAACAACCCCTTTATACCGTGTAATTTAAAAAAGTAGTTATTTTTAAAAAAAATTGACAAACTAACCATTTTCATCTCCCTTCGGGGCAAGGAGTACAAAATTTTAATTTTAATTTACAATTATAATCCCTAAACTTATATAATTAATTACTTTATATCTTTTCCTTTTTAATTTTTAATTTACACCCTTATCACATTATCGTATATAATCGTATATCAATTAAAAATCGTCTAAAAAATACGTTTTTATTTTAACAAGTTACTACATTAAAATCGACTCGTCGATATCTTCGAAATGAGCCCAATATTGAATATTTTTTTATTTAATTATATTATTATATATTATAATCATATATTAACTTTATATTATTAACAATTAAATAAATATTAAAATATTAAGAATACAAATTTTTATTTTTTTTAATCTACATTATAATAATATAAATTAATTAACTTCATATTTTTTTAACGTACATATTAAGTCGTATGTATTTTGTATACAAATGTATTACGATAATTATAATATATTAACCACTACAAAAATAAGGGCTATCAGCGACAAAAAATTTCGTCGCTAATCTGTCGCTGAAGGTAGGGATGGCAAACAAAACCCCGAAATCGATGGTGAAAACCGAAAAACGAACAATTCGGGTCGGGTTCGGGGACGTATTAACGGGGATCGGGGATCTTAACGAGGACGGGACGGTACTTACCGGCGCGATAGTGTGTATATAATATATAATAATATAATTAAATCAAAAAATATTCAATATTGGGCTCATTTCGAAGGTATCGACGAGACAATTTTAATGGTGTAACTTGTCAAAATAAAAACGTATTTTTTAGACGATTTTTAATTGATATACGATTATATACGATAATGTGATACAGGTGTAAAATTAAAAATTAAAAAGAAAAGGATGTAAATTACTTAATTATATAACTCTAGGGGTTATAATTGTAAGTTTGAATTAAAATTTTGTACTCATGAAAGTGGTTAGTTTGTAAATTTTTAAAAAAAAATGACTATTTTATTAAATTATACAGTATAAAATGGTTATTTTTGATAAAATCCCTTTAATCATTTAAAATGAAAGATTTTTTCATTAAAAAAGGTAATGGACTTTTCCCTGTTACAAAACTTAAACCTTTGAAGAACTTAAAACTAGAAAGAAAGAAGAGTGAAAAACTTAGAGGAAAACTAAATTATGCAATGAGATATGATATGGATGGGTGTCATCAAGATTGGCATGGGAAGGAGATATCAAATCTACTTCACACCAAAAGTTGGCTCAAAATGGGGTCTTTGAAGTTTGAACAAGAGTTTACAATAATAAGAAAAAAGGCAAGTAGGTATGAATACAGATGAACAAAATGACCAAAAATCCACTTCATTCTCTTATCTATTTTTCAAAATATTGCTTGTATATTCCTTTTTTTAGTTTTTTTTTCATTTTAACTTCTTGCACATATTTGAAAATCAATTAAATCAAAAAGATATTTGAATACGACCCGACTATGACGTGAATAAAGAATAAACTCTAATTTAATCCATGTGATTTACTGAAATATTTGAAAGTGTGACCTGAATTTGATAACTCTAAAAATTGTTCATGTGGTTCTCATTTTGTTTTGAAAGTGGTCCCTCATCACTAACTTCGTTAATTTTCTCTGTTAATTAGTGATGGAGGATCACTTTCAGAGCAAAATCAAAACCATAAAGACGATTTTTAGAGTTATCAAAATTTAGGTCTTAATTTCAAATATTTCAATAAACCACGAGACCAAAACTAGAGTTTACTCCGTGACGTAATGATGCAATGTAGTTTAAATTAGAGTCCCCTTTACGTTAAATATATACAATTTAACTGAAACTAATATATAAAACAACTAAATAAGCACTAAAAATATGTTGAAATAAATGACTTTATAAGTTGAATAATCATAGCTTTTAATTTATAAAAAATCAATTCTAAAATTTCATAAATATATTGATTAAAAAAAACTACTTGTATTATTAAATTTATAATACAGATTTTTTTAATATAGAAATTAAAAGATTGTAAACGAATGTCATATGAGTATGCTTCTATGACATTAAACGGGTGTTTGGTTCGCCGGAAGGGAATGGAATCTGAATTTCTTTGACCAGATTCAATTCCCTTGTTTGGTTCAATCTTTTCAAGGGATGAAATCTGGTAAATTCTAATAAATTGCAAAATAATTCAATTTGAGATTCCTTAGGTAAGAGGTGGAATTTCATTGGAATGAAATTTGTTTTTTTTAATACCCTTACCACATTACCCAACAATACCAAATTCGAACCGTTTGGATTTTCGATTCGGTTTTTTCGGGGTTTTTTTTCAGTTTTCGGTTTTTCGATTCCGGTTCGGTTTTTTCGAGGGTTTTTTCAGTTTCGGCTTTTCGGTTTTGTTTCGGGTTTTGCTCACCCCTAGCAGTTAGGTTCTCCATTGTCTCTTGCAACAACTAAAATATGTCTTGCCCTAACAGATGTTGTTCTGCAGTTTTCTGCAGTTTTTTTTGCTGTTTTTGCTGTTTTTCTGCAGTTTTTAGCTGTTTTTGCTATAAATAAATTATGATTTTTGATGTTTTAGCTGTTTTATACAGTTTTTAGCTGTTTTATGCAGTTTTTAGTTGTAAAAAAACTTATTATTTTTAGTGTTAAAAAATTGAAGTAATTAATAATTATTTTATTAAATTAATTTTAGTTTAAAAAAATTTAATTTAATAAAAAGGGTATTTTAGTCATAAACTGGAATTTCATTCCAATTCCAAAGCTATATTCTGTGAACTAAACAGACATATTCCAATTCTTTCAACAGATTTCATTCCAATTCTGCCTACCAAACAGTTGGTCAAACCTAACAACATTCTATTCCAATTCCTTCAAAGTCAAATTTCTTTGAGATATTTCATTCCATCCAATTCCATTCTGCGAACCAAACGCCCCCTAATAGTACGTTCTTGATTTTTTTTCCTTCGAGAGAGGTTAAAAAAATTCCTAAAGCCCTTTTTGGATGTATGAGAAAGAAATTATTATAATAAAATTGGGTTTATAGTCGTTTAGATTGTGTAAGCCTTTTAATAAAATACTTTATACAATTTAGGATTGTATGATCAAATTATAAAGTTTCATGTCTAAAATTGTTACAATGAGTTTATAGGACGTTTTAACAAATTTTTTAGTACACATTTAAAATAAATTATAGGACATTTTTTAGAAATGTCCTTTAAACCATCTTCCTATATTACATTTATATTTATATGACACTTATTCAAACAGTGTCGTATAAAATAATTAATAAAACGTCCTAAAAACTTGTTAAACTGTCTAAAAGCGTTCAGTAAACTTGTTGTAACACTTTTAGATAAAATGTTTCCGGTTTGGTCCTATAAAATACCTTTTAGGATGTTTTTACGTTTTAGACATCCCTATAAAATTAATTTTGTTGTAGTGAATTACTAGAAAATTTTAGGTGATTTGTGTCTAAATTTTTTCTCAAAAAATATGAAAAAATGAAAATAAAAAATTCTACAATTTTTAATGATCAATTGCTGTTAATTAAAGGAAAAAATTATCAATTTGGTACGTATGTTAGCAGCTTGTAACGAGTTTAGTGCGCTTACAGTTTATTCGGTTAGCTACGTATGACAATTTGATAATAGTTTTTCTATTAATCTGAATATTCAACCCGCTATGTGAGTCAACTAATCCCAGGGAGACAACCCGCTTTACGGGTAGCCCGGAGTCATCGCCACAAGAGGATTTTTATTCCTCCTTGTATTCGAACCTGAGACCTTCAGGTACTTTTGATCTTTGAAGTTCAAGCTCAAATCAATAAGAAAAATGACTTGTGCAAAAAAAAACCAAGTTTTTTCTAAATTTGTCCATCCCAACCGAAAAAAATACTCTTTCCATCCATCTATTAAAAAACTCTCCCAAAAAACCTTCTCAATCTATACAAACATATTAATCCACACAAACACTTAACCAATATAGAATTTAACGTAAAACCTTTTAATTATTATTGTATTTTAACTATTATATTTATTTTTAGGTGGGAGGCTAATGGCACCCCTAAGGTATGCTAATGGCACCCTTACAAAAGTGAATACTCCTCACACATGTTTATGTCAAAACCGTTTTCAATTCCAAAGCTATAAAAGTACAATAATTTCCTTGCACGCCCCTATTAAAAAAAGTGCCATTAGCACCCCTCTTATTTCTATTGTATATTTTAATTTATTGAAATGGAAAAAATGTGTACACCTTCCATAGCATCTCTATCATGAGATCTCATAGCCATTATGGAATGATTAATGGTAGCGTCCGACGCATGTCAGGGATATGAAGACTCGAGCGGGTCCTGTGTGGTTGTACACATACTAATCAATCGATTTTGCAAGTAGAATTTTTGTGTGTGCGAAAGGTGTACAGTACATATTAAACTTCGACAGGTGCTCTGGAATTTTAGAAAATGCAGGAAACATCGATCGAAAAATGGAAAAAATCCTTCCAATTCAATTAAAAAATCTCTCGAAATCAACCAAATTTTTTTAAAAAATATCTTCAAACCAACCAAAAAACTTAAAAAATCTCTTGAAATGATGATATTATGTTAAAATCACATTGTGCCACTTTTATGGTCTATGATTCACTTTAAAGGTGCACTTGCTCAACAAAAATAATAGGTCGGATGCTGGTACTAGAAAAAGGCAACCAAACAAGCCAAGAGAGTTTTGATTTCCTAAGGGAGCGGTTGGTTTGCATAATGAAATTTGACGGAATTAGAATCCACCATTACAAAACAAATGACTTTTTTACCTACAAATATTACCCTGGAAAATTTCTACAGGTGATTACCCACAGAGCACCTAGAAAATACTAATGGTTCGGTAAAATCCGATGCTTTACAAGAAAATACCAACAAATCATCCAGAAAATCGATGGGTAATCTGTCACCGATTTGAACTACCTACCAATTTTTATGACAGTTTTGTAAGGAATCACCCTTTAGTTACAAATTTTCCAAGGAAAAGTTTGTAGGCAAAAATCTTTCGTTTAGTATTGTGTCAAAGAAATTCGACTTTGAAAGAATAAAAATGAAATTTGGCCATATATTTAGTTACTAGGAATTGGAATGTAATCTCTTCAAAGGAATAGCTAGGAATATCATATTTCAAACACTATATAGAGAGAATGGGGGCACAATCATGTGTTAACCAAGTAAATGATATTAAATTTACAAACTTATTTAAGTCGTTCATTTTTTGATCAACGGTAGTATATGAACTGGTGAAAAAGAAAAGTTATTAAATTAAGGGCAATTTTGTAATAATATTGTTTTTTTAGTAAGAAAAACCATAGGTGAGCAATGATTTTTATTTAAAATTCATAGATGAAACAATAATTTTTGTTTAAAGTTCATAATGTTGTTTCATGTATGAACTTTGGTTATTCCAGTTTTTTTACCAAAGTTTATAAGTGAAACCAGAAAGTGAATGAGATTTAAACATTGTTCATAGGTAAAACAACTATTAGAAAGGTTTTGATATAATATTGTAGGTGAAATAATGATTTTTTAAAGTTCATTACAGTTTTGTTATTAATTGGTAATTGAATGAGATAATTACCTAATAAGATAATTAAGTGAATGAGATAATTAAGAAATGTCGTATCTATATAAGAAAAAGATGAAAATGATTCGGTTAGCAAAGTTAATACTATTTATTTGGTAACAAAATAAACTACCTATATATATATATGAGTTTTCATTGAGAACTCATTAGATTGTGATCATCTTGAGAACTGATGCATTATGTATTATTTAATATGATTTTTTTCCATCTACGACTTGAATTTAGTGTATTCATTAACATACGCAATGTTATTTTCACTATGTGAACATTTTTATGTGTTTGTAAAACAAAAATACAACTAAAAAATAAAATATATATTAATCAACATATTAAATTCTAATATTAGATTGATAAAAAATCATGTAAAACAATATTTTAAAGTAATAGTTTTCATAATTGCCACCATATACAAAGGGGTAATCTTTTGCAAACCCTTCAAAGTTACAATCAATGCAAACCAATCCTAGCCTTTGAATTATTTTATTGTTTTTTTCTTTTTTTTATTATAAAGAGTAATCAAGTATTTCTCATTTTTTTCTTACTTTTCATTTTCTTTATATAGGATTGGATTCCAGTGAGAAAGAGAGTTAATATGAAAAACGTAAGCAAAGATCTTTACCATTAGATTCACATTGGGATGAGATGCACCAAAATGAGATACATTAGATCAATCCCTATTTAAAGCGCGATTCATGAGTGAGTTTGAGATTAAATGTGATCAACAGTCCCAATCTCTTTTTATGTTTCTCACCTTAATTCAAATTCTCACACGATCATATGCCTATATATATATATATATATTATGGGGGAGGCTTTCGTTTAAGAAATTCCTAATTCGTGAGATCCGTTAGATCTAATTTATATCATAAAAACTTATATAATTACTTAAAAACTCTCTCTCTCTCTCTCTCCTCTTTCCTCTCTCTATAACATATATGATGCATGTACACACAATTAAATGTGCACATAAGATAAGCACAATTTTGAACAGTTTTTTTAGTAATACTATCATAATTTATAAACACACTCTAAATATACGAGATGTGATATAACTTGTGAACACCAATTAAAGCAACAAAATTAAATCTAAGGGGGTGTTTGGGATTGCTTATTTGAAACAACTTATGCCTTTTTTATAAAACTGCTTATCAACTTATGCGGTGTCAAACTGAAGTTTTATAAAAAGTATTTGGATTAGCTTATAGCGGTACCAAAACCTAATAAGTTGTTAAGTTTTTTTTAGTGTTTGGCAAATTCTTATTGTAAATATAAAATGACAAAAACACCCTTAACAGATCTCATCGTCTCCTTCATTGTATACCTTCCAACCCTAATTGAACACCTTCCAACCCTTAACAGATCTCATCGTCTCCTTCATTGAACACCTTCCAACCCTAATGAAACACCTTCCAACCCTATACAGATCCCATAGTCTCCTTCATTGTCCCCTTCTCCGATCACTCCCTCAACGCCATTCCATAGCTGGTTCCTTCTCTTCCTCCCTCTTTCCCTTCCCACTTCGATCTCCGACCATCATTTCTTCTGTTCCATGTCGTTTTGGTTTACCGATTTTGTTCACTTATTCTATTCCACGTTCACTTCTTTTGTTTACCGATTGTGTTTACTGATTTTGTTCAAGAAAGATTTTGTTTTCGTTGTTCGCTTCTTCTGTTCTAGTGAGGAGCAAAAATGGTAGCTCAAGAACACGTCGTTTGAAGCTTAAGACCAAGTTACAGAGCAGGTAGATAGGGTTAGAAGAAAAAGGCTAAATTGGTAATTTTGTTTCTATAAGTCATAAGTTGGTTTTGATAAGTCAGAACCTTTTAACTTATCAAAAACTTCTTTTTACCGGTTCCCCACCGCTATTAGCACTTTTTTCCCGCCATCCAGATACTCAAAACTCCTTTTTACCGGTTCCATACCGGTATAAGTCAATAAATTGTTTTGATAAGCAATCCCAAACACCCCCTAAATTTACCACTTGTGAATACATTGTTAATTAATACTCTTATATGAAATTTCTTAAAGTTGTTTTCTTTGTGTTTAAAATATGTTCACCTTGTATACACATTTAATCTATGTTTGACAAATTAACTGATAAATTAGTTGTTAGATGATAATCTAATCACATTTGACAAAACCTACCCGATAAGTTAGATGAAAAATATAAAATAACTAAAAATTAGTCAATTATAACATTTTCATAAAGGGGAAGAAAGGGGTTAGGATTGGGCGATGTGAATTAAAACAATACCTCATAAAGGAGGTATTCTTTTTCTTTTTTCTTTTACGATTTATAATATCAAAATATATTATATATAGATTTTTTTTAAATCTACTTTAAAATTAAAACAATGAATAAGATCAAAATGTCTCTCATTTAATTGGTTTAACGGGAAAAGTTAATTGTTGTTAGATGGAGGGGGCGGAGCTATATTGATTCACACGGTGGCACGGGTCACCGTATTATATCTTTGTCGAACGGTAAATTTTTCGGATTTGTTAGCGGTGCAACCATATCGTTTTAGGGGTGCTCTTAAACAATTAAAAATTAAACTTATGACACAAATAAGGCAGTTGGCGTAATGGCTTTTCCTAATTGAATTAAAACTTCTTATACAGATGGTTCCAGGTTCGATCCCAGCTTGATGCAAATAATTAATTTTTTTAGGTAGTAACTCTATATAACATTTAATAACTGTTAGGTCACTAATGATTTGTCGATGACTACTCAATCCTACCTTAGTCAAAATATCTTGTATTTTTAGGTTCTTGAAAAAGTCAGATCATGCTCAACAAGTTCAGCAAATCAAAGACTAGCTGATACCAAAGGAAACATATTAACATTTGTGGAAAATAAAGATATGACTTGTCGATCTTCTACCAGAATTAAGCGCCGATCCCTCAAGCTGTTTCCAACCGCCGATGTGAACCATCGGTGTTCATCCATCGATGGTGAACCATCGGTGTCCATCCACCTATATGGTCCCATCTGGGTATACCCTTCGATATATAGTTCTCTTGGTTCAACTCATCGGTGGACATTTATGAAGATGCTCCTTATTTACAATATCTAAAAGAACTTGTCCTCCAAACTTTAAATCAAACATTCTCCTTAAAACTCTTCAGAAAAGTTTGTTTGTCCTTATGTAAAGTTTGATATGACAATTAAAGACTTGAAGAAAAGATAAACAGTGTCATGTCCTTTCATCAGTACGATAAGGAATGACACCCATCTTTATCCAAAGAAAATAGTGCTATCAAATGATATTGTGACAAGTGTCTTCATGCATTTAATGCATGTGCACTATAAAAGGAGAAGAGGAACTCTCATGCAAACCATGCTTACAGCAAAAAATCTTCTAATTGATCAGCTTGATTCGGCATTTTGAAAACAGTTTTATAACTTGCTTTGTAATTTAAGTTGTACTCTTGTTTACTAAGTGTTTAGATTGTTAGAATAGTTTTATCTGTTCTTTTCCGCAACAATCAGTTTTCTAATTGTAATTTCTTGATATTATCATCAATAAGAATTTAAAAAGTTAAAAAATTTTGTGTGATTGTATTAAACCCTCCCCACCCCCACCCCCCTCTTTTACAATCTCTTAGAGTATGTTTGGTACATGGGACGAGACAGGACAGGATGAGACAGAACTCACTGTCTCACGTTTGGTGCAACATAGGGCAGGAAAAGAATTCACTGTCCCACGTTTGGCGCGACATAGGACAGGAACTGGGACAAGATGGGACAGAGTGGGACAAAAAAGGCTTTTTCTTGTTCCACCAAAATAGGTGGAACAAGATGGGATAGGAAATCAAATACAGCTAATCTACCCTCATTTTATATATAACCTTAATATGGTACTTCTGTCATGTCATGTCCAGTCCTGTCCCACCCTCTTGTCATGTCCAGTTCTGTCTCGTCCGGTCCTGTCCAATCATGTCTGCATATCAAACGCTACCTTAAGTGCTTGTCATTACCTTATACAGGACTAACAATAACATATTAAGTACTATATTAATTTCGTACTTAAATAACATTTAATAAACACTCTATTAATTATATATTTAATCATTAACTTTCCCAAATGTATTTTTAATTTTCTTTTAGTTATTAAAGTCCGTCAATATCAAATACTAAAACCGAAAAAAATTATTGAAATAAAAAAAACCAAAATAAATCTCTCGAAATCGATAAAAAGCTTAAAAATCGCAAAAAAAACTCTTGAAATCAACCAAAAAAACCCGAAAAAAGTCGCTCGAAATCGATAAAAAAAACTTAAAAATCTCTCGAAATCAAACAAAAAACTTTAAAAATCCTTCGAAATGGTATAATTAGGTTAAAAACAAATCGAAAGATATTGACCGTTAGTAAAAACGTAAAAACACATCGATAAGAACTGTATTTTTTATAATTATTTTTTATTTATGTTGTATGGTACTACCGTATTAAAAAAAAATTGGTTCTTTCTCTAAAAGAAGGGATGCATTCATTTGAAATATGTTCATACGTGAGGTACCAAAACCACACTTATGAAGTTTGAGAACGATAACCTTAAAAAAAATTATAGACATTTAAGGATCAAAATTAAACTTTACTTGAAAGTTAAACCAAAAAGTTACTGCAATGATTTTGCTTGTTTAAACGTGCTTGCACGAACTTGTTTATTCCAATATCCAAAGAATGAGATGCATTATTTTTGCAGGTTTTCTTATTGGCACCCTATTTTTCTTAAATACACATCAACATTTACAATTAATTAAATATATTTATGTTTAACTTCAATTATCACATTAACATTTCAATTAATTAATATTTATATATGCTTTGTTTTAAATAAATATTTCAAACAACAAAAGATAAACTTGATTTAATACAAAAGATTATTAAAATAGTTAATTAACAAATCAACAAATAAAATACGAAGCGTTTAATAAATAACACTATATTATAAAAATTTATAGATAATAAAATGTGCCCAAACTTCAAAATAAAATAATTGCAATGTTGATTAAAAATGTATTGTAATATTAAAGGTAAACTACGATTTTCGTTCTATGGTTTGATGTTTATAACGACTTTTGCCTTATGGTTTGCCTTATCTTGAAAGATTATTATGTTTAAGCATATAAAATATTTCTTTAAAATTATTATCATTATAATCTATAATAATAATAATTATTATAATTTTAATTATTATCCTTAATATTACTAGTATTCAGATAATTACAATGATATAGTTTAAAAAAATGATATTTTAATTTAACTGATTTATATATATGAATAATTTTTTTTAATATTTTAATAATTTCTTAAATACAAAAGTGTTATTTTTTGTTGATTTAAATACTATAACAAAATTCTTTTAAAAAAAATACTATAAACAAAATAGGTTATATTGAATAATAATAAAAATAATAATGATAATACATGTAATCATTACCATTCAAAACGATAATGATAAATAAAATTTAAATATCACGTATTCCACATTTATAATTCCTAGGTAATTTACACCCATAATTGAGGTGTAAATAACAGGACCCATTTTTGCATATCTTAATCACCTTTTCATATGATTGAATTGACAAAAAGCATTTTAGCACCACTTTTTAAGTGTCATCTTATATAACTTCCAAAAGATCATCGAGTAAAATACATTTTTTGATTTTTCTGGTCATTTTTTATTTTATTTTTTTAAATAAAAAATTAGTTATATTAATATATATATTATTATATTATATACACACAACACACATCTTTCATGAACCCCTTGCATATCGTTTCTTTAATGTTCTCTTAATCTGTTTTAGAGACCGATATCTAACTTGGATGGCAATATCGCAGATAACAATGAGCTCAAACACAAGTGATGTTGCGAAAACAAAAGTAATAGTTGGGGCTTTGATCCCCGTCTGGGAGTAGTCGTCGATAAAGAATGAATAAAAAAAACCCTTTATCTGGTATCACATTTTCTTCTGCTTTAATGTCTAAACTCGAGTTATCATCGTTCATCGACAACCTATTAAATTGGATGACTTTGATAAGTGTAACTGAACTAGGCACCAGAGATATGAAATCAAGGAGACTTGGTGAGAGAATCTCTAGCGTATTAGGTTTTTCGAGGGAACACGCTCATAAAACTTGGAGTGTTCTTCACCTTTATGAGAGAATCTTAAAGTTCGTCACCTTTATACTCCGCTCATAAAGCTTGGAGTGTTCTTCTGTTGAGGCATTTTTGCATGGAAGGGGTCAGGCTTCTAGTAGTCACTTATGGTCGACTGACAGTCGGGAGCGGATCTAAAGGTTTGTTTAGGGGGTTAAATGACCCCCATAAAGTTTCAAAAAAATTGTTTTTATGTTATAAAAATTAATTTTTTGTAATATGTGTTTTGACGCTCAATAAAAGTAAGATTTAATACCATACAAATGAAAATCAATAAAATCGACAAACCACATGGACCAAAAGCTTATTTTACTTAAAAAAAGATTATTTCATTAAATGAAAATACCAAAACCAAACAAAATAACAAACTATGATGTAAAACTAAAATAAACAAATATTATATGCGAAAACCAATAAAATGGACAAACCACATGACCATAAATGTATATAACTCAATATTATACATTTCATAAAACATTTATATACCGAATTTTTTGTTAATTATTGAAGGTTAGGTGGGTTTTTTTTTTGTTCATGAAGATTTTCATTTATTAATGAACCTATCTTCATTTTCTCTCCTATCTTCTTCCTTTCTCTCTTTCTCTGTGGCCATTATTAATGGAGGACAACGCAGAAGCACCGCTTCTTATCTCTACAGGCGCCATCTCAAAGAACGCTCACTTCACCGGCGACGTTGACGATATACCTCCGATCAAAGGAGTAAGTGATTTCTGTGTTCAATTTGGAATCGAATCGAAGAAGCTTTGGTACCTAGCTGGTCCCGCCATTTTCACTTCTATTTGCCAATACTCGCTCGGTGCCATCACTCAAACGTTTGCAGGTCATGTCGGAACTCTCGATCTCGCAGCTTTCTCCGTCGAAAACTCCGTCATTGCCGGTTTTTCCTTAGGGATTATGGTTAGTTAGTATATATATATGTATATATATATATGTTAAAAATCATATTCGTTTCAGATGCCGTTGATCGTTAATCGTTCTAGAAGGTTCTGAAAATTGAATAAACCTTTGAAATCAAAAAATTTCCTCCGATTAATTTCATCAGTTATAACAGAAACTGGATCGATTGATTACTTAATTGATTGATTGATATGAATGTATATGAAATTAATCCACAGGTAGGGATGGGGAGCGCACTGGAGACTTTATGTGGTCAAGCATATGGAGCAGGTCAAGTGGATATGTTAGGTACGTATATGCAGAGATCGTGGATCATCCTTTTCGTAACTGCTCTGATTATGCTTCCTCTCTACCTCTTCGCAACTCCATTACTCCTTTTGATTGGACAAAAGGAATCAATTTCTCACGCGGCTGGGAAGATGGCGTTATGGATGATCCCACAGCTATTCGCCTACGCTTTCAATTATCCAATCGCTAAATTTCTACAAGCACAGAGTAAGATCATGGTGATGTCTTACATAGCGGCAGTGGCGCTGGTGATTCACACTCTGTTTAGCTGGTTGTTCATGTTGAAATTGGGTTGGGGGCTTTGGGGAGGAGCTTTGGTGCTGAATTTTTCATGGTGGTTCATGGTGATCGCTCAGATGATATATATCCTTAGTGGTACATGTGGTCGAGCATGGTCAGGGTTTAGTTGGGCTGCATTCACGAATCTATGGGGATTCGTTAAGCTTTCCTTTGCATCAGCCATTATGCTTTGGTACAACCTCAAATTACCATCTTAACTCTTTATCTATATGTTTAGAGAAAATATATAAATTTGTAAAAGTAATTAATAAAGAGTAACAGTAAATTAAAAAAAAAACCCTATAAAATTTACTTAGGAGACATTCTTTTCAAACTCTCTTAAATTATGAGAACTAGTGATATTTTATATGATTTTTTTTAATCTATGGTTAAAACTTAATATAGTTAATGACATATGTTTGTTCCATGATCGGTTTATAATGTTAATATTTTTTTACTTGTTTTTGAAACAAAATACAAGTGAAAAGGTTTTACATGTTAAACCGGATACATATAATACAAAAATATTGTAAAACAAATATACGTTAATTAATATATTAAATAGGTACAGGATCACGTGAAAAGTTAAAGTAATGAGAGAAACCTTTGATCACTTTTAATCTCAAACTCACCCATAAATCGTGTTTGGGAAGGTGATTAATCAGGTGCATCTTGGTGTATCTCATCTCAGTACATCTAACCTTAATGTGCATCCAAGGGTGGAGATCCCTTCCTACCTTTCTCAGCATAACTTCATTTTTCACCGAAAACCATCCATACTCCATAGTAAATATTCTACTTTTATGGAAAAATATTATATGAAACAAAATCTTAAGATATTAAATTTTTACGGTTCTCACCGGACTTTGAATTTCTAAAATGGTTAGAACTCAATATATATATATATATATATTTGTTGTGTTATAATAAATATGCTTTTTAAAAACTTCGTGCAGTTTGGAAACATGGTATTTCATGGCATTGGTACTTTTTGCTGGATATCTAAAGAATGCCGAAGTGGCGGTTGATGCACTGTCGATATGGTGAGTATTATTTCTCATTAATTATTTTTGGTTCATAATACAAAATTAAGATTTTATTATTTTAATATTCAAGAAATCAATACAAACGTATTTTGTGGTTGCTATGCATGGTATCTTAAAAATTAAAGAGATTATTTAACGGCAAATACTTTATAATTGTTACTGACATAAATGCACAAGTTTAAGAAAACAAATTTACAACATTTTTTTGAAATCAATAATAACTTTTTTTGTGTAGGAATATTTCAACATTGACCATAGTTTTCTGCAAGAAAAATTCAAATTGAACTGCATATATGTACATCGTTGTGGACAAATTCAAATTGAACACTATATTAATCATTGCGCCTTTGTTATTGGTGATTGGTTTATTAGGCGTCATCGTGGGGTATGCATTTGAACTTTTGTCGGGTGATGCATAATATATATATATACATATATATATACATAGAGGGAGGTTCATGCGAGAACGATATCTTTTTACGAGAACGCGAAGACAATTCTCAGCCAATCATTTTGTATATGAAATTTTTCATGTACAAAATCATATATGATTACCGGCGACTTACCCGCGGGAAAAGTCGTCCGTGTCCTTTTTGATGCTTACAAAATCATATGTGATTTTGTATATAAAATCATATGTGATTTTGTACATGAAAAATTTCATGTACAAAGTGATTGGCCGATGATTGTCCTCGTATTCTCGTAAATTGGTACCGTTCTCGTATGAACCCGCCTCTATATATATATATACACACACAAACACAAGTAGAAATGCACAATACATATATAGATATACACACAAAGGACTAGTCAAACAAAAATCACAAAATATCTAAGGTTTTAAATAGTGTGAGGTGTGATGTGACGGTAATTTCAAGCCTTTAGCCTTATAAGCCATGGCGAGTTATGACATTTTTTAATGCGTGTCTTATGACGATAAATTTGTATATCATATATAATATTATACATATATTAACCTTTGTTTTCTACTATTACTCAATGATTTTGATAAGATTAAGCATTTTAAATTAAATTATATATTAAAAACAAACAAATAAGATACTAAAAGGATAAGAAAAATTAAATATGGTGTTACAAAAATCATACATTGGGTAATTGCGTATCACAAGCATAACGCGACGTCAGACTTGTGTCTTAATTCATGACGTACCACGGCGGCTATCGCCGCGAGTTTTTTAGAACATTGCAAAATATAGATTACAATAATTAGAATCAATTTTCATGTGTTGTTCTACTACAATATGATTATTTTTAATATCTATTTTTAGTATATTTACATGCATGATTTTACAACGTAAAAGTAAAACTACATATATGATGGAACGGTTCGCATTTTTTTTGTTGTTCTGTTTTTTATTATGCCATATATATATATGGGCGTGTTCAAATAAGAACTTAAACTTGGTTGTGAACATGAAGACAAATAAGAGGACGACACGTGTCTACTAATTAAGAAATATTAAAACTAAATATATTGTTTATTCAGTCTAAATAATGTCTATTGAGACGGAATAAGCATGATTCAGACTGAATAAACACTATACTCAGTTTGAATATTTATTTGATTATTCGGTCTGAATAATCTACATTCAGACATATGTCACGCTCTCATTTGTCCTCAGGCTCATAACTAAATTTGAGTTCGTATTTGAACTTTCCTCTCTCTCTATATATATAATTGTATACATAGAAACAAATAGAATAGAAACAAACTAAAAAACTGACAACTAAATACCATCTTGTAGTTTGTGAAGATAATGAGGGAAGTCTGTACTTCCTACCGCTTCAGTGTGTATACAGTTGTTTTTTTGTATGATAACTGTTTTTATCCCTGTTGTTTTAGTACTTTGATAAATAAATTAAAATATTATCACTTCAAACTTAAGTTTATTACCCATAGAAAAAGAAAAATCTTATGCTTCTATTTATATTTAAAATGGAACTACCGTATTGACTCCTAATAATTCTGATTACCATATTGACTTCTCTATTTATTGCTCATTATAAATAAATCACAATAATTAAAAATATAATAACTAAAAAGAATAGTTCTGATTCCAATCTATTACATTAAAACCCAAGTCACAATCACTATCAGGGTCTTTTATTTTAATTGGCTCCTTTTTCTTGGCTGTATTAATTAATTCTGGGTTTTCAAAGGACCACGAGGGTGGGGCCGAGGGGTATCTTACGTGGGGTCTATTACATTAAATATTGGAGCGAATTACAACTATAGTTTAGAAATGCGTTTTTCATCCTTATTGTTGGTAGTTTATTGTTATTTTTATTCTTGTAATTTATAATTTATTGTTGTTTTAAATTCTATAATTTATATATATTTTTTTTTACTGTCTTGGTTCTTTATATTTAAAAGTAAATAATATTTAATTACAAATCATATGGACAAAAAATGTAATAATTTTATTTTGTATGTAACAAATTTTGCAGCACAAACATTGTTGGGTGGGCAATTATGGTAGCACTTGGATTCAATGCAGCAGTCAGGTTAGTCTATAAACAAGTTTTATTATTATTATTATTATCCAAATCCATCATTTTTTGGGGTTAAGTTAAACTAAACCAGATAATTATTTTAATTCACATAATAATATTAATAATTTAAATTAATTATTAATTTTAATAAATTGATAATTGGATGCAGTGTAAGGGTCTCAAATGAATTGGGGGCAGCCCACCCAAGAACCGCTAAGTTCTCCGTCGTGGTTGTGGTGATTTCTTCATTTATAGTCGGTGTAGTTCTGGCCATCCTTCTTGCCATTTTCCGGCATCAATATCCGGCCATATTTGCTGATAATTTAGAAGTTCAACGAGCTGTCTACACGCTTACTCCATTGCTAGGAGCGTGCCTTATCATTAACAATATTCAACCCGCACTCTCCGGTACGTAAATTTCTTCATTTCATTTTATATATGTTTGCAATTTTATATCATCAAAGTTATATTCTGATTGTTGGATTGGAGTAAACTAGTGGCACATCCAAGATTTTTGATGATGGGGGCGAAACGCTATAGATTTTGGTATCTTTTCTTTAGGATTAACAGGGAGCGGTTGCCCCCTTAGTATGCATTTAACAGGCATATTGGAGTTGAGTCAAGACGAGTTTGCTTGACTCAAACCCAAGTGATGAAAAAGTAGGTTTGCTTAGCCATCTAGGCTTGGCTTATGGTCACAAAAACTTTGTTTTAATAATTTATTAGTTAAAAAAAATTGTGGCAAGTAAAATAATATACTTTATATATGGATATATATATATATATATTAGGGGTGGCAATTGGGGCAGGATGGCAAGCTGTGATCGCTTACATAAATATTGCATGCTACTACATCTTTGGCATACCTTTGGGACTCAGTTTGGGATTCGCAGCCGATTTTGGTGTTATGGTACACATTTATCCCTCTACTACTATATATAATACTTGTTTTTTAATATAATGTATATTAATGAGATTGTAAATATTATTACATTATTACAGGGTATATGGATAGGCATGTTGACTGGAACTGTGGTACAGACTTTAATATTGTTCTGGATTTGCTACAGAACCAACTGGGAGAAAGAGGTACTTTTAATAATTATTTCTCCATCTCTTTACCAATTAATCACATCATTTCAAGTTTCAAACTTTCAATAATTTATACAACCTTCTTTTATCAGTTTCTCTCTTCTTCTTCTTCTTCTTCTTCTTCTTCTTTTGGTAAAATATTGTATTAGGATATGTGGAACCCCTAGATGAATCTCCAAAAGAGCCCTTGAGGAGAAATGGAAGGTTCCAACGTATATAGAGAAGAAATGGTTCAAGTCTGCCAATGTGGGACTCTAACAGATTGGATGGAGTTTAATTAAGATTTTCTTTTAATTTTTAGAAATTTTTAATGGGATTTATTAATTGCAGGCATCAATGGCTGAAGACAGAATTAGACGGTGGGCAGGAGAAAAAGGGGAGGTGGGAGTGGGAGAGCAACCAAAGATTTACTGAACAAGAGTTGTGAATTATTTTAGTTTGATTGGAATCTAATTTGGTTTTTCATATTTTTGAAGGAAATTAATTGCATTTTAAGAAGTTTTAAATATATACCCATGTATTCAAATTTCAAACTCTTCTTTCTGAGTGCAATTACTTGCTTCAATTTCTCAAATCAATAATGATTCAACAATACATGCCCAAGATTAAACTTCTTTACAATGTTCCTATATATATGTTATATTTATAATTTTATATACCGTAAAATTCACCTACACTCCTTACATTTACCTAGGGGCGGACCTGTAGTGCAGCCAACGGTGGCACGGGCCACCGTATTATTTCTCTGGCGAAAGGGTAAAAAAATTAGGTCTGTGGAAGGTGCAACTGTATCGTTTTGCAGTGTGCCACTATATATATATTTTAAAACTACAATATTGACACAAGTTTTTCTTGGCAGAGTTGGTTTGCAAGACTTTTCTTACACCCAAGACCCAAGTTTGAATCTTGCTAGTATCATTTTCTTAGTTTTGCTTTTAATTTCAAATTTATTATGTTTCTTAAAAAATGCACTATAAAAGACTTGAACCCAAGACCTCACGTATGAAAATCAATGAACTAACCAATAGACCAATTATGATATTGTAAAAAATATCTTGACATTTTTTTCTTACAGTTAAACGGTGCAATCGTTTAAAAAAAATTTGGGTCCGTCCGTGCTGATTTACCTCCAATTCAGTTGATTGATATTGACACTCTTTGATAAACATATATAAGTTAGTTTATTTTTTAAATATATGTTTGAAGCTAACTTATTGAAACGATAATTGGAATGATGTTTTAAGAGTTTATTATCAAAAAATTTAATTATAACCTTAATGAATATTAATTACGGTCTATATTCTTTTGAATGAAGATGGAGATTATATATAGGTGCGGCTCAAGATGGGGTAGGGTTTTAGTTTAGATTTTTATATAGTAAACATTTAGATTAATCGTCATTTTATTCTTTTACAAATCGTCGTCAAATCTCATCAATCAAATGCGATTGAAGCAAACAATTATTTGTGGACTTATTGCGATTTCTAATATGATTTTGAAAATCATGTTAATACTCGAGAAATTTACGACATGAATATTCTAAAATTGACATCATCGTTTATTTAATCAAATTAACCAATTTTATGAACCACAATGTGACATTAATCTACCATGATCACATTGTGCATAAGTACAAATTCACACATGATTTCTCCAATTATCTATTTGAACCACATACATGATGGCCTACAAATAGTAGCAACTTGTGGTTGGAGCAGTGTTTTAAAACCCGGGTCAATCCGGTCGGCCGAACCGGTTGAACCGAAACCTGGAAAGAGACCGGGTGAACTACAAACGGGTTTTTGGCTATTTACGGCCCGTTGTGACCCGATCGGGTTTCACAAAAAAAAACCGGTTGAACCGGATGAAAAATCCGGTTAAAATCCGTTTTGAATTTTTTTATAGAAAAAACTAATCATTCCTTAAGCCCTAAACGTATTCTCATTCTGTCATTCAGCCGCTCTTCACATCACAGCTTCTAACACAAGTCGATCTCTTCATTCTTCACAGCTTCGATCTCTTCTCATTCTCGTTGATACATGTCGATATCTTCAAAGCTTCGATCTCTTCTCCTCTACTCCACAGGTCCAATGTCTCAAAATTCATGATTTGTTTCGATCGTAATTTGGTTTGATGGTTATCTCTCTATTTGATGTATTTAGATTGATGAAAAACGTATGGTTATTTGTGTTTTTTAATGTATTTTGGGGTGATATAAAACTTGTTGTTTTTGTATTTTTAATGTTTAAACTTGTGGACATCAAATTATTGATTATATATATATATATATATATATATATATATATATGTACGCAAGAAAATGAAAAAAAAAATACAAGGGAATTATTGAAACCGAGTTAACCCGGTGGTTGAACCGATTGATCCGTGACCCAGTCACCACACCAGATCAACTAAAAACCCGAGTTTTAAAACATTGGATTTTCGAGCATCCCAAAAACTTCCTTGACAACTTGCATAGCAGCCTCTTATTTTCTCAACAAGGAGACAACGCAATAACAATGACCCAAGGATAAAGAAACGACACAAAATCAACTTCAAAAACTTTTCAACAAATATTGATGTTGTTTTATTGTGTTGCATTATTATTTGCTAAAATATTAACATTGATGAAATTCTTAGTGGTGGTTGAACATATTTTATTAATTTGAATGCACGACAAAAAGCTGAAAACTTATATCAATAAATATATATATATATATGTTCAATTTAAATATGATTGAACTTCTTACTTTTGTTTTTTGTTTTAATGGTTGACGTATCATATTGTCTTAGTATGTCTTAATAACTATTTTGTATCTAAGCGTAATTATCATTTGGTTATTTATTGGTTTTATAAAATTCGCAAAACATTAAAACTCACTTTTCGTGATCAACTCACTTTATAAAATAGTGTGAGAATGAGAGTTAAGATAATAAACGTAAAAAGAAATCTGAACCCTTAATCACTTCGAATCTCATATCTATCCATTATTTGCGTTTTAGAAGAGAGTTGATCGGGTGGATCATGATCTCATCGCAGTGCATCTCATCTTAGTATACACCCAAGGGTGGAGATTTCTTTTTACGTTTCTCATCTTAACTCTCATTCTCACCGGAACCCAACTTTTATATATGTTGCAAAGTCAATACATGAGGCTTTAACAACTAAATTCAAGTAGTAATTCTACAATGCCTAGTGTCAATGTTGTCACTGAATTTATGAGATCACTAATATATCTGCAAACTCACAAATCTCTCAACGGGCATGGTAGCGATGGTCATTTCGGCCCGGACCGGTAGGGACCGGTTATGGGACCGCGGTTCGAGACCCGTTATGATTTTAGGCTGCTTTGAGGGACCAGCCCGGAACTTACAAAAAATTAGCCAATTTTTTAGCCATTATATGACCATTTTCTGCAAAATGTTTGTTAGTCCCCAAGGAGAGATGGCTAACTAAGAGAGGGTTTTGTAGAAGGGGGGGGGGTTGAATATAAAACACACAGAATATACTCTTTTTAAATTTTTTAATATAAATATTAAAAATTTACACACAGATAGTTTGATGCGGAAAAGAACAGGCACACTATTCTATCAAACTAAACACACAGATAACAGTAATTAACTTATACACTAAGGAAGTTAAAACAATACTGTTATAGCACACAGCTTGCCACAGTCACACAAATAATCACTCTGAAGATTTGTTGAAAGCGTGAGATTTCTGGGAAGGACTTCATCTCCTTTTATAGTGCCCATGCATGGGATGCATGTGGACAGCTGTCAAGGTTTCATTAGCTGGAAGTTTATCTGCTGGACAAAGGAAGAGACTACTTCCTTTGTACTAGAATAATGGATGAACCATTTCTTGTAGCACGTAATGTCAGATAACTTTATCTTCTTTTCTTCATGCTCTGTGAAGTCCCATCAAACCTTTTAGCTAAAAGACAAATATTCCTTTTATAAGAATAAAAGAGAATGTCTTTATTTAAGGCTTGATGCCCAAGTTCTTGCTGGCTCACGTGTCTTGCAATTGATGTGAGTCAAGAACTTATCTCTTTGAAATTGCTAAGTGATACATCACACTATGTATCACATCGGTGGATACCTTGTAAGACTGGAATTGATAAGTGTACACTTTGCTTGATAAACTTCATCTTTCACTAAATGCCAAAAGTGTACACCCTTGATCTTATGACTTGATATCACAGCCTTAGAAAATATACCTGCAATTTCGGTGACCAAGATTATAGTGTCGGTGACCATGACATCAAACTTGATGACCTCATCTTATTTGATGTCCTTAGTACTTTTGATGACTTTTGAGTGTACCATCGGTGACCCACTATATTGGTGACCCAATCTTGACTTGGCAAAATGATCTGAATATTAAAGTTGGTTGATACATCCAAAATTCCACTTTTTGATGTACAACCCTTGATTGAATAGTCTTTGACTCTTCAATACTTGAAGCATATTTCAGACTTTCAAAAGAATCTGTAAAAGTTCATTCATACAAAGGAAGGTGGTTCATCACCAAATCATCGGTGACCCAACAATCTCCCCCTATTTGATGATGATACCTGTAAGTTAGAAAAGAATTCTTGTTGACCCTTTCTATTTTTCTTTTGGGTTCTTTTGACTCAGATTTCTTTTTTTTTTTATGATTTTTTTTAACTGAGTATGTACAGTATAAGTATAAGAATAAATGTAAGTATAAGTATGTGCAAGAAAAATAAAAATATTAACAATAATTTTTAAGGAAGAAGAGTATGAAATTTTATTAATCAACACACAACTTTGAAAAATAAAGTTCACACTATATGAAGAATATTCAACGAGTGGGTTCTCTTCTTTTTAGCTCATCCAAGATAAGCCTAGTGATCCCATGGTCTTCAACCGGAGGTACTCCTAGAATAGCAGAGAGGAAGGAGGCAGCCCTTGGGATGTCGAAGCTCGAAGAAACCGATGTTTCCAAAGATGTCTTCAAAGAAAACCCCAAGCTCAGGAGTAGTCAGCATGGTTTGCTCCGGGTAAGCAATAGGAGTAGGAATGGAAAGATCTATACCCGAAGCATTTATCTGGATGCCTCTTTCATGAAGCATAACAAAGTGTCCCTTCTTCTTGTTTTTAGGAGCTGTGATGACCTCTCCTTTAAGACCCTGTTGTATGAAGTACATTTGTTGTGCTTCAAGATATGTTACAAGAATATCATTCTCCTTTTGGATGTTGAGCATCTTGATGAAGAGTTTTCTGAGAATATTAAGTACCAGCTCCTTGTACTTGCTTTTGCTCTTGGAGATGCATTTACCAACTTCCATCCACTCAGTCATCCCAAGAACTTCCAACCATTCAGCTTCATATACCTTTGAGAGAGTGTCAGCTCTCTTAAGGGTGACAAGTAACTTTGGAGAATTTTTGGTTGGAGGTTGAATGGTGGCACTGATAATCTTGGAATCATCCTTCCTGTTCTTCAATCTCCTTTTAAACCACTCTACTTCCTTTGCCTTCTTGGCTTCATCAAGCATCTTTGCAGCTTCAGATTTCTTCTTTATATTTTCAAGCTCATCTTTTTGAGCTTGAATTGCATCGGTGACTTTGGCATGAACAGCTTCATCATGAGCTAGCTTGAGTACATTAGTCTGATCAAATTCAAGCTGAGCCCTGATTGCTTCTTCTTTTTCAGCTTCAGTTAGAATTACCCCAAGAGGGTCGGTCAGTGCGGGGGCAGGCTGAAGTCTGAGAGTATCTGCTTGAGTACTTCTCATACTTTTCCTTCTTCTTTTCTCTTCCTGTTGATCTTCAGAGGAAACTGGTTTCTTTCCTTTGGCCTTCTCTTTTCTCTTCTTTTCTTCTTCAGTTTCAAGGGGTTGAGCACTGATACTCTCCCCCTCAACAGCTGCTCCAGTAGACTCGGTGACCACGTGAGGAGTCACCTCGGTGACAAGGGGAGGAGTCACCTCGGTGACCGTGATCACAGCACCACCATCGGTGGCTGGGGATACCACCACATCGGTGGCTGCCACATCGGTGGTTTGGATGGTGGTGGTATCGGCGGCTTCGGCGGCTGAGGTGGTAGCAGTGGCCTTCTAATTTTTCTCCCCCTCAGTGGTTGAACCTTTGAAACCCACTGAAGAGAGAAAAGTCTTGATCCTTTCTATATCAGAAGCCATGCTATTTACTTTTCTTTCAATTCTTTGAAGAACAAATCTGTCTTGTTCCTGAAAGAAGGAACCATCCACATCAAGCTCAATTGTTGGAGAAGATATTGGAATCTTGTCAATTTTTGTGAGAATAGTGGCAAGAGACTCCAAAATGTTCTCTTGAGTAGAAGAAAGAGAAGCCAGTCTTTCCAAGTCTTTGGCTGCTTGGTCTTCCAAAGTTTCCACCCGACGTATAGTGTCACGGGTAAAGCTGGTGAAAGCTTGGAGAAGATCATCTCCTTGTTTGGAAGACATGGGAGCAGAAGGTTGAGGCTGTGGTGGTTGATCAGCATCACCATCACTGGAAGAATAATCCACCAAACCTGTAGGTTTTCTTGGGGGGGGGGGGATTTAGGAGATGTGGGGGAGACACGTTTAGGAGAGTGTCTTTGAGGGGATTCCTCAGTAATGCGTTCCTCCACAACCTTGGTACGTACGGGAGACGTATGTGTCCAAGGTGTAGTGTCAGAAAATAGAAAATTAGTAAATTGGGATGCTCCATCAAATGCATCTGGTTGTGATGCATTCTCATGTGGAGTAAGGAAAGGGAGCTGTGAGAGCTCACGGGGTGGAGAAGAGGCAGCTTGGATGGGAGAGTCCAAGTCTTCTTCATCAACTAAAGAGAAAGTTGATGAAGGAATAATAGGGATGTCCCTTTTTACAACCATGTCCTTTTGGGAGGGCATGGAGGAGCTAGGTTGGGTTAACTGGTCCTTGGGTTGGGTAGGAATCTTTTCAACACTTACTAACTTTTGGGAGTTAGTAGGTGGCTTGTGAGATGAGACCCTTTGGGTACCCTTAGACTTATTTGAGGAAGTCTTTGGGGGGCTTTTGGAGTGTCTCCGCTTTTGGGACTTAGATGCTTGGGTAGAAGCCAAAGGTTCTTTTGGCTTCGTAGCATCGGTGGGTGCGGAGGTAGATGTGCCCGACGCTTTGGATCTCTTACGAGATTTGGGCACATCAGTTACTCTAGGTGCAGAAGGAGTAGAAGACATACCTGAGGTCCTTTGCAGACGGGGCTCATTTTCTCCCCAAGATAGAGTTGCATTCCTTGCAAACTCAACCATAGATGGTCGGAGAGGGTTGTCTGATGCTAAGACAGCCTTTTTCATAATCTGATTTCCCACTTGATGAAGAGGGAGATCATATATGATGTCATCTCTTTTCTCTAGTTTATCTGCCAACTTTGCATGAATAATAAGAGAGAAGAATCGCTGAAATGGTACCTGAGGACGTCGGATGGTAGAGAAGGAGGAGATCATTTCATTAAAGAAATAGCTTGCAAAGTCTATCCTCCTTTGAAAAATTAAAGCATGTGCCAATTCTGTCACTTGGGAAGGTGACTGATCCGGGCCACCTGTCTTCTTGCTCAGGCACAGAATAAGATGAGCAAAAAGAAAGTTCCATATGTTTCCCATATTCTTGCGCAGTAAAGTACCTGGACCCTTTGACTTTGAGCCCTTCTTTTCTTCCAGATAGTTCAACACATCAACCACCATTTGATGTTCATTACCAAGAGGAAAAGGTTCATAGGTATCATAAACAGGAAGCTTAAGAATGCTTCTAACATCTTCCACATTGAAGATCACATCATGTTCATCATTACTTAGAACAGATGCAAGAATTTGATCCGATGAAGCATCAAATGTGCAAGTTAACCAAAAGTTTCCAAGAAGAAACTTACTCATTTTGGGTTTTGCTGTGATTGCATATTGCAGATGGCATCTCTGAAGAAACCAGCAAACATCATTGTACTCTGGATGAGCATTATCAACTCCTATTCTTCCAAAGTAATTGCATGCAGGAAAGGATAGGGATCCAAAAGTCATGGTCTGTTCTTCAGAGGTCTTTGAGGGAGAAGCCATTGAAGAGGATGAAGAAAGTTGCAGGTTTTTGCTTTTGAAGATGAAGGAGAGTGGGTGCGAGAAAGGTGGTAAGTAGTGGGGAAGGAGGTTATATATGAGAGGGAAATTTCAATTTTCAAAAATAATGATTACTTTTGGTGATTGAAAGGTCAGAATTCTAAGGGTTTTAGGGTTGAATTCGGCGCATGTACTGACATTGATGATGTCATTAGGGATAAGAACAAAGAATCTTTCTTATCAAGAGTGGTAAGTCAAGAGTTATCTTTAAGGGGTTAAGAATGTGAAAGGTTTGTAACGGTTACCTCGGTGAGTGTTTATCGTCGGTGGATGAGATGGTAAAACGTCGGTGGCTAGGGCAACGATTGTTCTTTGTCGGAAGGTGACGTCAGTGATGAACTTGGTGACGTCGGTTGATGACGTAGACGACGACCGTCGGTGGATGATTGTGGTGTAGATGAGACGTCGGTGGATGAAGGGTGACGTCGGTGGGTCGTCTGAAACTCAGGACAACCGTCGGTGGCTTCGAACAAGGTTGCAACGTCGGTGGATGAATTGACGAACGTCGGTGGCTCAAAAGAACAACGTCGGAAGTGACGTGCTAAGTGACGTCGGCGTCGGAGAGCGACCGTCGGTGGCTGAGGTTGGCGGCGTCGGTGGGTGGCTTATGGTGGTTGAATCGGTGTCTTTCGGAGGTAGTGGTTATTGACGGTGGCTTAGTGGTTGATGTCGGTGGCTTATCGGAAAGTGGATGGTGGCGGGGTTTTGAGACTTATAGAGAGGAGAGAGAGGAGAGACACGTCGGTGACTTAGTCACCGACTTTACACATATATATATTTGCTTTTTCTTTTTATATTATTTTCATATAAATATATAAATATAATATAATATATAAGTTATAAATATATATATATATATATATAAAACATATGACGTATATAAGTTATAAATATATAAATGTATATAGTATATATATATATAGAATATATATATATATATATAAAACATACATTATATATAAATATAAAATATATTAGTCTATGTTTATCATACCTAATTCACCAATGAGGAACTTGAACCTTGCTTCATCAAAGGGCTTTGTGAACAGATCAGCTAATTGATAATCAGTGGGAATGAAGTGAAGTTCCACATCTCCTTTAGAGACATGATCTCTTATAAAGTGATATCTGATATCAATGTGCTTAGATCTTGAATGAAGCACAGGGTTGTTGGCAATGGCTATTGCACTTGAGTTGTCACACATTATTGGGATTCTTGAGAAAGTTTGATTATAGTCACACAACTGATTTTTCATCCACAATATCTGTGCACAACAACTTCCAGCAGCCACATATTCTGCTTCAGCAGTAGAAGTAGACACCGAATGTTGTTTCTTACTTGACCAGCTCACAAGCTTTCCACCAAGTAACTGACAACTTCCAGTTGTACTTTTTCTATCTATTTTTGAACCTGCAAAATCAGAATCAGAGTACCGATGAGATCGAAACCTGAGTCTTTGGGATACCAAAGACCCAGATTTATGGTACCTTTCAGATACCTAAAAATCCTTTTCACAGCAGCCAAATGTGATTCTTTAGAATTTTCTTGGTATCGGGCACACAGACAAGTAGCAAACATAATGTCAGGTCTACTTGCAGTCAGATAAAGAAGGGATCCTATCATGGCTCTATAATTTGTAATATTAACAGAAATGCCATCAGGATCAGAAAAGAGTCTAAGAGGAGGAGCCATAGGAGTTTTCATGGTAGAGCAAGTATCAAATTGAAACTTTTTTAGAAGATCCTTAATGTATTTACTTTGATTTATGAAAATACCTTCTGAAGACTGTTTCACTTGTAAACCAAGAAAGAAAGATAACTCCCCCATCATGCTCATTTCATACTCTTTTTGCATGAGGGAGCTAAACTCATCACACAAGGATTCATCGGTGGCTCCAAAAATAATATCATCAACATAGATTTGAACAAGAATGATATTACCTTGTGATTTCTTGAAGAAGAGAGTGTTGTCAACCTTGCCTCGTATATACTTATTTCTAAGTAGATATTCTGAGAGAGTGTCATACCAGGCACGAGGAGCTTGCTTCAGTCCATACAGAGCTTTATCCAGCCTATACACATGATATGGATGGACTGGATCTTCAAACCCAGGAGGTTGCTTCACATATACTTCTTCAGCTAATTCACCATCCAGGAAGGCACTTTTGACATCCATTTGGAATATCCGAAAATTCTTGTAAACTGCATGGGCAAGAAATATTCGGATAGCTTCCAATCTGGCAACAGGAGCAAAAGTTTCATCATAATCAATTCCTTCCTCTTGCCGATATCCTTGAGCAACCAGCCTTGCTTTGTTCCTTATAACAGTTCCTTCTTCGTCCATCTTGTTTCGAAACACCCATTTTGTTCCAATAATAGTTTTGTTGGATGGACGAGGAACTAACTTCCAGACTTTGTTTCTCTCAAATTGTGAGAGTTCTTCTTGCATGGCAATTACCCAGCTAGGATCAGCTAGGGCTTCTTCATTTATCAGCTTAGGCTCAACAATGGAAACAAAGTTGACATATAAGCACAGATTTCTTATACCTCTTCTGGTTTTTACACCAACTTGTGGATCACCTATGATTTGATCAATTGGATGATCCATGGTCCACTTTAGTGCAGGAGGTAAGGTAGGAGGTAGAGAAGAGGATGAGGTAAGAATTTGAGATGGTGAAGATAGGTTTGTGGGAGATATGGTGTTTTGATGGGTAAGGTCTTCTGTAGAGTTAGTTTCAGGAGGTGGAGAAGAAAGAGAAGGTTCTGAAGGTAAGGTGGTGTTTATGGGAGGCTAAGAAGAGTTGCTATCTGGAGAATTGGGTTGAGAGGAGGATGGAATTTCACCAACACATGAATTTATCCATAGGTTTAATTCTTCTTCATCACAAGATAATGAAGAAGTTTCAAACTCATCAAACTTCACATGCACGGATTCATCTATGCATTGTCTTCTTAGGTTGAAAATTCTGAAGGCTCTTGAGGAGAGAGAATAGCCCATGAAAATTCCATCATCGGACTTCAGATCAAACTTTCCAAGTTTTTCCCTGTCATTTAGCATGTGACATGCACAGCCAAACACATGGAAGAAGTCAACTGCAGGTTTTCTACCATGGAAAACTTCATAAGGAGTCTTGTCATGCCTTTTGACTATGATAGACCTATTTTGAGTAAAGCATGCAGTGTTAACTGCTTCTGCCCAAAAATAGGTTGGCAACTTGGATTCACTCAGCATTGACCTTGCAGCTTCACACAGTGTTCTATTCTTTCTTTCAACAACACCATTTTACTGAGGAGTGCGTACGGTAGGAAAGTTCTGAGAAATTCCTTTTAGGTCAAAGAAATCTTCCAGAGCAGCATTCTTGAATTCTGTGCCATTATCACTTCTGAAGGACTTTACCAGTTTACCATTCAAATTTTCAATCTTTCTTGTAAACCTGATAATTTCTTCAGCAGCATCACTCTTGTGTTTTAGAAAGAACACCCAAGTATATCTAGAGAATTCATCGACGATTACTAGCATATACTTTTTACCACCCAGACTGGGTGTGCTTACTGGACCGCACAGATCCATGTGAAGCATTTGAAGAGGTTGAGAGATAGAAGAGCATTGTTTTGTTTTAAAGGAAGTTCTGGTGAGTTTTCCTTTTTCACATGCTCCACACAGCTTTTCTTTTTCAAAAACTATTTTTGGCATTCCAACAACCAGCTCTTTGTTGGAGAGTTTGTTCAAGGTTTTAAAGTTTAGATGAGAGAACCTTTTATGCCACTGACTTTGTTTGGCTAGTTCTTGAGAGAGGAGACACACAGCTTCTCCTATTGCACTTTCCTTCATGTTGATTATGTATACGTCATTCAGTCGGGTTCCTGCTAGTACAATCTTGTTCTGTACATCAAAGACCAAACACACACACAGCTGGAACATGACCTTATAGCCCAAATCACATATTTGGCTGATACTTAGAAGATTATATATTAGCCCTTCAACATGAGCTACTCTGGAGAAAGTGATGGTTTCATTTGAAATGGTACCATATCCTTTGGTGACCCCTTTTCCATTTCCTCCAAAGGAAACAGTGGGTCCCTTTTCTTTTGAGAAGTTAGAGAGAAGAAGTTTGTTTCCGGTCATGTGTCTTGAACACCCACTGTCCATGTACCATATGTGATCTTTATTTGGTACCTGCACCTAGAAACAAATTTAGACTTTTGGTACCCATTTTGAGGTGCGTCCTTTGGGATTAGAAGGCATTTTAGTTTTGCAAGGATCCAAATCTTTTGGGCAATTTTTAGCAAAATGAAGAGTGTTGCCACAATTATAGCATTTCTTTAAACAAAAGGCCTTTTTAAAATCCATATCATCAAAACTTTGGACAGAGGTTGACGACTGAGAAGAAGAGGGGTGTCCAACACCTGGTCTTGGTCCAACGATACCTTTACCAGGATTTCTTGATTTCTTCAAGTTCACTGACCGAGGAATAAAATCAGTAACCATTTGAGATTTCCTTTTAGATGAAAAATTCGATTTAGAAAAAATTTTCTTTTGAGGAGAAAATATTTTTGGAGGGATACTCAGCAACACCAGATGGCTGCTCCTGGGAGTACCTTGACTCATGCAGACTTAGGGAGTTTAAAAGTCTTTGGATAGGTTTGGGAGAAGAAGAAGAGCTTGGAAGAGTTGAAACTTTTGAAGACTCAGAAGAGATTTCTTTAGCTTTAACAAAGACTCCAAACTTCTTAGAACTAGATTCTACTTTGAGCATGTCAAGTAGATCTATAGAGTGAACGGAGGTAGAGTCCTCAGATGAGTAACCGAAGAGATCATCATCGTCATCGGAAAGGAAACCAGCAGGAAAACCTTGACACTCAGAAGAAGGAAGTGGAAGGTCGAAAGGTTGAGGAACATCTTTTCCATAACCAAGGCCAGACTTATCCTTGCTGGTGATTTGATCTTGAAGGATCCTTTCAAGATTCTTAGAGGATTTAGTCCATTTAGACAGAACCTCTTGTTCCTTTTCAAGAGTGGAAGAGATTTTTGATTTTTCCTCAGAAAGACTGTCGTTTAAGTACCGTAGGTTTTCCAGATCAGCTTTCATTTTATCAAAATCTTTTAGTTTTGAAAAGAAAGAGAGAAGTTGATCATTTAGACATTTTATGTGCATATCAGCCTTTTTCTTTTGAATCTTTAAGTCACAGAAGTCAACAGTTAAAGAATCAAAGGCATCAGCCTTTTGATCATCAGAGAGAAAGGTAAAAGGATGTACCTGAGGCTTTGTTCCTGAAGTGGATCCCTCAGCAGATACAAGGGTAGTGTAGAGTGACTTTTCCATGTCTTCCAGCTCATCGATTTTGACCATGAGGCATTTAGTGACATACTCACTCTCACTCTCAAAGGTTTGCTTATCCTCCCAGCAATGAGCCTCAGCAACCAAAGTTTTATTTTTACTTTGGTTTCTCTCTTTTTCTCTCTTGTATTTGGCTTTGGACTTCTTATACCTGGAGGTTTCTTTTGATTCAGAATTTTCTTTAGAGGATTGGCTATTTCTCTCTTCATGCTTCCTAGAAGCTGATTTTGAGAAGTCATGGCCATAAGAAGAAGAAGGTTTGACAGAAGAGGAAGCTTTTGATTTGCATTCAGAAGCAAAATGACCTTTCTTTCCACAATTGAAGCATTCTTCATTTGCTTTATTAGAAGAGGATTTTTGAGAAAAAGGTTTTCTATTAAATTTAGAGCGGTTTGAAGAAAATCTTTTATTCTTAAGGTTTCCAGCAAGCATTGCCATACTATCAGAAAGTATGTCAATGGCTGATTCTTCTCCTTCATCATCGCAAAGACTATAGTATGCATCTGACAGATGAGAAGAGTCTTCCTTAATATCTTTTTCAGAATCAGAAGAAGGATAGGTGATTCTAGGAATACAAGAAGAAGATTTTGAATCACCTATCAAAGCAATAGAAGAGGATTTGATATCCTTTATAAGAGATTTTCTCTGGTTCTTAGTTTGTTCATAGTTAAGAAGAGTTCCATAGAGAGCAGTTAAAGGCATTATTTCTAAGTCCTTGGTTTGCTTGATGCAAGTACAGATAGTTTCCCAGAAGTCTGGGAGACAATCCATGAACTTGCAAAGAACTTCTTCATTATCATAAACTCGTCCAAGAACTTTGAGATCATTGAGAAGACAGTTAAAGCGATTAAAGTAGGTAGAAAGAGATTCTCCTTTTTCATGGGAGAAGAGTTCATACTTTCTAACAAGACAGATCCTGTTAGATTTTTTGACTTCTTTGGTGCCTTCATATAAGACACTCAAAGTATCCCACATTTCTTTAGCAGTGGGAAGGTTAAGAAGAGAGTGATACACTTCATCAGGAAGGGATACAAAGAAGAGCGATTTGACTTTAGTGTCTAAAGCAACTAGGCGTTTATCATCTTCACCGAATTTGTTATAAGGTTTGATGATATATCTACCGCCTTTCTCACTTCTTTCATCATCCGACTCTATGTCCTTTCCTTCGCCGTCCTTTTGAGGGCCAAAGCGAGCCCATATTTTAGGAACAATAGGTCCCTCACTGAGAATGTTGGGATACCTGCAATCGATCCCTTCCAAGAATAATAACATGCGATTTTTCCATAACTCAAAGTTATTTGGGTTGAACCTTGGAGGTTTGGCCAAGGATCCTAAATCATATGTATTACTGGAAGAGGTCTGCAAGGTACCATCAACATTTGAGGTAGTAGCCATCACAGATCTGGTTTATTGAATTAAACCAACGGCTACGATACCACTTGTTAGTCCCCAAGGAGAGATGGCTAACTAAGAGAGAGTTTTGTAGAAGGGGGGGTTGAATATAAAACACACAGAATATACTCTTTTTAAATTTTTTAATATAAATATTAAAAATTTACACACAGGTAGTTTGATGCGGAAAAGAACAGGCACACTATTCTATCAAACTAAACACACAGATAACAGTAATTAACTTATACACTAAGGAAGTTAAAACAATACTGTTATAACACACAACTTTGCCACAGTCACACAAATAATCACTCTGAAGATTTGTTGAAAGCGTGAGATTTCTGGGAAGGACTTCATCTCCTTTTATAGTGCCCATGCATGGGATGCATGTGGACAGCTGTCAAGGTTTCATTAGCTGGAAGTTTATCTGCTGGACAAAGGAAGAGACTACTTCCTTTGTACTAGAATAATGGATGAACCATTTCTTGTAGCACGTAATGTCAGATAACTTTATCTTCTTTTCTTCATGCTCTGTGAAGTCCCATCAAACCTTTTAGCTAAAAGACAAATATTCCTTTTATAAGAATAAAAGAGAATGTCTTTATTTAAGGCTTGATGCCCAAATTCTTGCTGGCTCACGTGTCTTGCAATTGATGTGAGTCAAGAACTTATCTCTTTAAAATTGCTAAGTGATACATCACACTATGTATCACATCGGTGGATACCTTGTAAGGCTGGAATTGGTAAGTGTACACTTTGCTTGATAAACTTCATCTTTCACTAAATGCCAAAAGTGTACACCCTTGATCTTGTGACTTGATATCACAGCCTTAGAAAATATACCTGCAATTTCGGTGACCAAGATTATAGTGTCGGTGACCATGACATCAAACTTGATGACCTCATCTTATTTGATGTCCTTAGTACTTTTGATGATTTTTGAGTGTACCATCGGTGACCCACTATATTGGTGACTCAATCTTGACTTGGCAAAATGATCTGAATATTGAAGTTGGTTGATACATCCAAAATTCCACTTTTTGATGTACAACCCTTGATTGAATAGTCTTTAACTCTTCAATACTTGAAGCATATTTCAGACCTTCAAAAGAACCTGTAAAAGTTCATTCATACAAAGGAAGGTGGTTCATCACCAAATCATCGGTGACCCAACAATGTTACGTTTTTTTTTGTTTTTTTGCCCCCCTAAACAACATATATAAGTGTTATGGTGTATAGGGTAAGATATCAACTTATAAAACGCAAAAACGTTCACAATTATCGCTATATTTTGTGATTTTGGCTTGAAAATTTTAAAGTGTATTTGAGTGGCTCAATTACATATGTTAAAGTGTTTTAGAATAACATTAAAGTATTGTGTAAAAATTTATCAATTTTTTTTGCAAAGAACCAGTTTGGGCCCAGGGACCAGTTACCCTAACCGGTTACAAATACCATTAACTGGGCCTAGACATTTTCGACGGAACCGGAACCAAAACCAAGACCAGTTCAGATTGTTACTATTTTATCTCGAGACTGATTTTTGGCCATCATTAGGCATGGGCGAGTTCATTATTTCCATTATTATTTGTCATCGACATGTTAAAGTAGTTCTGATATCACATGACAAAAGTATACAATGATGACACTCTATTTTCAAAAAAAGAAGAATGGGGTGATTCTATAAAGACACCTCTATTTACTATAAAGACACCCCTATTAGTAATCATTATCTAACTAGTATATTGCACCGTGCGTTGCACGGTGATAAATATATATTTTTTACAGTACATGTAAAAATGTTATGAGAAACGTAATTTGTTAATTGATAGTTGGTAAAATTGAATCTTTTCTAACCTTCTATTTTTTAATATGAATTATTTTTATTCATAATTTTTTTAATTAACAAATGAACTTTCATATTTTTTTTAATATTGTTGTTACATAATAATGTTATGATATTGATGTTGAAGTTAAAGTATACAAAAATGGTAAACAATATTAAACATTATGCCGAGTGTATGCAAAATTATTTTCCCATAACTTATAAAAATTGTTTTGCAGTGTAATTTATTAACATAATTAGTCGATCTAATTAAGTGGATGCCCAATAGATGTATCATTTCACATGATTTTTTTGAACTAATGACCACTTTTAGTTGAGTTTAGTTGATGTCGTAACAATTATGTTGCTTACAAATGTAGATGTTGATACAAATATAATCATGGAACAAAAAAAACCTTTTCCTTTAGGGGAAAAATAAATAAATAAACTTTATAGAAAATGTGGACGAATGAACTTTAGGTATATGCTGATGAAGAATATGGAGGCAATGGATAATAACCAAATTTCGTAACAATTGTATTTAACCTGGCAAAAAAGTAACATAAAATAATTAAGATATATGGTTGTTTTAAATGGAATTCATAAGATGCATAACAATACTGAAAAATGTTTGAGTATTAATTGTTCGAAAATCAAAAAAAAAAATTATTCAAACAATTACTGTTAATCAAACTGTAAACTTTTGATCAACCAATAGATAACTTTCACAAAGATCCCAAGAGAATTGAAAAATCTATCATAAACACAAAAAAATTATGTCCAATAGAGAAGAAGAAATTAATAGATGGAGAGAGAAAGAAACTAACAGTCAAATGTAGATTTTTTGTATATGATAACGGTCCTCATAGCCACATTTGCAAGAGTTCATATCTTAAAATCCAATTCTTTTGAAGCAAGTGGAAATTCTTTCTCCTCCATCACTATAATGGTTTCCTTGCTTAGAAATAAACAAAAGATTTATCATAATACATATTACAAATCCAATCAAATAAAAACGATAAAACAATAAAAAATAGAAATTAAAAAGTAAAAATAGTAATACAAAAAATAAAATTTATGGATTTTCAACGAATCCTCATTTAAGTTGTTGTCATTCAAACACCTTCAAGATAAGTAAAAAATCGAGAAAAAAGGTAAAAAAAACAATCAATTCCAAAGCAAATATGGGATATACTCCTCAAAAGTAAACCTGAAATAGGATAAATAGAGAGAGATTTATAAGAGATGAAGAAAGTTAGATGCTTTGATGTTAAATATAGCTTTGCAAATAAAATTATCAATAGAACACCCAAATTATAATAAAACATAATTTTTATAAAAGGCCAAAAAGGTATTAAATATTTGTAAAAAGTAATGAAAAATATACAGTACAATTGTAATTGTTATTTAAAATTTTATGAATTCCAAGAAAAAGGTTCATGTGTATATTTGACAAAAAAATCATCTACCAAACAATAAAAAAATGACAACACAATTTTTTGTGCCTTTTATATATAGTTATGTGTAATAAATATTCATTTAAATATATTAATGACTCAATTTAGAAAACATGAAAGTTTTTTGAATTTATGAGTGGTTTTAATTTTTGAAAATAACCAATGTATAATGTCAATTTATTAACTAATATTTATTAAAATTAAAAATGATTGATTTTAATTTTGTTTCATTTATGTATATAATTTGATTTTCTAAGAAAATAATAAATAAATAGTAAACACAACTAACTTACTAAATATATAAAAAAATAAAATTATCTAATAAAAGTTTTAATTTATAAACATTGTTAACTTGCGAAAAAAATAAATAAAAAACAAATAAACTCATTATATATATATATATATATTGGTTTATAAATTTCTTTTACACATGTAGATTTTTAATACGTATTATAAAAAGTCATTTAATTAATGTTTTAATTTATAACTATTGTTAGACTACTGAGAATATTTTTTTTTTAATATAAATAGACTAATTTAACTTAAAAGATATATAAATATATTGATGTTATATTACTAAGAAATTAAAAAAATTAAAAGTTTTGATTTATAAGTATTGTTATCTTAATTAAAAAATAGACCATTTAATAAAATGTATAATCGTTCTTATCCCCATCCCGACCGTATGATCACATCCCCATCCCCGAAGGGGAACAGAGATCCCCAACGGGGAATTGAGGATTTTTTCTCCGTTAATTTAAAAATGTTTTTAAATTAAATATGTTAAACACCACACTCAATCGACAATGATTCATATTTAAATATCACACATTTTTAAATTTTATTTTTATAAAATATCAAATATTCATATGTGAACAAAATCACAACACCATAGGTAATTTTTTACTCAACGCTCTTGACTTTCAATAATATTTTTGTATAACAAAATAGTAAGATGGCTCAAAAAAATGTTTATAAGAAGAAATGTCAAAATACTATTTATAAATCTAAAAGATGATAAATCTATTTTTTTTATCTATGATATATTTAATATTCGGGGACGGGACGGGGACCACGTTACCCGTCTCCGCTCCCATCCCCGATTTTTAACTTTCGTGGTCCCCGATCCCGCTTGGGACGGATACACCGGGTTTTCAATAAGACAGGTCTCATTCTTATGCCTAGTTAGGAGGATAAATCAAAAGTGTACGGTGATTATTTAAGTTAATTTCCCTATTTTTATTTCAAGTCCAAAATAAATGTTCAGAATGGTAACAACATAGGTTTAAAGTCATGTGATTGTCGTACTTTTTAATTAATAAAAGAATACCATTTTATCTTTTAGTTATAAGGAAAAAGTTTAAAAAATCCTACACAAACCATTTCATTTTGAAATGATCAAGTCCTTAAACTTAACTTTTTACTGAAAAAACCTTTAAACTTTCTAATTTTAAATGATTAAGGCATTGGAATAAGTTTTTAAATGAAAAAACCTTAATTTTTTTTTTGAATAATTTCGTCCCTGCATATTTTTATAATAAATAAACCATCAAAACTTTTCAAAAAATTGGTCACATATATTCTTTTAACCCAAAAAAAATTACATGTAACCAACTATCAATGTTTTGAAGTAAGAAAATAACATAAATCAGTTTTACCGTTTACAAATTATATATCATTCAAACCCTTTTGAAAAAAGAGTGAGACAGAGGGCAAGAGCCAACAACTATGATGAGTGGTGATAAAGAGAAAACGAAGATGAGGCGACTAGTGGTTTGAATAACATAGAGTTAGGAACTGTAAAATCTATAAAAAAATTATACTTAAAAAATCTTCCTAGCCGATTAGTAGAATTTTTTTTGGTTAAAAAGTATAGTAAGCACTTTATAAAAGTTCAGTGGTTTATTTAATAAAAAAAATAAGAAACTTAGGGGCTATTTACCAAATGCTTACCTGGGTAAACGTTTGTCAAGTCATGTTATCTTATGAATGAATATGACAAAGACCAAGAATTTTGCCCGGTAAGAGTAGTAAGAACAGAGGCAATGACCAAGAGTCGTACCCGGTAGTGAGGGTGACGTCTCTTACAACAGTTAGCATTTATCAAGTAAATTGTTGTATATGATATCATTTTGGTAGACTAAATCTTACCTGATAAGTAAATGATAGTCTTGAATGTTGTCGGTAAACACTTACTCGGGAAATTTTGGTAAACGACCCCTTAATAATTCAAAATAAGAAAGTTTTATGATTTTTTCATTCAAAAAAGAAATTTAAGGATTAAACCATTCAAAATGAGAAATTTTAATGATTTTTTATTCAATCAAAATGAGGAAGTTTAATGAGTTTTTTAATTCAAAAAGATGGTTTAAGGATTAAACCATTCAAAACGGGAAGGTTTGTTGGGTTTTTATACTTATCCCTCAATTATAAAGAGAAAATTCTTCTTCATATTACAAGAGTAGAATAAAAAAATAATTTTTTACTTTTGTAATTGAACACTTATTCTGAGACAAACTAAAATAGTAATATAAACGTTTATTTTAGGACCGAGGGGGTACTCTTGTTACATTACATTGTTGATTTATGTCAATTAGTATCCAAATTAATTCAGTATATAGATACAATTTTTATGTCGGTTATAAGGTTGATGTCGTTCAACATCTAAATTATGAAATAATTGACACTCGTTTTAGAATTGTGTTAACAGTTGGTAAATATGAATAGTTGAAGAGCAACCGTTCCTTATCTTAGTTATAGAATAGCAACTCTCATATTTACTTTGTCGTTTTCTACTACAACGGAGAGATCATTTTCAGAGTCGTCTCAATCTTTTTGGAGGCCCTGTTACTCTCGTACTAAAACTATAGTTTGTCTCAAATTAGTAATAAAACTTCATATCATATTAAAAACCTTATAAATTAAAATATGTTTAAAATGACAGAGTGAGAAGAATATCAAAGAGTCATTTTTGTTTTTGATCGGTAAATTCTGAAATTAAATTGTCGTTCTTTATTTGGAAATGAACTATAGGGGTTTATTGATGTGTGTTCACAAGTTGGGTTATATAAATCCGGGGCCTAGACGCAAGTAATATTAGGCCCCAAAATTTTGGAGGCCGTGTTCAAAAACAAAGATTTAACACGCTAATCGACGGCCTCATTTTTCCATAATGAATTTTGTGGGGGGAAATGGGTACACAATAAAATGGAAGATGAGTCTTGGAAGTTGGAATGAGACGTTAGATTTTGTGTAATAGAAAAGAAATTTCTGAAAATGTTAATTTAGAGGAAATTGGCAACATTTTAGAGTTGCGAAAGACCAATGAGTTCTACTTTGATAAACGATATATAAAAATTTCTTATCTTATTTTATTTTTATTTTAATATTGGAAATTTTTTAAAAAAAACCAATAAACTATCCTATTTTGAATTATTAAGTATTTAAACTATTTTTTTAATGAAAAAAAATGTTTAAAAAAACCTAACCAACTTTTCTTTTGTAAATAGTTTCTTTTTACGGAAAATTTCGTCTACGTCCTTAAAAACTTGTTATATTACGTATATATCATTGTAAAATTTGTAATTACGGATATATCATTCAAAACATGATAAACTCACATATATATCTCTCTCCTTAATTTAAATATTATTAAACATTTAAAAAATACAAATTATTAAAACTAAATTGAATTTATTTTTTTTCTAGACATCAAACAATCCTTTGCAAATGAGAGACGATTGTCGATTGAAGAAGAAAAAATTCCAAGAAATAGCACCAAGAAATTTTACATGTATATGTTTAAAAAATAAATTCAATTTAGTTTTAATAATTTGTATTTTTAAAATGTTTAATAATAATTAAATTAAGGAGAAGGATATATATGTGAGTTTATCATGTTTTGAATGGTATATCCGTAATTACAAATTTTACAATAATATATATGTAATATAACAAGTTTTTAAGGACGTAGACGAAATTTTCCTTAAAAAGAAACTATTTTTTGAATAAATAAATTGTTGAACTTATCGTTTTAAACAATTTAATTATCAAACTTGTTTTTTAAATTAAAAAAATCATTAAACGTTCTCATTTTTATTGATTAATTTCTTTGTTTTTTTAATAAATAAATCATCGAACTTTATTAATTGCTTACTTATACACTTTTAACCCACAAAAATCCATCTAAAATAAACAAGAAAGAATTTAAGTATAAAAAATTTAATTAGTTTAGTGTAATTTTTTTAATTAAGAATCAATAATCAACCCCCCCCCCCTCTTCAAAATTATTGGATTTTAAGCTAAATAGGAAATTTTAACTAGCTATCTAAACCTAAAATCCTAATTAATTAAGTACTTTAGTTTAATATTTCATACTTGTGTACTTTAATGTACTTCTATAAAATATAGTTTATTAGATATGTTTAATTTTTAATTAAAAAAATCAAACCTTAGATTTATTTGGATTACCATAGGTTTTTTTAGGTCATATTATGCTTGCGTTCACAATCATCATAGGCCTTGGAGAGACAATCAAAAAAGATTTCCACAATGGTCTTTAATAGAATATATAAAAGAGCTCTAATATTTAATCGAATGCAAATTGTTGATATTGAGATAACGTAATTTGTTTGTATTTATAAAGTAGTTGTTATTTTTTGGGATTAAGTTTGAATCATGAGCAAAAAGAAGAAAAATAATTTAGGTAAGTTATGGATTTGGTCCCTAAAGTATAAAAAATTATAGATTTGGTCCCTTAATTTCATTTATTACAAAAGAAACTCTCACGTATGCAGTTTGTTATGAATTTGGTCCCTGAGGATAACAACCGTCTATTAAATCCGTTAAGCTCAAGGGCATTTCAGTCTTTTATTTATTTTAATTAACATTTAATTTTCTTTTTTGTATTCGTCATTTTCTTCTTTCATCAACCACCAAGAACATGATAAACATGAACATCATGAACAAGAACCCTAATTCAAGAACATAAAGTATACCCAGTCAAGAACTATAAAAAACTAAAACCAATGAATTATCATCAAAAACCACCATGTAAACCCTGAATTAAAACCCGTATCAAACTTTAAAAAAATCAAATTCGGAATCATACCTAAAAAAAACTAAAACTTAAATAAAGCTTGAAGCAAGAAACTAGATAAGAAAGGAAGCAAGGTGATCGAATGGACCCAATCCATATACAAACTACTTTAAAAATGTAAATTACAAGAGAAAAAACTAGGTAAGATCCAGATCCAGACACAGAACACAGGGACGAATGTAGTATGGGTCTTCATCTTCTTCCATATATGTCACAAACCATAGGGACGAAGCAATTTCCGTTGGAGGAGACGTCGACGATGGAGGTTATGGACGTCGACTATCTGTCCCTTATATTTGATCCCAATCTTGTCCCCCCTCACTTTCTTTGTCCCTTATCTTCCAGATCCTGGAATGAAGAAAATGAAGTAGATCTGCAACCACACAGTGCCGTCCCTGGGGGAGGGCGGGCTGGGCGTACGCCCAGGGCCCAAAAGAAACAGGGGCCCGATTTTTTCATGTATACTATTTAATATATAGTAGTAGTTTAAAAAATTAAAAAATAAAAGAGACACGATGTCTTTTAGTATCTAATATGATCGGAAAAGAATTTAGAATTATATTAAAGACCCAATTATGTATTAACTAATTACATTGGAAAAGAAAATATGTAAAAAAAATTAATTAGTTGTTAATTTTATAGTACTATTTATTGTTTCTTTTTAAGTTTTTTTCTCTAAGTTTTTTATCTACAAAAATATAAAACTCCCTTGTAGACAACATTAATATATTCTCTATAATTCATTTCCAACTAACTTTTTTAATTATTCAATCCGCATGAATTCTATGTTTGTATTAAAAGATTTGTCATTGACTAAAAAAACTTTTACCTTCGACAAAAACTATCAACCATATTAGACGATGCAACTTATGTCTATATTTAAAATTTCAAAACTAAAAATGTTTTTTCTTACATTACTGACTCCTTATTACCTAATATTAGGGGCATGAATTTTAAGTATTCTTCTATCCCTAAAACGACAATAAGATCTCAAACTATAAGTAAGATAAAGTTTTGATTCTAAGACTGATGGTTCCTAAAAGTTTGTTTCAATCCTAAAAGTTTAAAACAATGATGAAAACATTGACATAAAGTGACGTGAAAACCCAACCGATTTATATTGATTGACCTTAAAGTGTTACTTTGAATAATCAACAATTCAACATTGTCATCCAAATGATGTCAATCTATTTGGCGGTGGAATAGATTTACGATGTTATGTAATAATGAAATGACAGATAATATTAATTTAGAAGTTATTATTTAATGATTTTGCATATGAGAAAACTCAGAAAACAGTTTTATATAAACTATTAGTATTTTTTTTAATTCAATGTTATTTCTGATGATAAAAACAATATATAGAAAAAAATTGTACTTAACGAGGGCCCCTTTTTAAATCTCGGCCAGGACCCATAAAATGTCAGGAACGGGCCTGCCAACCACACATACATATATGAAGCATATTACAAAAAATCGAACCATAAATGAAGAAAAAGTAGACCTGGCCGCCCCCGCCCCGCCCCCCCCCCTCCCCTCCCCTCCCCTCCTTCTCATCTCTATGTATGCTTCGATCCCATCTCCCTCTCTCATTTGTCTGTGTGCAATCGTACACACATATATGAATGCATATTTCTAAAAAATGGCACCAGGGATGGTCGGGTTAGGGTTGACCCTCCATGACCTGTCAATCCGTGACCCGCCAACCCGAACACGACCTGATTGCCACTCCTAGTTATTTAGGAATATATATAGGAAATTTTGGTGAAATAGCCATTTTGATCCAACTTTTTCGTCTTCTAGTCATTTTCTCTCCAAAATTGACAAAATAGCCACTAGGGTCGCCTTTGATAGGGTCTCTATTACGACCTATTAAAAAAAATTAATTTCAATTTGGTCGCTAAACACTTAGGTCGCCATGGCGACCCTAATCCCTTAAGTTTAAAAACGACCCGTTGGCCATGGTGACCTAAGTGTTTAGCGAACAAAGACCAAATTACAATTAATTTTTTTTTTAATGAGGATGCAATGGAGACTCTATAAATAACGATCCTAGTGGCTATTTTATCAATTTTTGAGCAAAATTCCCATATATATGTATATATATAGGGGAGATTTCAAATACAAACCACGTCAATTCGTATTTTTTGAATAATTTTTTTTCATGAAAGTGTTTAATATGATGAATTTGTTTCATATAATTACTTTCTTCATGAAATTATTTTTCTTTCTACATGAAAATGAATTGATTCATGAAACTCTCAATTTAATTAATCTTGTTTCACATATTTTTGATTCACCAACGTTCATGTATTCTTGATGAAATTTTTTCATATATTATTGACTAATCAACCATAATAATTAAGAAAAAGTGAAAAAATTAAAAAAAAAATTGATTACATACGGTTTGTACGGTTTGTATAAATTGACGTGGTTTGTAACTAAAATCAACCCTATATATATATATATATATATAACTTACCCCTAGTCTAAGATTGATTATTCGATTGGTGGTGGTCTTGGTCCCAACAAGAACATTGAAATCGTAATAAAAAGGTTTTTGGTCTACATGAACTTGATAACTTAATATTTTTAAATATAAATACTTCAAAAAAAATTCTATATTGTGCCACAATATTGAGAAAAAAAAAACCAAACTTATTTATTTTATAAAACTTAATGTGAAGAGAGAAAAATTATTATTTTTTCATTTCTTCTTACCAATGAAATCAAATTATTATTAATTTATATAAATTACTTTTCAAAATGTACCGTTAATAATAAAATTAAAAAAATAGTTTAATAACATAATTAATACTAAAATTTTCTAAATACATAAATATGTTAGAATTAAGTATATTTTTCTAGAAAATTCAACTTATGAATATTTTATTTAAAAAAAACTATAAAAATCTTGTTCTAGATGCTTTAAATATTTGTGATTTTATAATATATAAGTATTATATTTTTTAAAGAAAACATTGGGGTCGTACTTGACTGTATTGTTGTGACTAGAAATGAACCATAAAATGAAGAGTGGACCACCGATACCTCTTATATGGACATGTGATGACATTAATTAATATGGCGTTTACTAAATACATCAACACAACCCCTTTCAAATTTAGGTTTCTTTCATACGAATTCACAAGCCATCGACTATTAAATGTCGTTGGTAGGTTGGATTATTACGATGATGAATCATTACAAGCTGATAAAAGACAAATGATGATTGAGATAGATAAGTAGATCGGTTGTTGTGCAATCGTTATCACCTCAACCCCAGTTTACTTTAGATTTGGCATTAGGTGTTCGATTGACGATCAAAATATGTTTCTGGAAGCGAAATGTGTGCACGAATCAAACTCTACACTTCGTCATGCCATATGAGCGTTTTGGCCAAACAAGCTAGTTTCGAGCCTTACAAATCCTCAAAAGTCAAAATTGTGTTTATTATTTTCATTTTTTTTGTTTTTCAAAACAAAATAAGAGTTTTTTTACAGACAGAAAATGAACCGATAAAAGCCATCAATGGCGGATTACTGGTGGAATAATGTTGTCATAAAAATCCTCATCGATAATCCATTTTTCCGGCGGATCGGATCTGCCGTTGATTTTTTCAAATAAATTAAGTTTTCTAATTAATACTTAATAAAATCGTCGTATTAAAACAACTATCAAAGTATTTGTCGGTAATCTGCCACTGGTTTAATAATTGAATCCACTATCAAGGCCATTCTTTTTTACAATTGTAAATGGGTCAGAAAAACATATCCAACTAGTGTTGATAATGGGTAAGGGTAACTCGTTACCCACTATGATTTGACCCATTGGATAATAGTATGGATAAAGAAATTTTTATTCATTTATACATTACTCATTGGGGACATTTTAACAGATAAGGTATGGATAAACGGTCGGTTTTTCCTTATCCGTTACACATTACCTATTATGATATATATATATATAGGGGTGTCAATTTTGTACCATGACAAACCAACCAATTCATATACCAACCATATCAATTTAATTGGTACCAATTTAGTTGGTACCGACTTAATTGGTTGGTAGTACCGTACCAACTATCCAAACTTGGTTGGTACATGGTATTAGAAGTCGTGTACCGCGGTAATACCGTACCGTACCGACTTGTTTGTTTAATTATTTATTAATTAACATTTAGTATAATGCAACATATTTTGATCATTTAAATGTTCTTATTTTTCGTTTTGCAAAATTATGACATGGATGGTTGGATAGAACTTGATTGAATGCATTCACCTAACTCTAACAACTTTAGTAACTTGTTTATAACTCTACAATTCGTCATCGTTTCTCAATGATCGTTTGTATTAGATTATTAAAGAATATTTGTATTATATGAAGATTATTTGAATGTTTACATATGTAGTGATAAGTGGTACAATACATATGAACATATGATTTAGATACCCGATGATTTTAGTGCATCTAAATCTAGTTAGTAAAGATGTATATATAAATAAATTTATAACTTCAACTTTTAGTTGGTACAAAACCGTACCAACATGTACCAACCGAAAAAAGTTGGTACCATTTAACTTGGAAACCAAGTATAGTTGGTTGGTACATGGTATAAAATTTGGCATACCAATTATAATTGATTGGTATATGGTATTTGGAAAAAAGGCATGGTACCGTACCATGTTCACCCCTATATATAAAGGGAGGTTCAAATGACCCAATTGAATCAGATATGATTTGCGAGACTCACATCATATGTGGTCTACAAGGTGTTCTTTTGTTCCTTTAAATTTACAAAGTTCTCATTTGAACCTCCCTCTATATATATATATATATATATATATATGTATATGAAACTAGATATTGTTAGACTATATACACGGTTGAGATTGATTTGTATAATTTATAAATTTCCATGGTTTGTATTTGATGTGGAAAGTTTGTATTTAATTGAGACTCTACATATATGATATATACATAGTTATACTAAGTTAATAATTAATAGTTGTCTTCATAATGCTAACATATATGTCATATATCAATGTGTGATTTAATTTTTATATTACTTAGTAAAAGAGTTCATGTTGTTTAGATAAGAAATAAAGCGTGTACATGGATCAAACTCTTCACTTCGTCATACCATATGGGCTTTTTCAGTCAGCCGGGCTTTTTCAGCCAACCGGGCTTATTTCGAGCCTCAAAAGTAAAAATTGCATCTTATTATTTTGGATTTTAACGAGAGATTCTAACAGAAAATTCGCCAATAAAAGCCATCAGTGACGAATTACCTACGGATCAGACCTGCCACTGATTTCTTTCAATTAATTAAGTTTTTTAATTAAAACTTAATAAAATCGACGTATTAAATCTTCGACAAAACTATTCATCAGTAATCCGTCATTTAATATTTTAAATAATTAATTATTCAAATAACTGTTAGCCCATTTTTTTATAATTGTAATCCCATCAAAACAACATATCAAACCAGTTATGGGCCTCAACCAAGCCTTTGATGTAAAATAGCAACACTGGAGTAGGGTCTAAAAAACATATCCAACCGGTCCTAAAATGATTCATATGTGAATATCTAAGAAGTATATAGGAAAAAGAATAGTCTGTGATTTCTTTTTGAAAAAGAACTGGCTTTCTTTGAATTTGATGGCCATGTCACCTAACTTAACGTAGGTTTATACATTATTTGCTGGCTTCAGTTCCCCTTTAGTAAACATAAATTAGTTACATACTCGAAGTACAATAGGACTACATCATTCATAAAAACCATATTTACTTGATTCAACTTAATGTCCTAAATTAATATTCGTCAATTCATGCACACCATTTATTACTTTATCTATTGTTTTGGTTGGGTTTTGGCTAAAGTTTAACTGTTTAAGACCCAAGTTAAGTTCTAACGCTCAAATAATATGACTGATAATAATTGCAAACACGAAAATAAATAAAGGAAAATATGCAGAAAGTAAATGACACATATCAAAATGTTGATGCGAACAACTCAAAACGGGAAAAACTGTGGTGACTAAAATCAGCCTTTCACTATGCTTACCAAAAACGCCACTAACTTGAGTTGTTATAAGAGTGCATGTATTGGACGACTTGTAAATAATCACGGAACAGTGATTAGGGAGGGAGCTAAACATAATATAACAGCTACCAAAAATGTTTTTTTTAAGCATCAATCACTCGGTAGTCTTTATACCTCAATGACCATCCTTTTATCCTTGGGCCGTCTTGCTTTTCGAACAGGGTCGTCTCAATCTTTTTGGAGGCCCTGTTACACTCGTACTAAAACTATATATATATCGCCTTAAATTAATAATAAGCAAAATAAAATATAAAAATTCATATAATGTTAAAAATATTATAAATCAAAACAAAAAATATATTTAATATGACAAAGTGAGAATAATATCAAAGAGTCATTTTTGTTTTGATCGTCAAATTATGAAAGTAATTAGCCGTTTTTTTATTTTGAAAGGAATTATACAGCCGTTGGGCTATATAAATCCAGCCACAGTCGCAAATAAAAATGGGCCCCAAAATTTCGAGGGCCCTATTCAAAAACCAAGATTTAACATGCTAATCGACGTCCCTGTTTTCGAAAGATTGACAAGGCGATTCCAAATTTTACGTTTGGTGCCCAAGTAGACCCGATCATCCTCTAACGGTTAGCCTTTCTCTTGTTCCTGAGTTGAGTTTGTTAGCAGGCCTTTCAGCATCGAATACTCCTCGGCCCGTTTTTTCTCGACCCACTAGCCATTCGACGAACATTTTATCCTTTTATGAAAACTTTAACGTGATTACAAACATCCATTAGCTCAGTTAAATTGTTTATTAGGAACATATTTCTTGAATAATTATTTCTAAATTTAACTGCAAATTTAATTAAATCATAAATCCCATAAGTAGTTAATTATGTAAATAACAATCTTCTAACCCAAATAATGCAATTGAGGACTTCAATTTAAACTAAACCAGTGTTCGGCACCGTGCTTTGCGCGGTGACAAAGTTTGTTTCTTTAAAATCATGTTATAAAATTAAGATGAAACGTGATTCATGAATTTACATTTAATGAAATGCAAAATAAAATAATTAATATATTTCGTTTTAGGGTTTAGGGTTTTAGTGTACGGGTCACAAAAAGCAAACCTGTAGATTCACATTTCACTAGACCATATTCTCGTGGGGAAATTGGTCAAAATGAACATTTTATAGATTTTCTTGTGCATGGTGACCTCTCTCCTGATTTGACCTAAATTACCAAAATGTCCGTTTTTTTGACTAAAACCTCCGTTTTTTAACGGAGGTTTGACTTTTTCGATAATTTTGACCGAAAAAACGGGGGTTTGACCCCAACCTCCGTTAAAAAATGGAGGTTTATTTATTTATTTATTTTTTATTATTTTTAATCCGGAACTTTGACTTTTACCCTAAAAAACGGACGTTTGACCAAAACCTCCGTTTTTTAACGGAGGTTTGGTTTTTCCTTTTTTTTATAATTAAATTAATTCTGGAAATTTGACTTTTCTTGAAAAAACGGAGGTTTTTGACCAAAACCTCCGTTTTTTAACGGAGGTTTTTAAAAAAAATTATAATTTTCAGTGGGAAACCTCCGTTAATTACCACCTAAACCTCCGTTAATTACCATAAACCTCCGTTAATTTTTGATAAACATCCGTTAATTACCAGTTAATTATGGTCAACCTCCGTTAATTACCTGTTAATTATGGTCAAACCTCCGTTAAATTGCAGTTAATCACCATTAAACGTCCGTTAATTTATTGTCAATCCTCCGTTTGTCAGACAAATTTTATGTCTCACTTTATCAGACTAAATTTAATGTCTCAATTTACCTAACTTCTCATCACTTTATCTCACTTTATCAGAATAATTTAATGGGAAATTGGTCAAAATTTCTCACTTACAATTTGTTGTACACTATTTTTTTCAACAAGTACTTATATAAATAGTAATAACATTGTTTTTTTTCAACAACTACCATGCTTATATTCAGTAACTTTCATCAGAATTTTTTGTTTGCACTCCATCCACTGACATTGAAAGGAAATGTCAAAGATTTAATATAATTGTAAAATAATTTGAATTTTATACAACCAACAACCAAATTTTATTAAAAGCCACAATCTGATTCAATTGTAGACAACCATTTTCTTCAATCTTTCTTTTTTCTTGTATCTTTGATTTACATCATGACTTCTTCAAGTTCTTCAATTTATAAAATTAAGTTGCGTATTTCTGGTGGGGGTTCATGGCAAAAAATTAATCAAACATGAGAATATGTTACTGATCAACCGTCTCACCCGGTCAAGTTGCCAGCCAGAATGACGCTTTCGGATTTGCTTGTGTATGCATGCCATAAATGTGAAGTTGTCTATTCGGTTGGTATTACTACAATTGCGTACAAGTTAAAAAATGACGATCATATTTATCGTTTGGAAAACGATGATCAAGTTGCGGTCTTCTTTGAATGGGCTGCTAATTTAAATAAAGCGCCAACAATTTATGTCTATGATGTACCATATCATGGTAATGACGAAAGAGAAGAAGAAGGGGGAGAAGAAGGAGAAGAAGAAGAAGGAGGCGAAGAAGACGGAGAAGACGGAGAAAAAGGAGAAGAAGTAGAAGAAGAAGAAGAAGAAGAAGAAGAAGAAGAAGAAGAAGAATTGGACCCCGATTCATATGTTTTCTACCTGGGTATAACTGATAGTGTTGAAGAACCAACAACAAAAAGGAAATCAAAAAATTTAGTTGCCGGGAGTAACGATTATTTTGATATGCCTCCTATCCTTCCAATACCGGAAACCGTCATCATACCTAACTTATCTACACCTTACATTCGCAGCGAACGAGTTAAAGTGGGGATGTTATTTAAAACGAAAGATGAAATGAAATTGGCTCTTTCGAGAAAGTTCATTGATGAGGGTTTCGAATATAAAGTGCATAAATCTTCCAAATCCAGGTTTGAGGCGAAATGTTATGTTGGAAGTTGTAAATGGCGTATGACGGCTGCGAATGTCGGTTCCACGGAGATGTTTCATGTACTAAAGGTGGATGAAGTGCACACCTGCTCAAAGACTCAGTTGCATCGCAGGCACCGTCAAGCAACCGCAATGGTGTTGGGTAATTTAATTTTACCTAAAGTGCAGGATAGTGGGAGGAAACTCCGTGTAAAAGACATAATAAGCGATATAAAACATCAGTATAATATTAATATTTCTATTTGGCAAGCATATCGAGCGAAAGATTATGCAAATATGGTTGTACAAGGTGACCCGGGTGATTCGTTTAACCGACTACCTAAGTTTTTCTATAATTTAGAGCTCCGTAATCCTGGTACGGTGACAAGGATTGAGACAGATAGTCATGGACGGTTTGAGATGTGTTTCGCTGTTCTTGGTTGTGCGGTAAGTATAATTTTGACATTTTGAATATAATTTTTCATAACTATGTAGTTTAATTTTCTAACATGTGAACCACTTAAGTTTAAGATTGAGACGTTTGTATCTTATTTGCGTCGAGTTCTTATAATTGATTGTGCCCATTTGAAGGGCCCTTATTTGGGAACAATGTACTTAGCAGTTTCTATGGACGCAAATAACCAAATTGTGCCGGTCGCTTTCGGAGTGGGTAGATCCGAGAATGGAGAGGGGTGGACATGGTTTTTGTCCATGTTGAAGCAATGTATTGGAGAACTATCGGATTTGGTTTTCATATCAGATAGGCATGCTGCAATAAATCAAGGAATTACCACCGTTTTCCCAAGGGCACATCACGGGTTATGTTGTCGCCACCTGGAGATGAACACAAAAACCAAAGACCCCGGGATTAAGCATAAGAAGAATCTATATTGGAAGACCTGCCAAGCGTATACGTTTGACAATTTCGAAATGCGCATGTTAGCTCTACGAGCCGCTTTACCCCTAGGATGTACAGTGTTGGACCGGCTTAATCCAAAGAAATGGACAAGGGCACATTTCAAAGGAGAACGCTACAACATAATGACTTCCAACAGTGCCGAGTCGATCAATGCACTGTGCCGTTATGCTCGAAAGATGCCAATTTGTGGGCTTTTCGAGTACTTTCGAGACTTCCAACAAGAGTGGTATTCTAAACGCCGTACAAAAGGAGGTTAAAAACGTTTAAATTTTTTTATTTTATGTACTACTACTAATTTTGTGTACTACTACTGCTTTTGATGCAATCGATACTAACGAGATAAATATGTTTTTTAGAGACGATGACCAACGCTCTAACCCCGTAGGCGGAGAACAAAATTTATAAGAGAGCCTACAAAGCTGCATCGTGGACGGGACATGAAATTGGTCAGGGTTGCTATGAATTGCGTGATTATCGTAGAAACGAAACGTGTAATTACCATGGAGGTACTTGCACGTGCTTGAAATGGCAAAAATCCGGCTTACCTTTTATGTGTTGGTTAACTGTTTTTTGTGTAAAATAAAGTGAACATGATTATTATTGCAGTCGTTATGTTACATTAAAACATATATTTAATAAGAAGGCATGCACTTAATAAAAACAAACAACATCGAGAAATAACATCAAATAAGAACATGAAAAACAAACAACACCGAGAAATAAGAACAAACAAAATCCAGATATTTAGTAAGGATAGATATCCTGGCATTGGATGATCCACTTAGCCTTTTCGTTGATCTTGTCCTCCAGAACGTCGTATTCTTCTTTGATCTCTTTGACCTCATTCTCCTCTTGACTGATTTATTGTTGCAAGGCTGCAAGCTGGAATTTCTTCTCCATAATATTTGCCTCCTTTTCATTTTGTATAGCCCTGTTGTTGTTCCATTTCACACCAAGCGCCGTGATTTCCTCGTCCGCCTCCATAATGGCGGCCTTCAGTTTTCTCGGCATGAGTTGAGACGCCGGAGGGTTCCCCTCAGGGTTAGCAAACCTATCTGAATACATTGGTGGTGGATTGTATGGAGGTGTATTCATGTACTCAAAACATGCAACTTCCCAATCATCATTCTCCTCTTCGGTTATTGGACGGTCCGCGTTAGTTCTTCGAAAATTTGCCCATTCCTCTTCCGTTGATGGCAATTTCCAGCTACGCCTGTACGTTCCATCATTCAATGGTAATGGTTGGGAAATTGTTGTGCGAGAACTTCCAGCCTTGTTTGTTGTTTTCTTCTTTCCAGATCGGTTGTTTGCAGACATTGTGTTTTACAAAAGTATTAAAAGGTTTGAGAATCAATGATAGGAAGTTGTGTGTTACTACTTCAATACATATCACCTATATATAGTGGTGAAAAGGTTAAACCGGTAATTTTGAAATTCACTGGAAAAAGGTCGGATTGATTCGCCCGAAAAGGCTGACAGATTCGCCTGAAAAAGGCTGAAAAAGACCACCTAGCACTCCTGATAAAAGCTTCAAGATTCACTGGAAAAAGGCTGACAGATTCGCCTGAAAAAGCCCTTAAATCGTACTTTGCTTTATAATAAAACAGTTTGGTGAGACATAATTTCATTTCTCATTAAATCTAACGATTTATTTTGTGCTATTAATAAAGTCATAAAACATAATTTCTCATTAAAATACATAATTTCTAACAATTATTTGAAACACGCGTGAAGAGAAACATAAAGCCCAATAAAATACATCAATCTTGCACCATCCGAGGTTATGCTTGCAACATCCCTTCACCGAAGGTTATGCTTGCACCATCCCTTTCCAGATACACTTCAAGCGGGGTAGGTTCACACTGAAAATAATTAGTTATATCCCAAACAGAGTGGTCATCCACGAGTTCTTTCAATCCAGTGTCCAAGTCTGCTTCTGGTGGTTTGAAATACATTTTCATTCCAGCTCGTTCGTGTTCATCATAACCAAGTTGAGTCATTAATTGGTGCATGTGTTCTAGACAAATACACTGACCATCTACTAGGTCAACAAATATTTCCATGCCGTTCACATACGACCTACCGTGGGATGGTGTGAAAGTTCCGTTATGATGGACCTTCATAATAAATATTAGAGGACCGTCGTTTGTTGAAATATTCGTCATACGTAAATAAAAGTTAGAAAATTTTGAATATAGACAATTTAGTTATGGAAATTAAAAAGATTTACTAACACATAAGGTCTTCTATCCATTGCGGCAGCGGTTCAGATGTACTTCTAAGTCTCCAAAAACGTTGTATTTCAAAAGGCATCTTTGTAGGTAGGAAAAGTAGAAGTGAGGAAATGCTAGTTAGGAAGATGTGAATTACTACTTCATCATATCACCTATATATAGTCGTGAAAATGCCCATTTGAAGTCACGAGTGTGTATTTGGAGAAAATATTTTTAATACAAGACTGAAAAGGTCTGAAAAGGTCTGAAAATGTCTGAAAAGGCTGAAAATGTCTGAAAAGGTCTGAAAAGGTAAAACAAATTATAACAAAAAAAATACATTTTAAATTATAAATTATAAAATACATTTTTATACATTTTAATATCGTAAACAATACATCATTCCAAAATACGCAAATCCCAAAATACATTAGCCATATGGTAACGTATTTCTCTCGAAGTTCGAGTCATTGTATCAACGGATGGGATACGGCCATTCGCCAACAAAGATATCATTTCACACGCCAAAGGACCAGAATCGCCGAGAAATCCGTGTTGTGCTACGTTATTCGCCTGGATTAATGAGATGGACCCTACACGCTGAGCTCGACTTGTTTCACCAATAATTAGTAAAAACGCTTCTAGACGGACCCCAAAAGCACGCAGCCAGTGTCTCAATGGCCTTTTATAGGTTCCGCCGATGTTGGTGTCGAATATTGTGAGTTTCATTTCATCTAAGTCCAACTCGGCGACCACCCAATGTTCATTCAGGATACATATTGGCATTATGACCTGGAAAAAAAAACGTTAGATCTCAAAATATTGTGAATTTGATTGATGACTATTAATAAATAAATAAAAGTTAATTTAGTTTCAATACCTCATGGATTGATGCCCATGCTGCCATCCTGATGTTGCCATTGAACCATCAGCCTGTGGAATGGCTGAACCGACCTCACTTTCACACAACTTCTGAAAGAAGTCGGCAGACATAATCATCCATCTAGTGCAATCATTTCGGCCTGACTGCATCATTTTCGCCCACGCGTCTACATGCTATTAATAAAAAATAAAGTATTAGACATGAACTACATATTACAACCAAATTTATAATTACAACTATAAAACTAACTGAGTGTAAGTACGTCCCAATTCCTTCCTCTCCCAGTAATGTACACCACCATGTCGGAGTGAGTTCCATCGTTATCAACGTAATCATGCATTTTTCTGGCAACCCTTCCGACCTGTATACTCTCAGGACCTCCGGCTCAGTACTGGTCTGAAGATTTTGAACTTGGGTTCGACCTCTAGCATTGCCTCTACCTGTAGGTGCACCTCTAGCATTGCCTCTACCTCTAGGTGCACCTCTATTTCCTCTAACTCTAGCGGGAGGAGTAGTGGTAGGCGGTAGTGCTGTATAAGGTTCTACTATACATCGCACCCCTCCAACTTCGCGGTGCGGCCTGCCCTGTATCTCCAGAGGAGGTCGAATCTGAGCCGGAGTCTGAAACATGTCTGGGCCAGACATGAAAGGCATGCCATGCGACATGGATGAGCTAGGCATGCCATGCGGCATGGATGAGCTAGATGGATGAACCGGATGCGTAATGTAATCGAGATATATTGTCAATATATAGAGTTTCATACGAATAACGCAAATGAATTGTATAAGTTACCATATGGGACGACTGTGTCATGGAAAACGGAAATTGGGAGCTTGAAGGCGTGTCCGCCGCAACCAGCAAATCAAGGAAGCTGGTTTCCCTGTGTGGTGCATGTGGCGCGTCGTATGTTGGCATCTAGGCACGAATATAAATAGTTAACCAATTTGTATATATTGTAAATAAAATATAAATACTAAAATAATGTATTATTAAAAGTACTTGCCTGTGTACGATCACCATATGACGTGAAACGGTCATCAACCGACTGCCTCCAATTTCGAAGATCATCCAGGGATGTTTGATGAGTTCCCACGAATACGCTCAAGCTCGGAAATACGATGAATCTGAGGCAGGTACGGTGTCAACCCATCCCATGATGTTTGATGAAGTTGCTGAACACGCTCAACTTCCACCAACCTCTCGAGATACTGGGAATAAGGGTCCTGATGATGGGATTCCTGGGCTTGAGATCCCTGGCTCTGATGACCATGATGATGGGATCCCTGGGCTTGAGATCCCTGGCTCTCATAAACCGAATGATGGGATCCATGGGTCGGAGATCCCTGGCCCTGATAACCCAAATGATGGGATCCATGGGGGTGAGATCCCTGGCCCTGATAAGCGGAATGATGGGATCCATGGACCTGAGATCCCTGGCCCTGATAACCCGAATGATGGGATCCCTGCTGCTGAAATCCCGCCCCCAAAAAAATGAGGTTATCGACATACCACTGGGATGCAACCTCCACAGGCTCTGGTTGGAGGTTGTAGAGTGGTTGCATATCCGCCTCCTAACATATTTAAATAAAATGATGTTACAATAAGAAAAAGTTTAAAAAATAATTCATTTTCAAAAAATCAATTACAACACTTATTACAATATATTTTCCATATTTAATCGTTCTAAAATATATTATCTGTATTTTATAACGAATATGGATAAAGAAACAGTTAGTTTGATAAGTTATTTTATGCTCGAACTTTAAATATTTATTAAACTAAAAAGTTAATATGTACTATATATATATATCATAAAAATATAAACATTTTTGTGTCTTAGATATCGTATATATAAAAATATTTGAAAACATACCGTCGACGCATTAATGATCCTCATGACGTGGCTACGTTTTAACAATTTTGTTACCCGGGTCCAACGAACTGCCCTCGGGTACGTGTTAATACTTTTAATGAAGTACCTACTGCAATATGGAAACGTTTCTACAATCCATATATGCGAATTACAATGGCAACAATAATTAAATGACAATAATTAAATTTGAAATACATGTAAATTGTATAAAGATTTAAATGAGAAAAATTTAGCTAACCTTCAACGCAAATAAGAATCCCATAATCGTCAATTTTTTATTTGACGATGTGCGTCCTCCTTTATTTAGACAATTATACATATGACTTATTGTAAAATTCCAAATAACAGACCCCCATTGAAAATTGTTCCAAAAATCCATATTTTCTATCGCCATCAACACATATTTAGACATTTTGTTTGGTTTATGGCGACCAAGAAAGAACATATCAACAACAAGCATCAAACACACCCGGACGACATCGTTGTCATCCATACCGTCACCCTCTTCAATAGCACAAAAAGCATCCCACACCTGCTCCAACTTAGGTGTATCATCACCAAAAAACCTACTAACGAAACCATCCCTAACCGAAGGTTCAATCGTAGTCATTCCAAAACGAAGGCCCGTCACCAAACTAAACTCCTCCCGACCAAAATGAAGCTGATGCGGTCCTATCTGGAAATACAACTCTTGCTCACTTGCACCATCGGGGTATGACTGATTCTGGAAAAATGTATACAATAACACCGGATCCGCAGTAGTGTCAAATAGATCCAACCACGAACCAAAACATGTATTTCTAAATATAATCGTTCTTTCATGGTTTAACTTCTCCTTAATTTCCATCATCAGTGATACTCTTGCTTTCACAGTAATCGAAGGTACAGTATCGTCATTGGCCTGCATAAATATTATTATAAATCTAATTAATACAATTTGATTTGTAACTTAAAAATTAAGTTTCTATTTTTATAAATTATATCGTTATAATCGTGTCATCAATATAATCGTGTCATCAATATCTTCAAAATGAGTTTACAATTTTAAGAGGTACAAAATTACATGCATGAGATACAATTTTTACAAATTATACCATTATAATCGTGTCGTTAATACCTTCAAAACGTAACGATTTATTTTTAAAATATATACATTTTATGCCCTATTGATTAACGTTTCATTTTAAATTTCATTTTAGTTTTTAAATTTCATTCATATCTTTTTTTATGCCCTATTAATATATACCTTTTTTTAACGTTTCATTTTAGTTTTTAAATTTCATTCATATCTTTTAATATTTTGTTTTTTATTTTACACCCTATTGATTAACATAAATAATTGTATACCAACAAAATTACTATGTTTTTTAAGTATAATCTCTTATCAATCAAGTATAATTTTTTTAAAGTTATAGTAAGTTAATTAATTTTCAAACAAATAAATGTATACCAACAAAAATTAATATCACATATTCAAACACATATTCAAACAAATAAATATCACATATCACAAATAAATATCTTGAAGAACATATTCAAAAAAATATTGAAACAAATTTTTTTGAATAACATATTCAAACATATTAAAGTCACGGTAGAACACATGAAAGAACAAATATTAAGAACATATTCAAACATGCCGTTCACATGAGCTAGATGAGATATTAAGAACAAATATTAAGTAAAACTACTATACATGAAACACATAAATAATAAACTAACCATTTCGTAAACGTGTGTAATTTCCCGGTGCCAAAAACACGTGGTGGTCCTCAAACGTGACAAAGATGAGATTGAAGTGGTCCTCAAACGTGACAAAGATGAGATTGAAGGTGGTCCTCAAATCTTTTAATATTATTGTTTGTAAATTCAAAGAGGAGAAAGAAATGGAGTAAAAATGGTGGTGGGGTAAAAGGAAAGAAAGAAGATAGCAAAGTGTTTGTAAAAGAAGGAAGAAAAGAAGAAAAAAGGGGATGAAGAAAGAAAGAGGTGTAGGCGGCTGAGAAAGAGGTAAAACAAATTTAGGGTTTTCCACCGAAAATTATAAAAAAAAACTTAAAAACCTCCGTTAAAAAACGGAGGTTTCGGTCAAACCTCCGTTTTTTTGGTCAAACCTCCGTTTTTTCATGAAAAGTCAAATTTCCGGAATTAATTTAATAAAAAAAAAAGGAAAAACCAAACCTCCGTTAAAAAACGGAGGTTTTGGTCAAACGTCCATTTTTTAGGGTAAAAGTCAAAGTTCCGGATTAAAAATAATAAAAAAAATAAAAATAAATAAACCTCCGTTTTTTAACGGAGGTTGGGGTCAAACCTCCGTTTTTTCGGTCAAAATATCGAAAAAGTCAAACCTACGTTAAAAAACGGAGGTTTTAGTCAAAAAAAAAAGGGACATTTTGGTTATTTAGGTCAAATCATGAGAGAGATCGTCACCATGCACAAGAAAATCTATAAAATGTTCATTTTGACCAATTTCCCTATTCTCGTCAATGTGGACAACCAAATCCAACATCAATAGAATAATTATGAATACTCAAATCTCACGACACCAGAAAAATCACCCATAGTATGTTAAATTTGTTTTTAAAAATGAACTTTACATGGTATTTTAAAAACTGTGTTTTGGACTATAATTTTAATTACCATATAGCTAATTTTGATTCAAAGTCTGGTTATAGATTTCAAAACATCCATTACTCCTTTATATATCTTTCATCTTCTTCCAAATTATTATCTTTCTACCAATGTGGTATGATGGAACTCAACATTGTTTCAAGTTCAAGATGATTAATATTTTGTGAAAGAAACAAATTGTTTTCAACTTTGTGTTTTACATTGTTAAAAATTTTCTACTCTTCACCAATGTTGGACTACTAACCATGGTTAGACTTTAGAGATTTTAAGAGGGTCATCCAAAATAAGACAACCCGGTGAGGCAAACTCAATGAATTGATACAAAGACATCCAATCAATCTTTCTTATACACTTCACATTGTTCAAAATTTTGTACTCTTCACCAATGTGGGACTACTAAAAATTAACCACAAATAACCATTAGAGAATATTCACTTCTCATGATGTCACTTTAATACCCCAAGGTTGTTCCTTTAATATATACTAGTCGTGTACCCGCGCAATGCAGCGGGATATGAAATTTCATTATACATCAAAAATTAAAAACAAACAGGTCTACAACTCAACAACTTTACAATGCAAGATAAAAGAATAGATCGAAATGCTTGAATCATTATGCAACTTGAACCTACTGCCTATTAAACATGCACCACAATTATCTGAGTTGTTCATAGTTTTAAGGCTTTCTAATGAACTAAACGATCACCATGCAAATTTTTGTTGGTACAAATATAACTATACAGCAACAAATACAATGTGTACAATATAGCTAAAAGTCTAAATTAATTAATATATATATATAATACGGGTACGGGGCGCAGCAGGGAGTAACATACCCAGCCCGGCCCATCACCGGTTTGAGCCAAACGGCAGCGGAAATCCACGTCCCTGACCGAAAATTGTTGATAAAGATTGTTGATAAATAGCACGTTCAAAAACAGGTAAAATCAAAACCAAAAAAAAAGATTAAAAAAGTGGAACTTTGAAACAACTAATGGTTGTAGTTCTCTTTGGCCTTTGATCGAACAAATCATTTGCATTAGACCTGGATAAAAATCAACTACAAAGGTAGACAAAACGTGACTGAAAACAATAGGAGATACCTTAAGGTTTATAAGCGATAGATGTCGTTTGACAAATGAAAAGTGTGTACTCATCGAAGGGATTTCGAAGCAGCAGTCATCTCATTCCGTTCCTAATCAAGGGGTTGAAACGTAAGTGTTGTAGATCGAAGAATAGAGCAAAGATTCAAAATCGATTAGTCGAAGACAAGAAAGTAGCCATCTGATTCGTCAACGGATACATGTACCGATATACGAAGGAGATTCAAATGAAAAAAAAACAGTCAATTGAACCTGTTAAATGAAAATCAACTTTCTTCAAAATAAATAAATGAAATCGAACAGCTCTGTTGAAAGATTAACCAGTCAGTTTGCAATGAAAAACCCGATACAAATGTTCAAATCACACAACTAAAGATAGAAAATCTCATCACTCTTAATGAACAGATGGAGTTGAAGTAAGAAATCAAAATTACATGTGATGGAGTAACATCATTTAGAAGAAGCAAAGAGGAAATAATAATTACCTGAGTAACCGCATTCAGGAGAAGAAAGAGGAAGCATAAGAACTTTATGATGATAAGCCTCAAGAACACAATTGGGTTTTATCTTATCGTCCCAAGTTGGCAATTGGCGCACAAAAAGGAATTTCATGTTGTTTAAACTTTAAATATCAAAAATTTAGGGATAGAGATTAGGGGAGAGATTGTAGGAAGCAGATGAACGGACTGGACGTCGTTTGTGGTTTAGATGGTTGTACACATGTAATGGTAACTTGTAAATTGAAAGTTTAAGTAATTTAGCATCAATAAGCGGTACCAAATGCTTTAAAACTTGTTTTTAAGAGTTTTTTCCAAATGCTTTATAATATAGTATAGATAAAGATAAAGATCGGGGACTTTTACTATTGGGTCATACAACAAAATAAGAAAGCAACCCAAGGAAGGTTTCGGCTCAAATAACAATAGCCCAATAAACCCGGGTTACGACCCATCACACCACCACTTTTTTTTGGTTTGATTTTCTTCACTTGTTTTGAGTAAAAAAATTAATATATTTAGGGTCTGGTTATTAACAGCTTAATGAGCGTAATGGCACACGTAGCTTATTCGGTCGGTCATCTATTCATGATTGTTTGGTGGTGACTTAATGATATAGAAAGTGGCTTATTCGATAAGTTTATTGGGGAAGTTTCAGAAAGTCAAGTTTATTAGAAACCTTCCCCTCCCAATAAAAACACATGCTTCTTCCAAATATGAAAAAGCTATATCAATCTATACAACTAGATTAATCCACATAATCAACTTTATCCATACAGGACCTGATGGAAAACAAACCAGACAACACCTTAGTACTAATATTTGAATGAAACACGACATTTAATATTGATTAAACATCTCGAACTTAAGACTTTACTAGAGCCCTTGTGAACCGTCGATACAGTGGATTTCCACTCAATCTTTTACAACACATGGAAATAATTGGTCGTTAAAACTCTAAGCCATTCAAAAGAGAATCAAAGGATGAATCAAGCAAAAAAATCATCAAGATTTTTTACAAAAGGCAGTTAACACACTCACACATCCTTTCCCGGGGTATCCGGGCTCCCGCTTAAGGGTGCCACCCGACTAATCATCAAGATTGGTTTAGTATTTACCTCAAATCGTCATTTCTTTCTCGAACAAGCCAGGATTTTCACAGCTGATATCTTTCTCGTTTCTCCATCGCTTCTCGAAAAACCAACGGCATTTTGTTTCAAATTTCATAAGAAATGACGCAAAACAAATAAAAGTTTGTTGTCTCAAATTAATGATTATGGCGTATCATTCTTGTCCATCAATGAATATGCATAATCAGATTGATTATAAATATAAATTAAATAAATTTAAAATAAATAAAAATCATGTGTGTTAATTTGTTGGGACAAAGATAATAAGACGTAAAATTTTGGGATAGATGATTTTTATCAAAAACGAGACCAATTGGGCCTGAACCGGTGGTGTTGAATACGGATTTTAACCAAAACTTTGATAAATTGGCAAAACACGCCCTCCTACATTGGGTAACGCTTGAATGGGCTCCTAAAAAGGACATTTGTAGGGTTTAGTATCTATGGTTCATTTTCTTTTTTTTATTTAGACGATGACTACGAAAAAGGAGGTGTTATGAAAATTGTTTAACATTGTGTTCTCAAATTTGATAAAGAAAACAAAAAAAAATGAAAAAAATAATATATTTGTGTTTTTGAAAGAGAATGAAAAGGAAGAAAATGGAAGAAAAGAAACTAAATTTTTATGTTTTTTGAGCAAGATAGATAACGAGTTATAATTGACAGGTAGTCAGGTAGATACATAATTTCGTAAACATTTATAATTGTTATTGTTTATTTTTTTTTCCTTTCCTTCTATTGCTCACCAATTCGGGAGAAAAGTTCTTAGAAAAAAATCTAATATTATTTTTTTTTCTTTTCTTTCTCTCAAAAATCTGGAGAGCACATCCTTTTCCCCTATGTTTTTCTTCCTTTTTTCTTTATTTACTTCAAAAGAAAACTTGAGAACATAACGTAAATAACTGGTGTTTGTTGAAATAAAAATAAGTTATGAATTATAGTAATCATTTTATTGATAATGTAATAGAAACAACTCGGTATTAAAGAATATATTTTCTTATGCAGTAAACAAACATAATTTTGACTCTCTTCGACTCTCCGTACATTTATTATCATATACCAAACAAAACGTATAAAAGAAGCGAAGAAAATATTATTTAGACATGCTTGCCTTTTTATTATTTTTTAAGAATTGATCATATAATTTGATATGTATGGGATACTTTTAATGTTTAATTTTCGCTCAAAAGATACTGAAAAACATTTTCACAAGTTTGGTTAGAAGAAAAGCGTCAATAGAATTAGGAGGTAGAGAAAGTAGATCAGTTTTTAGTTGATTTGGCTATAAAAATTATGGGTAGCAGAAAATGATCCAACCCGTCAATCCAACCCGAACCCAACCCATTAGTAGCAGGTTGGGTTGAGATTATCAACCCGTTTAACTCAAATGGATCAACCCGTCTAACCCATTAATAAATGGGTTGGCTTGGGTTGAAATTTCTGACATATTTTCAACTTATTTACAACTTGTTTGTAACCCATTAGTAACTTGTTTACAACTCATTAGTAACATATTTACAACCCACTAATAACCTGATTTTAGCCCACTTAATATATTTTATTTTATTTTTAAGATATAATTTTTTAATTTTAGTGTTATAGAAAGTGAATCTAAATAGGAAAACCCTAGATTCATTTAGATTTTAGAACGTCTCCATCAAAAGAAGAAAAAACCCTAGTTTGCTCTCTCTCGTCTTCCTCCGGCGTCTCTGCTCTCGTCTTCCTCCGGCGACTGTCGTCTCTTTCTCTCGCCAACACCATCTCTTCTCTTTCTCTCGCCGGCATCATCTCTTGGTCTCGTTACTCTCGTCGGCTCGTTGTCTCGTTCTGTCATTCATCTCAACAGTACCACCCACGTCGACGGCGAGAATATTGTCGGCCTACTTAGTTTCAACAGTACCACGTGGTCCAACAGTAAGTTACATATTGTTTAATGTTTACTTTCATTCTTTCAATAGTAAGTTACATATTTTTTACTTTCATTCTTTCAACAGTAAGTTACATATTTTTTACTTTTATTCTTTCAACAGTAAGTTACTAAGTTTGCTAAATTTGCAAGTTGTTTGCTATTTATTTCATATTGTAATATTGTTTACAATTTTACATGTTGTTTGCTAATTTGTTTAATAACTATCATGCATGTTTCAACAGTAAGTTACTAAGTTGAATATATATATATATATATATATATATATGTGGTTGATGTATTATTATAACTTTGAACAATTTATTTGCATTTGTTTTATTGGAACTGTGAGGTTGTGGACTTTGAACGATTTATTTGTTTTGTTTTATGCATTGTAAAATTAAATGGGTCAACCCAGATTGAACCCATTTATTTTACAGGTTGGATTGAAATTTTGTAAACAGGTCGAACCCAGGTTGAACCCATAGTTGTAGATTGAGTTGGGTTGAAAATCTCAACTCATTTAATTAAATGGGTTGGATTGGGTTGAGATCTTCGACCTGTTTAATAAATGGGTTGAATCCGAACCCAACCCAGTCCGACCAATTGCCACCCCTAATAAAAATACATCAAAATCTAAAAAATTATTGATTGATAATTACAAATTAAAGTAGATAAAAGACCAAAGAAGGTGACCTAAAATAATTAGTGTCTTCAATCAAAACGTGTTTGTACATTATCACAATAAATTTCACTTAAAAAGAGAAGTTTCATATACAAAATGTGTTGTAAATGTTTTTAGCAAGTTTCCTTATAAGATAAAGGTCAAATGATTAGGGAAAAAAAAAGAAATGTATTGTTTATTTGTGGTTCAATGAGTTTAATGGTATGTGTAGCTTTTTTTTTACTTAGTCATATATGTGTTTTTTATGACTTGATAATTAAGGCAAGCTTAATTATTCATCCAAAAAATGATAGTTATATGGACGTAAAATATTTATTCCACATATGCCCTTCCTCCTTTCTCACATTACTTGATTTATCGTGTCTCCTATTCAATTGCAACCGGTTTTCTCCCATCGTGCAACTGATGTTGCTCAGTGCTCGGTTACTATCACCCCTCTATGCACCTCATCATGATGTTTTCTAGGAGTTGTTTCACACAAACACACATACAAATATATATACAAAAGGTTAAATATCGTGAAAAGGAATAAAGAAAAGGTTCACATGAGAATTCATTGAAAAAAACCAGGAAAAAAAAGAATATATTTGAAGATACAAATGTGAATTGACGTTACAGATTATTCATATCGTTCACATATGCAATTTCGATTTTTTCCCCAATAATTCACATATAAACCTTCATTTTTTTACATTCTCGTTATATTTATAAAACTATATATATATGTATATATATATATAATTAGTTGTGCTACCTATAATTTTTTGTAAGATTATGATTGGATAATATTGTTCTTCTCACCAAATTGTATGCACTTGTAGCCAAAAATATATTATTTATAAATGGTAATATGAGATATAATGGTATTTTTCAATTTGTATATAGTTTTTAGGAATGATTTTAGTTTAAGAATTTGACCAACTTTTAGTTATGGCTTCATTTAACATCTCAATTTATCTACTAGATTATTGAATTTGGTACATGTCATGTCATCGTCACATTGCTAGTTTGCTTATTCTTTATGTTATATTTTTTTATTCATATATTTATTTGTAAATCACGTTTGGTTCCTATTGTTTTTGCTCACTATCAATTTTGGTTTATATTCAAAACTAATTATATTATTAGTAATTATATGTTTGTCATTTTATTTCGTTTTTGATCCATTTGATTAACTTTGATACACAAACATAATTAACTTAACAGTATTGTAGATTTTTTTTAATTATTTTCTTTAATTTTACATTAAAAATATAAAATATAATTATTATTAATTGATTAATAATAATAATAATATATAAATTAGTGGCTGCCTACACCTCCCCCACCCTCACCATCACTATTACGCTTCCCCCTTTCTTTTTTCACTCCTCTTTTCATTTTCATCTTCATCAAAACTAACTAGCTCTTTATTTTGGTTGGTTGGGGCACTGGGTGGCCGGAGGTGGTTGACGGTTGACATAGGGTGTGGGATGGATTTTTTTCTTCTTAATTTTTGATTTGTGAACTGATTTGTTTATTGTTGGAGAACAGGGTTAGGGTGTGTGGGTCATCCATATGGTTTTGTGTCATCTTCGGCAAGATTCCTTCCAACCCATTTAGGGGTTGTTCTTTTACCTCTTAACAGTTTCATTGATAGACAGCCTCTTAATTGCTAAGAGGGGGGTTGAATCTTGTTTGGCAAAAAGATGTCTCTTAATGGTTCTAAAAACTATTCTAAATGATTTTGTATCTTGGACTCCCTTAAATATTGAGCTCCCTAACTTCATTCTGAAAATTATATTTCATGTTGCACTATATCATAATAGTTTTTTAATCATTCTGACCACTTAACCATCATGTACCAAACTATTCAGTAACTGTCAAACAACCCTTTAGAGATCCCTTTATCTTTTCTCCACCTCTCTCGTAGCACAAAGGATTTGTATAATTTGGGCTACGACGCCAATGACGATTTGAGCAACGAATTTTGTTTCTTTCTCCTAACCTTCTGTTTCCATTTCCAAATGGGTTTTGAATTTTTAAGGATTCTACTGATGGTGGTGGTTCTAGATGGTTTGGTGTGTGTGTGTGTATGTGTGCGCGTGCGTGTGTGTGTGCGCGCGTGCGTGAGAGAGAGAGAGAGAGAGAGATTTACATGAATTTTGATTTTTTGAGTTTTTAGATCCGTGTTTAGCAATGAGTTCAACAAATCAGGTTTTCAGTTTCCAATCCAAGTTTGGTTTTCGAGTATGTTTCAAAGGCAGATCTTGTCTTTTTAGTTTAGTTCATAAGGAGGTCTGATGAAGGATCTGAATCCTGGTTTTAGGTTCTGATTTATAGAGTGTTCTTGTATAAATCTGATTCTTACGATTTTTTTTGGATCTTTTTTTATGAACGTTCTTGATTTAGATTCAAATCCAGGTTTTTGAGTTTTAAATACTCATGCAATATTTGGGGGGGGGGGGACCGATGGGTGCAGACTGCAGATGATGTGGGTGCGATAGTGTGTATGAATGTTTTTGAAGATAGAGGTGACAATAAAGAAGAAACATATAAAAAGGCACATGATGAGCTAAGAGAGCCAACTCTAAAGATGTAAACGAGGGGGGCTATATTGGGCTGAAAAACACAATAAATGAACCACCAATGAGCTTTATGAATTGTAAGGACTAAAGCCAAAAGACACTTATAAATTAGGGACCAAAAATGTAATGCACTTCATATATTAAATTATTAATTAGACAGTCATTTTCACACACCACTAGTCATAACTTATCTAATTTAAACCATTTGATCAACAAAGACTACAAACAGGACTCTATCTTAATTCATATGAATGACTTAGGAGTTGTTTATCAAATAGTTACCCGTTGAATATTTATCGGTAAAATTTAACATTATTATTACTTATCGGATAAGATTTTAGTCCAAAAAAAAGGCATCATCTGCAACAATTTATCCGTTAAGTGTTTATCGAGGTAAGAGTTATCATCCCTCACATACCGGATAATACTCTTGGTCTTAGTCTCGTTTTTACTGGGTAAAATTATTGGTACTTACCATATTCATCCGGTAAAGTAATGTGACTTAATAAACGGTTACCCGAGTAAAAGTTTGGTAAACGACCCCTTAATTAGAAGAAAAAAACGACTTTAAAGATTAATACAAGTTCCTAAAAACACGTCAAAATCTCAAAAATTATATATTGATGATTAAAAAAACACAAAGACAGAATATGGCAACCAAAAGGAATCTTTGTCCCCTATCAATGTGTTTATACACATTATTAAAACAAGATTTTTAACAATAATGATTTGATTGTTAACTAATAATTCCAAAGTTGGTACATCAATTTTTTGTGTTTTTGTTAGTGGCTGGGTCGTAAGATAGATGAATTAAATCGTTGTTATTTTATTTTATTTTATTTATTTTTGAGTTACTAGTTTATTTATTTACTTTTTATCAACATAATTTTAAATACTTAATAAAATTACAATTCTATTTTTATTTTTGAATCGGAGGACATAAATATATAACGAACACACGTACCGTACCATCGGTGTGGGCAGGGGTAGGTAGCTCTGTGATAAATATTCACTATCAAGTCGATCTCAGTCGACCGCCATAGATTCCGATTCTGCAGCCACCTCCACACACTGCTTTTAGAAGCGAAGGTGTGCGTGTCAACAATGGAAGACCATGCAGATGCACCGCTTCTTACCTCTAAAAATGTCTCAAACAACCTTCACTTTCGCAACAACAATGTCATCCAACCAGATAGCCCTCCGATCACCGGAGCAAAGGACTTCTTTCTTCAATTCGGAATCGAATCAAAAAAGCTCTGGTATCTCGCCGGTCCCGCCATTTTCACCTCCGTCTGCCGATACTCCCTTGGCGCCGTCACTCAAACGTTCGCCGGTCACGTCGGAACCCTAGATCTCGCAGCATTCTCCGTCGAGAATTCCGTCATTGCTGGTTTCTCTTTGGGAATCATGGTTCGTATTTCGTTAATCTCTTCATCTCCTATACTTTATGTCAGATCCAAAACGGTTTCTAGAAATTTCTGAAAAATGAATCAAACATTTTGTTGATTTGAGATCAAATTCCTCCCAATTACTTTACCAATTCTACTTCTACTCTACAAATTAAAACAAAACGTAGTTTCATCGATTGTGTTTATTGATTTTATATTGAAATTGAATACGAAATCCACAGCTTGGAATGGGAAGTGCGTTGGAGACTCTGTGTGGGCAAGCATATGGAGCAGGTCAAGTGGATATGTTAGGTGTATATATGCAAAGATCTTGGATTATCCTTTTGGTTACGGCTCTGTTGATGTTATCACTTTACATCTTCGCGACTCCATTGTTGTTGTTAATCGGACAAACAGAAGATATTGCACACGCAGCAGGGAAGATGGCGTTATGGATGATCCCTCAGCTATTCGCTTACGCCTTAAATTATCCGATCGCAAAGTTTCTTCAGGCGCAGAGTAAAATAATGGTGATGGCTTACATAGCTGCAACGGCTTTGGTGCTGCATACTCTGTTTAGTTGGCTTTTGATGTTGAAATTGGGGTGGGGGCTTCTCGGAGGGGCGGTGGTGCTGAACCTGTCGTGGTGGTTCATAGTGGTGGCTCAGCTCATCTATATTCTCAGCGGCTCATGTGGTCGAGCATGGTCTGGGTTTAGCTGGGCCGCTTTCAGTAATCTTTGGAGCTTTGTGAAGCTATCCTTCGCGTCAGCCATCATGCTTTGGTAAGACCAACTAAATTTCATGTCAATTGATTATTTCGGATCAAATTTACTTTTTAGCCAATTTATTAATCAAATCCAATTTTCAGATAGATTCAACGTATGATTTTTAGATTAATTTTTTTTTTAACATGAAAATAGGTTTTATGTAAATACGTAAGACATATAGATAAACTCTAACTAAAATGACAATCAGGTTCCAAAATAACTAAAAAGTAATTTGGTTAGAAAATTGGTTATTTTAATTGATTTCTCGATTCCATTTCTCAAATGTAATATTTTTGTAGAAGAGGTTTCAAATGTAACATATCTGATATTCCATTTGTATAATTAATGCAACTCAATCAATTAGATGTTTATGGAAATGATGAAATTCATTTGTTATGATTTAAGTATTTATTAATTATGATCAACGTTTTATATTAAAATATTTATGAAACCAGATATTCATGATTGAAAATGTGCTATGATGGTTGTATAAATAAGATATATTATATAATATACCATCTCTATTTTTCTATGTCTAATCAATCATTTAAAATATATTATTATTGTTAAAGATTTAAATAAATGTTTGTAATATAATTCAGCTTAAATTTATTTACATACAAGTTGTGTCAAAATAAAATAAAATTTAAAGATTCTTGTTTAAAAAATAAAATTTTAAAATATTCTGAAAATTAAAATAAAACCGGCATTATTGTTTTCCTTTTTCATATGTTGAGAAATATAAAAAAAGTTAAATAATTATTTGTTGAAGATTGGTTTAAAATAAGAATGGAAACAAATTTTGTATTTTAAAAAAAAATTCGTACAATCTCCAATTTATTTATTTATTTATTCATCATCATATTCATATCATTAGTAACGTTTATCTTTAACAAGGTTGAATGGTGATGTAACTTTTTCTAATTTATTTATTTATCATAAAAAAATCAAAAGTAAAAAATTTATTAAAGAAAACAAAGTTACAATAAAGTTGTAACAAATCAACTTTACTTTTGATCGCTCCTTTTTTCTAAAGAAACATGAATTTGATCGTTTTATTTTTAATAATTAGTTTATGAAAATAAAGTTGGTTATATGTTTTATTATTTAATTATCATATGAACAAAATCGTCAACCTATAATTAATTTAATTTAGATATATGGTGTAGTTTGGAAACATGGTATTTTATGGCACTGGTACTTTTTGCTGGATATCTAAAGAACGCCGAAGTTGCCGTGGATGCACTCTCCATATGGTCAGTAATATTTCTTACCCATTTACTGCCGCATAAGTTGGTATTTAAGCATCTCCATTTTTTTTAATAAAGAACATGAAATTTTTATTTCAACAAAAAAAATTTATATTTTTCTATAAAACAGAAAAGACAATGAAATTTGTTGGAGTTAAAATTAAACTCTTTTTAAAGATTTTAAATCTTGTTACTTTATTTTAAAGAAATTATAAATATAATATTAAAGATGTTTTACTCGTTTAAATTGCTTGTATAATATAACATAATTCGTTTATTTGATTATAAATATTACTTGTTTATGCTAAATCAATATTGTGTTTAATCGTCAAAGTCGTATTTTTTAGACGTAAGTAATTATTCATTCTCTATAACATTTATTTAAAAATATGATACCTATTTACCCACCGTTTATAGGTTTAACATATTTTGTTTTTATTGTATAATATTTTTTTTCGCAAGAGATCCATAATTAATGATATTAGAATATAAATCATAAATAAGAACTTTAAACGATGTGGACAAACTAAAAGGGCGTTTTCGGAAATACGTCATTTTCATACTATACTATTATTTCCCAGGTGTCACCTGACATAAACATTTAAAAGACATCATGATAACCTTAGTCAAACATTTATAAGACACCAAGGGGTTGTTTGGTAGATGCTGGATGATATAGAGTTGGATGATACAGAGGTCTGGATGGTATAGAGGCTTTGTATGATATAGTGCAGAATGAAAAATGGTTGTTTGATAGTTGTTCTGAATGGACAGTTTAAATAAGAACAAATTATCATTTTAATCCTAGCATCAAATTTGAACTTTACATCAAATCCTATGAATTTTTTTTTTGATTTTGGAGTTTATAAATCATAAATCAAACCATCAAAAATCGAAACCCACTATACATCATAAACAAAGTATACATCAGAAATCAAAACTCATCAAAAATCTGAACTTTATCAACAAACCCATAAAAAATCTGAACTTTATCAAGAAACCCATCAAAAATCTGAACTTTATCAAGAAACTAGCATCAAGAAACAGTAACATCATAAACAAATATACATCAGAAACCGAAACCCACTGTGGATCGTGGGATTTTGAACAAGAAATAGAAGAAAAAAACCATACCTAAAATGGACAGCAGCGTCATGGGAAGGCACAACAACCGGCGGACGGTGGACGGCACGGCAGCCGCCGGTCGAAGGGGCGGCAGCACAGCAGTCGGTTGTGGAAGGCACAACAGCGATGGAGAGATATCAGGAAGGGAGAAGAAAACATGAAGTGAAGGAGGAGATGGATGAACAAACAAGGGTATTTTGGGGAAAAGGAGGGGTCTGAATCATATCTCAAGGAGTTAGGGCATGCATCCTTCAGATCCATTTGTTCCACTTCAGAGTCCAATTTGTTTTTGCCAAACAACCCCTAGCCTCTACACGATTCAGACATGCCTCTGAATGGTCCCATTCAGACCTAAACAAACAACCCCTAAGATAAATATTTATCATCCACTTCCTCATAAGTTGGTATTTAAGAGCATTTATATCCGTACATATATTTGTTGCAGAAGGACAAGGATAACAAAATAATTTATGATATATATTAAACCGTATTAGAAAAATTAAAAATATTTGATGGGTTTAGGTCAATGACAATAATATTGCACAAGAAGGGTAAGTTTAAAAAAATGGAGGATGTGAAAAAGATCTTAGTCATCAAATGATATTTTTAGTGATCAGGATCTAAAAATGTTATAAAACACCCTCATCAATTTTATTAGGTTATTTAAATTAGTCATTAAATTTGAATTTATTTTTATAATTATCTTAATTAGTAAAAAAAATTCGAAAATAAAATTCCTAAGCTATTGGTTGAGATTGATTCTCTCATCCTCAAAATTTTGGAGTTTCTTATTTACACCACATACCCGAAACACAAGATAACAGAATATTTATGATATACTAAAACTTGTCATAAAATATTTTAAAATATTAAATCGTCATAAAAAAAATTAAATATTGGGAAAAACTTTTTAAAATACCAATAAAAATATTATATGGTTTCAGGTAAATGACAATAGGGTTGCATCTAGGGTGTTCAAAAAACCGATCAAATTGACCAACCCAACCCAACTCGATGCAAGATAACTCAACCCGAAACAACCCGATGCCTAATTAGTGTTGAATTTTATCAATATACATTTATCAGATAAATGTTTGGTAAATGGACCCTATTTTTTGTTTAAGATTTTTAGTGTCCATAACCGTTTATATATTTTATACTTTAAAGGGTCCATTTACGAGAACAAATGGTTGGTGTGATAGGTGGTGGATAATTTTGAATCACTCGTTAGATTTCGTCTGTATCCAAAATAAAATAGGTTATCTCTTATGTTGACATCACATCAACATATTCACATGTGATGAGATTAATTGGGTGTCACTGGAAATTGATAGGATTTGTAGCAAATTCAAATTAAACAACTTCTCTAAGATGCTTTTTTGAATTAACTGTATATTATTTATTAATTTCTTTTTTCATATATATCAAAAGAAAATTTTAAATTTTAGTTTTTAATATATGATTTAATCTAATTTTAATGTAAAATGAATTTCTTTTCTATGGGGATAACAATAAATTAATATTGTGGCCTTAATTTACTGTACTTTTGTTACTAATATTCTTTTAAAACTTTCATTTTAGTATATCAGATGTCATGTGTTAAGACCAAAATGAGTTGCATTTCATGTATCCTGAAACGGTACCAAGATAAATAAATGTTTGAGACCTCACATACGAGATACCAAAATAAAGAATTCAAAAGTGTGTTGCATATAATAAGAATCATACCAAAATACATTATATTTTCATATAATTTAACCATTTCATCATTTAATCTTGTGACTTTTATCCATGTTATAATTCTTATTGATTGTATTGTCCGTATAAAAATGTATACTTAATAATTAGTTGTATTTTTATTAGGTTTTACTTGTCTAAGGCTATGTTTAGCAAACTAGCTGATAAGCTAGCGGGTATCTGATAAACTAGCGGATGACTGATAAGTTAGCTGGTAGCTTATAAGCTACCTGATAAAAAAATCATGTTTGACAAAACTAGCGTATAAGAATGTAAAATGACCACAAATAAGATATTGAAAAATAAAAAAATAATTAATATTAATAAGGGTTATAATTGGAAATAATGACAATAAACTTTCAAAACACTACTCCAAGTAACGTTTCAATAAGCTATCTTATGATTTGCTAAACGTGTACACTGAAAATAAGTTTGTTTATAAACTAGCTTATTTTTGCCAAACACAGCCTAAAACTCTCGTTTATAAATAGTTTTTCGATTTCTAAAAATAATTTAGTTATCATAAGTAAATATGATGTATTAATCATTATCTTCACTAAAAGTAGTGTTGGTGCATACATCCTATATTTTGGTTATTGTTAACATCGTCTTTCTTTTCTAAAATAATTATTGCAGCACAAACATTGTTGGGTGGGCAGTTATGGTTGCAATCGGATTCAACGTCGCTATCAGGTTTCTTTCAAAGAAATTTGTCTATCTTCTTAGTTTATTTTTTTAACTTATCATATAATTCTTGTTTAAAAATATAAAAAATAGTGTATAAGTTAATTTATTGAAACGTTACTGAAATTAGTGTCTCTGTAAGCTAGCTTATTGAAACGTTACTAAAAGTAACGTCTCTGTAAGCTAACTTGTTGAAACGTTACTGAAAGTAGCGTCTCTGTAAGCTATCTTCTTAAAACGCTACTGAAAACAGCGTCTCTGTAAGTTAGTTTATTGAAACACTACTAAAAGTAGTGTTTCAATAAGTTTCAGAAGTTTTTTTTAATCATTTTCTTCCAATTATACCATGAGTAATAATAATTTTAATAGTAATTAAATATTATTTAACATATTATTATTTAATATCAAATTATCATTTACTCCAATAAATAGTGGAAGTTCGATTAAAATATTCATTATGAATGATGTTAAATTGATATAACGGTTCGTTACAGTGTAAGGGTATCAAATGAACTAGGGGCAGGCCACCCAAGAGCTGCGAAATTTGCGATCGGGGTGGTGGTGTTTTCCTCATTTGCATTCGGTACTTTGCTCTCCATTCTCCTTATCATTTTCCGGCATCAATATCCAGCCGTTTTTGCCGAGAGCGAAGAAGTTCAACAAGCGGTTTACGCTCTCACTCCGTTGCTAGCAGCTTGCCTTATCATTAATAATATACAACCTGCACTCTCTGGTAAGTATATATCTTAAATATATTATAAAATCATTTAAGTTTTTATTCTTAAAAACTTTTAATTTTTTTAAAAATACAAGTGTTATATACACTTGTATTTATCAAGGTATAAATCTTTACCAAAGGGCCCCTGGCCTAGCGGTATCGGGTTTTTACATCATCCACAAGGTCTTGGGTTCGAGCCTGGGAGTGGTGGTTTTCCTAAAAATGGTGGAGGAATGAGGGTTTATCCCCTAAGGTGAAGGTTCGGGTCCCGCATACATCCCATATGGATGTCACTATGGATCCAAATTACTAACTACTAACTTGCCGTTTAAAAAAAAGGGCCTAAATCTTTAATTTTTATAATATTTTTATCTTATTCCTTTTGTAAACAATAAACATGAAAACTTGAAAGGTTTTTAAAAACTCATTTTACCGTTTGAATATGAACAATTAACTTTTGTAAACCCATAAATTTATAAATTATGGAAAAAATGCAATTATATTAAATATAATGGATTTTTAATCAAACAAATTATATAAACAGCCGGTAATTTATTTATTTTTAATTTGATACCCGTGTAGATATATATCTTCTTCCTTTTCAAAATTTTGACAAGGTTTTCAAAATTTACGAGTATATTTACATGCAAGTATATATTAATAGGATCATTTTACTATATTATATAACATTTACATCTTATTATTACATGTGTTTAACTTATTAATATGTTTGAACTTTATAAAATTAATTATTTACCAACTGATAATTAAATACAAGATTAACGTTAACCCAAAATCACATAAATTCATAAAATAAAGTCAAAGAGGAAAGAAATAGAGATGTACACTACATTAGGTGGATACAGTTCTAGTGCTTAATAAATACTTTTATACTTTGCAGTTTTGGTACGTAGGCTTGATTTTGACAGTACCACCTAGGCCAAAAAAATTTGCGTAGCTAAATTTGTGTTTTTTTGGGGTATCTATGACCTTTTCATTGGAGTAACAGTGGGCCCAAAAACATTAAAAAAAAACTTCTTTGTAGTATACAAGCAAAAAAAAGGGCTTTTTTGTCTTAAACTTAAGCGTCGTTTACAGAACGTTTACCCGATAAGTGTTTATCATAATTATTTACTTATCAGATGAACATGTCAAAGACCGTGAATCTTATCTGGTAAGAGCGAGATAAGTACCGAGAGTCTTATGATACAAATACCTCTGCAGCCACTAGCAGACCTAAGCGTACCATTAAACCACCTAATAAATTGAGGGACTACTGTATGTAGTTGTGGGGCACCTCAGGGAAACATTTCAGGGTTGTCTTATTCTCTTTTTTAATCTAGGGCCATGAATTACCAATAGTGCTTTTTGTTTTGAATGTACGGTGATGATGCAATCACTTTTTATTTAAATATAAAAATTATAGCTATGGCAAGGGCTAAGCTATTTCCAGAAAATTCTCCTTCATCTTCTTTCTTCTCTGTTCTTCTATTCTCATTTTCTGAAATTCTTGCTTGGTTGAATCATTCCAGTAAGTAACCCTATCAAATTGGTGCTTTCATTGACCTGGATACGTATGCACACTCGTGCTAAATCCATGGAAGAACTCAAAGCTGCCACAGAGGCAAACACCTCAGCTATTGCAGACATCACCACCAAACTTGCAGATCTTCTCTCACGATTTCCTGTTCAACAAGTTCACCAGGAACCCAAAACCTATTGTGTTCGGCCTCCTCGTTGTGAACTTTCTTTCTTCGACGGCTCTAACCCATTGGATTGGATCTTTCAGGCTAAAAGGTTTTTTGCTTACCACTCTACACCTGATGAACAACGAATCGATCTTGCCAGCTTTTACATGACTGGTCAGGCTCTCACATGGTTCCAATGGATGCATCGTAACAAACAACTATCATCGTGGTCTGGTCTCTCTGAAGCTCTACAACGCAGATTTGGCCCATCTTCGTTTACTGATCTTCAAGGTACCCTGTTCAAACTCTCACAGACTGATTCAGTTCTCGCCTATCAAACGGCTTTTGAAACCTACAGTAATCGCACCACTGATTTAACACCCGCCTCTCTTTTTAGTTGCTTTATTTCGGGTCTCAAACCCCACATACGAGGTGAGGTAGTTCTACATAAACCCCCTGATCTTAATACTGCTATCGATTTGGCCAAATCGGTGGAAGAAAAATTATCTTCTAACAGACTTCCCTTCAATCGCAATTTCCAACCCAAAATACCTATTTCATCGGTCTCTCCGATTATCACACATCCACCGTCACCCACACACAGCACCTCCTTGTTGGCATTACCGCCTATTCCCCCACCCCCTAAACCACCCCTCCTCCCTCCACCGATTCGTTGATTGACGGAACGTGAGCAACAAGTTCGTTGTGCTCAAGGGTTATGTTTCAATTGCGAGGAACGATTCCAACCTGGGCATAAGTGTAAGAATCGTTTCCTGTTACAATTACTAGATGGGGATGAAGATACAGACACCGCGGCAATAGCACCGGAATTTACACTACCCCACGAGCCCATCGATTCGGGGCAGGAGATCTCTCTCCATGCTCTCACCGGTATTGCTCATCCTCGCACATTCCGTTTTTATGGCTCTATAAATGGTTCCCCGGTTTCGATCTTAGTCGACAATGATGGCAAGACTCATAATTATCTCCACCCCAGAATAGTACAATTTCTTCGATTACCGATGAAAACCATCCAACAGTTTCCGGTAGCTGTGGGTAATGGGGAAAAATTATACACATCCGGTTGGTGCAACCAAGTTCCGTTGTTGGTACAAGGCCATGTATTTACTATCGATTTCCACGTCCTAAATTTTTCGGGTGCCGATGTCGTTTTGGGCATTCAATGGTTAGCCACTTTAGGGCCAATAACCACAGACTACAGTCTTTTAACCATGAAGTTTATGCTACACAATCAACCTATTACACTACAGGGCCTTACTCATACTTCCCCACCATCTCCTATCACCCTTAACCAACTTCGTCGCTTACACAAAACCGATTCAGCCGCTTCCTACTTCCATTTACACCAACTTACCCAGCCCCCAACCTTGGTTTCTACTAATGAGTCCAACCTTCCAACTAATCCAACCCAATTCACTGCAATCCAATCACTCCTACAACAGTTCGCACCGCTTTTTCAACCACCACAGAGCCTACCTCCTTCTAGAGAATTCGATCACCATATTAATCTTCAATACAACTCCAATCCAGTGAATGTCAAACCATACCGCTATCCATATTTTCAAAATTCCGAACTTGAACGTCAAGTACGATATATGTTGAAAGACGGACTAATTCGACCCTCTACAAGTCCATTTTCCTCTCCGGTCTTATTAGTAAAAAAGAAAGATGGTACATGGCGTTTTTGTGTCGATTATCGAGCCCTAAACTCGATTACCGTGAAAGATCGTTTTCCCATTTCGACAGTTGATGAACTCTTGGACGAGCTTCATGGTGCCAAGTATTTCTCTAAAATGGATCCTCGTAGCGGTTACTTTCAAATTCGTGTTCATTCTCCGGATGTACCCAAAACAGCTTTCCGAACCCATGACGGTCATTATGAGTTTCTCGTTATGCCCTTCGGGCTCTCTAATGCACCAAGTACCTTCCAAGCTACGATGAACAAACTGTTTCAACATCAGCTCCGGAAATACGTCCTTGTTTTTTTTGACGATATACTGATTTATAGTACCTCCTGGGAACTTCATTTGCGAGCTAACCACAAATCATGCAACTTTTCGACCGATAATGCCTTCTTCGCTAAACTGTCTAAATGCGCTTTCGGACAAACCCAAATTGATTATTTGGGCCACATTATCTATGCACAAGGTGTTGCAATGGATCCAGAAAAAATCTCTGCTATGTTAGCTTGGCCTCGTCCTCAATCTGTCTCGGCTATACGTGGGTTCTTGGGGCTAACCGGATACTATCGGCGTTTTATAAAAGGCTACGCTTCTATAGCAGCCTTTAACCGTACTTGTTGCGCAAGGACTCTTGCATTTGGAATCCTTCGGCTGAGACTGCATTTGTCACACTAAAAAATGCGATGACCATGGCTCCGGTTCTGTCTCTTCCAGACTTCTCCAAACCATTTACGGTTGAAACAGATGCCTCTGGAATTGCTATTGGTGCTATTCTTGCACAAGACCGCCATCCTATAGAATTCTTTAGCAAACGTCTCTCTTCCCATATGCAACACGCCTCTTCTTATTCACGAGAGATGTTTGCCATCACAACCGCCGTCATGAAGTGGCGTCAATACTTACTAGGCCGCCCTTTCACGATCCTCACCGACCATCAAAGTCTCCGTCAACTTCTTTCTCAAACAATCCAGACTCCCGAACAACAAAAATGGCTCACTAAACTATTGGGATTTGAATTCACTATCGTGTACAAATCGGTTGTTAACAATCAAGCAGCCGATGCCTTGTCACGTTGGTCCCGTGATGCCACTAGGACATTGTGTGCTATCTCTCGGCCAATTATAGGATTCCTGGATCGCATTCGTGCCGCCTTACTCATCGATCCCACCTCAAAAGAAATTGTTGAGCAGCTCAATCAACAATCGAATACATATTCATCCTTCACATATCAGAACGGAATTCTTCTCTTCAATGGTCGAATTTATGTACCTGACGCCGATGGTTTACGAACACAAATCATTTCAACCCATCATGACTCCCTTATTGGTGGCCACTCCGGCATTCGTGCTACTCTCTTATGGATATCCACAAGTTTTTATTGGCCCGAGCTTCGATCTGATACCCAAGCTTATGTTAAAAAATGTTCGATTTGTTTACAGGTTAAACCAACCAACACAGCTCCGGCAGGTCTATTACAGCCCCTTCCTGTCCCAAGTCGTACGTGGGATGCAATCTAGATGGACTTTATTACGGGACTTCCACCATCTCATGGCAATACTTGCATCTGGGTTATTGTGGATAGGCTTTCTAAATACGCTCATTTTTATCCGCTGCCAGAAACGATCACGGCTGCCAAGTTAGCTGAACGTTTCATCATTGAGTATGTTCGACTTCATGGTTTTCCCACTTCGATTGTCTCCGATCGAGACAAACTATTCACCAGCAACTTCTGGAAAGAACTCTTCCGTCTATAGGGAACAAAACTCAACATGAGTAGTGCTTATCACCCCCAAACAGAAGGCCAATCGGAGGTAGTTAATAGATGCCTAGAAACATATCTCCGAGCCATTACCGATGATTATCCCACTAAATGGACCCATTGTTTACCATGGGCTGAATATTGGTATAACACGTGCATCCACAGTTCAACTGGCTACTCCCCATTTCACATTGTCTACGGCCATCCCCCACCGTTAATCACGGATTTCATCTTCGACTCCACTATAGTTGCTGATCTTGAGACTTGGCTTACTGACCGAAACAATTTTTTGGATACAGTGAAATTCAATTTACAACGTGCTCAACTTCGCATGAAAAATCAAGCCGATAAGCATCGCCGTGATCAGGAGTTTCTTGTTGGCTCTTGGGTGTTTGTGAAATTACGGCCATATCGCCAGCACTCGGTCGAGGCTCGTTCATACCCAAAACTCGCCAAACGGTACTTTGGCCCATTTTTGATCACTTCTCGCGTTGGCAAGGTAGCTTACCGATTGCAGTTACCTCCGTCTGCCAAAATTCATAACGTGTTCCACGTTTCGGTTTTGAAACTGTGTCCTCAACCTGATACGACTGTTCCATCCCCCTTGCCACCCACATTCGATCACGGTCAACCTGTCTTCTCACCTCAAGGAATTCTGAAAACACGCCGCATCAAGGTCGATCATCATTGGGAAACTCAGTTACTAGTTCATTGGCAACACACAACATCAGATAATGCTACTTGGGAAGAACTCCATCAATTTCAACTAAGTTTTCCTCAATTCCACCTTGGGGACAAGGTGAATCTCCTAGGGGATGGCAATGATACAAATACCTCTCATGCCACTACTGAGACCTAAGCGTACCACTAAACCACCTAATAAATTGAGGGACTACTGTATGTAGTTGTGGGGCACCTCAGGAAAACATTTCAGGGTTGTCTTATTCTCTTTTTTAATCTAGGGCCATGAATTACCAATAGTGCTTTTTGTTTTGAATGTACGGTGATGATGCAATCACTTTTTATTTAAATATAAAACTTATAGCTATGGCAAGGGCTAAGCTATTTCCAGAAAATTCTCCTTCATCTTCTTTCTTCTCTGTTCTTCTATTCTCATTTTCTGAAATTCTTGCTTGGTTGAATCATTCCTGTAAGTAACCCTATCATCTTACCCCTGTAAGTGAGGGTGGTAACTCTTATTTGGTTAGAATTTACCAGATAAATTGTTGCATATAATGACATTTTGATGGACTATAATCTTACTTGCTAAGATAAGTGAAAATACTGGCCCTTACAGTTAAGCGCTTATAGGGTAAGTGTTTGATAAACGACCATTAGTTGATGAAAAGAACACTCCATTTTAGATAGATATGCCAAATTAAAAGGAAGTTTATGTTTATATCCTGGAATAAAAAATTTAATGGAAAATGTGTGTATTAGGGGTGGCAATTGGGGCAGGATGGCAAGCTGTGATCGCTTATATCAATATTGCATGCTACTACATCTTTGGCATACCTTTGGGACTCATTCTGGGATTCGTAGCCGATTGGGGTATAAAGGTAATTTATTAACTTTTAATTTACTCAACCATGCAAATTCCATTTATAATTAAATTAAAGTTAACATAAAAATATTAGAGTAAATTACGATTTTCGTCCCTATGGTTTGATGTTTATAACTATTTTCGTCCCTGGTCTTTGAAAATTGCTTTTATCGTCCTTGTGGTTTCCATTTGGTTTCGTTTTTCGTCCCTCACACTAATTTTATTAAATAAAATATTTAAATTCAGGATAATTTGGTCATTTTACATTTTGTTTTATTTTTCCTTTTCTTTTATTAAATTAAAGCATATAGAATAATTAAAATAAAAACAAAACCTAACTTCACGGTCACAGCCACTCCCACCTGACCCGCTGACCCCACCCTCACCCAGACTGCTTCTCCGGTGAATTCTCCCCCATTTTTTCCGGTGAACTCTCACCATTTTTTTTCCGGTGAACCCCACGATATGTTTTCATTCCTAAAAACAACATTAAAATCTCAATGAACATCGACGTCGAACTTTAAAAACCTTAAGTCAGATTCAACCTAACAAATCCCCTAAATTGGCCCCTTCACCGGTCGGTCAAAACTTTTTTGAATCCAACAAAAGTGATCGATCAAAACCCAGATGGAGATGGAAGGTCTCGGGATTCAAGAAGTGAAGAAAACAACCCAGGTCGGAGATTTTTGCAAGAAGTGATTCCGTTCACAAAGCACTTCTCTCACTGTCTCTTCGCCGAAGGCGACAGAGATCTGCTTGAGTTTGATGAATGCCGGTGGAATTCAAGAATCGTCAGAGGTCTTTATCAAGAAATTGAAAAAGATAGAAACTTTAATACGGGAATAGAAATAATCCAGAGTGGTTGGGTGGTTTTAACTTTTTATGTGAAACTTAAAAAAGAATAAACTCTTTGATGACATTAGAGGTAATGGTTGGTGGTGGCTTCCAGTGGTGATATATTAATATGGTGGTTTTAGGATTTTTTTTTTTTGGAGGTTTTCGATTGATGATATAACAACCCATCATTTGAAACTGGAAAAAAACTGAAAATTTGAGTTGATTTCATTTTGGGGTGTGGTCTGCGGTTTCCAGTGAGGAGAGAAACTTCTTATCGGCATTAGATCATGGGGAAGAAGTAGGAGGAAGAGGGAGAATAAGATGTTGCAGGTAGTGGGGAAAAAAAGATGGGTTTGGAAAAGATGGTAAGAAAAAAAAAATGTTGCAGGTAAGAGGAAGAAGGTGGGTAGATGGAGATGGGGCCAAGGAGATTTGTGGTTAGGTTAGGTTTTTGTTTTTTCTTATTTCTTTTATTTTATAAATAACTATTAAATAGTACGATTGTTCCCAAACTTCAATACAAGTACAATAATAGATAAAGTAATTAAATATAAAAATTTAAATAAAAACTAAAAAGACTATATTACCCTTTAACATAACAGAATTTTTTAATTTTATTAGGGTGAAGGACTAAAAAAGTAACATAATGTAAACCATAGGGACGAAAAAAGCAGTTTTTAAACCACAGGGACGAAAATCGTTATAAATACTAAACCACAAGGACGAAAATCGTAGTTTACTCAAAATATTAATTGCAGGGTATATGGATCGGCATGTTAACCGGAACTGTGGTACAGACAACCGTCTTGTTCTCCATTTGTTACAGAACAAACTGGGACAAAGAGGTACTTTAATTACTTCACACCCATGCATTAATTACTTGTTTCATTTTATTAACACCTTCTTAATTACTTCACACCCATGCATTAATTACTTGTTTCATTTTATTAACACCTTCTTATACATACATAGATATGTATATAGGGGAGATATCAAATGAGAACCACCCCTCCTTAAAGAAAAAAAAAGGAACAAATTGTGGACCACATATGATGTGGGTCCCACATCATATATGCTTCACAAGTGTCTTTTTGTTCCTTTAGAGTGCGTTTGGTAGGGTGAACAGGGTGGAACAAAGTGGAACAGAACAGGTTAGTCCCATGTTTGGTGTGAATTTAAGGAAGTGGAACAAGGATTAAGTGGAACAAAGGTGGAACATCCTTGTTCACCCCTTACCCCCTAGAACTAACTAGAACAAGGAAATTGTTCCCTTTTTACCCTCCTCCCTCACGCCACCACCACCCCGGCGACCTCCTCACGAACACCACCACCGTCGGCGCACCCCCCTCACGCCGCCGCCGCCGGCGACCTCCTCACGAACACCACCACCGCCGGCGCACCCCCTCACGCCGCCGCCACCGCCGGCGACCTCCTCACGAACAACACCACCGCCGGCGACCTTCTCACGAACACCACCATCGTCGGCGCCCTCCCTCACGCCGCCACCACCGCAAACACCACCGCCGCCGGCGCCCTCCCTCACGCCGCCATCACCGCCGGCGACCTCCTTACGAACACCGCCCGCCGGCGCCCTCCCTCACGCTGCCACCACCATCGGCGACCTCCTCACGAACACCACCGCCGCCGACGCCCTCTCTCTCTCTCCTCTCATCTCTCTCTCTCTCTTCTCTCTCCTCTCTCCATCTCCTATCTTTCTTCTCTCTCTATCATCTATCTCTCTCTCATCTCTCTCTCTCCTCTCTCTCTCTCTCTCCTCTCCCTCTTCTCTCTCTCTCTCTTCTCTTTCTCTCTCTCTCCTCTCCCTCTACTCTCTCTCCTCTCTCTCTCTCTCCTCTCCCTCTACTCTCTCTCTCTCTCCTCTCTCTATCTATCCTATCTCTCTCCTCCATATCTCTCTCTCTTCTCTTTCTTTTCTCTCTCTCTCCTCTCTCTTTCTCCCTTTCTCTCTCCTCTCACTTTCTCCCTTTCTCTATCCTCACTCTTTCCCTCTACTCTCTCTCTCTCTCCTCTCTCTATTTATCCTCTCTCTCTCTCCTCTCTCTATCTATCCTCTCTCTCTCCTCCATATCTCTCTCTCTTCTCTTTCTTCTCTCTCTCTCTCTCTCTTCTCTCTCTCTCTCCTCTCTCTTTCTCTCTCATCTCACTCTCTCCCTTTCTATCTCCTCACTCACTCTCTCTCTATATATATATATATGGGGGTTATTTGGTTAAAAACACTAAACAACTCACTGGGGGTAAATTGGTCATTCTGTTCTGTTCTGTCATGTCCTGTTCCGTCATATCATGTTTTACCAAACGTGTAACAGCTGTTCTGTCATGTTCTGTTCCGTTCTGTTCCGTTCTGTCCTGCGGTCCTGTCCTGTCCTGACTGCGTACCAAACGCACCCTTAAAAATGCAAAGTTCTCATTAGAACCTTCCCCTCTCTATCTCTATCTCTCTCTCTCTCTATATATATATATATATAGAGAGAGAGAGAGGAAGGTTCAAATGAGAACTTTGTAAATTTAAAGGAATAAAGGAACACCTTGTGGACCACATATGATGTGGGTCCCACATAATATTAAATCATTTCTGATTTAATATGATTTAATATTAAATCAGAAATGACTTAATATTATGTGGTCCACAAAGTGTTCCTTTATTCCTTTAAATATGGGTGGTTCTCGTATGATCCCTCCCCTAGAGAGGGGAAGATTCGAACGGAAACAAAGTTAAAGTAAGAGAACAAGAGAACATCCATATTAAACATGATTTTATAGCAAATTAAATCACATGTGATTAAGGAACACGTGCCCTTGAGTTGACCGCTTCACAGTGCTCATGAATCACATGTAAATTTTAGTTTAAAATCACATGTGATATAAGATTCTTGTGTTCTATTACTTGAACTCAATCTTATATCTATATCTCTCTATATCTAATCTGGATCATTGTAAGACATCAAAATTGTGTGGAAAGCGTAAGCAGCACTTTTTTAGCGGATGGTCACATATATAAGTTAACATGCTAGCATACGTTCACCTCGGACATTAAAACATGCTAACATGAAAATGTTAACATACCTTATAATTAATGAAATGTTAACATTTGTTAACCTATTAACTTATGTAATTAATCTCCTCTAACAAAATGCTTCTTACACTTCTTTTTAAAATATGATGTTCTACCGAACCCAACCCTATATATAGGAGAAGAATCGTGTGAGATTAGGAGTTAAGGTGATAAGCGTAAGAAGAGATTTAAACCACGCCATTTTTAATCTCATGTCCACCCATAAATTGCATTTTAGAAGGGAATTGATCCAGTGCATGTCGGTGCACCTTATTAATGTTGACATTCAATTAAGATTGATCCAAGGGTGGAGATCTCTTCTTAATTATGTTTCTCATTACAACTTATCTTCTCATCGGAACTTAACTCGCCCTATATATATATATATAGGCATAAGATCGTGTGAGAAGAAAGTTAAAGTGAGGAGCGTAAGAAGGCATATGGACCATTGATCATCTTTAATCTCAAACTCACCCATGAATTGTGGTGCATCTTATCATGATGTGCATCTAAGGGTGGAAATCCTTTCTTACACTTCTCAGTTTAACTCTTATTCTCACCGGAACCCAACCCCCTCTCTCTCTCTTTCTATATATATATATGTGTGTGTGTGTGTGTATGTGCATGTGTTTTTAGTGGTTCGTATTTAGTTGAATTGAGACTTTAAACGGTTGGGTTAAATCTTTAAGCGAATTATAATCATTTTTGAAGAAGTTATATGAAGTTAATTAGAGTATTGAAAAGTGTTTTTGTTGTTAATTTGTAGGCGTCCATGGCTGACAAGAGAATTAAAGAATGGTCTGGTCAAAATAACGTGGAAGGATCAGAGCAATGAATTAATGGAGAAGTTTCCATTTAATGCTTGATTTTAAAGTAAATTACATTTTTTTCTCCATGTGGTTTGTTAGAAATTGTAGATTTCTTCTATGTGGTTTTAAAATTGCATTTTTCATCTCAATGGTTCCTAATTCATTTCTAGTTTCGTCCACGAGACTAAGAAAAGTAATAAAGTTTAAATTATGAGGACAAAAATAATAATGAATTATAAATCATGGGACGAAAATTATAATTTCAAAACTATAACAATGAGGATAAAAGTTTTAGCAAACCATATGATTGAAAACCATAATTTACTCTTATTTTGCTTTGTAACAACACAAGTTATGCCTAGTTAGTATTTAAATCCCTATTAAACCATCCAACAAGCAAAAATTGAAACAAATCAAATTCTAAAGGTGTTACAAACAATGTAAATATAACGAAAACAATGATTTAATATGGCTTCGTTATCAATATATGTTGAAAAATATTCATTGCAAGAGGCGGAAAAGATTTAGGCCTTGTTTTTTTTTTCTAAAAAAGATCTTAATAACCTTTTATGTTTGATTTGTTAAGAGATAGAATCATTCAGTTTGTTTGTTTTTTTTTAATTTTTCAGAAGCACTGATGTATTATTGTTCTTTTATCTATTAAGAGGTAAACCAACCTCTTATTATTCTCCAACTTTTTTAGCAACGACGTTTTTCAATCGATTAACCTTGATCGATTATTTCTCTCTATTGGTCTTTACCAAATTTATCCTCACCTATCTCAATTGATGTATTTTAATAGGATTTGAATGTGTTAAATACCATCAACGACATATTTTCGTTTGAAGTGAATGCTAATTATTTTATATGTAAATTTCGTAATGATGACGACTAAATATGTGAAATTGTATAAATGTATCTATAAATTCAACACTATAACTTTTAATGTGTAAAATAGACAATTTAAACAAATTCAGACATTTATCAGTTTACAAAAACAAACGGTTTTATCGATCGAGATTTCAGACTTCAGCACCACCTCTTATTAATCAGGACTGAAGTAAGACTTCATACTTCAGCATCTCTTAAAAAACAAACGCCACCTTAATATAACAAAATAAAATTTGAAAATATGAAAATATTATCTTTATAGACCCCAAAAATGAGAAACGAATAAATGTGTTAAGGTCAGGGATGAATACAATTTTTTTTATAATAGACTTGTCATGTTAAAAGACTCATATGCATGTGTGTATCCTAGGATACAACAACAAAATAATTGAGTAGCACAATTGGATTAAAAAAATAATGACAATTGAATTCAAAAGTTAAAATCAAAAAATTAATAACCATGTTCCATTTATAGCTACAATGGAGTGGTTTGAAGGACTAAGAAATAATGAAAATTGAATACAAAAGTTAGATCAAAAAATTAATAATCATGTTCTAGTTATAGTTATAGTTATAATGAATGAATGGTTTGAAGGACTAAGAAATAATGACAACTGAATTTGAAAAAATGAATCAAAAAATTAATGATAACTTACTAAAAAATCATGACAATTTAACTATAAACTCATAACACGATTAATTCTATAACATTACAATTTCCATTCATGTTTTGTTCTTCAACATAAACCCTTGAACCTTCCTCGTGAAAGATATTACTTTTTAGGTCAAGAAGCAGATACAATATATCCTTAAATTTTCTGTCATTTATGAAAATGATTATATAGCTCACACAAATATCTTCATGACATAGTTATGTTTTTCATTGGTGTATTCGTCGCAATCATTAACATATGTGTTTAGAGATGTATAAGGCCAGGACTTTTTAAGTCTGGTCTCATGCCTTCTAAATTCGTTCAAATAAATGGATGTAACAATAGGTTTGATCATACTTTTTCAAGTCTGGTCGGCTTTTAAAGCCTGGGGTCGGCCTATATAGTCTTTTTTTAACAAAAAATTTGGCTTGGTCAAAAATTTAATAATTCTTATTGATAAAAAACTTGTTTAACAAAATCAAATTATATGGCTACACTTTGGAGATTGAGAAAACGTATGTTACATATGTTGGCACTTCACGAGCACTTCGTTAAAGGTTGCAACTTTGTGTTACGTATACGTAAAGTCACATCGATTTGTTAAATAAACCAAAGTGACATACATAAATGTCTTTCTTTTCAACAGGTTCAATGTCTCTATCATTTAGTCGAAATTAAATAGTTCGTCTGATCCGAATGAGATTTGGGTTAAATAGTTTCAGGTTATTCACTTAATTCTTTTCTATTTCGGTTAAACTGAATAACACATTCTATATTATTTTTATACATTTTATTTTCATAAAAACAAACCATATACACATTATAATATTTTTATTTTAAATATTATGTTGTTATATAATATTTTTTTGCTTGATGTACAAAGTATCAAAGTCACAAGAAAAGATAATGTCTTTTAATAAATACTGGTTTATTAAAATTCCGGGCCGGTTCCGGTTAATTACCCGAAAAATTGGCACCGAACCCGGTTTGGAACCGGAACCGAATATGGAGGATTTGAAGAACCGAAAACCGGACCGGTTGGACTATACCGGTGCCGGTCCCGGTTCGGGTCGGTTCTTGTGGGTCAAATGCTCACCCCTAACGCACACTATAAGCCCTACCATTTTTTTTCTAATATTCATGTATTTCAATTCTTTTCCACCTAATCATAAATATTTATAAATAATTGTTGAAACATAAAAACTTGTTTGGAGCATATTATTTTACATAAATTATGGGAATATATATATGATTTATGTTCCCCCACTCTAATATGTTACAAAATTAATCACAATCAATATCTTACATCACAATGCAAAACAAAAAGAACTTTTGGGAAGAACTGATAATTTCAACTAGAAGTCCTCGACAAATAATGATCGATCTTCTCTTCATGTTCGTTGCACATGGATCCTCAGATCTATAATTTCTCCTACTCTTATTACAATCAAAGAGTAACCTAGGTTGCATAATTTTTATCGGAGCAGGGTAAGCTTAATTTAAAGCCTAGTAAGAATCATGGTTTTATGTAATAGTCTCCTCATTCATTTCAGATACATATTTCGAAATATCATGAGTGCAACTTTTGCATAAATGAACACAAAGACGGACCCCTACTAAGGTTCGAGCAGGGTCCTGCATCCACTCACTTGATTACCATAAAGAGAGAGAAAATGTAGCGTATTGAAGGTGCATCCACTTAATTTTGAATGTGCTCTTAAATTATGCAAACATGTTTAAATGCAGCGCATTAAAGATGTTGTTTCTTTGTCTGATTTCTCATCCCTGCTAATCGATGCTGATTTCTTTGTCTGATTTCGCATCCCTACAAATCGATGTTGTATAAGATGTTGATTTCTTTGTCTAATTTCTCATCTTTGTTGATTTCATTTTTATAAGATGTTGTATATATATGATGTTTTGATATTTGTAGTTGCTATTTATATAAATTATTTAGTTTATATAAATTATTTAGTTTACAAAAATTAAAGTATTCAAGTATTTTTAATTTTAAAGAAACTAATTTTTTAGTAAAAAAAATTAGTTTTAATAAAAAATAAATTTATCAAAAGGGTATTTTAGTATTTTTATCGGATTTCATTTCAATTCTAAAGTTACATTCTGTGAACCAAACAGACAGATTCCAACTCATTTAATAAATTCCTTTACAATTCTGTCAGCCAAACAGGTGGTCAAACCTGACAACATTTCATTCCAAATTCCTTTAAAGTCAAATTCCTTTGACAGATTCCATTCCATCCAATTTCATTTTGCAAACCAAACGCCCCCTAAGGGTATTAAAGGTGCACCCGCGTGATTTTTGAAGGGGCTTTAAATGTTTTAAAACAAAAAATAACACAAGCAAGTAGTTGGTGGGATGACTTGTTCGGCTAAGTTAAAGCTTCTTAGAAAGGAGGTTTAGGGTTCGATCCCAACAAGTGCATATTTCTTTTTTTGGGTTATCCCTCTATCAACTTTAGTTCTGTAATATGGAGCACAGAAAGAGTGAGGGACCAATATTGTAAATAAATTGATTAGTTATAAAATTATGCAAACATGTTTAAATGATTTATTTGTTTTGAGTTTTTAGATTAGTCTTTACCACAAAAAAAAACTGAACCGTTATTTCGAAATCAACCAAAAACCGCAAAATACTCTTGAAATCAACTAAAACAAAAAAAATTATCTTGAAATCAACCAAAAAACTGAAAACTCTCTCAAAATCAATCAAAAATGTCTCCCGAAATCAACCAAAAAAATAGCTCGAAACCAACAAAAAAAATTAATTCTTTTTACGAAGTACGAAATTCGGCTAAAGCCACATCGAGCGACTTTGTCGGCATTTGATCCAGTTTAAAGATGCACTGATTTGACCAAAATCCTGGGCCCACTACTGAATGAACATGCTTTATGATCATCATCATTGACTACCACATCATAACACCCTTACCATAACATTTCCAAGCAAGATGGTCTTTGTCATGCTCTTACGCATAACATAGCCTACCAAAACGCATTTGTCTTGCTATAGCAATTCCCGTCTGGACCATCATAGTCTCCATGAAATCCACTCCCCATTGTTTGGCTTTGAGTCAACGACACGCCACAGATGACATAATTTGCAATTATAAATCACGATCATGCAATCTCGAAATAAATCAAATGCTTCAACTCTTTATCACATCAAGTAGCTTAGCATGAACAAGATCATAATATTTGTAAGAATATTCATTACATGCAACCCAAAAATATCACATAAAACTCACCTTGGATTCATCTCAAAGTTGTTGATTTCCCTAAATCGATTCAATGCCAAGAACTCTAAAGGTTTCCACTTGTTTTTCATAAGGGGGTGTTTGGTTCACATAATGGAATTTGAATCCATCTAAAAGATGAAATTTGGTTCGATGGAATTTAGTTCCTTCCCTTATGCCAAGGAATGACGAATTCTTTAACTTAAGGAATCCACTGCTCACTGGAATTGAAATTATTTCATCTATTTAATTTTGTGGACCAAACATGGCAAGGGAATTTGGTCAATAAATATGACTATTCCAATTCCTTTCAATTCCATAAACCAAACAGCCCTCTTGTTTTGAATGCTATCCTTCTTTCCATCTAATAGAGCAATTTCCTGTCGCCTAAAACACAATGGTGCTTCCATATAACCCACCATTTATAATGTATTCCATGTGTTTTAAAGATTGGCACCAAGGTCCTTCTATTTATTGTTTCTTTAGTATTTCACCGCATACAAAATAAATTGTGTTATCTCCTTCCGTATATATAGTCATGTACTGATGGACATGGGATCGTGTCAGAAGTGAAGTTAAGGTGAGAAGCATAGGAAGGGATCTGAAACCTTTGTCACTTTTAATCTCACACCCATCCATGAATTGCACTCGTTACGAGAATTGATCAAGTGCATCTCGGTGTATCTTATCTCGGTGCATCTCAACCTAATGTGCATCCAACGATGAAGATCCCTTCTTACACTTCTCACCATAACCTCTCTTCTCACCAAAACCCAACCCTGTACTGATGTACGTATATTTTTTAAGGGTTATTAGTTATTACACGCACACACATAAATGTTTAAAATTCTCTAAACAATTGTTGGAACATATTATTTTACTTCAAAAAAAATTGTTGAAAATTATCATCTTATAAAAAGTTTTTTAGAAATTACTATTTCATATGAAAATTTGTTAAAAGTTTAGTTTGATTGTTTCAAAATTTGTATAAAAAGTTGTTGGGTATTAATTATAATAAAATATTTTGATAATATAATTAATCATACAGTTGCTAAATTATATTAGTTGTTAGAGATGGATGCAATTTTCTTATGATACCAAAATACAATTGCAACAATAAAACTGTTGGAGTGGAATATTAATTGGGTAGGATGGTTTACAAAACCCCTTACAAGCTATAATTATAATGTAAATGTTTTCAGCAACTTGCTAGTTTTAATAAAAATGTTGCCGTTAAAAAAATCATTTTCCAGGCTTCCATTTTGCATTAGTGTTGTTTCCAATAGTATTGTTACTTGATTTGACTTCTCTCCCATGCCACCGGATACATCATAGTTAAGAGCATCTTCAATAACATCTCTATAATTTTCTCCAAAATAGAGATTCAAAACTAAAAATCTCTAAAAAATATGGCATTCAACTCCAAGAGCATCTTCATTTTGGAGATTACAAAACTCATTATATTATTAAAATATTCTATACTTTTAATAAAATATTATTTATCTTATCTAAACATTTAATTTCAATTTTTCTAATTGGTGGAACATAATAAAATATGATTTCTCCATCATGTTAATCATTTTTGGAGATTTCTCCAATTTCTCCAAATTTGAAGATTTTTGTTATCTCTTTTATACTTTCTCCATTTTGGAGAAAGTTTTGGAGATGCTGTTGGAGCAAAAAAAATGCTCAAAAACTTCATTTTCTCCATTTTGAAGATGCTGTTGGAGATGCTCTAAGTATTTTAACCAATGTTAGTTGTTGGCCCTCATATTAAAAAAAAAATTAGGTTCATGCATTTCTTCAAAGCCAAAGGCAATTCTCCTGATAAGTTATTGTTATATAAATGCAACACCTCGAGCCGAACCAAATATCTTATAGAAGCATGAATCCTTCCAGAAAGATTGTTTTATCCTAGATTAAAACTTCTTTGAAATGCCACAAACAGTCAGGAAGTTTTTTCGATTAAAAAGTTGTCAAGAAATGATAAGAACCAGTCAACAATTTGCACCATACAATTTGTTTTTGGAAAGATTTAACGATAGCAAAATGAGAGGAACATTCGGTATTGGCCCATATAGATTATCAAAACTATGTTATGTAATTTGTATGATCCAATCGAAATAAACCGAGCTTATTCTTTACTGATTGAACTTATGTTTCATTTGTTTTTAATGCTAATCTCTAATAGATGCCAAAAGCTTGTTTGAATCTATTTGATTAAGAATTTAATTGCAGAAGAGCTTATTTTGATTATTGGACACAGCTTACTAATTCCATTTATTTGGTTTATCCTCATATCTTGATTCTCATTATTTGGATTATGGGTCTTTTTTATACTTTCAAACTTTGATTTTAAGGTTATACTCATATCTTGGAATCCCATTTATTTGGATTTTGGATTTTTTATACTTTCAACTTTGATTGGTCTCCACTTCAGTAAAACTCTATTAGGGTGTTAAAAAGGAGAATTTTTGCAATTCAAAACTATGATATGCAAGGATTTGTTTTTTTATTAGAAGTGTATCAAGCTTTACATAAAAATGATGGCACAAACGTCGATTCATCACTTCAATCATATGTGAATAGGTGCAAAAGGGTGAGACTCAAACATGTGAAGAAAACCCTTCATCCTCATTCAAACATATCATGTTAGTTAATAATAATTCAATTCCAGCTTGACTTTCCGCATAAAGTCTAAAAAATTTAAACTTTTTTTAAAATGGACTTTTACGCATGTACAAAGTTTCTGCATAAAGTCCGGGTATTTTAGGAAATACCTTGAAAAGTGGCTAAAAAGTGAAACCCATATTACAAAATGGCTATTTCAATACATTTCCCTTTGATTTTTATACATGTTTTCTTCGGTTTTTTATTTTGGAGTTAGCCTGAAACATAGAGAAAATGAGAAATTGGAACTCTAGATCTAACCAGGTTTCTTAATAGATACCAAATTTCCCCTTGTCTTTTTAGTCAAACTAGATGTAATTGTTAATTGTTATCCCTACTGAAGTTGAATAAGTAGAACATCATCCATTGGTTTAACTCTATGCAGGCAAATTAAAAGACTATCATTAAATCAGCACAATTTCTACTGAGTTCACATGTAAGGAAATTAATAAACCAATTTTACAGATAAGGATTTCAAACCAATTTCACATGTCAAACCATGAAAACATTTAAGGGTCTGTTTGTTAGCGTTAGCGACTTAACAAGCTTAATGGGACTCGTAGCTTATTTGGTCATGACTGTTTGGTAGTGACTCAATAACATAGAAAGTGGTTTATTCAGTAAGTTTCTAGAGGCAAGCTTTATGCAGAAAGCCAAGTTTTTTTCCATACCTGTCTCTCCTAATATAAAAAAAAGCACTCAAATTCCATCTATGAAAAAACTCTTCCAAACAAATACCTTCCCAACTCATAAAGGACAGATTAATCCGCACACAGACAACTTTATTCATACATGACTTAATGGAAAACCAACCAAACAGCCTCTTAGTCCAGATGAGATGAATACGTACCAAATCACTGACCACTAGTGGTAATCGGAGAGAAAGGAGGCAATCGAAGAACAGCTTCCTCCGTCTCGATTGGGTCCGATCTAAGAATCTACACAAGATATTAATGAAAAAAAACAATGACTTAGAGAATGATACCTACGAAATCTAGCAGTAGCATGAATTGAACGAATGCAAACATGTGAATTTAGAGGAAGATGGTACCGGATCTTGGAGAAGGGGTTTGGTATCGTCAATAGTCGGCCTGAATTGGGGCTTATTGCTGCTAACTCCTGTCTTCCCTGCAACTACCTCACCGTCACCACCACCGCCTCTGTTGCCGGATTTCATGGCTATTTTTTAAGCTTTCTGAGAAATCGACCAATGTTTTGAAATCGGATTCGGAGGGAGCACTGCAACCCCCAATACCATATAAATAGAGTAAAATATGATTTTAGTCCCTGTGGTTTGTTAATAATTTCTAATTTCGTCCCTGTGGTTTGTTAATAGTTTCTAATTTCGTCCCTGTGTTTTAGAAATTATGATTTTCATCAATTTATTATTATTTTAGTCTATGGACTAATTCCTCCATTTAAGTACAAAAGATCAAAACAGTAAAGATTTGTAAACTATAAGGAACGAAACAACAATCAATTGTAAATTATAATTATAAAAATAACAATGAATTATAAACCATAGGGATGTAATTGTATTTTTTAAACTATAGGGATGAAAATCATTATTTTTAACAAACGATAGGGACAAAAATGTAATTTACTCAATGTTCTAAAAAATCCGTCGCGACAACCGCCATGGCACGTCGTGGCTTAAGGCTTGTGTCTAACGCCACGTTATGCATGTGGCACGCCATGGCCCAATTCTTGATTTCTGTAACACCATATTCGATTTTTTTCTCTTACCCTTTTAGTGTCTTATTTTTTTGTTCTTAATATATAACATAATTAAAATGTTTAATATCATAAAATCATTGAAGAAAACAAACATTTATATATGTATAATATTATATAAGATATACAAATTTGTCGCCATAAGACACCTTGAAAAACGCCTCTAAGGCTTAAGGCTTGACCTTACCATCACGTCGCGCCTTACGTTATTCAGAACCTTGAATTTACTCAAATAAATATAATCGCCATCAACTTATTGAAGATGTAGGAGCACTTGGAGGATTGGGTAGAGGCTTGACGAGGAAGTTTAGGTAGGAATTAGGGAAGGTGATTTGTGAGCTTTGTGGACTATCAAAACTTTTATCATACTTTTACTGATTAAAGGTCTGCTTGTTAGCAGCTTAATCAGTTTAATGGGACTCATAACTTATTCGATACAAAAAACACACTCTTTTCATCCTTGAAAAAGACCTTGCAAACAAAAACTTTTCGCACACAAACAACTTTATCCGTAAATGACTTAAAAGGAAAACTAACCAAACTTTTCACTTCAAATCTTATTTTTGTGGCAACATAATGATATATACTCTTGGGACAACATTATATTGTATTAAAAATTTTGTGTTGTCTGATGGGTCCTAATTAATTAATAGAAACCAAGTTTAAACAAATGAACCCAAATAAAGCATAAAGCAACCATTCATAAGAATACATGATATAAGAGGCACATTATAAAAGACAAATCTAAGAAACCATATTTGGACCTAAATATTTGATGACTTTTGACTCTTTTAAAATCTTATAACTTACTTTTAAAGTCTTAACAACAATGGTGTACAACAAAATTGTAGTGACAAAATGGACATTTGTGGAACTTGTTGGATATTTAATGACAAAAATCCACCAATTAAAACACAAGATTATAGGCAACTCCCAAAACTCATCAAAAAAAAGCATACTTTAAATCATGTGGAAAGAGCATACAACACTAAGACCCAAAGGAGTTTTCAAGAAAAGTGTAGTAGCAAAACATATGTCAAATGACAAAATCTATTAGTATGAGATTCAAACAAGTCTATCATTGTAAACAGACAGCCTATATCTAAACCGATCAATCATCCTTCAAAAACGAAAATAATTACAAAAAACATTGTTTACCAATCAACAGATATTGATATGAGTTAGACAGGAATCGCCAATCCCTTCTTCGCCATGCTATCAAGAACATCGTTCAAAGCTTGACAAAGTCCAAATATCTGCAACAAACACACCCAAGTTATATAATCGATTTAGAAGAGAGCAAATGTTTTTGAAACATATAATTTAACCAGTTGTTTCCATTTTGATGCAATTTTCCTGTTGGAAATATCGATTCAACCAAAGTTGGTTCCATTTTGATGTAAATTATTGTTGGAAAATTACGAGTTACCAACATAATTTTTCCCATCAACAAAATGGGCAAAACAATAATATTCAATCACCTGTTGATCCCATTGCTGGAGTTCTTCATTATCATCCTCAAAATGAATAACTGCTTCCACCTAATATATGGAAACCACAATATGAATCATATATTATATTTGAACAACATATAAGTTTCTTGATATTTTTCGTTGCTTTAAAGTTGCAACGAATTCCCACTTTCAAATTCACAAGAAAAATTGCAAACCTTATTTTCTGGCTGAGCTTAATGCGTAAATTACCTATTTACCGATTGTCATCATTGCAAATATTGGATGGAATTGTTTTTGGTCCACAAGTTCCTCCGATTTTGTTGAAAGGTGTTTTAGACATTTAATGGATACTCAAATATTTCTTTTAAACCAAGGCGCAAGTCATTGTTATAATCCACACAAGGGTTATTTATTATACATAAATTCTGTTTATTTTTAATTGCAATAAGGTGAATCACATGCAGTAAAACTAAAGAAAAAGAGCTTCTAAAAAAAAGCAATAAAGGTTGAAGATTTTAGACCCATTTCTGGTATATAAAAAAATACTATACATACCTGATCTATAGACCCCCTCATTCTATCTTCACAAATCATTCTTGATGCAATTTTTTCTGCCTGCAAAGAGCATACAAAAACGTACCATTTACCATATGCTTAATAAAATAAAAACCAAAAAAATAAATAAATAATCCCCACAACTGCTTACTAATGCACTTGTCATGCATATTCTAACCTTTATCATTAAAGGATACATATAAGATATATTCAGTATACAAGTTTTGATACTTTTTATGCCCGATGTTTATAGACAGATGCACATCCACATCTTCACCTTCAGATTTAATAGCCACTTGTCTATATGTAGGCATGTGAGAGAAAAGCGAGTCTTTTGTGTAAAGAAAGAACAAGAAAAGTCCCATTTAGTGTCAAATAACCTGATGTACTCGATATGTATCCTAATCTTAAATGGAACTATTCTGGAATGAAGATAAACAACTTTAAATTCCTGATAAACGTGCAACATCCTAGGGGAGTAATGGCTTGTTTGTTAGCAGCTTAATAGGCTTAATGGGACTCGAAGCTTATTCGGTCAGCTCTACATAACTGTTTGGTAGTGGCTTAATGATAGAGAAAGTGGCTTATTCAGTAAGCTTCTAGGGGGAGATTTATACAGAAAGCCAAAAAAATCGAAACCTGCTCCTTCCATCTATGAAACAACCCTCCCAAACAAAAACCTTCCTGATCTATACAGACAGATTAATCAACACAGACAGCTTTATCCATACTAAACTTAATGGAAAACCAACCAAATGTCTGAAGACAGGATAACAATGTCATACATACAGGTTCATACATAATAAAATGGTAAAGTCATACAAATGGGGAAGCCAATTCAAAAAAAATATTATTGTGGGGATAAAAGCATACCTTGTGAGGCGCAATGCCCAGCAGTGTGCCCAGCTCATCAAAGCTATTTCAAATACAAAATTGAGAGTTAGCTATAGGTGTAAATTGGTGTCACTTAATCAAGTGAAAAACAGCTGCCCATATGTGAACATTTTAAGGTATCTTTTGCCAACGTTTACGTTTTGAATAAGTCTAGACCAGGTAGAAAAACTGGAGTTGGTGACCATTCTTACACTTGCTAGAAAGCTAAAAGCACTTCACAGAACGTTGTAAATGCTAGTAAAAAGTTTATAAACTTAGATTTTGATATTTTGTGGTTTGCTTAACGGTCGTAGAAATAAAAGACAAAAACACATTGACTTTTGACTTGATGACATTGAGGTTCCAAAACCAACGAACAAAATATCTACCCTTTCTTCCATTTATTTCAAGCTATTGCCACTTCATCTCTTCTTTTTCCATCTTCCCTCCCTTTCTACATGTCCCTTATAATGGCCTACATCATATTCTACTCTACTACACGTTTCATGTGATAATACATGTGAAACACATTTCCTCTGATTTTTAGTTTATATTTTTTTTTTACAAATATTTAGACCAATGATATCAGAAACAAACAAGATGTAATAAATGGAATTTTGTTATTCTTCTCATATTGTCGGTGTTAATGGTGAAGGGTTGGATGATTTTCCCATCGGCTGTGACTCAGCCCACAAGGTGGAAATAATGATTGTAATGAGCTGATGATGATCGCATGGATGTGAGAATGTACGATGAGCATTTAGAAAAGATAATTATAACAAGAATTTCAAAAAGAATACATAAACTATTTGAAAAAATGTAATACTTGTGATAATAAAATAGCTTGCTAAAAAACAGTTTGATCTCGTTATCAAACAAAATTGCAACAATGTTTCTCATAAAATGCAAAAAGAGAATCATTATTACCAAATTTGGCTTAAAACAGATTTCTTTCAGCCGTTTGCCATGTTTATTTTGAATCCGACTACTGTAGTAAAACAATAAATAGATATGCAAATGTGGGTCCCAGATACATGGTAAAAGGAGTGACACAGATGGGACCAGAAAATGGAGAATGGTGGAAAATAGAATGAAGAACGAACCTAAAGATTGCTTCTTTCACCAGAATGATAATGTTTAGCAATTCCTCATTTTTGGTTTAACAAGATAAACAAATGACAAGATACTGTTGCAAACTTGAGTCACTTTCTGGAACATTCTGTACTATATATGAAATTATTTAGTAGTAACTTTGGGTATTAAAGTGTTTAAAGTAATTTGTTAAAACTGATTCTTTTGTTGCTTACAATCATTCTTTCCCTTGTCAAACACATCAAAATGTGTTTTCCACATCACTTTTTCCATTTGGTGTTTACTTTCAGCAAATATGATTTACCTAACACCCATCATGCATGGCACTGATATTTACAAATAAATCATGAGAAAAGCATATACCTTAAGCAACTTCTTCAAACAAATGTAGACTTAATAAAAAGCAACAATATCAGTATACCTTATGTTTGTATACAGTTTGCTTGCACTCAAGAGATTATGTTCGATCATTGCACGATCAAGCACAGTAAAATTGTCTGGTAAAAGAGCTTTCTGTTGAACAAGCAAATATTAGAAATCAAATATAGCAACAGCCTATCAAGATTAAGAACAAAGTTGATAACTAAAGGCTGTAATGGTACCTGATGTGCTTTCAGTTCTTCAGAAAATGCATCTATCTCAGGTTTCCTCAAAATTCTCTCTAAATACACCTGAAAAACTCAAAACCATGATAACTAGCATGCACCATTGAAGTATAACAAGCTTAAAGCATAAGCCTTCATCCATATACCAACGAACTTGAGAATGAATTATGATTTTTGGATCAGAGATAATACCTTTTGCAAAATTGGATAAATCTTTAACCTTGAGCATCGTTCATCCTTTAAGAGAATAAATAAATAAAAAGGTGTTTTAGCATTTGACAATAGAGTGCATGAAATAAACTAGCGACCATGATCACATGTCTCCAACAAGATGCAGATAACCACACTTCCCTTCTCTCTATAAAGAGAAGGGTAGCCATCAGAAACAAAACGTAAATTTACATGATTTAAAAAGCTCAATATGTTTTCAGAAAGCTGTAATAAAATATGGACATGGTTGTGTCAAACTATCGTATTCCCAAAGAGAGACCAAAAAAAAAAGCAAAATGCAAAATTCCTTGAAGAATCACATGACAGCAAGTTAACGGCACATTTAAAAGGCAAAACAAAAAATATATCAGAGCTGCTTAGTAGCCAGATGGTGAAAGGGGATAAAACAAAAAATATATCAGAGCTGCTTAGTGCCGGCTGAACATTATGGCATATCATTGGCACAAAAATCACTAGAGTCGTAAATATGCAAAAGGGATGTATTAGTAGCCAGATGCCTTGAAGCAAAAGTATTTACTTTGTACAAAGTTGCAAGAACACGAGAACGTTGAGGACCCGCAGCAGCCAAAATTGTGCAAGTCACTGCAGCAGCTAGGGCCTGCTCTAGTGCATCTTCATCGATCACTCTGTGACAGATTAAGGACCCACAAGTCAATTGTCAATTGGGAAAGAAAAATAAACTATGATCACTCTGAAGTACGGATGAAGAAGATGTGCAGAAAACTGAAAGATAAATATTATATTTGTACATAAACTATGATGACATGGAATTATGTTATGCATTTCCATCTCTAGGATATCCCTGATACGACATTGTAATTGGAAAGATGCTAACACTTCAATGGGTTGCACGGTCTTAATAGCGAAACAAGACAAACACACATAGATATATACACAAAGACATATATATATATATATATATATATATATATCTATGACTATGAGAGAGAGAGATGTAGCAACAGAAACTCATGTAGAATTGTAATCACAAAGTCAAGTTTATTAGAATGCTTACTCATCTCCAATTTGCCGCTTTTCAATTTGTGAAATGTCATAATAGCGAAGCGCAGCTTCCAAGAACTTCCTTTTTAAATCTAGTATCCTTGCATAACAAACCTTAAAGAAAAAGAGAAAGAAAAGAAAAGAAAAGACAATCAAGTGTTAATTTAACATAATGCAGACGCATCAATCCATTGAGAACACGAGTTAAACCAAATTTCAAGTGGTCTCAACCTTGTATTGTAAATTCAATACTTCATGTTGACTGTTGCTAACCAAAAATGAAGCTTTGTTAATAAAAGCCTCTGCATTCACAGCATCATCATCCTGCCAAAATGCAGTCACATAATAAATCCGCTAATAATCTACAATAAGACAAGCAACAGAAAGATGATAGCAGGCCTAAGCAGATGTTATTAGCTATGAAAGATCAATGTGCACCAGAAAAACCTAATAATAAGGCCTAAGAAGCAGGCTGTTAGCAAAAAAGATGTAAGTGCACAGATAGTCTACCAATGTAGGTTTTGCGAAAGTCCAGAGTATGCAACCTTTACCCCAAACAAGCAGAGAGACTACTCTTGTGATTCAAACATTAACAACCTTACGTTTGTGTCAAGATGACAACTGATGTTGAATAATAATGGAATTGAGATGGAAGAAGCAAGTTTGAGGAACAAAATGCATGTATGAGCACTCACTTTCCTTTTGACAAAGATAACCTATCAGCCTACATCATGAATTGTGGGAATTACCTATCGTCTTAACAGAGCATACACTAACACAACCATCCCACAGTTTCATATACACTAAAATTAACGAGACTATGCAAGAAGTAGAGATACTGTAAGCTACTGCTAGTCTAATATTATTATACAGTCAACTACAAGAAAATCTCCTACTGCCAATTTTTCACTCAAGGCACCCTTTCATCGCATGAAATACACAAATAGCTAGACCACAAGTCCCATGTCCAGGTGTATCACCACTCCCAGATGTATCAAGTCCATTGTGGGTAAAAGACTCACCAAAGTTTGCTAGGTGGCACTTATATCTAGAATAAAGAAACATTTTCAATCATGTTACTGAATTGTGCACTTCAGTGACTTCACCACCCAGTTACATCATGAACAAGCTAAAAAAAAGAAATGGCACACCCTATCAAAACGACCTGAAGCTAAAAAACCAATGGCCAAATGCCATAACAAAATGCAGCCAATCCTCAAAAACCAAAAATAGCCTATGAATTTGTGCATGGGGTAATTAGACAACTATTCAGGCGGGATATACACTGCCTAATGTTTGTATAGATGTCTAAGCATGCAAAAAAAAACTCATCAGGAAATAGTTCTTCAATGGTTTTCACCATTTTCTTCATAGCAGAAACTGTTGCCCATTACATATCATCATTTGATATCTCTATGCATACATGCATGATGTCCCAATTCAATAGTGGTTAAAACATTGTTGAAATAGTCTCCATCCACCTGTAAGGCTGTAACTATCAGAGGCTCACTTCAACTAATGGTTCCACAAAGATGATAACTATTCACAACAAACAGCAACAATGTAATGCAAAAAAAAGGCAAGATCGTTGACACGATCACACGATTATTATGATATATTGCTTCACATCAACATATATTTAAAGATGAAATTGGCATTCCCCAATTGAATAACATTTCATTGTCCCATCAATAGATGAGAGAAACACTTTTTCCTGTTAGCTAAATGATACCTCGAGGTATAGGCGAGCAATTTGCACACATTTTGTCAACCGGAACTTATCATCAATCACTCTGCAAAGATGAAATTGGCATAAATTAGTCTATATTAGAGGGGATCTCTAAAAATATGTTGATAGACATGAAAAATGCAAGAGAAACATAAAACCCAAGAAAAAAAAAGTGTCACCAACTGGACTAAACTAATATCACTGAACTTCCAAACATTGCCACTTTATAAATATTAAGAATAGTAGAGAAGGAAATTTCATGGTAAATTGAAGACAGGCATACAATAGAAGATGACACATGGGTTTGGGGACTTTTGGTTGTTCCTTGTATGGTCTCTCTTCCAAAGCAGTTGTGTTCATTATCATATTAATGTCCGCATCAAAGCGGGCACCCAAAAGCACCAGCACATCTCCACACACGACAATTCTCTATATTTCTAGTTCCTCTTTTACTTTTCTGCTATGTTCATGTTACAGTTAGTATAACTTTTAGATAAAAGTTTACAAGCGCAAGCTATATATACAATCATTAGATCTTGTTCATTTTAATGTGATGGATCACACTGCTTGTTCACAGGAGCAATGTGAAAGTCTGCATTTCCATAATGTGCCGCAATTAAATTTTTGCATGTTGAAGCATCATCTTCAACTTATCAGAGATACCCCACTATTATGGAAGCACTATTCCATTTTCCAGATTAATCAGAGTTGAATGTGAAGATGGCATTTGCAGGGAACACCTAAGAATGCGATTGCCAAACATGTGGGGAAAAGAGCATGACAAGAAAAAAGTAATTTAAACAGAACCCATGAGTACCTCAATTGATCTTATAGGCTTTATGTTAATGGTCAAAGCTTTGGCTATTTTTTCTATTCTAAGAATGAACAGGGTTTGGAGTTCGTTTTATTTAATACATATTACACTTGTGGCAGAAAATTTGCAGCATGATTTCATTACAATAAATAATTAACAGGACCTTCATTCTCCCTACCTCATTCCAGAGTCAAGATCAATGCCACTGAGCATCTGTGCCGCTTTTGACCATAACTGTTCAGACTCATACAACTCTGCAAGCTTCTCTCTAATAACAAGAACCTGCAGGTTGCAGGGTCCATATGAAACTCTTGTGTAAATATAAAGTAAATTATAGAGTTACATCTCAAGTGATCATTCTATGAGTGTTAAAACCACTAAATTACTGCATCTTATAGTGCCTAAAGAGACTAGCTTAGTGCATAATTCTAGAGATGCTAGCACCATCTTGGGATGACATACATAGTTCTATTGACAGAATTGTTGTAATCATTAATTGTGAGAAACTTCATTCCCTCAAAAGAATCCTTGTGACATATTGTTAGACAGAAATCTATATATAAGCATTAAAGCATGGGAAGTCTGGCCTTTCTTGGAAAGTTGAAAAACACCAAATCTTCCAAATAAGAAAAACAAAATGCTAAACATATAAAAACAGGCAAAACACAGTTGTTGAGCATGATAACTAAATCCAAAACCGACATGTTGAACCACCCTGTTATGAACAATCTATAGAACGGCTAGGTAATTTATGAACTCATTAACTCAAGTGAATGACCAAGAGTTTGTGTTTATACAGTTGAATCAAATATAAAGTACTACTGAAGTTCATCAATCCACTGGCGGTATATATGTGGCCAGCCACCCACAAAATTTTACCTGGAACCTCCCATAAAAAGATTAAAATTTTCCACTTTTTGCCGTTAGCTAGTAACTCGATATCATAAGGCTAATGCAATTTACTTAACTCTATTCCCACCCTCAGGAAACAAACCCCAGAAACCTCACATCTCAAAACTATACAAACAATAAGTCGTCTCGGTAATCACCTCTACAAGATAATGTAGTAATTTCTACTGCAGAATACTGTAATGCTTCCACTAAGCATATACATATATGATAGATGATTTAGCAAGAAACGAACCTGTTCCTCGAAAGACACAACTCGAGGCTGAATCTGATGGAGCGTGTAATGAGCGATCTCCTTTTGATTCTCAGCCTCCAACCTCCCCAACTCTTGTGCAAATGTCTGTAGCAGCTGTCTTGATACTACCAACGGAACATCGTCCGAAAGAACTGTCAATTCAATACAAGAATCAATTAAGTAAAACAACAAACATACAAAAACAAATTGCACATACTGAATCATAATCTGTCAGACAAAAACCCTAACTGTGGTCAATGAACTTTTTGGCTTGTACTATGTCGTTCGATGCAATCACGGAGGAAAGAATGTGCTTGTATTCTTCAATCTTTTGGCGTTGATCACCAATTGCGGAAGCGCTAGCGAATGCACTTTCCATTTGCTTCGAAGTTCGAATTTAGATTCGAAGTTACTGATTCTGGAACCCTAGAAATTTGCACAGCACTTTAATGGAAACGGGTTTTAGGAGTTCTACTTCCACCTGCTAGTTGATACTATTTGCACACTCGAAAATAAAAGTAAATTTTGTTTTAATGCCCCTAAAGTTTTAGTCTTTGCACTTATTCCACTAAACTTTGTAAATATGTTCATTTTGGTCTATAAAAGTTTTAAACCATCAATGCATACACATTAAAATTAGGGATGTAAACGAACCGAACGAACACGAACGGAGGCTTGTTCGTTTTCGTTCGTTTAACTTAACCGAACAAACGAACGAACACGAACGATAAACGAACGAAATATTTTGTGTTCGTGTTCGTTCGTTTAACTTAACCGAACAAACGAACGAACACGAACGGTAAACGAACGAAATTTTTTGTGTTCATTAAGAAAATTTGTTTGTTATGTTCGTTTGTTAAGCTGTTAAACGAACGTAAACGAACAAACATAAATAAACGTAAACGAACGAACATGAATGAAGATAAACGAACGTAATGAACATAGGTGAACATAAACGAACAAACACAAATATAAAATAGAACCACCATTTTGTTCCTAAAAAGTAACATAACAAAATGAAAAACCGGGTAAACTTAGAAGCCATAAAAGAGAAATTCTAAAAATTTAATTAATGATTTTACATATTAATTATATTTATATATATAAACGAACGTAAATGAACATAAATGAACGAATGTAAACGAACATAAATGAACGAACGTTCACGAACGTAAATGAACGAACGAGACCATTGTTCATGTTCGTTCGTTTAACTAAACGAACAAAAAAACGTGTTCATGTTCGTTCGTTTATTAAATAAACGAACACAAACAAACTTCCCGCCGAGCGGTTCACGAACGGTTCGATGAACGTTTGGTTCGTTTACATCCCTAATTAAAATCATAAAATGCATCAAAATCTAACAAGATCTTGTTACTAGTTAAGGTACCTTATTACTTATAAGGTAGTTTATCAAAACTTTACTTTTACTAACTTATCAATAAGATACCTTATCTTATAAGGTACCTTATATACTAAAAATAAGGTACCTTATGTTCATCCAAACAATTACACTAAAAATAAGGTACCTTATAAGGTGACTTATTTGTAAATTGTGTCCCTTCTTTACTGATTTTTAACTCCATCACTAGTGGTTGATATACTCGTATGAGCGTTGGACCCAATAATTTCGACTTATTTGATATATTATCATCAAATCCTCTCTTTATATGTAGAATAGAGAGTTATGTATAAGATGTTTATGTGGACATTGTATTCAAACTAAATTTTTATCAACATAATTAATGTCGCTCTTAATTTAAGTTATTTTAATTGTTAAGATCTAGGGGTGTTATTTGATAAATAAATTGTGATATGTTTATTTTCTTCTTCGACCTCGTTTGATTACAACTGAAATCTTAGTTTTTGTTATATTAGAATTATAAAATGTGTGTTGGGGGTCGTTTACCAAACACTTATCCAGTAAGTGCTTACCGGTGAAATCCAACACTATCACTTACTTACCGGGTAAAATTTAGTCCACCAAAACGGAATCGTATGCAAGAATTTACCCGGTAAGCGCTTACTGTGGTAAGAGTCGTCGCCCACACTTACCGGGTAAAGACTCTTGGTCCTTGACTCGCACTTACTGGGTAAGATTTTTGGTCTTTACCCTATTCACCCATTAAGGTAATATGACTTGGTACACACTTACCTGGGTAAACGTTTGGTAAACGGCCTATTAGGCTTCATCAAGATCTTAATAAATATAGAAATGTATAATTCATTAAACTAAAAAATAGAACAAGTAATTAAGATCTTAATATCATTTTATGGATGATCTTTTAACTTTTTAATATGTAAATTTCCAGCTCCCACCCACCACCAGGTAACTATTGTCGTCATCACAATTGTTACCCCCACCTACCCCACTTACCCCCACCTCTGACTACCAATATCACCATGCCACTATTGTCGTCATCACAATTGTTACCCCCACCTACCCCACTTACCCCCACCTCTGACTACCAATATCACCATGCCACTATTGTCGTCATCACAATTGTTACCCCCACCTACCCCACTCCACCCTCCCCTAAACAAAGATAAGGATTACAATTTTTTTTTGGAAATTCTATTCAATTCCTACCAACTTAACGCGTGCCAAACTTCATTCAAAAATTAAGTCAAATTCCACCACCAGGCCACTATTATCGTCATAACAAAAAGGAAAACAACACTTAAAGCAAGAGAGTCAAGAGTCTGGAAAAAGGATTCCTCACTTATTTCAATTATTCAAACTCAGTGCATAACATTTTCATCTCACACAGTTACACGGTTCCTAAGTGATAGAAGATCATCCTCTTTAAAATTTATAGACTGAGATAATTGGGTTGGACTCCGAAAAAAACTAAATTCATAAAATAGCAATATACTCTAAAGAAATAGAGTATATGTCTAACCAAAACAGATAAAACAAGACTCTAAGCCCTTGAAAAAAAACAGACCCACCCATAATGTCTAAGGGGTCATTTACCAAACTCTAAGTAGGTAAGCACTTACAGTAAAAGTCACCATTCTCACTTACCTTATCCTATAACATTTACGACCATCAAAGTGAATTGTTAGTAAACACTTTCCATATAAGAGTCTTCTCCATCACTTACCGAGTAAAACTATTAGTCCTTGCCACATCAGATAAGTTACACCATGTAAGAGTTCGGTAAACATCCCCTTAATCTTAACAAAAAAAAAATGAAAGAATCAAATATTATCATGAACAAAAAAACCAAATTACTCTTATGTTAAAAGTTCCTAACAAACAGAAATTACTAACACCATATATATATATATATATTAAACAATAGAAGAGTTCCAAAACAAAAGAATCCTATTTGACCACCAATTGGGCCACAAGAGTGTATCTACAAAGTAAATTTAAACATGTTATACTCTTCTTTGGATCTTAACAGGCTTCTTTGGAATCTTAAAGGCAGCAAAAACAGATTGACTAAGATCAACAACATTATTCTCATCATTTAATCGCACCGAAGAAGATCGCTTCAGTATCTCAAACAATGAACTACTACTCTCACCAACAACCTTTGTAGTTTGGCCACTAGCTCTCGCTTGTGATTGTGAACTTCGGTAATTGTTGGTTGTTGTAATCTTCTTTTTTTCGACTTCTCTTGATGTCTGCACGCCATAACCCATAAATGAGATCAATGCAAAAAACACAGATATAGCTCAGCAAACTAATAACAACAACCCGTGAATATATATATATATATAGGGGCGGGTCAAATTTGGTTGTGAACGTGAGAACAAATGAGAGCACGACATGTGTCATATTCAGACCGAATATTGAAGGAAAATATTCAGTCTGAATAATACTACCTTCAGTCTGAATGTAGACTTATTCAGACTGAATAATTCAGTCTGAATGTTTTCTACATTATTCAATCTGAATAATACTACATTCAGACACGTGTCACGCTCTCATTTGTCTTCACGTTCACAACCAAATTTGAGTTCTCATTTGAACCCGCCCTATATATATATATATATATATAGGCTCCTTCAAATACAAACTCCTCCAAGGGTTACAAACTCATACAAAGCAATATAAAAATTAATTTTTTTATGATTTTTTTTTCATCAAATGCTATGATTTAAAATGTTATTTCACTTTCACATATATTTGTTTCATAATGTAAAAGTTTACATGTATTTGTTTTCGTAAGGTGAAAGTTTCACATATATTTGTTTCATAATGTAGAAGTTTCACATGTGATTTTTTTTTTGTTAGTGATATTTGAAACACTTACAGTATCCGATGATGTCTCCTCTGAAATTGAGATTGAACTTCGGCTATTGCTGTCATCTCGTCCAAATATGAAAGATCGAACAGCAGTGGATCCTTGCTTAGAGGAAATTGGAACAGAATGGTTCGACACTCGACTCAAGAAAGATGACTGCAACAACATTAACATAATAAAAATGGACTACTATAATCACATTCTTTATTTTTAAATACCATAAACATCAAACAATAGGACAGCAGATATAGCTTGAAAAGAGGATTGTGCAAAGTTTTTAAACACAACTATATGTAACAATGAATGTTTGATTTTTGCAAACTATGCCCTGGTAATGGCTACTCTTGGGAAACATAAAACTCTCAACTGAAATGTGTGCATTATACACACAATATATCTGCAAAAATTTAACCAGAAACTTTATAATTTTGTGATAGTACAACGTTAGAACTTTGTCCAATAAACCTTGAACTTTCAGGATTCTTAGAGCTACGATTCGGGTTCAAAACCAAGGATTTCAAGTATGGCAGAATGACTATGCATAAATCCCACAAAAATCCCAAAGAAGCTGACTTTTGCCGTACTTTTGATAAAGTGTGTCAAAGTGTGTGTGTGTGTGTGTGTCATTCTGCCGTACTTTTGATTTTATACACGCTTTCACACACACACACTCTCTCTAGTTTGAAAAAATGGAAAATGAAAAGTGATATAAAATGCACAACCAAAAGCGTATTCTAATTTTCTAAACATGGAAGATGAAAACTCCACTATTTCAACCAAACGCGTTTTCTAAAATTTTCATAGAAAACTGACAATGAAAACTCAACTCTATTTTCTGAAAACGTTTTCTAGGAATATGAAACAGTTTTCCGCAACCAAACGCACCCCAAACAGGTTTTCTAAATTTTCATTTTCCTTGGAAATAAATTCTAGAAAACTGGAAAATTTTCCACAACCAAACGCACCCTATGTACTTGATATACACAATATATCCCATCTGTCCAGGGTTCGAATGTAGGTGTACACAACAATTGTGGCCACTGAGTTTATCACGCTTGATTTTTTGAAGTCACAATTTGCCAAGATTAGTCTGGACATTGGAACACACTTCCAAAAAAAAACATCATAAACCTCATTACCTTAGAAGAACTGTTGCTATTCCCTCCTGTGAGCATTGTATCAAAGAATGCTGCAAAAAAAGTATCATATAAGATCAAGACAAGATCTTTTCAAAAAAAATCGAGACAAGAATTTAAAGTTTTTAGCCTAGTAACTACTTAGATTCACCCAAGGGCCTTTGGCCTAGTTTGTAGCCCTTGCCCTCCTAAAGGTGAGGAGGGTGTGTGAGTTTTTTTGTTACATTTGTTGTATATAAATATTATATACTTAAAAAAAAAACTACTTAGATTCACAAATTTATGTTCACCGCTTACATGTTGGTTTTGCCTTCTTCCGAGCCTCAGGAACAATATTCAGCTTCTTGATAAGACCAAAAACTTCTTTTGAACCCTCATCCTCAATTGGTGACACTAATTTACCCTTTTCTTCCTGTTTAGTTACCAAATTAGTCTAAAACTTAGAAATTGATATAGGCCAAATGATATAAAACCATAAATAAATCTATGATGGGAAAAAAATAATCATAACTTGAAAAAAGAATACATAAAAGAATAATAGAAAATCACTCACAGCTTTGTTAAAAAGACAACGTTTAGCTAGTAACTTCTCTGTTTCCTCATCATCCGATGATAAGAAATCTTCATCTTTATCAGTAAACATCTGAGCAATTATTTCTTTTGCTTTCTTTGAATTCATTTTAGCAACCTTTGGTCGTTCTACATCTTCTTCATAAACATCATCAACCGGCTCTTCTACGTCCTCTTCACCTTCCTCCTCATCAAGTAAAGACGCTTCTCTAAGTTTAGAAGTAACATTCAGCCGTCGCAAAAGATCATCAGTTCCAGCTGCATCTTTTTCTTCAAGCCATTTTTGATGAAGTTCATTGCGAGCTTCTTTATCAATTGGTTTTTCTACATACCCAATTGCTATCATCTTACGAAGTTCTTCAGCATCAGCATCATCTTCATCTTCTTCATCATCTCCAAACCGCATTCGGTCATTATCACTATCATCTTCTTCCTCAGCTTCATCATCAACAAATGCTTTAACAGGATCTCCTTTTGGGGAAGAACGTTCTTTGGGATGTTCGCGAATATGGGGCTCGATGTTCTCCTTGTCGTTTTCTTCTTCATCAGAGCTGCAAAATGGGCAAAGAATCACATATGTAAATTATAAGTAATAACTTTTTCATTCCAAAGAGAGCTCCCCTCTCTATAAGATGTCAAAAAGTTCACTTTTGCTTCAAGCTACTGCCAAAGATATGATAGCAGTGTCAACCTACCAGAACCACATCTCAAAGCAGCAGACAGAGTAAGGGCTTGTTTGTTAGCAGCTTAATGAGCTTAATGGGACTCACAGCTTATTCGTTCAGCTATACATGACTTTTTGGTAGTGGCTTAATGATATAGAAAGTGGCTTATTCAGTAAGCTTCTAGGGGGAGCTTTATGCAGAAAGCCAAAAAAAATCCAAACTTGTCATCCCCAACTAAAAAACACACTCCTTCTATCTATGAAAAAACCCTCATAAACAAAAACTTTTCTAATCTATACAGACAATTTTATCCATTCAGACAGCTTTATCCATACATGACTAAATGGAAAACCAACCAAACAACCCCTAACGGCTTGTGTGTTAACAGCTTAATGAGCTTAATGGGACTCGCAGCTTAATGAGCTTAATGATATAGAAAGTGGGTTATTCAGTAAGCTTTTAGGGGGGAGCTTTATGCAGAAAGCCAAAAAAATTGCAAACCTTGCAGGCCTAACTAAAAAACATATTCATTCCATCTATGAAAAAACCCTTTCAAACAAAAATATAGGACTTAATGGAAAACCAACCGAACAGCCCCTAAAAGTTAACCAGAACTTACATGTCATCAGGAGCAGAATCAAGCTTCAATTTCATAGTTAGCCAAGAAGGTCCCATTTCCTCTTCCTGAGAACTAATAGTCTGCTCACAGGCCTCTTCATCTTTAGACTCCTTACTGTCTTCAGTTTGGGAATCACCAAAAAGTTCCTACAATTAGCATAGTAACTGAGCATACATGGACAATAATGGGCAAATATGAAGATTTGTAAAATATTTTTCTTTTGAAAAAGCTAGAAATTAAAAACAACCTCGGTATCATTAGCTGGAGGTCGAAAAACAGGTGTAGACTCCTCATCCAAAGCCTGTAGCAGCATAAAAAAATATACCTTCATATGAAAACTTCTATTGGATAACAAGTGAAAACATCTCAGTAACATGTGATTAATAGTTATCAAATTGTTAACCACTTGAGAAACATTCTTCTAATTTCATGAATTGTGATTTAACAATTTCTGATATGATTAAACTTTAAGATGATATCGATCTGTCAAACTGATCCCACATATTGAAATGAAACAAAGTTAGCTTGAACCCCAAGCAGAAACCTATAAATCCTTGGTTGATTCACAAAGAAACAAACAAGGTAAGAGGTCTAGGATAAAATTAGGAGAACCCAATAATAACAGTTAGACTAAGAAACACAAGAGCACTTCGCCACTGCAAATCTCATTGTATTCGCATCATTTTCCACAAGAATGGAATTGAACGAATATTCAAACCATGAATTTTATGATTCTGACAACTATAGTCTTCCATAAGAAGTGTTCAAAATTTATGCAAATCGGATTCATTGAACAAGAGATGGATTTCTCATTCCTTAGCCAGAAAAATATGTGGCCATGAAAGGCGAAGGAAGGCTGAAATGTCATCAGGCATCTATTATATTGATCATGAGTGTAAGCAAGTGACCACATGCAATCCATGAGGGAATAAGAAACAATCTTAATATCACGATATTAGAAGAATAAACATACAAAATAATACTTGCATAACATAGTTTTATCATCCATAAAGGCATAACTGCATACCATTTGTGAAGATGCATTGTCACAACTCTTCTGTTCTCCACAGACATCAGGCCCATCCACACATATATCATCTGGTGTAGGCTCTCCATTGAGGACGCTTGAAACTTTCTCCTCTTTCACAGACTCTGATAAGTCAGCAACTTCTGTTTCTACACTCTTGGAATGATCTATTGCAGCCTCTTTCAGACAACCATCATATTCCTTGACAGATTCACTGTTACTTGGCTGGCAAAACCTGCATAATAAACAAGAAAGATTAATTAAGCTGGAGCATAAGTCACACTTATCAAATTAACAAACCAAACTCACTTCTTTGCCAGCTCAAGCTTCCGTTGTCTTATCCTTTCCAAAATCGATGATATGGGCTTTTGCACAAGTGGTATTGGTTTAAACGCTGCACCTCTAGTTTCTAACAATAGAAAGGCATAGAATATGTAAAGTGGTGAAAATTTTTAAATAAAATGCATTGCTAGAATTTAATAGCACCAAGCTGATTATACAGGATTCAAGCAAGCACCTCTTAAAAGTCTCTGAGATTCAGCATGAAGTTGCTCAAGATGAGCTTTTCTTTCCTATAAATCCAGAAATCAACAATTAACAAAGAAAACATGATCAGAAAGAGCTCAATGCCAATAAAGTAATTGTGATTTTTTAGCTTCCTTTACATTTATAATATGAAAAATGACATGAAACACACTCATAAGATGCAGAAAACATCAAAAGTTCAAAACATATAGGAGAGATCAGAGATGTACCTTTTCTTCCCTTCTTTTGTTGGAAGATGAGGCTTTGGCTTTTGGGTCCTCACTGGAACTCTTGAGTCTTTTTTTCTTCCCTTTCTTCTCATTCATCGCACCCTCATCAACTTCCTTCTCCCCATCTTCTCTAGGTTTCATGTGTAAAGTTTCTCTTTCCTTTCCACCCATTTGATCCACTCCACTCCCATTAATCTCGTCTTCGAACTCCAATACCCTCTTTGTTTCCTTCCGATCTGTTCTCACTGGCGTATCACCACAACCAGAACCTGATTTATTTTCCATCTCATCATCATCATCATTCAAACCCTCTTCAAATTCTAAGTCCCTCTTCCTTACTTTCCTATCGTTATTCACACGCGTATCATCAAAACAAGATCCCAACTCTTTTTCTTTTCCATCATCACCAAAAGCCTCTTCAAATTCTGATGCTTTCGTAGTTTCCTTCGGATCTCCATCCACAATTGTGTCGTCAAAACCAGAGCTCGATTGTTTACCATTCCCGTGGCCATCAAAGCCGTCAGACAGCGGAGACGACTGAGGCTCGCTTGAATCATCAAATGCTCGGATATCAGAAGATTCTAGGGCTTCCAGTCTGGCAAAGTCAACTCTAGGCAAGTCAAGAAGTTCAGTCACTGATTCGACCGGTGCTGATTGATCCGCAACAACCGTAGACTTCTTGAGGCGTTTGAGCCTTCGGTGCTTGGGTGAAGGCGAAGGCGAAGGCGAAGGCTCGTCGTTTGGAAACGAAAAGGACTCATAATCATCATCGCTTTCCATTGGTCTGTGAATCTGTGATTTAAATTCACAGAATTAGGGTTCTGATTTGATGGAGGAAGATGAAGATTGGGATCTGGATGAGTGAAATTTGCAGGTGAGAATGAGAAGATAAACAAAGGGGAAGTTATGGAGGGAGATGCAAAAATGGAGTATTTGGGCGGCAGATGTTTCGAAATTTTATCAAGAATGGCGCTAAAACTGACGTATGCCAAGTGACGAAAACAACCTTTGGGTTTGGTTTAATGTTACTTTCACCCCTTGTAAATTTAATGAATCCTATGTCGGTCCTTTAAGTATCTCCAAAACTCCAACCAATTCTTAAAATGAAAAATTAAATTCAAAATCTTCCACTTTTTATTTATTTTGAAAATTACAATATTTATATTAATTAAAATATTCAATATCTTTCCTAACATATTATTTATGTCTTATATATATATATATTTAATTTCAATGATTTTCACTTATGTAAAACAGATGGTTACCTTAAGATTAATCGACTTACATAATAGATTGGATATTCAAGTTAATAAAATAAAATAAAGATCTCTTTCATATGAAATGTAATCATTTTTTGAAAGTTTTCCAATTTTGAAGAATTCCGGTCTCTTTCTGTCTCCTACATTCTCTATTTTGGAGAAGGTTTTACAGAACCTTTTGGAACAAAAATCTTTAAAATACTCATTGTGTAAAATGTGTTATTAAAATGCCCTTTCGTTTTAAAATAAGCATACTTCCTATTTGATACGTATTTTATGGAGAGTTTTTTTGAATAACTATTAAATATTTAAAATATAATTTGAACATAAAAAACTGATAAAGCAAAATTAGGGGTGTTTGGGATTGGTTGTAAAAATAGCTTATTGACTTATTTGGGTATGCTATCGGTAATAAACATTTTTTAGTGTTTGGATAAACAGTTTATACCGATGATAAAGAGTTTTAAATAAGTTAAATCATTTTAACTTATCAAAAGTTGATAAGCACTTTTGTACAAAAGTAATAAATTGTTTCAAATAAGCAATCTTAAACACCTCCCTTAAGGTCGATGCTATCTTGAAATAATTGATTAAAGCTGATCCAGAATTGCAATTTATTTTAAAATAAAATGTGAACTTATCTCAGTAATTTGAAAGGCTAGACACGTAGTCGTCATGGTGCGCCGTGACTCAAACCTAGTGTTTGACGTGAAGTTAATCTCATGGCATGTCATGGTCCAATACGCGATTTTTGTTAGACAATATTTCATTTTTGTTACTTTTTTTTTGTTTTAACCATATAACATAATGTCTATTTTTAACAATGTTCTAAAAAACGCGTCTTGGCGTCAAGTGTAACACCCGGAATTTTGTATATAAGATAATGAATTTTGCATCCTAATATCATGGTAGTTTCTATCTACATGAAGTGTTTCAAGGGGCTAAGGTTGGGTAGCATTGAATTGGAGGAAAGGGGCAAAAGCCGGAACCGAAATCGCGTTCGGTACCTTCTGGGCGATCATGACAAGCAAGGGCGGATTTAAGAAGAGGTAATAGGGGTCATGGGACCCCTACTAAAATTATATAATGAAAGGCAAAAAAAATTAAAAACTTGTTTTATTTTATTTTTTTTGAACGGCAAGTTAATAGTTAGTAGTTAGTGATTCAGACCCACAGTGACATCCATATGGGCAGTATGCGGGACCCGAACCTTCACCTTAGGGGATAAACCCCCACTCCTCCACCATTTTTAGGAAAACCACCACTCCCAAAGCTCGAACCCGAGACCTTGAGGATGATGTAAAAATCCCGATACCGATAGGCCAGAGGCCCTTTGGTATATAATGAAAGGCTATTTTTTTAAACTTGTTTTTTTATTGGATCCTAACTTAAACCTCCTAAAGGTACCCCAACTATTCAATTTGTAATTTTGTTTAGAATTTGAACACTACAATGTGCAAATTTGTTTAGAATCTATAGACAGTAATGTATAATTTTGTTTAATTTTTCACTAGGTTTGTGATTAATTGGTTAATACCAAGTGCATAATTTTGTTTAATGGTTGATTCCTCTAGCCATCTGATACATTCTTATGAAGCAGTCGAATTTTGTATTAATTTGTAATGTGTTTATTTGATTTAAGTTTAAACGAAATAGAAAAATATATAATAGTAGTATAATGTGTTGGTTTAACTAAAATAGTAAAAACTTAAGTGAAAACGGACTGAATAAGTTATTTTTATTCAGTAAACCAGACCGTTTAAGCCAAAAGCGAATAACTAGAAACCGTTTCCGTTTAGATGAATTATTCGGTTTCAAAAAAAATTGACACCCTAAAATGTGCCCCCAACTCAAAACGTTTCTGGATCCGCCACTGATCGCATGGCATGATAGCCGGAGCATCAGTTGGCCAAAATCAGATAAAAACCTAGCGGTACACTTTCGGCTATCATGACAGGCGATCATGCCATGTCATGATAGCAAGGCAAGATCGCCCGGGACATCCAGATGGCCAAAAAATCAGCTAAAACTCGCGGTACACGTTCGGCTATCATGACAGGCGATCATGCCATGTCATTATAGCAAGGCAAGATCGCCCGGGGAGTCCAGAGTGCAAATAAGTTGCGTTTTTTCAGCCCATACTTCTCACTTCTCAGATATCAAACTCAGTATTGGGAGCATTGCATTGAAGGTGATTTTTAGGGTTTTACTCTTCCCACCTACCTCATCTCATCACATTTATTACACCATCTAAGTGGAAGATTCAAGTCAAGATCAAGTATTAAAGCTTCAAGTGGTGGTGTTCTCGACTAACTCACAAAGCTTCTTCATCTTCATCCTCTTAGAGACTTTTCTAGGGTTTTACCAAACCCTAGCTTGTGAGTTCAAATCCAAACTTTATAAACTCAAATACTTGTTATACATGTTGTATTTACTAATCTTAAACTTATGATTTAAAGTTTTTTCGTATTTGGGTTAAGTTTGGAAGTTTTAGGTCAAAATTTCTATGAGGAGTTAATCTTTGATTTTGGTACTAAAATGGTTTGACCTAATTTTCGGTAAAATGCGTATTTCAAAAGGGAAACGTTTATATAAAGGTTTTCAGTGTTTGGAACACTATCAATACGTCTCGTTTGATGTAGTTGATTATTAGACTAGTATGATATGGATCCATAGGCATAAGAGTCGGTATTTTAATGTTGTGAATGATAGAATGAACCCACTTTTAAATTGGAAATAAGCATTGTGATAAATTGTGTAATTTCCAATCTATCATTTCACTCTCTCGGAATATGTATTGTGGATTTGCGTGCAATTCTTGAGACTTGAGCTTATGTGTACAAATGACTAAATACTGTATTGTGGTTGATGTCAATGGCTACCAGACCTTTATGTGCCGCTCTATAACATTGGTTTGTGGCCTACCTTGTGTTCTGTCACGACTAATGGTAATATCGGATCCCCCTGGTTGTTTTAAAAGATCCTTGCTCACTAAGAGTATGCTTTCAAGTTAAGTTAAATGGGATAAAATATACCGCATCTTTGTTTAAAATATTTTACTGTTTAACCCATTTAACTGTTTGTTCTCACTAGGCTTACACTTGATCTTAAATGTTGTTTAGCAGGTGATTGGGTTAATGAGGCCTCTTAGAGAGGAGCGGACTGAAAGTTAAGTTAAATGGGATAAAGTATACCGCATCTTTGTTTAAAATATTTTACTGTTTAACCCATTTAACTGTTTGTTCTCACTAGGCTTACACTTGATCTTAAATGTTGTTTAGCAGGTGATCGGGTTAATGAGGCCTCTTAGAGAGGAGCGGACTGACGTGCCCGTGAAGGCACTCTTTTTGGGAATACACTTTAGAGTGTAATTATTGGACATATTAGAATCGTTATTTTGGAGATATTAGCAACATCCGAACATAATCTATGTTCCTGGTCATGTATATTAATAGGTTGTTGTTTTAGTATCCTTTTTATGTTGTAAACTCTCATACTCATTCCCCACTTATTGGATGATTTTATTTAATTCCGCATCTACTTTTCGGTTTAAATTTCCTCTAAATTTTAGGGTGTTACATCGAGGCGTAGCCTTGCCACCACGTTAACCTCCTTGGCGTCGAGATAATCGTTATGGCACGCCATGGCGCGTTATGGCCCGCCATGGCGCTACAAGTTTTTCTTTTGATTTTTTTGATTTTTTAAAGTTATTTTTACAAGGCATGGGAGGAATTTTGCGATTTTTAAAACCTGAATGTGGGTAAACGTAAATATAAGTTTATAGTTTTTACCGATTAAAATACTTAATCATTATTGTTCATGTTAGTCCCTAAATAGAGATGGCTATGCAGTGAGGGTTTGTAGAAGGGGGGGGGGGGGGGGGGTTGAATACAAACACACATAATTTTTACTCTTTTAAATTTTTTTAATATAAATATTAAAAATTTACACACAGAAATTTGTTGCGGAAAAGAATAGAAACACTATTCTAACAAACTTAAACACACAGATAACAGTAATTAACTTATACACTAAGGAAGTTAAAATAAAACTGTTAGAGCACAAAGCTTTGCCGGAATCAAACAAACGATCACACAGAGGATTTGTTGAAAGCGTGAGATTTATGGGAAGGACTTCATCTCCTTTTATAGTGCCCATGCATGGGATGCATGTGGACAGCTGTCAAGGATTCATTAGCTGGAAGTATATCTGATGGACAAAGGAAGAGGTCACTCCCTTTGTACTAGTTTAATGGATAAACCATTCTTTGTAGCACGTAATGTCAGATAACTTTATCTACTTTTCTTCATGCTCTGAGAAGTCCCATCAAACCTTTTAGCTAAAAGACAAACATCCCTTTTATAAGAATAAAGGAGAATGTTTGAATTTAAGGTTTGGTTCCCAAGTTCTTGCTGCTCACGTGTCTTGCATTTGATGTGAGTCAAGAACTTATCTTTGAAAATTGCTAAGTGATACATGGAACCATGTATCACATCGGTGGATGCCTTGAAAGGTTGGAGTTGATAAGTGTACACATTGCTTGATGATCTTCATTTTTCACTAAGTGTTGGCAAGTGTACATCCTTGTATTTGTGACTTGTTATCTCAACCTTAAGAGAAGGCACCTGCAATTTTGGTTACTATGTATACAACATCGGTGACCTCATCATAGGTGGTTACCATGCAAATCATTGGTGACCACATGTGAAACATCGGTGACCACATGTATACAATCGGTGACCTCATCCTCCTCTTGATTCGGCAAGTGGTCTGAATATTAAAGTTAGTTGTCACATCAAAAATTCCACATTTTGATGTACAACCCTTGATTGAATAGTCTTTGACTTTTCAATACTTGAAGTATATTTCAGACCTTCAAATGACCCTATAAAAGATCAAACAAATAATAGAGAAGGTTCATCACCAAATCATCGGTGACCCAACAGTTCAAAACGTTGACATACACACACACATATATGTGTGTGTGTGTGTGTGTGTGTTTATGCACAAGATCATGTGAGAAGTAGAGTTAAGGCGATAAACGTAAGAAGAGATATCCACCCTTTATCACTTTTAATCTCATGTCCACCCATGAATTATGCTTTAGAAGGGAATTGATCTGATACACATCGATGTATCTCATTAGTGTTGATCTTCAATTAAGATTGATCTAAGCGTGGAGATCCCTTCTTACACCATTCTCACCAGAACCCAACCTTATACACACACACATACACACATATATATATATATATATAATACATATTAGCCGCCTTAAGCCACGCCTTGAAAAACGTCATGGCCTTGCCGTAACTCCTAAGGCTTTAGGCTTGACCTTGCCACCACGTCATGCCTCACGCCATTTTAGAACCTTGATTTTTAATAGCATCAACTTGTTGAGTCCATGAAGGATCGTGTAAGGTAGGAGTACGGTGAGAAGCGTAAAAAAGGATCTGGACCCTTGATTACTTTTAATCTCACGCCCACCCCGTGAATCACGCTTCTCACGGAAATTGATCTCGTGCATCTCATTGGTGTTGATTTTACATTAGATCGATCCAAGGATTGAGATCTCTTCTTACCATTTTCACCGTAACTTCCATTCTCACTGGAACCCAACCCTCATTAAGCATTAATAGAAGGGTTGTCTCAATCTTTTTGGAGATGCCATTACACCCGTACTAAAACTTACAAATCATTTGAAATGTTTATTGACAAAATGAAAAGAATGTTGAAGAGTCATTTTGTTTTACTGTCAAGTTCTGAAATTAAATTGAACGTTTTGATTATGAAAGAATTAGATAGGTCTTGAGGTTGGTTCACATGTCTATATAAATCAGGCCCTTGACACAACTAAAACTAGGCCCTAAAATTTTGGGACTCCTGTTCAAAAACTTATTTTTAACATGTTAATAGACGACCTTGATTGGTAAAAAATATAAATGCATATATAAAATTTTATAATACATGATATACGAATTTGTCGTCATAAGTTATACTTTGAAAAACGACGTAGCTTCTAAAACTTAAGGTTTGATCTCGTCACCATGTCACGTCCTACGTCATCTAAAACCTTCACTTATCTTATTAGATGACATTATTTTCACATCTACCTGGAGCACAAAAATAATATTTCTCTTAACAATGTATTATTCATTGACAACCCCATCCCAACTTTTTGTACCTAGTCCAAGTAAGCGACTAGTATATTCAAAATATTAAAGTACATGTTAAAGGTCCAATCAACCATTGTTGGAATCATATGGGTTCAAGTGGAACCTAATTCAAACATGTGTCTATATAAGACAATTATATACATAGGAAGCTTTATTTTAGGTTAAGGAGCTTATGACATAATGATACATATTGTAGTGAAAATTTTTATCTACTCCGAGTTCGAATCCACGTGCTGCTAAAGCCCTTTACGGGTGTAAAAGTTCACCAGCGAAGACTCCATGCAATTCGTGTTCATCAGGGAGAATAGTCGAAGGGCATAAGTTGGTCCGAAAACCCACAATTACCCAGAAAAAGTATCAATGTGTCGAGTAGATGGATATACAAGTTATCAAGATTTCGGTTTGGGGCTTGTCACTACATTTAAATGTTCCTTTACATGTATCCTATTGCAGTATTTTGAACTTCATTTACTAGTCTTCCATTAAGGGTGGTGCCAGATTGGTTTGAGCTTGGACTCCAAAGGTCAAAAGTATTTGGAGGTTCCAGATTCGAATCCAAGGAGTAACAAAAACCCCCTTGTGGCCACGAAGGCTCAAATGTGGTGGCTCTTCGCGGGTGGTTGCCAAGGGATTAGTCAGCCTACGGGTTGGATATTCGGGTTAATAAAAAGACAGATCTAATTGGATTTGATTAAATTGGTTGGCAAAATCCAAAATCTAAAGGATGATTGGATCGGTGCATTTAACCAATCCTCAACGAGTTCCGTTTGTTAAAAAAGTGTGACATCACTCTTTGAAGCTCCCCAACCATATCAGTCTCACGACCATTATAAGAGAGGTAAATTGTATGTCCCAAGGGCAGGTGGGTGTTGAACCTCAGACCTCCCACGCATTCTGCAAGAATATCCACATCCTTACCTGTTAATTTAAAGCCGTATGGATCCCATGTCCTCTACTCAACGTATGGTAAAGCATGTGCCCGTGTGTGTAAAATAGCAACCCTAACCTCAGCGAGGCCAATGGCAAGACAACCAAAGATCAAGGTGTATACTTGTGTGATTGTGTCAAGATCTATTTTAGTGTTGATTTAAGATTGCATAAATCTGACAACGTAACCCTAACCTCGGCGAGGCCAATGACAAAACCATGTAAGGCACTTTAGCAGTTAGGTCCAAGAGGAAGATTCAAACGAGAACGCTAACTATGTAAGAAAACAATAAAAACTTTTTTCATGTACAAAATCACATGTGATTTTTTTGTACTAACATAAAAAAAATGGACACAGACGACTTTTGCCACAGGCCAAGTCACGACTAATCATTTATGATTTCGTACATGAAAAAAGTTTTTCTTGTTTTCTTAAACAATTAGTGTTCTCGTATTAACCTGCCCCTGGCCACCGAAACAATAGTATATTGTTTTAGGCGTTTTTTCTTAAAGGCGTATTTGATTTGGGAAGGACTGCAAAGTTGTATTTTGAAAAAGATAACTTAAAGGGTATATAAGTAATTTCAAAAATAAATTTAATTTAATTTTAATGATTTGTTATTTTTTTTAAATATTTAATAATAATTAAATTAAAGAGAAGAATATATATATACATATATATATATACATGTGTGAGTTTATCGGGTTTAGAAGGATATATACGCAGTTTCAAATTTTACAAGAATATACACGTAATATATGAAGTTTTTAAGGACGTAGATGAAATTTTCCCATAAAAATACAGATCTAATTAGATTTGATTGAATAGGTTGGCAAAATCCAAAGTCTAAAAGATGATTGGATCGGTGCGATTAACCAATCCTCAACGACTTCCGTTTGAAAAAAAAGTATGACGTCACTCTTTGAAGCTCCCTAACCATATCAGTCTCATGACAATTATAAGAGAGGTAAATTGTATGTCCCAAGGGCAGGTGGGTGTCGAATCATCAGACCTCCCACCCCATTCTGCAAGAATATCCACCTCCTTTCCTGTTAATTTAAAGCCGTAGGGATCCCATCTCCTCTACTCAACGTATGGTAAAACCTGTGCCCGTGTGTGTAAAATAGGAAACCTAACCTCAACGAGGCCAATGGCAAGATCAAGGTGTATACTTGAGCTGAGATCTATTTTACTGTTGATTTTAAGGTTGCATAAATTTGACAACATAACCCTAATCATATATGATTTTGTACATAGAAAATAGTTTTTCTTGTTTTCCTAAATAGTTAGCGTTCTCGTATGAACCTGCCCCTGGGTCCCGATGTATTACAAAAGGAGGAGGAAAAACATCATAAAATATATGGGAGAATAGAAACCAAGTCTCATGGCTCAATATGAAACCAACAATTTAGACAAGGATGTTTATAAGTATCTAAACAGGTACATAATCTTAGGAACAAGATCATACCAATTAATGGGAAACTGCAACAGAGTTTTACATTTCAAAATCCCACGAGCTCTCGGCAGTTAATCTCGGGATTTTTACTCCATCCTCCAAGTTGAAATGTGCTGAAATCTGTCAAAAGTGAAAGATATATAGTTAGAATATAATTTGAAGTGTAAAGATGTCATTAATATATAGTAACGGGACCTTTTATTACACAAAAAAATTGGCGTTTGAGTGAATGCACAAAAGGTCTAAAATGTACTATACTTGAAGAGGCTGATTTTAAAATTCATTGTTTTTACCAGAATAGAGTAAAAAAAACATGTATGTTCATCCTGTATAACAAAAATCCATCTTTTTTACGGCTGAAACGGTCGACACATATCACTGACTGTGTGTCTTAGCTGCTGAATGGTTTGGTGCAGAATGATTAAGTGGTCAGAATGATTAAGAGGCTTTTATGATGTGCAAAATAGAATATAATTGTTTGGTAATTGTTCAGGATGTAATAATCAGGGCTCTTAATGGTTAAGGGAGGTCCAGGATACAAAATGATTCAGATGGTTTTGGAACCACTAAGAGACGGACTTATTTTTTGCCAAACATGATTCACCTCTTAGCGATTCAGAGGCTGCCTCTTAATAGAACTGTCAGGAGGTAAACCAACCACTTTTTTATAACATTGGGATGTTACCAGTTGCATTAAAGGTCGCTAATAAAAATCTATATCAAAGGGCACACAGAAATTGGAATATTCTGAAACTGCTGCAAATTCAGGAGAATCAGAATGGTAGGTATTCAAAACAAATTATGCATCAAAAGTGAAATTATTCAGGTAAGATAATTCAATAAAATTAAGCTGCTTTATATAAATAAGATAAACTCAACACTTGTATTTCATAGGAGAAAACCATAATCATCAAGGGAGACAAAAAAAAATGGGTGAATTTATGGCAAAAGATAGATCAAGTATCTTAAATAACCACAAAAAGCAACCCCTTTTTCTATTAGTATATAATTTTCAAGCTAGAACAACCATTTTGCACTTTTAATGAGGAGGGAATGGAGTACCAAAGAATTCTCTATGGCAGGTTGGTTAGTAGTTTAATGAGCTTAATGGGACTCACAGCTTATTCGGTCAGCTATACATTTGACTGTTTGGTAGTGGCTTAATGATATAGAAAATGGCTTATTTAGTGAGCTTCTAGGGAGGTGCTTTATGCACAAACCCTAGTTTTTTTTTCCGAACATGTCCCTTTTATCTATGAGAAAACCCTCCCAAACAAAAACCTTTCCAATCCATACAGACAAATTAATCCACATAGACAGCTTTATCCATACAGGATTTAATGGAAAAGCTTACATTATCAACCTACAGATCTGATTTTAATTGTGTTTATATCTCTTTGCAATCTTAATTAAGAAGATTTATAGTTGAAACAGTTCCCTACTCCTGCTTAAGTCAAATAAACCTACTAAAAGATCAATTAATATATGAATTCCATACCAACTAGAAAGTTATTGTGCATATAAGACATAAATCTCCTTCAACGTACATAATGAGAACCATCTTGCTATGTATTTTCCATTATAATTAGAATAATTGCTTTACCACCTGCTAGAGAAGCATCGTTCCCTACCCAACATATATGTCAATGTAATTAAGAATATTTGTTTTCATGGTTATTAGGGTTGTCAACGTATATTAGAAAAACTGATTACCGATGGCATTGTCCAGATAAAATGGATTTATTTGTATTCTGTAATATATATTCGAATTGTAAATACATAAGAATATCGTAATTGACCATCCATCCATTCATCCGATTTAATATATGTTTACATTTTAGCCATATTTAGGAGCAATAATCATCTAACCAATTGTTATAATATCAATTTAATATCTTTAACATTTAGGGTGCGTTTGGTAGGCAAACAGGACCGGACAAAACAATTGTCCAGCGTTTGGTAAGATATGACAGGACTGGACAGGACAAGACCGGTTAAAATGACCAAATTGCCCCTAGTAAGTTGTTTAGTGTTTTTTAACCAAATAATTAATCTTAAATGAAAATTAACAAATAATATTTAACAATACAAAAAACATCGAACATAAATATTAATTTAAGAACTCATATTCATAAATCAAAGTACTTAATCTTAGACAAAGTTCAAATGTTTACTGACGCACATCTTAGACAAACGTTCACATATTACCAACACACATCTTTGTGTACCAAAAGCCATAAACACAAAAGTTCAATTGTTTTCCAACTAATATCACGTCATCACATGCCTAACTTCTACAAGACGGTCCACACAAATGTTGGCTTAAAAGTAGCATTCATGCCATTCCAAAGAAAAAAACAAAAAATCTCTTTATAAATCATATAATTAGCTTTTGACTGGTGGGTTAAAAATATCATAATAGCAGGTTTAATTTGTAATTTCAACAATTGTTTGTTGGTGTATATTTTTGTAGACTTTCATAGGAAAGAAAATCCTAAAAGTTTGGTATTCAAATAAATCCAAATTTAAATTAGATGCATATGTTAAATTAGCATCTCTAGTCCATATAACATCAGTTTTACACCCCTAGTGCTTATAATCAGGTAATGTTACCTCTTAATAACCACTTATCACTTACTCGTTCAGACATTTTTAAATTCAGATCGTTTGTTTTTTTCAGACCCTCTTAAGTCTGAAAATCATCTGGAAAAAAGTGGTAACCTCGACACTTAATTCCTCTTATTCGCGTACACCCGCGTTGTTAGGGGTTTAAAAATCAACGACTGATTCAGATTTCAGATTTTAGACGTAAAAACAAACGCACCACCTCTTATAAATCAGAAGTGAAATCAGACTTCAGACCTCCCTTCTATTAAGCAAAGCAAGCAAGCAAGTAAAATAAGGACCATGATGAGATACCTTATAAGATCCAATCATCTTTGACTTTGTCGACCAATCTACTTGCAAATTTTGGTTGGATGTCTGATACACAGCCTTTAACACATGATCCGAATAAACCTTCCTAGAAACCGCAAAATCCCATGAATCTTTGGCCAAATCATAGCTGGGCTCAAATGTAGTCACCCCACCATGGACATAAGTGTACTTCAACTTGCAGTTTCCAGAACCAAGAACGTGATTAGCCGATACCTTGTTGGCTGAATCAATCACTAGTGTTCCATCAAGCATAGTCCGCTGATCTCCCCTACTGTGGCTGTACACCATGTTTAATGGTTTGTCGGAAATTCTAATTGTGTTCATGAACATAAATTTGAAGTCCTGTAAGTTTCAAGTCAACAAAATGTAGTTCAGGAACAACAAAGGCATAACAATATTAGTAAAAACACAGAGGAAAGTTCAAACGTGAACTCAAATTTGGTTGCAAACATGAGGACAGAGGAGAGCGCGACACGTGTTGTATTCAGAATGAATAATGAAAGGAAATATTCAGACTGAATATAGTGTTATGCAGACTGAATAACACTATATTCATAATTCATTCTGAATATGACAAGTGTCGCACTCTCCTTTGTCCTCATGTTCACAACCAAATATAAGTTCTCACTTGAACCCGCCCCTTAGTAACACAATATATATATACAATTAAGCATGTATAGCCATGTGTTCAGCCGATAGGTCTTTTGATTAAAAAAATGGCATCTTAATTCTTAAGTCGATAGTACTTGATATACAGTCCAATAAAACTGAAACCACTAAACACAAACACTTGAAGCATAAAACTAGCACATACTTTTATATACACAAACATATACATTTAGGAGCGTGTATACAGCCTTCCATATAAGTTTCTTAATTGTATTTGTAAACAAATTCCTGTATCCCTTTTTGTCTCACCAAATCCAAAACCCAACTCAGAAATAATTACTGTTATCTAATTAACAAAAACCTAAAATCAATTGTTGTATTGGGTTTCACCAAACCAAACATAATTACTGTTCATAGAAACAAAAACCTAAAATCAATTAATCAACAATACAACACGAATCAATAAAATCAAAAACATCTATATGTAACATATACATATACGGCTGAATTCACGAACTGACCTACAAACTCCAAATAATGGTAAACCATCCATATATGTTATCTAATTAAAAAAAAACACATAATATCTATGTACTGATATGTATGAAACCTTTGAAAGTACCTTTTTGGGGACATTATAATCGATGGTGAAGGATCCAGGTTTGTCGACGGCTAGAGCTAAGCCGTTTAAGCAAGGACCGTTGACCACAGTAGCATCAGTCATGGAAGCACGGAGTTTGACATCGCCGGCGTTAAAGGCGAGGGTGACGGCGGAGGCGGCGGTGGCCTTATCGGCGTCGTACTTTGCCTTGAAAGACGCCTTCATTTCTGGTGGTTGCCTAGAGTTTCGCAAATCGCAATGAAGAATATCTGTAGAAGAGCCGTAGGCCGAGTTATCGGTTTCTCCGACCAATATTTTTGTATTCTATATATTTCACGTTTTTATTTCTTTTTTTCTTTTTTTCTTTTTTTTTTCTCTTTGTTATGTGTCTATTGACAATTTACCATTATGTCCTTTAGCAAAAATCATCCTTAAAACTTGAATAAGGATAGAAATGGTTATTCTTGTAGTTTGTATTTTGCCAAATAGGTACTCTCCCTATCATTGTTAGGTGTAAAATATATGGTTAGGTGAAGGGTATTTTTGTCTTTTAAATATTTTTTTTATCTTATCTTTGAAAATGAAAAAGTGTATTATATTATTATAAATATATAATTTTACATGTATAACATCAGTATAACCCCCCGTTAACCTTATTTATTATTTTGGAGGTCGGTGACTACAATCCCTACCTTTCCAACACCATTTGCCACTACATCACAACCGTTGACCTCTTTTTGTTCCCTCATAGCACACATCCACGCACACAATTCTTTTCTTCTTCCCCTCTTTATTGTTTACAACTCCGGTTTCATGGTTCATTCCAGATGTAAATCACGTATTCCTTGTTTTTTATGGGTTTTTTTATAACTTTTTTTGTTTTCTTTTCATCATTTCCTCATATATTTCAAATATGGGATTTGAAAGGTGAATAGTGGAGCGTGGATTGCTTCAATATAGAGGTCTATTATAATAATAACCAGTTGATGCAACATAAAAAGTCTTTGAAAAATATAATTATAAGGAAAACAATAATGAAAAAGATAATAAATAAACCAACACAAACAATAATTACCTAACTTCAAACATGAAGATAGAATAAGAAACAGCTATTTGAACATTTAGATATGATAAAAAGAACAGTGGTATGGAGACAATAGATAGTATGGAGGCGTGAAATCAGACGGGTATGGAGGAAGACGTGTGGGTTAGGTTTTGTTTAATGTGTAGGATGCATTTAAATCATTTTAATTTCTTTCATTTTCTTTCTTCTCTTTCCTTTCACACGTAGAAGGAGACTTTTAGAAAGAAACTTATCATTTATTTCCTAAAAAAGTTTAAATAACAGTTTTTTTTACTTTCCTCCCCCATCTTTCTTGCCTTCCTTTCCTTTATAAAATAAGTTTCGAAAACACAACATTACTTTTTAGACCCCACGCCTAAAGTGAAGATTTTCAAAATTTCTTTTGCAAAATAGGAGTAAATTTAAAATTGATTTCATTTTGTTTTTAGACCTAAAAAAGTGAAGATTTTCAAAATTTCTTTTGCGAAATAGGAATCAATTTAAAATTGATTTCATTTTATTGCAATTTGCCATGTATAATAAGTAAACCTATGTATAATAAGTAAACGCTCACAAAGTTACCATATGTGCATTCTGTCGACTAGGGATGAGCGGAACAGACTGAAATCCCGAACAGAACCGGTCCCGCACATAACTGGTACCGGTACCGAATGCCATTTCCGGTTCGGGATTCGGTACTTTCGGTTTCGGTACCGGTACTAGTCCCGGTAATCCCGAACCCGAACCGGAGAATTTAAAAAGCCACTTTTAAATTCAAATTGGTGATAAACCCTTTATTTTTCCCAACATGATATTTTCCATTTTTATAGAAAATCCACTTAAATATATTACAATTGTTGGTTCTTGTATTTTCCACTCAAATACCGATTTTTTTCTTGCAATTCTTCATATTTTGGTTCTTGCAAATCTCCAAAATCGATTTCGTAATTTCTCCAAAATCCGGTTCTTGCATAATCGACTCCTCCAATCTTGTTTCCGCTTAACATGGATCAATCCCAAGTAAGTTTATTTATGGTTGTTTAATGGTCATCGGTGGAAAAACGTTTGTCGTCCCAAAAAATAGTACCGAACGATTCTAGTCCCGAAAATCCCGGTACCGGTACCAAATTTCACTAATCGGTTCGGTATTCGGTATTGAGTTTTTCCACTTCTGGACCGGTACCGAGCTCATCCCTACTGTCGACATTTACACTTTCAACATTTTCCCAGGTAAGTATAAAGAATGTGAAATCCGTAATCAATAATCATCCAAGTCAATGAACAAAAAGACCATTTCATTTCGATCGAAAAAGATGAAATTGTGATGCAAATTACAAAATATGATCATAAACAGTTCTCATATATATATATATATATATATATATATATATATATGAAGTGAGCCATTAATTAAGGTTTCGGAAGAGCTCAGGAAGATGAGCATTGGTGAGCTTTGTCCTTTTACTGATCTCAGTCTTCTTCTTCTTCTGTTTTGGTTTATTGGATATGCCAAAGTTCTGAGCAGCTACTCTCCTTTTAGCCGTATTTGTAGCTGGCTTCATCCCGTTCTTCTGCAACTCCCGCTCGATATCCAGCATGTCTCGTGGCAATTCAATTGCTCTGAATAGCCCTTTTAGTTCATCATCAACCTTGATCGGCACTCGAGGGTCATTAGGGTACGCTATGTCTTCCTGAGAGTCGAAATTTGATAGAAGCCAGATCTGACGAGCAGCTTTCAAGGCCTGACAAAAACAACATATAAATATATATATATATATATTATGTTTCCCATCATCACCTCTAAAACAGACCACATATATACACATAGTTACATTTACATACATATAAATATGTATCCCATCATCACCTCTAAACAGACTATGCATCCATACAAATGCATACAATATATTATATATAGAGAGAGGAACCTTCAAATGCGAACTCAAATTTGGTTGTGAACGTGAGGACAAATGAGAGCGTGACACGTGTCTGAATGTAAATTATTTAGTCTTAATGTGACACGTGTCGCTCTCTCATTTGTCCTCACGTTCACAACCAAATTTGTGTTCTCATTTGAACCCACCCCTATATATATATATATAGAGTCAGGTTTAGGGGAAAACGCCAAAAAAGAAAAAACTGAAGAACACCTTGGGAGCCCTCCATCTCCATCTGAACGGTATGCACAAATGCATACTGATAATTTGTAACATGCATTTGTGCATACACACAAATGCATATATATATATATGCACTAATGCATATATATATATGCACTAATGCATATATATATATGCACTAATGCATATATATATATGCACTAATGCATATACAGGATTGGGTTATGGTGAGAAGCGTAAGAAGGGATCTCCACCATTGGATGCACATTAGGATGATATGCACCGACATAATCCCTAATGGGCTTGGGCCCTAGATGGTGCCTATCATAATCCCCGTATGAAGTGCAATTCATGGGTGGGTTTGAGATTAAAGGTGATCAAGGGTCCAGATCCCTTCTTACGTTTCTCACCTTAACTCTCCTTCTCACACGATCCTATGCCTATGCACTAATGCATATATATGCACTGGTGTATAGAAAGAGAAAAAAAACTTCAATCAATTGTTAATGGTTTACAACTGTGTACATGCATACAAACATATACAACTATTGACATATATAGATACATATGTGTGTGTGTCAATGTGTGTGTGTGTTTAAATATGTATATGCATGAAGCAAGTTGAACTTCTGAAGAAGTGATTTATTGACTAATTCTTCTTCCAAGTCATAACTTTTTGTGAATCTGATAGAAGACGTTGAAAACTATCTCAATCACCGCACATCTGTTAAGAAGTCGCCATGCTTTAACACATGCACTTTGGGTGTGGAAACCACACAAAGCACATGTGTTAAAGCACGATTTGCTCCAAAAAATGCTATGAAGTAAGTCCTGATATTTCAATTTGCTCCTAATAGAAACATGCATATGTGAATATAATCCGTGCTCACAAAACCATCTGATCTTCAGTGTTCAAATAGCTTTTTCACTTGTTAACCTCTTAATAATTCCATTAAGAGGAAACCTCTGAATCATTAAGGGGTGAATCCTGTTTGGCAAAAAATAAGTCTACCTCTTAATGATTCCAAAACCCTCTGAACCATTTTGTATCTTGGACTTCCCTTAGCCATTAAGAGCCCTGATTCATCTTAAACTATTACCAAACAATTATATTTCATTTTGCATTATATCATAAGCCTCTTAATTATTTTGACGACTTAATCATTCTGCACCAAACCATTCAGTAACTGCCAAACAACCCCTAAAGGAATAAATAGACATATATCATCATAAACGAGTTACAAAGTGGTTAAAAATACCTGTAAATCTTCCATGACAGTTGGGTAGGCATCCTTAAGATCAGCAACAGCAATACCCTCTGCAAATGTTCGTACTAAACGGAGAAGTTCTTTCTGGTCTCTCACATTATGCTTCGACTGTAAACAAATAAATAAAAAATAAAGAAATTTTCTTCAGAAATCACAAGGGACAAGGGGATCTTGAACCCATGAACTCAAAGATGATAAAATTTAAAACAAATTATCATTGAATCATAAAGATTACCTTATACGAGAAGCGCTTCCCTTCATAATTAACTTTAGGGTTCTTTGCCAAACTCTCAAACACAGCCTTATTGCCTCTGACATCAACGTAACATGCTTCATTTATTTGCTCTGCTGTAAAGGATTGCCTTGACTGTATATATATCACAAAACTAGTTTAATTAACAAATAATAGTCCATCTTTTTACAAACATGCTTCTCTGCACTACCAAAAATGTCCGTTGAAAATTTGAAATATAAATTACTGCTTATGTCCCAAAAAAACTGACTCCACTTTTTGGTGTCAAATGAGTTGTTTTTCAACATCCAACATCTGGGTAGAAAAAATATCATTATTTACTAAATCTAAATATAAGAAAACTAAAGTCATTGAAGGAAGGTATCATGTGCTTCTAAATTCTATAATCCTGTTACAATGAGATACAGAATAACTTTCTTGGTTTTGAAACTTCAAGACATTTATAGATATTTATTTACTGATGTTTGAGAACAATAGTTGATAACCATGTCATAAAAATTTGAAATAAGGAGTAATGACAAAGAATAACTTCTAAACTGAACTTGGAAGAAACAGTGGATATTTTATCAAATGAATGCAACCATTTTAAGATAAATTTACCAACTTCTGAAGATTTACTTCAACTTCATAGCAAAAAATTAACTGTACACACCCTTTTCTTGAATTTGTCATGATGAAATAGTATTTGAACATTTGATTAATGACCAACAATTTCAAAAATGAGTTGACTCAGGAATGTATAGAATAATGTACTTTATGCCCACGAGATCTAAGGAAACTTGCTTCTTCCTAGTCGCTTTGCCTTTCATCCTAGCCTACACAACTTTCATGGGACAAAAATCTTGATGTAGATGTGGGGCCCAGGCGCCCAGCTAATATGGTAATGCAAGGAATAAGTGTTCCTTATGTGCAAGAACTCCAAGGAACTTCCCTCTTTATAATTATAGTTTGCTTTTCATCTTTAGTCTACAAACCTATTTTGAGATAAAAAGTTGATGCAGATGCTGAATCATTTGTTGTAATTTGCATTGGATGAAGGGAATATTGTTTATTGTTTTCTATTTCTCAGGTTTATAGTATGATATATGAGCAAGCTTACTGCATAAGCAAATTCATTGATTTGCTTTGCTAAAGTGTAGAGCTAGGATAACACCATTTAGCAAGATCATTCAACAAGTAGACCCATAATCCCATATATTAGAAAACTAAAAAGATCAACAGACAAAAACGTAGATGGTTGTAACCAACTACCATCACAGCAGCTTGTTGAGCAATCATACCGATGTGCGAATATAAGCAATAATGCATATTAATACCTAAATCACATAACTTGCGTTACCAGACTATGGTAGCGTTTGTTTTTTACGAGGTGCTGAAGTCTGATTCCACTTCTCATTTATAAGAGGTGGTGTTGAAGTCTGAAATCTGAATCAATTAGACTGTTTGTTTTTACGTCTGAAGTCTTAAATCTGAATCAGTCATTGATTTATAAACCCCTAACAATGCGGGTGTACTAGAATAAGAAGAATTAAGTGGTGAGGTTACCACTTCTTTTTCAAATGATTTTCAGACTTAAGAGGGTCTGAAAAAAAAGAAAAAAAGAAACGGTCTAAATTTAAGAACGCCTGAACGAATAAGTAATAAGTGGTCATTAAGAGGTAAAATTGAAAAAACAAACAGGCCTTAAATTCACAACTAAACAAGAAGGATGTGAAATCGTGCCACAAGCAATAGGAAGCTGAAAAAAACTCATGTGGAATAGGAAGAAAAAGGTACTTATAATAGGAGGATGAAATCAATAGGTTTGGCATGGAGATTATAATAAAGAACAAACTCTGATGCAAAAGAATCTTCAAAAATCCAATATCCACATCCTATAAAGTTCCTATCACCCCCTTCGAATAATGTGTATGATCATGTAGTATTCTAAGACTCTATCTATGTGTGTTGCAATACTAAAGAGATTCTATGGGTGAATGTTACTAGATACTCCGTCTTGAAACATATGATAACTATTAAGATTTTACCATCAATTTTGGCTCTTTTCTGAAGCATCTCGTACAAAACCATAACTTTTAACTTAAATTACATTCTTTGTTTATTGCTTAATTGGCTGTCCATTCTATTAGCCTTGTAGTATTCAAGCAACATGCCTTAAGGAAGGTGAAATATTTTTGGGAAACAAATCATAAAACTGTCTTCATCGACAAATGGAGGCATAAGATCGAAGTTTTTCCATCATTTTCCTACTTTCTGGTGCATTTGACCAATCATCAATGTCATCATATAAGTTTTGGAACACTTGCTAAGGATTTTTGGTCAATAGTAATAACCTATATGGCGATACTAACATCATCTCAATTCTCAAGAAATGCATAATGCACCCAAAAAAACAACCAATTGCAGGCTTAAAAACATTATCACTATATCATTCGATCAAATTGCAATGCAGATATAAAACAAAAGCAAATGGTGCCTCAGAAAAAAGATGCCAATGGCATTATTATGACCTAAAACCCAAAGTATCCCAGATTCTCAGTCTATTCCATTTTCGCAAATATGCCAGCGGCTGTTTCCTTGAAAACTCCTGGCTTTCTAACCTCTAAGTTATAAAAACATTTGTCAAAAAGGTTAAAGAACGAGAAACAAAAAAAAAAGAATTCAAAAGTGAAGGTCTCGAGATCAGAAAGGACTAAAGAATTATATAGAATTGTCATACCAAAACTAAAAGTGGCATTCAAACTAAATATACCTAGGTGCCGGTTGCCAGAAATTGGTTCTTGACACTTGTAAATGTTCCAATAATCCATACCATTTTAAGAAGTTAAACAAACATAATGAACCATGTGATATTACTACCACTGTTTCTTTATGTTTATATGTTTAACAAAATAAGGTTAAATACAAGTGTGACTAAAGAGGCACATTAAATACATGTAAACTTAGAGTCTGATGATCTTGTCTTCAAAATCAACATACAAGAAGAAAACCAGCTCAAATGCTCAATCAATTTTCACTATTCCCACAGCCTGCTTGATTTCTTTGTAATCCCTAATCAGAAGCTATTTTTCCTCTTTACTTTTGGAATACCCAACTATAGGGGGGCCTTCTTTTGAGAACCCATGAAATTGTGATAACCTTGAGAAACTTTTGCATCGTGTGTTTTTTTTTCATATGATTTTTTTCTATCTATGCATAGTATTTAATGTATTGATTAACATATATTTGTTTCACATATACTCGTTTCACAATGGGAAACTTTTTGGAGTGTTTGTGAAACAAAAAATACACATAAGAAAGTTTCATATTGTGAAACGAGTAAATGTAAAACAAACACATTGTGTAACAAATATATGTTAATCAATACATTAAATACTATGCCTAGATAGAAAAAAAAATCATATGAAATAACACATGATGCACAAAATTCTCAAGGTTATCACAATTTCATGGGTACTCAAATGATTAAGCCACACCCCCCCCCAAAAAAAAAAACTATATAGCTTATATATATATTCCAAATTCTCAACAGCATATTTCTACTCATATGGTTCTCAACAAAATCGCTTATGTTACGGTATATTACCATGCACAAGCCATACAAAAATAAAAATAAAAACCAACTACACATAGAAAAAGAAAAGGCAAGTTTGTACCTCAAACAGTAGATCAATCACTCTTTTGATCTGGGCTCCTACCGGGCCCTTCCTTATATTATTAATATGTTGCAGCCTCTCTGTATCATTTGAGAATTTAACAGCAGGAAGAGGTGACTTTGCAAAGGTGCTTGCAGGCACAGCTCTAGGAGGAGGAGGACCATTTGTCTTAGTGGTTGGTTTAGAACCTGCAATGCTTTTAAGTGTCGATTGGCATTTCTCCTGTTGCTTCTTGAACCTATTTAAACTTTCTTGCAACGATCCCATATCAGGGCCGGAAGCAAACTACAGATACAGCAAACAAGCAAAACAAATGTCAAATTAAATAAAGACGTACAATCTAAATGAGCAAAAATCAGGCATTTTAAGCTCAAGCAGTAAGGCGTAGGATCGTGTGAGAGGTTGAGTTAATGGTGAGAAACGTGAGAAGTGGATTTGAACCATTGATCACTTTTAATCTAATGCCCTCCCATGAATTGGCGCTTTTTAAGGGAATTGATCTGGTGCTATCTCGAATCATCATATCTCGGTGAATCTCATCCTAATGTGCGTCCATTTCTCATCCAACAGTGAATAACCACTTTTCACACTTCTCGCCATATGTAACACTTCTCACCGGAACCCAACCCAGCAGCGGGTTGGGTTCCGGTGAGAAGGAGGGTTAAGGTGAGAAGCGTAAGAAGGGATTTCCACCCTTAGATGCACATTAATATGAGATGCACCGAATCAACTCCCTTCTAAAGAGCAATTCATGGATGGGTATGAGATTAAAAGTGATTAATGGTTCAAGTCTCTTCTTACGCTTCTCACCTTAACTCTCCTTCTCACACGACCCTAAGCCTACCTTTAGCTTATGTAAATATAGAAGTATAAAGGTTCTACTTTATTACATTACAATTGAGTTGTAAGTGAATAGTTTTATAGTTCCCTTAATACAATAATAAGGAGCGAAAAATACCCTACATTGTTTAAGCGGCTGCCAAGAAGACCATCTAGGCGTAGGCGGTTCGGCAACCGTCCCAATTAACAAGGTTTGTTTGTCAGTTGTTGAATGGTTTGGTGCAGAAGGATTAAGTGGTCAGAATCATTAAGAGGCTTTTGGTAATTAAGTGGTCAGAATCATTAAGATGATTTTGGTAATTAAGTGGTCAGAATCATTAAGGGAGATTCACATACAAAATCATTCAGAAGATTTTTTAACCATCAACAGACGGACTTATATTTTACCAAACAGGATCACCTTTTATCGATTTAGAAGGGCTGCCTCTTAATGAAACTGTGTTAAGAGGTAAACAAACGTTGGATAACTATACGTCTCAATTTTTTAAGCGGCCACCGATCACCGATTAAGCAAACAAATCGGTGATTAAGCCGATAAAATTGAAAAAAAAGAACCCCAAAATACTAAAATCCCTTCTCTGTATAACGATGAACATAATAACTTGTAGAATAAGGTTTCAACAAATAGGAAAAATATCGCTACCTACTAGTGCGCCTCTAACCTTTTGACAGTTGGGGGGATATATCGCACGGATGATCACCAGGACTTGCTGCTCCGACGATCTGCCACCACGACTGCAGTTGCGATTGCCCTTTGTTTTGCTCTGCGATCTGCCGTTGCCTCCTATTTTCTGCTTTGATCAGAGAATGAGTTTGGGGATTTTCCGTTTTCTATTATAGGGGGTGTTTGGATTAGCTCAGGGAAAGTTAAAATAAACCCAAACTATCCGATTTTGAATGATTAAGTCTTTAAACTATTTTTTTGAATGAAAAAACTTTTAAATTTTTTGAAACCGGTTAAATACATCCTTGGAATCTGTAACAACAGGTTAATGTGATAACAATTTAAAAAGTTTAAAAAAACCCAACGAACTATCTGATTTTGAATGATTAAGTCCTTGATTTTTTTAACGAATAAATTTCGATTTTGTTTCTAAATCTTTTTAACAAATTAATTTTTAAACTTTCTTTAAACAAATAAATCTCAAACTTTTTTTGAATAAATAAAATCATGAACTTGATTCTAAACAAATTAATCTGAAACATTTTTTTGAACAAAATTATAAAACAAAAAAAATGTCTCTTACCGACAACAAAGTACAATAAACCAATTAAATGGAGAAAAATTATTCCATTTCTATTACTAATTATGAAACATATAAAACTCATGTTTAAAGCATAAATAAATACATAAAAAATTAAGTTAAGAAATTTAATTTATGCTTTAAGCAAACTTTATATGCTTTGTAATTAGTATTGAAAATGATATAATTTATCTGTTTAATTTATTTATTGTATTCTGTTGTCGGTGAAAAAAATTAAATATTTTTTTTGCTTATGATTTTGTTCAAAAAAATGTTTCAGATTAATTTGTTCAAAATTAAGTTCATGATTTTATTTCTTCAAAAAAAAAATTGGGGTTTATTTGTTCAAAGGAAGTTCAAAAATTAATTTGGCAAAAAAATTTAGAAAAAAAATTCGGGATTTATTTGAGTTAAAAAAATCAAGGACTTAATCATTCAAAATTAGATAGTTTGTTGGGTTTTTCTAGACTTTTTCCAAATTTTTATAACATTAACTTGTTTTTACAGGTTACAATGATGTATTTAACCGGTTTCAGATAGTTTAAGGGTTTTATCATTCAAAAAAATAGTTTAAGGACTTAATCATTCAAAATCAGATAGTTCATCGGATTTTTGCACCGAATCAGTTGTTTTTGTCAAACACTCAAAATGACTTATTACCGATGTCACACCGGAATAAGTCAATAAATTGTTTTGATAAGCTAAAACAAACACCCCCTAAGGGTTATAAAAACAACTTATTGATTTATTCCAGTAGGTGTGCAACCGGTAATAAACCTTTTTTTAGTTTGAGGAAAAAACAACTTATCTCGTGTTAAATCGGTATAAATAATTTTTTAAGAAGTTAAAGTCTTTTAACTTGTTAAAAGTTGAAAAACACTTTTGTAGAAAAATAATAAGTTGTTTTCAATAAGCAATCCCAAATACCCCCTAATTCATCGTTGTTATGTTGAATAAACATTCTAAATGTCATAATAACCATTTCATCCTGGTCTTATATTTTTTATGAATAAAATAACTATTTGATAAAAATGTTGAACAAATGACTATTAATATAAAAAGATATCAACATAAACGTTTGTTTATCTGGAAGGAAACCTTGTGAATAGGGTGTATGTGGTCATTTTTGGACGGTTTAACCTCTCAAACCACAAACCAAACCGCTATAACGGTTTATAAATTTTTCAAACCGAGTGTTTGAAATCAAGTGACCAAACCGATCATACCGGACCACAAAAAGGTTGTCTGGTCTGACTGGTTTTGAGCTTCTTACGTGCTTTAAACTAAAAGATGACATTTATATCTAAAATTGAATTTCAATATTGCATTATTAGAAAATTGTATATGGAATTATAAAAGAAATGTCTATCTCCAAAATTACAAAAATACATTGAACAAATAAGAAAAAATTAAACAAATTCACCAACAATAGTTGGAATTTTGGACAGACATTGTACAAAGTGAACTACGGTTTGTAACTATACATAACAGTAAAACCTGTAACATGAAAAATAAATACAATTAATACAATTTTTTTGGCAGTCGGTTCGGTCCAGACCGCTCAAACAAATATTCAAACCACAGACCAGACAGAACCGAGCGATTTGGCTGTTTTCATAATAGACTGGACCGCCAGATCGCTCAAACCGGGAAAAAATTGTTCTGGTTGACTTGGTTCGACCGGTTTAAGCGGTCCAACGGATTTTTTTAACACCTTTGGTTGTGAAGTTTTTGATTATCCTAAAGGAAACAGAAAACACAAAAGGAAACCTTGTAAAGCTGCCGAAATATTCTACAAATTCATACCAACACAAAACACTTGAAATTTTGCAAATTCATACCAAAATCAATACCCTTATTGCCACAAGCCCATATCTTTTGATTATCTAAAAGGAAACCTTGTCAAGCCGCCTAAATATTCTACACCTTATTCTTTGTTTAACAATATTCATTCTAATAAAAAACCTTAAGATTGGAACCAAAACCATCGACTTCCACCAATGTTTACTTGACAAAACCAATTTGACTTTAGACCAAATGTTGATACCAACCCATCGATTTCTGGATTTCCATAACCGTCAATTTGATGCCAAAACTGGAACTTTTGAAAACCACAAATTCAATAGCAATCACACTCCATACGACTATAAGGAAAAACCCAAAAACCATAGGAGATTTTGAAAACCCATCTAATCAGAAAACCTATCTAATCAGAACAAGTAAATCGAAAGCCTAGAAGAACAAACCCTTGGGAGAAATCGAAAACCGTGGAGACAAACCGCACGCCAACCTGAATGGCGCACCGTTTGCCCTACCACTTGATTTCTCTTGAGGTTACTTAGCATAGTCACAACTCGATACCATTTTCCACTAAGTAACCTTAATAGATGCTACCTATAAGATCAAAACCCAAACCGAACTCAAAATAAAACGTACCAAAATTTCCGGGTGTTACACATGGTTCATGTGTTTTAAGATTTTGTGCATAATGTTTTAGTATCAATATATACGAGTTCAACAATGGGAAGAATACAGTCATTATAGATAGGGTAAGATATATACCCACAAATATAATACATATATTTTGGGCAAGACCCATCTAAGAGCATCTCCAATCGAACACTGTTTCTATTTTTCTGCCGGTGAAAGCAATCCAATCAACCAGCAATCTGGAATTTTTTATGCCAGGCCAAAGTGTAACACCCCTAAAATGGGAGTTAATTTAAACCAAATAAAATGCGGAACAACTTCTACTTCATAAAACATCACCCATAAAGATGGGGAGAAAGTTAGAGTGAGTTTACAACATCTATAGGAAAGTTAAATGACAACCTAGTAATCTATATAATTCAAAATACAGATTAAGTTCGGGTGTCACTAAAATCCTCAAAATAATCTTCTATGTACCTCGATCTATACACACGAGGTGCACTTCAAAAGAATGTCACTACCGGCACCTAGCTTATCTCATCCCATCAAGCCTCATCCGCTTGATCACCTGATACACATGTCATTTTAAGAAAAAGTGTTAGGCTTAAAGCCTAGTGAGAACAAACAGTTCAAAATATAGAAAAGCCATTTAAACTTCGAAAACGGTAAATAAACATATAACCGAAAGCTTTTCTCAAAACATCTATTTTTCTTTACTTCTGCGATTTACACCTGAAAAATACGCTTTACTTCTCTTGGGGGAAACTTCTACGGGGATGACCCGTCATCACATTAATCCTCACGAGTTCAACCCCAAACCGGGATCTATTACAAGTGCCCTCCCCAAGTGCTTCTGACTATATGTGCCTATGGATCCATTACACTAGTCTAACATCTTAATACAATTGTTTCCAATGTATTAGCTTCTCTTCACAAACCTTTGTGAAGTATAACATCGTGCTTCCAAGAACCTTCCTTCCAAAATTAGGTCAAATTATCATTTAGGTTTATACATCATTTTTCTTGCATTTAAAACTCATAAGAGTATTCCAAAACCGTTCTTGACATCCAATTCATCATTTCAAAGAAAACCATAAATGACACATTTTGACCTAGTTTTACCAAAATCTTCCAAGTATAGAAATACTAATTTTAAACATCATATTAATGTAAAATACTTCATTTTGACATGTATAAAGTTTTAAAGGTAAGACTGAACTCACAAGCTAGAGTTTGACAAAACCCTAGAAAATCTCTAAGATGAAGATGGAGGTGATCAAGAAATCTGAACAGATGAGGGGCACCACCACTTGAAGCTTTTTAACCCCAAAGCTCTACTTGATCTCTCATCTTTAATGGAGAAATAAATGCTTGGAAGGAGGTTGGTGAAAAAAGTGGAACCCTAAAAATCGCCTCTGCCCTTTGCTCCCAACACTGATAATTCGTAACTGATAAAATGAGAAAAATAAGCTGAAAATCGCACCTCATTGCACTCTGGAACACACGGGCGACTATGCCCTTGGCGACTATGACATGTCATAGTCGCGAGTCATAGTCGCGAGATTTGTACCGAAAGTCTGATAAATTTTGGCTGGTTTTCCCTTCTCCGCGGCAATGACATGGGCATTGTAGCCTGTCATTGTCGCCGAAAGTGTACCGAAAGTCAAAATTCACCCGGCTTCTGTTCCTTTCCCCAATCCATTACAACCCAAAATTATACACTTGAAACCTTCCATTTACCCATAAATAAAATATTACAATGCTAAATTACATAACCTTTCGTTAAATTTCCGGGAGTTACACAAATAAAGGGAACGACGTATATGCCGTGAGTTTTAATGGCCGCTATATTGGTGGAGACCTCCATCAAAGCAATTAAATAATGATTCTTAATCTTTTAAATATTAATATAATTATTAACTATATATAAATTATAAATAAAGCAAATGTTTATGTTTTATGTTTTATTTTATTTATTTATTATGTAATATTTATATTTATATATAGGGAACGTTTAACAGTAACATAAAAACACAAAAAATACAAATTCATAACATAAAATTTCCTAAGACATAAATTGAAACATCAATTGTTTTCTGCTCGTTTTTGTTTGAACGTCTTCATTAAATAAATAAATTATTATTATAATGTGTATTTATAAATTATAATTATAGTTATTAAAAATAGTTAATAAATTATGTTATTTTAATGTGGGATTTATAAATTTGATGTGTTTTTTTAAAGTGTAGTTGGAGTTGAGTTTTTTTTTTTTTGTTGATATGCCCACCAAATTTGATGTTTTTGGTGTTATGGTTGGAGATGGTCTAAGCTAAACTATGACGATAAGCGGTGACCAATCCATGAAGAAAGAGATCTTGAAAGCCAGTTAAATGTTTAATGAGCATGCTTACGTGTTGTTATATTCTTACTATTTCATGACGTGTTATTCCAACTTACATGTTTTCATATATGGAGTACGTATTGTAAGTTGTAACATAAAAACCAAAAATTAACTAAGCTTTATAGATAACCGGTAACATCATCTCAGGAAAGAAAACATAAGTCGACAAAAGCAAGGAGAAAGTTTTGAGAAGCTAGACTTAGGGGTCGTTTAATTACCCAAATGCTTACCCGGTAAGTGTTTATCGGTAGGAGTTAACATTATAACTTATATTACTGAGTAAGGTTGTAGTGCATCAAAACGATATCGTATGTAACAATTTACACGTTTATTGGGTAAAAATCATCACCCTCACTTACTGGGTAAGACTTTTCATTCTTATCATCACTTTCATTAGATAAAATTATTTACCATTGTCATTTCATTTGTAAAAGTAAATGAACTGATAAACACTTACTAGTAAACATTTAGTGGCTCCTATTCAAAGTTTTTGAAAACCATTTATTTATTTAAACGCCTGACATTTATATTCCGTTAAGGGTCATGCGCCAAGAGACCCAACCTCTAACCTAATCCACTATCCCATATCCAATTTTTGTTTCATGTTTCGCCAAATGTAAATCAATCAAATAACTTTTTGTTCAAGCTTGTCCAACCATATATATTTAAAAATATTTTGTAATGAATAATAATACTCTATCTATCCCGAATAAGTGTTTACATCTCTCTCTCTCTATCTTTCTCTCTCTCTATATATATATATTTGTGCCAAGATAAGCGTCTTAGTTTGAAAAATAAATAATTAACGATAAAGTTGTCATTTGATTAACTAAAAAGTATAATAATTACGCATGTATATAACTATGTGTCATTTTAATCATGGATACTAAGAAACTGTTTGTTTACCTTTTAACAATTCTATTAAAAGACAACATCTAAATCGCTAAAAAATGAATTATGTTTGACAAAAAATAAGTTTGTCTCTTAGTGGTTCCAAAACTCTCTGAATCATTTTGTATATTGGACATCCCTTAACCATTTAGAACCCTAATTTCATTTTGAACAATTACCAAACAATTATATTTCATTTTGCACTATATAATAAGTGCATCTTAATCATGTTGCATCAAACATTCAACAACTGCCAAACAACCCATTATGGGCCATTTAACAAACGCTTACATGGGTAAGCGCAGGGGCGGAGCCAGAAATTTTTATGAGGGGGAGCACAAAAATATAAATAACGACCTAGTCGAGTTTTCATTTTCTGAAATTTATCTATGATATCTTCATTATCAACCTTGCCAAAAAAACGTTTTTTTGATTATCAACCTTGGGAGATAAATATGATTGGATTCTGATTTTAACGACGTGTGGTTAGGGTAAAAATAAGATTTTAGGAGGTAAATATGATATTACAATTAATTGGTTAGTGTCTTGGTGGATTTTAGACTTTCAGGAGGCCCAAATAAAAATTAAGATTAGATGGGTCCAAAGTAACAATGTCCAATAATAAACTAAAAAGTATTTTATGTAAATATGATATTACAATTAATTGGTTAGAGTTTTTGTGGGTTTTAGACTTTTAGGAGGCCCAATTAAAAATTAAGATTAATGGGTCCAAAGTAAGAAGGTCCAATAATAAATTAAAAAATATTTTATGTAAAAATGCATTGGTGGGGATTCGAACCCAAGACCACCTCCTTATGTATAAGGAGAACTAACCAACTGATCCAAGGAACTATTTATGTATTGAATATATCAATTAAATAATATTATTCGATAATTTATTAAATTATATTTATATCAAAAAAAAAAAATTAAAATTCAGGGGGTGCCCAGGCCACTTCTGGCTCTTAAGTGGCTCCGCCCCTAGGTAAGCGCTTACCAAGTGACATTACTTTATCAAATGAACATGATTAGAACAAAAAATCTTACCCGGTAATAGCGAGACAAGAACCACAAGTATTATCCGGTAAGTGAGGGCGACAACCCTTACCATGGTAAACGCTTACGAGTAAATTGTTGCGTATAATATCATTTTTATAGACCATATCTTACCCGATAAGTAAATGACAATGTTGAATTTTACCGATAAAAATTTATCGAATAAGTGTTTGGTAAATGACCCTTTATTTTAAAACGGAGAAAGTAATAAATAAAATATTATATTCTAATTGTTTTAGACGGTAAAATTATTATAATTCGAAAGACAAAAACTAAATAATAAATTGATTAAAATTAAAAATAATCAGTTAATATTTTACATTTCTTTATAGTAAGCATTAATTATTTAAAAACATAGATAAACAACGACATTCAATATAAAATTAAAAAATACACCACAATGATAAAGCAAGTAAGAGCATCTTCAAAAACTTCTCTATAATTTATCTATAATAAACAATTAAAAGTAAAAATATTTAAAATGAATTGTAATCAACTTCAATAAATTCTTTATTTTAAAGATTTTATCATTGATTATAGTATTTAAATATTCTATAATTTTAGAATCCCAATACACTTTAGAGAAAAATATAAATAAAAATGATATTTATTTAATTCTAATTGGATGAATGAATAAAAAACTCATTTCTCTATCCTTTATTTGGAGATGTAGAAAAATTTCTATATTTGAAGATTTTCCCATGAATCTCTATTTTAAAAGACGGGATAGAGAAGCTATTGGAGAGATTTAGAGAACAAAAATGTAATTTTCTCTATTTTAGAGATGCTGTTGGAGATGCTCTAAGAGCATCTCAAAGAGCTTCCCCAAAATGGAGAAAAAGGGGAATATGAGAATTTTGGACAAAAAATTTGCTCCAAGAGCTTTCTCAAAACTTTCTCCAAAATGAAGAAAGTAGGAGAGAGAGTGAGTTTTTCTTCAAATATGGAGTTTATTTCAAAAATGATTACTATATGAATTAATCAATAAATTTTTTTAAAAAATAAATATTTAATGAGAGAAATAATATTTTAATAGATGATGTAATATTTTAATATTGTTTTAAAGAAATTATAGGAAATTTGTTGTAGATGAATGCAATTTTTTTTCCGCTGATTTTGTGATGCTCTAACCAACCTTGGGGTTATAGGGAATTACCGTACTCCCACACCACACAAGATAATTCCTCTTTTGGTCTGCCAATTCAAAACCCTAGTTGCCGCCAAACGTGTTGGCGCCAGATCTGAACCAATTATATTATCTCGCTAGTCTCCGTCTCCGTCTCCTTCTCCTTCTCCTTCTGCTTCTCCGCCTCCGTATCTGAAGCTCATCTCCATCCACACCTGTCTCTCATTTCTCGCAGGAAATACAAGCGATCTGGAATTCAGGTAAGCTGAAAAATCATCTTTAGAGCTTTCAATCTGTGGCTTATTTCATATATCTACTTGATTCTTTTATTTGTGTTTGATAGATCTGCTATGGGTTTTCTTTTGGTAAGTAGGTTATTTGTTCTCGTAATAAACAATTTTGTTGTTTAATCGGAAGGAGGTTCAGATCTACTTTTAATAACAGAAGGGAAACTATCGGCGTTCAATTATTTCTCGCTTGGAATTTATCCAAAAAAAAAACTTGGGTGATTATTTTAGAATTTCTTTTAGATTCGTTAGATTTACATGTTATTTGGTTGAATCGAAGTTAATGCGATAGTTAGGTAGAGGCTGTTGAACACTTCTGGTAATTGTGAATTTATAAGTTGGTATTGTTGAACTGGACCTAAACAGAGATACTTTTGACTCATCTTAGGAACATTATGTTTCCATTCTACATCTGTAAGTGATAATTGATTCATGCAAACAAAATTTTTGCTTGCCCAATTTCAATGCAAGTCTAATCACTTGAACTAGGTTTTTAGTTGCTAAATATTTGGTGGTACATTGCTACTAAATGATGTAGCTTAGAGTATTATAATTGGTGACTTACAACCATTAAATCAAATTGTACATCTTTCTTCAAGCAGACATTCTGTATTCTTGAGTATAGGTCATTGATCTTAATATTAACACATTTCTTGTTGTTTCTAACACTTGACACACTGTATTCTTGATGGGGGCTGAGGCTAAGGGTTTTCTATCTTTGCTTTCTACTGCATCTAAGTCATATTTCTAACAGTGGGAGTGATTATTTTTTCATTAATGAAATCATTGTCCAATCCTATCAGGTGTCTTCTCTGGTCAGAGCAACTACACTACAACAGAGTGTTCAAGTTATACTCAAAAGAGTCTAGGGCTGGTTGTCAAATAATGAAGCTAAGAGGTTGTGGTACTTCTCATTTTATCTGGTCTATTAAAAATGGCACGGTGGAAAAGCTCCACAACATGGATTCACGTGGAAGGCCGGCTCTCAAGTTTAAGAAGCTAGAAGATATATATCGCTCCATAGATGCTGAACATACCAGTAAGTTTCAGGGTGATTATGATCATACAAAAATTGATGACAGCAGCTCAGGGAATGAATGCACACCCATGCCCTATGCAGATCGAAAAACTAGAGCATGGAGTGATCATGTTATCGAGGAGGATGAACCAGAATGTCCATTAAATGAAAACAGTTGTGAGGAACTGACATTGTCACAGCTCAAGAAAAAGTGTAAAAGAAAGAAAAGAAAAGCTTCTGAATCTGTTCTTCTAACCCCAAAGGCAGAAGATGATGATGATCCTGATCTCTGTGAACCACTGTGTAAATTTAGAGTCAAGGCTTCAAAGAGTTCAAGATCCAAGATGGTGTCTGCTAATAGAAGTTTTCCAACAGCTTTTAAAAGTACTCAAATAATTGCATCTGAACCAAGTACAGATACCAATGATGCTCTCCTGTTCAGCAAAGATCTTGCAGTCGTTAATGTCAAAATTGAAGCTCCTGAAGTGGAGTACTTTGAACATGGAGAGACAACCCACATGGCTGACAGTCCTTTAATTTGTGATGGGTCAGCAGACTTCATTGCTTCTGAATCTGGATTTGTACTTGTCAGTAGAAGTTTTCCAATATCTTCTAGAAGTACTCAATTAGCTGCATCTGAATCAAGTACGTGTACCGATGACGCTCTCTTGTTCAGCAAAGATCTTGCAACTGTTAATGTCAAAGTTGAAGCTCCTGAAGTTGAGTACTTTGAACACAGAGAGACGACCCACATGACTGACCAACCTTTAATTTGTGATGGGTCAGTTAACTTCATTGCTTCTGAATCAGGCTTTGTACTTGCCAATCATGAGCTGAAGAGCACAGAATCAGGATCATTCACAAATGGTGGGGAAATATGTGGATTTAATGAAGCTTCACTTGATAATTTGGATGACATCACGGATTCCTTTCTTGATTCTCCAATGATTGCAGAAAACATGGAGTTGGATAATGAAGAAAACATGGCAAATAATTCTATGCAACTGCCAATATCTGAAGTTGACAAAGAAGAATGTGTCAACCAGCAACCTTCAATTGCAAGCTCGTTGGAAGACGATTATCCTGTTGAAGACCTGATTGCAAGCACATCCGCTTGCTCTCAAAGTCATCCCTACCTTCAGCAAACACCTGAGCAAATCAACTACATATCTGGTGTTCAAGATTCAGAACCAACGATTGAGGAGTGTGCAGAAGGTTCACCAACGAATCAGGAATATGGTTCTGATTCACATCCTACGCCGAGCCCTGATGATGATGATCACATGGTATCTGTAGAGACCAAACCACCTATTCTTGAGAAGAAGCAAAATATAAGATCAGTGAATGATGATGATGCAGACTCCAACTCTTTGAATTCTGTCAACAGTTCTTTTGTTCCTGAGGATACTTCAATTCTTCAAGAGCAGCCGTCTTTTGTTCCTGAGGATACTTCTATTCTTCAAGAGCAGCCGTCTTTTGTTCCTGAGGATACTTCTATTCTTCAAGAGCAGCCGTCTTTTGTTCCTGAGGATACTTCTATTCTTCAAGAGCAGCTGTCTTTTGTTCCTGAGGATACTTCTATTTTTCAAGAGCAGCCGCTTTTTGTTCCTGAGGATGCTTCAATTCTTCAAGAGCAGCCGTCTTTTGTTCCTGAGGATACTTCGATTCTTCAAGAGCAGCCGTCTTTTGTTCCTGAGGATACCTTGATTCTTCAAGAGCAGCCATCTTTTGTTCCTGAAGATACTTCTATTCTTCAAGAGCAGCTATCTTCTTCCCCTACGAATGCTGGTTCAGAAGTAAAGTTCTCTAATCACAACTATCAAACTGATATTACGACTGAGGCATCAGAGATTAGAAACTCTGATTGCATAGAACTTCGACATTCTGAGAGGCTTCCTTCGACAAGAAAGGTACTTGATAATAGGCAGTTCATCATTGAGTTACGTTATTTTTTCATTATGAAAGATGCTTATCACGTGTGTATTTTACAGACCATTTCTCCAACCTCTCAGGAAAAGCTATGTTTGGCAATGAAATCTGCACAGTTGTTAGATGACATGGACCATTACAGTAAGTCAATAGATACAAATCATACAATATCTTTTTTTTAACTGCTTGAACAGATTACATCTATTACGAGGTTCTAGTTTATGTGAAAAGTTCAAATGAGAATCATAAATATTTGAGAACCATAAGAACCAGTATTTGCTTATTTATGCATTGATGCATATAAGTCACTAACAACAGAATCAAAATATGTTATATTGTATATGTCAGTTAGCATATTCATCAATGTATATGTACTATATGTTATATATGCAAGTATATATGCATTGATGCATGTATTCACTGAAACCCATAGTGTATATGGATCAATGGCTCAATGCATATACTTTTTCTCACGGTTTTCAAAATATTTATGGTTCTCATTTGAACCTTTTCCTATAGTCTGTTTTGGCTTAACATATGATCTTGATCTTCAGAATGCAAGGAGAAACTGTACTTTGGTGAACAAGCTGAGAACAAGCTTCCATCAACTAATTCAGATGTTGAGGATGGTGAATCAAATAAGCACCCTCAACAGCCTATCAGACTCATTCAGAGCAAAGATGTTACTAGCCCCAAACACATGCTTAAGAAACCAAAAAGCTTCAAAAAGGGGTCTCCTCCCAAAAAATCCCTTCCACCAAAAGGCTGTCTTGATGGGCCCCGCCTATGTCGTTCACTTCCTCGTCTTAGCTCAGGGTGCACCTCCATTCAAGGGTGTTCCGAGAGTGCTATTGCATTTTCTCAGAGGCAGATGCATGATATCGAATCTCTTGCATCAAAGCTAATGAGTGAATTGAATTCCATGAAGGTTATTGTAGAAGAAAAAATGCTCTATGAAGCATACCGTTCCACATCTTTGAAAAATGAGGCGGATGAGGTATTAACAACTGAAAATATACTTCATGATCATATATATATTACTATATAGATACACACACATGTATATAGAGGTTCCTTCATTTAGAAACTCTACGAAGAGTAGAAACTTTGGAAACCAAGGGGAAACCAATATAAAATAATTTTTTTCATAATTTTTTCCCATCAAATGTTATGATTTAAGATATTGTTTCATGTATGTTTGTGTTCATAGGAAAAAAAAATATTATATGTGAACCAAAAACGTTGGTTTACTTTCACATATGAAACAAAATTCATACGATGAGACAAATAAGTGAACCATCGTTTTTTAAGCATGTATAATATTTTTTTTCCCTATGAACATAAACATATGTGAAACAAAATCTTAAATCATAACATTTGATGAAAAAAATTATTTTATATTGGTTTTCCCCTTGGTTTCCAAAGTTTCTACTGTTCGTAGAGTTTCTAAAAGATCGTCCCTCCATGTATGTATATGTTATCCACACATATATCAGTTTTACTATTAATATCTGGTTTCATAGATTTTTTACATGAGGATGCTGGATAATTAACGTACTTTGTTCAGTCAATATTATAGGGGATGCATACATATATAATACAACACATGCATGTATTTGACTATTGTTATCACACTTTTGACAGGTGAAATCAGCCATCAAGAGTGCAACAAAAACTGAAGAAACGGCAAGAAAATGGTTATCCATGATGGCAAGGGACTGCAATCGTTTCTGCAAAATCATGGTTTGTGTTTCTTTTATCGTGACCCATTCTCAAATCCGTTCAGAGTGCAAAACTTATAGTAATTTGTTTCATAGCTCTCCAGTTAAAAAAACAGTTTCAGCTGATTTTTTAAAAATTGGACTCTTAGTATTACAACATAATTGCAATATGGCTCCCAAACTTGCTACATGCACTTTGTTTACCTCTTAGTTCCATTAAGAGGAAGCCTCTGAATCGCTAAGAGGTGAATCCTGTTTGACAAAAAATAAGTCTGCCGCTTAATGGTTCCAAAACCCTCTAAATCATTTTGTATCCCAAACCTCCCTTAGCCATTTAGAGCCCTTCTCACATCCTGAACAATTACCAAACAATTATATTTCATTTTGCACTATATTATAAGAGCCTCTTAATCATTTTAAACACTTAATCATTCAGCAACTGCCAAACAACTAAGTGGTCATTAGTTTGTTATAAACTGTTCAAATAATGTTGATTTTCAAAAGTTTTTAAGGGATTAATTCCTCGGATACGGGCATAAAAAGTTGGTTTTTTAAATTAAAAACGTATCTGATAATGAAGTATCTGCAGAAACTGAATGAGGACGATGATGCATCTGATCCAGCCAGCACAGTGGAGGAGAAGCCTATTATTATTCAAAGAGAAAGGAAGAAAATAAGTTTTGCTGATGAAGTTGGTGGAACACTTTGTGATGTCAAACTCTTTGAGGTCGATCGAACTTCATTAGAAGAGTCGAAGGAATTATCAACACCATAATAATCTTTCATACATTCTTTCAAATAGCCAAATGGTAGTAGGCTCCATGAGTGTTATGATGATCAGTTAATAACCATTAATTTTTGAAAAAATTTCATCTCTAGGGAGGTTAATGTAGTAGTGAGATTTAATCTGTTAGTTACTAGTTGATGAAATCTAAAAGTGCAATTTGTGACATCTGGTAACAACAGCATGGTGATGGTTTTTGTTTGTTTGCTTTTTGGAGCTTGATTGTAAGGATAACGAGTTTGCACTGTGTAAATGTGTTGAAATGAAGTGTATTTACCTAATCAAACAAATCAATATGGTTTACTTGTTTATTTTTCCAAGATCTACAGTAAAATTTGGGATCTAGATAATTAAATTTTTTGTAACTAGTTGTAAACATCCTCACAGTAAACCATTGCTTTTGATAGCAACTCAAGTTAAAATGATTTTTTTGAAGATGCTTCACATATAAATCTCTTGTCTCAAAATTCTCACGTTTTATTTTTGTACCTACCAGTAAAATTTAGTCACACAAGATTTTTTATATATTTTAAATTATTTAATTCAATTTTATATTATCTCTTATATGATATGGATTCAATGTGATTGATGAACACAAATTATAATTGGGACAAAAGATTTTTATCCAACATAAATTTTTTTAGGTACAAGGGTTGTCAAAACCCCCACTAACTCTACCAACTGGCCAACCCAACCTGAAGCCACTGATATCTAATCAAGTTGTAAAATCTTCAAATTGTAGGTATTGGGTTACTGTCACTTGAACCCCACCCAACCCGATGAATCTGATCCCTTTATATACCATGAATTTAATATGATTATTAAGTCTTTACCAAATATATTTACATTAGACATTTGACCAACCCGTACTTTGCTCTATTCATAATTATATTACACTTTTGGTCATTACATGAATCTTCAACTTTCTTCTTTAATTTTTTTTGGGTTTATATGTGCACAAAATTGCCTATTGGTTCTTGTCCTTCTTTGAAAGTTAGAGTTTATTGCAAACATTTTTCTGGTAGCCTCAGTAACTACCCCTATACACTATTACCACATCGGAAATGTAATACATAGTTATCCATATAGTTGTTTGCCTTAATGGAAAGCCTCCTGCAAATACCTCATAATATCTCTTATGTAATGGTAGTGTTATTTGTATGTTTTGTATCTAAGTTTTAACCTGGCCAATTTGACCATCCCAACCCAATCCATACATTTTGGTTTGAAATTTTTTAAACCACAAACATTAGGTTAAATTGTTTCAGTGTCTTCAAACTGATCAATCCAACCCATATGCATCTTAATTGGAGCAAATAAAATATATTCAATTTTACTAGAAGGGTACTTGTGCAATGTAACGAGATACATCTTGATTTTAATGTTCCATTTTATTTTATTTTTTCTCTACTGATGTTATAATAGTTTTATGTGGTTTTGAGAAAGCGATTTTTAATGTTTCATTTAAAAATTATCTTTTTTTTTATGTAATTTCTTTAATACAGTTTTTTATTATTATATTTGAATTTAGGTTTAATAATATAATTTTTATAAAAATAATAATTAAGTATTCTTTTAGAACTTAATGATTATCCTAATTATATTATAGTTTTTTTATATTTAAAATGAGATATTTATCCCGTGTTTGATTATGTTTATCTGTAGTTAGTTACACGAATTCAGAAATGAAGCTTTAGTAAACTGTACTTACGTATAAATTACTTGTAATCTTAAATTTTAAGTAATATGCATCAATAAACAATACTACATACATAAAAAGTGGTTTTTAAAAGTTTTTATCAAATGTATTATAGCTAGTTTCAATAATTTGAAAGCTCATTTCTTTAAAAAGAAAAAAAAAAGAAAGTAAGAAAGAAAGTAGTTGAAAGGCCATTACTTGAAAAAAATAATAATAATTTGAAAGCCCATTTATTTGCGGCCCAGTCTAATGATCTGGACTATTGAACACTCGTCTTTCTTAGCAAGGAACAACTGCAAACCCTAGCTACTTCCTACCTTTAATCCTATTTAATCTCTTCCGATCAGAGCACAAAATCTCATTGGTTTTTGTATTCAAATCCACTTCACTTTCGTTTGCTGACGGTAAGAACTTACTAATTGCAGAATCTATTTATTTCTGGAGATTTCTGATGTGAATTTTTGCATCTGGTTTGCCCTATCCTTTTTTTATGAAAATCGAAGCTAATCAAGGAGTTATTAATCGGTTCATATAGCTAATTTCAGGATGGCTTACCAACGCATTACAGTTTTTGAGATTGTTTTCGTGTCAAATGGACCTTCCTATATTATTATCTTCGAAAATGATGATAATTAGCAAGTGTTCTTTTCTGTTTTCATATGTGATTTTGAATCTATTCGTGTTTTTTTTTGTCAATTGTTTATTTGTTATGTGAAAATGGCATATGATGAAATCTCAGTTTTATGCTTAACTCACTGATTTAACCATGGTGACTACATAACTCCGCTTATTATCTGATGCCAGTTTTCTATTACTATGAATTCTTCTGATTTTAATTTTAATTTTAATTTTGATTGGAATAATCGATGATGAGAACAAGCGGACGGGCGGTCTGAACTGATGCCGTGTTGATTGTCTGCATAATTTCCAATATTTTGGAATTATCTCTGAGACTTTTCAGTTCATCTGTTCATGTTCAGTTTTAATTTGTGTTTTTTTTCTTCTTGAGATCTGATTTGAGTTTACGTTTTCGTTCGTTGAAACATTGATAGTCGAATTAACGACCTTCTGCAATGATGAGTATGCAAATTTTATGTCTGGACTTATGAGACCAATGTCTGTGAAATGATGTGCATACATCTGAGCATGAGACTGATGGAAAAACAACTGTTCATTATTATGAAATAATTTTTAGTGTTTTTGGTTGGTTTTTCATTAAGTCTGTCTGTGTGGATTATTATGTCTATATAGACCGGAAAAGGTTCTTTTTGTGAGAGTTTTTCGTAGATAAAAGAAGCATATTTTTATATTTTTTTAATTTGGAGCTGAAGTTTGGAAACAAAAACATGGTTATCTGTATAAAACTCTCCTTAAAAGCTTACCGAATAAGCCACTTTCTATTTTATTGAAGTAATTACCAAACAATCATGTATAGCTGGCTGGCTGAATAAGCTATGAGTCATGTTAATTTTGTTAAACAGACTCCCAACTCCTTATAAATTTCTCTTTCTACGTTTTCAATAAGGTATTAATTAGTAGTGGCTTAACCAGAATGGTTCGATTAATCGAATAGAAATATATCTTATTTTTGGTTGGTGTTTCTTGTTTGGATTATTCAATTTGTTAAAGATATGGGGAAGAAGGTATAAAGGTGCTTTCTATTGTTGGATCCACCTAACTCTTTAGTAAATCTTCCCGTAAATTATAACACAAGTATAATGCTTGCACACCGAAATGTATGGTTTGCGAGTTTCGCTCTTATGTCACATGTGTTTTTACTCACTGTAAACAAGGTGTGTTTTTGCCATAGGATATTTATATATATATATATATGTATTTATACACATTATATATGTGTGTATATAAAAAAATTAATTGGGGTTGGATTAGGGACAAAGCTTTCCAAACCTACTTTCTGTATGAAAATTAAATACTTCCTCTACAGTTGAAATGATATATAAATTTAAATATGCATAATAATTATACTTTTTGGTAAATCAAATGATATATTTACCCTTATTTAATTTCTTTTCTACACACACTCTTAAATATTTATTTTAAATATGTATAATAATTACACTTTTTGGTAAATCAAATGACATCTTTACCCTTATTTAATTTCTTTTCTACACACAACTCTTAAAAATTTGTCTATTAATTAATAGTAAATTTGTACATTTGTTTAAGAGTTGGAGTAGAAACTCAATTTTATTGGCATTTTGACTATGTAAATGGGTTTGTTAGCAACCCCATCTTATAGTTATTTAGTAAAATTGATGTTGTCACTTTTTTAACAATTAACTTTAATAAATAATAATGATTTATATATTTATTAAAAAAAGGTTTGTTGCTAATCCATTTAAATACGTTGTCAATCCACAATCATTGTCGTATTTGTCATAGGGGGCAGAGGCGAAACACAATAGGGGCCTAGGGGGCCATGGTCCCTGTGTTTTATCCCTTAAATACTAGATATTAGAAATATTATCAATGAATTGTGCTTAACTCAGGTAGTTATGTGTATATGGCCTCTGTGTATGTGGTCATAGGTTCTATTCTCCTGTCATACAGTTTTTTTTATAATCACTTGAGCTTATCAATGAAGATGTTTTGTTGGGTTCGGCCCCCTTAATTAAAAGGTTTGTGTTTCGCCCCTGATAAGGGGGTTGATTCAACACAACTATATAATTTTGCGTTATATAACGTAAATTTGCACACAAGGTTGGATAAAGCTAACATATGCATTAAGCCATTAACAATGGAAATATGGAATATACATGTTAATTTTTTTAATGTAATTGTTGTTGTATGAGCTAGCTTGGCCACGTCTTGATTTATCTTATGGTTATTAAAAGTAACAATGAATTACCCAACAACCAAACAAATGATTTAACTATTTAAAATAACAATGGAGTACCAAACAACCAAACAAATGATTTAACAATTTAAAATAACAATGGAATACCAAACAACCAAACAAATGATTTAACAATTTAAAGAAAATGCAAGAATTAAAATTCCAACAACCGTTCACTTAGGTAGCATTTTGGTATGCAGACATGATTGTATCATATAATAGAACAAAAGGGTAGGACAGAACATAACAAGTGTTTGTATAGTGTTTGGTAAAGCTAGGACTAGACAGAACAAAAGTAGAAAACATTTTTGAATGGTGGTACCCTTTCGGGTTTTGGGTTTTAAATTTATATATATATAATAGTTATAATTAACATAAATAATATAAATGATTAAATAAGTTAGTTTATAAACATTTTTACACAATTTTAATATACATAAATACATACATATATAATGGCGGATGTGGTGTTGGTTATCGCGATGGTGGCTGACGGTACTAGTGGTGGTAATGAACGGTGGTGGTCGATGGCCGATGATGGTTGTGAATAGGGGTGAGCAGAACCCGAAAACCCGAACCCGAACTGAACCGAACCGAATAAGCACCCAAATATGAAAACCCGAAAATAGGATCGGGTTGGGTTTGTCCTACGCCACCTGGCCGAATCGATTAACCCGATTAAGAATTTAAATATTTTTTTTTTATAATAATATATTTAAAACATAATTTTTAACCTAAAACTTTATATATATATATATATATATATATATATATATATATAAATTTAAAACCCAAAACCCGAAAACCCGAAACCGAGAATAACTCGAAACCGAGAATAACCTGAATATCATCGGACGGTTTCAGGGCCTATTTTCTCCACCCGAAACCCCGAAAACCCGCCCGATGCTCACCCCTAGTTGTGGAGAACGTGAAGATGGTAGATAGAATGGTGGGGCCGATCGACAATAGTGGAAGAGGTGGTTGTGGATGCCATGAAGATGGTGGTAGTCGACAATGGTAGAGGAGGTAGTTATGAACGATGAAGTAGAGGTGGTGGTTGTGGTGGCAGACATAATGGTAATCAATGGTGGTGGTGGGTAGTGGTAATGGTAGCAAATGGTGGTAGTGGGTGGTGATGAACGATGGTGTTCGGTGGATGGCGATGGTTGTGGAGGTGGTGGAGGTTGTTGTAGTAGAGGAAAAAGTGTAGGTGGCCAACGATGGTAGTGGTGGCTGTGATGGACAGTGGTGGTTGGTGGCCATCAATGGTTGTGGAAGTGGCAATGGACGATGTTGGTAGGTGATGGAAGAGGTTGTTATAGTGGAAAAGGAGGTAGAGGTGGCTAACGGTGGTGGTCGGTGGCCAACAGTGGTTGTGGAAGTGGCGATGGACGATTGTGGTTGGTGATGGAGGAGGTTGTTGTAGTGGAAAAGGAGGTAGAGGTCGCGATGGTCGATGGCTGATGGTGGTTGTGGAGGTGGTGATAGACAGTGGTGGTTACCGATGGCCGATGTTGGCTACTGGTGACGGCAACGGTTGGGACTATCGATAGTGACCAGTAAAACAAATATATATATATCTAACGACAGTTAATTAGTAAAATTTTAGTTTCTGACTCATTCTTGTCCCATCTTGTTATTTTGATGGAACAAAAAAAAACATTTTTGTCCCATCTTGTCCACCCCGTCCCAGTTCTTTTCCCTGTCCTATGTCGCACCAAACATGGGACAAAGAGTTCTTGTCCGGTCATGTGTAGCGCCAAACATGGGACAAATAATTTTGTCCCGTCCTGTCCCATCTTGTTATATGTACCAAACGCAACGTTAGCTACAAATGTGATGCGATTTTGCGAATGCCTATCATCGATCCCGTAAATTGGCTCAAATTGGCAATAAGCTTTGACAATAATTTTTTCTTTACTAGACATTGGTTTAAACAAACATTTAAACTTTCATATGCAATTAGCTTTTTGGGTGGGAGAGACACCAATTCAAAGTTATAAGTTCGTAAGCTTGACTTAAAACGACTATGATTGCATTTTTTTCAATAACCATCTCGAAAACCACGTGAAAATCAAGTTGGTTCGATTGTCACTTTATCAAAATCACTACACAATTACGTATCTAGGTTCTTGACCAACATATATTCACATGAACATCAAATAAGTGGTGTAACACCCTAAAAATGGGACAACAAAATTTACCGAATAGAACCGGAAACGTGGTATTGAAATATCAAGATACGAGCCTTCCCTAAAACGGAACTTAAATACGCCGACTAAATTACAATTTTATAACAACTAGAAGAGTATTCGTGCAATGCAGCGAGATATACCTCGATTTTAAGTTTTATTTTAATTTTTATTTCTATTGATGTTGTAATGGTTTTATGTGGTTTTGAAAATAAATAAATTAGTATTTCAATTAAAAGTTCTTTTTTTTATTTAATTTCTTTAATTCAAATTTTTATCATAATTTGATTTAGTTTTAATAACCAAATAATTTATTTCTGTAGTTTGTTATACGGATTTAGAGATGAAGCTTTAATAGGTTTTATTTACGCACATTTTACTTGGAATCTTGAAAATTAAGTAATCAACATTAAATAGCAGTAACTAAAACTTAAAAAGTTGTTTTTAAGAGTTTTTGGTCAAATACTTTATAATATAGTATAGATAGGTTATGTGAATAACAACCTCCAAATCTAATTCCATAAAAGAAAGAAGATTACAATTGGATGTCACCTAAACCACCAAAATAAATCAAAAGGCGGCGCCTCAAAATGCCTCCAAGTTTTTCTCTAAAGGACCGGTCAAACCTTCTTTGCGACCACGCCACTAGAATCTGAGATACATGGCGACACCAAAACAAGTGTTAGGCCAAAAAGCCCAGCGAGCATGAACATACAGTAAACAATTGCAATAAAAATTTAGTTTAAAATCATTTGTAAGCCAAGTATGACATTTAGGTGGAATCAACGGGGGAGACCCGTATCCATTGAGAGTGACGAGAACACAAAAGTATGTCATTCGAACAATGTAGTCACACGACACATCAAGACTTATAGTCCAAGTGCTGTAACGACTACTTAACAAGTTTCACCTCAAGAGCCGGTTGTCCTTAGTGTCTATTCTTGCGAATTACACCTCAAGGCTCGACACACTTAGCATTTACCTCAAAGGCAACACCTCAAGCGGCGGAGATCTTAGTGTCTACCAATAAGGTAACACCTCAGGACCCAACCTTCCTAGTGCCTACTTGAAAGTTTCATCCAAATATAAGACTTCATGAAAATATCTAAATACCACATCTAGATAATTATTCATTCATTATTATGCCATGTAAGTTGTCAAATACCTTTATAGATTCATTCAAACTCATAAGACTATCATTTATAGGTAAAATCTCAACTTTGGGTCAAAATCCCAACTAATATGATTTTTTGTAAAATGCTAAGAGAATGAGCCAAATCCATAATAAAGATTATGGATTTTATTAGCAATTTAACACATAGAGATTCACTACCATGACCTCAATATGAAGACTTACCCAAAAATACATAAAACCCCATTAAATATGAACATAAGATCAAATCACCAAATAATTGTGTAATACTTAGAATTAAAGTTTGTAATAGCATTTAAGAACACATTTAGGCATATATCTAGTTTTACAAAGCATTTAAAACTCACTTCCAAAAACCTAGAAAATTCATAAAAACCCAAAAATGAAGATGATGAACTTGGATCTTGATCATTACTTGAAATCTTGATGTTTGGAAGTTTGTAAACACTTGGAGATAACCAATAAATGCACTCTTAAGCCTCCAATTCATACCCAATCACTCCAAATTCTCAAAATACATTATTTTAATTATTCTAAGAGTAAAATAAAGGTAAATTTAAAACCTCAATATTTTATATACTTGAAATTTTTTACGGGCGTTACAAGTGGCCAAATCAATCAACATTTAAATAAATTAATATTAAACATAGAAATCCAACAAATAAACTTGTTCTAATCGATTACAATGGAATCTGGAAGTAAATACATCAAAACGAAATAATTAACTATTGTTGAAAGAAAGATATTAACCATGCATGACTAAACTAAGGTTAACAAATCAAAATATGCAAAAAATGCCAAAAACGATGAGAAATTGATGATGAATGGTCCCCAGTCTCCTTGAATGGTTGTGCAACCAAGTTAAAACTTCTCAAATAGGAGGTCTTAGGGTTTGATCCATATTTTAACTCTATAATATGGAGTGACACACCAATACTGTAAATAAATTGATTAGTTATAATGCTATGTAATTATATTTACATGATTTATTTGTTTTGAGTCTTTAGATTAGCGTTTAACAAAAAACCAAACCAATCTCTCGAAATCAACCAAAAACCGGCAAAAAAACTCTTGAAAGCAGCCAAAAAACGAAAAATTATCTCAAAATTACCAAAAAACGAAAAACTCTCTCGAAATAAACAAGGAAAAACCCAAAAATGTCCCTCGAAATCAACAAAAAAAACTTTAAAAAAAATCAACGAATTGTGGAATTCAGCTAAAAACACATCGAACGGCTTTGCTGGCATTTGATCCAATTTAAAGGTGCACCTGTTTGACCAAAATCTTGGTTCTGCCACTGGATTATGTTGAAGTTTGGATTGCTATCATGTTTGTACTCATTGAGAAATGCATTATTGAGATGATATTGAAATATGGTGGCTCTTATTGGAATAAGCGCCATGGCAACCAGGACAATAAAAGTGTAAGGTTTGTTTGATCCAGGTGCATGAAAATGATAATGACAATGAGAATGAAAATGAAAATGGGAATAAAACATCGAAGCTTTTGTTGTTACATTTCTAATACAAGACCTCACTTCAGTAGAACCCTGATCTTTTTATAAAGAAATTGACGAAACTAGTCATTTTGCATTAACCTCTTCACGTTCTAGCCCATATTTTCTCCTTTGAACCACAACAACCAAGATTTTACAACTCGCAAAATGTAACTGAATAAAATATCCATTTCACAAGTTGTTATGTTTATTTTGCAAAGGTCAAACCAGCTCAGTTTAGGTTTAGAAATGGTTAGATCCCAAACTAGACCGTGAATCAAAAGTTTGAAAAAAAAAACTTGCGTTTGTTTTAATTTGAAAACTACAAACTAAACCAACATCATTTTAAGTTTGACGTTTAAAAATAAACTGGTTTAGGTCTTTTCTTTTAACAGGACCAGACTTACCTAAGTGATGACCGATTTTTAAAAAAATCTTGAAGCGAACCAAACAAAGCCGATTTCAGTTAACTTCTTTGATTTGGTTGGCCCGGTCCCATTTTACTTAGAATATTCATGGGGTTCATGGATTCCGTAAAATAGAAAATCAAAAATCAAAAGTCAAAATATTAAAATAAAATTTATATTCATGTTTCACAACTTCTTCATTTTAGAGATTACAATATGAATTACATTATTAAAATATTCAATACCTTTTATAATTTTTTTTCCTCCCATATACATTTAATTCTCAAATATTCTAATTGGTATGTTAAAAAAACCAATTTCTCTTTCATAAGTAATTACTTTTAGATTTTTTTTAAATTTGAAAATTTGCACACTCTCTTTCTCGTATACTTTCTTAATTTTAAAGAAGGTATTTAGAAATCTCTTATAATAAAAATCCTTAAAATCTTATTTTAAAGAATATGTAGAATGAGATGCACTGATTTGGTTGACTAGTTCATTAGAAACTTGCAACATGCCACCTTGAATGAGGACAGATGACCAACCAAAAATGTATCATAGATGCTGAAAAACGAACCGTAATTGATTGAAAGACTACGTACTCATGTTGTATTTCATCCTTTTTACCATGGGCGGATCCATAATTTTTTTTAAGTGATGATGTAATTTAATTATAAAAAAATATCTAAAGAAAATTTCATAAAACTAATATACATTTGTTGGTTGAATTTTTTATCTTTGCATAGAAGAACAAAAGAAGTATATAAATGAAACTCCAAAATTTTAGTTAAAAATCAATAAATGTACAGATAGTTGGACTCAAACCTAAGCCTTTTATACAAAGGAAGAAACATTTACTACCTCCATTATTAAAGTCTTGCACTAACATTTCAGAAATTTAATTTTTTCCCCTTACGAACCATGAAGCAGTAGTTCATGCCACTGTATCCTTCTATGCACCAATCCTTACGTTCCCATTTGAGATCTGTTAACACAGGGTTTGAGAGCTCAAAAAGCACCTTTCTATCCCGCTTACCATTGAGGGTATGGAGCCGCGTCGGTCGATAAACTCGCTTTCAAGAATCAAAATCCTTTACTCTTGGCAATCCATTAACATCCGGGAATCAAGGTTTTACCAATGATCTAGAAATATATAACGAATCAAGTTTGAAACTAGAAGCCGTTTACCAAACACTAATCGGATGAGCATTTATTGAGTCACTTAATTTATCAGGTAAGTTAGGATGATAACTTTTACCCAGTCAACTCTTACCAGGATAGTAACACTTGCCATCAATCTTACCCGGTTACTTTTGGTAAATGGCTCTTTCAGAATCCAATTCTTCACAAAAAAATTTCAACCCAAGTAATCCGTTAATATTTTTGGACTGAATTTGAATCAAGCATGTTTCCAATATTGATCAAGCTTCAAACCAATATCAGGGTTATCATCAAAATAACCAAAAAACCACAAGTCAACACAGCAAGTCACTTTTTCTTATAAATTCCAACACACCTAAATGAAAAACGGACCCGCTGTAAAAATAAATTAACCGCAAGGCAAAAAGTGTCTTGCAACATTTGACTTACGGATTCTTACGAAAAGAAAATGGTTGCTATAAAATAAAACCCTTTTTCCTATCATGGCAATTTTAAGATAATAACCCTAACATAATCCCATGCCATTCTAAACAAATGCTTGAATGATGGATCTTTTCATTTAAAAATGCATAACATATATATCATAAATAAAATTATGAAAGCAAAAAACAACTTGTTACCACCATTCATAAATAAATAAAGACCACCACCCTAGCAAATCTGGGTTGAGAGTTTTCACAAAATTGGTAGAGCAAACCAACATTACATTAGCTTCTTCTTCTGCTGTCAGCCCTGTAAAAACCGAAATAAATAACAACGAAAACCGTTCCCCCACCCCCTACTAAACTTGATAATAATAATAATAATCATCATCACCATAATAATCATTTACAGTCATCTTCTCTATCTCTTCTCTCCAGATTTAAAAAGTGTATTTACAACTACAAATAACCAAAAAAAACAAACCCCCCTCCCTCCCTCTAGTCCTCCACGGTCTGAATCTCTCCCATCATGATCCTGTTGCTAACCACATTGAAACCTAAAACTGCCGGACTAACCTTCTTCCCTTTCTTCCCCTTCTTCTTGCCACCGCCGCCAACTCCCGCCACACTTGCATTACTGCCGCCGCCGCCAACTCCCACCTCAGCATCCCGGGGCCCATCATAGACGCGATATGATGCATCTCCAGAAACCTTCCCGCTTTGGAACGCAATCTCCAGCACATCAGAAGGCATGAAGTCTTTGTAGTTAAGGAACTTGTCAATGAACTCATGATCACGGTCATATGACCCGAGGTTTTCCTTCAGTAGTATCTCTGCCTCTGATCTTGACTGCTTCAAACAAAATTCCAAGAAACTTGTATCTGAAAACAAACAAAAAAGAAAAAAACCCACAAAATATAAATATCGTATGCAAGTGCTATGTGTGTATTATATCATACGTACCAATAGAAGAATCTTAACAAAATCTTGTTTTAAAATCAAGCAAATGTGCACATACAATTGTAACTTGCAAGATTAGGTGCATAATAAGCATAAGAATCATTTTCACTATAACAAGCGGACATGTTTTTCGATCAAAAAATGAAGCATATAATCAAATCTTTTCCTTTCAGGGTTTGAATGAATGAATATGTTGTTACCGATATAAAAATTGGCTTATTTAGTAAGCTTTCAGGGGGGGAGCTTTATGCAGAAAGTCAAGTTTTTTCCAAAGCTGTGCCTCCCAATTAAAAAACAGGGTCCTTCTATCTATGAAAAACCCTCCCACAAAAACCTTCATAATCTATACAGACAGATTAATTCACACAGACAATTTTATCCATACAAGACTTAGTGGAAAACCAACCAGACAGCCCCTCAGACAATTTTTTTATAAGATCCAATTCATATGTTCCTAAATTCCATGAATACCCACAGAAAGTTCTAATATTGTCCATATGAAATGTTAACTGCGTGACTTGCCTTTGATTTTATTAGGGGCTATTTAGCTCAACGACCTTCTCCAGAAGCACATTTTACAACATGATCCTCTTATGTATTTCTAAGTTTTTACGGGAACATACTGTTTTTGAACCAATGGCAGGTCAAATGAAGGTCAATGATATAAATATTTTTAGAAGGTCATGCACCTAATTGAAAACTCATCTAAGGTCGTTTATCCAAAAAAACCCTTGATTATTATGCAACTGAAGGAAGTTCTGCATCAACTCACGACTCGCAAGACTTCAGGATGGTAATTAATTTAAAGATTACTCGGTTGCAACAAAAGCAATAATAACATAAATCAAAGTAAAAGAGTACTTCAAAATTTAGCAATACCTTTTGTTCCAATAAGCCTGACACACTCACTCTCACACCAATCTCTGAAGTCCATTGCCTCTGCAAAATTACAGTAAACAGTTATAAAAGAATACAGTAAAAGCATTCACTATCTAGCATCATGTCACCTTACCTGAATGTTTAGTTAACACGTCTCTTTTCCCCTTAGATGCAGGAGATGAGGAAAGGGAAATTTCAGTAGACCTGCCACCAATAGACTTCTCTCGGCTCAAGGACCCACCAGAAATTCCTTTTCCAGGTGTCTTCTTTGTCCAACCACCCTGGTTTGCAAGTTGAGGAAAATCCGACCTACATGAAGAAAATGTTTCAGGACATAAGAAATCATGACCAAGAAAGCATAAAAGCCGTACAAATTAGGCGTCAATAAAGATATAAGCGTCCATTATATTTCAATAAATAGCCATATAGGGTTGGGTTCCAATGAGAATGGAAGTTATTATGAGAAGGGTAAGAAGGGATCTCCACCCTTGGATCAATCCTGATTAAAGATTAACACCAATGAGATGCACCGGATCAATTCCCATGAGAAACACAATTTATGGAGTGGGGTGATATTAAAAGTGATCAAGGGTCCAGATCCCTTCTCACCTTAACTACTATTCTCACACAATCCTTTGTCTAGCCTTATAAGGGGCGCAAGATGAATAAGAATCAGTGTCGCGTGTTCCATTACTTACAAATACTGGCCTACATCCCATGAAAACCTTAATCATAAGCTCCATACTGGTAACCTAGTATGCTACTGACGCACACCCCTTACATTAGTAAATATAAAAAGTTCACACCCACCAGATTGTAAACATTTTTAAATATTCTCAAAGCACTTCTTTCATGTATTTACACCTGGAGGCTAGAATTGATAGTGATAAACTAGTGTGTAATGGTTTTGCATGTTCAAATAGAAGTGTCACACATCCATCTAGAAGCGACTTATTATAAATGATTTTAATATGTGTAACATCAATATAGAATTCATCAGAAGTAATACTAAGGGATCAACAGCATATAATTCAAATAACTACAGAACTTGTTAACATCACAAGAAGTAAAGGAAATGAAGTTATCCATGGTTGAAACAGGCATGAAAAATAGGTACATGGAGAATCAAGAAAAGAGATAAAGGGACATACTGTTTTGTTTCTTGCTTCGGATGATCAACTGGACCCCAGAACAAATCATCATCTACTTTGTTTTTTGATTGAGAGGATCCATGAGATATACCCTGGACAGGGGCTGCAGCCTTTGCAGGAGATGACATGGAAGATGACCATGAAGGACCATTTCCACGGGTTGACTGAACAGATACAGACTTTTGAGGGGTTAGCACGGGTGTCTGATGCTGGCCAGAAGAGACCTTTTTCTCTTGTTCCTTCAGAATATCCCTTAAAGATGTGCGTGTAGCAGACTTTCCTGAATCAGTGGACCAAGCTGGAGCAGGTGAAGGAGCGACAGTCTCCCCTTTCCAGACCACAAAATCTCCCAGCGAAGGACCAGATGGAACAGCGGGTAACAAATCCTTCTCCTGTAGTGCCTGGCGTAAACTTTTGCCTTTCTCATTGGGACTTGAACTAACTGGAATTTCAGCAGCAGCAACAGGGACGGAAACCTTGGCTCCTGAAGCCTTAGCTTTTGCAGACTTTTTGCGACTCCTTTTAGATTCTTTAGCTTCAATAAAGTTTCCATCATCTATCGAATCTGATTGAGAACCGGTCACAGGTAACGCTGGGACATGAGAGAAACTGTCAGAACTTTCAGAGACTCTTTCACTAGGCTTCCCCGTAACTTCTCCAGCAAAAAGATCATGCAACTGCCCCTTCTTGCTCTTTTGATGCAGAGAACCCTCAGCAACAGTTGGCTCAGAATTTACACGGTCAATACTAATTTCCTTGTGGTCTGAATTTCCAACAACACCAGCCCAAGGTGTGGATATAGCCATGGAGCCTAGGGATGTTGAAATATCAGAAACGGTCATTTCGGCTTGTACCTGTGCCTGTGCCTGTGCTCTCCACTGCTCTTCCTGCTGAATTTCGAGCAATGACTTTGGCTTAAATCCTGGTGCAGGCTTCCAAGCTCGTTGACCAGTAATTACTTGTGTGTGGTGTTGTGTGATGGATCCCAACAGTTCAGCCTCATTCTTTTTCTCAGAAATCTGGGTATCGCCAACGGACACAGTGTTGCGATCTACCGTGACTACATCAGATTTACATTCTCCCACTTCTCTGGGATATGCTTCATGCTTAACACTCTGCATATCAAAATCGACCTGACTGACTTTGTTTACTTCAGGTTCAGATTGCTTTGACTGCTGTGTTTTAGATGGTGCCTTTGCCAGGTCAGAAGATTGTGTCTTCAAGGACTTCTGTTTCTTTGACTTCTTTTCAGAAGCTTTTTTAACCTCACGTGCTTCAACAACTTTTGTTTCTTTTGGAACAGAGGGTTCATTAGACGATTTATTCTGAATCTTCGGCAAATCGACAACATCAACAGAGGAAAGCTTATTATCAAGATGTTCAGGCCTAGTAACTTCATTTTCAGAAGCTTCCACAGAGGGCACAACTGATGAACTTTGAAATTGATCTGCAGGTACAGACATCAAATCATCACAGGTTGATATTGCAACATTTTCCTCGGCTCTAAGACCAGCTGGAATTACTTGCTCCTGTAAACAATTGTCATCAGAACCCTTCCTATGACCATTTTCATCACTTTGTTCTGGCATCATAGCATCCGAACCTTTTTGATGAACTCTATTCTCCACCAACTGATGGGGCAAATGTATCGAGGTTTCAGATTCACTAATACGATTGCCATCTTGTGAAACAACTGGAGGCATGTTAACGAAGTCAATAGTCCTTGTATCCTGAATATTGATAGGTTGATTCTGTGATCCCATCTGGAACATTTCATGTGCAGGCTGAAACCCAAGATGATCCAACGCAGAGCTCGCAACAGGTAAGCCCAACGTCTGCAGTTGTCCATAAGATTGCTTACCCAAATGCTGCTGAGAATGTTGCTCAGTGAGCACCTGGGAAAGCAGTTGCTGTCGCAATAACTGTTGCTGCTGCTGCTGCAGCTCCTGTTTCTGCTGTTGCTGTTTAAGCAACAAGTATTCATCCAATATTGACAGCTGTTGTGTAGGTATTGGGGCCTGAGGTTTCAACTGTGACATGTGTTGCTGCTGCAACAGACTTAACAGTTGAGGTTCTTGAGAAAGACCAGAAGCAAGCAACTTTTCAGGGATTAATGGACCAGGCAGATTATCAAAACCTTGAGCATGTAAATTTGTCAGTGAAGACAGATTCTGTGGTTGTAGCCTTTGATGGACTCCAAAGGATGTTTGAAGTGGGAAATTTTTGCCATGAGCCATGTCCAGCTTATCCTGATGTGGGTCCAGACCACCAGGAACTGCAAAATTTGACCAACTCGTTACGCCACTGTTCACTGCAGAGGTAGGCCTATCAGATAACCCTTGAAGGATGGACATGAACTCAGGATTTGAGACATTTGGGGGATGCGGTTGCTGACGAAGATTCTCGGCTACAGCTGACAGAACATTGGATTGTGGAATAGCAGGATCTTGATTAGAGCCAACAGAAGCCGCATCTCTTCCCATCCAAAGAGAGTAAGGATTAGATAATGATCTTTGTCTTTCAAGCTGTATCCTTTTGGCCAATTGGTACAAGTTATCACCACTCTCTGTTCCTAAGGGAGGAGCCGTGTTGGAATTTCCAAGATATCCCTGCATTCCTGTAAAGTGAACAAAGAAACTATCAGCATTAAAGCAAAACCACATACATATATGTATATATAATGACATAAATCCATCATATATTTTTATAGTTAAATCCAATTCACTTATCAAGACAACCTTCAGAGAGACCAAACTTCTCCAGTGGGCCACCACCCATGTTACTAGACATCAATGACTCGATAAACCTATTCTCAGCCTCTGCACTTGAACCATGTTGAAATCTTGATTCGTTTTTCAGCATGGTATTCTCACCTGAGCCAGTGTAAAGCTTACTAAAGCTGCTGAAGTTTGGCTTATTGGATTCATCATTGACTTCACTTTGTTTTGCTGCACTGAAACCAGGTGGTGGTCTGGCCTTCGCCCGCAGATGAGGCATAACATCACCAAGTAAACTAAATGGTGAGTCTTGTGGTGCGTTTGCGAGACGTACTAACAGATCTATCCCAAAGTATCCAGCCTCAAACCAACTAATGATATCACTGCCAGTAAAAGGGCCTTGAATTGCACCCTGAGGGTCTTTATAGAAAAGAACCAGGTCTTCAGGAGATGGCTGAGAATGCATCCTTGTTTCTTGTTCCCTGTCTGAAATTCCCGATGGTTGCCTTTTAATAACTGGATCCTCGCTAACCTGCCATTTAGGCCCTTCTTTGGAGTAAGATGGATTTGCAGAACTGCCACTCCATTCATTGGTTGTATCCTTTTGAGGCTGCGACCAGCCTATATCGGTTCTTGACCTGAGATCAGCTGGGATATCCCTCATGTCATGTGAGTTTGATTGCTGTCGCTCTCCGGTTGATAAAGAACGCCAAGTTGCCCCAGGGTGAACTGAGGTTCCATGCATTCTTGATTCTCTAGTAATTCCCACATCATTATTCCTTGCATAAGAAGCACCATATTCTGGTTCTGCAGATAAACAATGATCAATATTCATCATCTAAGAATAAAAAAGCCTTGCAAACAGCCAGTATCTTATGACCGTTTAATCTCCTTGTTAGAAAATTTGAGCAATTGTAGAATTATGTCACCTATCAGCAGTGGCTATTCATGTCACACTCACATGCATAGCATATACAGTAGTAACTTCAGAAACAGAATTGTATAACAAAAAAAACAGGTTGGTGATCCTCTGAATCTGATATAATTGAATATATACCTTTAAAACCATCAGCAGTCTCGTCTTTGTAATTGTCGGCAGCAATTGGTAGATCTTCTCTACTCCCTGCTCAGAAAAGCCATATCAAACAACAATCATATTACAAACTATACAGCTGTATTTTAGTAGATTCAATAGAAAGAAAGTCTATCTTACCAAATTTGGTTCTTCTAGACGGCACATCAACCATGTTACGCCCAACAGATCCATCTTTAGTAATTTGTGGAGCACCACTACTTAGTATGTCCCCTTTGTCAATCCCCTTCAATATAAACTGCCAAAGAAACAACATATTAATTTAACTCTAGTACTAAACAAGGGATCAAAAAGTTATTACCCTTAAAAATTACCAATTCCTCAGGGGTAGGTGCAATAAGTGCAAGAGGCTCCAATGGTTCTTCTTGGGTAAGTGAAGGCACTAGCATGACACCATCTAACATCCTTTCACTGGATCTCATATCAGTCATCCTGTAGACGTCAATCAGCTTTGCCCTATTGTATCTCACAGGAGAAGGCTCCTCATGACATCGATCAATCTTATCAGAAAAAGACGCTAATGAATGTGAATCAATAGAGGTATTATTCCCTTCAAAGACACCACCCCTTCCCCTACCAAGGGAAAAGGTCGGATTAAGACTTTCACCACGTCCTCGACCATGAACAGCCATAGGAGAAAGCTTGTTTGAGGTTGGGCTTTGGTAAGGAGGCTCAACTTTACCTCGATTGAGAGCAGAACTGGATCTCCATGGCCGGGGATGATCAGTATCCCGCTCATCCTTTCCATGATTCAGAGGAACATCATGATCCTTTCCAGAATCAGTCCACTTGTCACGCGGACTATCAGTTTCCTTGTCATCAGGGCCCCAACGTGTGTTCCACTTGCTCTCACGACGCTGATCGTGATTTGCATCCTTATCAGCCAATCTCTCAGATGGGGCACGTCGTACTTCTCCATAGTATCTTCCAGAGGAGGTGTCCGACCAACGGTCCACCTTGCGGTTGTCCCCAAGCTCTTTATCACCCTCCCTCCACCTATCCTTGCGAACAGGGGTATTTGTCTCTCTCTCCTCATCACGCCAGCGCTCACGGTTATCAAGCATGGAAGGGCGAAACACGTCCTTCTTCTGGATATCATGAACCTGCTCATTGTTTCCATGTGATTTCACGACACCCGGGCGATTGGCAAAAGTTGGAAAAGGACTCGTATGAATCTCCTGCGTAGAAATACATATAAAAGAAGTAGAGTAGTAGAAGATTTATTAGATAATGAAGCTAAAATCATTTAACTGGATAAAGCAACAGACTATCAGATATCAGAAAATGAATCCAAATAGAACTCAGAAGAAAAATCTAAGTTAGATTATCACAGTAAATAGTAAAAAAGAAAAATTACAGTTACACACCCCAGATACAGTTCCAGTCTTATTCTCCCCGGGTTTCGGCAGAAGCCACTGTGGTGAAAGCGGAATAGAACTGTCAAACCCTTGCCCATCTAGACAATTAAACAACCAAAGACTAATTAGATATTCCGAATGAAATTTATGGATGTAAAAAACGATATAATGTGAGTCTCTTTAATAATCACATGTCATAAGATAGGCCTGGGTGAAAAACAACTTAATCAACAGTTCACATATCACCAACCAATATCATGCTGACCCTAGTACAATAATGCAGGATGCCAGGATGTATTACCTTATATCCAAATAGTAAAATCAAATTGCACTATATAGCTGACATCTCTACTAACTGTTTGAATTACCAAACCAAGCAATAACTTTTAGGTTCTTTCAGAAATCACTTTCCTATAACTAATGGATTACAGCAAGTCAGCAACTACTGTTCAGAAGTCAAGCTTCTGCAGCCTACAAGCAACTTCATTCTAAAATCTGTTTTTCAAGAAGTAGAATTCTCTTGTACAAGTAAGATCATCAATTCATCGGGTAGGACTTGCTACTTTTCTACATATCTTTACTATGATGGTTGCAAGATCAAATCAGTCCCGCAATGTTCAACCACTGAGTAGTGGAAAAATAAGACAAAAACAAATAAGTTGGCAACCGAAGTTTATAGGCGATCCAGAGTTCCAGACCACCACTCCTGACTCCACAAAAAGAGACACTATAATAAGTTCAATGACAAAGAAAACTAAGTTAATGAAAAGAAGTCTTCTCCATGGAATGAAAACTAAGTTGATGAAAAGGAGTCTTCTTTTTAGAATGTGTGTGTGTATATATATATATATATTCATAAAATTGAATTGTTGCTTATCACAAGTACTGGTGCCTCGTATTGATTGAAAACAGACGTCACTCAATCTGAAAAAGTGCCTTCATCTTAAGTGCTTATTTATGGTACAGCTTTACTTTGTTCACTCTCTCTACCCGGTACATGCATGCAGAAACATACCAAAAAAGAGACTCAATAACCTTGATCTGTAATTGAGCTAAATTGGAAGTATAATGGTAGTCAAGACACATGATGAGCCATTGAGCTCAACATAATGAGTGTCATGCACTGTCTCCAAGACAAAAAGTTCAAAGTAGATGATAAAATCAGTTCAAAGTAATATATTGAACCAGAAATCTCAAGCTAGTACTTTAACACCAAAAACCACGGAATAATGACTTAAGTTAACAAAAGCATAATCTTTCACAATTGAACAACCCCAACAATTGGAAAGATGTTTTGAATTTACTAATTTAGTGGTGAAGCAAAAGGGAATAAAAAGTGAAGCCTAATTGAGTAATCAAGTGAAAAGAATCACTCTGTCAGAGAAAACTTATCGTGAAAATAATATGAATAAGATTGAAGAGAGGAACAACAAAAATTTGCAAAAAAATATGTATCCGCTGCCTGAAATGGACCACTTATGCCCGTTCAGGTGATCACGTCCTTGAAGGTTACTCGGCGGTCAAGCTCCAATTAACGCTTTCTAGAACACTATTTTTTATTTTTCTGAACTTTTTGTGTATTTTTTCATTTTATTATAATTGTATTAGTTCAATAAAAGGATATGGAATACTGTGTAAGAGAACTAATAGGTTGAGTGGCCTAAATTTTACTTTATTAAAATAAACCCAAACTTTGTAGTTTTTTTAAGTATATAAAATTTATATATGGCAAATGAAACAAATAACCTCACACACCCTCCTCACCTTTGGTGAGGTTTGAACCCCCAACCTCCTAGGAGGCCGAAGGCTCACATACCACTAGGCCAAAGCCCTTTGGTCCAAACTTTGTAGTTGCTCCATTATGTCACTCCAAAAACTTTGTGGGCATTGCACTTCTCTTGCCACACCATACTAAATGGTGAGTCACCACCTTCGAAAGGTGTGGCACCTTTGCACCATGGTGCGTGCCTCGGTAAATATGGGTACCACCACATACCAGCTATAAGACATGACGTAAGACGACAAAAATGTAAACAGTTTGCTACACACTGAACTCTCCGATCAAGTCAAAACAAATACATATAATACTCTGTGACCATTGAAATATATTTTCTAATAGAAAATGCAACAAACACATTGCTGGTTTGCTACACTTTCATAAAATATTAGTTTAAGGTGTTGCTCAAACAGCCACATGCTCGTAGATTCTGCATTGAAATTGATTTACAAAAACTTCATTCATGTTAATTCTTTTCAGTATACATCTGATTTGCTCACCAGATGATCAACAGTACCTGAATGACAAAAGGGTTGTAGCCATCCATGCGGGTAATAAACAAATCATAAAACAAGACTTCACATCAAGATTACTACCTAATAGTAATCACAAATTAACAAAAAGAATAATCTCAGGAGTCCTTTACAACAGGAACTGGGGCGCAGCCCCAGCAAATTAGCAGGAAATGATAACAAGTAAAATTGATGAATAACATCCGAGTATGTGTGAGTAACAGATAAAATACCAACCACGTTCACTCTCAGATTAGACCCACAAGGAAAGAAATAAAAATCTTTATTAAAAAAAAAAGGAAACCACTCTGTGTGTCTATCGACTCTTTTCAAAACCCTAAAAGTCTAGAACCACCACAGTCCACACGAAACGTTGACACCACAAAAAATTCACACTTTCATTCACGAAACAACACATAACGAGGAAAATACGAAGAAAAATGCCAGGAAACAGAAAATAGTTTTCAATTTAAATTCGTATAATAAGATAATTCAAACATTCGGCGGTTCTAAAAACCAGTCACATAAAAACCAAATATTAGAACTCCATCCTTAATGCATTTATCTCACGAAAAACCGCCTGAATCTCTACAGAAAAAACTACGATTTAGAAGAACGAACAACAAATTAGAAAAGTTTTAGAAAGAAATCGAAGTTGAATGATCGAACAGGAGATTAAAATGTTAATTGATTCACCTCTGGAGATCTGAGCGTGATGATGAGAATGAAGGAAGTCGGTTTTGTCGGCCATTGATAATCGGAGAGAAAACGGAGATTGAGAGCTCGGAGACGCCAAGGGTTTCTTTTGCTGTGTGAGAATGACTGCGTATACGAAGGTGCAAGCAACTTAGACACGAATGCGGGGGATATAAAGGAATAGGATTAAGGGCAAGATAAAATGGAAATAAAAATAAATAATAAATAAAATGAAAATGCAATTTATAGAAAAAAAACCCTTTATCTTCATAGGTTTCTTACAATCAAGTCCCTAATCAAATTAAGGGTATCATATTCGCCGGTTAGTTGTGTTACAAAAAAAACCAATCAAATTTGTTTTATATGATACTAAAAGGATACTCGCGTAATACAGCAAGATATATATCTTGATTTTAATTTTAATTTTAATTTTTGTTTTTATCAATGTTCTAATGGTTTTAAGTGGTTTCGAGAAAAAGATTTTAGTATTTTTAATTAAAAGTTCTTTTCTTTTTTTTAAATTTCTTTAATTCAATTTTTTATCCTAATTTAATTTAGGTTTAATAATCAAATAATTTATTTTGGTTTAATAATATAATTATTTTATTTGTTAGAAGTCAATAATTATCTTAATCATATTTTAGATTTTTTATATTTAAAATTTAGATGTTTATCATGTAATTGATCATAGTTATCTGTAGTTAGTTACACGAATTTAGAGATGAAGCTTTAATAGGTTGTACTTATGCACAATTTACTTGTAATCTTGAAAATTAAGTAATTAGCATTAAATATCAGTAACTAAAGCTTAAAAAGTTGTTTTTAAGAGTTTTTGGCCAAATGCTTTATAATGTAGTATAGATATTAGTCATATATAAGATGTTCGGGACTAAAGAGACTCGACGAAATATTTGTGACAAATTTTATTCAACTGTTATGAATATTATCTTCGTGATATAGAATAGATTTTTTTGGTAACAAAGTATGTGAGTTTATAGAATGTGTTGTTTCCAATGAAAATGAACCTACGTATATTATAGTCGGAATGTGGACAACGGGATATGCCTTGTTTTTATGACGAAGCGGTTTAATATGATTTTGTGGTTAATTGGCTGCTCACGGGTTGGGTTGATCGGGTTGAAAGCATTTCAACAACCTAACCCAATGCTTGTGGTTTGGAAAATCTCAACCCAACCCAACTCAACCCAATCCAGCCCGTACGGGTTGGTCCGTTTGATAGTTTGGTACAACAAAATATTCTTCTAACATTAAATATGTTGTTTTTTTTCTAGTCTACTCATAATTCTTTTTCATCATCAGCCATTTGGTACAACTTATCTATACTTTTTAAATTTTAAGCATATCACATTCAATTAATTTTCTCAATATATATATATATATGTGTGTGTGTGTGTGTGTGTGTGTTCACCATTACTAATATGTACAAATGAATTATATAGAGATAGATAATAGATTGAAAATATATGTATATGAAGAGAGTGTATGATGGGTGTAATTGTTTAATTTCCATATTAACAAAGACTAAATAATCATATTAAATCCAAAATATAAAAGGATATTGGGTTGGTTGGGTTGGGTTGGGTTCAAATAAAAGTAACTCGATATCAACCCAATACTTACGATTTGAAGATTTTACAACTCGATTAGGTATCGGGTTGCTTCGGGTTCAGTTATTTTGCATCAGGTTGGGTTGGTCGGTTTGATCGGATTTTTGACCACCCCTAGTTAATAATGAGATGTCTTCGTTGAGGATCTTTGGGTTATTTATAAATTTGTTTATAAATCACCGTAAGTCTATAACAACCACATTCATGTGTTAAACTCACAACTTCTCTGTTTTCCTTTCATTTAGTTCACAAAATCTTAAGTATTACGATCAAAAGCAAATAAAAGTATAAAGAATCATGAACTTAGTTAGTGTAGTTGGACATGTTTTGCGACATGTTCTTGTCATTTTGATTGTTTCATGATAAAATGCAGGGGTGGACCCATCCTATGGGGAGGGAGGTCCCGTGCTACCGCTCAACCGTGTTCCGTAAGAATAATAAAAATCGTGTTTCGTAAGTTTTACATGAGGTGCACCCGCTAAACTTTTGATATTTCAAGGATTAAATGAGCACTACTTTAAAAAAATTCCTCTAAATCAACCAAAAATCTTAAAAAAATAACTCAAAATCAATCAAAAACCTAAAAAGTTATTTGAAATCAACCGAAAAACTTAAAAAAGTCCCCAAACGGGGACTTCGGCTAAAAAATCCCTCGAAATCAACCGAAAAATACATCAATAAGCTTTGCGGACATTTGATACAATTTAAGGGTGCACCCGTTCGGGAAAAATCCTGGGTCCGCCACTGGATAAATGAGTCATAGGAACATGCCGCATCCTATTTTCCTAGGATCGTGATGACTATGAACATTATAAAATACTGGATAATAACATAAACACTCTACAATCATTTGTAGCAGAAGAATGAAATATCGAAACAAATAATGAACAGTTTGTAATACTTAAGGAATATGAAATATGAAACTTAGCATGCATAATCATCCAAAAACAAATACTAATATATCTGAATTGCCAAAACTTTACAATTGAATTGTTGTGGCATATGACTTATCAACATAATATAATATGATAACAAACAGAAGAAATTACATATGTCCATTTCCCTTGTTGGTCCATGCATTATTAGTTCATGCAATACTTACTCGTTGTTTTCTTATCTAATTGAAGTGATGGAATTTTTTTATAGGTAAAATGCCTATAATGCCTCATCAATTAAAATGTAACACCCCCAATGCTTGAGGTTCCAAACGAACTCAAGTCATCTCGTTTCTCTTATTTTATTTGCTATAATGTTGATTTGATAAAGATATCTTTGTTATATTCCTTTTTTTGCATCTAATTTAGTTTATAGATTTATTTGTATCGTTGTTTGTTAATTATTAGTTTTCTATTTTACTTGCTAGTTGATTTAGGGTTCTTGATTTTGTTATTTTGAGTCGCGAATTGCTAATAGTTTGTCTTTTTATCTCTGATTTCTATCTAACTTAATTGAAGTTCTTGGCCTTTAATTTTTGCTACCAACTACTAATTTATATGTTTGTTAACCATTAAGTTTTTACTACCTTTCTTAAAAATTGATTTAATGTCAAAAGATAACATGTTGTTTTATTATAAATTGGTTAAATTATTCGTTCATCTACTTATTTGGTCCATTATGGTTACTCAAAATTTATGTTAATCTGTAGTGTGTCCACTTACTTTTAGTTTATCTGAAATAATAAAATATATAAATAGTAGTACAATGTGTTCGGTTTAACCGAAAAACGAATTGTTTAAGCTGAAAATCAAATAACCCGGAACTGTTTTGGTTCATATGAGTTATTCGGTTTCAGAACTTTTTGACACCCCTAAATGTGCCCCCAATCGTAAAAGTTTTTGGATCCGCCATTGTGTTATACATAATATTATTAGATTTACGATAACTAAGAGCACGACTCTTATTTTAAACACTTTTCATTTTATAAAACCAATGATTTTCTATTAGTCGATACATTGTTAAAAAAGTTAAACGTGGTCACAACTTTCTCAATAAGCTGTAAACACCATATCAATTTTAGTGTTCAAATTTAAACATTCATCTGAAGTAGGGATGGCAACGGGGCGGGGATTGGGCGGGGAATACAATCCCCGGCCCCGGCCCCGGTTTCGCTATCTCGGCCCCGACCCCGGCCCCGGTCCCCGGCGGGTACGGGGAATCCAATCTCATCCCCGGTATTTTTTTGCTCATCCCCGGTCAATCCCCGGTTAAACAATAATTTTTTGAAAAAAGGGTAAAAATTACATTAAAAATATTTATTTTTTAGTTAATATATACATACGGGGACGGGGCGGGTTGGGGAATACATTACCGGCCCCGCCCCCGGCCCCGGTTTTCAACATCTAGGGGATCCCCGGCCCCGGTACCCGTTTTAACGGGGAATCCCCGGCCCCGGTCGGGGCGGGTGAACCGGGTTCCCCAACGGGGCGGGGCAAATCACCATCTCTAATCTGAAGTACTGTCTTCCACTAATATTTTCTCAATTACATTTTTTCCTCTTGGTTATGCTATTAAACCATTGAGAAATACCTTGACAACATCCCCATCAAATAGAAGCACATGATGTAACACCCGGAAATTTAGCGAAAGGTTATGTAATTTAGCATTGTAATATTTTATTTATGGGCAAATGGAAGGTTTCAAGTGTATAATTTTGGGTTGTAATGGATTGGGGGAAAGGAACGGAAGCCGGGTGAATTTTGACTTTCGGTACACTTTCGGCGACAATGACAGGCTACAATGCCCATGTCATTGTCGCAAGGCATTGTCGCGGAGAAGGGAAAACCAACCAAAATTTATCAGACTTTCGGTACAAATCTCGCGACTATGACTCGCGACTATGACATGTCATAGTCGCCAAGGGCATAGTCGCCCGTGTGTTCCAGAGTGCAATGAGGTGCGATTTTCAGCTTCCTTTTCTCATTTTATCAGTTACGAATTTTCAGTGTTGGGAGCAAAGGGCAGAGGCGATTTTTAGGGTTCCACTTTCTTCACCAACCTCCTTCCAAGCATTTATTTCTCCATTGAAGAGGAGAGATCAAGTAGAGCTTTGGGGTTAAAAAGCTTCAAGTGGTGGTGTTCTTCATCGGTTCAGATTTCTTGATCACCTTCATCTTCATCTTAGAGATTTTCTAGGGTTTTGTCAAACTCTAGCTAGTGAGTTCATTCTTACCTTTAAAACTTTATACATGTCAAAATGAAGTATTTTACCTTAATATGATGTTTTAAATGAGTATTTCTATACTTGGAAGATTTTGGTAAAACTAGGTCAAAATGTGCCATTTATGGTTTTCTTTGAAATGATGATTTGGATGTCAAGAACGGTTTTGGAATACTCTTATGAGTTTTAAATGCAAGAAAAATGATGTATAAACCTAAATGATAATTTGACCTAATTTTGGAAGGAATGTTCTTGGAAGCACGATGTTATACTTCACAAAGGTTTGTGAAGAGAAGCTAATACATTGGAAACAATTGTATTAAGATGTTAGACTAGTGTAATGGATCCATAGGCACATATAGTCAGAAGCACTTGGGGAGGGCACTTGTAATAGATCCCGGTTTGGGGTTGAACTCGTGAGGATTAATGTGATGACGGGTCATTCCCGTAGAAGTTTCCCCCAAGAGAAGTAAAGCGTATCTTTCAGGTGTAAATCGCAGAAGTAAAGAAAAAGAGATGTTTTGAGAAAAGCTTTCGGTTATATGTTTATTTACCGTTTTCGAAGTTTAAATGGCTTTTCTATATTTTGAACTGTTTGTTCTCACTAGGCTTTAAGCCTAACACTTTTTCTTAAAATGACATGTATATCAGGTGATCAAGCGGATGGGGCTTGATGGGATGAGAGAAGCTAGGTGCCGGTAGTGGCATTCTTTTGAAGTGCACCTCGTGTGTATAGATGGAGTTACATAGAAGATTATTTTGAGGATTTTAGTGACACCCGAACTTAATCTGTATTTTGAATTATATAGATTACTAGGTTGTCATTTAACTTTCCTATAGATGTTGTAAACTCACTCTAACTTTCTCCCCATCTTTATGGGTGATGTTTTATGAAGTAGAAGTTATTCCGCATTTTATTTTGGTTTAAATTAACTCCCATTTTTAGGGGTGTTACACATGAAGTCAAAATGAAATATCCAAACCCAATTTTAGTGATCTAACATTGTAGAATAGTGAAAACATAGTACATCAGTGTCGGATGAAGTAAATAGCTAATTGTAACTACAAGCTTAATTAGAAGTGTAAAGGAATCGAGCTTTTAACAAGCTACTCGAGCGGCTCGAGCTTAATAATTATCGAGTTCAAGTCTATCTCGAACACAAATAAAAGCATGCTTAACTTAATAAGTCGAGCTCTATAAGACCAATGTTTGACCCGATTCGTTCAAAAGCTTGATTAAACTTTACAAGTCGAGTCGAGCTGAACCATTTGGGCATATACTTTTTCAAGTCAAACAATTTTATATGCTTAGAAAATATCTAATCAAAATATATAAACCACCAAGCTTGAGTAAATAAACAAGTTAATCAATCTTGAATTTGATCATCTTCTTTTGTTTCTCTATTTTAATTTTTAGATGAGAGTTTAATATAGTTATTAGAACAAACTTTTCATAAATGTCCAAATTTTTAAAGTAGCCTCGTTGTTGGAGACACATTCATTATCTTCATCCCCAAACTCCATTGGTTGTAGTCTCTACAAATAACAAGTTATCACCACCATCAACTAGATCAGTCTTGTCATCATCAATCTTTTTTTCTTTCTTTAAATTTCGTACAATTTTCAAATCTTCATAAATTATGGATAATAAACTATAATATTGCAAATGTTCTCGCATTTATAACATTGTATAACACTAATATCTTTTAACTGAATATTGATATCAGGAACTTTAATTTCTTGATACCCCTTCTTCTTGATGGTAAACATATACTTTAGGGTCGTTTCCCTGTTTACCAAATGCTAACCTGCAAAAGTCACAATCTTTAAGTACCTTATTAAGTAACATTTCTGGCCATCAAAATAGATTGTTGGTAAAGGTCTTTTACCCAATAAGCTCTAACTGGGTGAACATATTTTCTCAATAAGCTTTAAACGGGTAAGAGTTTTTTCCTCACTTACTGTATAAAAATATTGGCCCTTGCTTTTGCCCCTTATTGGGCAAGGTTATCGGTTCTTGTCATGAACACTCGATAAGTCTGGTAGCATTGTTCCTCTTCAAACAAAGGAACAAACTATTCTTTATAATCCAACTTTATTTCCTACATGACCATTCTACTTGTGTCCGGTCTCGACCGATCATTCGAGGGGGGGGGGACACTGCGAGGTGGATAGTTTATCTGGGGCAGATGCCTCCGGACTCCTGCCGGGGGTGGGGGGGGGGCAGTATAGGGGAATCTTGGACAATCAGCAATATCGCCTGAGTGAAGAAGGGCAATGTCCCTTGTAAAGCTCTTTCGTCGAGTGCGCGATCATGACAGGACTCGAGGATAGGTGGGAGGTGGTGACACACAACGACCAATCCAGGCAACACCAGCGAGACCTGGGAAGGCAACCCGATTGGGAGTCAGAGGATCCATAGTACCTGCAGCCTCTCAGATAGGGATGGTAATGGGGCGGGGATGGGGCGGGGACCCCAATCCCCGTCCTCGTCCCCGATTCCAATCTTCATCCCCGTCCCCGTCCCCATCCCCACCGGGGAATGTGATCACATCCCCATCCCCAATGTGGAATGGGGATCCCCACCGGGGATTCGGGGACTTTTTACCTGTTAATATATATTTTCTAAATCAAATATGTTAAATGATAAAATCGATCGATAATGGTTTATGTTTAAATTTCACATGTGTTCAGAATTTGCTTTTATAGATTATCAAATATTCATATGTGAACAAAATCACAACATCCTACGTAATTGTTTAACTAAACACTTTCGAATTTTATCATTTTTTCACTAAAAGTAAGTAAGACAACTCAAAAAAATGTATATAAGAAAAATATATCAAAATACAATTTATAAATCTAAAAAAAAATTAAATCTAATTATTTATAAATAATATATTTAATAATAAAAATATATAATATATTTAATATTCGGAGACAGGGCGGGGCGGGGACCACGTTACCCGACCCCGTCCCCATCCCCGGTTTTTAACTTTCGGGGATCCCCGATCCTCGATTTTGCGGGGAATCCCCATCCCCGTTGGGGCGGGTACACCGGGTTCCCTGATGGAGCGGGTCTTATTCCCATCCCTACTCCAGGACTTCATATTCATCATTTTTGAAAGCGGGGGGAAGGGATCTTCTAATGCTTTGTTACATATTAGGCTACTCCAAAGTAGCAGTGGAGCGTAAATGACACTAGAGATGGCCAAAAACTAGTCTCGATCACAAAATCTTCCTTCAAATTGGGGCCAACCTGAAGTTGATGTTGAAACCTTGTGTTGCTGCAATATATTAAGGGTCGTACGAGAGTGATCCAAATGCCAATTGAACGATTATGCCGTTTATTGGTCATGTGAATCTTTTTATCCTCAATATATTGCAACACACATAGAGAGACAAAACACTGACCCATGACAAATTGTTTATCAAGAACATGTATGATAAACAAATCTGATCCATCTACAATGTCTTACCTTACCGCAATCAAAGCTTTGTAGTAACTATGACGATCATCAAAACACACCTGATTCATAATGAAAAACGTAGATTGAAGAAGATATTACTAAATCAACCACAAAGAGTTGTGGCGTATTAAGATCCTGGGGGATGTGGTGGAATCTCTCATTTGCTCAGGGTTTGATTTCATGCGTACACAACAATTATGGTCTCAGAGTTTATCATAGCTAATTTTTTACAGTCATAATTTATCGGGATTAGTTCAGGCATAGCCTATAAGGTTGTGACACCCTTAAAGTTTTTTTATAAGTAAAAAATTAATTTCTTTGCCATGTCATCAAATACATCACACATGTATATCTATATGGACATATAAAACCTATTAACTTGTTCCATGTCATCATAATTTATAATAATAAGTTACTTATTGCTATAATGAGTTGGTTTTAAAAAAATATAATATCTTAATAAAAAAATAATTTAAAAATAAAATGTTATAATATGAAAAATTAAAATTCTGTTAAAGGAAAAAGGAAATAGAACAACAAGATTATAGAGAGAAACTGAAAAGCTGTAAATTCTCATTAATCATAAACCTTTTAAATAGGGATACGTTACAAGTAGATAACTATCAGTTCTAACTTATCTCTAATATGTTTATCTCTATCTATATCGTCATATCCATTAGACGATGGCACATTTATCCTACAACACTCCCCCTTGTGCCGAGTCAAAGGAGTGATGGTGCACAACTGTTGCCTCGTTAAAACCTTACGCCAAAATAAAAACCCAGTGGGAAAAATAAAAATATGACGAAGGAAAGAGTACAACGCACCAGTGTATTTGTATTACATAGACTTTTCCTTTAGTCTAATAATCTCTCAGATTCGTACATTAATCATGAGAGTTGGAAGAGTAGGATGGTATATAAACCGTTGCCTCACTAAAACCTTACACCAAGGAACAAAACCCAATGGGAAAAATAAAACCTTAGGTGAAGGAAAGAGCACAACATACCAATATTACATATATAGTAGACTCCCCCTTTTGTCTACTACTCCCCTGATTCGTGCATTAATCAAGGGAGTTTGGAAGGTCTTAGCATTTTCATACTATTTATGTCACATTCTCCCTATATCTTACTTGATTCACTTGAATCTTGAGGTGAGTTTTCTACTGCTCATTTTATATAAACTAAAAGCATAATTTACTTTGAGGTATCACCCTTGATATATCTTACTTTCATTTCTTCGATACAATGCATTATTTACATATATGCGAGTAGGATATTTGTTGAACTCAAAACACTAACCCCTCTAATATGTGTAATGGTAGTCCTTAACCATGTACACAATTGAATAGTCTCATGTAGAGTAATATTCTTGGAATAGTTTGAAGAGGTAGCTACAAGGGTTTGGCTAGTTTACTTCCAAGCAATCGGCATGTTTCCTATGGTAATTCCTTATCCAAGTTGGGAATGAGCTTTGTATGAGTCAGGTAGATATTTAATATCAACAAAGACATACCAAGACAATATTTTATGTTTTTCTATTAGGGCCGGTACTTTTGCCTCTCATATTCAAAGTAGGTATTGAAATTTCATTATCAATCCTATGTTTCTCTTTGTAAGGGAAGTATAAGCCCACATCAATGGTTCCAAAAGATTAATTTGATATCATTCTAATGATGTTGCGTTGACGCTGAGCTAAATCTAACTAACGAGTTCATTGAGAGATACAAAATACGGTCAAGTGTATTGTTCTAAGTACAATAATGCGCCTATTGCACTCAAATAGGGAATTCCAGCTCCCAAAGCCTCTTCGTCATCATCCTTCAGACAAAATGGATCTTTCCTTTTATCCAACACTTCGACCGATCATGGGAGTGCTAGCCGGATGCGCTTTGTCCATATTAAATCGCCTGATTATTTTCTAGACATATGCGATCGGTGAATTAATATCACAAACTCGGTGTCTTAGATTAAATAGATACATAAAACCAAGTTTTCCCAAGATCTTTCATCTCAAATTCAAATTTTGAATAGAATAAAGTTTCTCTTATTTCATCAAGAGTATTTATTATATTCATTACATCGACATATAGAGTTATGATTGAACATCTGGAACTCGTTTTCTTTATAAATACGCACGGGCACAGTTTATCGTTCTTATATCCCTTCCCAATGAAGTATTTACTTTATAAATACGCACGGGCAAGTATCCATATCCGCCTATGAGCGTTTCAATTTCATGGAGAACGCATTTCGTGGTTTCTACTAATATAATGTCATCAAACACTTTTTATATATCTCTTAATCTAGATCCCCATAGAGATATGTAGTAACCACATTCATGAGCTGCATTTCCCGTCCTTCGGAAATTACTAGGCTAATTAATTAGCAGAATGTTATAACGTCCATCACGAGAGAACAAGTCTTCTCGTCATCAATCCAGGGCGTTGTGAGAAACCTTGCGCCAAAGGAGAGTCTTATACATCATGACTTAATTATTCTCATTACGCTTTTATGACAAATGAATTATCTATGTCTTACGGGCTTTACACTTGGTGGGTTAGCACTACCGGACCAAATACCCGTTTATTTGTCAAGTGTAAGTCTCCTGAATTGTTTCTTTTCATTAAGGTCATTTTGCTCTTTGTTGACATTCTTCAACTGAGCATGGTTCGATGTTATCGTGCTCGATCATCTCATGAGCAACGGTATATGTGTGTATATCATCAATAAGTATGTATGATTTGTCCATCGACTCATATGCACTCTCATAATTCATTTGAGATTTCTTTGATCTCTGGAATCAATATTAACTTCGGAGCGTCCTCCAGTAATGATTCATAGACATAGTTTTAGTCAGAGATAATCTCATGAGAGGTTTATGTATTGATGATAAATGGTTGTGCCTTACTCTTCTTTTCCTTTAGATGAGTATCTATCGAACCAAGTAGCTTCCCCCATTTCCTTTTGGGAGCCACGACCTCAACCACACCTCCACCATGTGTGATTGCAATGCGCTTTTCCAGTGGCATTGTGCCCTTGTTTGGGGACTTTTATCCTTACGGATATATCTGCAGCTGGTATATGTGATATTGTCACTTCTAGAATAACATTAAACGTATCAGGTATCGAGTCTGATTCGTTTGACTTCAATTTTACTTTGTGAAGTTTGGGGATCAAATTGAGACATGATGGGAATATTCTATGACACTTCCGGTCGTTCCCATGGAAAATCCTTTTTCCTATCTCCCCCTAACGACGGGAAGAGTGTCTCATCAAAGTGACAACTCGCTAATCTAGCGATAAAGAGATCACCCGTCAAGGATTCTAATTAGCGGAAAATTATTGGGGATTCATATCCAACTTATATTGAATCGTTTTTAAGGACCATTTGGGTGCGCTGTGGGGGCGCAATTGGCACATATATACTACACAACCAAATATGCGTAAATGTAAAATGTCAGGCTTATGTCCAGTTACCAACTGGTACGCATGATACTGGTTGGCTAGTAGTGGGTCTAAAAACAAATGAGTAAGGCTGCATGTGATATTTGCATAACCCCATGCAAATGCGGGTAAATTGGTGCGCATAACCAATGCCCTATATATCATCTATATTCTTTTGATGACAACTTTTTTGAGACCATTATATATATATATACACACATGGGGTATAAGAAACTCTATATTGATCCGAATATATATGCAACAATTATCAATTCCTTATGATATAAATTCTCTAGCATTCCAAGTCATGTAGACTTGAGAAGATAATTAGGGTGGTGAGCCCTTGAGCGTGTAACTAGTGCTAGAGTGCAGCATTTCATGTGGACAATAATGCAACATGCATTCATTGTGTCGAAACCAGAACCATAAAATACTTTGATGGCCCGCATTCTGGTTGTTTATGTCCATAAAATTACCTTGTTATTCATTGTAAGAATGGAATATTTTTGTATTATGTCCTTAGTTTTAGGATGGTCTCATTCCTGTCTTGGCTAAGGATTAGGGTTTAAAATTCTAGGTATTCGAGAGAGCTTATTATGATGTTAGTGTTACTTCTTGTGCTGCAGAAGTGAACAGTTTTAATTTAGTTAATTAACTCATTTTGCCTTTCACTCGAAAAAGAATGTGTCAATGTGTATTTTTCAATACATAGATCATTATGTTATGACCATGGTGTCTCACAAGGTCATGTCGAAACATATATGTGTAATTGTCCCAAAGTTCTTTATTAGTGACATAATATGATTTGATGACCTAGATAATTAACTAGTGTGACACATTAATTTCTCTAATATACGTTCCTTTCATATCATTAGAGTTTACGTACATATATACCCATTTCCATTCTTATAATACGGTTTCCAATTGATACGAATATTTTAACAAGGTTCTCATTAATATAGTCCTTTAATGACTATTAATCTTGTACTAACAAGACAATGACAGTTCATCGTCTAAGTATTTTGGTTGAAGGAGTAAATATTTGTCTATCTTTTAAGATTGTGTGGGATTTCCCACAAAAACATTCAAGTTCTCTTCGATACATTCCCACACGGAACGGAGAATAATGAGAGTTTCGTATTTGTATTTTGGATGTATTTCTTTACATCTATAATGGTTATATATTCGGGTTAACATCAACACATGAAATTAATTTAATACTTAAAATAAATTTCAAATAAACTTATGCTCAATCAATTTTAAAGTAATCTGATATAATTCATTTCCAACTTGTTCTTTTTCTTTATCAGCGATTATTATTGCAGTTTTTTTCTTATATTGTCCATTATCTTTTAGGCAGTAGTTGCATTTCTACTCCAAAAATTGTAAAACCCTTTTCGACTCTTGTCATGACCTTTATCGTTTCCATGGTTTTGTCCATGAGGTGTATAGATGTCACCTATGTGGAATTGTCTTTAACTCATTGTCGTTTAGAGTTGTTCCACCTCTAACACTTTCATTATTGACCACGAGAATTTTCTTTGTCCCAACATATTTAGTGATCTGAAATAACCTTGTTATATCTCTCAACCACTTACAGTAGGTTGATGAATTTGTCTAAAGGTTATACTCTAGCTCACATTGGTTCATTAATATGACTACTGCTATATGAAAGGTGAAAATCTTCTATGAGTTCCTTGTCATGAAGATTGAGATGTATTTTGAGCACAACATTTCTTTGTTGAAATCAGTCATTTTCTTGTAATCGAGTGGGTTTCATTCCACTGTTTGATTAGTTTGGAAAGTACATGGTACTAGATACTCCTGATTTTTCTTTTCAGGGTGTCCCACTGTTCTTAGGGGATTCTAGTTAATGGTATTTCATATGAAGGTTGTGACTAATGTATCGTCTCAAAAAAAAATCTCAAGATATTTACCTGTATTTTAACAGGTGACTTTTAGGGTCAATATGTTTTGATGGGTTTTACATATTTGTCTATCTTATGGTACTCAATTTCTTTCGAGTCCAGGTGGTTGTAAATAATGGAGAATATATGATTTTTCAAAATCATGTTCTATAGTTATGTTATGCATGAGATTTCATTATCATAATATTATTGGAATTTTGTATTTTTTAATTTTTTTTTTTTGTTGATAATACGTCATCAATATTTCAATATTCGAAAATAGATCGCAAAAACACTTTTAGATTTCCAGGTAGGAGGGGAATCACGTGGATTACTTAAATCCCTTCAACCTTAGGGTTATTTACACCCGTTTGACAAAATATTTCAGTGTTATGCAATTATTTCATTTCATGAAATACATGAATAACATTAATATTATGAGAGATTTTGCCATTAAGCAAAATAAATATTGGTTTTGACATAAAATTGAATTTTGATTTTTAACATCTTAATAGTATTTTTGAAGCATTTGGTAAAAGACCAAAATATATGGGGGTTGGAAGTGTAACTTCCAAATATTAATTATGATTAAAGATAACGAGTAGGAACTCATAAGATGATGATGATGATGATGATGATGATAATAATAATAATAGATAATCATATAATAATAATAATAATAATAATAATAATAATAATAATAATAAATAAAAAAAAACAAGCATAAATAATACGAAATGTTTAAAATAAGTGCTATTAATTCAAATACTATTAAAAAAAATAGTATATAATAATATAAGTAATTACTATGTATAAATTGAAATTAAATATAATAGTAAATAAACCAACTACATAGGCTTAATGTGATATTAAGCGATAAAGCCTAAACTGTGAAACATAATACATAAGTCAATCTATTTAAACAATATTTAAACAAAAGTGATCTAAGGTTCTCATATAGTCATGTATACCAATATGATGAATATTTAAGTTAGCCATTTAAATATACGAATATTGTAAACTAATTGAGAATGTCTAAATAAATAATGATATGTTAAAAACAATAAAAGTTATACTAATCCAACTAAAATTAAACGTGTTAAAGTCAAAAATTAAAATAACCAGTCGTCTAATTATTATTTAAATTAGCCTAAAAATAGGACTGATAAATCTTATTAAATAAAAGTAGTTAAACATAGTTAATATAAACAAATGAATAAATAAATTGTAGATTAAATTGGTTTTAGATAAAGACATAAATAAATAATTATCTTGATAATTCAATATAAATCAGTAACTCATTAAAGAAAAAAATGTTCAAAAAAAAATCTCTTAAAAAAAATTGACCATTTGAACAATATAAATTAATTTCTTTTTAAAGACAAATGTAATCCACCAAAAAAAATGATTTTTTTAACGTATTTTTTTTTACGGCTAAATAAAAATAACAAAAATATTTAATTTAGGTAATCACATTAAAATCATAATGAAATCCCACTCTTAGTAAAATCGTAAATATCTATTTTGTTGATTTGATTATTACAATCAAAAATTGATTTTCGAGATTCATAATGAAGATATAACAAAACGTTTATAGACGAAATCATAAACTATATTTATTGTTAACATGATAGCAGAATACTCACATACAAAATAAGAAAAACTTAGAGATACTTACTTGAATTAAAGTAATGAGAAACAAGTTATTGAAGAGTGTAGGGCAATGCATAACATCTATTTAGTGGCGGCGGACAACAAATACTGAGATTAATCGACCATTGAGGGCAAAGTTAACGTAAAAACGTACCTTAAATCGATGTTGTTACCATAAAAACCCTAGCTTCATATCTTGACCAATTTCTCTTTTAGCGAAGCAACGTGCTGATAACGTGTTAAAGGAAAAAGGAAATAGAACAACAAGATTATAGAGAGAAACTGAAAAGCTGTTCACTAATCATAAACCCTTTAAATAGGGATACGTTACAAGTAGATAACTATCAGTTCTAACTTATCTCTAATATGTTTATCTCTATCTATATCGTCATATCTATTAGACGATGGCACATTTATCCTACAACAAATTCAATATTATAATTATTTTGTACATTCTGTCCTTAAAAAGTTATAGCGGAGATGTTGTCAGTTGAAGATAACACCGATAGATAGAAGGTTATTTATAGCCCATACAAACAAATCAGATGATTGGGCTCGAATCTGGGCCCAACGCCCAGAAAAATAAAACGCCTAACCGGTTATTCTAAAATAAATTACAATAATCGAATAAAAAATTTAAGAAAATTATATAAAACAAAGCATTAAGTTAATATTAAAGTCAGAAAAAAATGGACAAGTGAAAAATGTATTTCTAATTGGTTTTTATAATTTATATTTTTTAAATAAAACCTATGTATTTTATGTTTATTTCTATCAAAAGTTAATTATGTCTTTTATTTCAAAAATACTTTTTTGTGATATCAGTAAATAAAATACGTAACAATAATATTTAATATTGTTACTATTTTGAAAATATTGATCTTTGTAAATATTTGATATGTAAAAGTAGAATAAATAAATTTTGATCATGTCTACGATAAATAAATTTATATGTAAATGTGAGAAATGTGAGAAATGTGAAAATTAGAAGTTTAAAAGCGGTTAACAATGATATAAATGAAAATTGATTTAAGGATTTTTATCAACCAATCCATTTTTTAAAAAATATTTTTTAAATTAACCTAGTTTTTTAAAGTGCTTTGAAAATAAATCATATTTACAAATTACTCGGTATTAGACATATAATAATAGTTTCGATTAGTGATACTTGTTTTAAACTTTTAAAGTAGTCAATCAAGTAGTATAGACCTTTATTTTATAGATAGCATAAAGTTCAATAGAAAATGGCATAATGCCATTAGAAATCCCCCTTGTGAGTTAGGAAATTTAAGTAAAGTGTTCTCTTTAAAATTTAGAGTTAAAATTACAAAATCAAACAACATATAAGGTTTGAGTTATTCTTTTCTTTTTTAAACTATAAAGGTTGCAAACCAAAAAATATCACACCGTAACCACAAGGCTTGTAGCATACTGGTTAAGGCTTGTGGGGGATGAGACTAGATAACCCATCTACCCTAGGTTCGAGTTCAGACGTAAACAACTTGTGGCCACTGGGGAATTATCTCAGGACTGCATGCTTTAGCAGTCTTAAAATTGTCAGGGATTAGTCTAGGCAAATGCCTAGGCTAGGATACCCTTTCCAAAAAAATATCACACCGTAAAATATGATGCTACTTGTACCTTTAAGTGAAAATGACAATAAAAGTTTAGATTATATGGAATGGTGGTAAAAGAAATCTTTAATGTTTTCAAAAGGAAAAAGCTCATTTCTCCATTTCATGCATACCATGCCTACTTCTTTACTATCGATCATATATTTGAAAGGTAATGTCGGTAAATCAGTTTTTATAACATATCATAGAATAGTCAAATGTTATATTTCATACAAAATTCATCGTGTACTCTTTCTGTATTTTAATATATTCATAACTGATGCATTTATGTTACGGAGTACCCTTTTCTTCTTCTTATACATTAATTCTTCCTGTCTCATCACCCATTAATACCATTTATAGCATCGGTACGAAAAAAGTAAGGCACACCAATTATTGATTCAACCAAAGTAAGTTCATTCTTTGTTTAATAATGAACAAATGCAGACAAGTTAACCACCGACCAGTATTTGGAATTGAGTTAAAGTCCATGAATGAATTTATGATTAATAACATTAATTTGAAATATGTAATAAAAGTTTGGACGATCTTCTTGTACAATGTAATATCCCATATTGGTTAGGGAGGGGAACACATATTGCATTATAAGGAACTTGATAACTGATCTATCAAACGCGTTTTAAAACCGTGAGTCCAGATGTATGAACAAAACGGACAATATTTAGTGCAGTTGACATGAGATGTTACATATAACAAATCAATATGTTTGTCCCTTTGTTCAAAACAAACAATCGTATGAATTTGTGAATGCGGGTTACGTTCAAGATTGAGTATTATTATGGACTTGAAAAAGTTTTTATGTGGTTTAAGTAAGAAATAATTCAGTTGGAAAAAAATATGACAATATTTTATGAATTGTGGTAACATTTTGTTCCTCTAAGAGTTCATAAATGTTATGTAACTTTTGTAACTTAGGCAATATTTAGCAACCACAAGTAGTTTTTTTATCTTATTGAAAAAAAATTATCATGTTTATTTAGACACAAGTTAATCGATATAAGCATAAATTTTGATTGAGTAAAAGTCAATAAAAAAACGAACGCGCTTCTCATTTAATGAAATTTTTATTGACTATTAGAAAGTAGGCATGGGAATACGCCCCCGTCCATCAGGGAACCCGATGTATCCGCCCCGAAAGGGATGGGGATTACCCCCAAAATCGGGGATCGAGGATGGGGACGAGGATCCCCATAAGTTAAAAATCGGGGATGGGGCCTGGGCCACACCTAAATATTAAGTATATTATATATTTTTATTATTAAATATATTATTTATAAATAATTAGATTTAATATATTTCAGCTTTATAAATAGTATTTTGACCTTTTCTGTTGTCTTGTTTTTTTTTTGATAGAAAAATGTTGAAATTCGAGAGCGTTTGGTTAAACAATTACGTATGATGTTGTGATTTTTTTCCACATATGAATATTTGATACTTTATAAAAGCAAACATTAAAAATATGTGAGATTTAAACATGAACCATTATCGATCGAGTTTGAAATTTAACATATTTGATTTAATTATTTTTATATTAACGGGGAAAAAAATCCCCGATTCCCCAATGGGGATCCCCGTTCCTCGTCGAGGACAAGGATGGGAATGTGATCATATTCCTCGGTAGAGATGACCAAATGGGCCCGGCCCCACCTGGGACTGACGGAGGACTGGCCCGGCCCCGCCCAGGACCGGTAAGAACCGGTTATAGGATCGAAAACCGGGACGAGTTACAATTTTGGAGCGATTCTTAGGACCGGCCCGGCCCGACCTGAGACCGGTTATGGGACTGATCGGGACCGGCCCGATTTTTACAAAAAAATGTATTTATATATATATTTTTATATGTATTTCTAACTTTCTAAGTGTATTTGATTGAAAATTAATTACAATTTATAATAAAACGTATTTTTTAAATGTATTTGACTGAAAATCAATTATAAAACTATAACAAACGTATTTTTAAATGTATTTGTTTCAAAACCAATTATAAAACTACAATAAAACGTGTTTTAAGGTGTATTTAAGTGACTCAGTTACATATATGTAATGATTACACATATAATACATTATAAAATTAATGTTTTTATAAAAAAATTAAAAAAAGAATTTTTTATTGAAGGACCGGTTTAACCCCGGGACCGGTTACGATAACACACTAAATGGGCCGACTTGAAATCATTGGGACCGGGATCGGGACCGGTTACAAAAAGCCCGGTCCAAAAATTACTGTTGAGGCCCGGCGCGAGCCCGGTTTTTGGACATCTCTATTCCTCGATGGGATGAGACTAGAGATAAGAATGGAAATTGGGATTGGGGTCCCGCCCCATTCCCATGCCTATTAGAGAGACACACCAAAGCCATGTTTGGTAAAGCAACTGATAAACTAGCTAATGACTGATAAGTTAGCGAGTAGCTTATAAGCTAGCTGGAAGCTGATAAAAAAACCTTATGTTTGACAAAACTAGTATATAAGAATGTAAAATGACTAAAAAATGGTATATTAAAAAATAATTAATAATAATATTTTTAAATATAATATATTAATTAATACAAACAAAATGGTAGAAAAATTAAAAAAATTTACTTAAAAGAATTTTAATTGATTATTATATATATACATTGCAATATTTAGATTTGTTAAAATAAATTTTATAAAAAAGTCTATTATTTATGATTTTTAAATAACCATTACATATAATATGAATAACAATAAAAATGATTAATTTCGTATATCCCAATTAATTAATAAATTAAAAAAAATCTTTAATAATTAAATTAAATATTTTATTAAAATTATTTAACACAATTTTATAATTTATGAAAAAATAAGTATAAATTTATTTTTTATGTTAAATAAACATTTTCATAATCATTATATTTGCTTTTGAATAACTAAATATATTAAACAGTAACTAAAGAAGATAATAAATAAAAATAATTGGTATACGTAATAATAATAATAATAATTATAGTATAATTAATAAATAACTGATAAATAACATTAGCGTATAATTTATAATCATTAATTAAATTCTAATTTATATTAATTAATATTAGTAATATTTAATATTTATTTATAATTAAAAGTAATAAATAACAAATAATATTAATGAGGGTTATAATAGGAAAAAAATGACAACGAACTTCTAAAATGTTATTCTAAGTAGCGTTTTAATATGTTAGCTTATAGGTTTCCAAACATGTATTCTGGAAATAAGCTAACTTATTTTTGTCAAACAATGCTTAAATTATAATGCTCTTGCAAACCACAACAACCATCTTGTAGTTTCGAAATTATAAGGACTTTCTACAAATTACAAGGACTCGAATTTATAGTTTACTCTGATATTTATTTGGAATTAATATACTAAATATTTTAATAATATACCTAATATGGTAATTCATTTTAAAAAAAATTGGTGGAAGAAATTTAACGTAATTTAAATTTTATATTTTATAAAGATTTTGAAACTTTTTATATACAAACACTTTTTGACATTTTGAATTGAAGAAATATAAAAAATCCCATGATCCCCACAAACATCATATTAAAAAAATTCTCACACCCACACACACGCTCTTCCCCTTTCACGATTCCCACACATCCCCAAGTTCATCATAACAAAAAAATTTATATATCTTTGGTTCAATCGATTACTATTTGATTATAAGCGCTTTTCTGTAATCTCCCCACATAATTTTTCTACCAAAGGTGCGTATAAACGATAATTCAACCTCTTCGCAGCTTATTTTCTTGTAAATATTGCTGCATTTTGTGGATATTTGTCTGTAATTATCGTATATCGGTATGAAAATTGAGATGTTAATTTGTGTGTTTGTGATGTACGATGCTTTTAAGATCTGTTGATTTGTTGTTTTTATAGGGTTTTCTAGTGTAAATTGTTTTCGTTTTGATTTTGATTTTGTTTACTTCAGTACTCTGATAGATTGTTTGAATTTGGAGTTTGGTAGGTCAAGTTAGCTCACCATCTACGGAAGATCAGTATACATGACTTGATTATTGTTTCTCTTTTGTGAGTTAGGGCATTTATTTATTTATTAAAGTAGAGTCAAGTAGGAAGAAGATTCCTATGGTGGTTCTTGCTTTTTCTCTTCATTTTGGCACTAAATTTGCGTTTTGCATCATTGAGTTAGGTTAACTCGGGTCATGTGGTTCCATGCACTGGATTTTAGTGAACAATTTGCAAGGATCTATCATTAATTTTGGACTCGTTTTGTAAAAAACAGAAAAAATCACTAGGGATGAGTTTATATGCTTTCAGAAGTCATCATGCATCACAAACCCAAGTAACTATGCTCTTACAAAAAACTACCAAAATCCAGTGGGTTGAAGCTAGCAAGCTTTTGGCTGTTTTGTCCTAATCAATATCCCATATTTGGGTATATACTTCCTTAAATGATTGAGCTCTTTATTTGTGAACTTTGCTAGTATTTTGTGGCTTCCCAAAGGAGTGTTTAATTATTGCGTTGGATGTCAAATTCAAAGTTCATTGTGGATAGTGTGGCATTGAATATTTTTATTAGTGTAGGAAGTTGAACAACCTCAGACCCTACTTTTGAAATTCCAAGTGAGATATCTGGGTCAGTTTGGTTTTCGAAAAGGATATACTGAGTCAGTTTAGTTTGGTTTTTGAAAAGGATATACTGGGTCGGTTTGGTTTGGTTTGGTTTTTAGGAAGTTGAACAAGCAAATGCCACTAGTCACTGAGTGGGCATTTTGGCTTACTTTACACATTAGTATCTATATGATTATACATGGATTTGATAATAAACAAAGTATGGTTCAATAAAGTAGCTTTATTTGTTTACCTATATATATATATATAGGTGCTGTAACTTTTGCATATTTTATTCTTCTTACTAAAGATTATATTCACTTTTTGCATTTTGTGAGCTGGACTTTCACTGCATCAAAGTAGTTTTGTTTCTAGGTACTTGCTCTATTAATTATGTATTTTTTGGCCTAAACATCTGAACACTAAAACATCTACACTGGTATCCCTATTTGAAAGTATAAGCTTTGTGAACAACTATATCTTTTTTTTACAGTCATTTGAATTTTGATAACATCCATATTTTTCTGTATATAAGTGTTCTTTCTTTCATGTTTTTTATAGGCAGATCAGTTTTGTATCTGTAGTTGCGCATTGTCACCATGTCCTTCTTTCGCCGCCGAGGATCTTCTCAGCAACAGCAAGAGCAGGAGCATCCGGAGCTGCAATCCGAGTCCAAGGTAATGACAATTTTAGAATATGAAATGAGATATTTTTTGGGCCCCTGAAAGTTACAGCCAGGAATATCTCCAGTGGCCTTGAGGAGACGTTTGTTTACCCCTTAACATTTCCATTAAGAGGCAGTATCTGAATCGCTAAGAGGTGAATCCTGTTAGACAAAAAAAAGTCTGCCTCTTAATGGTTCCAAAACCCTCTGAACCATTTTGTATCTTGGACCTCCCTTAACCATTAAGAACCCTAATTACATCCTGAACAATTACCAAACAATTACATTTCATTTTTCACTATATCATAAGAGCCTCTTAATCATTCTGCACCAAACCATTCAGCAACTGCCAAAGAGCCTCAAACTAGCGACCTACGTGGAGGAGCCCCAAGGCCTAGCTTTTATTTGTGAGTTGAGCGGGCCCTCGAGATTATGGGGTTTAACGTTAACAAAATCTAGAATTGGCACTTTGGATTTAACATTAGCAATAGAAGATCATGTTTAATTGGTTTTCCATTAAAGTCCTGTATGTATAAAACTGTCTGTGTGGATTAATTTGTCTTAATAATAGCTTGGGAAGGTTTTTGTATGGGAGTGTTTTTTTAATTTGAACGGGCAAGTGTGGAAAAAACTTGGCTTTCTGCATAAAGCTTCCCTCTAAAAGCTTACTGAATAAGCCATTTTCTATATCATAGAGCCACTACCAAGCCGTCATGGATAGCTGACCGAATAATCTGTGAGTTCCATTAAGCTCATTAATCACTAGTTGTAAAATATCTCATGATGGCTGGTGTGATATCCTGTAGGTCAATGAGCTTAAAGCTGCTCTTGGACCGATTTCTGGACGCAGCTTACTATACTGCACTGATGCATGCCTGAGAAGATATTTGGAAGCTCGGAACTGGAATGTAGACAAAGCAAAAAAGATGTTGGAAGAAACACTTGCATGGAGATCAACGTATAAGCCTGAAGAAATTCGTTGGGTTAGTGATTGATGTTTCATTCTTGTTAATTATTCATTCTTGAAAAAAATATAATTTTTTTTAACATTATATTTTATATTTTTACAAACTTAGCTAATCACGTCACTCACAGTTTCTTGGATTCACGGACACACGGTCAAAACAAAGTTGTAAAACCATTCCAAGTTCTATTTTGAATATTTGATTACAAACTTTTTATATAATACCAGTTAATGTATTTTTCTTCTTCTAATACGACTGTAAAACAATTAATATAATTATATTTTTGAATAATAAATAGAAAACATATTAGTATATATGTGTGTGTGTGTGTATTTGGGTTCAAACGAGAACGGTACCCATTTAGAGAAATAAGAAAACAGTCTAATCATATATGATTTTACACTAGCATCTACTGCAAATCCAAGGTTCAAAAAGGCGTAAGACGTGGCGGCGAGGTCAAGCCTTAAGCCTTACGCGCCACGGCGAGGACGCGGCGTTTTTCAAGGCGTGACATAAGACGGCAAATTGTATGTCATATATACAATTATATATAAAGATATATGTTTTCTGTATATTATCTAGTCAAATAATGATATTAAAAAAATGTACATTCATGTTGGAAGAAGAAAAATGATATAGATTATTATTATAAAGATAGTTTTTTGATTAAATATTTAAAATAGAACATAGAAAGATAATTTTACAACTTCATTATAATCGTGAGTCCATAACGTTTATAAATTCGTGAAATTGTGAGTGATGTGATTAGATAAACATATAAAAGTGTAAAATTTAAAGTTAAAAGTGTAAAAATACAAAAGATAAAAATAGACTAAAATAAAAAATATTTTTTTTTGAAAAAAATAATGCCATACAAAAAAACACGCTCCTCAAGACGCCATGGCGTGAGCCACGCCTTATAGAAACGTTATGGGTTATTTCGTAACGGCGGAGACGCGTCTTACGCCATATCGCGCCATGACGCACGCCATGGCGCGCCTTTTTGAACACCGACAAAATCACATGTGATTCACGCGACTTTTCGCCGCGACCTGAAGCCGCAGTCTTTTTTGACTATTAATGTAAAATCACATGTGATTTTGCACGTGATTTGACCCTTTTTTTATTCTCTTAAATAGTTAGCATTCTCGTTTGATCTTCCCTCTATGTGTGTGTGTATATATATATCTATGACATACAAATTTGCCGCCTTATGTCACGCCTTAAAAAACTCTACCTCCTGGCCGCATCGCATCGTGTAAGGCTCAAGTCTTGAGCTTGCCGCCCGCCTCATGCCATTTTTGAACCTTGCATGTAGGCATATATAATTATTACTACATCCATTGCTGTCAAATTACCTAAAATTTAATCGCATTCACGCCAACTACTTAAATTTCTTCACTTGTTAGCATGAAGTTGCAGTTGAAGGTGAAACCGGGAAACTATTCAGAGCAAATTTTCATGACCGAGTTGGAAGAACTGTTTTGATATTGAAACCAGGACTGCAGGTAATTGAACAATCTTCACCTGTGTTTCAAACTAGGCCAAAATGCAATAAAACATAACGAAGGTTGTCTTAATTCCTATTTAGTATAACAATGATTTTTTTCTTCTTAATCAGTGTAACAAACGTTCAATTCTTTCTTTTCCGTACCCACTTTACCTAATAAACCGGTTTTCAGCTTACGTGGCATAAGTTAATTTTGATGTGACATTTTCCCACATAATATAACTTTGACCATTTGGCATCGACGTCATGGGTATTTACAAGATCTACCGGTTACCGGTCAAATGGGTACAAAACAAGAAGAATCGAACGTAAAAAAATTCATGGTTACTCAAACTTAGGAGCTGTTTGTTTACCTCTTAACAGTTTCATTAAGAGGCAGCCTCTGAATTGCTAAGAGGTGAATTCTGTTTGGCAAAAAATAAGTTTGCCTCTTAATGGTTCCAAGACCTTCTGAATCATTACCTCCCTTAACCATTCAGAGGCCTAATTTCATTTTTAACAATTACCAAACAACTATAACTTTATTTTGCACTATATCATAAGAGACCACTTAAACAACCCCCTTATTTGCATTTTGGCCTTTGGACTAAACGCTCTTTTTTTATATATACCAAACTTATGTCGATAAATATTGTGCAGAATACAACATCAATGGACAACCAAATCAAACATCTTGTATACCTGATGGAAAACGCTATGCTTAATCTTCCAGAAGGCCAGGAAGAGATGGCGTGGTTAATAGACTTTACCGGGTGGTCATTTAGTACCAACGTACCAGTTAGAACTGCTAGAGATACTATCAATATACTTCAAGATCATTATCCTCAAAGGCTAGCCGTCGCATTTTTGTACACTCCGCCACGAATTTTTGAAGCATTTTGGAAGGTATGTGTAGAAAAATTTCACATTTTTATTCGAAATTTCACATTTTGAGCTATTAGATCATCTACATTTCTATGCAGACTGAATAGAATAAGAAGCTGCTGTCCCCAAATCTCGTATCCACTTCCTGTCCCATCGATCACTTGAATACGCTTCATTATTTGATGATGTGGCATTACGTGATTTGTGGGCAGGGAGGGGACAACAATTTTTTATGACTAAATTACATTTTTCGTCCCTATGGTTCATTAAAAATTGCGATTTTCGTCCCTGTGGTTTAGAAATTGCTGTTTTAGTCCCTATTGTTGTAATTTATTGCTATTTTCGTCCCTGAATCTTTTTAAGTACAAAGGACCAAAATAGTAAAGAATTGTAAACCACAGGGACTGAAACAACAATAAATTATAAATCATAAGGACGAAAATAACAATGATTTACAAACTATAGGGACGAAAACCATAATATCCAAACCACAAGGATACGATTCAGAGGTAAACAAACTAAGGCTGAATGTCGCTATATTTGATCAATGTGCAGATTGTTAAATATTTCATGGATCCAAAAACATTCCAAAAGGTGAAATTTGTGTACCCAAAAAACAAAGAGAGCGTGGAGCTTATGAGATCGTATTTCGATGTGGATAACCTTCCAACTGAGTTTGGCGGAAAAGCGACTATGAAATACGACCACGAAGATTTCTCGAGATTAATGGCTCAGGATGATGTAAAAGCTGCTAAATTCTGGGGATTTGACGAAAAGACCGCTTCTTTGACCACCGGTTACGCTGCTGGAGCCGCGGTTGCTCCAGAGCCGGCGGCCGCTTAGCTTATGAACCGAGCCAACAGAATGCAAACTAGAAATTATTATAGAACTGAACTGGTTACTTACTGGTCTAGTTAGCCTCGTTTACATAGTCTAAATGCTTAACATGAGATGGCCATTAGATCGATAATGGCTCGAACCCTTTTGGTGGGATGTCTTTCCCTGCTCTGAATTTGCTTATGAATCATCTCTATTTGATGATGACATTTGATGGTTATAGTTGTGGAACTTTGAGGTTGTTGTTTTTATGATTTGTGTATACAATTTGCATGACAATTTTTTTTTTGAGAATTTCAGAAAGAAGTAGCAAAGTATGAGCCATGTGTGGAGTTTGAACTCGATATCACGAAGAGAGCTAACCTTTGGGTAGGTGTGTGGCTCGTAAAGTATTTTTGGATTTGGCTCGAGCCATAAAATGAACAAATCCTATTTGGTTCTTGTTCTGTTTGTTATTTAACTAAACAGTTAGGGGCCGTTTACCCAAATGCTTATTTGGTAAAATTAAACACCATCACTTGTGTTAATGGGTAAGATAACAGTCCATCAAAACATCATATGCAACAATTTATCCGGTAAGCGCTAATGGGATTAGAGTCGTCATTGTCACATACTGAGTAGGACTCTTGGTCCTTGTCATTACTCTTACTGGGTAAGATTCTTGGTCGTTGACATGTTAATCCGGTATGGTAAGGGATCCGGTAAGTGATTAGTAAACGACCCTTTAGTGTCTCTTACTGATAAATGATGCTATGTGGTTAGAAATGATGGTTTTTACTGACAATCTTATTTTGCCAAAGAATCTAACATGGTAAATAAGGGCAGCGACTCTTATCCCGTTAGTACTTAGCAGGTAAATGACACTTAGACTTGCCTGGTAAAGTAAGGACAATAATTCTTACCTGATCAACACTTATCTTATTTGTATTGATGGTCGATCCCTTGCTAAGGTTTTAAATGGCGTGATGTTTTTTAAATCTCATAACAAGATTAAAAAAAAGGCGAACTTCAAAATTTTTTACACTAAATTATATTTATGGTCCTTTTGTTTTTTTCATTTTCAATGTCCTTTTGTTTTTGGAATTAACCCCTCTTCCTAATGGTTGATAACTTCTCCCCTATTAAGGGGTATTTTAGTCTTTTTAGGCGTTAGAAGAATGGATCAATTCTGACCATTTTGCAAACCATAATGATTTAACTTTAGGAACGAAAGACATATTTTATTTAAAAAGATATTAAAACGACAAATAATGCTTAAAAAAAGCACGCACCATAACACCATGACGCACACCTTACCTCGCCAAAAACACATCTTTCACACGTTTTACACAACCACTATAGAGGTTAACATGGTGCCAGAAACACTTTTTATATTATAACGCGCCTTTTAGAACCTGATATATATATATATATAGGGTTAGGTTCAAATGTGAACTCATTTTTGGTTGTGAACGTGAGGACGAATCTCAGCCACACATCTTCGGTTATGGTGGACGCGATCAAGGAGGATTGACGCGATTCATGGGAGGGTGGAGATTATTAAAGGAGGAACTGCGCCAAAGTTCGCCTTTATTGACCGGATAAGTGGCTGAGATTCGTCCTCACGTTCACAACCAAAAATGAGTTTACATTTGAACTTTCCTCTCTCTCTCTCTCTCTATATATATATATATATAAGAGAGGAAAGTTCAAATGTGAACTCATTTTTGGTTGTAAACGTGAGGACGAATCTCAGCCACTTATCCGGTCAATAAAGGCGGCGCAGTTCACTCCTTTAATAATCTCCACCCTCCCATGAATCGCGTCAATCCTCCGTGATCGCGTCCACCATAACCGAAGATGTGGGCCGAGATTCGTCCTCACGTTCACAACCAAAAATGAGTTCACATTTGAACCTAACCCTATATATATATATAGGGTTAGGTTCTAATGTGAACGTGAGGATGAATCTCAGCCACACATCTTCGGTTATGGTGGACGCGATCACGGAGGATTGACGCGATTCATGGAAGGGTGGAGATTATTAAAGGAGGGAAGCCCGGTCAAAGCCGCCTTTATTTACCGGATAAGTGGCTGAGATTCGTCCTCACGTTCACAACCAAAAATAAGTTCACATTTGAACTTTCCTCTATATATATATATATATATATATTGCAACTAAACACTTGATGGATCAACAAAATCTACTTGCACAAAACCGTTTACTCACTCCCCTTTCAATGTTTTTTATGGATCAACAAAATCTATTTACACAAAAACGATTACAATTCAATAACCAAAAAAGCGACTAAATCGACCATTCCAAATCCATGTAGTTTTTTACTCATTCCAATCGGCTATTAACACACTCTATAGCATACTATATAATAATAATAATAATAATAATAATAATAATCAAACTGAAGACGGTAACTTTGTAACAAGAATTACAAAAGCCGCCTTCTGAAGTTTCGGGTGGTAGATTGGTAAGTACGAACTAGAAGACCAACTCCAATTCCGACCCCAAGGCAAATACCGAGCCCTAAGCCAACACCCACCCTCACACCGGCATTAAACCACGTGAGTTCTCCATCTTCGCCTTCCATGTACTCTGGCTGGCCCCAATGAAGGCTGTTATTGTAATCGTAGTCATTTTCAGTCTTGTAAGGTCCGTATTCCGTTTCCTGCATACCATGAGAAAAGTGTCGTTAACAAAATTATAATTTTACAATTTTAGCTAAGGAAAAAATGCATCAAAATGTAACTTAAGTTTAATCTTTTTTTTTTAAAAATTAATTAATGTAATGATCGTGTCAATTCTTATTGTTTCATACCCATTTTGTTGATAAATGGATTTTTCTAGCAAATTTTCACGTAAGCAATATAAGTTGACAACTTTGCACGCTCACTATTGATAATTACAAGATTTACTGGTTACCAGTCGAAATGTGTACAAAATAGAAATAACCGAACGATTGTAGCACAGACTATTTGAGAAAAGAAACAACGTTACATTAAATAGGAAGTAAGGCAAAATTTGTTGCATTTTGGTCTTCGGTAACAACGAAAGTGCGGGTTCCAACTCCATTGCATTAGCGTATAGGCATGTATGCATACGGATTTTGTAGCATTTGAGAGACATTTTAAGACCAAAAACGCTTATGGAAGGATCTTATATACGAGTTCAAGTGGCGTATATTTTCCATGATTAAGAGTTCTTGTAGAAGATATCTATATCTACATATATATATATATAGGGGCGGGTTCAAATGAGAACTCAAATTTGATAGGACCAATGAGAGCGCGACACGTGTCTGAATGTTGTAGATTATTGAGACTGAATAATCAAAGAAATATAGTATTTATTATTCAGTCTGAATAATGCTTATATATATATATATATAGATTTGAGTTCGCATTTGAACTGTCTTCTCTCTCTCTCTCTATATTATATATATATATCATAAATTTCTATATGGATAGTATTTGTGTGCATGCAAAGTATGTGTACCACCTCAAACCTGAAGCAACATACTTTAAATCAACTTAAAACCATGGTGGAAGTTATTGGTAGCCTGTCACTTGAAGCTTATAAAGAGCTCACAAATCTCACTTTCTATCCATATGGGACGGGTTGTCACAGTATGCAATCCCCACCAAAAGGACTTACAAGGGCTTTGCATACACAAGGATAGAGATGCACAAAAAAGCCCAAGCCTGGCCCATAAAAGCTCGAGCCTAGTGAGCATGACCAGGCAGTAAAAGCCCGGTTAACCCCAATAAAGCCCGGCCTGAAAAAGCCCAATTGGGGTATTCTTCAACCCCAAAGCCTAGCCAGGGTATTCTTCAGTTTTTTTTTTTTTTTTTTGACGTTTTCCCTTGAACCCGACCCTATATATATATATATATATATATATATAGAGAGAGAGAGAGAGAGAGGGAGGTTCTGGACAAAACCTCAAAATAAGAGAAAACTGAAGACCACCTGGGAGCCCTCCATCCGGACGTTATGCACTTGTGCATAGACGGTATGCACAAATGCATACAAGTGACTGAAGCTGTTTTTTTCCATGCACGATGTTATGCACAAGTGCATATGCATGTTTGTATGTTAATGTTACAAATTACTAGTATCCATCTGTGCATGCCATCCGGATGGAGGGATCCCAGAGTGTTCTTCAGTTAATTTTTTTTTTAGGTTTTCTCTTGACCCTGACGTTATATATATATGTGTGTGTGTGTGTGTGTTCAAATAGCATATGTTACCAAAGACAAGACCAACCATGTATACGACCGATTTCTAAAGGGAAAAATACTAGTAAATCTTGAATTTCAATAATTACCTGAAGATCATCAAGTCTAGATGTAACATCATTCCGACATTCTTTCGTTTCACCCTCCGGGATCGTATCCAACACCCCTTTTCTACCTTGCTTCTTTCTAAGACCAATCTGCAAACTCTTTGTCAAAATAACCGGTTTTCCCAAAAACGAACCCGCAACATAAGCTTCAATCATCGGTGGCATTGAATCCGAACCCACAATTTGTTTCCCTTTTAAACCCCTAGTTCCACCACCACCACTAATCATCGATTCACATTTCATACTCCATCTCTCACCATCATTAATCTTCGAATTACCCACAAAACCGTTACTATTTTTCGACATCTCCAAAACCCCAGAAAGAATGAGATCTTCACCATCAAAAACCTCGAATTTAACACTTCCCGATAACCTTATACTATCGGTACTCACAAATGTAGCCTCTTCGAATTTCTTATCCACTCGGTTTCTTCTTAGCCGACAAGAACTTCCTTCTGAGTCAAGGGTGCATCTTCGATTGTTGACTTCAAGAATCGTATCGGGGTCCAATGGAATATGTCTTAAAGTGAGATATTCAGGGGTGTAGCTATTGACCATAAAGTTGCATATTCGAACATAGAACACTCGGATATCGAACCAAGCTAATAACGGTTTAGAATATGGTTGATAATTTGGATACTTGATGATTTGAAGGTTGTTGTTCTTTGTTGTTCCATTTAAATTCTCCATAGTTTTAGAAGTAGCTTATTTCTCATGGAAAGAAGCTACAAATCAACCCTGTTTTGCAAACATTCAAAGTTCAAAGTTCAATTTTAGAGTATTGAATTCAAGCATATAAAGATATAACATAATTAGGGAAAGTGAAACACTAAAAAACTTGATAAACTACAAAACCTAAAAAAATCAGAAGATGCCCATTAAAGAAATCTATGATTCTGATTTTGGGAAGGAGTTAATTTCTAAAATCTTGAAATACCCGATTGGGAATTCCATATGCAAAGTTCAAATTCTTGTTTTCAATCACATAAAGATTTAAATAAAGCAAGAAAGCACACAGATTTCTCAAGAACACTGATGAATTTATAGATAAAAAGAGGAAAAGAAAAAGAAAACAAACCAGAAATCAAGGATCCAAATCCCAACACATCTGAAACTCCTTCAGTGTGTGTGTTTAAAATATGTTTTTGTGTGTGTAAAAGATACAGAAATTGAAGCCAAATGATGCTCAATAGATACCCAATATTATATAACTCATAAAGATCCAAAAAAACAAAATGAAATAAATTTCTTAATAAACAAACTTACCCTCAAAATCTTCTCTCAATACCCACTTTGAAAATGCCCAAATCGAATAGAAGCCCTAAAGTGATTTCATTAATCGCTTTCAAACACCGCCACGAGATTGGATTAGATCTTTTCCCTTTTTAGAACCCTAAAAAAGATTCAAACTTTCTTGTTATAAATGAAAGAAAACAGAGCCACTGAAAAGATTGATTCAATATCTTGAAGACCCAGATGCTGAAATATCTTGTAACAAGTATTGAATACGCATATCAGATGCATACACGTATGTATGTATGTATTGATGGTGATGGGATCAGAGAAATTTAGAAGTTTCCTTTCTTATCCAAAAAAATGGGAGCTTAATCCACGAGGTGGGGGTCAGAGGAAAGATGGTCGGTTTTGTGGATTAAGATCATATTGATATCATCAAAGTAAGTAAACTTATACAAATCAAGAAAGAATTGGTAGTCAGCAACTTACTATTCATTATATATATATATATATATATATATATATATATGTATGGGGAGGTATCATACAAGAACACCCCTGTAAGGGAACATTGTGTGGACTCATATTAAATCAGAAATGATTTAATATTATATGGGACCCATATTATATGTGGTCCACAAATGTCCTTTTGTTTCTTTAAAAATTAAAAGTTCTCATTTGAACCTCTCTCTATATATATATATATATATATATAGGAGGGATCATACGAGAACACTACCAATTTAAAGGAACAAAGGAACTCATTTGGGACCATATATGATATGGGTCCCACATAATATTAAATCATTTATAATTTAATATTAATATTAAATTATATTAAATCATAAATGATTTAATATTATATGGGACCCACATCATATGTGATCCACAATTGTCCGTTTGTTCCTTTAAAAATGTAAAGTTCTCATTTGAACCTTCCTCTATATATATATATATATATATATATATAGTAAGACAGACAAAAAACGTGCAAATTGTTTTTAATTCAAAACACAAGGAAATTTGTTTATTTTTCCTCAATTAATTTATATAAGGATTTAATTAGTTCTATTTTATTTCTTCAAAAAAAAAATTAGTTTTATTTTATAATCACTACTACTAGTAAGGTCTCGTTATCATGTCTTTTGGAACGGTGTGTCAGATTATTACTCGGACTAGTTTTGTCAAATTATGATTACATAACATTAATCCTGATAAACTCAGTAGTCACAATTGCTGTATACGTTTGAATTTAAACCCTGGATTAATGAAATATTTCACCGTATCCCCTAAAGCCTCCACCAATAACTCAATATCATGTTACGGTGTGTATCTTGACTTATTGATGAAAGCTTAAATAGATGCAAGTAAAAATACCTAGTATAATAGGTCTTTACCAAATAATTTATATATGTGGATCCATTTTACATTTTTATATAACATGTACGAAAGAATAAAAACAAGTTGAGAAAATTTGTTCTTGGTTGCTACTATGATTTTGAAGCTGAGTTTGTGGTTTATCCGTAGTCCGTAGAGTACTTTTCAATGGCTTTCTAGGATGCTAACGATCAAAGGATGAGAATATGCCAAAAAAATGTATCTCAATAAATCATAATAATATTTATGATAAATACTTAAATACAAGTTTTTGATTTTAAAAATGTCAATACCTATTTTTTAAATGAGAATCACCTCATTTAAAATACTTTTTCATTAAAAAAAGTTAAATTAAGGGCATTTTAGTTTTGATGTTCACACTTGCACCTTTAGTTTGAATTAAGTAAAGAGTTTTGATGTTCTCTCTTGAAACCTTAGAGAGTAAGCACAAAGACCGTTTCTTGCTTTCAGTGAAACTCGACAGCATTAATACATGACTTACTTTGTGTTTCGCCACATCCAATGAAGACATGTCTCCCTCGTCATCTAAAGATGTTATTTGGTATTTTAAAATTGGTGTATTATGGAAAGATGCCATTTTAATTTGTGAACATTATTTCAATTGGGAAATTATCATTTTAGAACATTTGTTCAACTTTATCGTTTCCTTATTGGCAATGTAAAATACTTGACCTCACTAGACTTGAAGTCTAACACCTTTTCTTGTTGACATGTACATCAGGTCTTTGTAGTGGCTGTTTTAACGACACTTGAGAAGAGTTGAGTGCTAATTAGGGGGCTCATGAAGGACTTATCCTAAACGTCATGCGTATTATATAGAGTTAGCGATCCTACTAGTGTTAGTAACGCCTGCCCTTATCCTAGACGTAGTGAAATGTTTTATTTCTAAATTTTTTTATGTATTATAAAAAAAAATTAAATTAGTCGATTTTCTTCAGTTTTTAGGTATTAGACAACCTCAATCCAAAAACCTTAAACTAAGGTAAAACCCCCTTATGAACACCAAAAATTATAACCTCTAATTCTCTAAATGAGAAGCTTGATTTGGGTAGAATTGAAACTTGAATATGGAAGCTATTGCGTTTAAAATCGAAACTACAAATCTTCAACTGTAGGATCTTGTTGGATCGATGAGGGAGGCGTTAGGGATCCTTTCTGTCGGGTTTAACAACGTGATATGGATGGGGTTTGGTTTAGGAACGACACAGGGAGAGGATTAGGTCACGCAAAGAGGGGTTGGGTTGAGAATCGTCAAGGAAGGGGGTTGGGTTGACGATTGATACATGGAAGGGTTGGGTTTAGGTTCATCAATCGTCAACCCAACCCCTTCCTTGACGAAAACCAAATTGCAAACTACAACCGTAATTAACGAAAATACGGACGAAAACAGAAAATTTACAAATTACAGGGACTAAAAGTGTAATTTAATCTTTAATTTTATGAAAAACAAAAAAATAAGTAGTTGTAAATTGTAATGTCTACCTCGAGGTTTCAATGTAACAATGACAACTAACATGCAACACCCACACCCGACAACTTATTTATTTCTTTACGTATCCATGCCACATACTTTTTGTATGCATTTATCCTTTTGCGTAAAATAACTAAACATATAAAATTATAAAATCAATCTCTAACAAATTTTTTATATTTTTCTTAAAATAAACAACAAAAAGTTAAAATAACCTAAAAAACTAGAAGTTAAATCCAGAAGTCAGGTTTATATGGAAATCATAACCAAATAAAAGAATAAGAAAAACGTGTTGAATAACTTATGATTTTATACTAAAATCACGTGTAAAATCATGACTTCACGTCGCTTTCACATCTTTATATTGATCGTTAATGTAAAATCACTTTATTTTGTACATGATTTGGCTGTCTTTGTATTATTTTACTTAGTTATTGTCATCGTTTAAACCCCTTTTATATTCTTTAATTTTAAAGATTTCAACAATAAACTTATCATCCCAATATACTTTTAAATTTTTTGTACATAAAATAATAATAAATTCAATCTAATTCGTGAGAAATAATTAAAAAACGATTTAACCCTCAAGTTAAAATTTCCATCAATGAACCTATTCATATCATCAATATCATAACTCTTACCCTCCTGAAAAGTCAGGGGTTCAAACCTCACCAAATGTAAGTAGGATGTGTGGTTTATTTGTTGCATTTACCGTATATAAATATTACATATTTCAAAAAAAGCCTATTCGTGTCATCATCCATATGAAGCCATTGCTAATGCTATACCATCCATTTTCTTTTTTAGATATTGTACTCGTTTAAACCTCCCCCTATATTCTCTATTTTTAAGATTTCAACAATCATTATATTAATAAAATAACCTATAACACTATTAATCCAATATATTTTAAAATTTTTATATATAAAATAATAATAAATTCAATCTAATTCATGGGAAATAATTAAAATATGATTTCAACCTCCTGAAATTAAACTTCCCATATTCATGTCATCATATCCATATGAAGCCATTACTAACGCTATTATACCATCCATTTTCTCAAAAAAGTATAATTATCCTTGATATATATTAATAGATATAATAGAAATGCAAGTGTTATTTCAACCAAAACTAACTATCCCCTTTTACCAAAATTTTACCTTCTAAATAAGCCCTTACAAAATTTTCAACCAACAGGACCTCTGGGGTTGACCACTTTGATAAAATCTGCTGCTGCTTTCAAAGTTCAAACCACCATCACATAAAAACTATCTATAATAAGCAAATTAGATTTATTATGCATATATGAATATGAGTTGGCTCATCTAGCCGTTCAACGGCTTGATTTTGTGATTCCTCTCTTTCTTATACCGAGCTTGTTCTGGATCAAACCCGCCTTCATTAGCTCCATAGACCGCCCAAGTTGGAGTAGGGGCCATGTATTCGTTGCTGCCAAAAGGTTCTCCCGAAGCCACCTATTTTATATTTATTTGTACAAAATCTTTAGATACATAAAAACTCCAATGAGTTACCGGTAGATCCTAACTTGCATGGAGGTCAAGGTTCAAACCTCACCAAGGTTGCCTTTGGTACGCAAACAGGATGGTTTTAGAGTTTTAATTTGACAAGGGTAGTTTAGTAATTTACCAATCTAGTCCCCCTGTTCTTGATTTTTTGTTCCACCTATTTTGGCAGGCCAAGGAAAAAAATGCATTTTTTTGTTTACCTCTTAACAGTTCCATTAAGAGGCAGCTTCTGAATCGTTAAGAGGTGAATCCCGTTTGACAAAAAATAAGTCTGTCTCTTAATGGTTCCAAAACCCTCTTGGACCTCCCTTAACCATTAAGAACCCTAATTAGATCTAGATCAATTACCAACCAATTATATTTCATTTTGCACTGTCTCATAAGAGTCTCTTAATTATTCTAACCACTTAATCATTCTGCACTAAACCATTCAGCAACTGCCAAATATCCCCATGTCGCACCAAATGTGGGACAAGAAGTTTTTTGTTCTGTCCTGTCCCTCTTATCAAACGCCCCCACGTGATTAGTGTGTGACGAGTTCTATGTATATAAATATTATATATATATATAATATATATATACTTTTAAAAAAGGTTGAAGGAAATCAGATAAAGCTACTAACCAAGTCATGAAACTTCTCGTAGTCTATCCATGTATGCCACTGACCATCAATCTTGAATTTATCGACTTTTGCTAAAAGAACACAACAAGAGTGCACGTGTTCGCAAGCAACCTCATACTCCCCATTGCTCTTTTCAGCCAACGCCTCTGAAAAAGCTTTCACGTCCGCATGCCAAGGCACGTTTTCCATAGTCAACTTTGAGGTAGCAGACCTGTGACGATGAACGTTTGTTTCTATATTAAGCACCCAAAATGATAAAAAAAAACATAAAAAAAGAGAGCGCGTTTTTATTTATTTATGGTAAGTACTTACGTTCCACAATAGGTAACACCTTTGATTTCGACAAAATCAGGGTTTCCAATGCTAAAGAGGCTAGAATATGCATCTATGTCCTCTACGTTCCATCCTTTAACGAGCGTCAAACGATACACAGTCCGCTGTTGCTTATCCCTTAAAGCTTTCAACGAATCCTGAAATTTATTTTATATTAATAATGTAAGGCAAAAAGATATCAATTTAGGTGACAATCAACCATGAATCTATGATAAGGCAAAAAGATTATATTTCCTCATTTCCCAAATGCAAGTGTGTTCTTTTTTTTTTCTTTTTTTTTTTCTATTTTCTATTTTTTTTTTGAGAGGGGGCGGGGGGATTTATATAATTCAGCTTACAACATGGATCTCAATGTGTAAGATAAGGGTTGTTTGTTCGTTTATCTCTTAACAGTTCCATTAAGAGGCGGCTTCTGAATCGCTAGGAGGTGAATCTTGTTTGGCAAAATATAAGTCTGCCTCTTAATGGTTCCAAAACCCTCTGAATCATTTTGTATCCTGGGACCTCCCTTAATCATTAAGAGCCATAATTACATCCTGAACAATTACCAAACAATTATATTTCATTTTGCACTATATCATAAGAGTCTCTTAATCATTCTGCACCAAACCATTCAGCAACTGCCAGACAACCCCTAAACAGTTGATCATATTTCAAAACTACATAAACAAAAGGTCCAACATGCTTCCGTACCTGTTTAATTCGGTTTTTATCCCAAAATTGTGACTTTATTAGAGGTCATATCTATATATATCTAATGTCACATGTGGTGGGCCCCACATGGGGTTTATAAAATTAGATGTTAATAACGGTTGACATGCATTTGGCATTTGCATTCAGTGCGGTAGAAGATCTTATGCCAAAAAAAAAGATACATACAACAAACCGTTCCCAGAAGTCCCCAAAGAGTGGTCTGTCAATTGCCTTCATGCTGTCCTTTGTTCCAGCATCTACGCTCACATATAACTGCACAACTCAACGAAACGGAACCATGTAAATACATAGACCAAAAACCAAAACACTCAAAAATATTTAAAATATAACAAACCGAAGGACAATGGATAAGGGGAATGCTAACCTGTGTGATGGGTGTTAGAGACACAATCTTATCGGGAAACTGAGCATTTGTCACAAGAAAAGTGGAAATTCGCCTTTGGTGGAGCTCTTCGATAAGTGAATTGATTTCAGGGTACATGATAGGCTCTCCAACAAGTGATAAGGCACAATGCCTGGGTAACAAACCTTCTGATAAGCGCTCTGCTGTAACACCTGTAGGTATATCATTCCCAATTAATTCATGAAGTCAATATTACATATAATTAGTGAATAAATAAATATAAGTATTAACATCTGAAGGTACTTTGTTACTGTTTCTCGATTTGTGACTAATTGCAGTATATAAAACGGACATGAAAACAGTTCTCCAATTGATAGAAGCCATGAAGTTCAAACATAAAGTACCAACTGATACCCAGTTAAATAATATAATGATGAAAACACACTGAACTAATGGCATGTTAAAGTTTGACCATTAACTTAAACCGAGTTATAAAGAATCAGAATTGGCCGATTTTATTGTATAATCTGCAAACCCCCAATATGTCTATACGACTCATGTGAACCACTGACTCGGCAGCTTAAGTAAAACACGACCTGTCATCAATTCAAACACCAGTTGTCACGGCTATCACAACCACCATCAAACTCTAGCTTTCATCACTGTCACTGATACGGTTGTTTGTAATTACACAAAGTCTAGTGGTTGCTTTGTAACTTTTTGAGAGTTCAGGAGCTAAAATGCAAATTTGAAAAATCTGGGGGGATGCTAAATAACTTCTAAAAGTTGAGGTAACAGTCGAGTAAATTTCAAAAACTTCAATGCATGTTCTGTAATTTCTAAAAGTTAAACAACCACTAGACTTTGTGTATTTTTCTTATAATCTTTAGGATAAGTATTTGAGAGGATAAACAACCATCTTTTTTATTAGTCTCGCTATATATGCAGATGTAATCCTCATTATTGATTGTGTGAAACAATCTCCCTCATTCGAGATGCCTTTGGTTATATTGAGAATGATACTCAAGAGATCCTAGTGTTTCTTAGGTGTGAAGCCCTAGAAAGCACAAACTACTTGTACTTTCTTACCACACAGCCTATCAATCTACCAAACTACCACTATTGACTATTTGACTATTTAACTCGGGGTATAACATGATGTCAAAAAATAAGTAATGCATAGAACGTGCAAGTATATGATATGGTTAACATTTTTTGTGCATAGCCTATGGTAACACTGGCAAACAAGGTGATCAAATACGAAATTCATGAGACCCACCTGGAACTCCTTTCATTTGCTTTATCATCTTCTTATGTTGTTCTATGGCAGAATTCACAATCATTAATGGGTCATCCATCTTCCACTGCCAACTTTTTCCAACAGGATTCGTGTGATGTCTCCAACAGAAAACACATTTATTTGCACATGCCAAACTCGGCGTAGCCTCCATGCACCTGTTACCATGAAAGCAAAGTTATAATGTATAAATGTGTACTACAATAATATAGAAGAGACACAAAAAAACAATGAAATAAAACAAACCCCTCATTTTTAAAATATGAAAATTGCCCAAATGCATGAAATTATAAGAAATGCCTTTTGTCGGACATGAACAGGATGGCATGAAATCAAAGATATATAATTGGTACAATATCTCTAATAACAATCAGAGAGCAGGTTGGAATAAATGTTACATAGTCTACCAATGATAATAATCTTAACTGGTCAACAAACACATGCATATGATACGAATATCTGAAGAACAGAACTATCAGGACACAAGAAATACAGATCTCAAACTTCAATAAGTTACCTACATGATACATATTTGTAAAGCACTTTCAACAAGCAAGAGCGGGTCGTATTGGCACTTAATGCAATATGCACGGTACATGTTCTCAGAGGCGAAACCAGAAAAGTTTTTTAAGTGGTGGTACCATTTCACTGTAAGAAAAAAAACTACATAATTTTTTCATAAAATTGCTATAGATTTGTTGGTTCGTTCCTTGCCCTTGGACAAAAAGAACCCGTGTTCGAACCCTGTCTTCGAAATTCTCTATATATAAAGCCCCAAAATTTAAGCTGAAAAATAAGAGATTTAACAAAAGCAGGACTCAAACCCGGGCCTTTTGTACGAAGGCAGCAACATTAACCATTTCTGCCATTACAAACTTGTGCCATTGATTTAGTTTCAAAAAATATAAGGGCGCCCAACGAAACGATAGTTACCTATAGGATACATATTTGTAAAGCACCAAGAAGCAAGAGTGTGGCATTGACATTCAATGCAATATGCAACTGGTATATGTTCTCAAAGGCGAGCCCAGAATAGTTTTTTAAGTGGTGGTACCATTAAACTATAAGACAAAAAACCTATGGAAATTTTTCATAAAATTGTTAATAGATCGGTTGGTTGGTTCCTTGCCCTTGGACAAAAATAACCCATGTTCAAAGACGGTCTTCGAAATTTTCTAAAAACACAAAAACTATATAAAGACGTTATGCAGGTTCACAGCAAGTGCATAATTATTTAACACCATCTCATAGATAATAATTGCAAGTGTACATCAGAATGTATAAATTCAAGGGTACAGCAAACGAAATACTCACCTGTGACTCTCGATTCCATAAAAAGAGTGCTTATAGCAACCTCCACGTCCTCTGAGTTGCGATTTAGTCCACCTACATATTTTGACACCGCTGTGTGAACCAATGATCTTATAACCCTGCAATTCAAACAATAGAAACAACCCTTTAGCATTAAAACTGCCACTTAAAAACCTGAAGAGTGTACTTTCAAATTTCAGAAAAGAGTCATCGCTGATTTTATATGTCGTAACGGTAGAGGTGTGGATGTAGTCCATATATGTGAGTTATGGGTTCGAACCCTGGGCACCGCCCTCTCCCAATGGGATGCATGGCAGTTTACCTTCCCATGATGACTGTGGGACCGGTGCAGTGGGGGTGAGCAAAAACCTTTTTTTTTCAAATTTCAGAAAAGATCATAGCCTATTAAGGTTACCAAATGCAATCATTGAAGAATTTCTAGGGTGAGAATGATATAAGAAACATGATCATCTTTACATCCCAGACCAACCGTACTAGATATTGTCCGCACACCTAAAGTTTTAAAAAGCGTTTGAGAGAGGAGGTATCCAAGTCCCTTGTAAGGCAACTTTTATTCTCCTCCCCAACCAATGTGGGATATTACAATCCACCCCCTTGGGAGCCCAGGACGACCGGTCCGGTTCGTGGCTCCGATACATTCTGTAACATCCCAAACCAACCGTACCAAATATTGTCAGCTTTGTCCATACACCTAGACAGAAGGGTTTAAAACCGTGAGTCCAGGTGTGCGGACAATGTGACAAAATGGACAAATCTGGTGCAGTTGGTCAGGGATGTTACAAATGGTATCAGAGTTGGGAACCGAACTGGTGTGCCATTGAGGACACTGGGCTCCCAAGTCCCAAGGGGTGGATTGTAATATCCCACATTGGTTGGGGGAAGGGAACAAATAAGGGCCTTGATATCTTGTACGGTTGGTCTGGATGTCACAGTTCTCTCAGTCCAGGTATTGAGATGTCACAAGAACAGAATCAGATTACAAACAAGATCAATTATGAATATACCTGCTTTGTGAGGCTAGCTCTGATCACAGGAGTTACCATTTCTTTCACCCCATTCTTTTTTCCATTACTTGTAATCACTCCCACATCTTTCTTCGAAGGTGCTTTGCCTGCAATATCTTCTAAATCGACTATTTCAGATTCCGCTGCATTTTCTTCATCTTCATCCTCATAATCATCATCATCTTCCTCATAATCTGATCCATCAATCATCTCATAACCATTCTCATCGCCATTTTCTCCGATTAAATCACTCCCATTTCCCTTCAATTCACCTCCTTTCAAAACCCTAATCACTTCTTTACTCCAAATACCAAAGGCCTTATCTAACTCACCCTCATCAACATCCCCTTCACAAAGAGGCAAAATCTCCATTGCACCAAGAGATCGCATTTTCGTTGAAAACCCTCTCGCAACTGCGTTAAAATTATCGCCATAAGCGCTGCTCCCAACTCCAAATACAGCAAATTTGCATTTATTAAGCAACAGAGACCCGACCCTGAAGTCCTCAGCACTCTCCGACAACCAATTCGACAAGAAAACGCCGTTGGACGGCGGATTTCCGTCTTCCCAAGTGGATGCGATGATCAAAACTAGGGTTTCTTGATGGAGGTCTTCTGGTTCATATGAATTAGGGTCAACAAGGTCAAATGGAAGGTTATTGGAGGTCAAGAGGTTGGAGAGACGTTGAGCTAGAGCCTTAGAGGTGCCTGTTTGAGAGAGGAAGAAGAGTTTTCCTTTTCGAGTAGCAGAAGAGAGACTAGGGTTTGAGGAAGAAGGGGATAGTTTAAGGTGACGAAGACGGCGGGATTTGTAGAAGCAGTAGAGAGTGGTGGCGGAGAGGAAAGCGAGGACGGTGAGATGTGTTGTGAGAGAGGTGGTGGATATTCTGGTGGCGGTGGTGGTGGCGGCGCCGGCGGTGGAGGACATTGTTGTGGAGGTGGCGCGCGGTTGAGATTGTGAAAGTTCCGTTAGTTTAAAGTGGCATAGAGTGATAGAGGTGACAAGAGTTCGAAGTTCAAACCCAAACAAAATTCATTTTTCAAGTTGACTTTAGTGGGTGTTTGGATTACCTTATTCACTTATCACTTATTTACTTTTGGTGGAGTGATAACTTAAAATTTTTTACTTCTTAAAAAATGATTTATTACCGGTTTGGTATCAGATAAGTTGTTTTTATTAAACATTCAAAATGATTTATTACTGATGTCACATCGAAATAAGTCAATAAGTTGTTTTGATAAGCTAAAACAAACACCCCCTTAAGGGTGCGTTTGGTACATGGAACATGATAGGACAGGACGGGACATAACTCTCTGTCCCACGTTTGGTGCAACATGGGACAGGACATGAATTCACTGTCCCATGTTTGGTGCGACATGGGACAGGGACGGTACTGGGTAAAAAAAACATAAAAAAAGTGTGAATGGTAAAAAAACGGCAAATTAATTAAAATAGTCATTTTTCATTGCTTATTAGTTACTTTGTTCCGATACAAAAATAGCTATAATCCGTAAATAGTCATGTCCGTAATCATAGAGGGTGAAAGTATATATATTTTTTGAACTAGCCCTGTAATTTCAAGGACCAAATGTGTAAAATTGTCGACCTATGGACCTCCGTAATTAGAGACCCGACTTTTTACAGACCTATGACTATTTTAGTAAATCTTGGGAGAAAATGATTAAGAGGTAAACCAGAAGTTGAAAATGACTATTTTTATTAATTTCCCTAAAAAGGATTTAGTTCATTAAATATATTTAAAGTTAATGAAATATCTTCATGTCCTGTTTGATTTGCAGGATTTGAAATTAAATTACGTTACAATGTCATATTTAATTTGAAGGATTTATTGAATTTGAAGTTGAAACATCATGTATATGTTTACTTCACTATACAAATCATATCTATGACCAAAATAAATTTGTACATAGGTATGCATTGCTTTGTAAGTCTCATAAAGACTCATTTGTCCGTGTCAATTGAGTACTGATAGCTTATGACTGAAGACCTATATATTTCAAAACATAATCTATATATCTATATAAAAGGAAGATGTTGGAGGTATGACTTGGCATCTCCTCAAGTCTAGAAATTTACTTATCTTTTTTCTCATTCATCCTCTCCTTAATCTTTTTTTCCCAAATTTCTCAATTAACTTTCTATTAACATTGATTATTTATTTATGTTTGCATTCAACATCATCCCTTGGTGTTCCCTAACTCCTTTTCATCTATTAATTATTTTGTCTTACATTCTTCAAAGAATAAACCTACAAGCTCATTCTCATCTACTATATATTTTAATATGTCTCTTTTGCTTTCTAATAAGTTTTTCAGTTCAATCTCTTTTTTCATCATTTTCATCACTTATATGTTCTTCGTTTCATAAACCGTTGTTTCTCAACAAATCGATCCTCAAGTTACTTCAATAAGATTATCCAGGTATGCAATATTATTTCTGATTTTTTGTTTGAATTTTAGAGTTCTTTAAATTTTGTCTTATATATTTTTTGTAATTCTTTCACAATGAAACCGAGAGTTTATTCTTGACAATGCTTGTAGAGTTTTGATGGCAATTACGATTCAATTATGGAATCTTGGAAGTACTACAAAACCGGAAAGCAGGCCATTGAATCCGCTTTAGATGTCATCATAGAAGAAGTTGTTCTTCTTTTGATGTAGCCTCAACAAATTCCTTATTTCCATTTTTATGGTTATTTTTTTCAAGTACAATTGGTGAAAACTAATTCGGGTATGAATTGTTTTTACTTCTGTTGAGATTAATTTTTTTTTGTTTACTTATTTATCTAATATTAATTTTTCTAAAGTTTTTTTCAATGATGGAACAGGGGGATTATTTTTTGTAGTGGTTTTTGAGTTTTGACGACGACAGTTAATGATTGAATTTAAAAGTGTTACTCTCTTTGATTAAGCCTCCTTAAACTTCAACGTGTCCCTTTTTTAACGATTCTTTTTTTTTTTCAGTTCAAAAGAGTAATTTAGGTATGGATTTCTTCTGAATTTTGTTGGGATTTTAGAGTTTTTTAACTAACGTTTTTTTTTCCTATGTTTTTTCCAATATAACCAACAATTTGTTTTTGGATTTATTTAAGAGTTTTGATGACAACCATTGTGTTGATGAAATCTTGAAGTATTACAATTTGTGATGTGTCTTCGCAAAACCTCCAATATTGTCTTTTTTATTTTATCTACTTATATTTTTCAAAAGGTAAAATCAAAGTTAAATGTAAAACCATCTATCGTATTTATCTTTTCTTTTCATTTTTATTTTACTCTAAAGCGTTAAACATTTTCATTTTTAAATTAAAAAATAATATATATAAATCTTCATATAGTATAAAGTTTAAATATCTCAAACATTCATTAATATATATATATATATACACGTGATTGTGTGCGTATAAATCATTTTATTTATTTCTTAATTTAAGTTAAAATAACGTTCTTTGCCTTTACACACACATATGTATATATATGCGAAAAATGTAACTTAAATAGTATCTAAACTTAAAAAAACTTATTACAATCATAAATTGGTGTAGATGACACAATGTTAAGACCATGAGGATTAAATATTCTCAAATGATGAATTGTGGTTGAGTTTTAGTTATCCATATTGGTGAAGAATGAAATATTGAAATAAAAAAGTGTGTATAAAATATGTGGATTGGATGATGTGACATCATAAGAATTAAGTAATCTTAAATATTAAAATGTGACGTTGGTTTTGGTTATCTCATGTTAGTAAGAAGATGCTAAATTGAAAGATGGATGTGAGTATATATTGATATATAAGAGGAAATGATGCATTTTTGACAATTTATAAAATTGATGGTAATCTTATTTTTATGCAGTAAAGTTACTATAATAACTTAGAGCGTCTGTAGTGGGAGGTTCATCAAACTTTAAGGACCAATTCTTAAATTTGTTTACCATTGGGAGTGGGAGGGTTTTTGCCACCTATGATGAATTGGTTCGATTCTTTCTCAAACAATAGTGGATCCAGTAATAATCTATATATATATATATATATATATATATATATAAAAGGAAGATGTTGGAGGTATGACTTGACATCTCCTCAAGTCTAGAAATTTACTTATCTTTTTTCTCATTCATCCTCTCCTTAATCTTTTTTCCCAAATTTAAGTATTACAATTTAAAAAAAAATTCCTTTATCAAACCAATAAAAGTTAGTTAGTTTAAAATAATAAAATTATCTCTACAATGACCATTCTTTTTTAAAAGTACATGAAAAAAATGAAGTTTATTTAATTGTCAACAATTATTCTTAATAAACGTATTATCTTCATCTAAATTTTTATTTTTATCAAAAATTATTATAGCTATTAAAATTTTATTATTATTTCAATTTATTGTAAGAAAAATTTGTAAAATTTAATTTTCGTAATTTATATAAATAAATATTTTTTAATTATTATAATTTTTGTTATCATAATTTTTATTATATAAATCATGGCCCGGTCCAAGATTGAGAACGAAAGATGAACCTCTGAATAAGTTCATGACTGTGGATGTTTTTAAGATGTGATGCATTTGTGACAAATTATAGAGTTGATATTAATCTTATATTTTTAGAAAATAATTACTATAATAGTTTGCTGTCCTGATTTTTCAATGATATCTAATGTTAATCAACTAATTTGCATTATATTATTTTCAATAATAGTAATATGGCTGTGAGACATATCATTTGAGTTTTAAATAATACAATACAAAACTATTACTGGTATATCTCAAATTCATCGTAATAACAAACGAATAAGAATATATACAAGTTAACGACTTATGAAAATATGTTCATTTTTCACATTATATTTCATTAGTTATTAACTAAGAAATCACTCTTCATTTTAACTTGGTTTATTACTACAATAAAAAATATCATACTGTGCAACGCACGGGCCCAACACTAATATCTAATTAATAGTTTTTTTCTTTCTTCCAAACTCTATGATATCTTCAAACTCAAATTAACCATTTGTAATTATATAAAGTTTGCATTCCGGATTAAAGTGTTCCAATATGGTGTAGACCATTTCTATAATTTTATAAAGCAAATTACTTAGGTATTGCTTAAAATAGGGGAATTTTAGTAAATTAATAAGCTCCATAAATTAAACTGGATCGAAATTATATTTTATGAAGTCCAAGCGTATTTTCGAAACTTCCAGAAAACTTATCATTGTTTAACTCAAATTTTTAGAACTAAGGATGAAATCGGTACGGGACTGGAACCGAACCAGTTGATACCGAATTTTTTTGAGACCGAAAACGAGGATCGAAAACTAAACCATATGTATAAATTCGGTATTGATTTGGTTTTGGTTTCGGGACGGGAAAATCGGTACTAGAATCACTTAGGACCAAAAATTGAAAGTGGGTAAAGAAACAATAAAAAACAATTGTAAAAGTTCAAATATGTATCAAAATCAATCGCAACAGTTCAATAATCAAAGGGCCATTTTTTTATGATGATACTGATTGTTTGAAAAAAGTAATGGTTGTGGAGATTTGGGATGAGATCGGTACCGGACCGGGACCGAACTGGTTGGTACCGAATTTTTTTGGGACTGAAAGTGAGGACCAAAAATCAAACTGTATATACAAATTCAATACGGTTTAGTTTGAGAAAACGGTCCTCTAATCTCATCCCTATTCAGAATTTAAATGGTTATAATGTATTAATTTATTGAGCGTTATAGCTGAATGATGCTTACGGTGCATTGAAAGAACAAACAATTTCATTTGACTCGTAAAATATTGTATCTTAACCACAAGGCTTGTGGCATACTGGTTAAGACTTGTGGGGATGAGCTAGATAACCCATCTACCTCAGGTTCAAATCCAGGCGCAAACAACTTGTGGCCACTGGAGAATTATCTCAAGGCTACATGCTTTAGCAGTCTTAAAATTGTCAGTGATTAGTTTAAACAAATGCCTAAAATACCCTTTCTAAAAAAAATTGTTATTTTCACACCGGAGGTTCTGGTTTTTAAGTTTTAACGCTATTCCACATAAATAAGGTTTTTATCTAAAAAATGATATATAATAAATCACAGCAGTCCTAGAAACATTTTAAATTTTTTTTTGTTTGATTTTGACCCGGCCCGTTCCTTGTTCTTTTTCTTCATTGTTTTTACACCAAAACCATGGTTACATTTTTACCAATATTCTCACATAAAGAACACAAATTTTTGCAAGTAATAAGTTTCATTTTCTCATTTAAAATTAGGTTTTTAAAACTAAACTCAACAAATTTGAACACCAATTTAGACCATGAAATCGTAAATATGAGATATAAGATTATCGGGGTTCGATAGATACTTAAAAACAAAGCTATGGATATAAAAATTACGAGATATATAGGAAAAACCGTGAATCAACCACAACAACTTCGTTCCTTAACTCTTTTCTCTAACACTTTCGATTTTCCAAAGTAAACGAAGATAAATGATCACAAAAAGTATATAAACTTATCTTTATCACAGATATGGGGAAAAAAGTCCATACCGGCCCCATACAGTTGCCAATCGCTAACAACATACCCAAATATGTAGATATCATTTTCTTACGAAACAAGCTCGTCAAATTTGAATGTTTTGTTGACATAAAAGTTTAATTTTTTTGGTCTAAGTTAATTTAAACTCATTTATTCACTTTTCACTTTCATTAAACGATACAATTGACATCTTTCAGTTCTTTTATTTTATTTTTGCGCAATGAAATAATACCATTTTATGGGTCATGCTCTTCTGGTTACAACTTCAATAGGGACCAAAATCAAATAAAAACGAAGTGTTTTTTTATACTAAAAAACTGTAGGGACAAATTCAACAGAAATAAAAAACGAGTCTGGTTGTAAAATAATACAATTTTATTTGAGCACTTACTGGGGTAAGTGTTTGGTAAATAGTCCCTAAGTCATTTACGTAAACGGCTTATCCAGTAAATGTTTAAGAGTCACTACTTTCACTTACCTTAAGTATGAGATAACATTCTAGGCCACTAAAATGAATTAATAGTAAGTTTTTATAACCCAGTAAGTGCTTATTGGGTAAGACACTAAGACTTTGATCATTGTCTTCTCTCTTATCGAATAAGATTATCAATCCTTGTTATGTTTACCCGATAAGATAATTAAACTGGTAAACACTTATTATCAAGATAAGTGTTTAGTATTTAGACGGCTCCTAAACCACCCGTAAACATCTATCAAGATCATAGTTGTCGTTGCCGGAATAAAAATCTTCAATCAGTTGAACAAAAATCTTTAGATGGGTTGCTAGGGGGTGTTCTGTACGTACAATAAAAAATACCCATATTATTTGCTATAGGATTCATATTCGATTCACTTGAATAATTCATATAAATTAGAGCATCTTCAACAGCTTTGCTAAAATAGAAAAAATGAGTTTTAATCTCAAAACCTCTTCGCAACTTTGCTATCTTGTTCTCTATAATAGAAAAACTTAAATCTTTTCCAAATTTAGAGAATTTTCTAAAACTTGATGGTAGAAGAAAGAAATTATTATTTTATTCCATCTCACTAATAGGGTTAAATTTTTATCATTTTATCTTAAGTTTTTTTTTAAAGTGTATTGGAATAATACATTAAAGAATATTATATTAATATAAATTGTGTTAAAATCTTAAAAATAAAAAATCTATTAGAAATAAATATAACTTTTTTTAAAAAGTTTTACATTTAAATATTCTTTATTTTAGAAAAATTATGAAAAATCTGTTGAAGATTCTCTTAGACTACATGATACTTATTTTGTGATTGCAAATCGTGTAATTTATGTGGTAGCCGTTTTTTAAAAAATCAAAAGATTTAAGCATTGTTTGGCAAAAATAAGCTAGCTTATAAGCTAACTTATAAGCTAGCTTATTTTCTGAGTAATCGTTTGGATGCACATAAGCTAGCTTATAAGTCAGCTTATAAGCTAGCTTATCGATAAGCTACTTGGAGTAGCTTATGAGGAGCTTTTTGACACTTTTTCCAATTATACCCCTAACTAATATTATTTATTTATTTTCAACATGTCCTTTTTGGTCATTTCACATGCTCATAAGCTAGTTTTTGCCAAACATAACTTATTCATCAGCTAGCTTATCAGCTCCCAGCTTATAAGTCATCAGCTACCTTATAAGTCATACGCTAGCTTATCAGTCATAAGCTAGCTTATCAGCTAGTTTGCCAAACATAGCCTTAGCGTCTTGTTAATTAATAGCACTAAACACAAAAAGAATTGACTACGAAATTTGTGGATCCACTTTATTATTAGAATAACTAAAAACAACTCTCATTATTTTGATATATTATATATATATATATATCCTATATATATATGATACATACATGTTTACACACATGACAATTAAACGGTAGCACCACTCTCTTTATTTTGATATATCTACAACGTTTACATGCGTTTTACGTTCTCGCCGAAGAACCAACCATTAAGCATTCACGATCATCCCACCTGAATCAAAATCAATTACCATCGACAAAATAATCCATAATCACCGTTCACCATAACAAAATTAGATATATAGGATGCCACCAACTTCTAAGCGTCTTAATAGACTATTTTATACGACTTAACTTTTAAAGACCAAAATACAAAACATGTTATTTTTTTCAACGACAAAATTTTATTAAAACTAGCAAGACGCTAGAGAAGCAATTACATACTAGACATAGCCAAAAGAGGGTTTTGCAACCATCCTACCCTGTTAACATTTAGATTCTTACTTCTATTAAGCACCCAGAGGTATGATTGCGTAACAATACTATCCCACAATACCGCCTTTTGGCTATTTCTAGTATGTAATTGCTTCTCTAGCGTCTAAAAACGCTATAATAAGTTGGTAAGACGTTTTTGTATGTCTTTACAAGTTTTTTAAAACAATTTTAATACAAAACGTTGCATTAGCAACTTTATTGGACAATTTTGAGAAAATGTCCTATAATTAAACTCTCTTTTTTTAGGAGACTTGTTTTTATAAGACATTTTTCAAATAATTTCATATAAAATTGTTAATGGGACATTTCGTATTAAAAGTGTCCTAAAAATTTGTTGCCCAAAAACGTCCCACAAACTTATAATTATGCCGTCTTTAGACATGACACTTTATTTTTTGATCATTTATAGTCCTATAAAACTATAAAACAGCCTATTAGGACGTTTAATTTTTTTTACGTCCTATATATAAACCCGATTTTGTTGCAGTGAATTCAATACGACGAGAAAAATTAAGCAAAAGATAGATGAATATATAGAGTACCGTTAGGATGGAGAAATTGGCCAGTGAAGTAGGTAGAATCATCGGATGCAAGAAACACAAACGAGGGGCTAATCTCGTAGGGCTGAGCCGCCCTACCCATTGGAGTCTTTGACCCGAACTCCGATACATCACTCTCCTCCATGGATGCCGGTCGCATTGGGGTATAAACAGGGCCAGGTGCAACCCCATTTACTCTAATCCCTTTCTCCACCAACTGCAAAGCAAGTCCTCTTGTGAAGGAAACTATTGCACCTTTCGTTGACGTATAATCCAACAATTGTGGGTTGCCCGAATACGAATCCACCGATGTCGTGTTGATGATGCTACTCCCAGCATTCATGTGCTTCAACGCATGCCTATACGTTAACAATGAATTGAAAGGTTAGCATCTTCATCAGGCACATGCCACCGTATAAAAAAATTATAGGATCGTTAAAAGTGTCTGCTAATTATCACACTACTAAACAAAAGACTTTTGCCTACGAATCTTTCCCTGGAAAATTTGTCGTCGTTAAAGGGTGATTCGTCACAAAATAGTCGCAAAAGTTGGTGGGTAATTCAAATCAGTGACAGATTACCCGAGATTTCTGGGTGATCCATTGGTATTTTCTTGCAAAACATCAAATTCTACTGAACCATTGATATTTTTTGAGTGATTCGTAGGTGATTATCGACGGAAATTTCGTTGGACGATTTTTTGTTTTTTTGGGCAAAAACCATATATATTTTAAAACTACAATAAGCACATAAGTTCCCTAACTTATATAGTTGGTTTACAAGACTAGCTTTTCTCCCGCGCAGACTTTGAGTTTTAGTGTTATTTTCTTAGTTTTTAGCTTTTAATTTAAGATTTATCATGTTTCTGAAAAAGAATTGTAACAAAAGATTTGAACAAAAGACCTCACGTATGAAAAACAATGAACTAACCAATAAATTCACTATAAAACAAAAGACTTTTACCCACAAAAATCACCCAGGAATATTTCCTTAGGTGATTACCTACGGATCACTCAGAAAATACCAATGGTTCGGTAAAATTTGATGTTTTTCAAGAAAATACCAATGGATCACCCAGAGAAACCATGAGTAATCTGTCACTCATTTGAATTACCTATTAACAATTTACCCGCCAACTTTTATGACAATTTTATGAGGATTCGCCCTTTAGCGACAGATTTCCAGGAAAAAAGTCCGTAGACAAATGTCTTTCGTTTAGTAACGATTTCCAACGATAATTATGTGTATATTTGTTTCTTACAGTAAAATGATATCACCATTTGAAAAAAATTCTGGATGGAAGAACTGAGAGAGAGAGAAGAGTAAAACCTGCATAATAAGAACTGAGAGAAAATATTGGTACTGAAAACCCTAACGAGACGATCCTCGGTGATTTCGTCAAGATCAGAAGTTGTCTTGTATTGTTCTGCAGCATTGTTTACCAAAATATCGATACGTCCAAAGTTTTCTATGACTTCATCCACCACCTTTTTGCAGTTTTCGTCGAACCCAAGATCTGCAGCTATGGCTATCGGGTTCTTGGCATCACCGGTTTTGTTTTCGAGTAACAGCCGTAGGGTGTCGTCTGCATCTTTATCCTCTGGGCCCTTGACGAAAGTGAAGGCCACCGTTGCACCTTCTTTCACAAATAGGTAACACACGGCCCTTCCGATGCCTGAATCTCCTCCGGTCACCAGTGCCACCTTTCCCTACGGTATCAGAGGATGATGTCACTCTAACAAATTAGGTTTATATGACACCTAGACTAATTAAGGGTTCTAATAGAATATTTTATAAAACTTAGGTATAAAAGACCAAAATATATAGTATACTATCAAAATACTATCAAAAAGCGTTAATTACCATAGTTTAATATAACGCTGTTAGACGTCTTAACAAGTTTTTTAAAAACGTTTTTAAAATAAAATGTTTTAATAACTATTTTATACGATACTTTTAAAATAAAATATTTTATTAGTCATTTTATAAGACATTAATTGTTCAAATAAAATATTATATTAGCTATTTTATATGACACGTTTGATAAGTGCTAAGTAACTCATATTTTTATATTACTACACACTTGTGTATATATATAGCGTCGTATATAAAATAGTAAATACTTGTTAAAATGTCTGAAAGGTGAAAATCGTCCTATTAACCTATTCTAACAATTTTGTACAAACGTTTTTTTGTTTGTTCTTTCTTAAAAACAATTTTAGGGTCCTAACAAAACAATTTTGTTGAGGTGTGTATTTTTATATAAAGCCAGTGGTTTCTTTGTAAGCAAATAATACAGAAAAAGAAAGATTGAAATTAAGACGTACTTGAAGCTTTCCTGCAGGCTTGTAATCAGGGTTCATGAATTGTGGGGTTGGATTCATGATATGCTCTATCCCTGGTTGATTTTCTTGTTTCTGAGGTGGGAAATTTCGACCATTGGTTTCCATTTTTATTTAATCTCTCTCTTTGATCTCAGCTGTACAGTTCTAATTACGTTACACACCTCATTGTGACAATATATATATATATATATAATGTGAAAAAGAAATTAAAGAAGGTGCTTACCACATTCTATTTGTCGCTGATGAGTTGATAACACCACGTGTGACGGAACTTTCACACACGTCTTACTTTCAGTTCTCCTATGTGGCATGGAAACCTAAAGACTAAAGATAAGCATTCATGTGTTTTTTGTTGTTTTGTTAAAAATGGAAAGTGATATGTTTTAATGTAATTTTCTGATACGATATCCAGAAATCTATCCATGTATAGGCTAATCACAATATCCAGATTCTCCAACATTACCAGGGTAAGAATTATGAGGGACGGACCCAGTTTGGTGCCATCGAATTATTCCGTCAAAAGGTTAAAAAAAATTAGGTTAATAAAAAAGGCAATTATATTTGTTTTAGAAGGTGCGACCGTATTATTTTAAAAACTTTAATGAATGCAACTGAAACTACAATGAGAACAAATTTTGTTTGGTAGAGTAACTGCTGTTTGTTTGCAACGTTTTTCTTCCATTCAAGACTCGAGTTCGAATCCTGTTAGTTTCTTTTTCTTAGTTAAATGATGTCATTCGTCTGGAAAAATTTTATATCTATAAAAATTTATGGGTCTGTTCTTAGAGTTACCACCCTTATTAACCGGGTAAGAATTACCATGTAAGATTTTTGGCAATTAAAATGTTATAGTAAAATTGTTGGTAGGCATATCTTAAGTGTCAGTCGGTAAAAGTCATCGTCCTCACTTGTCAGGTAAGATTTTCGATACTTGTCATGTCTCTTATAAAATAAAATTTCTAACCCATTCTTATACTCAACTGGTAAAGCAAGTGACCCAGTAAACACTTACCCAATTAATATTTGATCAGACTTTTTGATCCTAATCGGCGTTGTACTAGCCGGGTCTTGTTGTGCCGGACCTAGGATTGCTCACAACTCACAATGGCCGGTTATACATTGGCGTGGTCAAAGCCCAAAAGCAAGGCCCGGTTAGGATTGCTCACAAGTCAAAACAAGTAGTTTTTTTTAGTGGCTTCTTTTTGTGTTCTTGACTTTTAATATTACCTTTTTACACCTAAAACTAGGGGATATTATCGAAATTTTAATTTTTGAGGATTTTGTATATTATTGAAAATGTGATTTCTGGGTCGTTTTACAAGGGATATTATTGAAACTGTGTTTTTTTAGTTGGTTTTTATGGAAGTTGGTTTATATGACATGGAGGAAAAGTCTAACGCTATTTCTAATCGATTAGGGTTAACGCCTGTTTACTTTTACCATTTCTTACTGGTAAGTGGTGCTAACTATTAAGAATAATATTGTTTACCCTCTCTCACCCACAACTTCGCTGACCGAGATGCTGTTAGGTATAGATCAAGAGCCTCACTCGGTTAACATTTTCCCAGTTTGTGTCATTAACGGACTCCTAAAATCAAAGCTTTTCCGGCCAATATTAATGTAATACTTATGATTCAAAATCAAATCAAAAGTCTTGAAAAAATCAATGAGGCTGCCATTTTCAAACATTTGAAGAAATATAATGGTAATAAAACATGACCAAAAAATTAAGCTCATCAAATAAATCAAATCCAAACTAAAGATGTTTGATTGTATGAACAGCTGACAGTTGCTTATAGAACCATAATACAAAAACATGATGTCCATTGTTTATAGTTGAAAAATATAATAAAAACTAAACAAGTATTGAGCCAAAGTGCCATAAAAACTAGCATTATAATTGGGGGCAAAATGGTAACAAAGTCCCAAGAGGGTCATTATTCTAACATATTCTTCCATGTACAAAATCTTGATTTCTAGTTTTTCTAAAACACTACTAGAAAATTGAGTATTTTCAACGAAAAATTTCTTTGAAAATTTTGTACGAAATTTAGAGGGATTATTGACAGAACATAAATTTTCTACGAATTTTCAACGGAATTTTCAACGAATTTCCGTTGAAAATCTCTCACAAACATGCATTTTCACCAAAAAAAATTTGACGATACATTCCGTTGAATTTTTTTTGGTTGAAAATGCATGTTTGTTAGAGATTTTCAATAGAAAGTCGTTGAAAACTCGTAGAAAATTTATGTTCTGTCAATAATACCTCTAAAATTCGTAGAAAATTTTCAACCACATTTTCTGTTAAAAATACTCAATTTTCTAGTAGTGAAAACCCCACATACATAGTTTCGGCATTCAAATGAGCTTTTCCTATTCCACGAAATTCATTTATTGGATAACTTATCCCTAAGGAGTGAAGCTACAATAGACCCAACCCAATTCATGTTCCTCTGTCAAGATCAAGATGAAGGGGGGAGGATGAGATCTTTTGGCGACGTAAGATATTCATCAGGACAATCAATGTAAATCTGTAAAATAATAAACATATGGTTCATTAGAGGCACTATTCCTTGCAAATACATACAAAAACTCTAAAACACGTATTCAATGACATCAAACTACACTAAGGTGATGTTTGTTTTTTAATAGGTGTTGAAGTCTGAAGTCGATTTCAGTTTTGATATGGTTATGAAACGTTTAAACGAATCAGACATAAGTGATGATTAAGACATAAGTGCTTTCAGTTTCGTCTGTACTACTGTTGTCACTTTGGAATTTGATGCAATCAATAACAAGTCCATGTAGAATGGTTATCTTTTTAATGAAGCCATTGGGAATAAACATCCAAGTTTTCCCATGTGAACCACCCCATGGTCCAAGAGTTATGCATCCTTCAAAACTATAAGCAGCTCCCTGGAAACCATCCAAAAGAACAACTTTATACTTAAAATAACAACACAACAAAAGATAAATATGAAAATATAATTGAAACCCTACCATCAGGGAATTGAGATCTCAATTTAGATTGTTATCAGCCTTGAAGAATATTGAATATCGACTACCTGCAACACTCATCCCCAATGAATCTAAACTTCAATGGAACACCACCAGAAATCGATCATATATACTTAAATAATTAAGGAAGAGTGTCAGAAAAAGAAAAACAATATGTTTGATCATGGTGTAAATAATATGCTAGAATGTTGCCTTTTTTTAACAAATCATGAGAAATAACACTGCTTAAGCTTTGGATCTTCCGCAAAGTAACTGAGCAAGTGATCGGGCAATACCTAGTTGAATAAACATCAGCAGATTTGGATCCATATAGAATGAAATCAACAAGCCCATAAAGAATGAAATACAAAGGTTGTCTTACAAGGGACTTGATACCTTCTCTACCGAACACGTTTTAAAACCATGAGTCCAGGTATGGACAAAGCGGACAATATCTGGTACGGTTCGCCTTGGATGTTGCAAATTGTATTCTAGCCGGGAACCGGACTGGTGTGCCAGTGACAGTGAGGAAGCTGGCCCCAAGGGGGGTGGATTGTAAGATCCCACATTGGTTGGGGAAATGTTGCCTTATAAAAGACTAAATACCTCATCTACTAGACACGTTTTAAAACCGTGAGTCCAGGTGTGGACAAGGCAGACAATATCTGGTATGGTTAGCCACAGATGTTAGACATCGGTGCTTAGAGATACATTTCCAATTTGACATTTGGTGGCAGCACTGTCCCCTAATTTAGTCAAACAGGGGTTCTACAAATTCATGACAGTTACTCATAATCATATTGTCATGTAATTTTATGATGTAAATACCCCTTTCTGTTCCAAAACAAGTTGGATTTTATGTTGAATGCATTACTCCAATCGTCTAGCCATTAGACACTACTAGAAAATTGAGTATTTTAAACGAAAATTTTCAACGGAAAATATCGTTGAAAAATTTCTACGAATTTTAGAGGAATTATTGATAGAACATAAATTTCTACGAATTTCTCTCACAAACATGCATTTTCAACCAAACTTTTTTTGACGAGGCATTATGTTGAAAATCTGTTGAAGCTCACCATTTTCAACGGATTTTCAAGGGAATGGTCCGTTGAAAAAGCTCATCTGTTTTGTAGTGAGAGTTCACCTCCTAAATTTTGCAAAAACTAAGCATATTTTGAGAGATAAAATTAGCACATTAAGTGGAGTACGCTAAATTGGATAACGTGCAACTTATTCGCCCTTCTTAAACTGGATTCTAATGGTGAAACAAACATATTATGTAAGATAATAAAAACACAAATGAACTCCAACGGAATTAGAAGGTAATTCCGACATATTAGTATATAATTAATAAAACAAATAAACTCCAACAAAATTAGAAGTTAATTAAATGAAAAAGAACGACATCCTCGGTCGATAGACTACGGTGCTTGACTGCTTTTCAAATTTCAAATTTCAAATTTCAAATCGCAGCTTATCTTATCTTACCATATTATAAATTTTTCGGTTATTGTTTAGAAACTTTAAGACTTACCATACCATTATTAAAACACTATGTACAAGTTTCTAAAGCACCACCCCCATCATTCCCTTCCTTTCCGGCTTCCCATCCCTAATTCTCTCCCACGATCAACAGTTACTCTCCGAGTTCCTCTCTACATGAATCTCCCTTACCCATCTCTCAATCACACCAGCGAATCAGCAATCGACGAAAGGAGAAACGGTTTCTCACACTCTCGCTTGCTTTCAATTTTGGGATGAAATCGGCCCATCAGGATGCTCTCTTCTCCGATGATAAACTATTCAACTTCATCTCTCCTCCAGGTTTTGTCTTCATCTTTTAATTTTGTTTGATTTCTTCTTATTTGTAGGTGATTTCATCTACAACTTTATCTCTCCTCTGTAGAAACCTAGAGGTGAATACTACTTTCTTTCTTATTTTTGCTGAACTTGAGAAGATGATGATGATAAACACGGGTTTAATCATTCTTCCACGAATGTTCTGATTCAAGCTTGAATTTATCTTCATTTCTTGAATTTATGCTTATTTATGCTTGAGTTTCTAAATGCTGGTCAAGTTCATTGCTCTGAAAATTTCTTTTAATTTTTTCTAATCATTCATTGAGAATTTTGGTTTTTTTTTGTGGGTTTCTGAAGGATGTTTGTGTTTTGTAGGTTTCTTCAAATTAACTCAGATGAGAAAGTTCCCTTAATCAAGTTTGAAGAGAATTACCTGTGTGAGTCAATGTAATTTGATTTTACACTCCCAATCCATGTTGTGATTTTCGGTATCTACAGGTGCATTATCTTGAACGGACAAAGGAAGCGCAAAAAACGCATCAAAAACTACACAAGAGGGGCAAAAAGTACTTACCGGTTTTAAATGAAGTGTCTCCTTTCTTTTTTATGTTGCTTATGCTCATTTGATATGTGGTCCTTTCTTTTTTATGTTGCTTCTCCTCTTTTGATAAGGTTTGTTGTGAACAATTTGCAGGATTCGACTCTTTTGTAACCCTAGATGGCTTTTGATTTCCCAAGGTTTGTTTTTCTTTCCGTTCGATATGTTTTGTTTTGAACACAAACATGTGGTTGAAGTCCTTGCTTCCAGGTTCGATCTTCATTCAAGTTCACACTAATCTGATAAGTTTTGGTTTTGATTGTTTTAAATAGTCTAATTTGTGATCACCCATCTTATAGTTCCTCTTTCAGACTGCCTCAATAAATTTCTTGGCAAAGTACCAGTTGATTTCAATGTGTGTAAAAGAAGGTATCTTCTCCCAAATAATAGATTCCAGATAAATGTAGTTCTAAGAATCATGGAGGTCTTGTGATCTTGGAACTACTTTTATCTGGAATTCATTACTTCCTTGCTAAAATTGAGAATACTTACTATTCGATCATCAATAGTCTTTTGTTATTAGTGATAATAGTGATTTTAAATGACTATTGCAACTATGCAAGTGGTGGAAAGTGATAGAAGTTATACCCAAATCTTTAGAAATACTCCATATGAACACCAATTGCACTTAAAAACCCATCATTCCTCCCTTGAAAACCAACAACTTTCCCAGGAGATGCAGTTGAAGTGAAATAAGTATACCCAAAACCACTTTCTTCTCCAAATGGTCCATGTATCGTCTTGTTCGTATGAAAAGTGATAGAAGTTATAGCTTCCAATCCATTATACCCTTTAACGGGTCCATAAAACCCCGAGATCCCAGTCAAATACTCATCTACCCCATCCAAATTAACCTGCCAACCACAAGGTTAAGACACTGTTATCCAGCCTAGACCGATATAATGAGGTTTGATAAAATGCAAAAAAAAAAACGGTTATTTTCGTACATACCACTGATAGTAGTTCCATTTCATCTTCACCTGATCCTCCATGCATTTGTGACAAAATGGATTTACCATCTCTTTTAACATATTCAAATTGAATGGCACAAATCGCATTGATAGACACTCTGACATGAACAATTACTTTTATGACACTCTGACATGAACAATTGAATGGCACAAATGGATTTTTGACCGAATACAAGTGATTCGGGCATCACATAAATCCCAACAGCATCAAGGTATTCGTTAACCTGCCCATGAAATCCAACAATCACACCACCTTTCCCATCATACGAGAAAGGAGCGCCAGTATCCGAACCATAAGGACCATAATTCCTCTGATTTGTGCCAAAGCATAATGACTTCACAACGACAGATCCATTGTAGCTGCCAGATGTCCCACTTATAGACGTTAGATATTCATTAGGGTAGTCGATGCAAATCTGCATAATTAAAAACTATTTATCCTTGCTAAAACATGTATTCAATGATCAAACTACCACTACAAATCAAATAACTTTTACCCACAAAATCACACAGGGAAATTTCTACGGACAGATCAACCATAAAATATCAATGGTTTGGTAGAAACCAACGTTTTTCAAGAAAATAACAACGATCACCAAGATAATCCGTCGGTGATTTGAATTACCCACCATTAACTTGTGGGGAAATTTAGAAAACTAGCCACTTTTTGGGTTGAGTTTCACTTTATAGCCAATTTCTCTCAAAACTTACAAAAATAGCCACCAGATTTGCAATACTATATAGGTTCGCAATTGCGAGCCTAGGTAAACGACAAAATTATATTTACATTTTCCACCCTTGTTCGCAATATATTTGGTTCGCAATTGTGAACCTGGCAAAAATGTAATTTCTTTTTAAGGGATATTGCAAACAGAGGCCAAAAAGATAAAAAAAAAAAAAGTTTAGTCGTTTAGCTAGGTTCGCAAGCATTGGGAAAACCTAATGGCTATTTTGCTAAGTGTTTGGAAAATTTAGCTATAAGGTGAAACCCAACCCAAAAAATGGCTAGTTTCCCAAATTTCCTTAATTTGTGACCGTCTTGTGACGGATCACCCTTTAGTTATTAGGAAAAAGTTCGTAAGCATAAGTCTTTTATTTAGCGGTGTACTTTCTTTTAACATCAAATACCGTGTCCAAAACCACTTAGGTAGTGGTACATCGGTTAAACCTCATGGGATACAGTGAAAAATCTCATCTACCCCCGGTTCAAAAGATCCTAAAACCTACGGTTACCGAAAAAGGAAAAAAAAGGTACCGTGTCCAATTGATCGCCACCCACACCACCAAAAAATGAACTTTCAGTTTTACCCATACCACAGTCACTTTGGAAAGTGATGGCATCAATAACCCTTCCATGCACGATGCTAATCTTTTTAATGAAGCCTTTGGGCATATAAATCCAGTTTTTCCCCTGTGAACCACCCCATGGTCCATGAGTTATGCATCTCTCAAAACTGGCTTTAGCTCCCTGCAATAATACAACACAAAAATCAATACCCCTTTTATGCTTCAAATAGAAATAAAAATAAAAATAAAACACAAGAAAATATAATAATGAAAAACCCTACCATTAAGATGACGCTATTGAGATCTGAATTTAGATTGTTATTGGACGATATCAACTACCTGCATGCAACAATTATCAATTCCAAATTAAATATACATGATCACAGTTGTATATAAATTAAGTATGGTATAATGGTGTCATTTTTTAAAGAAATTTACAAGTAACAATGCTGGTTAAGCTTTGGATGTTTCAGAATATACATAGTTTAATAAACATGAGTTGATTTGGATTCATACCCACCATGGGTTAAAAAAGTGATTCATTTGAACCAACAAGATCAGCATTCTAAAAGCCTCTTAACTCTCAAATTTCAAATGCGAGAATGCCGTTTATTTAAAAAAAGAAACTAATTAAAAAGGTTGAAATATGAACCCTAGTTACCTTTTTCAACTTAATGCTCCTGAAAGTAGGAAGGTGGATAGCAGGAAGAACCGAACAAGGAACTTGCAGATTAGAATAGAACGTAGGGCTTTTCGTCTTCATGAATAGATATAAATAAATTTTTAATTCAAAAAATGGATTATTTCAAAATAAATAAACTTTTGGGCTTCTGCGTGAATTGGGTGTGGACATCAGTACGGTACCCTTTTTTGTATGAGTAAATTATGATTTTTGTCCCTGTGGTTTGGGAGAGATTGTGCTTTTCATCCTTAGGTTTGAAATTACGATTTTAGTCCTTATAATTTTTAACTTATTATTATGTTATTCCTTGAACTAAATAATAAATATGTTAAAATTCCTCCATTAATTCAGAGAACATTTTGGTCTTTCTTTTATTTTATTTTCCTTTTTTGGTTTGTTAAATATTTTTTTTTATTTTATAAATATATTATATTAACATAGATAATTGTATATTAACCAAAATACATTAAAAAAATATGTTTTTTTTACAAATTTAATATATAAGATTAAATATAAAAATATTTAATATTTAACTTATTCTAAACGCATTGACGAGACGATTACAATGATATCTATATCTATACTGCTGTATAAATAGAATTTAGAAAAAGTCTTAAAAACAATTTTAGATGCATAAGGTACTACATTCTAATGCATGAAGTCTTAAAAGTCTTAAAAACAAGTATTAATACACAAAGTACTACCGGATGATGCATAAAGTCTTAAAAACATAGGGTTTCTCTCCCCAATGCACTCCTGCTCCTGTAATCGGTCTCCAAGGTGACGATTCATTCACCCAAATTCATCTTCCCTAGACAACGATTCAGTCTTCAATGTATCGTCTAATTTCTAAGTTTAAAAATTAATTAGGGTGATTCATTCTTCCATTCTTTGCTTTCATCTCAAGCTTCTCGGTTTTGGTTCTCCATATCAGGTAAATATTTTTTTTGATTTCAAACTCTCAACTTTGATCATATTTCTCGTTTTGATCATCTTTTGTATTTGAGAACGTTGTTGCAGGCTTCTCCGAATATCCATACAATCTTCTCCAACTGCAGGCGTACCTAAGTTCCAATATCTTCTAATTGGCTAGGTCTAACAGAAGTAACATTTTTATTTAGTTTAGGTTTTTGGTATGAAATCGGTTATGAATTGATGCGATGATATTTCTGCTTTGAGTTTCTTAATTTCGTTCCATCTAAGTTTCTTAATGTCATTTTTTTTTGTAAGAATCATCATCAAGAAGAAGAGGATGACGAAGATTTCATCTTGAGAAACATAGTGATAGAAGGTTCGCGCGAAATGGGTTTTGGCTGATGTTTAGGCTCCGGGTTCATTGAAGACGAGCTTCTCGATTTCCTTTCCCAATTGGTGGTTCATTTTTGCTTTTGATGGTTCATTGAACTATTGAAGGTGAGGCTCTCGATTTCCTTTCCAAATTGGTGGTTCATTTTTGATTCTGATGGTTCTTTCAAGATAAGCTTCTTGATTTTCCCTTCTGGTTCTTTATGATTTCCATTCTCTGTGAGGTTTCTGCCATTTTCAATTCCTTGTTTTTGCCTGTTTGGTGGAGGCTAGCATTCGATAACTGACAACATTTTTATCCTTATGTAGTTTTGTGTCAAACAACATCAGTTTATTGTTGGTAAGTTCTTTCTTCATAAGCATGTTGTCCTTTCAAAATGAGTGCGTCACAACAAAGTAATAAGAAATTGACACAAATTTTTATTGTTTTACCATGTATGAATACTTGGGTTCTTAAAATACTTTTTCCTATCAATTTTACTTTGAGTCGATTTTCATTTTCTCCACGTTTGAATTATTGTTGTTCGATTTTCATTTATTTCAGACTACATGCTATATAAGCAGACTACATGCATACCATCACCCAAATTGTGTATGTCCACATAAGCAGGAACTCTAACATGACTAAGAACTAGGAAGCATAGGTATGTCTCGCTTCTGTACATGCTATATAAGCCGAACAGTTCGGGCCAAATCCTCACCCTTACCTGGTAAGTGCTTACCGGGTTATAAATGCTTTCCATCAATCCATTTTTATGGTCCAAAATGTTTCCCTAACCCGATAAGCATTTGGTTAGCAGTTTTAGCTTCTGTTTTGACGATTGATGAATTTGGCTGTCTATAGTAGCTTAATAATTATTTTCTTTTTTTGTGAGTTTTTTGTATGATAGGAAAACATGATCCATACTCTATATGACTATAAAGGTTTCTGTATCGATTTTGCACTCTATGATTTTGATCTCCTGATTTTGCACTCTATGATTTGGACAATTTAAAACATATTAAATAAGTCCTTGCACAATTTGTTTGAATGAAAAAACCATTAGACAATTTAAAACATATCAAATAAGTTCTTGTTACCTATATAGAAACTTAACTTGCAACTTGCTAACCAGGTAAAGTTTTTGAATTTTTTTTTATTTACATTTCTTAATAAATCTTTTAGGATGTGTAATTTTTTGTGTTTAAATGAGTATTTCTTTTTTATTTTTAACATATATATTTTTTTTATGTTTATTTATATTTATTTATATTTTTTAGTAAATCTTTTATATTGTTTATACTTTTTTATTTATTTATAATGTTTGTAAATAAAAACGTGAGAAAAGTTCAAAAAAACCCAACAAAATTATTCCATTTTGAGTGGTTAAGTTCCTAAACATTATTTATAAAAATGTTTTTATTTGAACTTCTCCCAAGTTTTTATTTATAAACATTTTAAATAAATAAAAAAGTATAACAATGTAAAATATCTATTAAAAAATATAAATAAACATAAAAAAAATATATATTAAAATAAAAAAGAAATACTCATTTAAATACAAAAATATACACATTCTAAAAGATTTATTAAGAAATGTAAATAAAATTCAAAAACTTTACCTTGTTAGCAAGTTGCAAGTTAAGTTTCTAGGTAACAATAACTTATTTGATATGCTTTAAATTGTCCAATGGTTTTTTCATTCAAAAACATTGTGCAAGGACTTATTTGATATTTTTAAATTGTCAAATGGTTTTTTCATTCAAAAACATTGTGCAATGACTTATTTAATATGTTTTAAATTGTCCAATGATTTTTTCATTCAAAAAAATTGTGCAAGGACTTGTTCATTCAAAACACAAAAGTCCATTGGGATTTTTTAGAGTTTCCCAACTTTTAATTAATGTATTATGTATCAATATATATATATGTTAATATAATAAAGAGTGTAAAATGAAAAATGAAAAAGTAAGGGATATTAAGTAATTTAAATAATTAATTATAAGCATGTAAAGTGTAATTTATTTTCACTATTGAAACTTTACGCAGAAAACCACCCTTCTACGTAAAGCTTAAGGCGTAAACTTTAGCTATTTGAAGAAAAGGGTCCCTAAAACGGCTAAAAACTAAAATCAATTTTGTGAAATGGTCATTTCTGTAAATTTCCCTATCTATAGTATCTATCTATATCTATACGTCTTACATGATTATTAGTTAGATTTTTAAGAGGTACAAATGTTGATACACTATGTACAATTTTTGAAGTTATACAACTTTCACGATTGACCATGATAATTAAAATAAAATTATTTTTTATTTTTAAATTATATTGTATACTTTTATAATTTGTTATTTAATTTATAATCTTTTATTTAACATCATTTTCATATTAACATAGATAATCTTATATTAACTAAAATATATTAAAGAAAAATGTTTTCTTTTTTTATAAAGTATACCGTTATCATCGTTATTCAATACCTTTAAAATGAGTCTAATATAGATTATATTTGGATTTAATAATCTTATTAAAAAGGATAACCACGTACAAAGTTATTTTTAAAACTTAATTTTAACATTTTCTCTCAATTTTGGGATGAAATCGGCCTTCATATACTCTCTTCTCCAGCGATAAACTATTCAACGCACTTTGAGAGTAGAAGTTATTTCATCTACAACCTCATCTCCCCCCCCCCCAAAAAAAAATTGTATTTTATCTTCTCAGTCTTATTCAATTTTTGCTTATGTAATGGGTTATTAACCTAACTATTGTTGTCGTGCTATTATAATTCTGTTGGGTCACCGATGATTTGGTGATGAGCCTTCTCTATTATTTGTTTGATCTTTTACAGGGTCTTTTGAAGGTCTGAAATATACTTCAAGTATTGAAAAGTCAAAGACTATTCAATCTAAGGGTTGTACATCAAAATATGGAATTTTTTATGTGACAACTAACTTTAATATTCAGACCATTGCCAAAGTCAAGATTGTTGGGTCACCATGGGTCACCGATGGTACACTTAAAAGTTATCAAAGTACTATGACATCAATACAAGATGAGGACATCAAGTTTGAAGTCATGGTCACCGACATTACAATCTTGGTCACCGAAATTGCAGGTATATTTTCTAAGGCTGTGATATCAAGTCACAAGGATGTACACTTTCAACACTTAGTGAAAAATGAAGTTTATCAAGCAAAAGCAAAGTGTACACTTATCATTTCCAGCCTTACAAAGTATCCACCGATATGATACATGGCTTCATGTATCACTTAGCAATTTCAAGAGATAAAGTTCTTACTCACAACAATTGCAAGATACGTGAGCTGCAAGAACTTGGGCACCAAACCTTAAATTTAGACATTCTCTTTTATTCTTATAAAATGGATATTTGTCTTCTAGCTAAAAGGTTTGATGGGACTTCTCAGAGCATGAAGAAAAGTAGATAAAGTTATCTGACATTACGTGCTACAAATAATGGTTCATCCATTAATCTAGTACAAAGGGAGTGGCCTCTTCCTTTGTCCATCAGATAAACTTTCAGTTAATCAATCCTTGACAGCTGTCCACTTGCATCCCTTGCATGGGCACTATAAAAGGAGATGAAGTCCTTCCCAGAAATCTCACGTCTTCAACAATACTTCTCTGAAAGTATTTGTTTGATTTCGCTAAAGCTGTGTGCGCTAACAGTCTTATTTTAACTTCCTGTGTGTATAAGTTAATTACTGTTATTTAAGTTTGTTAGAATAGGTTGTCTATTCTTTTCCGCAACAAACTTCTGTGTGTAAATTTTTAATATTTATATTAAAAAATTTAAAAAGAGCAAAAATTGTGTGTTTGTATTCATCCCTCCCCCCTTCTACAAACTCTTACTAGCTTAGCCATCTCCCTTCCGGGACTAACAAGTGGTATCAGAGCAGTTGGTTTAATCTCATAAACCAGGTCTGTGATGGCTGCTACTTCTTCAAATGATGGTACCATGCAAACCTCTTCCAGTAGCACATACGATTTAGGATCCTTGGCCAAACCTCCAAGGTTCAACCCAAGTAATTTTGGGTTATGGAAAAATCGCATACTACTCTTTCTAGAAGGGATTGATTGCAGGTATCCCATCATTCTAAATGAGGGACCTTTAATTCCTAAAGTCTGGGCTCGCTATGGTCCACAAAAAGATACTGAAGGAAAGGATATAGAGTCTGATGAGGATAAGAGTGACAAAACAGGCAGGTATATCATCAAAGCCTTAAATAAGTATAATGAAGATGATAAACGCCTAGTTGCTCTAGATACTAAAGTTAAATCAGCTCTAGCTCTATCCCTTCCTGATGAAGTATATCACTCTCTTGTAAATCTTTCTTCTGCTAAAGAGATGTGGGATACTCTAGGTGTCTTATATGAAGGCACTAAAGAAGTGAAGAAATCTAACAGGATCTGTCTTGTTAGAAAGTATGGACTCTTCTCCCATGAGAAAGGAGAATCCCTATCTGTCTACTTCAATCGTTTTAACTGTCTTCTAAATGATCTTAAGGTTCTTGGAAGAGTTTATGATAATGAAGAAGTTCTCTGCAAGTTCATGGATTGCCTCCCAGACTTCTGGGAAACCATATGTACTTGCATTAAGCAAACCAAGGATCTTGATGTGATGCCTTTAACTGCTCTCTATGGGACTCTTCTTCATTATGAGCAAACCAAGAACCAAATAAAGTCTCTTATAAAAGATATTAAATCTTCTTCTATTGCTCTAATAAGTAATTCTAAATCTTCTTCCTGTGTACCTAGAATTACTTACCCTTCTTCTTCTGATTCTGAAGGTAACCCTAAGGAAAAATCATCTCATCTATCATATGCTTACTATAGTGCAGCTGATGATGAAGGTGAGGATTCTGCCATCGACATACTTTCTGATAGTATGGCAATGATTGCTGGAAACCTTAAAAACAAAAGATTTTCTTTTAACCGTCCTAGATTTCAAAGAAAATCTTTCTCTCAGAAACCTTCTTCCGACAAATCCAATGAAGAATGCTTCAGTTGTGGGAAGAAAGGTCACTTTGCTTCTGAATGCAGATCTAAATCTTTCTCTAAATTCAAAACTTCTTCTCCTTCTTCTTCTGGCCATGACTTCTCCAAATCAGCTTCTAAAAAGTCTGAAGAGAGAAGTAGCCATCTCTCCAAGGAAAGTCCTGACTCTTCTAAAGAAATCTCTGGGTACAAAAAGTACAAAGCAAAGTACAAAAGAGAAAAAGAAAAGAACCAAAACAGAGGAAAAACCTTGGTTGCTGAAGCAGTATGCTGGGAAGATGAGCAAACCTCTGAGAGTGACAGTGAGTATGTCACAAAGTGTCTAATGGCCAAGATTGATGAAATAGAAGAAATGGAAAAGACACTTTGCACTGCTCTTGTATCTACTGAGGAATCAACTTCAGGAACAAAGCCTCAGGTACATCCCTTCACCTTTCTCTCCAATGATCAAAAAGCTGATGCTTTTGATTCTTTAACTGTCGACTTCTATGACTTAAAGGATCAGAAGAAAAAGGCTGATATTCATATAAATTGTTTAAATGATCAACTTCTGTCTTGTTTCTCTAAACTTAAAGATTTTGATAAAATGAAAACTGATCTAGAAAACCTAAGGTATCTAAATGATAGTATTTCAGAAGAAAAATCAAAAATCTCCAACACTCTTGGAAGAGAACAAGAGGTTCTGTCTAAATGGACTAAATCTTCTAAAGATCTTGAAAGAATTCTTCAAGATCAAATCTCCAGCAAGGACAAGACTGGACTTGGATATGGAAAAGATGATTTTCAATCTTCTGACTCTATTCCTCCTTCTGTTGAATGTCAAGGCTTTCCTGCTGGCTTCTTGTCTGATGACGATGATGATCTCTTTGGTTACTCATCTGAAGATTCTACCTCTGTTCATTCTATAGATATTCTAGATATGCTAAAAGTAGAATCAAACTCCAAAAAGTTTGGAGTCTTTGTAAAAGCAAAAGAAGTTTCCACTGAACCTTTAAGAATTCCAAGTTCTTCTTCTTCCTTTCCTAAACCCATTCAAAAGCTTTTAAGCTCTTTGAGTCTTCATGAGTCAAGGGACTTTCACAAGTCACCGACTACTCCTGCTTGTCACAACTCAAAAAGATTTTCTCAAAATAAAAAGTTTTCATCCAGAAGAAAATCTCAAGAAATTACTGATTTCATCCCTCGCTCTCTCAACTTAAAGAAATCAAAAAATCCTGGTAAAGGTATTCTTGGACCAAATCCTGATAAAGGTATTCTTGGATCAAGACCAGGTGTTGGTCATCCCTCTACTTCTTTTTCTTCTTCTGATGCTCAAAGCTTTGATAATATGGACTTTAATAGAGCATTTTCTTTAAAGAAATGTTATAACTGTGGCAATACTCTCCATCTTGCAAAGCATTGTCCTAAGAATTCTGATGTTCCTAAAATGCCCTCTAACCCCAAAGGACCCACTTCAAAATGGGTACCAAAAGTCTAAATTTATTTTTGGATACAGGTACCAAACAAAGATCATACATGGTACATGGACAGCGGTTGTTCAAGGCACATGACCGGAAACAAATCTCTTCTCTCTACTTTCTTGCAAAAAAAAGGACCCACTGTTTCCTTTGGAGGAAATGGGAAATGTGTCACCAAAGGCTATGGTACCATATCAAATGGAACCATAACTTTTTCTAAAGTAGCTCATGTTGAAGGGCTAATGTACAACTTACTGAGCATCAGCCAAATATGTGATTTGCGATATAAGGTCACCTTTCAACTCTGTGTTTGCTTGGTCCTTGATATGCAGAATAAAGTTGTACTAGCAGGCACCCGAATGAATGACGTCTACATCATCAACATGAAGGAAAATGCTATTGGAGAAGCTGTGTGTCTTCTCTCTCAAGAATTAGCCAAACAAAGTTGGCTATGGCATAAAAGAACTTTTCTGCCGTACGCACTCCTCAACAAAATGGTGTTGTTGAAAGAAAGAACAGAACTCTCTGTGAAGCTGCAAGGTCAATGCTGAGCGAATCCAAGTTACCAACCTATTTTTAGGCAGAAGCAGTTAACACTGCATGCTTTACTCAAAATAGGTCTCTCATAGTCAAAAGGCATGACAAGACCGCGTACGAAGTTTTCCATGGACGAAAACCTGCAGTTGACTATTTCCATGTATTTGGATGTGCATGTCACATACTAAATGACAGAGAACAACTTGGAAAGTTTGATCCAAAGTCTGATGATGGAATATTCATGGGCTATTCTCTCTCCTCAAGAGCCTTCAGAATTTTCAACCTCAGAAGACAATGCATAGATGAATCCATGCATGTGAAATTTGATGAGTTTGAAGTATCTTCATTATCTTGTAATGAAGAAGAATTAAATCTTTGAAAAAAAAAATCATGTGTTGGTGAAATTCCTTCTTCCTCTTCTTCACCTAACCCTTCAAATCCTCAAGATAGTAACTCTCCTCAGCCTCCCATCAACACTACCTCACCTCAAGAACCCACTTCTTCTTCTCCACCTCCTGAAACTAACTCTTCAGGAGATCTTACCCATCTAAACACAATATCTCCCACTAACCCCTCCTTACCATCTCAAAATCTCTCCTCTTCATCTTCTTCCATTCCTCCTCCCTTGCCTCCTGCACTAAAATGGACCATGGATCATCCAATAGATCAAATCATAGGTAATCCCCAAATTGGTGTTAAAACTAAAAGAGGCATCAGCAACCTGTGCTTGTATGTCAACTTTGTTTCTATTGTTGAGCCTAAGATAATTAATGAATCCCTAGGTGATCCAAGCTGGGTAATTGCCATGCAAGAAGAACTCTCTCAATTTGAGAGAAACAAAGTCTGGAAGTTAGTTCCTCGTCCATCTAACAAAACTATCATTGGAACAAAATGGGTGTTCAGAAACAAGATGGATGAAGAAGGAACTGTCATAAGGAATAAAGCAAGGTTGGTTGCTCAAGTATATAGGCAAGAAGAAGGAATTGACTATGATGAAACTTTTGCTCCTGTTGCCAGATTGGAAGCTATCCGAATATTTCTTGCCCATGTTGTTTACAAGAATTTTCGGGTATTCCAAATGGATGTCAAAAGTGCCTTCCTTAATGGTGAGCTGGCTGAAGAAGTGTATGTGAATCAACCACCTGGGTTTGAAGATCCAGTCCATCCATATCATGTGTATATGCTAGATAAAGCTCTGTATAGACTGAAGCAAGCTCCTGGTGCCTGGTATGATAATCTCGCAGTCTATCTTCTTAAAAATAAGTATATACGAGGCAACACTCTCTTCTTCAAGAAATCACAAGGTAATATCATTCTTGTTCAAACTTATGTTGATGATATTATTTTTGGAGCCATCGATGAATCCTTGAGTGATGAGTTCAGCTCCCTCATGCAAAAAGAGTATGAAATGAGCATGATGGGGGAGTTAACTTTCTTTCTTGGTTTGCAAGTAAATACATTAAAGACCTTCTGAAAAAGTTTCAACTTGATACTTGCTCTACCATGAAAACTCCTATGGCTCCTCCTCTTAGACTTTATTCTGATCCTGATGGTGTTTCTGTTAATATCACGAATTATAGAGGCATGATAGGATCTCTTCTCTATTCTACTGCAAGTAGACCTGATATTATGTTTGCTACCTGTCTGTGTGCTCGATACCAAGCAAATCCTAAAGAATCACATCTAGCTGTTGTGAAAAGGATTTTTCGGTATCTGAAGGGTACCATAAATCTGGGTCTTTGGTATCCCAAAGACTCAGGTTTCGATCTCATCGAGTACTCTGATTCTGATTTTGCAGGTTCAAAAATAGACCGAAAAAGTACTACTGGAAGCTGTCAATTACTTGGTGGAAAGCTTGTGAGCTGGTCAAATAAGAAACAACATTCCGTATCTACTTCTACAGCTGAAGCAGAATATGTGGCTGCTGGAAGTTGTTGTGCACAAATATTGTGGATGAAAAATCAGCTGTGTGACTATAATCAGATTTTCTCAAAGATCCCAATATTGTGTGACAACTCAAGTGCAATAGCCATTGCCAACAATCCAGTGCTTCATTCAAGATCTAAACACATTGACATCAGGTATCACTTTATAAGAGATCATATCTCTAAAGGTGATGTGAAACTTCATTTCATTCCCACTGATTGTCAATTAGCTGATCTGTTCACAAAGCCCCTGGATGAAGCAAGGTTCAAGTTCCTCATCGGTGAATTAGGTATGATAAATACAGACTATTATATATATATATTATATATGTGTTTATATATATAAAAAAAATATAAAAATAATAATAATAATAATAATAAATATATATATATATATACTGTCGGTGAGTGGACTCACCGACGTGGCACCCTTCTCTCTCCTTCCCAAACACCTCTTTCACCTCTCTCATAAAACCTCTCTCTCTAAAACCATACAACCACAAGCCACCATCACCTATCCACCGGTGTCCCCACCTTTGAGCCACCGACATCTCACCAACAACATCCTCACAACCACCGACACCGATGTTGCCATCCACCATCGCTCCACTTACCGACGGTCACCACGCCACCCACCGACGACGTCCACCCACCGACGAACACACTTTCCGACGTTCCCACCACCGAAGCCACCGATTCTCTCTCTTTCCGATTCTATCCACCGAAGCCACCGATCTCTCTCTCTCTCTCTCACACACACACACACCGAAGCCACCAATCTCTCTCTCTCTCTCACACACACACACCGATCTCTCTCTCTCTCACCGATCTCTCTCTCTCACACACACACACACCGAAGCCACCGATCTCTCTCTCACCGAAGCCACCGATCTCTCTCTCCGATTTAGCCGCCGATCTCTCTCTCTCACACACACACACCCACCGACGGTCGCAACCATCTCTCTCACTCACCGACGTCACCTCATAAACCCAAAGAACACTTAGCCACTTCCAGCTCCTCCATGCCCTCTCAAAAGGACATGGTTGTACAAAGGGATATCCCTATTATACCTTCATCAATTTTTTTTCTTAGTTGATGAAGATGACTTGGAGTCTCCCATCCAAGGTGTCTCTTCACCACCCCTTGAGCTCTCACAACTCTTTTTCCATACTTCACATGAGAGTGCATCACACCCAGGTTTGGTGGATTATTCCTCTAGTGATGATGAAGATGATCAACCACCAAAGCCTCAACCATCTGCTCCCATGTCTTCTCAACAGGGAGATGATCTTATCAAGGCTTTCACCAGTTTCACTCGTGCTACTATCCGCCAGGTGGAAGTTCTGGAAGATCATGCAACTAAGGAAATGGAAAGAATGGTCTTTCTTTCTACTACTCTTAGATCTAGCATTAAAGAGTTGTCGGTGAGTCACCCAACTCTCATGACATGCTTAGATCTCCTACACTTGGATGTCTTTGGTCTTCAGCAAAGGGCTTCTCTCAAGCCAAAATTCTGTGCTTTCTTCTATCAGAGAACTTCGAAGTGCCTCTGCTCAGCAAGCCACCGATATTGCTTCTATCCTTGTCAATCAGAAAGCAATTTTTGGAATCTTTTGCAACTCTTGATACAAAGTTGACAAGATACCAACTTCTTCTCCAACGGTTGAACTTGATGTTGGTGATTCCTTCTTTTAGGATAAGGATAGATTTGTTCTTCAAAGGGTTGAACGGCAGGTTGATGCTGTGGGTTCTGATGTTGAAAGAATCAAGATCTTTCTCTCTTCAGTGGGTTTCAAGGGTTCAACCACTGAGGGGGAGAAAAACAAGAAAGTTGCTGCTTCTCCATCTCCAGCCACCTATGTGACTCCATCCACCTATGTGACTTCAACCATCTATGTGACTCCATCCACCGATGTGACTCCAGCCACTTATGTGACTCCAGCCACCTATGTGACTCCAGCCACCTATGTGACTCCTTATGTGACTCCAGCCACCTATGTGACTCCATCCACCAATGTGACTCCATCCACCTATGTCACTCCAGCCACCTATGTGACTCCATCCACCGATGCTGCAACTACAGCCACCGATGCCGCAACTACAGCCACCGATGCTGCAGCTACAGCCACCGATGTTGCAGCCACCGATCCAGCAGCTACAGCCTCCGATGCTGCAGCCACCGATCCAGCAGCTACAGCCTCCGATGCTGTAGCGACCGATGCTGCAGCCACAGCCACCGACGATGTAACCGAACCCTAGGTCACCAAGATAACTTAAGCAACAGTTGAGGGGGAGGGAGTCAGTGCCCGAACCCTTGAGTTTGACCAAAGAAATGTGCTCAAAATAGCTCAAGAAGAGGCTACTAAATTCACAGGCGCCGATACTCAAGGGAGAAGTCTAGTGTCTGACTGGGTGAAGATGTCAACATTGATGTTAGCTTTGAGGTGGATAAACAAAAAGACAAAGGCAAGAAAAAGTCTATGTGAAACAACCTTATGGTTAGAAGACCCCACTTATTCTGACTTTCAACTTACCGATCTATGCACAAAATCAATGGATGAAGTCAATCAAATTTCTGATCGGAAAACTAGGTATGTCATTCCTTCAATCTCTAAATTAAAAAAAAATAATTTAAAAAAAATAGGAATTTAAAAAAAAGTATTAAAAAAAAAATGCTGACGTCAGCCACCGACGTTGTTGTCACCGACCAAAAAAAAAAGAATTAAATTTTTTTTTGAAAAAAAAAAATGCTGACGTCAGCCACCGATGTTGCTGTTGTCACCGAAAAAAAAAATTAAATTTTTTTTTCAAAAATTTTGGTACTCTCCGAAATTTTCGGTAACCCCCAAAATTCATACTCTGAATTTTGACTCCCCGGTTTTAGACAACTAACATCTCTCCAAAATTTCATATCTTGAAATTTTATTTATCTCCCTCTCTCAGAGTTTGGACAGCTAAAATTCCTAAATTTCTCCTCAGATATACTTTTCCCTATATATCTTTGTCAAAATATCTCTCCGAATTCTCTTGCTGTTAAAATTCTCTCTAATTTCTGTCATGATAAAATTCACTCCAATAATTTTGTCAAACTACTCTTTGAATTCTGTCTGTCAAAATACCCACCTATCTTTGACTGTCAAAACAGCTCCTGATTGTTGACTGTCAAAATGTCCAGCTATTGACTGTCGAAATTCTTCAATCCTTTCTCTTTCAAAAAAAAAAATCTCCAAAGTCTCCGATGTTTCTCTCTCTATTTTTGGATACTTAATATCCTTCACTCTTTATTCTCTCTGATCTCATGAGCATAAAATTCCACAAATTTTGCTCACAAACTTCTCTCTCCGACATATGGACATGGTTAAGAAGAAAAAGAAATCTAAGGTTTATAAATCTTCTACCATTTCCACCTCCGCGCCTGCTTCTACGGCTACGATACCGAAAAAGCCTTCGGTATCTACCCAAGCCAATATCCTTTTAAGAAGCGGAGGAGTTCCAAAAGCCCCCCCAAGTTCTCCTCAAAGAGACTTAGGAAACCTCAAGGGTCAAATACTCACAAGCCACTCACTGATTCCAAAAAATTGGTGAGTGTTGAAATTCTCCCTACTGGACCTAGGGAATCCTTTAAAAACTCACCTAGCTCCTTCATGCCCTCTTAAAAGGATCTGATTGTATTTTCGGGGACCCTCACTAAACCCTCCTCAACATTCTCTTTGGTTGATAAAGATGACTTGGAACCTTACCAATCCAAGGACTATTTTTGTCACTTCACAGCCTTGCACCCAAGATCTATGATCTTTATGACCTTGCACATCTCTATGAAGATTCGGCGAAACTGGTCGAATTGGAGGGACTCCCATTTTTCTTGTTCACCAATATCTCCTTCTGGCAGAAATGTTTCCACCTAGTGAACTCTCCGATATATGGGTTTGAGAAATAAAAATAAAAATAATTTTTTATTTTTATTTCTGATAGCTTATTTATCCCTCTGGTGGACTCCCCAAATTTGTTCCACCTTCTTACCTCATTTACTCATCTTCTCCCCTCAGCCGCTGAGGGGGAGAAAATTCAAAGTTCCTGATAAGGCTAAATCAGCAGCAGGTGAGAGGAGAAAAGAAATCTTCTCAAGAAATCAACTAAGGCTAAAGTATTGTAAGCTGAGAAGGAGAAGAAGAAATCCTCCTCATGCAGCTGAGAGGAGAAAAGAAATATTCTCAAGAAATCTACTAAGGCTAAAGTATTATAAGCTGAGGAGGAAAATGAGAAATCAACAGAGAAGAAGAAATTTTCTCAAAAAGAGATTTCAGTTGAAAGGGAAGAAATCTTCTAAGTGATAAGATATCAGCTGAGGGGGAGCATCTAAGTGATTCTAAGAAGAATGAGTCGAAAGCAATTGTTGAGGGGGAGAAAATCAAAGACAGACAAAATGTTAACCCCGATGCAGACTGAATTCTTCTCTCTCCCATTCCACAAGGAAACATTCATGATATCTCAAATTTTTGATCTATCAAATCCAACCTTGCTAGTTCAATTAGCAACAACCATCATCACTGCTCCAGAATGTGATGAAGGAATTCTCTACAATTTAATCTTCAATGAACTCAAGAGTAGAGATGCTGCAACAATTCCCTTCAAGTACCCGGATGCTTGGTATATATGTAAATTTTTTTTTTTCATATGTTGGACATAATTTTTTTTCATACATACTGTATATACTCAGTCAAAAAAAAAGAAAAAAAAAAGAAATCTGAGTCAAAAGAACCCAAAAGAAAAATAGAAAGGGTCAAAAGTATTTCTTTCTAACTTACATGTATCATCATTAAATAGGGGGAGATTGTTGGGTCACCGATGATTTGGTGATGAACCTTCTCTATTATTTGTTTGATCTTTTACAGGGTCTTTTGAAGGTCTGAAATATACTTCAAGTATTGAAAAGTCAAAGACTATTCAATCTAAGGGTTGTACATCAAAATGTGGAATTTTTGATGTGACAACTAACTTTAATATTCAGACCATTGCCAAAGTCAAGATTGTTGGGTCACCATGGGTCACCGATGGTACACTTAAAAGTTATCAAAGTACTATGACATTAATACAAGATGAGGACATCAAGTTTGAAGTCATGGTCACTGACATTACAATCTTGGTCACCGAAATTGCAGGTATATTTTCTAAGGTTGTGATATCAAGTCACAAGGATGTACACTTTCAACACTTAGTGAAAGATGAAGTTTATCAAGCAAAAGCAAAGTGTACACTTATCATTTCCAAATTTTTACAAAGTATCCACCGATATGATACATGGCTTCATGTATCACTTAGCAATTTCAAGAGATAAAGTTCTTACTTACAACAATTGCAAGATACGTGAGCTGCAAGAACTTGGGCACCAAACCTTAAATTTAGACATTCTCTTTTATTCTTATAAAAGGGATGTTTGTCTTCTAGCTAAAAGGTTTGATGGGACTTCTCAGAGCATGAAGAAAAGTAGATAAAGTTATCTGACATTACGTGCTACAAAGAATGGTTCATCCATTAATCTAGTACAAAGGGAGTGGCCTCTTCCTTTGTCCATCAGATAAACTTCCAGCTAATCAATCCTTGACAGCTGTCCACTTGCATCCCTTGCATGGGCACTATAAAAGGAGATGAAGTCCTTCCCAGAAATCTCACGTCTTCAACAATACTTCTCTGAAAGTATTTGTTTGATTTCGCCAACGCTGTGTGCGCTAACAGTCTTATTTTAACTTCCTGTGTGTATACGTTAATTACTGTTATTTAAGTTTGTTAGAATAGGTTGTCTATTCTTTTCCGCAACAAACTTCTGTGTGTAAATTTTTAATATTTATATTAAAAAATTTAAAAAGAGCAAAAATTGTGTGTTTGTATTCATCCCCCCCTCTACAAACTCTTACTAGCTTAGCTATCTCCCTTCCGGGACTAACAAATTCAATGAGATTTGTGTGAGGATATTTTTTAATAGTGTTACCAGTTTTACAAGCAACAACTATTGGGGGTTATTTATCAAGTATTTGTCCTCAAAACAACAACTATATAGTGTTGTTATCGAGTGAAGGTCCATAAGGATTGATTGGGGCTTGTTTCAGAACATTTTCAAGGCTATTTGAGGTATGTTTCAGAAACGTTTAGAGTCTGTTTAGAAACTGATTTTGACAAGTCTTTTCGTCTTCGTCTAGAAGAAATCTATAGGGGTACATTCTGAGATAGTAGGAGTACCAATCGAATTAGGATAAAACCTTTATCACATAAACTTATGCTCATATTTATCATATTACGGATTTATTAAGGTTGATAAATCGTTGCTTTATTTAAACTTTGTTTGGAAACGTTTAAAATCCATTTAAAGTCATATCATGTCATGTATCCGACTAACGAACGAGTACAAGACTAGTTGTCAACATGGCAATTTAATGAGTAGTAAGAGATTAAGGGGGTGTCTGGGATTGTTTATCAAAATAACTTATTGACTTATATATGTGTGTGGAACCGGTAAAAAATAGTTTTGAGTGTTTGGATAAGAAAAAAAAAGAGTGTTTGTACTGCTGGTAGGGAACAAGTAAAAATGAGTTTTTGATAAGCTACTCCATTTTGACTTATGAAAACTCCTTATGACTTTTAACTCTTTTACATGTATAAGCAATCCCAAACACTTCATACATAACAACTTATTAACTTATTTCAATGAGATATTGCTATAAACTAATCCCTATAGTTTTTATAAAACTCCAATTTGTCACCAGTCAATAAATATTAAAAAAAAAGGTAAGTTGTTTTAAATAAGTAATGCCAAACACCCCCCCTAGTACTTAGTAGTGAGTTCCTTTTCTCAACTTTAAACTTTTTCTTAATCGATCCTTCGCCTCAATATAACCGTTCATATTTGACGAATCGTGTCATTGATCGCCATCAAGTATCTCCCTCGTCACTCTTCCTCTACCCGTTCTCGCTCTCCATCCGCGATTCAGGTATGAACAATGCCATTTCCTTTATCTGTCTGGGTTTCGATGATTTGGGTTTTTGTTCGTTTACCTTTTGAACTGCATTTTTTGATTTTCTTGTTTTGCATACTATGTTCTTCTCTTGATGAAGTATAAAGCATATCATCAAAGTTTTTAGAGTTCATTACTTATGTATGCCAAGTGTTCGTAAAAATGACCATATGAACTTGAAACTAATTATGAGAGTGAACTCAAACCCTAACACATAATCAATATACATAAAAACAAAAGCAAATTAAAAGATGATATTGAGATTGTCACATTCAACTAGATTAGGTACTAAATTGACCTTTCCGTTCATGGGTTTTTCTCTAATTTTTTTTTCCCGAAGTGTCAAGGTTTCAACTTTGTCCACCTCGGCCTTCATCTCTGACGTCAATATTGTAGGTCTTTGATCTATTTTCATCGTTTGGGCTTGATGTTTTTAACCAACTGAGGATTTTAATCTTTAAAAGCAAATATTTGATTTTGGATAAGTTATAAAGTGAATTGCCTTTTGGGTTTTGGGATATCAGAGTTCCAAACTCAAACTTGTGTATATAGTAAATAGTTGAAAACATCATGTGTAATTAAAGATACATTGGATTATTCAAGGTACTCAAGTTTTATAACCACATTTTCATATATGAATGACTAAAAATATATAAACCACTTGGATCTTTTAAATTTAGGAATAAGTAATCATCTAATCATTGGGATGACAATAGGGATCATATTAAGGTGTATACCGCCTTTGAATCATGAAAAGATTTAAGGAAGTGTTTAATTATTGGATGGTTTTATAGTGAAATATACCCATGAAAATTTTGCCCCTGTTTATTTTATTATCCTCTATGCCCTGTCAAATCCAGTTCATGGTTCACATTGCTCTGCCATAGTTGTATGCAAATTGCATGTTCTTGCTATTGCAATAGTGTTTCCTTATTAAAATTGCTAGGGTGTTTGAAAAAGCATTCAGGTTCATTTTGTATATTTGGTACCCACTATATTATTCAATTTAAATATGCAAAAAAATTTGATTGCATTTGTGTGTGTGCGTGAGCGTGCATATATATATATATATATATTATATTTGAGCTCTTGTGAACAAGAGGACAAATGAGACCGCAAACCGGAACACAATGCCATTCAGCTACATGGACAAGGCCCTCTCTCACTCTGCTTCACCTCCTCTGTAGGTAAGGGACACATGTCATATTCAAACTGAATAATGAAGGAAAATATTCGGACCGAATGTAGTATTATTCATATTTCAGACTGAATAACACTACATTAAGTCTGAATGTAGTATTATTCAGCCTGAATATTTTCCTTCATTATTCGGTCTGAATATGACACATGTCGCGCTCTCATTTGTCCCCACGTTCACAACCAAATTTGAGTTCTCATTTGAACCCACCCCTATGTATGTATATGTAAATGGCTTGGTTTAAAATTATGTTTGTTTTGTAGGTGCAAAAGTGACAATGCCATCCACTTCAAAAACAAAACGACGAAAACCCAAGCAGCAATGGCAGGTGAACAAAAGGAATTGGTTGGAGCTCCCATCCGATGTAATGGCCAATATACTCTCCCGAGTTAGTGTTCATGACATACTTGAGAATGCCCAAAAAGTTTGCACTGCTTGGCAAAAAATCTGCAGGGATCCATCTATGTGGAGAGTCATTTGTATGGACTATCCGATTGATCTAAAGTCAATATGCAAAGACCGTGCTAAGTGTAAGCATGTTGTTGATAAAAGCCAAGGCCAATTGATTGATATCACCATTGGTAGTTTTGTTGATGATGAGCTGCTTCAATATGTTGCTGATAGGTATTTAATGGGAGCTTCTTCTAATTGGATTTTGGTGTGTTTTTGCTTATACTTTATCGATCACATGCTTCTATTAAGGCCTTGTTTGTTTTTCATTTTAAGCTCTTAATCATCACTTATGTCTGATTCGTTTAGACGTTTCATAACCATTTCAGACACTACTAAAATTGAAGGCTTTCACCTACGACCATTTCCCTGGGAAATCCATCGCTGAAGGGTGATTCGTCACAAAACCGTCACAAAAGTTGGTGGTTAATGTGTTGGTGGGTAAAATAAATTAGTGACAGATTACCCAGGAAATTCCCGGGTAATCCGTTGGTATTTTCTTGAAAACATCGGATTTTACCGGAACCATTAGTATTTCCTGGGTGATCCGTGGTAATCACCCAAGGAAATTTCCCTGGGTGAATTTTTGTGGGTGAAAGTCATTTGTTTTGTAGTGAGAACTGAAATGAAATCAGACTTCAGCACCTCTTAAAAAACAAACGCCACCTAAGTGATGTTTCCATTTAATTGCTTGTGTTACAGATCAAGTCAGCTTAGACGCCTTAAAATCATATCCAGTCGTTGTGGGTATGAAAGCTGGGCAAAAGTCCTGAAGAAATTTCCATTATTAGAGGAACTCAGCTTTTACTCGGAAAGGACCTCAAAGGAAGCTGTTAAAACAATTGTCTGTTGTTGTCCTTTGCTAAAAACTCTTAAATTAAACGAATGGTCAAGTACATTCAGGGCGTATTATCTAGGTATTTGTGATGAGATAGCGATAACTATTGGGGAAAACTTGCATGAGTTAGAGCACCTTGAACTCGTTGGAAACAGAATGTCGAATATTGGGTTGCAGATGATTCTAGATGGTTGTCGTCACCTTAAATCGCTTGATTTGCGGAGGTGCAGGCACATCGATCTTAAGGGAGCCCTGAGGAAAAGATGTTCACAACAGATTAAATGTCTAAAACTCCCCAATGATTCTCTTGAAGGCTGTCAATATATTGTTAGCGATTCTGATACTGAGGATGATGGATACTCCAGCTATGATGATTACTACTACATTTGATGACTTGAAGGAGATGCATGTTTGGATATTTCGTTATACTAGTTGTGGTCGATGTTTTCTTTGAAGATGTAGTTGTTTGGCATTGTTACTGAAACTCAGATTCTGGTGATGTTGTTGTTGAATCTTTTATTGTACCTCCAAACTGTTGTGGGTCATTTTAGTCTTTTACATCGAGCTTAGTTCTCACGAATCTCATTGTCTTTTGGTTTGTAGGATTAGGATTTGAACGGAATTGGAATTGAATTTCATTCCACTCCCCCGTTTATTTTAATGAAAAATCCGGAGTTGAAATCATGGGATTTCAGTGATGTATCACAAACATTAATTAGATTTATAAATTTCACAAACATTGGATTTAGAAATTTCATGGAGTAGTTAGTATTTCATGGGATTTCATAAGATTTGTTCATAATAGTGTTTTAAAATATGTTTAAAACGTATGTTTAATAATAATGAATTAATAAAAGGTAATGTAATTGTTTTTTACAAGTATAGGTAAAAATGTTCAGTAAATTATCCATAAAGAATAGAGTTCAATGTATTTGAGAGTTAAGAAAATGATCATTTGGAATGCCGGTTAATTAAATAGGCATCTTCAAATAATCTTTTTACAGATTTTTTCAACAATTTACGTATGAACTTTCATCAACCTTTCTTACGATATATAAATTAGCAAAAATTAAATTGTGTCGGTGGAAGGAATATCTCGATGGGGAATGGGACCGGGTCCATGGTATCCTCCGACTTTGTTGCCATCTATAGTAGATAGATATTGAAAATCTTTGTAGATTAAGTCGTAGAGGTTCCATTGTGGCTCAATTGTTACTTCAAGAACATTTTATTTAACTAATTATGTTTAATTAATTGTTGTTTAAAATTATTTAATGATGAATTTATCATAATTAAACTAAATTCTAAAAAGAACCTATAAGATTTTCATTTCTATTTGTTATAACTTACAAGATTAGAGATATGAACAAGTGACATTCTGTCCAATTCATGTGTGAGGAACAAGATGGCTCAACCATCGGTTTTCCTTATATTCTCGGTTTAAAGAAAGTATGAATACAAAGCTAATCCTTCCTACTTTTACACTGTATTTAGTTGATCTTTTTATATTTTCATTGCACGTTGAGTCATCAAATGAAGAGTTTTTGGAGGGTATACACTATACACAACATGTTGTGGCCTCGCTACAAGAAAAATGATTTTCACCCACAAAAAAACGCCCAGGGAAGTTTCCGTGGGTGATCACCACGGATCACCTAGGAAATACTAATGGTTCCGACGAAATCCGATGTTTTCGAGAAAATACCAACGGATTACCCAGGAATTTCCTGGGTAATCTGTCATTGATTTGATTTACCCACCAACAATTTAGCCACCAACTTTGTGACGGTTTTATGACAGATTACCCTTTAGTGACGGATTTACCAGGGAAATGTCAGAGACTATCAGTAGGTGAAAGTCTTCCATTCTAGTAGTGCCTGTGGGCATAGCCAACTTGATGCAATGACATTCAATTCTTTCTACACGGACAACAAGATGCACAAAGCTTTTCAACAAGGACTCACTAGCTAGCTTTATATTCATCACAAGTTCATGGAAATTTGTTGGTTTTCAATCAATCGTTGTTGCAATGTATTTCACTAGGTATATATGCATGTTCCAATAAAACACGGGTTAAGATCAACTTTTTCGTTATGATCAACGATCACATCAAAGAACAATGAGATTAATTGCCATTTTCAAACATTTGAAGAAATAACATATTCTTCAACGTACAAAAATATTGGTTTTTGACCCTAAAAAACTTCAAAATACATGCAACAAAAAGCTACACCAAGTTTGATTCAATTACCACTGAATCATGCAAGTGATTTCGGCATCACATAAATCCTAATAGCACTAATTAAGGTGCTCACTAGCACCCCCATGAAATCCAACACTCATACCACCTTTTCCATCATATGAGATTTAAAGGAGTGTCAGTATTCCAACCATAATGACCATAATGCATCTGATTTATCACAAAGCATAAAGACTTCACAACGACAAATTCTTTATAGGTTCCAAACGTCCCACTTATTTTGATATTAGATATTCATTCGGGTAGTCGATTGGAAACTATACAAATTAGTTACATGTCATTCATTAAAAGGCACTATTATATTTCTTGCTTGCACATCTAAACAAAACATGCTAAACACGTCTTCTATGACACACTACTAAAATGGAAGACTTTCACCTACGGACATTTCCCTGGGAAATCTGTCGCTAAAATGTGATCCGTCACAAAATCGTCACAAAAGTTGGTTGCTAAATAGTTGGTGGGTAAATCAAATCAATGACAGATTACCCAGAAAATCCCTGGGTAATCCGTTCGTATTTTCTTGAGAACATCGGATTTCGTCGGAACCATTAGTATTTCCTGGGTGAAAGTCAATTTTCTTGTAGTATTAAGATAATATCTTGTAAGGTGCTCATTCGATCGCCACCCTTGCATTTGAGGCTGTTGGGGTTTATGCAATGCCCAAATCATTTGCATAAGGTCTTAATTCTGCATTTGAAGACAATTCTACACACAAGGTTCATCCCCTAGTAGCTAAAAGCATTTTTTTTGTATTTCTGTTATGTTATTACTGTTTAACCATTTATGTTTCAAGTCCTATCTAAAACCCATTTTGTTATCATTAATGGGTATTTGGATAACCACATATGTGTAAAATTAAATTCTTCATTGAATATCGATCATCCATACTTGTGATTAACTTTTTTCACTACAGTTGTGCTCGAATGGCAATGGCAAGGATGCATGACCTTGGGGGGGGGGGGGTGTCTGGTGGTAAACCATGGGATGATGGAGTTTTCTCTACCGTCAAACAAGTACGTCTTCATTTTCAAAAGTCTTTGAACGTGATTTACGCCATCCAATTTGAATATGTTCAAAGGGATGCTAAATCTGTTTGGTCACCAATGCATGGAGGAACTGGTGGAGAAACGATGGAACTAGTATATGTACAAAAAATACTTGCTAAATTTTTGCATTTGGTCAAGATCATGATCGGTCTTTAACCTTGGCAGGTGGATTTGGATGGTAAGGATGAATATTTGACTGGGATCTCGGGGTTTTTTGAATCCATCAAGGGGTACAATGAATTAGAAGCAATAACGTCCATCACTTTTCACATAAACAAGACGATACATGGGCCTTATGGACGGGAAAGGGGTGAAGGGTACTATACCTTTTTCAATTCAACAGCCTCTCCTGGAAAAGTTGTTGGTTTTCATGGCAGGAAATGGAATGATGGTTTTTTAAGTGCAATTGGTGTTCATATGGAGTATCTCTGAAGATGATGGAAGTGTTAAAAGACTGTATTGCCCTTTTGGTGAAATACATGAATCACTGGTAATTGCATCAAACTTGGTGTAAGTTGGTTTTTGGATGTGTTGTGCCATTGAAGAACATCAAGATTTTGTACATTGAAGAATCTGTTATTTCTTCAAATGTTTGAAAATGGCAATCGCATTGATCTTAGGGACTCTTGTGATTGTTGACCATAAGTTGATCTGAGCCCGAGTTGATTAGAAACAAATGGTTTGTTCGTTTTGTATCATATAGTCATGAAAACTAACGATCTTCCATGTTTCTGTAGAAAGAACTAAACGTCTTTGCTTCAAGTTTTGCCCTACTTGACTCGTTACGTTCCCACCAACACTACTAAAAAATTGAGTATTTTCAACGGAAAATGTCGTTGAAAATTTTCTACGAATTTTAGAGGAATTATTGACAAAACATAAATTTTCTACGAATTTTCAACGAATTTCCGTTGAAAATCTCTCACAAAATGCATTTTCAACAAAAAACTTTTTGACAAGATATTCCGTTGAAAATCTCTCACAAAATGCATTTTCAACAAAAAACTTTTTGACAAGATATTCCGTTGAAAATTTTTTGGTTGAAAATGCATATATGTTTGTGAGAGATTTTCAACGGAAATTCGTAGAAAATTTATGTTTTGTCAATAATCCTTTAAAATTCGTAGAAAATTTTCAACGACATTTTCCGTTAAAAATTAATTTCCGTTGAAAATACTCAATTTTCTAGTAGTGCAAAAACTCTCCATTTGACCTTGAAAGAGTTTGAATCTATATATTTTCAAATCTTCAAACTATATAAATATATTTTTAATAGGAAAAAGTGCACTAAAATGGAAACAACTTTGACTTGATTCCTATTTTGAGAACAGACTTTCAAAATCTCCGTTTAGGGTGCGTTTGGTACGTAGTCAGGACTATACAGGACTGGACAGAACAGAACAGTTGTTCAACGTTTTGTAAGACATGACTGGATAAGACACGACAGCGTAAATGATCAATTTACCCTTAATGAGTTGTTTAGTGTTTATTTTACCAAATTGTCAATCTATATGAAAATTAACAAAAACACAAAAATAACAATCATGCATCAACAAAACTATAATCAAGAATATGTTCTAAAATCATAGTTTGTAAGATTAACAATAGCAATACAGATTCTTAGTTGGATTTCTGGTTTAGAAAACAGTAGCCAACAAAGGAAGAAACAAAAATGGTGAACAATAAACATCAAAAATCAGAGTGTCCACAATAATCAATTTTAGTAAACATCAAAAATAGTGCACACAAATCACAGTGTCCACAATAATCTATCTCATCACTCTGATTGGAACCTCACTTTCGATTTTAAAAACTAAACAAAGTGTCTACAGTAATCAATTTCAGTAGACATATTGTTCACAATAACCAATTTCAGTAAGCCAAAATGTTCTATTCGAATCAAACTTTAAACTAAATAAAACACTTCATTTATAAAAATGCAATTTGAAGCAAAATCCAATCAATTATCATACCCATATAATGCAATTTGAAGCAGAATCCAATCGACAAAAGCATATGGTTCATAATGAAAATTATCATACCGCAAGAAACTAGTAGCAGTATAGGTAAAACAAGGGAGTTTCAGTCCATTCATGGCTACATAAAGCAACAGGGAGCTTCAATTTCAAGATGTGGAATTTTTTTGAAAAAGAGTCGATTTATAGTATGAACGGGTCAGAGAACGGTCTGTATGTGTGAAGCGTGAAAGAGGAAGGGTTAGGTTTAGGGGCATATTGGTACAAGAGGCGCTGTTCCATTGAGTTCCCGGGGGTAAGGGTGGAACGCGCGTGTTCCACATCTGTTCTAGTTAGTTCTACTTTGTTCCATATAGAGACACGCCAAACATGGTACAAACCTGTTCTGTTCTGTTCTGTTCCACTCTGTTCCGCATACCAAATGCACCCTTAATGGTCTAGACCAAAGTTTACCTTTAGTTAAGGTCCGATTGACTTGTTGAATAGGTAACCAGAAACTGAGATTTTTACGCAAATAGCCATTTTATAAAATTGACTTTCACCTTTTAGCCATCTTAGAAACTCTTTTTCTCAAATAGCCAAGGTTTACCCAAAACAAATTAAGCGGAAAAGGATTTTCTACGTAAAATTACTTTCAGGGCAAAAAAAGTCAAAAAAGGAGTTTACGCAAAAAAAAAAATGAGACTTTAAACAGAAAACTTTAAAAGAAACTTTACGCAGAAAACTAAAGATATTTTTGTAAACTTTGGCTATTTGAGGAAAGGGTTTTGTAAAGTGGCTATTAAATGAAAGTCATTAATAAATGACTATTTACGTAAATTTCCCCAAGAAACTACATAACCCAAAGGTCCCAAACATCCCTCCGTTCCCTTCTGATGCGTCTTATCCTCCTGTGGATATGGTCGTCGCTCCCTCCCTCTTGCCTCTCGTTGTCGTTCCCTCTCCGCCTCTCGTCGTTGCTCCCTTTCTTCCTCTTCCCGTATGCAAAAAGAGGGAGTTATTTAGGTTTTTCATTCATTAGCCATTCTAAAACATCATACATCACCTTGTTTAGGTAAATCATTCTTTGTAAAAGACAAGTTTGTTTAAGGGAAAGTTTGAGCACACCAGATGAGTTTCTATCAATTATATACAAACTTGGCCATCTATTTTAAGTAGAACAAAGAAAGGTGAATTAGAGAATATTATGGATCCAAGTAAAATGGGTTTATGTGAATCTTGAATCTGTAAGAAAATTTGGTGAAACTTCTAAAAAATGTTTAGTGAAAGTGGGAATGATCTATCATCTATGGGTGATGTTTTGTGAAATTTGGAGTGTACTCTTCGGTTGCAGGAAGCTTCTAACAGAAACAGAAACAGAAACAGGTAGTGATGTTGATAGTATGGCAAATATTTATGACGTCCCAGAATGTCAATAGTGTTGATGAGATCAATGTATATCGTCGGTGATTTGGAGTTGAATATCATGACAAGGGATCCAGGTTTCTGTTAGCCGATACCTCCAAAGAGAAATCAGTTGGTGCAAGCATAGGACTGATTTTATATGTTTGATTTTTGGTTTGTTTATTGTATAACAATTTTGTGTGTTCGGTTCTTATATATATAGTTTACAGTGATTATTTTTATATTTTTAATTGATGTGATTGCTTTTTATAGTTTACAGTGATTACTTCTTATATATCAAGTTTTTTGTGTGTTCGGTTCTTGTTGCATTTTGAATCGTCAAATGAATCGTTTTTGTATTTTCTTTCCATTTTGAAATTTAAAAAAGAATAAGTAATCACTACAAATCCTCAAATTCTAGAATTATGTTGTTGTATTTTCTTTCCATTTTGAATTTAAAAAGAATGAGTGTTTTTGTTTGGTAAATAACTTCAACTATATTGATTACGAGGTCATTTAATTTATATTAAAAAAATATTTCTTTAATTTGAGGATTTGAAAATATATAGAGTAATTCAAATTACTCTTTAGACGTGGAATGGAGAGTTTTTGGTAGTACTTTTGGTAGAACCAACTCAAAGCAAAGACGAGACGTTTAGTTCTTTCTACACAAACAAAAGGGGATGCCCAAACCTTTTGAAGAAGGTTCACTAGCTTTGTTTCACGTATGTTCATCGAAGATTGTTGGTTTTCACCATATGATATAAAATTAACAATACATTTGTTTCTAATGAACTCGGGCTCAAATCAACTTATGATCAACAACCACATTAAAAGTCTCGAAGCTCAACGAGGTTTGCCATTTTCAAACATTTGAAGAAATAACAGATTCTTCAATGTACAAAATCTTGATAATTTACCCTACAATGTTCTTCAAAACAAAACCCCCCACAATGGGATAACAATACATCCAAAAACAAATCTAGACCATGTTTGATGCAATTACCACTGATTCATGCATTGTACCAAAAGGGCAATACAGTCGCAACACTTCCATTGTCTTTCAGAAATACTCCATATGAACACCAATTGCACTTAAAAACCCATCATTCCATTTCCTGCCATGAAAACCAACAATTTTCCCAGAAGAGACTGTTGAACTAAAAAAGGTATACCCTGCACCGGTTTCACGTCCATAAGGCCCATATATCGTCTTGTTTGTGTGAAAAGTGATGGACGTTATAGCTTCCAATCCATTATATCCACGTATGGGTCCATAAAAACCCGAGATCCCAGTCAAATACTCATCCGTACCATCCAAATTAACCTGCCAACGTCAAGGTTTCGTTATCAACCCAGACCAATCATGATGTAAACCAAATGCAAAAACCTAGCATGTATTTTTTGTACGTACCAGTTCCATTTTATCTCCGCCTGTTCCTCCATGTGATGGTGACCAAACAGATTTAGCATCCCTTTGAACATATTGAAATTGGATGGCATAAATCACATTCAACGACTCTCGAAAATGAACACATACTTGTTTGACGGTAGAGAAAACTCCGTCATCCCAGGGTTTACCTCCAGAACCACCCCAAGGTCCTGCATCCCTTGCCATTGCCATTCTAGAACATAACTGTAGTGAAAAAAGTTAATCACAAGTATATAAAAGTATATTTTAACTTCAGAACAACATGAATGATCGATATTCACACAGAAGAATCTTAATTTTACAAATATGTGGTTATTTAAATACCCATTAAAGATAACAAATAGGTTTTAGACAGGACTTGAAACATAAATGGTTACCAAATAAAAACGAACAGAAATATATACCAAAAAGAGACATTAAGGGACTAAAAAAAGATGAACCTCAGGGGTTGAATTGTCTGCAGATGCAGAGTTAAGACCTAACGCAAATGATTTGGGCATGACAAAAATCCCAATAGCCCCAAGGTATTTGGTAACGGTAGTACTCCCATGAAATCCAACAATCACAACATCTTTCCCCGAGTATGAGAAAGAAATGCCCTTAGAATCCGAACCATAAGGACCATAATGGCTATGATTTGTGCCAAAACATAATGATCCCACCGTGACAGTTCCATTGTAGGTGCTAAGTGTTCCACTTATTGATGTTAGATATTCATTCGGGTAGTTGATGAAGATCTGCAGAATTAGAAACAGGCCGCCCATTAGGGAAAAATTTACTTGCTTGTACATGTAGATAAAAATGCTAATACAATCTTTTATAACGTAAAACTACATTCAAGGTTCCAAATTACGTGAGGCATGGCGACCAGTGAGGTCAAACCTCAAGCCTTGCGAGTTATGGCGAGGCCACCGCTTTTCTCAAGGCGCCAAATCTGTATATAATATCTATATATAGTAGTGTGTGTTTATGTTGTGAATAATATTGTAGAACATTTTAAATTCATATAAGGTAATAAAACTAAAAAAAGATGAAGAACCATTGATATTAAATATAGTGAGCTTATAAAAAATGATATCAACAGTGGAAAATCGGGATTGAATCTCTCCTCCTCGCCCCTTTCTTCAATCTCCAATTATCCAAGGAATTCGTGCTCAACTTCTCTACATGAATGGGATCGGATTACGGGAGTAACCAAATTAGGAAATTTTTAACTTTATATTTTTTGTTTATATAAGGTAGCGTTTGTTTATTAAGAGGTGCTGAAGTCTGAAATTTGATTTCACTTCTGATTTATAAGAGGTGGTGTTGCGGTATGAATTAGTTAAATTGTTTGTTTTAACGTCTGAAGTCTGAAATATGAATAAATTATTGACTTATAAATCCCTAAAAACGCCGGTGTATGCAAATAAGAGGAATTAAGTGGTGATGTTACCACTTTTTTAAAGATGATTTTCAGACTTAAGAGGGTCTGAAAAACAAAAAAACAAACGGTATGAATTTAACAACGTCTGATCGAATAAATGATAAGTGGTAATTATATGTATAATTGAAAAAACAAACAAGGCCTAAGTCTTTAGGTCTAGGGTTTAAAGGTAACAAAAACCCCCCACACTTGCAAAAAAGCCAAACCTTACACCATTTCCAACCTTAGCACCAAAAACACACAAAAAATACCAAACCTGGTTGGTCCATCAACACAAAAAACAAAGAACTCCATTCCAACCATACTCTAAAGAAAAACACTAAATTTGTGGACCCCACATTGGAATTGCCTGTTAGAGATGCTCTTTTAGAGTGGCAGTACAGGGTTAACTTGACAGTGAAGTTAAGCCATAACGAGTTATTTAGAAACACGAGGTAATAGTAGGTAGGTACCTCATCCGAGTAAGTGCCAAACTTGCCACCAAAATGAGAGCTTTCATTTTCAACGCTATAGAATTTGATGCCCATAACAAACTCTCCATATGAAATGGCTATCTTCTTAATGATGCCTTTGGGCATATAAATCCAGCTTTTCCCCCCTGTACCACCCCATGGTCCATGACTTGTGCATCCTTCAAAATCTGTTTTATCTCCCTGCAAACCATTCAAAAACCATAATAGCTTTATACAACACATAATAAATCTTTATGCATCATATATGTAAAAGCACCAAAAAAAAGATAATAATGAAAACCCTACCATTAAGGTCGGGCGGGCAGGCTATCGAGATCTGAATTTAGATTGTTATTGGACAATATCAACTACCTGAAACAATCAGCCACGATGAATCTAAGCACTAACATAAACTGATTAATCGTACTTAAATAATTAAGTAAGAATATAGAAAAAGAAGAACAATATATGGAGGATCACAGTATAAATAATATATGATAGAATGATGCCATTCTAACAGTGAAGCAGAATCCAACGAAATAACAAGTAAAAACGAAAAGATCAGAAGATCATCAAACGGTAGACAACAGTAGTAAACTTGAGTACCTTTCAGATAATGTTAAAGAAACTGACCAGTGACGACAGTGGTTGAAATAATGCGTAAACCCTAGTGACCTTTTTCAACTAAAGGTAGACTCGATCGTCGTATCTTAGCCCTTGAAAGAGTATTTACGTATATGGCCCCTGTAGTTCTTTGTAACTTCACCTTAATCCATTTTTTTTAAAAATAATTACCCGAATCGTCCCCCGGCCTATTTTTTTTTCTTTTCACCACTGGTACCTGTGGCTCTAATGGAAAGGGTTAACTGGGTTGTCATCGTAAATAACACATTGAGAAAAGTTTGGTTTTTTAGAAATCTTCCAAACTGTTTTATCTTAATGTAGTTTGATGTCATTGAATTTAAGACGTGTTTTAGCATTTTTGTTTCCATGTGTAAGCAAGAAATATAATAGTGCCTTTTAATGAATGACGTGTAACTAATTAATTTCTACGGTCTCCAATCGACTACCCGAATGAATTTCTAATGTCAATAAGTGGGACATTTGGAACCTATAAAGAATCGGTCATTGTGAAGTCATTATGCTTTGCGATAAATCAGAAGCGTTATGGTCATTATGGTTGGAATACCGACTTTCCTTTCTCATATATGATGGAAAAGGTGGTATGGGCGCTACCTTAGTGCTATTAGGATTTATGTGATGTCGAAATCACTCACAACAAAACAAATGACTTTCACCCACAAAAATTAACCAGGTAAATTTATGTCGGTAATTAACCACGAATCATCCAGAAAATATCAATGGTTCGGTAAAATTCAATTTTTTTTATAGAAAATACCAACGGATCACCCAAAAAATCTCTGGGTAATCTATCACAAATTTTAATTACCAACCAACTTTTGTGACGGTTTTATAAGGAATCATCCTTTAGAGACAGATTTTCCAGGAAAATATCCGTAGGCAAAAATCTTTCGTTTAGTAGTGACTTGCATGAATCAATGGTATGTAATTGCATTAAACTTGGTCTAGCTTTTTGTTGCACGTAGAAGTTTTATAGGGTCAAAAACCAAAAACTCTCCATTTGATGACTACCATGTAATGAAAATGTAAAAAGATGGTTGAGCCATCTTGTTCTTCACACATGAATTGGACAGAATGCCATTTGCTCATATCGCTAATCTAATAAGTTATAACAAATTAATAAAAGAATTAACAATTCTTTTTAGAATTTAGTTAAATTAAGATAAATTCATCTTTAAATAATTTTAAATGAAAACACAATAGTTAATTAAATAATTTTAAATTAAATCACAATAATTAATTAAATATTTTTAAATTAAAACACAATATAACTAACTAAATAACTCCAATTGTTGTAAAACAATCTACACAGATTTCCAATATCTATCTACTATAGATGGCAACAAAGCCGGGATACCCAATGGTCCCCGTCCTCATCGGGATATTCCTCCTGTCTACATAATTGGGAAGTTCAAGTAAGCGGAGTAAATATCATAACTCGTAAGAAAGGTAAATGATCATTGAAAGAATCCGTAAAAAGATCATTTGAAAACGCATATTTAACCGACGTTACCTATGATCCTTTAATTTCTTAACCCTCAAATACATTGAACTTTATTCTTCATGGATAATTTACTGAACATTTTTACCAATACTTATAAAAACAATTACATTACCTTTTATTAATTGATTATTATAAAACATATGTTTTTAACATATTTTAAAACACTATTATAAACAAATCTTATGAATTAATCCCATGAAATAACTACTCCATGAAATTTCTAAATCCAGTGTTTGTGAGACATCACTGAAATCATTTCCAGGATTTCAACTTCGGATTTTTCTTTAAATTAAACCGAGGAGTGGAATGAAATTCAATTCCAAATCCCACAAAATACCATCAAATCCTACAAACCAAATGACGAAGAGATTCAAGAGAACCAAATGAACCTGAATGCTTTTTCAAACACCCTAGCAATTTTAATAAGGAAACACAATTGCAATGGCAAGAACATGCGATTTGCATACAACTTTCGTAGAGCAATGTGCACCATGAATTGGATTTGACAAAGCATAGTGGACAATAAAATAAACAGGGGTAAAATTTTCATGGGTATCTTTCACTCATGTAACACCATCCAATAATCAAACACTTACTTTCATGATTCAAAGGGGATATACACATTAATATATATGATCCCTATATATTGTCATCCCAATGATTAGAAGATTGCTTATTCCTAAATTTAAATGATCCAAGTGGTTATTTAGTCATTCATATATGAAAATATGGTTATAAAACTCGAGTACCATGAATAATCCGGTACATCTTACACACATGATGTTTTCAACTATTTACTATTTACACAAGTTTGAGTTTGGATCCCTAATATTCCAAAACCCAAAAGGCAATTGACTTTATAAACATATCCAAAATCAAATATTTGCTTTTAAAGATCAAAATCCAAATGATGAAAATTAATAGATCAAAGACCAACAATATTGAAGTCAAGATGAAGGCCGAGGTCGACAAAGTTGAAACCTTGACACATACGCAAAAAAATAAAAAATAAAAAAATAGAGTAAAACTCACAAACGGAAAAGGTCGATTATAGTACCGAATCTAGTTGAATGTGCATTTGTCATTATCCTCTTTTGATTTGTTTTTGCTTTTGTTGTTATTTATATTGATTATGTGTTGGTATTTGAGTTCACTCTCATAATTAGTTTCAAGTTCATATTGTTATTTTTACGAACACTTGGCATACATAAGTAATGAACTCTAAAAACTGTGATGATAGGCTTTATATATTTCATCAACGAGAAGAGCATAGTATGCAAAACAACAAAATAAAAAAAATAAAGTTCAAAAGGTAAATGAACAATTACCAAACAGGTAGAGGAAATGACATTGTTCATACCTGAAATCGCAGATGGAGATCGAGAACGGGTACATCGAAGAGCGATGAGTGAGAACAACTTCTCTAAAATACAGAAAAAACTCATTTTTCTTAAAATAGAGATTTTTGGAAAAATCTCTAAATATAGAGATTTCTCTATATCTCTAAAAGGATGAGAGAGAAATATTATTTAACGATTTTCCACCAATAACCTTTATAATTTTAGAGATTTTTGAAATAATAAATTTATTAAATATTTTAACAATATAATTTTTAAATAGATTCTCTAAAATAGAGAAGCTGTTGGAGTTAGAAGATAATAATTTTAGAGATTTTGACTTTACATTATCTATTTTAGAGAAAATTTATAAAAGCTGTTGGAGATGCTCTGATATACTTGATGCCGATCAAAATATGATTTGTTTTCGTTCACGCTAATTCGTCAATGGCAAAAGAAATACGAACGGTTTTTATTGATTTCTGATATTTTTTTAATATTTCTATAGATCATCAATAAATAATGGGTACAAATTGTACCCATTTTTCTTTAATTTTTATTCTCTCTCTAAAATCAAACTTTGTAACATTTTAAGATTTCAGATAAATGTAAAAAAGCCATGTCATCGTTGATTATAAATAAATAAAATATAGCAATTAGATAATAAAATCACCATGTCGGATTGGAACATGCATAGTGAAATACATTGCAACAAAGATCAAACCAAATCTTATGAGAACCAACGAATTTCCGTGAATGTACGATGAACCAATCATTAAAAAGCGTTGTGTATCCCCTTATTTGTGTATATTAGAATTGAACAACATCGCATCAAGTTGGCTACGCTCCCAACCGTATCCTCCAAAAACTCTCCATTTAATGACTCAACGAGAGCAATGAAAATGTAAAAAGATCAACTAAATACACCGAAAAAGGTATGATGGATTAGCTTTGTATCAATTCATACTTTCTTTAAACTGAAACTATAAGGGAAACCGATGGTTGAGCCATCTTGTTTCTCACGCAAAATGCCATTTGTTCGTATCCCTTATCTTATAACAAATAGAAATGAGAATCTTATAGGTTCTTTTTCGAATTTAATTTAATTTAATTATAATAAATTCATCTTTAAACGAATTTTGAATTTAAACACAATAATTAATTAAATAATTTAAATAAGATGTTCTTCAAGTAACAATTGTGCCACATTAACGGAATCTCTTCGAACCTTGTCAATTGTTGTCAAACAATCTATACGATTTTCGATATCTATCTACTATAGATGGAAACAAGTTCCGAGGATACCAGGACCTGATCCCCATCCCCATCTCGGATATTCTTCCGTCTACACAATTTAATTTTTGTTAATATATACATATAATGGGAAGTTCAAGTAAAATAAGTAAACATCGTGAAAAAGTAAGATGATAAAGGGTTTTTTTAAGTATATATAATATTTTTATATACGACAAATGTAACAAATAAATTCACACACCCTCCTCACATTTGATAAGGTTTGAACCCCTAACCTCCTAAGAGAGCAAGGGCTACGATACCGTTAGACCAAAGGCCCTTTAGTAAAAAGATAGAGGTTAATGGAAGTGTAAATGTGAATAATTGAAAAAATACGTAAAACATTTTATATGTGAATAATTTGTAAAATTTGTTCAATATGCGTCTTAATTTATATATTTTTTTACAAATTTTTTCATGAAGTTTTAGAAATTTGTAAAGATACCGATCGATCTAGTGATATGCGGGACAAACATCGTTAGGACCAAGGAAGGACTAAGTACCAGTAGCCTTTGCGCTCAGTGCCGACTCCATGGCGTGGGATCAAAGAAGGCCCCGAGACCTTTTCTACAGAAACTCTTCTCCGTCGGTACTGGCCTAGTGTAGGTGTTGGTTCTATCCCCCTTGTCCAAGGGATAAGATTTGAATCGATATTACAAATTATTCACATCTATTTAAAGACGCATATAAAATCCGTTAAAAATCTATTTAAAGACACATAAAAAATGGAATTCAATCTATTTGAAGGTTAAGAAAAGGATCAGATGATTTTTTTTTCAATTATTGACATGTGATCCTTTTCTTATCTTTCAAATAGATTGAACTCCATTCTTTATGGATAATTTACAGAACATTTTATATGAATACTTATACAAATAATTACATTGTCTTCTATTAATTGATTATTATAAAATATTTTATATGAGCCTATTCAATAAAACATGATCCAATGAACCAAAAAACTTAACCATAGCCTCAATGGTTTGAGTTTGGGCTCCAAAGGTCAAAGTACCAGGAGGTCCCAGGTTCAAATCCAGGGAAGGGTAAAAGAAATTCCCTTGTGGCCACGGAGGTTCAAATACGATGACTCCGGGCTACCCGCAAAGCGGGTGGTCGCCCTGGGATTAGTCGGCTCGTATAGCGGGTTGGATATCCAGGTTAATCAAAAAAAAACTCTTCAACCGGCCATCAAGGAATTTGGCAAAACTTGCATCTGTTGCAACACAAAGAAAATTCTTTGATAATTATTAAACTAACATCTTTGGAGCTTGCCAAAGTTTGAGCATAAAAATGAAAATGACCCACTACTGTTTGAAGGTACATAAAAAGATTCAACAACAACAACAACATCACCAGAATCCGAGTTTCAGTTACAAAGCCAAACAGCTAAAGCTTCAAAGAAAACATCGAATTAAAATTCATTCCAATTACCCTTTCCTGCATAACGGGATATCCAAGAATTCATCTCGTTCATGTCATCATATATAGTCGAAGAAGTCTCCATCATCTTCCTTATCAGAATCATCTAAACGTTTGCTACCATTTCCATAAATATATTGAGGGAGTACAACAGCATGGAAGGGGAGTTTTAGACATTTAATCTGTTCTGAACATCTTTTTCCCAGGTGTCCCTCAAGATTAATGAACCAGCACATCCGCAAGTCAAGCGATTTAAGGTGACGACAACCATCCAGAATCACCTGCCACCCAATATTCGACATGTTGTTTCCAATGAGTACAAGGTGCTCTAACTCATGTAAGTTTTCCCCAATAGTTGTTGCTATCTTATCACAAGAAGCTACATACTCCAGATATAATGCACTTTGCCCTTCATTTAATTTAAGTGTTTTTAGCAAAGGGCAATAACTGGCAATAGCTTTAACGTCTTCTTCTGAGATCCTTTTCGAGCAAAAGCTGAGTTCCTCTAATAATGGAAGTTTCTTCAAGGCTTCGGTCCAGCTTCCATAAGAAGAATAGCAAGATATGATCTTGAGGCGTCTAAGCTGACTTGATCTGTAAGAAGAACAGAAGCAATTAAATGGAAACATCACTTAATGGTGCATATAGGGGATCGGATTTTTTTTGGAAAGCGTATCCTAGGCATATGCCTAGACTAATCCCTAACGATTTTAAGATTGCTAGAGCATGCAGCCTTGGGATAATTCCCCAGTGGCCACAAGTTGTTTTGCGCCTGGATTCGAACCTGGGATAGATGGGTTATCTAGCCTCATCCCCCACAAAGCTTAACCAGTACGCCACAAGCCTTGTGGTTGAGGATCAGATTTTATGTAATTATGAAATCTAATGCAAAGCTATCAAAACTTTAATAGTTAAATGACTTAAATCTTTGATATCTTTCATAACAATAAATATCAGACCTATTCCATTCTGCTAATTATCGTTCTAAAAGGTAAGTTAAAATAATTCCACTGAATCAATTTAGAACCATGTGATGGATAAAGTAGTAATACGAAATACGCAAAATCCAAATAGAACAAGCTCCCATACCTATCAGCAACATAATGAATCAGCTCATCATCACCAAAATCACCAATGGTGATATCAATCAATTGACCTTTGCTTCTATCCACAGCATGCTTACACATAGCAGGGTCTTGGCATGTTGACTTTCGATACAAAGGGTCCATAGAAATGACTCTCCACATAGATGGATCCTTGCAGATTTTCCACCAAGCTGTGCAAACTTTTTGGGCGTTTTCAAGAATGTCACGAGCCCCAACTCGGGAGAGTATGTTGGCCGTTACATCTCCAACCAATTCCTTGTATTCGCGTGCCATCTCTGCTCGAATTTTCGTCGTTTTGATTTTGAAGTGGATAGCATTGTCACTATTGCATGCACAAAGCAAAATAATTTTAAATTAAGCCATTTACATATATACATAATGCGTGCACACATGCACACACACAAATACAATCAATTTTTTGCTTCTTTAAATTGAATAATATAGCATATACCAAATATACAAAATGAACCTAAATGCTTTTTCGAACATGATATTCAAACACCCTAGCAATTTTCAGTAAACATAATTGCAGGACAAATAGTTACAAAAGCAAGAGCATGGAATTTGCGTATATACATACAACTATCATAGAGCAATGTGCATCATGAATTGGAGTTACATAGCACGGTGAACAATCAAATAAACAGGGGTAAAATCTTCAAGGATATATTTCATTGTAACACCATCTAATAATCAGACACTTCCCTAAATCTTTTCATGATTCAAAGGGGATATCCGTTATATGATCCCTATAATGACATAGTTCCGGTTAGTAATTAACAGGTCTTCAATGTTACCTTGGGGTCACCTCTTTCATCATTTCTATTTTAGTTTCATCATTTAGATGGTCCTAGTTATCATGGATAGGGGTTACTAATGACGACAACGATGAATGATGATGATGAATAGATCAATTTGTTAGTAGTGCATGATATCTGACCATATTAATAAAGCATTTGGTACTACTGTATATTTTAAATATATGTTCCTAATTGGATGTTGCGACGGCTGTTCCAATCTTTTATAGGCCCTGAAGATGTACCAAGACAACTAATAAATAGTAAATTAATATTCTAAACCTAATCTTTCACGGTTCCCAAAAAGGAACAAGTTAGAAAGCAAACCTATTACCAAGAACAAAAAGCGGACTTATTCACATTAAAGCCAAATCCCTAGCTAAAGAAGAGGAATTTACCCACGCGACTTAAGTCGTCCCAAAGTGATTTTATAAAATCAAGAAAAGGTCTTTCATTTATAAAATCATATGTGATTTTACATTAATTGAGAACGAATTTACCCACGCGACTTAAGTCGTCCCAAAGTCGTCCGTGAGACCATGTATATATTGACTCCGATTCATGTATATATAAATTTGGGATCATGTGAGACCAAACTGTTTTCGTAAGACCGGTTTTTTATAATTGAAATTTCATAACAAAACACTGTGAAGGTAACCTTCATACTGTTTTTGTTGTATTATTTATTAACATAATATTTATAATTTGAAGTTTTTCATATGTTAATTTTGGTATTATTATTATATTATTCTTTATTTACATATTATTATATATACTTATTTACATATAATTAGATTCTTATATTTATATCATATATATAGGGGCTTAATCAAATGGGATCTACTTAATCCATGATAACTATGAGATCTCGTCTCATCCCTTCATTTTAATTCAATTAATTACTTTACATATTTAATCAGAAAGGGTAGCATAGTAATTTTACAATTTAATTTAATTTAATTAATTGTTGACAGTTTCAAAATTTCAATAAGATATATTTCAAGAAGACATGTTTCCTAAAATTACTCTAACAGAATAGTTTCACAACAAATCTCATATGAATTTCAACGATTTCGTTTATCAACTATCATTTTACTGAATATAGCAGTAGATAAAAGAGCTAGTGTTATATAGGGATCGATATTACCCGGTGAACAAAAGAAATCGGACAAAGGTAAGAAGAAAGTCATGGAACAAAGGTAAGAAGACCCATATCATACGCGATGGGTCTGCAGGAACCGTTTTGGATCTTCATACCTGGCATGATTCTCACGAATTTGATATTAGAATTCCTCCCTACAAAAGTTTTCTTTCATTTGCAGGAACAGGTCACTAAGAAGGTGTATCGAATGATGAATTAAATGAAGAAAGCGACTTGCTTGAAGTTGATGAGGAAACGATGTTTTGTCAATGTTAATGGTATACACAACGTTTCAACGAAACCGTAATTATTTATTTGTTATACAAAAGTCTAACTTTTGACACCAATTTTGTCTTTCAAGTTGTATTCCGGAAGAAATTTCTTTATGAATATGTGTGATACAAAAATTTGATTTGGTTAGAATATTTATTTATGAATATGTGTGATACAAATATTTATGAATATGTGTCATACAATTTATGAATACATGTAATACAAAATTATGAAAATGTGTGATATAAAAATTGATCTGATACGAAAATTGGAGCCGAAGGGGTATTTGAGCTGCAGCGATGCTTTTTCATTTGATTTGGTTAGAATATTTCTTTTAATTCTTTCTGGTAACATAGGAACCCACATATATATATATATATAGAGGGAGGTTCAAATGAGAACTTTGTAAATTTAAAAGAACAAAAGAACACGTGAGTACCATATGTTAAAAAATCATATATGATTCAATGGTGGGCCCATTGAATCAGATATGATTATTTTAATGTGTGGGACCCACATCATATGTGGTCCACAAAGTGTTTTCTTTTGTTCATTTAAATAGGAGGTATTCTTGTATGATCCCTCCCATATATATATATATATTGTATTTTAAGATGCCTTTATATATAGAGGGGAGGAATCATACAAAAACACCCCTATTTAAAAGAACAACTTGTGAACCACATATATGATGCGAGTCTCACATAATATTAAATCATATCTGATTCAATGGGGCCCACTATTGAATCAGATATGATTTAATATTATGTGGGACCCACATCATATGTGGTCCACAAGGTGTTTCTTTGTTTCTGTAAATTTACAAAGTTCTCATTTGAACATCCCTCTATATAGGGTCAGGTTCAAGGAAAAACATCAAAAAAAGAGAAAACTGAAGAACACGTACTAATGCATATATATGCATTGATGCATAGAAAAAAAAAGTTTCAATCACTTGTATGCATTTGTGCATATGCACTAATGAATGTATATGCATTGATGCATAGAAAAAAAATACCGTCCAGATGGCGGGCTTTCAGGATGTTCTTCAGTTTTCTTTTTTTTTTATCGTTTTCTCCTGAACCTCCCTCTATATGTATATATATATATATATAATAAATAGTTTAATATAATATAATAAATATTATCTTTTAACAAAAAGAATTTAAAAAAATTAGATTGACTAAGTTGCTGGTGAGTTGATGATACAAAAGTTAACATAGTTAGGACGAGGAACCAATCCAAAACAAAATTGAAATCTAGGTGACCACATATGTAGTTATTTTGTTTGAGGGAACCAATCCAAATTTTCATATAACCACATGGACAAAAATTGTAATTTACTCAATAAAAAGAACAAACCCAAACATGTAAAGGAAATGACATTGTTCATACTTGAATCACAGATAGAGAGTGAGAAGGGGTAGAGGAATAGTGACGGCTTACGAGTGTGTGTGTGTGCGTGTGTGTGGGTGTGTGTGTGTGTGTGAGAGAGAGAGAGAGAGAGACTCTGATGCCCTAAATTAATGGCGATGAAAATATGATTTGTTCGATGATACTGATTTTCGTCAATGGAAAGAGAAATACTAACGGTGTTTTATTGATTCATGATACTCTTTTATTTATTTTTATAAATTATTGTAATTCTAAAGAAATTGTTCCGAAATTTTTATCTTTTTTTCACGGTCTAAAATCAAACTTTGTAAGCATTTGGGCGGAGGCGGAACACAATAGGGGCCTAGGGGGGTCATGGCCCCTGCGTTTTATCCCTTAAATACTTAAATACTAAATATTAGAAATATTATCAATGAATTGCGCTTAGCTCAGGTAGTTATGTGTATATGGCCCCTGTGTATATATATATATATGGTCATAGGTTATATTCTCCTGTCACACAGTTTTTTTATAATGAATTGAGATTATCAATGAAAATGTTTTGTTTGGTTCGACCCCCTTAATTAGAAGGCTTGTGTTCCACCACTGATTTTGGGTGCGTTTGGTACGGTGAACAAAATGAAACAGAACAGAACAAGTTAAGCGCATTTGCGATAGATTTTTTATATAGAGAAAAGTGAGTTTTATTGTCTAAAATACAACGAGTTGAGTTCTTCAACCTCTTGTCTAATATATCAATCAGACCATCTTCAACAAATTATTTAAAATGAAGAATATCAATTATTCTGATGATATTCTACATAAAGATTCCTCCTAAAAGTTGGCTTTCTGCATAAAGATTCCTCCTAAAAGCTTATTGAAGAAGCCACTTTCCGTTTCATTAAGCCACTACCAAACAGTGTCATGTATAGCTCACCAAATAAGTTGCGAGTCCCGCTAAGGTGCTAATAAACTGGCCCTTATGCATCCTTCAAAATCAGATCTCCCTACAAACCATCAAAAACCATAATAGCTTTATACAACACATAAATCAGTACCACTTTGTGAATCAAATAAAAACAAAAACAAAAAGATAATAAAGAAAACCCTACCATCAGGCTATTGAGATCTCAATGTAGATTGCTACTCCAACGATATCAATAAGACAACATCCTGCAACAACAATCCCCAAGAAATCTAAACTGTAAGGAAACATCAACAGAAAAGTGATCTTGTCTTCATCATACTTAAAATCATTAAGGAAGAATGATGTAAAAAGAAGAAACAACGAGAAGCTAAGCTGCTTTAAGCTCTGTATCTTTAACATACAGAACAAAGTGAAACACAAAAAGAAAAACATCAGAAACATCCAATTTGACATTTGATTGCAACTCTATCTCCAAATTTAGTGAAATTTCTAAAACTTCATGAACAGTTCACCACAATCATTTCATGAAACTTTCAGATGTATATACCACCTCTGTTCCAAATGGAGTTGGCGTCTATGTTATTAAGCAAAACCCTAACACTTGTCAAATCAAAACTTATAGCAGATGTGTTGGAGTCACACAATCGGGTAAACCTTTAAAAATCTACAAAAAAGTAAACACATCTAGATTCTAGAGAGGTAAACTTGAGTAGATCGGGTGGAAATACGATCATATAGAATAGTTGAAAGAGAGAGAGAGAGAAAAGCTGTACATACAATGGAACTAGACGATGGAGGCTCAGTGACGAACTCAATGGAAGCACAGGGACGAAATCGATGGATACACAGTGATCACCGGTGGAAATCGATAGATACACAGTGATCACCGGTGGAAATCGATGGAGGCACAGTGATCACCGGTGGAAATCGATGGAGGCGCAGGGACGAACTCGATGGTTTTGCGTGGAAGGGTTTAGGGTTTCCTGGCCGACGATGGAAGTAAAACAAGATAATGGGTGTTTTTGTTTTTTACACTTGTAAGCAATATTTGTATTATAATTTTGTATAATCCAAACATTTTTTTTATAAAACTACTCTTATTTTCTTTTTCGGACTGATGAAATTGGAAAAACGAACCTGCAGTTGCAGAAATGGTGCAGAGAAGAAGAAGAAGAAGAAGGCCAAACTGTGAAAAGAAAATAAGATGTGCCTTTTCAAGCCCGATATCGCATTCACAAATTACATTCCCGCCAAAAGTACTTTCATACGTTTTGGGAAAGAAAATATTTTGTATATGAGTATATCTTCGCTCAGTGGAGATTCTGTAACTGTAAAGAAAAATAATTCAAATTACTAGAAATTACCAAAAATATTGTTTATCATGAAGAAACAACTTATTATTTTTCTATATGTTTGGAAAAAAAATATTTATAAATTATATTGAATGTTTTAATAATAAAGTTAGGATCACATGAAATTCGTTACATCATATTTTTACACTTAAAACTTCACAGTAAAACATTGTGAAGATAATCTTAATGGTGTTTTTGTTGTGAACGATCATATATTTTTTATCTTCATAGTGTTTTGTTGTGAAGTTTCAAGTATAAAAATGTGATCTCACAGATCTAACGAAAACATGTTGATCTCACGTGAACCTAACTCTTTAATAATATAATCAATATTGTAATTAATAAAATAGAAAAAGATAAACATAATTGCTTTTTGAAAATTTTGCATTTTTTTGGGTTAACCGACTAACTGGGGGTTTCTGGACCTGCTTACACACACTGACTAATCCTCTGACGATCGTAAATGGCTTAGATGAACTTTCATGGCCACAAAGGTTTTTGACAACGCCATCAAAACCTGGGGTGGATGATATTCCACTACGTCCCCCGCTTTACCCATGCTCTATAATCCAAGTGGTTGAAAATTTTGATTTTTAATTCGCATTCAAAATGCTCTAATTTTCGCATAATAACAATTGTGTTTTAATTATTTTACGTTGTTAATTGTCAATTTTTATCTATGTAAAATTCATTTAAAAGAAACGGTTAACATACGATTAAGTTAAAACTATAATGATTGTTTTTGCCATTGTAAATTTGATTACAACTAAACAACAGTGGGATATATCCCTTCAATGATTTCAAAAACTCAAGAAGGTCATAAACAAAGTTTGTTTAAAGAGAAGTATAAACCATATTTGGAATTATTTAAGCCAAAAAGAAAATTTGCAGAAATGGAAAAATAAATATTCGTAAAAGTATAACACAACAATATACATGTTTGTAAACAACTCAGACTAAGGGACCGTTTACTAAAAGCTTAAGTACTTACCGGGTAGTTTTGTTTAACATGACAAAAACCAAGAATCTTACCCGGGAAGAGTTAGCGATGATAAAGAAGGAAAGTCTTATCCGCTAAGTGAGGTTGATAATCATGCAAATAATCAGCGTGAAATTTTTTGTACATACCATCAATAATAGTTTCATTTCATCTTCACTTGTTCCTCCATGGATTGTTGACAAAACTGATTTAGCATCCCTTTTAACATATAAAAATTGAATGGCATGAATCGCGTTCAAAGAAACTCTGCCATAAATAATTACTTTTTCGACACTGGAGAAAACTCCATCATCCCATGGTTTACCTCCAGAAGCACCCCAAGGTCCTACATCCCTCGGCATTGCAGTTCTAGAACAAAACTTTTGCAAAAAAAATAGAAATTAAAACACAAAAGTGGTTTTCTTAGATAAGGCTTGAAACATTAATGGTTAAACACCAACAACAGCACAAAATTACCAAAATGGGACTTTTAGATACCAATGGATGAACCTCATGTGTGGAATTGTTTTTGAATGAAGAGTTTCGAGCTAATGCAAATGATTTTGGCATCACATAAATCCCAATAGCATCAAGGTATTTACCAACACGGCCATAAAATCCAACAATTATACCACCTTTCCCATTGTATGAGAAACGAGTGCCGGAATCCGAACCATAAGGACCATAACGGTTCGTATTTGTGACAAAGCATAATGACATCACGACTTCAGCTCCACCATAGCTGCCAACCGTCCCACTTATTGACGTTAGATATTCCTTAGGGTAGTCGATGCAAATCTGCAGAATTGGAAACATATCGTTCATTAGAGGCACTATTACGGGCTGTTTGTTTACCTCTTAATAGTTTCATTAAGAGGTTGACCTCTAAATTGCTAAGAGCTGAATCCTGTTTGGCAAAAAAATAAGTTTGTCTCTTAATGGTTCCAAAACCCTTTGAATCATTTTGTATCATGGACCTCCCTTAACCAGAGTCCTAATTACATCCCGAACAATTACCAAACAATTATTTCATTTTGTATTATATCATAAGAGCCTCGTCATTCTAACCACTTAATCATTCAGCACCAAACTATTCAGCAACGGCCAAACAACCCCTTAGTTTATTACTTGCTTGCAAATGTACACTTAAGGATCCGGAGACGTCATATTGGTGCTGAATCTTACCCAATAAGAGACTCTTACACGATAAGACACAATCAGCACCTAAGATAAGATAAGTAGTTAATAAGTACCGTATCAGTTCGATTGCCACCTTTGCCACCAAAAGAAGAAGTAGAATCGGTTTGGAATTTGATGGAATCAATAACACCTCCATGTCTAATGCTTATCTTCTTAATGAAACCTTGAGGCATATAGTTCCATTTTTTCCCCTTTGGACCACCCCACGGTTCAAGAGTTATGCATCCTTCCAAATCGGTCTGCAAAAACCATCCAAAATCATATATAATAGCTTTAATTTCTTTATACAACACATAAATCAACATCACTTTATGCCTCAAATAAATAAAAACACAAAAAAAAGATAATAATAATAATAATGGAAATCCTACCATGATCAATTAACCTTCAACAATATCTACTACCTGCAACAATTGGGTGGATGATTGTAAGTAAAAGTGAAACAAACATATATAAAGTATATAAAATAAAAATGTATACCCTAAACGAAAAGAAGCTAGAATTGAAGATGATCAGACGGTAATCTGATTTTGCCATCAAATTTCAAATAGTAGTAATTATGAAAGAAAAGGAAGTAATTAATGAGATAGATTGAAAGATGAATCCTAAGTTATATTTACCCTTTTCAAACGAAGAAATTGGAAGAAGGAAGCTGAAGAATTTAATAGAAAGTAATAATGGGCAGTGTGTAGAGTAGAGTGTGGGGTTACCCAAATAATCCTCTGCTCTGCCTCCATCGGAAAGAGCAGGAAAATGTACAGCCACTTTTTCAAATACAAAATTTTAATTTATTTTGATTAGGTTTTTTTACTATCAAAATATTTAATAAATTTAGAGAAGACAAACAATTTAACATAATTTTCGTATACATACGTACATATATAAAATAGCACCACATTTGAATGAAAAAAAATTGACATAATTGATGGTAGTTTAAAAGAAACTTTTTTTTTTGGAAAAGGTATTCTAGCCAATTTAATGCAGACTGGCCCAATTCTGGAATTTTAAAACTATTTAAGCGTACATTTGTACCTGAGATAATTCCCCAGTAGCCACAAGTTGTTTGCGCATGGATTCGAATATGGGGTAGATGAGTTATCTAGCCTTATCCCCCACAAGCCTTAACCAGTACGCCACAAACATTGTGGTTAGTTTAAAATAAACTTGTTTCGTGCAATGAAAAAATTATGGTTTATTCAATTTGGAAGATTTTTATAAATTGGCAGAGGCATGATGAAAGTCGTTGTAGCGACAATGGTTGTGGAGGTGGCTAATGGTGGTCAACGATGGCTACCAACGATCGCGAGTGTGACAACGACGACAGACGGTGATGGCCATTAAAACAAATATCATATTAAGGTTATACGTCAAATGAAGGTAATTTAGTAAACTTTAACTCTATGTCATTTTTGTCTTGTCTTGTTCCACTTATCTTGGTGGAACAAGAAAAAGTTTTTTTGTTCCACCATGTTCCAGTCTTTGTCCTTGTCCTATATCGAGCCTAACATGGAACAATGAGTTTTTGTTATGTCCCTTATCGCGGCAAACATGGATAGTGAGGTTTGTTCCGTCCTTTCTTGTTATATCTCACATACCAAATGCAGCTTTAAAGGTAAATTGTATCAAAATAGAATCAATGTTGGGGAACCACGTCTATAACAAAAACTTTGCAAACAATTTAACAAGTTGGCGATGTCATGATCTACAAATGTTGATGTACGCTCGATAGTTCTAACATGACGTTACAAAAAAATATTATTTGAGGACATGTGAAATTATAAGGTGGATTTGTAATTTAAAAACCGCCCCTAGAAAACAAAACATCCCTAGAAAAGAAAATGTCTTCCCAGTTCTCCTATCATTCTTCCCTCCTCTCCTAATTTTCTCTTCTTCTCCACAAATGAGAATATCACCACATGGTTGGGTTCCAGTGAGAAAGAGAGTTAAGGTGAGAAACGTAAAAAGGCATCTCCACCCTTGAATACACATTAGGATGGGATGCACCAAATCAATTCCGTATGAAAACGTGATTCATGGGTGGGTTTAAGATTAAAGGTGATCAACAGTTCAAAACTCTTCTTACGCTTCTCACTTTAACTCAACTTCTCACGTGATTCTATGCCTACTACCATATTGACAATTGATTTGCTTTAGAGAGGCTTTGCTTCATATTCGATCTATCATGGCTTTTATCTTTTCATAGAACTCTTTTTCCAACGCCTATGTGTGTCTTTTGTAATTGTAGCCCTAGTGATTCTTCATCGGATCGGATCAGATCAAGCTTATTTCTTTTATGTATTGCGTTCTTTGCTTGTTACTCGTCTTATTCAAGAAGAAAACAAACATGAAAAACTTAACAACCAAAAGAAAAGAGTTAAAAAGTATTTTATATTTAAATTTACAAAAGAAAAAATAAGTCCACGAGTCATCGGCTCATCGCCATGCCATAGAAATAACTGAGTCGTAAATTTTAAATATTGTAAAAAAATTATGTGTCAAGGGTTCAATACGTCATCAAGTGCCTAAAATGAAGGTTTAGAAAGTTGTCACCTTAAAATATAAATCAAGCCAAAGTTAATTACATTTTAATGCGGTCTACCCTACATTTAATATCATAATGAGATTTTGGGAAATTAATAAAAATAGTCATTTGTGGCTGACTAATTGACCTCATAGCCATATTCTCCCGGAAATCCCTAATATAGCCATATGTTGGTAGCTAAAAGACAAAAAAATTACACTTTCTACCCTAAAATTTTACATTTTCACCCAGGTCCGTAAAAGAAAATTAAAATTGTGGACCTATAGCTATATCGGTAAACATTGAAGAGAAATGGCTAATAGGTCTACCCAACATTAAAAAATGACTATTTTAAATAAAAAAATTTTAAGATTTTAGACATTTTTGAAAAAGGGTAAAAAAGAAAAACGTTAGGTGTCTAATAAGTAATAATACACAAAAACTTACTGCAACAATTTTTCAAGTTGTCTAAAATATAAAGAATACTATATAGGTTTTCAATATAGTTTTGAGGAAAACTTATTGAAACCTTCTCCAAATTCCTATTTCCTTGGTCATAAACAAATCTGTTTGACTTTGTTTGCAGGATTTGAAATTGGATTCTATTTCAATCTCGTACTTGGTTTAAAGCATTGGATTTAGAAATCTAATGGAAATATTTGCTATTACACGGGATTTAATAAAATTTGTTTGCAATAATAATTTAAAATATGTTAAAAACATATGTTTTGTGATAATCAATTAATAAAAAGATAATTTAATTATTCTTATAATCAGTTTTTGTAAAAAATTATTTATAAAGAATAAAATTCAACTATATTTCAGATCCTACAAACCAAATATATTACGGCAAAACAAATAGGCCTTAGGTTTTTTAAATAATCCGTTGCATTTTGATACATTACATGACGAGTTTTGGGTGGTACGCAAAGGGTTGACAACAAAGCCAACTCGAAGCGATAATATTCAATTGTTTCTACACAAACAAGGCGATGCACAACCCTTTTTTGAGGAGGGTTCGCTAGATTTTGTTCACATCTCATGGAGGTTTGCCAATTTTCATAAAAGTTGCTTGATATGCTATTGCAATGTATTTTATTAACTGTGGGCGTCCAACCAGCTTGAGCACACTCGACTATTCCCATGGGCCTTTAGTGAACAATCAAGAAATCCCAAGTGGGCTTAAAGGAACTCAAACCGGTGATCTCTGATGACCTTATTAGGTATATCATATATGACATTGATGAAATATCCTTTTTTTAAAGGGTATCCTAGGCATTTGCCTAAACTAATCTCTGACAATTTTAAAACTGCTAAAGCATGCAGCCCTGAGATAATTCCCCAGTGGCCACAAGTTGTTTGCGCCTGGATTCGAACCTGGGGTAGATGGGTTATCTAGCCTCATCCCCCATAAGTCTTAACCAGTATGCTACAAGCCTTGTGGTTTGAAATATCCATTTTTCAAACCAACACGACTAAGATCAGCTTTTGCAAACCAATTTGGTAATGCTTATGATCAAAAATCACATTTGAAGAAATACCATATCCATCCATGAACAAAATCTTGATTTTTTGAACCTATGGGTTCTTAAAGAAGCCCCATAACAAAACAATACATCCAGGGGCCGTTCCAATCTTTTTGGGGCCCTGTTACAGATTTACCAAGAGTTTACATCGACTAGCAAATTTTAATAAGATAAAATACAACAAAAAATTATACCATATATTTTATTAAAAGTCTTACAACATAAACAACAAAAATGTCTTAAAATGACAATGTAACATACACAGTTCATTTAAATAAAACCATCCTTCTAACATCTTCCGATACAAAACTTGAATGAATTCTTCACCATCAATTTTCTCGAAAAAACTATTTTCGAAGATATATACTAAGATACATGTATATAATTGGGCCCAAAAAATTTGGGGGACCTGGTTCGAAGTCCCACATTGGTACCCCCCCTCGGCTCGGACATGAATACATCCAAGACCAAGTTTGATGCAATTACCATGTGGGTTCATGCATCTTACCAAAATAAGCTATACAGTCTGAACACTTCCATTATTTTGAGAAATAGTCCACATGAACACCAATTGCACTTAAGAAACCATAATTTCTGCCATGAAAACCAACTACTTTCCCAGGAGATGTAGTTGAAGTGAAATAAGTATACCCTGTACCACTTTCTTCTCCATACGGCCCATGTATCATCTTGTTTGTGTGGAAAGCGATAGACGTTATAGCTTCCAATCCATTATATCCATCTACGGGTCCATAAAATCCTGAAATTCCAGTCAAATACTCATCTGTACCGTCCAAATTAACCTGCCAACATCAGGGTTCCATTATCAGCCTAGACTGATCAATGAGGTTGACAAAATGATAAAAAAATCATCGTGTTATTTTTTGTTCATACCAGTTCCACTTGATCTCCGCCTGTTCCTCCATGCATTGGTGATAAAACTAATTTAGCATCCCATTTAACATATTTAAATTGGACGGCATAAATCACCTTCAAAGACTCTCCAACATGAACATGTACTTGTTTGACAGCGGAGAATACCCCATCATCCCAAGGTTTACCTCCGGTAACCCCCCAAGGTCCTGCCTCTCTTGGCATTGTCATTCTAGCTATACTATTAGAACATAACTGTAGTGAAAAAAATTGATCACAAGTATATATATGAGGATATTTTGAACTTTATAACGTAAATAATCGGTATTCACAAATGAAATTTATGCAGATATATGGTTATCAAAACTCCCATTGATAACAAAATAGTTTCAACTATTTATATGTTATATAGATAAAGCTTGAAACATAAATAGTTAAAAACAAGAAAACCAACCAAAGGGACTTTGGCCTCCTAGGAGGTCAGGAGTTCACTTCTCACCAAAGGTGAGGTGGGTGTGTGAGTTTATTCGTTCCAGTTGCTGTATATAAATATCACTACTAAAATGGAAGACTTTCACCTACGGACATTTTTCTGGGAAATATGTCGCTAAAAGGTGATTCGTCACAAAACGTCACAAAAGTTCGTTGCTAAATTGTTGGTGGGTAAATTAAATAAGTGACAGATTACCCAGGAAATTCCTGGGTAATCCGTTGGTATTTTCTTGAAAACATCGGATTTCTTCGGAGCCTTTAGTATTCCCTGGGTGATCCGTGGTAATCACCCACGGAAATTTCCCTAGGTGTTTTTTTATGGGTGAAAGTCATTTGTTTTGTAGTGTATTATATACTTAAAAAACCAGAAAGAGACTTACATCATGCATGGAATTGTCTTCAGTTATAGAGTTTCGACCCAATGCAAGTGATTCAGGCATTACATATATCCCAATAGCATCAAGGTGTGTGCTAATGCGACCATGAAATCCAACAATCACACCACCTTGCCCGTCATATGAAAATGGAGTACCAGCATCCAACCCATAAGGACCATAATATTTCTGATTTGTCACAAAGCATAATGATTTCACGAAGACATACCCAAAGTAATTGCCAAATGTCCCACTTATTGACGTTAGATATTCATTAGGGTAGTCGATGCAAATCTGTAGAATTAAAAACATGTTGTTTATTAGGGAAACTATTTTCAAAAGAAAAAAACTCTAAAATTACGTCTTTTTGATCATTGCCATCAAACTACATTCAGATAATAATATATCTGGTACCGTGTCCTTTTGATTGCCACGAATGCCACCAAAATAGAAGCTTTCAGTTTCACCTGTACAACCGTCGCTTTGGAATTTGATGCAATTAATAACCATCGAATGTGTAATGGTTATCTTTTTTGTGATGCCTTTGGGCATATAAATCCAACTTTTCCCCTTTGAACCACCCCATGGTCCATGAATTATGCATCCTTCATAATTGGTTTTTTCTCCCTGAAAACCATCCAAAAGAATAAAAACACATAAATAAGTACCATTCTTTTTTTTGGAAAAGGTATCCTAGGCATTTGCCTAAACTAATCACTGGTAATTTTAAGACTGCTAAAGCATGCAGCCCTAAGATAATTCCCTAGTGGCCACAAGTTGTTTGCGCCTGGATTCGAACATGGGGTAGATGGGTTATCTAGCATCATCCCCACAAGCCTTAACCAGTATGCCACAAGCCTTGTGGTTAAGTACCATTCTATTCTTCAAGTAAAACACAACAAAAGATAATAACTAAAACCTTACCATGAGGCTTTTCAGATCTCAATTTAGATTGTTGCCCAGCTTTCAACAATATCCACTACCAGCAACAATCAGCCCCAATTAATCTAAGCGCCATAAGGAAACACCACAAGAGATCATACGTAAATAATTAACACAAAATCATGATAAACAATGTTGCATAACTTTCGTATAGTACTGAGCAAAGGATATAGCAATGCATAGTAAAATAGACATCAGCTGATTCGAGTGTGCATCAAATTAAGTGTAGAACAAAACAACAAACCCATAAAGAACGAAAGACATTCTACACAAAAACAATAGACACACACACACACACACAGTGCCGTCCCTTGGCATGTTAAATGTGATATTTTGAACATGGCCCCTGAAATTTTGGGGACCAATTTTACATGTGTTTAGGGTATTCCATCAACCTGTGTAAAGCTATAACCGAAATTGTTTAGGTTCAAATTACTAATAATTTAGGTCTAGGTTCAGATTGTTAAACGTTTAGATTTAGCCCATTTTTGTACGTAACATATATCTATGTTATCTCATTTATGTAATGTAATCAAATTATTAATTATTTGGTTTTAGGTTCAAAATATTAATAGTTTAGGTTTAGATTTAGATTGTTAACCGTTTAGATTTAACCCATTTTTGTGCTTTAACATATATCTTTATCTCATTTATGTAATGTAATCAAAAGACTCGGATGTAGCAGGACCTCCAAAAAGATTGGAACGGCCCTAGAAACACAATAAAATCATGTCACTCATCCAATTTTAACATTTGATCGCATACCTATCTCCAGAAACAGTCAAATAGGACATACAAATGCATACCTATCTCCAGAAACAGTCAAATAGGACTTAAACAAATTCATGACAGTAATTCAGAATCATATATATGTCAAGTAATTTTCTGATGTGAACACCTCTTCTGTTAAGCTCAGTACCCTAACACTTTCCAAATCGGAAATTATGATAGATTTGTAGCACTTTTCGTATAATTCATGTAGTTATTGGATTTAATTTCCCTCACAGCAAAAATGTTTGTTGTAAATTTTGAGTTAAAAAGTGATTGATTTGACCAAAAAGGATAAGCAATGCATCTCCCCAACCCAAAATTTAATGATTTTCGCCTTCCTAAACTGGATTCATATAAGTATAATAGAAATAGAAATAACCTCAAACGAATAATTTTACACCCTAAAAACGAAAAGAATGATATTATCAGACGGTAAACAACAGTGCTTGACTGCTTTTCGAAGATCAAATGAGCGAATACTATTTATCGCATTAAAAAAACTGAAAGATGAACCCTAATTACCGATTTCAAATGAAGAAATCGGAAGAAGGAACCTGCAATTGCGTAGAATGTTGAAGAAGAAGAAGAAGAAGAAGAAGAAGAAAGGGGCAGAGAGATTGGAAAACGTAGAGGAACCCTGTCTCGTAATCTGCAGCACAATATACGATCATTTTCCATCGCTAATATATTTTGAAGAGAAACCGAGAAAACAAATATTTTGAACGTTTTTATTTTCTTCTTGTCGGAATTCTTAAATATTTGAGTAAACTACTATTTGGTTGGTTGTTTATAACGATTTTAGTCCTTGGTTTTTAAAAACTGTTTTTTTCGTCCTTGTAATTTTCATTTTGTTTCTTTTTTTGTCCCTCTAACTAAATCTGCCAAAATACCCGGTTATTGTGAGGGGCATCTATGTCTTTTCAGTGTTTCTTTAATTTCTTAATTATTTATCCATTTTTTCTTTTCTTTTTCTTATTTATTTGTTTTTTTTTCTTCTTATTGATATGAAAAACGGAAGACAGAAACCATCAACTACCCCATCTCCGACAAATCGCTAAAACCAGAAGTCATCGCCTTCTCTCTCTTCCCGAAATCCAAACAACGGCCATGTCGCTAAAATTTCTGAATTTTGTTTTACACACCTTCAACGATGCATGCAGGGGAGAAAGAGGAGGTCACGGGTCCTGCAACAATGGAGGTCACCGGTGATGGGATCGACGTTGTTTCTAGGCGTGTCAAAAATGTACCAAGACAAACCAACCAATTAAGATACCAACCGTACCAATTTAATTAGTACCAACTAAATTGGTACCGATTATATTGGTTGGTACTACCGTACCAATTTCACAAACATGGTTGGTACGTGGTATCGAAAATCCAATACTACGGTACTACTGTACCGTACCGACTTTTATATATATATATATATATTTGATTATTTTTTGTGTAATAAATCAATTAAATATATTATATAATAATTATTTACAGTTTTATATTTTTCTGTTTTTTACATTCACTTCGGGTTTGGGTTTGGGCCTCACTTAGGGACTTATTGTCTTTAATTAACTTTAGAGTTTAGAAGACTCTTAATCCATTTAAATATAATAGATAATAAAAGGTAGCAACATGTTTATTAGTTTGGATAGCAAGCAGGTTTTAGTCTTTTATACATGTTTGAAATTTGGAGTTTTAGACATGTTTTGGACAGCAAATCATGTTTATTAGTTTATATTAAACATTAAACTTTGTGAACTTTGAGATGTTGGTATAAATACCGTACCAACACGTACCAACCGAAATAAGTTGGTACCAATTATAGTTGGTTGGTACACGGTATAGATTTTTGAATACCAATTATAATTGGTTGGTACACGGTATTGAGGAAAAAAACATGATACCATACCATGTTCACCCCTAGTTGTTTCCGTTTCCAGGCTTCGTCTCCATCTCTGATGACGATGTTGCCTCCATCTCCACCCTTCTCGATGTTTTTTTGGAATCGTTAAGCACATGAATGATGACCCTCCCCCTTCTTCCTTCACCTTCGGCTTTCTCCCCTTCCTTCAATTCCCTTCTCGGCGACCTCATCACTCGCCGTCGCCGGTGAACCCCATTTTTCCCCGGACCTTCCTTCACCTCATGATTTCACCTTAAAAACAAAATACAAAACGGTAACCAAAATCAACCATAAAAACATCGATCGATGCCTAAGTATAACTCAAAGCACTAAACTATAGGAACCTTAAAACCAAAATCATAAAGATCAAATCAACCGTAAATTACCAGCAAATAAAGAGGGACATGTATAAAGTGTTGGTGGTTGGTTTTGGTAACAATAGAGGAGGGGAAATGTAATAACGAGTAACTGAACAACCATCCTGTAAAACATTTATAAAATGTTAAAATGCTAGTGGTGGTTTTTAAGAGTAAAGACAAGAGGTAGGATGTATTTAGAAAAAAGAAAATAAGAAAAGATGAGGTAGGGAGTGGGTGATGGTTGATGAGTGATGGGTGGGTTTTTCTAGGGGAGGGGTCTACATGGGTGGGTGGGTTGGATTTTATTTTTATTAATAAAATATTGTTTGATAAAATATAAATAGCGAAAAACTAAATTACCCTCACTTTAATGAGAATTTTTTAAGTTGTAGATTCAAGGACGAAAAAAGAAATAAAATGAAAATCATAAGGACGAAAAAGGAGTTTTCAAATACTAGGGACGAAAATCGTTATAAACAACAAACCATAAGGACGAAAATAGTAGTTTACTCTAAATATTTATATCTATGCTACTTATAAAAAATGTTATCCGGTTTTGTTTAAAAAATTAAGAGGTATATGTTTTGTTGTTTTATGTACAATTTTTAATGCATGTCAACCTCCACATTCAATATTATAATTAGAATATAATTAATTTTGATTTTTAAATTAAACTTTATACTTTTAAAAATTGTTATTAAATTTACTTTATATCCTTTCTTTTTCAAAATTTATTTCACAGCTTTTCCATATTAACATATATAATCTTAAATTAGCTAAAATGTATTAAAACACGTTTTCTTTTGTAGTAAATTATACCATTATAATCGTGTCGTCAATACCTTCAAAATGAGCTCAATATTGAATATTTTTCGATTTAATCATATTATTATATACATGAATATGTAACAAGTTATTTTAAAAAATATAGATTTTATGTTCTATAGTTATATTTACCTTTTCATTTTACATTCTAATATATACAATAATTAGTTTTTAAATTTCATTAATATCCCTGACTATTTTATTTTTCATTTTACATCTCTATCACATTAACATAAATAATTGTATATAAAACAAATTACATTAAAAAAATATGTTTTTTTTAGAAATCGTAACATTATAATCGTGTTGTCAATATCTTCAAAATGAGCACAATATTGAATATTTTTGGAATTAATCATATTATCAAATAACATAACTATGCAATGAAATATTTTTAAAACTTACAGTTTATACATTATAGTTATTTAATTAACTTTTATATCTTTTATTTTTTTCATTTTTCATTGGGAAAGCTCTAAAAAAACCCAACAAACTATTAGATTTTGAATGATTAAGTTTTTAAACTATTTTTTTTATCGATAAAAACCCTTAAACTTTATAAAACCGGTTAAATACATCTTTGTAACCTGTAAAAATAGGTTAATATGATAAAATTTTGGAAAAAATCTACAAGTTGGGTTTGTCTTGGTGACTTGGAATGCTAGAGAATTTACATCACAATGAATTGATAATTATTGTATATATTCGGATCAATGTAGAGTTTCCTATACCCCATGTGTATATATAAAATGGTCTCATAAAAGTTGTCATCAAAAGAATATAGATGATATATAGGGCATTGGTTATGCGCACCAATTTACCCGCATTTGCATGGGGTTATGCAAATGTTACATGCAGCCTTACTCATTTGTTTTTAGACCCACTACTAGTCAACCAGTATCATGCGTACCAGTTGGTAACTGGATATAAGCCTGATATTTTTCATTTATGCATGTTTGGTTGTGTAGTATATGTGCCAATTGCGCCCCCACAGCGCACCCAAATGGGTCCTTAAAAAAATTCAATATATGTTGGATATGAATCCCCAACAATTTTCCGCTAATTAGAATCCTTGATGGGTGATCTCTTTACCGCTAAGTTAGCGAGTTGTCACTTTGATGAGACAGTCTTCCCGTCGTTAGGGGGAGATAGGAAAAAGGATTTTCCATGGGAACGACTGGAAGTGTCATACAATATTCCCAATATATCTCATTTTGATCCCCAAACTTCACAATGTAAAGTTGAAGTCAAACGAATCAGACTCGATACCTGATACGTTTAATGAAGTGACGAGATCACATATACCAGCTGCAAATATACCCGCAAGGTTAAAAGTCCCTAAACAAGGGCACAACGCCATTGGAAAGTGCGTTGCAAGCACACATGGTGGAGGTGTGGTTGAGGTCGTGGCTCCCAAAAGGAAATGGGGGAGGCTACTTGGTTCGATAAATACTCATCTAAAGGAAAAGGTGAGTAAGGCACAACCATTAATCATCAATACATAAACCTCTCATGAGATTATCTCTAACTAAAACTATGTCTATGAATCATTACTGGAGGACGCTCCGAAGTTAATATTTGATTCCAGAGATCAAATAAATCTCAAATGAATTATGAAAGTGCATACGAGTCGATGGACAGATCGTACATACTCATTGATGATATTCACTTATATTGTTGCTCGTGAGATGATAGAGCACTATGACATCGAACCATGCTCAGTTGAAAAATGTCAACAAAGAGCAAATTGACCTAATAGAAGCAATCCAGGATAATTACATTTGACAAATACACGGGTATTTGGTCCGGTAGTGCTAACCCACCAAGTGTAAAGCCCGTAAGACATAGATAATTCATTTGTCATAAAAGCATAATGAGAATAATTAAGTCATGATGTATAAGACTCTCCTTTGGCGCAAGGTTTCTCACGACGCCCTGGATTGATGACGAGAAGACTTGCTCTCTCGTGATGGACGTTATAACGTTCTGATAATTAATTAGCCTAGTAATTTCCGAAGGACGGGAAATGCAGCTCATGAATGTGGTTACTACATATCTCTATGGGGATCTAGATTAAGAGATATATAAAAGTGTTTGATGAAATTATATTAGTAGAAACCACAAAATGCGTTTTCCATGAAATTGAAACGCTCATAGGCGGATATGGATACCTGCCTAAGTGAATACTTCATTGGGAAGGGATATAAGAACGATGAACTGTGCCCATGCGTATTTATAAAGAAAACGAGTTCCAGATGTTCAATCATAACTCTATATGTCGATGTAATGAACATAATAAATACTCTTGATGAAATAAGAGAAACTTTATTCTATTCAAAATCTGATTTTGAGATGAAAGATCTTGGGAAAACTTGGTTTTACATAGGACACCGAGTTTGTGATATTAATTCACCGATCGTATATGTCTAGAAAATAATCAGGCGATTTAATATGGACAAAGCGCATCCGGCTAGCACTCCCATGATCGGTCGAAGTGTTGGATAAAAGGAAAGATCCATTTCGTCTGAAGGATGATGACGAAGAGGCTTTGGGAGCTGGAATTCCCTATTTGAGTGCAATAGGCGCATTATTGTACTTAGAACAATACACTTGACCGTATTGTGTATCTCTTAATGAACTCGTTAGCTAGATTTAGCTCAGCGCCAACGCAACATCATTGGAATGATATCAAATTAATCTTTTGGAACCATTGATGTGGGCTTATACTTCCCTTACAAAAAAAAACATAGGATTGATAATGAAATTTCAATACCTACTTTGAATATGAGAGGCAAAAGTACCGGCCCTAATAGAAAAACATAAAATATTGTCTTGGTATGTTTTTGCTGATATTAAATATCTACCTGACCCATACAAAGCTCATTCCCAACTTGGATAAGGAATTACCATAGGAAACATGCCGATTGCTTGGAAGTAAACTAGGCAAACCCTTGTAGCTACCTCTTCAAACTATTCCAAGAATATTACTCTACATGAGACTATTCAATTGTGTACATGGTTAAGGACTAACCATTACACATATTAGAGGGGTTAGTGTTTTGAGTTCAACAAATATCCTACTCGCATATATGTAAATAATGCATTGTATCGAAGAAATGAAAGTAAGATATATCAAAGGTGATACCTCAAAGTAAATTATGCTTTTAGTTTATATAAAATGAGCAGTAGAAAACTCACCTTAATATTCAAGTGAATCAAGTAAGATATAAGGAGAATGTGACATAAAAAGTATGAGAATGCTAAGACCTTCCAAACTCCCTTGATTAATGCACGAATCAGGGGGAGTAGTAGACAAAAGGGGGAGTCTACTATATATGTAAATTGGTATGTTGTGCTCTTTCCTTCACCTAAGGTTTTATTTTTCCCATTGGGTTTTGTTCCTTGGTGTAAGGTTTTAGTGAGGCAACGGTTTATATACCATTCTACTCTTCCAACTCTCATGATTAATGTACGAATCTGAAAGAATATTAGACTAAAGGAAAAGTCTATCTATTGCAAAGAAACTGGTGCGTTGTACTCTTTCCTTCGTCATATTTTTATTTTTCCCACTAAGTTTTAATTTTGGCGTAAGGTTTTAACGAGACAACAGTTGTGCACCATCACTCCTTTGACTCGGCACAAGGGGGAGTGTTGTAGAATAAATGTGTCATCGTCTAATGGATATGACGATATAGATAGAGATAAACATATTAGAGATAGGTTAGAATTATTATCTCTTGTAGTTATCTACTTGTATCTCATCCCTATTTAAAGGGCTTATGATTAATGAGAATCATATATTCCTTCTCTCTATTTTCTTGTTGTTCTCTTTCGTTTTTCCTTTAACATATACATTTATTTGTTCAAAAATGTTCTAGATTTATTTGTTCAAAATTAAGTTCATGATTTTGTTTTTCAAAAAAAAAAAAAAACCTTTAGATTTTATTTGGAAAAAAAGATTTAAGAAAAAAATTAGGGATTTTTTTGTTAAAAAAATCAGAGACTTAATCATTCAAAATCATATAACATATTGGGTTTTTGTAAACTTTTTCCAAATTTTTATCACATTAACATGTTTTTACAGGTTACAAAGATATATTTAACCGGTTTTAGAAAGTTTAAGGTTTTATCAATAAAAAAAATAGTTTAAGAACTTAATCATTCAAAGTTTGATAGTTTGTTAGGTTTTTTTAGACCGTTCCCCTTTTCATTTAACACCATTTTCATATTAACATACATGATTGTATATTAACTAAAACATATTAAAGAAAAACGTGTTTTTATAAACTATACAGTTATAATCGTCTTCTTCAATACCTTCAAAATGAACACCATATCGATTTTTTTTGATTTAATAACATCATTAAAAATGAGCCAAATATCGATATTTTTTTAATTTAATAATAATATTAAAAATGATAAATAAGTACCGAGTTATTTATAAAACTTAATTTAACATCTTAATTTTTTATAAAACTTAATCTATCTATATCTATACTATATTATAAATATTGATTAATGTTTAGATTTTTTAAGAGTTACAAATGTTTAAAATATTTGTTTTGTAAAAATCAATTAATAACGAAATTCAATTTTATTTCAAATCCTACAAACCAAATACACCAAAGATTTCAAAAATTTCCACAAAATCCAAATTATTAAAAAAAAATTCGTCAAATCAAATGGGTCATATGTGCTACTTTGATTTTTTAAAATTAAGACTGTACTTGGGTTTTGTAAAAATAATGGATATCGATTTGTAAGTTTATAATGATAGACAATTTGATGTCTTGAAAAGGTTCGAGAATTATAAAGTTAATGTTGATAAAATATTTAAATTTCGTTGCGTTGTAGCGAGTGCGTCTTCTAGTATTTACTAGAAGGGTACTCGCGCAATGCAGCGAGATACATGTCGATTTTAAGTTTCATTTTAATTTTTATCTCTATCGATGTTTTAATAGTTTTATGTGGTTTTGAGAAAACGATTTTAATGTTTCATTTAAAAGTTCTTGTTTTATATGTAATTTTTTTAATTCAAAATTTTTATCATAATTTAATTTAGGTATAATAAAGAAGTAATTTGTTTTTGCTTTGATAATATAACTTTTTATAAATATAATAATTAAGTACTTTGTTAAAACTCAATGATTATCTTAATTATATTTTAGTTTTTTTTATATTTAAAATTAGATGTTTATCCTGTATTTGATCATGGTTATCTGCAGTTAGTTACATAAATTCAGAAATGAAGCTTTAATAAGTTGCACTCACGCATAATTTACTTGTAATCTTGAAAATTAAGTAATTAGTATTAAATAGTAGTACATATGACTTAAAAAATTGTTTTTAAGAGTTTTTGATCAAATACTTTATCAGTATAAATATAGATATAAATATAAAAACAAAAAGTTCTTCATATACAAATAATTATTTTATAATTTTTTCCATCAAATTCTATGATTTAAGAGCATATTCAACGTTTTCTCAAAAAATGTAGAAAATGGAGATTTTGAGCGCATATTTTGCTCTAATTGCTTCACCATAATTATCTCTAAAATGGAGAAAGTAGAAAATATAATGTTCTTCTCCAAATATGGAGATCATTCTTAAAATGATTACCAAGTAAGACTAGGGGTGAGCATCGGAATCGGGTACCTGTTTTTGGAACCGGAACCGTTTCGGAACTGTCGGTTCCGGAACCGATGTGATTGGTTCCCGGTTCTAATTTTTTTGGAACGGCACCCGCTGGGTACCCACTATCCGCCACTTTTAAATAAAAAATATTTTATATATTTATTAAATAATAAATAAAAACTCAAATTTATTAGTTTGTTTATGTAATAATTAGTTTTTATCGGATTAGTTTTGACCATTTGTTGTATTTATACTTTAAGTCGGTATTTTTTAGTTTATAATTATATTTTTATCGTATGTAATTTAAAAAATTAAAAAAAAGTTGAAACCGGGTACCCGGTATCGGTACCGAAACCGGTTCCCGTCGGTTCCGGTTCCAAAATATAATTAAGGAACCGGTGTTAGCGGTTTCGGTTCCGGATTTCCAAGAACCGCCGGTTCCGGTTCCATGAAAAATAGTCGGTTACCCGGTTATACTCACCCCTAAGTAGGACTACTAGTAGAAATTTTTGAAAATAAATACTTATAGCATCTCTAACATATTTTCTATATTTTCTCTAAGGCTGTGTTCTCGAGTTTTTTTTTACGAAGGAAAAAAAGAGAAATGGAAGGAAAGTAAAGAGAAAAAAAAATATATTGTGTTCTCAAGAAAGAGTATAAAATAGATAATGAAAAGTCAAAATCTTTAAAAATATTTTCTTTCAACTTCTACATTTTTTATATTTTAGAGAATTCATTACTTATATTATTAAAATATTTTGTACATTTGATAAAATATTATTTATTTCTCCTAAACACTTGACTTCAATAACTTTGATTGGTTTTATTTGTTAAAATAATGATTCTCTTTCCTAGTTTAGAAATTTTAAAGATTTCTTCCCAAATCTCTAAAATAACAAACAATATAACAATGTTGTTGGTACATTTTTGAGATTAGCCTAATATAGAAATCACGAGCCACACCGAGAACGAGAGCCATAAATCGAGACAGAAATCAAGATGGAGAAGACGAGATTACGAGAACTCGCTGTGAAGTTATGTGCGATTTTGACTTTGATTTCTGATATCTGTGAGAACCCTAAATCACTTGCTTTTAAACTTTTGACTTTGATTTCTGATTTAGGGTATAAATTAATTTTTAGCTTCTGTTTCTTTTTTTGAATGATTATTATATATTATTGATGAATGATAATATGATTTCTTATTGATTTCTTATTATATATTTGGATGATAATGTGATATTGTGATCTATTATTGATTTCTGTTTTTTTGGATGATGATTTTTAGCATTTTTTTGATTTTATGTTGCTATTGTTATTTGCTAGTTAAAATGGAAAATTCTTTAAAAGAAAAGCATAACACCCCAATCTAGCTCCCGCTCCTTCAAAAGCCGTAGGGCACAGTTGTAATTTGTAAGAAGTAAATTTTTTTATCCTTTTTAATGAAACCGTATTTTTTTAGTTAATTGTTATTTTATTTTATATTTTATGACCCCTACTATATTTATTTTTTCTGATCCACCACACTAAATGCATGTTGAGCTTTTTGGGTCCAATGAATCACTTTTGGTTTGTTGTTATACATTAAATTGACCGAATCTTCAATTTGCTTGATACTACTATACAATAAAAATCACTTGTCCCAAATTCACATGTCTTATTCCTGTCCCATATTTTCATTTATTTTAAATTTATTTAATTCATGTTTACTCTCTCTCTCTCTCCTTACACGTACTCATATGATTGGTGGACATGGATGAGACATGAAAATTTGGGACGGGTGATTTTCATCCCTACTACATAGACGTTTTAATGCATATTTAAGTAGTGTTGTTAATTTCTCATGATTATATTTACACCATAATCAAAGCATATTTAATGTATGATTTTTTTGTGGCTTAGGTTCATTTTGGCTGATTGTTGCTGGTAGTGGATATCGTTGAAAGTTGGGCAAGAATCTAAATTGAGATCTCAATAGCAGCCACATGGTAGGTTTTTAAGTATTATCTTCTGTTGTGTTTATTCTTTTGGATAGTTTCATGGTATGGGTTGGGTTCCGATGAGAAGTAAAGTTATGGTGAGAAAGGTAAGAAAGGATCTCCACCTTTGAATGCACATCAGGATTAGATTCACCGGATCAATCCCTGTATCAAGCACGATTCTGAGATTAAAACTGATCAAGGGTTAAGATCACTTCTTATTCTTATGCGTCTCACCTTAACTTCAGTTCTCACATGATCTCACGTCTTCATGGTATTAGATATATTAGATACACTAGGAGATATGATTTGTTGTAATATCCCACATTGGTCGGGGAGGAGAACAAAAGTTGCTTTATAAGGGACTTGGATACCTCCTCTATCAGACGCGTTTTAAAACCATCAGTAAAGCAGACAATATCGGGTACGGTTGGCCTAGATGTTAAAAATGTGTATATCAAGTTGTCTTTTATGGTTCCTTGTGATTAGGATAACTGATGACATCTGTGTATTTAAATATCATTATATAATATAATGGAAACACATTGAAACACTTTTACAGGTAACTGAAACCAATTGTGAAGGATGCATAACTCTTGGACCATGGGGTGGTTCAAAGGGGAAAACCTGGAATTGTATACCCAAAGGCATCATTAAAAAAATAACCATTATAAATTCGAAAGCGAGGGTTATACAGACGAAACTGAAAGTTTTTCTTTTGGTGAAAACCCATGTGGCAGTCAAACAGACACGGTAAGTACCTGATATTATCTTAATTATTGGAGCTGTATGCATGTGCATTGAAGTTGTGATTTTTTATAGTTTTTTTGTAATGTTTGTAATTCTTCAGATTTGCATCGACTACCCTAATGAATATCTAACGTCTATAAGTGGGACATTCTACATATATGAAGGATGTGTGATTGTGAACTCATTATGCTTTGGTTCAAATCAAAAGCGTCATGGTCCTTATGGTGCTCGTTATTCTTATGTTTCGGGTACTGGTACTGTCAAACAAGTACATGTTTTTATGGAAGAGTCTTTGAAAGTGGTTCGTGCCATCCAATTTGTTTATGTTAAAAGGGATGCAAAATTATTTTTGTCATCTATGCATGGAGGAATATGCGGAGATAAAATGGAATTGATATCAGTGGTATGTTCAAATATTCACATTAGTTGTTTGCATTTCTGTAAACCACATAAATATTAATGACGACCTTGATCTTGGCAGGTTAATTTGGATGGTATGGATGAATAATTGATTGGGATATCGGGTTTTTTTGGATCTGTTGAAGGATATAACGGATTATGGATGAATATTTGATTGGGATATCGGGTTTTTTTGGATCTGTTGAAGGATATAACGGATTATGGATGAATATTTGATTGGGATATCGGGTTTTTTTGGATCTGTTGAAGGATATAACGGATTATGGATGAATATTTGATTGGGATATCGGGTTTTTTGGATCTGTTGAAGGATATAACGGATTATGGATGAATATTTGATTGGGATATCGGGTTTTTTTGGATCTGTTGAAGGATATAACGGATTATGGATGAATATTTGATTGGGATATCGGGTTTTTTTGGATCTGTTGAAGGATATAACGGATTATGGATGAATATTTGATTGGGATATCGGGTTTTTTTGGATCTGTTGAAGGATATAACGGATTATGGATGAATATTTGATTGGGATATCGGGTTTTTTTGGATCATTGAAGGATATAACGGATTATGGATGAATATTTGATTGGGATATCGGGTTTTTTTGGATCTGTTGAAGGATATAACGGATTATGGATGAATATTTGATTGGGATATCGGGTTTTTTTGGATCTGTTGAAGGATATAACGGATTATGGATGAATATTTGATTGGGATATCGGGTTTTTTTGGATCTGTTGAAGGATATAACGGATTGGAAGCTATTAAGTCCATCACTTTTCACACAAACAAGAGGAAACATGGGCCTTATGGAGAAGAAAGTGGTGTAGGGTATACTTATTTCACTTCAACTACATCTCTTGGGAAAGTAGTTGGTTTTCATGGTCGGAAATGGAATGGTCTGTTAACTGCAATTGGTGTTCATATGGAGTTTTTCTAAAGGCTTTTATTCCTATGATACATGAATCTATTGTAATATCATCAAACATTGGTAATTGTTTTTGTTGGATTTATTGTCTTTTTTGGTTTTCTGAAGAACTTTCTATTTGTATGGTCAAAAAACCAAATTTATGTACATGGAAGAACCTGTTAGCTAGTATTTCTAATGGCAATATCATTGATCTTCAAGACTCTAGAATTCTTGATATTATTGTTGGTCATGTTTAAAAGGTAATAATGCGTATGTTGATGCTTAATCAAAATATATCAATTACATAAGCTAAAAAAATCTCATACTCACTGCATATGACCTGATGATGAGTTCTAATGGAGTCAATTAAGAACTTTTATGCTAGAAATAACCGAACAAATTAACACGAATGCTTATTAGTGTTTGTTTTTAACAGTCTAATGGAGTCTAGAACTTGTATGCTAGAAATAATAAATAAAGAGCGTCTAAACTGCTGTTAGCTAGTTCTACGGGCCCGTCCTGCTCAATTTTTTTTTGAACGGCAAAAACAAACCTTTTATTACCACTGGAAATTACAAACCAAAAGTAATACAAAGACCAATGAAAATTGTGCCTCTGTTTGCAAGATGCAAACAAAGAGATCACGCAAAGAAACTACAAACATGATCGATATGCACTTTAGTATATGATTTTCTCTCAATATAATTGCTCTTGGAAGTTCAAACCGTAAATGTTTAGAAGTTGCTTTATTTCTTTATATAAATTTATTTTTTTCATTACATAAATGAACATATGATATGAAGTATGTTTTAAAATGTAAATTTCAAACTACAAATATATATGACCATAAATGGACATATGAAGTTGGAACCATAAATTTTTGTTTCCATTACATAGATGTTCTTATAAGTTTGTTTTTTATTGGATAATCTCATATGTTTCTTGTAGGTTGTAACTTTGTATTTTTATATCCTATTTTTTGTGTACAAGAACAATGAAAAATACTCCTAAGTCACCAAAAACCGAAAACAATGATGAACCAAACATGTTAGAACCTCAAACGATTAGAATCACTTTTCAAAAAAAGGAATCTAGATGTGTTTGTAATTATTGTGGAAAAGACTATGTTTATGATAGGAAAAGAACTGGTAGAAGTTTTTTTATATTACTAACCCGCCAACCAAACCCAACCCGATAAGGTAAAGATGTTTACCGACAATCAATTTTCTGTTGAGTTTTATACTCTATATCTATAGAAAATTCAATCAACATAATTTTCCATAAACATCAAACTCATGAATTTTCTTAAGAGTATAGTTTTCTCAATTTTATACGGATTAAAACCTCATGAATTAAATAATATTCAATCAATCAACAAAGTTAAAAGAGGCTACCATCCACTGTGAGTTGACGCATGAGAAAAAAAAACATGCATACATAATTGTTGATTAATAAGAAAACATTAAAAGGGATTAACATGTAAGATTAAGTTGCCTTAATGAACAAACAGAAGCATCACTTCGTGTCTTTTTCCATACAAATATATATATATATATATAGGGTTGATTTCCGTTACAAACCACGTCAATTCGTACAAACCGCATGCAACCAATATATTTTTTTTTTCACTTTTTCTTAATTATTAGGGTTGATTAGTCAATAATATATGAAAAAAATTCATCAAGAATACATGAAGGTTGATGAATCATGAATACGTGAAACAAGATTCATCACATTGAGAGTTTCATGAATTAATTCATTTTCATGTAGAAAGAAAAATAATTTAATGAAGAAAAGAATTATATGAAACAAATTCATCATATTAAACACTTTCATGAAAAAGAATTATTCAAAACAAAATGAAACACACGGTTTGTACGAATTGACGTGGTTTGTATTTGAAATCTTCCCATATATATATATGTGTGTGTGTGTGTGTCTATCTATCTAATTTTAGCCAACTTTAATTCAAAGAAATATAGATTAAACTTTACATTTAATAAAGATTTCATCATATATCGGAAATCACATTTAATATGTGATTCACAATATTCGATACTATCCTTCGCGATAGAATCGTTATAAAGAAGAGGATGATAAAAGCAGACTTGTTCACTTAAGTGAACGTAAAATAAATTGCAATACACAAAAATGCTAAAACCACCCGGTAATCATTGATGATGCGAAGCAAAACTGTACGGATTAGATTATGTCCTTAAAGGTTTTATACGACCACTCTATAAGTTGTGAGTCACAAGTCACAAAGCCCCAGGATTTGATACAGTATCGAATTCTGTTTATCAACAACTTTTGATTACGGAATTATAAGCAAAGTTGATCCAGAAAAAACTCGTAGAATGAAAACCGGCTCTATATAATAGAGAGCAAGAACCCGAGAGGAAGTAGAGAGAATTGTAGATTTATTTGTGTGTTTTATGAGAGGAGGTTTAGCTATACTGGCTAAAACCTCTCTAAACCCTAACTTTCTCCCCAAGATTAGGGATTAGAGAGTTAGTTGGAGACTAAGTCTCCAACCGATTAAAATAAAAAATGTTTAATTTATTTATTCTTTTAAATACTTTTTCAAACTAATGTTTAAACAAATAAATAATCTACATTTAATCTGATAAATGACAACTGATAAATAACAACTTTATTTAATCAGTAATTATTGAATTCTCTCCATACTTTTATATATAAAAAGAAAGCTCGGTCTTATGCGTATGAATCGAATCTTCCACCCATAACCCCCACCATGAGCTCACCAACATGATCTATGTCCAATCGAGGTTATAAGATCCTATAATATTTAAAATCCTACCAATGTGAGATGAAAGAAAATTTCCAACCTCACTATAATTTCCAACATTTTCATGGCCGAAAATGTTACCGATTACTATTAGGTAAGTAAGGGGGTGACCCTTGCCGGTAAGCATTTGGTAATTACACGACCATTAAAGTCTAAGTATTGGTAACACCGTGTCATTTCATTTATGATTGTGACTTGTGAGAGAATAATTACAAACTATGTCTAACATATTGCTCATAACAACTGTAACAAAATCCAATTCGAATCGACCACATCGTTGAATTTTCTTATCGTTCCAAGCTAATTTTGTCATCATTTCATTCTTACACCGTCGATACACAACAAATTTTTAAGTATACACATGAGTAATTATACATTATAAAAAAAAAACATTTTCAAAACACATAAATAGCTTTCGTGACATACTTTTTAAGTAAATACACTTTCTCTGAAGATCATTGCCTTCAATACAAGACAATCGGGCCACCTTGGTGGGAGACTATTGTCGCTCAAGCCCTAGTGGGTTAGTTATGTGTGTCCTCCGACTGTGGTTTTTTTTTCCCGGGTTTCGATATAAAAATTTTAGGGCGCATTTGGTTCCCGAGATTTGGAGGGATTTGAATTTCAAATCCAATCATTTCGGTGTTTGGTTTGCCTGATGGTAAGGATTTAAAATCCATTGATTTATTTGAAATCCCATGAACATTGGATTTTGAAATCATTGACGGATGCTCGAGATTTCACGGGATTTCGTAGGATTTCTATGAAATAATGTTTTAAATTGTTAAAAACATTTGTTTTGTAATAATTGATGAATAAAAATATTATTTAATTATTTTTATAATATTTTATATTTTTATATAAATTATTTATAAATAATGGAAATTCAATTCCATTGCAAATCCTACAAAACCAACACACCTATGATTTTTAAATCCCTTCAAATCCAAATCCGTAAACCAAACGGACCCTTAATGTCTCTTTTACTAATGCTTTATTTTACATTTTATTGAGTTTATTATTGTTTAAATTACTTAGTGAGTTAGTAGTTGATTGTCTTGCATTGCCAATTTATTTTCCGTTTTGGATGTTAATACAGAACTTTAGTTCGTTGGTCTTTGGGCAATTAATGTTTTATTGAAACCGACTATTAAGCTTTTAGTATTTGGGTCCAGGTAATTTCATAATACTATTGATTTAAATTGCGCCCATATATACAAATTACTTTTAGACTTCATAATACTATTGATTTGGGTCCAGGTAATTTCATATATGCATGCATGTGCTCATTTACTTTTAGACTTCTCGTCAAACACTATTAGAAAATTAAGTATTTTCAACTGAAAATGTCGTTGAAAATTTTCTACGAACTTTATAGGATTATTGACAGAATATAAATTTTCTACGAATTTTCAACGAATTTCCGTTGAAAATCTCTCATAAACATATATGCATTTTCAACCAAAAAATTTTCAACGGAATGCCTCGTCAAAATATTTTTGGTTGAAAATGCATTTTGTGAGATATTTTCAACGAAAATTCGTTGAAAATTCGTTGAAAATTTATGTTTTATTAATAATCCCTCTAAAATTTGTAGAAAATTTTCAACAACATTTCACGTTGAAAATTTTTGTTGAAAATACTCAATTTTCTAATAATGAAAAGATCAGGATCATTAATTAGAACCACAAGCAATTTTCAAAGTACTGTTTACTATCATTTCTAACATCCGATTTCCAAATTCCAATAGATTTTTATAATCAAAAGAACACGAATAACGCTTTGTTCTGTTCATTTACAACCCTACCAATATGTTTTCTCAAGCCATCCAAATAGAAAATCCAGTATTTGTTTAATGTGTCAACTACAATATTATCATTTATCACCCCGTTATATGTGTTAGTACGTGACATTATTTTATCTCATGCTACTGAAACATTTTGCTTGTACATTTAACTTTTATATTAAAGTGATCAACTAAATATAATATCAAGAAATCGGGTCTAGAAGATAATAGAGGTTACCATTAGAAATAACAACAGGTGTACAAAAATTTGGTTTTCTGACCCAAAAAATCTTCACCACTGATTCATGTATCATAACAAAAAGGAAATTAAAAATACTCCATATGAACTCCAATTGCAGTTAACAAACCATTCAAATTCCTACCATGAAAGCCAACTATTTTCCCAAGAGATGCAGTTGAAGTGAAATAAGTGTACCCAACACCACTTTCTTCTCCATAAGGCCCATATTTCATCTTGTTTGTATGAAAAGTGATGGACGTTATAGCTTCCATTCCATCAACAAGTGCACAAGTGATTTTCTAGGTTAATTACCCAAATACCCATTAATATGATAACAAAATAGTTTGTCGACAAGGCTTGAAACATAAGCATAAACATAAACAGAAGAAAAAGAGACCAAGAGATAAACCTCATGGATAGAAATGTGTTTTCAACCAAATGCAAGTGATTCAGGCTTAACATAAATAACAACAGCTATAATCCCGTATTTAGACACACGGCCATGAAATCCAACAATCACACCACCTTTCCCCTCGTAAGAAAAATGAGTACCAACAGTAACCGAATTACCATAAGGACCATAACGCTTCTGATTTGTATCAAAGCTTAATGAGCTCACAAAGGCATATCCGTCATCATATTTTTTGAACGTCCCACTTATTGACATTAGATATTCATTAGGGTAGTCGAAGAAAATCTGCATAATTAGAAACATGTGGTTCATTAGAGACATGATCCTGTAAGAGTCCCATATCAGCTAGACTTGAACCATTTCTCCTCTATATATGTTGGAACCTCCCCTTTCTCCTCAAGAGCCCTTTTGGAGATTCATCTAGGGGTTCCACTCAAGGGACATGACATCTTCAGGATAACCCCCTCTGGACAAATTCAGTATCCATCTAGTCTCGTTGGAGGGGCATGTTAGAGTCCCACATCGGCTAGACTTGGAGCATTTTTTCTCTATATATGTTGGAACATCCCCTTTCTCCTCAAGGGCTCTTTTGGTTCATCTAGGGGTTCCACATATCCTAATAGATCCCTTGCTTGAACATTCAAAGAAAAACTATAAAAAAATAACTACTACAATTGCATGCAACCCCATTCAGATAATATCAGGTACCGTGTCTGATTCAATGTGAATAACAGGTTCCAAGTTGGGACCAAAAGAGAAGCTTTCAGTTTTGCCAGTAAAATTGTCGCTTTGAAATTGAATGCAATGAATAAAAATTCCATGTTGAATCGTTATCTTGTTAATGATGCCTTGAGGCATACAAATCCAGGGTTTCCCCTCTGAACCACCCCATGGTCCAAGAGTAATGCATCCTTCATAATCGGTTTCAGTTCCCTGAAACCATCCAAAAAATTATAAAAGAGCACATATATCAGTACCACTTTATGCTTCAGATAAATACACAACAAAAGATAACAATAAAAACCATACCATGAGGCTAATCAGATCTGAATTTATATTAGTTGTTACCCAACTTTCAACAATATCCACTACCAGCAACAACTCAGCCCAATGAATCTAACTATCTAAGCCACAAGAAAACAACACGAGAAATCATACGTAAATAATTAAGGGAGCACGTTAAAAAAACACTGCTTAATTATGCTTTGGACTTCCATAGCAAAGAATAGGCCAATTAAATGAATAACAACAACCCAATAATGAAGAAAGAATGAAAGACATATCCTACACAAGACTAATATAAGTTAACACAACAAAAACATGTCATATATAAGAAATTTGACATTTGATGAAGCCCATATATCCACCACTAAAATGTAAGCCTTCACCTACGGACGTTTTCATGGAAAATTTGTCGCTAAAGAGTGATTCATCACAAAATCATCACAAAAGTTGGTGTGTAAATTAAATCAGTGAGATATTACCCAAGAAATTCCAAAGTAATCAGTTGGTATTTTCTTGAAAACATTGAATTTTACCGAAACAATTAGTATTTCCTGAAAAATCCCTGGTAATCACCAACGAAAGTTAAGTTTTCGTGGGTGAAAGTCATTTTTCTTGTAGTGATCTCCAAATTTAGTCAAATGAATATATAGGGATTCTACAAATTCATGAAAGCAGTAATTCACAATATTCATATGTCAAGTAAATTTCTGATCATATGAACATCCCTTATAATCTGTCAAGCTCAACCCTAGTACTCTCTAAATCGGAAATTATACTAGATATATTGTTTGGTTTTGTTATACCTCAATGATCTATATTGATCCTAACACTTTTAACATAATAAATGTAGTCAAAATCAAAATGCTTGTAAATTTTGAGTTAAAATATAAATGATCAGCATGCAATACATTGCTAGTTACCTTTTTCAACTGAATGCTCCTGAAGAATTGAAATTGCAAAAAGAAATCTGTAGTTACATAAAATGATTGATGATCAAAAAGGCCAAATTGTGAGGTGTGTATATATAGGGTTCAATTCTCCAAATAATTAAAGCTGAAGAAGAAGAAGAAGAAAACGAGCAGTTAGATTGGAAAATGTAGAGCCATGTCCCGTAAATGCAGCACAGAGAACAACACCAGCGCATATACCATCGTTTTCCATATCAAGACTCCAAAAAGAGAGAAATGTTTAAGAGATTCTCGATAAACATTCAAATTTTTCAAAAAAAAAATTAGATTCCACCAGTTTTTTCATTTAACTAGAAGTCGTACCCGCTGCAATGCAGCGGAATTTAAATATTTTATCAACATTAACTTTAGAAGTCTCAAACTTTTTCAAGGTATCAAATTGTATATCGTTATGAACTTATAAATCGACATTTATTGTTTTTATAAAACTCAAGTGTAATTATAATTTAAAATGAACAAATTAAATTTATAAACTATAAGAACAAATTGAATTTAAAATGAACAAAGAATATAAAAATTAATTAAATAACTATAATGTATAAACTATAAGTTTTAAAAAATAATTCATTGCGTATTTATGTTATTTGATAATATGATTAAATCCAAAATGATTCGATATTGGGCTCATTACAAAGATATTGATAAGAGAACTATAAAGATATAATTTAAAAAAAAAACATAGTAATTTTGTTCGTATACAATTATTTATGTTAATGTGATAGGGTGTAAAATGAAAAACAAGATATTAAAGGATATAAATGAAATTTAAATACTAAAATGAAACGTTCAAAAAATAACTATAGAGCATAAAATGTAAATATTTTAAAAATAACTCATTACGTATTCATGCATATAATAATGTGATTAAATCGAAAAATATTCAATATTGAGCTCGTTTTGAAGGTATTGACGACACGATTATAATGGTATAATTTGTAAAAATAGAAACTTATTATGTAATTGTCTTTTGATTCATATACGATTATTTAGGTTAATATGATAAAAGTATAAAATGAAAAATAAAAAGTAATGGATATAAAAGAAACTAATTGACTAATTATAAAGATGTAAAGTGTAACTTAAATTTTTAAAATAATTTAATTTATAAAATTATATAGGTAGTGGGAGGTTAATGGAAAATTATTGATGCTTTAAATATTGTACCTCATGCATATAATTGTGTACCTCTTAAAAGTGTAAACATAACTGAATAACATGCTTTATATAATAGTTTAGATATAGATGAAGAGTAAACTACAGTTTTGGTCCTTAAAAAAATAGTGTTTTCTTTGAAAGTGGTACTTATAAATTTCAATATCTCAAGAAGTGGTCCTCCAAGTTTAGGATTTTGCTTTAAAAATAGGACCTAGTCACTAACTTCGTTAAAAAACTCTTTAGAGCCGAGGGTAAAATGGTCCAACCATGTTTTCTCTCTCTTTTTGCAATCTTTTAGTTTTTTTTTCTCATTTTTGTCTGGACAATCAAACCTATAAGGACCAACTATGTAATTAAATATAAAAACTACATAAAACATCTTTTCCGGTGACACTCCGGTAATCTTCTCCGGCAAACCTCCGGTCAACTTCCTTCCCGATTTCACTAAACCTCCGTATCTCACTCTCACACACATTCACAAATACATAGCCTTGAAGTTTACTCTTTTTATATAAATATAAATATGTATCACCACCGTAAGCCACCACTATCACCCACCGTGATTTTGTTTTCTTCAAAAAAAATTGAGATTTATTTGTTCAAAAAAGTTCAAGAATTTATTTGGAAAAAAAGATTTAAGAAAAAAAAATTAGGGATTTATTTGTTAAAAAAAATCACGGACTTAATCATTCAAAATTATATAGTTTGTTGGATTTTTGTAAACTTTTTCAAAAAAAAAATTATCACCATTAATCTATTTTCGAAACCGAATAACTCAACATAACCAAAACGGTTTCGGTTTATTTAGTTTGCAGATTAAACGGTTCTGTTAACCAAAGGTAAATTTCGATTCTGATTAATTTTTACCATATTGGTTGACCGAGTAGTAGAGTATACTATTTAATTTATATAACTTCCTTCTAGATGAATTGGTTTGAACATATATAAAACAAAAAAAACGAGATAAATTTAACAAAATCATCAACCAACGTTATCATTCAAAATAGTAAAGGGATTAAATCATTCAAAATGAGAAAATTTAATGATTTTCATCTACAATGAAAAAGTTTAGTAGTTTTCATTCAAAACAGTAAGGGATTAATTAAACCATTCAAAATTGAAATTTTGTTGGATGTTTTGAACTTTTCCCTTTAAAATAAAATAATTATAAGTATGGTGATGCAGGGCGTATGGCAACGTGAGTTTCAAGAAAGAAAAAAAAAATCCTTAATTTCAAGGATTCTCAAGGATCGCCACGAGGACTTAAGGGGTGTTTGGATTAGCTTATTGACTTATAACATATCGACTTGAGTTTATCTTTTCTTTAGTTTTAAATGCTTTATTTCCTTGAGTTTATCTTTTTCATTTTTTTAGATTATTTCTTTCCAAGTTTATCCATTTAGGTAACAATAAGGCTTTGTTTATTTTTTCATCTTAAGCTCTAAATCATCACTTATGTTTGATTATGTTAGCCATTTCATGATCATTTCTGAACTGCAATCAGATTTTAGCACCTCTTAAAAAACAAAGCCACCTAAGTAGCCTTTGATTATAATTTTATGATCAAATTCTATTCATTGAAGAATCAATTCAATTAAAGTTTCTAGTGTGTTCTTCGCAAATAATCTGTTGATCATTGGTTCTAGTTACTTCCGTCACTATATGGTCATTGTGATTTCATTTTTATTATAGATTAGGTCCTTATAACTCAAGTAGTATATTAATGAAGTTATCATGAAAATAAAAATATACAGACATAATTTACAAAGTCGAGAATAATATTAAAAATCTACATGATCAAGATGAAAAATAATATACTCCAAACATTCGTTTGTGTAAAAAAAATAGTGTAATTAATATATTTGAGATGATTTACCCAGAATACTACAAAATTTGATGTTGTAGAATGGCCATATATGCTATAAAAATTAGACAATTCTATTGATTTATGTATTTTGTTTTATTTTAATACAATTTTCCCAAAAACATAAAATGTTAATTTACAGTGGCCAAAATACGAAAGCAAAAACTTTGAACTTAAAATAAATACAATGTTGGGGAAGGAGGATGACGGACCCACGGAGAAGTTCTAAGGAAGAGAGACAAGCAACAAACAACGTCAAGAGGGAGGGTGATGCGGAATTTGAAGTAAAAATACTTAGAACCGTTTACCAAACACTTATCAGATCAACGTTTTTAAGATGTCACTTACTTTATTGTATAATATGACAAAACTGAGAATCTTAACCAATAAGAAACAACATAAGGGCTTGAAGAGTCTCATTCGGTAAATAAGAGCAACTCCAACCCATGCACCAAAAAATAACACAAAAAATAAATGGTGGGTCCCTTTCACACCCAAAAGAACTTAACTCCAACCATACACTAAAAAAACAACACCAAATTGGTGGGTCCATACAAAAAAACATATTTTATTATTATTAAAACATTTTAAATATAATATTTACGATTTATAAATAATTAACATGGTAAATAAAGATTTAAATAATTATCATGGTAAATAAAGATCTAATTTAATGATGTCCCAATAAAATAAAACACAACCTTTTAACTATTTTTATTTGTATTAATTTTGTTTTAAATACATATTAAGTAAATTCATTTTAAAATTAACATCTAAAAAAATAAAAATGTAAGTAAATTAAAAAAACCCTGAAAAAGTAATCTATAATATAACGTAAAAAAGACAAAATATTTAATTTTCAATAAATAAAAAAACTGAAAGAGGTGGTGGGCCACCCACCTTATTTGATTTTGGCATGGGTTTTGACCACACACCATATTTGGTGCGTTCTTCTCAAAATTGGTGTGGCCTCCAAAAAAAGATAGAGGAATGGTGTATGGTTGGAATTGAAGACCTTTATAAATGGTGTTTTTGAAGGTTGGTTGGAGTTGGTCTAAGTAAGGAGAACCTTATAACTACCCAATACGTACTTAACAAGTAAAAGATGTTTGCTTAGGCTACGTTTGGCAAACTAGCTGATAAGCTAGCTGATGACTAATAAGCTAGTTGATGACTTATAAGCTAGCTGATAAACAAATTATGTTTGGGAAACACTAGCTGATAACCATTTAAATGACTAAAAAGGACATTTTGAAAAAATATTAATTAATATTAATGAGGGTATAATCGAAAAAGATGACAAAAAGCTCCTCATAAGCTACTCAAAGGCTATGTTTGGCAAACTAGCTGATAATCTAGCTTATGACTGATAAGCTAGCGTATGACTTATAAGGTAGCTGATGACTTATAAGCTAACTGGTAGCTGATAAGCTAGCTTATGAGCATGTGAAATGACCAGAAAGGGCATGTTGAAAATAAATAAATAATATTAGTTAGGGGTATAATTGAAAAAAGTGTCAAAAAGCTCCTCATAAGCTACTCCAAGTAGCTTATCGATAAGCTAGCTTATAAGCTGACTTATAAGCTAGCTTATGTGCATCCAAACAATTACTCAGAAAATAAGCTAGCTTATTTTTGCCAAACAATGTCAAAGTAGCTTATCAATAAGCTAGCTTATAAGTTAGCTTACAAGTCAGCTTATGGTCATCCAAACATGTACACTGAAAATAAGCTAGCTTATAAGCTAACCTATAAGCTAGCTTACTTTTGCCAAACAATACCTTAGTAACAATCAATTTTGATGACCTAAAATGTTATCGATAAGGTAAGTAAGGGGGTGACTCTTGTGTGTAAACATTGGTAAATAATCCTAAAGTCTAAATATTCATTACACCATAGTCCATACGTGCAATTTCATTTATTTGTGTGTTACGACTTGTGAGAGATTCATTACAACCTGTCTTACATAAAAAATAAATTCTCAATTAAAGATTTCAATACAATTTAGCAACTCTTTGTTATCATTTCTAGCATCCAAGTCCTAGACTCCAATAAAAAAACACGACTAAGGTAGATTTGAAACACTATTTGTAGAATTTTCAAGCCATTCAAATCACAACATTTCCTAATTTTTTTGAACCTTATCCATATGCATGGGTATGAGATTATTTTAGTTCATGTAATTGATGCATTTTAATTAAGCTTCATCTTAATTAAGCATTATTATGTTTTCAAAATGATCAACAATAATATCAAGAATTCAAGAGTCTCGAAGGTCAATGAAGTTACCATTTGAAATACCAACAAATGTACAAAAATATCATTTTTTGACCACATAAAGTTCTTTAGAGAAAACCCACAACATGCACAATACAATAACCAACAAAAGCCTACACCAAAGTTAAATGCACTTACCATTGATTCATGTATCATAGCAAAAATATTTAGAAATATTCCATATGAACACCAATTGCTGTTAACAAACCATTCAATTTCCTGCCATGAAAACCAACTACTTTCCCAAGAGATGTTGTTGAAGTGAAAGAAGTATACCCTGCATCAGTTTCTTCACCATAAGGCCCATGTTTCCTCTTGTTTGTGTGAAAAGTGATGGACGTTATAGCTTCCAATCCATCATATCCAGCAACAGGTCCATAAAACCCTGAAATCCGAGTCAAATATTCATCTGTACCAGTACCATCCAAATTAACCTGCCAAGCTCAAGTTTAAGGTCAATTATATGCATATATATATATAAACTGATCATAATGTTGACAATAATACACACAATTAATGTGTATTTTTGAACATACCACTGATACCAGTTCCATTTTATCTCCGCATATTCCTCCATGCATCGATGATAAAAAGAATTTAGCATCTCTTTTAACATATAGAAATTGGATGGCACGAAGCACTTTCAAAGACTCTTCCATAAAAACATGTACTTGTTTGACAGTAGAGAAAACTCCATCATCCCATTGTTTACCTGCAGAAACCCCCCAAGGTCCCACTTCCCTTGGCGTTACCATTCTAGAGATACAGCTTGAACATGGCTGTCGTGTAAAAATTGATCACATGCATATAAGAGAATTACATATATGTGGTTACCAAAATACCCATGTTTTAAAACCCGGGTTTTTAGTTGACCCGGTGTGGTGACCGGGTTATGGGTCAACCAGTTCAACCACCGGATCAACTCGATTTCAATAATTCCCTTGTATTTTTTCTTTTTCCTGCGTACATACATATATATATATAAAACCAATAATTTGATGTCCACAAGTTTAAACATTAAAAATACACAAACAATTAACAAGGTTTTACATCAATCCAAATACATTAAAAATAAGTTTTTTTTCAACAAGTTTTACATGACGACCTGTGGAAGAAATCGACGATCTGTGGAAGAAACCGACAGGCTGTGTGTGAAGATATCGGCTGAACTGAATGAGACAATTTAGGGCTTAAAAAATTATCAATTATTTAAAAAATATATATATATAGCCAAAACGGGTTTTTAATCAGGTTTTTAATCCGGTTCAACCGGTTTTTTGTGAAACACGGCCGGGTCACGAAGGGCTGCAAATAGACATAAACCCCGTCGTAGTCCACCTGTCTCTTCCCCGGATCCCGGTTCGACCGACCGAGTCAACCCAGGTTTTAAAACATTGCAAAATTAATACCGATTAATGATAACAAATTAAGTTTTTAGACAAGGGTTGAAACATAAATAAAAACAGAACAAAAATACCATAAAGAAACAAAGAGATGAACTGAACCTCAAGCATGGAATTGTGTTCACTTGTAGAAAATCGAGCAAATGCAAGTGATTCAGGCATCACATAAATTCCAACAGCACCAAGGTAACCATCAGCACGCCCATGAAATCCAACAATCACACCACCTTTCCCATCATATGAAAAACAAGTACCAGTACCCTGACCATAAGGACCATAACACTTTTGATTTGTACCAAAGCATAATGATTTCACGATAACAGATTCTTCACCATGAACGTCAAAAGTCCCACTAATGGACGTTAGATATTCGTTAGGATAGTCAATGCAAATCTGCAGAATTAGAAGCATGCATCAAACTTGATATCAAATAACCACTACAACAAAAATAATTTTATAGGACGCCTAAAATGAAAAAATGTCCTAAAAGCATACTTTATAGGACACAAGTTTATAGAACCAAACCAAAAAGCGTCATATTTAAAAGTGTTACAATAGATTTATAGGACGTTTTTAGGCGTATTAACAACTTTTTACAACGCTTTTAAAATAAAATGTGTTATTAGCTATTTTATAAGACACTTTTGAATATGGGTTTATAGGACACTTTTCAAAAGTGTCCTATAAATTAGCTAATAGGACATTTTATTTTAAAAGCGTCATAAAAACTTATTGAAACACCTAAAAGCGTCCTATAAACATATTGTAACACTTTTAGATAAGACGTTTTATAATTTGGTCCTATAAACTTGTGTCCGATGATGTATTTTTTAGGACGTTTTTTCATTTTAGACGTCCAATAATTTTTTTTTTTTTTTTGTAGTGAACATCTCAAATAACATCCAACTCCATTCAAACTATATATATGGTACCGTGTCTTTTGATCGTTTATGACAGAAGACTACAAAAAAGGAGCTTTTTTCATCAGTTCCTCCCGTACGATTATCGCTTTGGAACTTGATGCAATCAATAGCCTCTCCATGTATAATGATTATTTTTTTAATTATGCCTTTTGGCATCCAAATCCAGGCTTCCCCCTCGAAACCACCCCATGGTCCATGAGTTATGCATCCTTCAGAATTGGCTTCAGTTTTCTGAAACCATCCAAAATTAATTAAATATTTATGCTTCAAATAGTTATAGAACACAACAAAAGATAATAGTTACAACTTCACCCTACCATGAGGCTATTTAACTTTCAACAATATCCACTACCAGCAACAACAGTACAATATTCAGCCCCAATGAATCTAAAACCATAAGAAAGCACCACATAAAATCTTACTTTAACGAATAAGAAATCATGTTAGAAAAGGAAAGAATGATCAAAATGGTTGTTGTAAACTTTGAGTTAAAATTAGGTGATTCATTCGATCCAAAAAGATCAACAATTAATACATTGCTAGTTACCTTTATGATCTTGAAGGCTTGAAATCAGAAGAAGAAACTTCCAAAATTGTGAGGTGTGTATATAGTTATGGTGTGTAGGGTTCTCCAAATAAAGAATAAGAAGACGAAACGAGCAGGTAGCTAGATAGGTTGGAAAACGTAGAGCCATTAAGTCGTAACTCTGGAGCACAGCTTTTTTCTATCAGTAATTAATCAGCACGACCTCAAAGAGTAAAGGCCCATTAATTATTTTATCTTTATTTATATCTAGGGGGTGTTTGTTTGAGGTTATCAAAACAACTTATTGACTATTTATTTCGGTGTGACATCGGTAATAAGTCATTTTGAGTGTTTGACAAAAACAACTTATCCGGTGTCAAATCAGTAATAAGTTATTTTTTAAAAAGTTAAAAATTTTAACTTATCAACTTTAATTTGATAAGCACTTTTCCAAGAAGTTAATAAGCTAATCCAAACACCCCACTAATACACATTTGAAAGTTGAAACTCCCCCATCACAACGGTATTTTTATTCCTTTTTTATCCAAACCTGGATCTCTACACACTTTTAAACTCTGGAGCCCAAGCTTAAAACGATTAACGGCTAGATGAAAGTTTAAATGTGAACTCAAATTTGGTTGTGAACATAATAACAAATAAAAGCGTGACACGTGTCTGAATATAGATCATTCAGACTGAATAAATACTATACTGAATATTTCTTTGTATATTCAAACTGAAAAAATACAATATTCAGTCTGAATATTTCTTTGAATAAGTTTGTCCTCACGTTCACAACCAAATTTGAGTTCTCATTTGAACCCGTCTCTTAAGGGCTAAATGTGTGAAATAGCAACATACTTTCATAATTTTTTTATTATAGCATTATATTTTCTGTTTTACTTACTACAACAATGTATTTACAAATTATTATTTTTTAGGGAAATGTTTGAAAAAACCCAACAAACTATCACATTTTAAATGATTAAGTCCTTAAACTATTTTTTTAATTGAAAAAACCCTTAAATTTTCTCATTTTGAATGATTAAGTTCTTGAACTATTGATTTGAATGAAAAAACCAATAAACTTTGTGATTTTGAATGATTAAGTCCCTAAACATTTTTTTTAATAAATAAACTATCGATCTTTTAAAAATTAGTTACATACATATTTTTTTTAAATAAGTTACTTGTAACTCACTAAAAAAACTTTAAAGTAAAATAAACTTAAATCGGTTTTACCATTTCAAAAACCCTACGTAATTAAAACCCCTAGCAAACCAATGGTATTGCTCTTCCTCGTCACTCCCCATACCCCAACGTTGTCCGTTCTTTATTTCGCCTACCACGTTGTTAGCCTCTGTCATCAATCTTCCTCTTTTTGATCTATTTTTTTATCTATCATAAGAGGGATAATCAAAAGATAACTTGTTAAAGATGGTTTATTTACGTTTAGAAGATGTAAGTAACCAATTTAAAAAAAAAACTAAATGGTTTAATTTGTTGAAAAAAAATCAGGGGCTTAATAATTCAAAATACGAAAGTTTAATGGTCTTTCTATTCAAAATGAGAAAGTTTAATGGTTTTTCAATTCAAAAAAATAGTTCAGGGACTTAATCATTCAAAATGAGAAAGTTTAATGGTTTTTTCATTCAAAAAAATAGTTCAGGGACTTAATCATTCAAAATGAGAAAGTTTAATGGTTTTTTCATTCAAAAAAATAGTTTAGGGACTTAACAATTCAAAATAGGATAGTTTGTTGGGTTTTTTTAAACATTTTCCTATTTTTTATTAATACATTGTACTTTGAAAAATGTACCCAATATAGCAATGAGTAATTTGTTATCTTTTAAACCGGTTAACCCTCACTTTTATTTGATTACATGGCTTAAATGAGGTGACATAGACGACACGTCATTCTGATTACATAACATTAATAAAAAAAATCTCTTCCATTTTTTTTTATAATTTCCTCATTTTCTTTCACGATTATTCATATCTCACCTGGTTTATATTTTTCTTAGTTTCCTCAATTTTTTAAATAATTTCCTCACATCATCATTGTCTTTATAAAAGGAATTAAGAACATGTGAGGGCGATGATGGTGGACGTTTATTTCTGTAACCTCCTTCGCACTCTCTCAAATATAACCTGCAACTTTTCTTTCTCTCTTTGTAGACCTGATAATCAACCTCCCACAACACTTACATTGAACACACATACAACAGTGTAAGTGGGTTTTTTGGTAATCAAAGTCAACCATATCAATATGCTTACAAATGAAGAATCGGGTCAGGAACTTAAAATTATTCTTGAAATAAGAGCAGTAACTTAAATAATAAATACAAATCTTGAATAGTGGTGTATAAGATGTATGAACCTGAAAGTAAGTAAAAGAGAATTGGATAAGAAGGGGACTACTATAACATTATAAAACAAAGCATTTTTTTGTATGAATTTTGATACAAAAAATTCTGTTTTATAGTATTAATGTTTTGTTTCTAATCTTGGCTCATAAAACAGAGCACAATGATACCTGAATGGAACTTCATAGGTGGGAGACTACGGCGTGTTTTCAGAGGGGATTGAACCTGGAATATAGTTATACACTAATATACGTACGCATGCATATTCAAAATAATATAAAATAATATAATTTTGTGTAAATTATATGTTTTGAAAGTATAATGTTATAATAAGAAATGTCACGTCAGTAATATGTTACACGTGGACAACGTACGTAGATAATGAGGTGGCATGAAAACCTGGTATTGTAGGTAAATGTAAATCAAAAGGTTACCCAATGCTATAATGGGCAGTTTTTACAAAGTACAATGCTATAATAAAAAATAATTTGAATGGAAAAACTGAAGTACAATGCTATAATAAGAAAATTTATGAAATTATGTTGTTATTTCTTGCATTTTGCCCAACAATCAGAGACCACTCTTGTGATTTGCTTTCACGTATCATAATTCACTAGAAAACAAATGACTTTCACCCACAAAAATTACCTAGGAAAATTTCCGTCGGTGATTACTCGCGGATCACCCAGAAAATATCAATGGTGCGGTAAAATCTCATGTTTTTCGAGAAAATATCAACAGATCACCCAGAGAATTCTTGAGAAATCTATCACTAATTTGAACTACTCACCAACTTTTGTGACGGTTTTGTGAGGAATCACCATTTAGCGACAGATTTTTCAGGGAAAAATTCGTAGGCAAAAGTCTTTTGTTTAGTAGTGGTTGGGACCTTGAAGTATATTTGCCATATTTGAGGGAGTCATAAATATTAAAATCAACCCCTCGTCCATTTGAGTCGTGTTGCAGTTAGGGTGTAAACGAGGCGAGTCGAGTTGAGTAGTAGGTTAATCGAGTTGGGCTTGAAAAATTAATATCATGCTCGAGCTCGTTTAATTTTTTCAAAGTAGGCTCCAGCTCGAATATTTTTTGAGTAATTGAGCTTGACCTTGATGCTCGTTTATGGGTTCGAACTTGTGATTGATTAACTCATTTAACTCGTTTACTGGCTTGAGCTCGATAATTTTTATATTTTTTGTTGTATGATTAATGAATATATGAGCATGTTTGGCTCGAAAAAGTGTATGCTCGAATGGCTCAGTTCGACTAGACTCGATTCGAAAAGTTTAATTGAGTTTTCAAACGAGCCGAGGCGAACATTTGTGTTATGAAGTTGGGCTCGTTAAATTAAACGGGTTCTATTTTGTGTTCAAGATCGACTCAATCTCGAGAATTATTAAGCTCGAGTTCGAGTAGCTTGTTAAAAGCATTTCAATAATTTTTTTATTTTTAATATATAATTAATTTAAAAAGGAATTTAATAAAGTAAATAAATCAATTACCAATTTTAATTGAAGTTTGGGAAGGGTTTACGGAAAATTAATTAATGTAGATTTTATTATCCCTGATTTTTAACCGGTTAAGAACCAATCTCATCATCCATGTTCAAGATTTGGGACCAAAACGGGCTCTTATGACCGGTCATTGGGCTCGATCATTCCTAATGGGTCATTTTTTTGACCCATGCTTTATCCTTACCGTTCCAAAACCAGTTAACCAGTCGATTATGCATTTATAGCCTTATTTTACCTTTTACGATGGCTCTTGTAATTAGCCTTCAACGACTTCAAGTTTTGGACTTCATGCTTGTGAATGGTATCATTTGAATTTATTGAATTTTTATGTCGTATTTTGTTTATAGAATGAAATTTTTATGTGGTATTTGGTTTATGTCGCCTTGATTTTGGGATAGAGTGCGAGTCCATACAGGAGAGCAAATCCTCTATTGATATCGTCGATGAAAGACCCCAATCCACCAACGAAAGATATCCTTCAACAATTGAAGAACACCAAACATCTGACGAAGAAATGATCAATGGTTTCTACCTCATTCTAGTAACAAAGGCAAGACTATGAATGAAGATCCAATCCTTTATCATGAAGCACCGACCTTAACAAAATTCTTCCCCCGTCTCATACGCTACCTGAAGATACACTCTCTTTGGATTTTAGTACATTATGTTTGAACGATATGCTTTGGAACCTATAATTTTTTTTCCTTTACCAAGGTTCTAAGAGCCTTGACTGAGAAAGATCATCCTCGCTAAACCACCAAGTCTAAGTGTCATTCTCGGAAGGACTCGAAGAGGCGGTGGGTGAAAGATTTATCATCTCTATGGGATTAAATCCCGAGTTATTGTGAAATAAAAAAAAAACGATGAGATTATGGAAATAAATATTCTTGCATTTATTACTACTGCACTCTTCATTTTAGTTGCTAAGTAACGTCATAAGTCTCCAACTCATTAAGAGATCTTCTCCTAGGTTCCAGAGACCACCACCATAACCCGCGTCCTAGACCATTGACACACGACACCTACTCTTGTACTGACACTTTTTTAACACGTTCTCTAATTAAAAAGTCTCGGGAAGCTCTTACAAATTCTAAATTTACCAAGCCATTCATCAACCCAAAATCAAGTGTCTTCTCCATTTCATACCTTTTCCCAAACGAGTTCGTGAATGAGTTATCGAGTTGTTTAATCCTTACTCATCCTCAAAATTCCACCCCATGTTCCCTATGAATCACCCCATCTTCTAGAAGTTAGACCCGAGTTCCTAGCTACCAAGACCTATGTCCTCCCAAAAATACTCTTGATAATCCTAACCCACAACATATCTTCACTAGTTCTAAATCGCCATCACCACATCCCTATAAGTCACAGTTAGCAGCCAGAAGACTACCCACCCCTAGGCCCTAGCCTCCTGAACTAAAACGATTTAAAATTGTGTTCCATTTGACCCAAGCCCATTTCCTATGAGAATCATCTCCCAAAAAAAACTCTCTTCTCACACTCTCGAGAATATGTGAAACTCTAGCAGATGCACGAAATTGGGGGGGAAATATATAGAGCTAGGTTGGCTACGAAAAATTTAATAAACATTAGTCGATCTTTTGAGGAGACGCAACATGACCTCCATCAAGAAAGCTTAGATTTGAACTTGTAAATAAAATTCTCGATGTTATTCATGTTTTTCCAACTAGAGTCCCAAGTAGGTAAGCAGTAGGTTCCAAACCCATAACCCAATTTTGAAGCCACGACCGAAATTTCGTTCTCCATCACCCCACCTCCATAAAGCTTACTTTTTGCCACATTTATTTTAAGACTCGAGGCTGATTGAAAACATTTTAGAATTTCCATCAAGTTTACAAGGTTATTTGACTTCCATTCGGCAAAATATAAATCAACGTCCGTGCATTGAAGATGTGACACACATACGCTTTATGGGTATCTTAAATGTTTATTTATCATAATCTGAATGTTTATGGAAGATCGCCATAGCTCATTTATTATGATCAAAGTTTTATATTAAAATTCATTAAACCAAATATTCATTAAACTACATAAATAGTTAAAATTTATGTATATAATTTATAAGGATGATTGAATTTATAAATGAAACAAGTTATTTGATACCAAAAAGAAAACCCCAATAAAACTTTATGAAAATATGTACAACTCGACCTAAATTAGACATACAATTATTTAATACTAAAAACAAAACCGATATAGTGGTTACTAGGGATGAGCATACGGACGGAAATCCTGAAACCGAACCGGTACCGGTACAATATCATTACCGGTTCGGTGTTCGGTACCAAGATTTTCAATATTCGAGATTCGGTACTTTTGGTACCGGTACTAGTCCCGGTAAATCCCGAACCGAACCGGGGAATTTAAAAAGTCATTTTTTTATTTGAATTGATAACAAACTCTTTTCTTTTCTTATAGAAGATCCTCCTAAATATATTACAATTTTCGGTTATTGTATATTCCACTCAAATACCGATTTTTTCTTACAATTCTTCATATTTCGGTTATTGCCATCCTTCAAAATCGGTTCCGTAATTTATCCAAAACCCGGTTCTTGCACAATCGACTCCTCCAATCCAGTTTCCGCTTAAGTGATTTTGGTTTTTGTTATTGTGTTTAATGGTCAACGATGAAAAACAGTTGTCGTCCGAAAAAATGGTACCAAATGGTTCTAGTCCCGAAAATCCCGGTACCGAACCGGTACCGAACTTCTCTTATCGATTCGATATTCGGTATTAATTTTTTCCACTCTCGGTTTCGGTACTGGTCCGGTACCGAGCTCATCCCTAGTGGTTACTATGTTCGAAAATAGTAAGAAATAATATAATTTTATCACATTACGTAAATACTCTGAATACAATACAATACAATACAAAACAGTAGGTACTGCCATTTTTTTCTGTGCAATCGAGAAGCGATCATCATCATCATCATCACCGACTCCAATATTATTCCGTTCACTCGTTTGCGACGCCCAACCCACCACCGGACTTGCACTCATTCATCTGCAACACCAAACACATGAATAACTCTGGTTTGTTTCATCTTTTCTTCATCCAACCATTTCCAATTTCACTCACCTACTCTACTTTCTTGCCGATTCACTCTTGTTCACTTTTAAGTTAGATTATGGACTGCGTTCGTTGTAACTCATTCATCGTCTCTGAAGCTTTTGCGATTGCTTTTTTATATGTTTTTTAGGGTTTTGTACTTGACATGTGTTTTTTTTTTGGGTCAGTGTCGTAAGGTTTTGTTGAGTGTTCACCCTAGCGTGAGATGGATTGTTATTGTACTTTGATGATTAGAGTTTGTAGGTTGATAGTTTGTTAATGTTGTGAAGAGGAATCTACTAGAATTTGAGTTTGGTGAGAAAATTTCATCTTGTATACGAGGAGTGAATGGATTACTTCTTTACTCATTGGGAAATTTATTGGAATTGAAGTGGGATTATGGGAGGTTTGCCCCAATTTTCATAATACAAGGTCCAAATTTTACATTATCTGTTAGATCATTTACACAGGACAGGGTGTTTCCAAATTGGGCCTTTTAAGATAGATGAGTTGTTGCTGTTTTTGTTTGTATGTTACGCGGAAGGGGGGAATCAAACATTAAGCTATTCAAGGGTTCAATTCATAGTTATCAAAATGCACCAAGTATGTATGTGGTTCCTTTTTAGTTGATCTAAAGTTTACTCAGTTTGCCCCCTCAAGTAGGAAGTTTAGTCAAGCATGGTCAAGATTATTATGAATGGGGAAGTCATGAGTTAAGCGATCATGACACATAATCTGTAATTAGCTTTTGTGCATTAACTTATATTGGATAATTTGTTTGTAAGGTTTGCATGTAATGACTTACAACTGAATGCCCAATTTATTATTGACCACTAAGCATTTGATTTCACTTATTAATTTGCCATGTCTTATGAACTTGTCTTACTCTTTTTTTTAAAGAGTCATTTGCCAAAGCATTCTATTCATGGTCCTTGAAATGTACATCTTCTGAAAGTTTTCATGCCTTGCCTCTAGGAGACCTTAAATGCTAAAGTTATATGCATGAGTCTGAACTAAGTTCTTGTACTTGAGAAATTTTTTCGGATGTAACCCCATGCCTTTTTGATTTCCTTAAACTCTTTGCAATGGAATGTTTTTCCACTTGTAGTTGTTTGATGTGTTATTGTTCTGTATACGATGCTACAGAGAGTCACCAAGACATGGTTCCTCCAGTCGAAGGCGTTGCTGGGGGTGGGACAGCATATGGATGGGGTGATGGTAGCTTACAAGCTCCAAGTCAATTGAGAGGGATAATTGATCCTACTAGAGTCCCATCTTCTGAACTGGTACATGTATGGTGCATGCCAAGCACTGCAAATGTAGGACCTCAAGAAATGCCACGACAATTGGAGCCTGTAAGTGTCAAGCCACTGCCTTAGTGCCTTGGAACTTTGTTATTGTTGTTACCTTTTGCAGCTCTTAAGTCACCCTTGGGTTTCTGCAGACTTATATCTACATGTTAATGCATATGCATCATAAGAGCGTGCACTTTTTTTTTTCTTGGAGGTTAGCTTTGGATTGTAAATTACATGCAAAACGTGTGCATATCCCTATTCTTGTTTCATACAAGCATCATCAGATGATTATTTTCTTGCTTGGTTAATGGTAGGTGCTTCTTGATGGTTGTTGGTGCAAACTTAAATAAACTTAACGCATATTAGAAGCATTTGATTGTTGAATAGTGAATACCAACACGATTTCTAAAAGGATTTTGAGTTTGGGTCTCTTTTAAAACACCAGTATGAAAATTAGTAGACACCAGGCATTGATAATAAACTAGAAAAAGAGGCATTTTAAGCTAAGGGCAACCAAATTCAGATTTTTTATTCAAGCATTTTCTATATTGATATGTTTTTTTATTTGTTTTTGTGGTTGTTTTTCTGCTTATGGAGCTTATAGATCCATATTTATTAGAAACAAATATGAAATTGTTTTATCTTTGTCATCATCGGATGTTCTTCCAGTTTCTTAATAGATTAATGGCATCTGTTGAAGTGTTTCGTCTTGTATCTGTATAATGCCAAGTTCTTCCAGTTATCTATTAGGATTGTTGGTATATCACATTATCAGTGATAAGTGATAACCGTTATCATGAGTGCATGATAAACTATATTGCAAACATGATGATTCCTTATCACATGTAAATGTATGTTGCACCACTCACTTCGTTTGATTGTGCTCTGGCTTGTGAGTGAAAAGGGCCATTTGTTATAGACCTTGTATTACTTAATAACCTGGTCTAGAATATATGTACTACAACAACAATTAACCTGGTGTGTTATATATGTGTGCTTTCAAGGACGGATGTTGACCTTTTCCATTCAGTATTGATAGTAATATCTGTTTTTGTTCTTCGATCACCATTAGAAAGAATGAAATCAAGATATAGGTCTTACTGATGCCGTGAAGTTCTGCAGAGTTTCTGATTCTTCAAAATATTTGCTTGAAGGTATCTCTTTTAGCTGCAAGAAATGAGAGGGAAAGCATTCAAATTGCTATACGCCCTAAAGTTTCTTGGAGTGGATCCAGTAATGCTGGAGTTGTACAGATTCAGTGTACCGATCTCTGTTCTACTTCTGGTGACAGGTTAATATATTTCGATATGCATGTTGTAAAATTAATTTGTTTTTTTTTCTCAGATTAAAATTATAACTAAGATTGGTTATAATCAGGTTGGTCATTGGTCAATCAGTTACAATGCGACGTGTGGTACCTATATTGGGTGTTCCAGATGCACTTGTACCAGTTGATATGCCAGTTTCGCAGATAAACTTACTTCCAGGGTATTGACTACATCAGTGTTTGAAGAATTGAATATTCTTTCATGTTGAGTTTTAGTCAAATTCAAATGTCTCCTAATTCGACCATTATGGTTCTTTCCTGCAGAGAAACTTCTGCCATTTGGGTTTCAGTTGATGTTCCAAGCACACAACCCCCTGGACAATATGATGGAGAATTTATTGTTACTGCATCCAAAGCAGATGCAGAGTGATTGCCTACCCTCTTTTTTCAGTTAAATATTAGTTGTTGCATGAAAATCTACAAATATCGGTTTGTTTACCTGTTTACTATATTTAGATTGTTAATACTAATTTTTTTTTTTTTTTTGAAACGCGATTGTTAATACTAATTACTGACCTAAATATTGTACCTCATTTGTCTATGTTAATTTGGTTTGAATCTTTGCAGATCTGCAGCACAATTTCTGGGTAAGTCTGAGAAATATCAAGTATACAGGGAACTCAAAGATTGTCTTGATGTCATTGAGCCAATTGAGGGAAAAGCAGTCGAAGAAGTGGTAAGATTGGAACTATTTCATCCATATGCAATATTTTTTGTCAGCACTATTGTAATGAACTGTTGATGGGTTCTTACTTTTTTGATGTTTCAGGTAGAAAGAGTGAAATCTGCTACTACGACTTTGAGAAGAGTTCTGCTGTCACCTCCCTTTTCTGAGTTCTTTTCAGAAAATGGGTCAGCAGATATGATGGATGAAGATGCAAACCTTTCAATACGTTTGAAACTAAGTTTGACCATCTGGGACTTTGTTCTTCCGACAACACCTTCGCTTCCTGCCGTCATTGGTGTATCCTAGATTTATACACTTTAATTTCATGACTAAATTTTGGTATCTTGGACTTTCCTCAAGTTTGTTTCCATTGTTCTTTGAAGTTCCCTAATACAAGATTCTAATATGTGATAAAAATCGTGATTTTAAAACTATGAGGCAGACATGATGTTATTTAATATTACATGCTTTAAGTTTTCTACAATGCTATTGCTACTGCAATTCACTATGTTCTTTGGTCCTTAATGACATTTAAGATTTCTGATACTGTAATTGAAGATCGTTTTGGTGTTGAACATGGGAGTGCTGAATGGTATGAAGCTCTAGAACAACATTTTAAGTGGCTACTTCAATATAAAATCAGTCCTTACTTCTGCAAATGGGGTAACAGCATGCGTGTTTTGACTTACACCTCTCCATGGCCTGGTATAATTAATCATTCAAGCAATCAGCTTTCTTTTGGTTAATATCATTCGGTAATGAGATTACTGATCACAGTTGCTCTTTCTATTGTGTAGCTGATCATCCAAAATCAGATGAATTTTTCTCAGACCCGCGTCTTGCAGCTTATGCTGTGCCATATAGTCCTGTAGTCCCTAGGTATGTCGTAGATTCCTGAAGTGCTGTTTGGTGTTTATCATGATTTTGATCATGTATCATTGACATTTTTTGATTCTTAACAGTGGTGATTTAGCAAATGATTACCTTCAGAAAGAAGTCGAGATTTTGAGATCAAAAAGTCATTGGAAGAAAGCTTACTTTTACCTGTGGGATGAGGTATCAACAGCTGAATCAAATATCCAAACACATTTACTTTGAATGTTATCTATTTAGAAACCTTTGGAGTTCCACCTGCATCTATGTTATATCTATCTTGTTGGTTTGTTTGAATATGGAACACATGTCATTCTTGCAGCCACTTAATGTGCAACAATATGATGCTATTCGCCACCAAGCTAGTGAGATTCATGCATATGCACCTGATGCCCGTGTATTGACTACGTACTACTCCGGTAAGAGCATCTTTTATTGAAGTTTAAATGCAAATTGCATCCACTTTCTTTTTTAAGCTTCAAGTGACCGTTGACTTTGTCTTAATGTTTAGGTTGTAGTTCAGTTCCTGTTGATCATATCAGAATATAGATATAGTTATGATGACCAGCTGCTATAGTTTCTGGTTACTTCATTCATTAAGCCAAGTTCATCCCCTGTTTTTTTACTGTACAAATTCCTACCAATATAAAATAGAACTGATATTAAATATACAAAGTATTTGTTTGCTACATATATCATGCATGCATCAATTTCAATACTTTTGTTCTAATCTTTTGTCTATGAGGATGTACCTTTTGGTAATGTAGATTGACATCTAAAATTGGTCATGTTGTTCTTGGCTTGAATCATCTTAAGATGTCCACATATTTACGTAATTTGGCACGGAGTTCATTTTTTTTATTTTTTTATATATATTCCTCATACATGAGGCGCTTTCTCAATAATAAATTTTAGGCATTAAACTAAAAGATGTTAGCTGATGCCTTGCACAATATGCTGTTTTTTTCAGGAAGAATGTTTTTATTCATTAATTTATGAAAAGCTTACAAGTCTTTTCTATTACCACTCACCCAACAGAAAATAAAGATTTCTACACGTTGGGTTGTGCTTCATTTTTTAGTCATACTCGTACCATATCTAGTTTGAAAGCATATTTGTATTAACTATGGTCACATCGGTTAAGTATTTAATTATGGTAGATATCAGCTCAGTAAATTATTGAATGTTTATCATGCACTTTGGTATACTGTTAATCGTTAACTAGAATTTAAAAATAAAAATCCATTTGTGTTACTTATAGAAGAACATCATCGTATCATAGTTCTTTTCTGGGTGAATGACTGTTCCACCGTGATGCTAGAGATGATCTGAACTACTTTCTAGCTTTATTCAGGTCCAAGTGATGCACCTCTTGCTCCTAACAATTTTGAGGCTTTTCTGAAAGTACCAGGGTTCCTACGCCCTCATACACAAATATACTGTACAAGGTAAGAACGCTATTCCAAGTGATTAGCCAATCAAACTTATAAACAGCAACAGACACCTGAGTTGATTTCTTTTTCTTCTCCTGCTTGGTATTCATTAATGTACCCAAAACAAAGTTTAATGGGTTTTTTTTTTCATTTGCAGCGAATGGGTGATTGGTAACCGGGAGGACTTGGTGAAGGATATCATTGCAGAGATAAAGACAGACAACGATGAGGTGATTTCTTGATGCATTTGGGCCCCAACAGCTTGAGATATACATATATATATAGAGGAAAGTTCGAATGCGAACTCAAATTTGGTTGTGAACGTGAGAACAAATGAGAGCGTGACACGTGTCAAAATAAGCAATATTCAGACTGAATATACAAAGGAATATTCAGTCTAATATATATTCGGTCTGAATATATACTATAATATTTCTTTAAATGGGACACGTGTCGCACTCTCATTTGTCCTCATGTTCACAACCAAATTTGAGTTCTCATTTGAACCTGCCCCTCTATATATATATACATAGGGTTGGGTTCCGGTGAGAAGGAGAGTTAAGGTGAGAAATGTAAGAAGGGATCTCTACCCTTGGATGCACATTAGGATGAGATGCACCGAGATGCATCGGATCAATTCTCGTAAGGAGCGCAATTCATGGGTGGTTGTGAGATTAAAAGTGATCCAAGGGTTCAGATCCCTTCTTACGCTTCTCACCTTAATTTCACTTTTCACACGATCCCATGCCTATATATATATAGAGAGAGAGAGAGAGAGAAAGAGAGAGAGAGGTTCAAATGAGAATGGAACCTATTCGCGAGAATACGATAATGGTCGTTCATGTATATGATTTTGTACTAAATCACCCAAAAGTCTGGCCAACTTTTCCAAGCCACTCAAGTGGCCCCAAAAGTCGTCCGCTACCGTTAGTTCAAATCATATATGATTTTGTATTGTTCTCTTATTTCCTTAAATAGGTACCATTCTCGTATGACCCCCCCCCCCCCTTAAATATATATATATATGTGGGGCGGGTTCAAATGAGAACTCAAATTTGGTTGTGAACGTGAGGACAAATGAGAGCGCGACACGTGTCATATTCAGACTAAATAATCAAAGAAATATTCATACCGAATATAGTATTTATTCAGTCTGAATAAGCATTATTTATACTGAATAAGCATTATTTAGACTGAATAAATATTATATTCAGTCTGAATAATCTACATTCAGACACGTGTCGCGCTCTCATTTGTCCTCACGTTCACAACCAAATTTGAGTTCTCATTTGAACTTTCTTCTCTCTCTCTCTCTCTCTATATATATATATATATAGGGTCAGGTTCAGGTTTAGCGTCAAAAAAAGAGAAAACTGAAGAATACCCTAGGATCCCTCCATCTGGACGGTATGCACAAATGCATATTGGTAATAGCATAGGAAAAAAACAGCTTCAATCGCTTGTATGCATTTGTGCATACCGGGATGGAGGGCTTCCAGGGTGTTTTTCACTTTTTTTTTGTGGGGGTGCGGGGGTTTCCCCTGAACCTCCCTCTCTCTCTCTATATATATATATATTGTTTGATGTTTATTATCACCTGTATATATAGTTACGCCCACACATATTTCTCAACATACCGCGGCTAAAATTTCTACAACTTTGTTGTAACGTTTAGCAAATTTTGATTAATGGTCTGGCGGAGTTGTGTTATTTGAGTTGATCAATTCTTATGATAATTAAGATAAGCAGGATGCAATCCAAATTGATTTTGTAGTAGATGGTCAAAAAGTTTTCTTTAAGGTTGCGAGGATTTTGAAAAGACATTGGAGAGCATAAGACACAGGAGAAAAAACACTAGAAAAAGAGTGCATTCTTGATTATATATATGGGAGTGACTTAATGGGTCATATAATATTAACAGGAATGGTGGACGTATGTCTGCATGGGACCGTCTGATCCACATCCTAACTGGCACCTGGGTATGCGAGGTACGCAGCATCGTGCAGTCATGTGGCGTGTATGGAAAGAAGGTGGAACCGGCTTTCTATATTGGGGTGCCAACTGCTACGAGAAAGCCACCGTTGCCAGTGCAGAGGTATAATGCCCATGTCATCTCTAACCCATCTTTAATTTTCCATTTATTTTAAATTTCGCGGCTGTATATGGACAGATCAAATTCAGACGTGGGCTTCCCCCGGGTGACGGGGTCTTGTTTTATCCTGGTGAAGTTTTCTCATCCTCACATGAACCCGTGGCTTCTCTTAGGCTAGAGCGCCTTTTGAGTGGCTTGCAGGTTAGCATATTAATTAATTAATTAATCAATTCGGTAGAACTGTTGGATATAATTATGAGAATTGACCATTTGCGTTATGTTTATTGGTGTGTGATAGGATATCGAGTACCTGAAGCTATTCAGCTCGAGATATGGTAGGGATGAAGGACTTGCGATTCTAGAAAAAACGGGTATGTATCTAGGCCCAGAGCGTTACACCCTCGACCACGCTCCAATAGACATGATGCGGGGTGAGATTTTCAGAACATGTCGTTCGTAGAAAACTAGGTTTCTTCTTTTGTAATGCTATAAAAAGAATGGTGAGAATTAAAGTGAAATCACAGTTGCAGATAATGGTCATGTTGTTTTTCTCTTGAGGCATGGCACATTTTCTATGATGATGATCCAAAGGTTTTAAAGTGCTTTTGCTTGTTTTGTTAAATGTAGCACTACTTCTGGCCCATTTGGCCTAGCGGTATCGTAGCGCTTGCCCTTCTAGGAGGTCAGGGTTCAAACCTCACCAAAGGCGAGGAGGGTGTGCAAGTATATTTGTTGCATTTGGCGTATATAAATATTATATATTTAAAAAAAAGCACTACTTCTGCATAGGACTTCATTTGGTACTCCTATATACCAGTAGAGGCGTGGGTGTAATCCATGAGTCAAATCCTGTGGGTCCTCTGCCAATGGCGGTGGGGGCGGTGTGGTAGGGGTCCTCTACTATCTGTATCATGCCATGTCATGACTATAAAAAAGGTCTCATTGTCGTTATTAGTTGGTTTGCTATCTCTATTGAAGTGCTCATGTATATGGAACTAGATACATTTTTCGCCTTTCGATTAGTGAGTGTGACGTTATTCGGGGAAAGTATTTATTTTGGCATTTTCACTACATGCTAAGATCTTTCGTATAAATAAATGCATGTTTTACCTTACATAGAGTCTAACAAGTGTTGGACTATTTGGATAAAGAAGTTATCATCAGCAACTCTAATTGATTCAACATAGAGCCTGTCTGTTAGGACATCAATGTGGATGGACATTTTTTTTGGCTCATTCAACGGCTAGGGGTCCGGGGTTGACCTTGGGACCTGTCTTGTTTTAATTGAGTACTTCATATATATCTTGTAATATAAAAAAGATTTAGGGGCCGTTTACCTAAACACTTACCCGGTAAGTGTTTAGCGGTAAAATTCAACACTATCACTTACTTACCAGGTAAGATTCTAGTCCATCAAAACGGCCTTCTATGCAACAATTTACGCTGTAAGTACTAACCATGGTAAGAGCCGTCGCCATCACTTACCGAGTAAGATTCTTGGTCCTTATTATACTCTTCCGGTAAGGTAATATGACTTACCAAAGGACCTTTGACTTAGCGGTATTGTAGCCCTTGCCCTCCTAAAAAGTCAGGGGTTCAAACCTCACCAAATATGAGGAGGGTTATATTAAGATAATATGACTTGATAAATGCTTACTAGGATAAACGTTTGGTAAACGGCCTCTTAACATAATATCTTGTACTATACAAGAGATGGATCTTGTGATATGAAACAAGTGTTAGCAGTTATGCTATAAAATAAAGTATTTAACTTCAAATTAAAAAAAATTATATCATCAAATTAAAAATATTTTATAAAATTTTCATCTAGTGCACTTTATGAAAAAAAAAATAACACATTTAAAATGGAAACAATTAAAATGATATATTTCTTTTGTCAATATTAAACTTTAAGATCTCTACCTTCTTAACACACAATTTAGCATAGTGGTCAGTGGTGGAAGAAGCTCCAAATCACTTATTTTAACATAGCTACTGAAGATACTTGTAGTCAGATTGGATATTATATATAAAGAGAGACCGGTTACTTGTATCAACCTAAAGAAATTGTTGTACTTCGTGTATTTTACATATATATAATTGGATTAAACTGAAATCAATTTTGAGTTTAATTATTTTGTTTTGGGAATCAATCTTACAAACTTCTATCTTGTGCTCTTTTTTGGGGGGCGTTTTCCAAACATCGTTGTTGGCTTCTATATCATCTCCTTCTGTTTTCCACGGTGCAAGTTTGTTTCGGTAAGTATGAGTAGGTTTTTTTCTACTCTGTTCAGTCGATGTTATTTTGATTTGGCTCATTGCCATTAGTTCCTTTTTGGTCGAAAGTCGTTGCTTGCTCAAGTTGTTTTTGTTCCTTTGTGTTGCATTTTGCAAGGCTTTTTTTACGTCGTTTGATCGTTTTTTTTTTTGCAAATTCTTGCATGTCGTTTGATAAAAAAAGGTAAATGTTTATATGAGCATCTCCAACAACTTCCTCATTTGGGGGAAAATAGGTAAAATGGGGATTTTGACGCTAATTTCAGCTCCAACAGTTTCCCCAAACCATTCTCCAAAATAGAGAAATTAGAGAGAGATTACATTTTTCTCTAAATTTGGAGATCACTCCAAAAATGATTACTAAGTGAATGTACCAATAAAAAAACTTCAAAATAAACTTTTGAAGAAAAAAATAATATTTTAATAGGTTAGTGTAATATTTTAATATAATAAATGATGATAAATTCTCCAAAATGAAGAATTTGTTGGAGGTGGAGACAGTTTTATTTGGAGATTTTGAGTTTTGCTTCTCCATTATAGAGAAAATTTTGGAGAATTTGTTGAAGATGTTCTAACGGGTTAATTTTGTTGACGTGGCTTGTTAATTTTGATTTGACATATTTCGCTTTTATATTGCTGGCGTGATAATGAGGTGGGCATCTTTTTTTTTTTTTTTTTTTTTTATGGTTTTGCAAAAATAAATAAAGATTTATGAGATTAAACCCCACACCTCTTGGATGGAATTTCAACACCCAACTACTTTAACTTCATTCCAAATTTGATTTTGGTTTTTATTAATCATTTTAATTGAATCATATTATTACTTTTTCCAAGTGGGTTTCGAATTATTTGTTGCAATCAATCTAATAAAAAAAATACTTAAAGACAAGTAAAATGAGTTAGAGTAAACTATAAATTTGGTTAAGGTGGTTTGTTAAAAAAAACACTTCTTCTTCTTATAGTTTTAAAATTACAAGATGGTTACTATGGTTTGTATTTTGTAAAAATATATGGATTTGTTCTTCCTTCTACCAGTTGTTAAAAAGTTCTGTTAAAACGCCTAAATGAGTAGCCTTTTCTTCCTTTTTTTCAAAATTTTTGTATTTTAGCAATTGAAGTCGATTTTTATAATTGTGGTCTCTATGGTTTTCATGGGTTAAAAGACAAAATCAACAAAAGGGCAAAAAAAATCTCATTTAACGGAATTTTTTTAATGATCGTTAGAAGAAGGGATCAAATACAAACGTTTTTTGTAAATCATGATGATTATCTTGTAATTTTGAAGCAACAGAGACAAAAAGTGTTATTTTTCATAGATCACGTGGACTAAATTTGTAGCTTACTGTATAAATTATGTGTTGAATACTTGAATTATAACAAAAATAAACATTTTTTAAAATATAATGATCATTATTTCATTTTTACCTGATATTTACTTGAACAAATTTTTACTATCTTATAAAAATATTTAGTAAAAATTGTTAAAAATGATTTGCAAAGCATTAGATATCTAATGAATAATCTTTTAAAAGTTCTAAGCTTATACCTAATTATTCTATATGTAATTTTATTAATATGATAATATTAAGAAAATTTATTGAACACGACCTACTGATAACATTTTAGAAAAAAATGTTATAAAGAAGAAATTGAACAAGGAAAGTAAGAAGTTTTACATTTATTTAACTAACAAAGTAATTTATCTGCCATCATTTGCCTAGCAGAGTTGATCAGGAGATTGTTACCACATGCAGGAGGTCTCGAGTTCGAGCCTCCCCATGTGAGTTTTCCTTCTGGGGCGTTAAAGGAGTGGGGCTTATCCCCTAAGGCGAAGGTTCGGATCCTGCATACTGCCCAATTGAATATAATTGTGGCTTCGAATCACTAACAACTAACTTACCGTTAAAAAAAAACAAAGTAATTTATCTGAAAAGAATATCACATTTAAAATATATATATTACTTCATAGTATTTAATTAAGAGCAACTTCAACTAAGGTTTTTATAAAAACTTATCTTTTAACATTTTTTCTTGTCATGTTATTTTAACTCATCAAATAAAAAATTTATATAAAATTTTACAATGGTAACTTTTATAACAACTCCTTTTATGGATCCTATATATTTTTTTAACATCAATAATTTTATGTTAAAAAAACTATTATATATAATACCATAAAGTTTAAAAAATATATAAAAAAAACTATTAAAATGTTATCTCACACAACGTCCAAGGTAAGAATCAAAAATTCTTGTACAATAATCTTCAACTAGTAGGCCATATTTTATCCCTCTTTTTTCTAAATTTAGAGATTTCTTCCTTTTTTTCTGATTTTTCTCTCTTTTAGAGGAGAATTTCCTATAGTTGTTTTGGAGCAAATAAAAAACTTTTATATGGCTTATAAGCTGACTTATAAACTATCTTGTATACATTTAAATGATTATTTAAAAAATAAGTCAATTTATCAGCTAACTTATATTTATCAAACAATACCTTATGTTCTTATAAAAACTTTTACTTTTTATTTATGAGAATCTTCTAATAAAAATGATCTTGCATACGATTTAATATTAAAAAAAACGTGATACACATGAACTATTGAGAAACTAGATTTTAACTATGACCATCCTCTACTTTTCTACATGTTTACCATTTTATACACGACATTGACAATCAAAATGGTGGCTTTTTCACATGCATGCTGGGGGCCTATCACGTGCATATAGAAAAGAAAAATCATGAAAAATATGATTCAAAATGGGATCATTTTAATGTACGGTAGGGACATTTTACGACGGCAAGGACGACTATCGACAGATAGAGAGGGACGAAAACCGTATATTGGTTGAGATTTAAATTGTTGGGAGCAGTGTCAGGATTTTTGTCCACCAGAGTCTCATTAAGGTAGACTAAAGGCGTGCAAAATCACCCGACGTGTTTCGAGAAATTTTTTAAGTTTTTTAGTTGATTTCAAGAGATTTTCTTATTATTTTTGTCGATTTTGAAGGATTTTCTTAGTGTTTTTGTCGATTTCGAAAAAAAAATTCGGTTTTTTTATTGATTTCAAGAGATTTTTAGTGTTTTTGTCAATCGTCGGCAAGATGAGGTCCTTTAGAAAATTTTACTAGGGGAAACTAAGGCAAAATATAGTATTTTTGATATTTTTTAGTCTGTAATTTTATTTTATTTAACAGTTCACTGGGGTTCTGGAACCCCTCTTTTGAAGGCTGCATCCGTCACTGATTGGGAGAGAAAGTAAGGTACCCATTAAATCATCTATATCACCTTATTTAAATTATGTAAGTATAAAAATAAAAAAAAAGATTAACGAGTTTAATAGGTATTAGATTGTCCATTCTTAAATGGGTTGATTTTTTCATAATGTAATGCACAATTAAAAAATAATTTAAAAGGATATGGTTGAAATAATAAAAAAATTAAAAGTATTGTACTATAATAAAAAAAAAATTATAAAATTTATATGTATATTTAATGCATTTAGCCTATGTGTAATTTGACACTCATATCAATATATCCTTTTAGGGTTTTTTTTTAAACCATATCTTCAACTTAGCCAATTCAGCCTTCTCATTTTATTTTATTTAAACATAAATTTTGAAAATTTTAAAATAAGAACGTGCTTTAATTTTATTTTTCATTCTTTATTTAAAACAAAGTTTTATATTTGATAATATTACTTTTCATGAGTACAGAGTAGAGATTTCCAAATGGGCCCGGCCCGGCCCAGGACCGACGGAGGACTGGGACCGGGACCGATAAAAGCCCGGCCCGGCCCGGGACCGGTTATAGGACCGAAAACCGGGACCGGTTACACTTTTGGAGCGATTTATAAGGCCGGCCCGGCCCGGCCCGAGATCGGTCATGGGACCGGTTATGGGACCGATTGGGACCGGCCCGATTTTTACAAAAAAATTGAATTTTTATATATATTTTTTATATGTATTTCTAACTTTCAAAGTGTATTTGATTGAGAACTAATTACAATTTATAATAAAACGTATTTTTAAATGTATTTGACTAAAGATCAATTACAAAACTATAATAAACGTATTTTTTAAGTGTATTTGTTTGAAAACCAATTATAAAACTACAATAAAACATGTTTTAAGGTGTATTTGAGTGACCAAATTACATATATATAACGATTACATATATAATATATTAAATTAATAAATAGAATTAATGTTTTTATAAAAAATAATTTTTTATTGAAAGCCCGGTTTGGGCCCGGGACCGGGACCGGTTACGAAAACACACTAAATGGGCCGGCTTGAAATCGTTAGGACCAGGACCGGGACCGGTCTCAAAAAGCCCGGTCCGAAAATTACTGTTGAGGCCCGGGACTGATTGAGGCCCGGCCCGGCCATGCCTGAGCCCGATTTTTGGTCATCTCTAGTACAGAGTACACAACTAGTTATAACTAAAAATAGCATTTATTTTTTAGAATTAAAATAATCGTAATTCAATAATTATAAAATCACTCTAAAATGGAATTTAACTTGTTTATTCTATTTAATTTTTTCCTTATTTTTAAATCACAATAATTAATGTTAAAGTATATGCTAAAATTTCCTAACATCAAAAATTTATACTTCTTTCATTTGTTGAACTTTCACACTTCAAGAATGACCTACGAACCCCTAAGAAAGTGATGTTAAAGTAAACTGTAAACCAATTATTCAACAAAGAACTCTTGGATGATAGATATAACGAATTAATCATGATACTTGCAAATGAAGTGCACAAAGAAATTGAAAGCTCAAACCCTCCTCGAAGCAAAAAAAAATGCATTTGCATCAAGATTGTGAAGATGGTCACCACTCGCTTTATAAAGATTATTTACTGATTCACATATAAACTAATTAACTTATTCGCATATGAACCTGTGTGATTCACATATAAATTAATTAACTAATTCAGATATGAACCCCTGAATTCGTATGTGAATCAGTTAAATAATTCACATGTACTATTAACGGGTTTGTTCACATATGAACATATAGTTCATATGCGAATCGGACCGGTTCACATATGAACATGTTTACTGCCTATTTGTAAAAGTTATGAAACTACTTATCTATCTTCAGCAATACAGTGAGAGGAATTATCCGGTGCTTCACAATCAAAGTCGTAAAGATGAAGCAATATGATCACTTCTTTACTTCTCAAATACTTACCATTTCTGAAAATACCCCCTCCCTCTATCCACCTTCTTTACGCCCACCATGTGAATACCCACATCAACAAGTCTTTGTTGCTACCACCGATTCCAACCAGACCTGAGATATAATCCAACCTAACCTGAGTTGCTACCATCGATTTCCTCTTTTACTTATACTAACATCAATTCCATCCAAAACATATGCTTTTTTTATTCTTAATCAATAAAATCACAAAGAATAAAAAGAAAATAGAAAACACCATAGATCTCTGCAAACTTTAACAAATGTAAATGGTTCAAAATCTAGGGTTTTCATCAACCAAAGACAAAATTAGGAGCGCTTTGATTTGAAATAAGTAAAATAGAGCTCGAAAGAGGGTTAATGTGAGGGAGGCAACCATAGAAGGTCGGAGGGTGCTTGACCTGTGATGGCGTTGGACTTCATCCGTGGTATTGTAGTAAGCGAGATGGATTGCCTATAGAATGGGGTTGTGGCAATGATCACTGGTTAAGAGACAAGGGAATGCAACAATGGCCACCGGCAAGAGGAAGGGTTATGGTCCTATGATCTTGTCAAATTGTGTGTGTATATAATATAAGTGAAAATATAGATAAAAACTAAAATTCATATTGATGTACAAAAGAACAAAAAAAAAAAACAAATAGACCATTTTGTGCTTTAGTTAAAGTGGATTGTCATTGGGTTCAGGGACCACGTAATTAAATGAATACCACATAGACCAAATCCATAATTAATCGAATTTAGAAATGCTAGTCATAATTAATAGAGTAAATTATGTATTTGGTCCTTGTGGTTTACACTTTCTATCCACATTACTCACAAAATCAAAATAAATACAAATATGAGACTTATAGTTTATATTTTCACACTCTTTGAGTAACTCCATCTAACGAAATCAAAAAGATTTTGTTAACTCGGTTAAATATAGGGTATTTTAGTCTTTTTTATTTTTAGTTTTACCTTTTTCTTATTAAAATAAAAAAATAAAAAAATATATATATATATATATGTATGTATATACACACACACACAATAACAAAACCAGGCAACCATCCTCCATTAATGAAAAGAAATCGATTCCCTCTTTCTCTCCCTAATTTCCTAGCAACCATTTGAGGAAAAACAAACGGGGGAGAGAGTGTTGGATAAGGGATACTCATCGGAGAAGGTGGCCAGATCGGAGATGTAGATTTGGTGTGACATGATTTGGGGGAAAAGACAACGTAGATGTGTGTGTGTGTGTATGTTTATGTATATACAAAAAAGACAAAATTAAGATTAAAAAGGCTAAAATACCCTTGAAATTAACCGATGAAGAAACTCTTTTTTATTTTATTAGAGGGACAAACTCAAAGAGTGCAAAATGTTACCATGAGTCCCATATTTATATTTATTTTGGTTTCGGGACCATTGCGGATAAAAATAAAAAACACAGGGACCAAATCCGTAATATACTCTAATTTTAACATACCGGAGTCCGGATGGACCAAATCAGCAATTCACACTTTTTCTTTGAAAAATTACTCCAAACATGCATGCTCTATGTATTGCCACTCATAAATGGAATGATTGGACGTTTCATTCTCTGCCACATGGCATGCATCATGAACCACCTCAAACAATTATTTTAGAGGAGTGCTAATGGCACCCCGTTAATAAACATGTGTACGTTAACTTTTTATACTATAGTAGGGTTTTGATTTATATGTGTGTGAGGATGAATTTACTTTATAGGGGTGTCATTAGCAATACCTAGAGGTGTCATTAGCCTCCCCTTATTTTAAAGGTTTTTCCTTCAAATTTTTTACAAATTTCTTTATGTTATCGTTCTAATTTTTTTTTCTAAACACAAACCGTTTATTAAAAACCCAAATGGAACATACAGAAAAAGGAAGAAGGATTCTACGAGGGGCAGAACCAAACAAAACATAAAACAGCCGGAAACACGTCTAGGGAAAAGAAAAGAGGCGGCGACATAGATCGTCCAGGACTAAAACCCAGGAGGCCAACAACCGGAAAGGCTCAAAAAGTAGACGATGGTATTAAAAACGGAGCTAGTAAACCAAAGGTCCTGCGGTATACTGCCTTTTTGCATTCTTCTTGAGATCCAACCATACGATCTAGCTTGAATATCTGCAAATAAAAAATCAACAGAGGAAGATTTATTCCGAAAAACAGCTTGTTATGATGTTCCCATAATATATATGCCGCAGATCAAAGAGTAGCATGCCAAACATATTTCAACCGAGCCGAAGTCAGAGGTCTGCCAGGAGGATTTAAAATCTCACAGACTAAGTTTCCAAGATTGTCGTCGATCTATCATTCTTATTTCTATGATTTAAGGAGATCAATAAGTCTTTATATGAAAGAAAACCTTTTTCAAATAAATTCCATAATTTTCTTTAAAAAATAAGGTTACTATTTTTAAGGAAAATTCTTATAATATCTATTTTGAAACATCTTATATCTAAAATATCAAAAAATCTCTCTTAAGTTACCAAAATGTCCGTAGATTCATTTAGTGAGTCATGAAATAAAAATTTGAAATCCACGGACTTACATACACACACTAAATGGATTCCAGGACTCATTAAATTAAATGGATTCCGGGACTCACTAAATGAACTCAGTGACCTTTTGATTATTTTGGTAACTTGAAAGATATTTTGGATATTTTGGCTATAAAATTTTTGAAAATGGATATTATAATAATTTTCCCCTATTTTCGACTCTTATCATTTATACTTTTATCATAAAAATAAAAATATTAAAATTTATGTAAATACGCATTTATTTTTATGAGGAAAACGTTATTAATTTAATTATGTATTAATAAAATATATATTACATTTAAATTGGAGTAAATTATACTTTCGGTCCCTATGGTTGTATATGCAAACCTCAACTCTCGTCCCTCTTTTGAAATAATTATAATTTTTGTAAAAATTTGGTTTTCAAAAAATTCTAAAAAATATATAAATTATATACAATTTTTTTATTACCTTAAACATACCAAAAAATATAATTACTTTAATCATGTATTTAAATAATTATATCATTAAATAACAATGATCAAATACGAAACTTTTATAAAAATTCCATAAGATTAAAACTGGTTAAACATGAAAGACTTTTACAAAAGTAAGTTGCATAGTAACAACCTTTTGTGAAAAACCTCACAAAAATCTTTTGAGCACCGCATTGTCAATGCTTACATGTGGAGTGTTTCATATTTTATTTTTTAAGTGAACTACAATTATCGTCCATATTGTTCATCAAAATTCTTGTTCTCATCCATCACTCGTCATTAAATATACCTATGACCCATGTGGCTTGCATTTTGTTTTGGTTTAGATGCCTGAGGCTAACAACCGTTAACAGGGTTTGTTAGGTGTGTGTGACTAGCATTCCGGTAAAAAAAAGTAGTTCTTATAAAACAGTTTATATATAAGTGCTTAAAGCTTGAGTACAAGTGTTTAATGCTTTTAAAAACAAATGAACCAGAACGCCCTCACCCCAGATTTAAAACACGAGATCTGCATCTGCATCTTCATCACCTATCTTCATCTTTATTTCCATGATTCCATTTCCTACACTACAATCGATATTCATCTTCATCACCACACACATACTCTCTCCTGTCGAACTCCAACCACCATATTCTTCTGTTCACCTTCATCCTCAATCTCCAAAAAATCGAAGGTACCTGTCACTTACCCACGTTATCTCCTATTTGTTGAGTAAATTACAAACATCGTAGTCTCTCAAATTAATTATTTTTCTTTTGTCAAGACTAAAAATGACAACTTGGAAATTAAGGGTTGATGATATAGGTCTCAAATCTATTTTAGATGCGTTCAGTTTAAACTATAGAAGGTCGATGTCTGGTCGATGTCAAACTACCTGACTTATTTATCTTCTATTTTCTGATCTTCTATTAGCTAGATGATAAATCCAATCCGCTTTGGTGTATATCTAACTCTACTTCCACTAAAAGATAACATATTGCAAAATATAACTTAAAGATATTATATTGGAAATCCTTTTTAAAAGATGAATGATATCCGAATCACAAGGTGGATTTCAGATATATATATATATATATATATATATATATACTAAAATAAGATCCTTCTCAATTTTGGATCCCATACTACCAAATCCTATAGAAATTGGATCCTCCAACATTTTGGATCCTCTTGTATTTTGGATAGAAGGCAATAACTTAAAATCTTAAAACATTCTAAGTATTTGGTCGGATGTTATTATGTGTTATCATTAAATCCAAATAGTTTAGTCCAATAAGTTCGTATTTGAGTTTCAACAGATGGTTTCAGATTTCAGTTCCAAATTGGTTCAAGATTTCAATTTCCTCGATGCTTCTTTTGATTTAGGTTTTTGATATTCTTGTTATTAAAAAGTGTATTCTTGATTTACTTCTTGATTTCATAAATGAATTATTTAGAGTTTGAATTTGATTTTCTTTGAGAGTTCTATCCATCCCAGATTGGTCTAAGCATTTCCTTGAGTTGAGTTTGAGTTTGAGTTTGATTGGGTTTTTGTTAGTTTCGATGATTAGGATTGGATTTGCGGTTGATTTAATATATGTGTGAGTAGTTGCTAGAGATGGGTAGTGATTAGAGAAGTTCAGAAGAGAAGGAAAGGGATGAGGTGGTATTTTTTGTTCAAGTCTTTTCCTCTAAATACATAAAAGGCTTCTACAAATAACATTAAAACATGTAAAATTAAAAAGGTTAGCAAATAAAAGGTCAAAATGACAAATATGCGCACACGAAGGGAACTTAATGTCCTCCCTTAACGATCGTTAGACCCAAGGACCCAAACCAAAATAAAATGCAAATCACAGGAGCATGGTCCTGCATGGATGCACTCAGTAAACTTGAGGAACAAAAATCAGAGTTCTAATAACCACAAGGATGAAAAATGTAATTCTCTATTATTTTTCTATGTGGGCGTTAGGGTATCACAAATGGAGACTTGCAAGAATCTTTATTTTTATATTTTTTTTAATGTTATTGTCAACTTAACAAATTTAAAATAGGAAAAATTGCATAAAATGGAACAAACTTTGACTTAATTTCTATTTTAGTTAATCAACTTCAAAAATTATCATTTTAGAGTTTAAACCAAACTTTTCATATATTTAAGGATCTTGTTAACCTGGTAACCTGGTAAAGATGACATGGTTTAAATAAATGACAACTAAGCTTCCACATCATATTTAAGATCAAAAACTATAAATCTAAGTATGACATGTCATGACAACTCAGTAAAGGATTTAAATAGTAAAACAAAACCTAAGTCACCCCGTCTTCTTCGGCAACTGAGGTTTCATCGATTGCCATCTTCTCCGGCAACCGAGGTTTCACACATCACCATCTTCTCAGACAACGGTTTCCCTCCCTTTTTCCCACCTTCTCCGGCACCCACCTCTCCCTTGTTCATCTTCTCCAACGAGCTTAATGGCAGAGTTCCCCAACAACATAGAGATTGAGAAGCTTGGACTAGGTCAAGATCCGAACAACAAGGACAGAAGAAGAAGAAGAAGAAGAAGAAGAAGAAGAAGAAGAAGAAGAAGAAGAAGAACACAGTTTTTTTATTAAACTGGTAACCTAAACTCTTAAATATATGAAAAGTTTGGTTTAAATCCTCAAATCATAATCTTTTAAAGTTAGTTCTTTAAAATAGAAAATTAGAACACAGTTTTTTTCATTTTGATACAATTTTTCCTTTAAAATATTTATAAAACTTTATATTTATAGTGATTTGTAAAAATAATTTTATATAATTATATTACTTTCGATATGTAATAATTAAAATTGTTATATTACTTTTGATATGTAACTACATTGAGTAATAATTAAAAGAATAATTGATATAGTTAATAAGATTTATAAATGATTCCGTTCAAAAAAAAGATTTATAAATGATTAATTATTATATTATATATAATTAAATTAAATTATTAATTACTATAAGTTAATATTTATAAATAAATAATATTTATTTATAATTAATATTTAATATTTATTAATAATTAGTACTTATTTATAGTAAATATTAACCAGAGTTATAATTAAAAAATATGTCAAAAAAGCTCTCCATAAGTCATTTCAAGTAGTTTATCAATAAGTTAGTTGATAATCTAACTTATAAATTAACTTACGTATGCCCAAACACTTATTCAAAAAATAAGTTAGTTTATGTTTGCCAAACAATGCCAAAATCTCTTAAACCATTTATGTCCAACTCCAACCACTACTTTATTTTAGAGATTTTAATATTATTATACTATTAAAATATTAAATAATTTAATAAACTATTATTTATCTTTTTTAAACATTTAATTTCAATGTCTTTTATTGGTGAGAAATTAAAATGTCATTTTTCTCGCTTACTCTAAATTTCAAATTTAGGATAAATTATACCAATCTGTTAGAGCTTAAATATCTTTAACACCACCAAAATTTATATTTTAACAAAACTGTTAGAGATACAAGAACTCAAAATTTTACTTTAAATATTAATAAAATTTAGAGTAAACTACAAATTTGGTCCTTACGGTTTGTCAAAATAACATCTTTTGTCGTTGAAATTTCAATATACAACATAACCTTCGTAGCTTGCAAAAACGTCAAAATTTGATCAGTTTATTTAGCTAACAAATGTTAAAAGTTTTCGTTAAATAACAGACATTATCATCCTTCTATCGAATTTTTTATTATATCCAATTAAAATCGATTTTATGATTTTGGAAGTTGTGATTTCTGATTAGGTAAAAGACAAAAATCGATAAAAGAACGAAAATGTCTTTCATTTAATGAAACTACTAGATTGAGGAATCGAATCCATACGTTTTTTCAAACCACGATGACCATATTGTAATTTTGAAACTGTTGAGGACGAAAACTGTTATTTTTGACAAAACGTAGGGACCAAATTTGTAGTTTAGTCTAAATTTTGCAACAATTAAATTTATATAACGAGAAATATTTTAATTAAAAATAGTAAATTATTAATAATGTTAATTTTATTGATTTTATTGATTTTTATCTAATATAAACACTAACTTTCATATTTTAATTACCACTATTATTATCTTGGGAGATTTCAAATACAAACCACGTCAATTCGTACAAACCGTATAAACCGCGTGTTTCATTGTTTTTTTGAATAATTTTTTTTCATGAAAGTGTTTAATATGATGAATTTGTTTCATATAATTCTTCTCTTCATGAAATTATTTTTCTTTCTACATGAAAATGAATTGATTCATGAAACTCTCAATTTGATGAATCTTGTTTCACGTATTCTTGATTCACCAACCTTCATGTATTCTTGATGAAATTTTTTCATATATTATTGACTAATCAACCCTAATAATTAAGAAAAAATGAAAATAAAAATAAAAAAATATTGGTTGAATGCGGTTTGTACGATTTGTACGAATTGAGATGGTTTGTAACGGAAATCAACCCAATCTTTTATATATTATATATTTAAGGGGATGCTAATGACACACTTACAAGTGAATTCATACTTATATATACATCTACATCAAAATCTTATTATAATACAAAAAAATCGTATACACCCTTATTAAAGTGGTGCCATTAACACTTCCCGTTATTTAAATATTATATTTTTTGTGAAGGGTATCCCAGTCAAAGCGCAGACTAATCCTTGCAAAGTTTTTTTGACTGCAATAATCAGCCCTCATAGACTTAATGACCACAATTATTAAGAGTGTTTGGATTCAAATCCTGAATAACTGAGATATTTATTCAACCCCTAGACATTCGACCAGTAGACAAAAACCCTTGTGGTTTTAAATATTATCCTTTGTAGTTACAAATTTACACTAGCCGTTAAAAGGTATCTTTATAACTTTTTAATTATTGAATTTTTTTGTATGTATGAAAACATTTTTCAATTTCTTTCAAGGAATATATTTACAATATTGTAAATATTTTACACCATGAGCTTATATAGTGTGTTTTATAAAGTAAAAACTTCTATAAAACATTGATATATATCATATAAAAACGATATAAATTGACTTACAAATTAGTTAGAGATTATCTAGTTCATCCTAAAAGATAAAAATAAAAATGAATTTTTATTCTTCTTAATTTAATCTAAAATAGATTCAGATTTACAGAAAAATAAATTTATAAAATTATACATGATACTTTATCTTTAGTATCAGTGTTTTGGGAACACATGAACCAACAGATTTTTATGAGAGCATCTTTTTATATTTGAAACTTCACAGCAAGACGCCGTAAAAGTAATCTTTACAATGTTTTTGCTGTAAAATTTCGAATTCTTTTTACCTCCACAGTGTTTTACTGTGAAATTTCAAATATAAAATATGATGTCATGGATCTTACGAAAACAAGTTAGTCTAACGTTGAACCAACCCTAACATCAGTAAGGAGAGTGCTAATGACACCCTTTTAATAAGAATGGTCACAAAATTTTTAATATTATAAGGTTTTGATGCAGATGCATATGAGAATGACATTGACACTTGTATCAGTAATTATTACTATCCTTTAATCAAACCATTCGATAAGAGCATCTCTAACAACTATTGTAAAATAAAAAAATGGAGGATTTTAGCAATTTAAGTGCTCCAACAGCTATGGTATATCAATTGCTAAAATAGAAAAATGGGAAAAAAGAGAAGAAAAATCTCTAAATTTAGAGAATCTCTAAAAATATATAGAAGAGAGAAAAACAATATTTTAATTATATTCAACCAATCAAAATAATTGAAGTTAAGTATGTAAAAGAGAGAAATAATATTTTATTAAATAACAAAATATTTTATTAATATTATTAATGATAAAGTTACTAAAATAGAGTAGTTGTTGGAGTTAAATGCAAATAATTATAGATATTTTTAACTTTTAATATTTTATTTAAGAAAAAATTTACAATAGCTGTTGAAGATGCTCTAATGTATTTCGGGTTGACGATGGAATGACACCTTTGAATGACTGGATATTTAAGTGGGTGATGTGGGTCCCGCTTTCATTTGGATAGAAAATCATGATTTGGTTTCCGTAAATGTATTCAAGTCCTGAATCTAATCTGTTTATTGTCCCCACCCTTAGATTTGACTAGTCAATCATCCACCTATTATTTTTTATTTATATCATTTTACAATAGTCCTTTTTGAGTATTTGACAAAGTTCTCATGATTTTAATTTTTTAAATCAATATGATCAAATTTTAATAAAGAGTAAATTATATACTTGGTCCTTAGGGTTTATTGATTTTAACACTCCAGGTCCCTAAAGTGAAATATCTATGACTTGCATCCTTATAGTTTCAATTTTATAACGTATTGGGTCCCTAAAAGTGACTCCGTTAGTTTTTGGCTGTTAAAGCCCACATGTGCAAGGGTACTTTGGTCATTTCAGAGTTTATCACTTTTAAATTACATTTTGGGTCCCTGCTTTATAGGGACCAAACATGTAATAAAAACCACAGGGACCAAACATGTAATTTACTCTTTCTATACTTTATATATAATTAATAATTAACAATTCAATATATATATATATATATATATATATTTATATAATTGTATATATATTATATTTATCACCATACTGTTATAAAAAAATTTATTATGGTATTATATTTTCATTTTTCTTATTGTACCAGTATATTTTTAAAGTGTTTTTAATTGTGGCATTATATTTTTTTTTTATTAGAGCAATCTATACTTTGAATTTTTTTTATTTAGGTATTGTATTTTTATTTTTTATTATTAAATTGTATGAAAATTAAATATTTTAATGTAGCATGTTCTTTTAAATATATCCGATTGTTTTTTCTTCAAAAAACACATACTTTTTAACATTTATTTTAAACGTTAGCAATGTAAAATGTGTTTTATAAATTTTCTAAATATTATTATATTAATAACTAATTTTGTTTTCTTTAATATTTTCATCGCTTTTTCTTATTCATATCCCACCTATATTTTCCTTCATATCCCACCTATATTATGTTTTTCATATATTAAAAAAAAAACTATTTAAAAAGGTATGAATAGTCGGAAGGGAAAGTGAGGAAATTATTTAAAAAAATTGACGGTCCTTTTTATTTTTTATTTTTCGTTAAATAAGTTAAATAAATTACGTGACATAAATAAAAAAAATACCATCAATATAGGTGGGATATGAATTAGAGAAAGCGCTAAAATTATTTAAAAATTAAAACTATTCATTAATATAACAATACGTAGAAAATTTGTAAAACACATTTTAGATTGCTACCGGTTAAAATATGTTAAAAAATATGTGTTTTTTTAAGGAAAAAAAAATCTTACATGTTTAAAAAATATGTTACATTAAAGTATTTAATTTTCATATAATTTAATAAGAAAAAATAAAAGTACAATGCCTAGAAAAACAATTTCAAGTATATATTGCTCTAATATAAAAAAAAAACTTAAAGTATAATGCCATAATTGAAAAACAATTTAAAAAATTACTGATGTACAAAAATACAATAGCATAATAAGAAATTTTATGAAACTAGTGATAAATATAATATAAATATATGTATTATTAATTATTAATTATTAATCACAAATAGAATATAGAGAGAGTAAATTACATGTTTGGTCCCTGTGGTTTTATTACATGTTTGGTCCTTATAAAGCAAGGACCCAAAATGTAATTTAAAAGTGATAAACCGTGAAATGACCAAAATACCCTTGCATATGTGGGCTTTAACAGCCAAAAACTAACGGAGTCACTTTTAGGGACCCAATACGTTATAAAATTGAAACCATAAGGATGCAAGTCATAGATATTTCACTTTAGGGACCCGGAGTGTTAAAACCAATAAACCCTAAGGACCAAATATGTAGTTTACTCTTTAATAAACTATAGAATAGAAATTTAAGTTTAATATCATCCCAAAATATAAAAAAAATATGTTTGATGTTAGATTATTATTTTTTTAAATAATTTTAGCTTTTAAATTTTTAATAAAATATTCATGTTTCTTAACTGTAAGTCCATAGAAAGATTTAAATTTATACATTATCAATGGTCTCAGCATCATCTCGATAACTTCTTCTTTACGATTGTCTTGATGCCTTCTTGATTGTTAGTCACTTATTTTTAAAAACATCTTCCTACTCATTCATTACTTTAAAAACATTTATTCCTCCTCTGTAATATTTTCAGTTAAACTTACCTCAATTGCATGATATTGAACATACGTTAAACATTTTTAACACTTATCTTTTCCCACATGATGGTATGATAGTGTCTTGATAGGTTTTTGAGGATGGTTAAATGGAGATCTTCTCCATTAAACCTTCTCACAATTATGATGACATTAAAGATCTCATTGATGATTTCATTTTTTGCATACTTTAGGTGAATAGAGGTTATACATTACAATTTTTTTCAAGAAAAGACACGTGTTGGAAAAAATGGAATATTCCTTACTTTTTTATTTCTCATCTCAAATGCACATGCGCAAGTCATTTTTAGGCAAACATTATGTAGTAGTAATTCTTATATGAGGAACCCAATGTTTGCATCCTGATATTTCTTTATGAGGAAGAGAGACACATGTTTTTAATGTTCTTTGTAATCGAACAAAGTGCACAACTCCATTCCTTCTTTTCTTATTCGAATGAGGGAAGTTGTGTGGTGCATATGAGTATAATCTGTTTGATCCACTTCATGTCCAACATGTGAAATCATGAAGATCCTTGATATCCACGGTTGCATCTGGGTTTTCTTTTAAAAAAAATCATGCATTTGTACAAAGCTTGATGTAGTTTGATAATAGTTCGAGTACTTTTGGAAATATATATTTATGCCCACTCTATATTATTTGGTATCTACTTGATGTACTTTTAATTTACATGTTTGCACTCACTCGATGTGTTTGATAATTGTTTGATTTTATGACATAATACAATATTTAAAAAAAACCAACCCCCCACCCCAACAGTGAGACAATGGGACAGGGAGAAAGGGAGACGAGAAAAATTAAGCTAATCCAGGTAGGATAATGAGATTCCAAGAAAAAAACGGGAGAAGTTTCAATTGAAGGGTTAGGAAGTTCCATCTTTTAAAGTGAGGAACATACTAGAGGGAGAGGGAGGACATGGTGTTACTTTATATAGAAGGAGAAGAAACGTTTAAGAGAAGTTAGCAGAACAATAATTTTAATAGTAATCAGATCGAATGAATAACATGGAGAGCATATTGAACACATCTAGACTAAATTGAAGCACCGAGAAAAATATAGACATATATCAATATATAGTAGATTAGTAGGCCACCGAGAAGCTATCTTCATGGCATAGAGGCTATTAAGAATGTGTATATACAAATTGTTCCTAAGGGACCGAAAAAGGACTTGAAAGCTAAGCCTATTTTTCAGATGATGGTAATATATGACATATCGTTTACATTTGCGGAAACATCAAGCATAGAAACTCAAATTTCCCTTATAAGATTGTTTAATCAGCATCAACCTTTTTTATTACAATTATTTATCTATTTCTGATTTTTAAACATCATAGTAATAATCTTGTAAGTTACAACAAACATCCAAACACCCGTTAAACTCATTTATTTTATGACGTTACTTATTTTTTTTAATAATTGTAATATTTGTGAATACAATATTATTTTTATAAACAAATTATAAAATCTATTTCTAGACTACCCTTTTAACTAACAATAAAAATAGATCAAGCTAGCTTCAAACATACAACCAAGGCAAATATCAAAATGGTGTTAACAATTTTATTGTTTTTTTTTTCAATCATACACTAAAAATTATCAATCAAAAACAACATAAGAATACAAAATTTTACCGACATGAGAAAGGTAATGAAGGACTAGCTTGACAAATCTACTTTGGTTTATGATTCGGTAACTTTCTAAACCAACAAACAAGAGTAACGGGCACCAACGTAATTAAATTGCTTTAATTTTTTTGATTTAATCAATTTTAACCAAATAGAAAACACTTGTACACATAACGACTAATAATAACCTCGTCTAAGTCATCTACGATGAACTCACTTTTACTACCATCATGTTTTCCCCTATGTCCTATGTGACACCTGTGCCCAAGACTCTCCACCTCACCACCAAAGAGATGATCAAAGTCCTTAAGTCATTATTTGTGAACTCAGCCAAACCAACCATCTTTGGCCCCAAAATAACAAAATGTTCAATCATGTGTCATGTTTAGGCTAGGCTGTATAATTAAAAAAATATTCAGACCGAATAAAACTACATATAGTGTTTATTCAGTCTGAATAATGCTTACACAGACCGAATAAGCATTATTCAGACTAAATATACACTATATTTAGTTTATTCGGTCTGAATAATTATTTGATTATTCAGTCTGAATAATCTACATTCAGACACGTGTCACGCTCTCATTTTATCCTTACGTTCACAACCAAATTTGAGTTTTCATTTGAACTTTCCTCTCTCTCTCTCTCTCACTCTCTCTCTCTATATATATATATATAATATTATAGAAAGATGTTCATGTGAGGACGGTAACAATTTACCAGAATGCAAGGACAATACTCAGCCAATCATTTTGTACATAAAACTTTTCATGTACAAAATCACATATGATTCATGTACAAAATCACATATGATTCACGTACAAAATCATATACGATTAGCCGCGACTTTTCCTACAACTTGCCCACAGGAAAAGTCGCGCGTGTCTTTTTTATGCTTACAAAATCACATATGATTTTGTACATAAAATCATATATGATTTTGTACATGAAAAATTTTGTGTACAAAAAGATTGGTCGAGGATTGTCCTCATATTCTCGTAAATTGATACCGTCCTCGTGTACAAAAATTTTGTGAAAAATTTCGTATGAACCCGTCTTTAATATTATATGTATTTATTTATATATGATTGTATTTTAGATTTGATATACGAATATTATATATAATAATATATTATTTGTAATTTATACATTTTTATATTAATATTAGATTTCGTTATATTATAAAAGTAAAATTAATTTTTTGTATTTTTGTCCAATTATTTTTCAGTTGTTAGAAAGAAACAAGAAAAACTCTCATCTAATTTCAACGAAAATGAGTTTTTGTGTCATCCTATATATATATATATATATATATCTCACGCTCCCTAAATCAAATCCCCACTGCTACTTTGTATATCTGTAGACTGTAGTCTCCTCCGACATGTGCCACCCTGTCCTGGATTTAAACACGTGGACGATGACGATTTCAGACCCACTTCTGATGAGACACATCGTGGGCCATGGCATCTTAAAATTAACCCTGGTTTATATTATACCCCTTATCTAACCATGGTTAATTTACAGCCACCGCTTCCTTTCTCTTTTCACTCCATTTTCACACACACATACACACTCCACAGAACGCGCAGTGATATTCAACCGCCGTATTCGAGTTGTCTACGTCGTTCTTCGCTCGCCATTATTGATGAACCTTCGAATTAAATACTTAGCAGGTAGATTGCCGTTTTGTTTCCTCTTCGCCGGAAAGTGACTCATCAGTCATCGACGCCGTGTGGATATGAATATATGATGCCCTAGATTTGGTTGATTTGGTTGCGTTTGTTATAGAGATAAATTTGTGTTTTACCTTTCTGTTTTTTATGGTTGGATTTGAGAATTCGTCGGTGATGGCGGTTTCTGGAACTACAGTTGACGCTACTGAATGTGATTCCGCTGAAAATCGAACTGAACCGCCATTGGAGGTGCTACCGGTGAAGAAAAAGCGAAATCTTCCTGGAAATCCTGGTATAATTTACTAGTTTTTTTGTTATTTTGATTTGCACTTTCTGTTTGTATGATGGTAGAATGATTTGGTTTTTAGCTTCTGCTTTTTTGATTTACTGATGGCAGATCGAGATGCTGAGGTGATCGCACTATCACCGAAGAGTCTGGTAGCAACTAACCGGTTCGTTTGCGAGATTTGCAACAAAGGATTTCAACGAGATCAGAATCTTCAGCTTCATCGGCGTGGTCATAATCTGCCATGGAAGTTAAAGCAACGAACGGGAAAGGAAATCCGGAAACGCGTTTACGTTTGTCCAGAGAAAACATGTGTTCATCACGATCCGTTGAGAGCTCTCGGCGATCTCACTGGTATTAAAAAGCATTTCTCGAGGAAACACGGTGAGAAGAAATGGAAGTGTGAAAGGTGTACGAAGAAGTACGCTGTTCAGTCGGATTGGAAAGCACATATGAAGATTTGTGGTTCTAAAGAGTACCGATGTGATTGTGGATCTTTGTTTTCTAGGTTAAAATTCTATTCATCGTTCTTCAAATCTTCTGCAATTTATGTGAAATTTTTTATGAAATCTTACTGATTGTGGTTTTGATGATGATGAAGGAGGGATAGCTTCATCACTCATCGAGCTTTTTGCGATGCCTTAGCACATGAGAGCACAAAAACTCAATCTCAAACCCTTGCTGTTAGTAATTCAGATCAAACTCTTCAACAATCACCTCCGATAATAATGGAGGCGGTTGTTCTTCCTACGACGTCGTGTAGTCCGCCACCACCGCCGCTTACTCCGTCCACCGACGTACTTTCTCCGGCCATTTCCTTCCAAACGCCAGGTTATTTACGCACCATTTTCAACACTTTTTTTTAGTAATTCCACTTTCGTTTTCAGAATCGCTTTCCTCGTGTGTCGTAAATTATTTGTCGTCTACTGCATTTGTCGTCTTCTCTCTTATCCTATCCGGAGCGTTTTCCCCTGAGAAAATGTGTACTCAACGGAACTCCATTATTCATTGCCGGATCTCAACGAAAAAGCTGATTAAAAAGATAGATTTTGATTAAAAAGATATTTTATTGTGAGTAAAAGGGTGCCATGATTGCCATTTGCCACCACGAACCTTTTCAAATCCAATGTAAAAAAGCTAGATTGTATTCATTAATTTTTTTTTGTTAATTTGTAACTAAAAGTTCAGCTTTTTTCCTTGCAGAACTGCCGGAAAATGCGATGGTAGTGAAAGGATCTGGAGCAACGGCGGCAACAACCACAGCTTCCACCGCTACCACCACCGTAAGCGGTGGCTCTACTTCTAATAGCACAAGTGTATTTCCAAGTATTTATACGACGTCGTCGGTTACTATTGAACCAATGTCTCTTTCTTTATCCTCATCGCTGTATCTATCCAACACCGGCAACCAGTCTATATTTCCGTCGCCGGATCATAACCTCCTCCACAAACTTCACCACCGGTATCTACCAGCTTCACAACCAGCACTCTCCGCCACCGCTTTGCTTCAAAAAGCAGCTCAAATGGGTGCAAAATCATCAAACACCTCATTCCTCCATGCACTCGGATTGGCATCGCCGTCGCCGTCGTCCGCCGGTGGTAATCACCGGCAAGATACCAACAATGGTGAATGGAGCAATAATGTTCATATAAAGCAAGAGAGAGATGATAACTCCAGAATTGGACTTGGGATTCCGTTCGCCACCGCCACCGCAACCACCACCAGTCTGACGGACTTAATGATGGGACCGCCGGCACCCACCACGCTGGATTTTCTTGGGCTGGGGATGGGTGGCGCCGGAAGTGGTGGTTCCTCCGGTGGGTTCTCGGCGTACTTAGCTTCAACCGGAAGTGGGTTTCATGCAGCTTCCGCCGTCCCTTTATTCAGGGGAATAAACTCCGGTGGAAACAATGGTTGGGATGATTCCGATGATAGGAAGCCGGATCATCTTTAGCTCTTCCCTTCTTTTTTTTAAATATATAGATTATTATAAGTAATTTAGTTTGTAATATTGTATGTATGCTACAACATTTGTTTTTTGTAATTTTTGGTTTTCATATTCAGGTGAAGTTTGCCAATTCTTTTTTCTTTGTGATACCATATTACTACCATTTATGTGGTATTGTTAGTTTTGTAGGCTTAATTTGTGTTATAACACCTCACAATACAAAATTCATAATTACATGGCATATGAACCATATTCAGTAGTGACTGGAATTAACCTAGGTAGAGGAATAAGAAGTCAAAAAGTCGAATAAACCCTACGTATTAAACGGTTTTAGTTATTTAGTTTTTAGGTTAAACAGTTTGGTTATCTGAATGAAAATACATTTTGCCCTCTCGTTTCTACATAATCATCGCACCAACTCCTCCATTTTATCCATATATCACTTCTTCAAGATATGTTCTTATCAACTTTGTGGGGTTAGCTCAACTAGTTAAATGGATTCGGCATTTGGGGATTATTTTTAGAGATCAACCGTTCAATTTCTGTAAGGGTACTGAGGATTTTGCTATCTGTTTTCAGGGTCTTTGAAATTAGTCGAGGTGTCCATAAGTTGACCTGGACCCCACGGTTAACAAAAAAAGACGTTCTTTCTTACAAATTGAAAAGAATTATCCGTTTAGCTAATATTCAAGCATTCTCTTACAGAATGAAAAGAATTACCACTAGAGTATGATTGACAATTGCAAACCAAACTATCTATTATTGCAAGTTGTAATGTACAACCACTATTCTAAAAAAATTCTAATTCTAAACTTCAAAATCAGTAGTAAGAATACTTACAAGCAGGAAATGGATTTAATAACTAAATCAATAGCAAGAAGAATAGGAAAAAAAAACTTGCAAGAAAACTTTAATTTAGCAAAAACATGAAATCGGAAAAAATCAAATGGATAGGAGATTAGCAATAGGAAGATAGATAAACTTCAATGTAGCAAATTTAAGAAAAATAGCAGACCTGCATTCAGTGACGGAGCCGTATAGATATCCATGGGGTCTCATGACCCCAATCAAACATAAAAAAAAGTAGATAATTTAGCTTAAATTATTTTTTACCCTTTCACAAATGGCTTGATTCCATGCTTAAAGAACCCATTCACCTAAATCTGGCTCCAGTCACCTAAGTTTCTAGATCTGCCACTGCTTAACAGCAACAAGATTGATAACAAGAAAAACGATATTATAGTAAATAATTTGAGAAATACCTAGATCAAGATGAGATCCGAGGAGTGAGGACAGAGATGAGATTGAAGTAATCAACAAATAAACTAGGTATGCTCGCAACAATGTCAGTCGAGGTTTGGGGGATCCATGTGGTGAGAGTAGAAAAAAAAAGGAAACCTTAGCCTAGGTACGTAATTAGAAATCAACAAATAAACGAGACATGTTGTGTTGTCTCTATTTGTAAGATCTGATTTTATCATCAGATACTTGAATTCATCAAAACCTTCTTTGAATTTGTTCTACACGAATAACGACCAAAAGGGCTCGAGCTTAAAATTACTAGCTCCCACTCCTCGTGTTACCATCTTCACCACAACCAATGACGATAAGGTATCAATAAGGACCCTTATGGATGGAGCATCTCATGGATGTGAGCAAGAATAATTAACATCCGTCTTGTAGAAAAAGTTTATTTTAATATAAATTTGTTATTTAGCTTAAAAATGGAATTTCTATTTTCGGATTTCATGAGTCAAATGTAAATTTGTTGTTTAGTTTAAAAAATAGAATTTCTATTTTTAGATCGCATGAGTCAAAAATTCAAAATTTGAAATAAACATAATTGAATGTTTCACTTCTTAAGCTAGAGCATGATTAAGGGATGATAAATGAGAATGAAATAGGAATGGGGATGGTTTGTTGTCCCCTGTCCCTACTACCGTCTGGATACACTACTAAAAAACTGGGCTTCAGCTACGAAAATCAGCGACGGAAAAATTCCATCGCTGATTAACGACGGAATTATTTAATCTTCTTTTTTATTTATTTTTTAAAGAATTCCGTCGTTAATCCGTCGCTAATCAGCGACAGATTTTTTTCATCGCTGCTTAGCAACGGAATTTAAGATTTTTTTAATTTTAAAAAAATTTAAAGATTTCCGTCGTTAATCAGCGACGGAATTGTCCGTCGCTGATGGCCCTTATTTTTGTAGTGGTATCGAATCCCCTTGAAAAAGTGACATCTTTACATTATGATGCCAAGAGCGCCATCATTCAATCATAATCGGTTGAATCAATAAGTCCATAATAAAACTATTTTAACCACAAGTCTTGTGGCGTATTGATTAAGGCTTGTGGGGGATGAGGCTAGATAACCCATCTACCCCATGGTCGAATCCAGGCGCAAACTTATGGCCACTTAGGATTATCTCAGGGCTACATGTTTTAATAGTCTTAAAATTGTCATGAATTAGTCTAGGCAAATGTTTAATATACCATTTTTCAACAAAAAAAAAACTATTTTAAAATCGATTAAAAGGTTTAATAAAATTACGGGGTTAACCAAAATAAGTCAAGTCTAATCACTAATTAATGTAAGTGGGTTTGTGTAATATTGAGAATTTGGTTATGATATATCACATGCATAGAAAGGGATTTGATCAAATTCAAAATCGATTCTCGATGTGTTGTTTCACGATGGATTTCTTTGTTAGATTAAAGAAAAACAAAAAAAAATTGTGTATTACATCAACACATAAATTTGTTTCAGAAGAAAACGAAAGAGTTTTACGCTCTTTTTATTAAAATCATGGAAAAAGTCCATGCTCTTTTATGTTTTGAGTGATTAAGTTAATAGACAATTTTTTTAAATAAAAAAAAATTCTTGGACTTTCTAAAACCTGTTATTTACATTCTTATGACCTATAAGATTGATTAATATAGTATAAATAATAATAGAAAAAGTTTGAAAAAAAAACCAACGGACTTTCATATTATGAACGATTAAGTCCCTAGACATTTTTTGAATGAGAAAAAAAATACTAAAAGTATCAACAATTATATACAAATGAACCGATTTTACCAAAACATATAGAAATACCACTTTCATTACTTTTCCCAAAACATTTAAATATTGTATCCAAAGCACACGATGTATACAAATTGGGGTTGTTCAATGGGCTGTAGGGGGAGCTCTGGACGCAGCTTGACAGCAACTATGGTTTGTTGTTGTATTATGTGGTTTGGTTCGACTGTATGTTTACTCTTACCAACTTATTCGGATGCTGGTCACTAGGTGCTGTCAATTTGTTTCGGCTGTATGGTCACTAGAAGCTGTCAATCATGTGGACAGCCACAATTGACAGCTCCTAGTGACCAGCACCCGAGTATGTTTTCTGTGACCAGCTCCCACCCCTTCTCGATTCGAAACAAACCATCCAACCAAAACCACCATGCTCGAACTACACGTCCCTGTCGTACCTGCTTGTTATTGTGTCGCACAGTCTCCAAACCAAAAAAACACCAATGTAAACCCCCTGAGAGACAATAGTCTATGAGAAATAAACTATCGACACTGTTAGTCCCCAAGGAGAGATGGCTAACTAAGAGAGGGTTTTGTAGAAGGGGGGTTGAATATAAAACACACAGAATATACTCTTTTTAAATTTTTTAATATAAATATTAAAAATTTACACATAGATAGTTAGATGCGGAAAAGAACAAGCACACTATTCTATCAAACTAAACACACAAATAACAGTAATTAACTTATACACTAAGGAAGTTAAAACAATACTGTTATAGCACACAGCTTTGCCACAGTCACACAAATAATCACTCTGAAGATTTGTTGAAAGCATGAGATTTCTGGGAAGGACTTCATCTCCTTTTATAGTGCCCATGCATGGGATGCAAGTGGACAGCTGTCAAGGTTTCATTAGCTGGAAGATTATCTGCTGGACAAAGGAAGAGACCACTTCCTTTGTACTAGAATAATGGATGAGCCATTCCTTGTAGCACGTAATGTCAGATAACTTTATCTTCTTTTCTTCATGCTCTGTGAAGTCCCATCAAACCTTTTAGCTAAAAGACAAATATTCCTTTTATAAGAATAAAAGAGAATGTCTTTATTTAAGGCTTGATGCCCAAGTTCTTGCTGGCTCACGTGTCTTGCAATTGATGTGAGTCAAGAACTTATCTCTTTGAAATTGCTAAGTGATACATCACACTATGTATCACATCGGTGGATACCTTGTAAGGCTGGAATTGATAAGTGTACACTTTGCTTGATAGACTTCATCTTTCACTAAATGCCAAAAGTGTACACCCTTGAACTTGTGACTTGATATCACAGCCTTAGAAAATATACCTGCAATTTCGATGACCAAGATTATAGTGTCGGTGACCATGACATCAAACTTGATGACCTCATCTTATTTGATGTCCTTAGTACTTTTGATGACTTTTGAGTGTACCATCGGCGACCCACTATATTGGTGACCCAATCTTGACTTGGCAAAATGATCTGAATATTGAAGTTGGTTGATACATCTAAAATTCCACTTTTTGATGTACAACCCTTGATTGAATAGCCTTTGACTCTTCAATACTTAAAACATATTTCAGACCTTCAAAAGAACCTGTAAAAGTTCATCCATACAAAGGAAGGTGGTTCATCACCAAATCATCGGTGACCCAACAGACACTCCTCCATAACCTCCAACGGAATTGCAGCTGGCAGCTTAATGTATACAGAAGCTTGATGCAAGGATCATCATTTGTATCGTAACTAAGATCATCACTACAATCGTCACTACACCTGGATGCCATCCTAGAAACAGAATAACAACGCAATTTTTCTCAATCATTACATAACTCATCAATTATCCAGTCAATTTCAAAGTTTAAAAAACTTATTTAAACAAGATTAACATAAAGGTATTGTGATGTAAACAAAGGAAAACAAGATTGAGTAAAAAAACAATTTAAGCAAATGTGATGTAACCAAATGTCTAATGTGATGCAAAAAACAATTTAAACAAGATGTAACCACACTGAGGTTAAAATAATATAGTCGATTTCAGAGTAAAAAACAAAATCATAATAGAGTCAATTTCAGACTTTATACGAACATATAAGAGTATGAAACAACATAGAAAGGGTTAATTTCAGTTTGAAGAGAAGTCACCAAACTGGATTGAAAAGAATCGATTGAAATGACCGAGTCGCGGCTGCTGCATGGACTACTGTTGGAGGCCGAACGCCGACGATAGAGTGCTGATCGGACGCCGGTCGGACGTCGACGATAGAATGCTGGTACGAACTCCCGCGATGGAGTGTTGGTCGGACGTCGGCAATGAAGTGTTGCAGTGTGGAGGAGCAATGATGGGGTTCTTGGGTGAGAGATGACGCTTGGGAGTTGGGCAGGCTTAGAAAATAGGGTTTTAATCTGTTGTTTTAAAATTTATTTGTTTTTTATTTTTTGTGTTTATCGGTTAAACAAGTTAAAGGTAAACTTAAGGACCTATTTAATATATTTTAGAAAGTCCAAGGATTTTTTTGTTCAAAAAAATTGTCTAGTAACTTAATCAATCAAAACATAAAAAAAGGTTGGGTTTTATTAAACTTTTCCCTAGAAACATATATTTGAAAGAAGAAAGAAAAAATGTTAAAAGAAAATTTTAGAAGTAAAATAAATTGAATGGGAAATTAATTATTTCTTTGTCCCTTTTAAATTGGAAATTAATTATTTTAACTATTTTAGAAAGACAATTTATCAAAATGACTATTTTCTCTCCGTTTTTATTAAAATGATCAAAATATAATCGATCCACCGAATACATTTTCTATTTTTATTTTACATTTTCTACCTTTAGAGTTAGTTAATAAATTACTTTAAGTACTTTACTTTTTAATTTTTTGTTTTACACCCTTATCACATTAACACACATACTTGTATATTAATTAAAATACGTATAAAAAATACGTTTTTATTTTAACAAGTTACACCATTATAATCGTATCGACAATACCTTCGAAATGAGCCCAATATTGAATATTTTCGATTTAATTAAATACTTTTAAAGCCAATTATCCTCTTGATCGGTGCATATGAATATTTTTCACTAAATTCCGAATATTTATTAAAATATAATGCATATGAATATGGTATTTGGCGGAGATTTTCTATCCTAATGTATATGAGATGTATTCGGTGGATATTTCGATTGTATTTTGGTCATTTTAGTAAAAGTAGAGAGAAAATTGTCATTTTGATAATTTCCCTTCCTAAAATGGTTAAATTAATTAATTTCCCCTTTTAAATAGCAATAATACATTTTCTTTTCACAAATAACAAAAAAACTAAATTATATGTTGCAATTTTTGCTTAAAGCAATAAAGGTACTTTATTTGAAAAAGATAATATATATATAGAGAAAGAGAAAAATTCAAATGAAAACTTAAATTTAATTACGAGCATGACGATAAAAAAAATGCGACACGAATCATATTCAAACTGAATAATATTATATTCAGTTGGAATAATACTATATTTAGTCTTTAATAAAAAAACAATTTTAAAGTATATTGTTATAATAAAAAAAATAATAGCACGTAAATAGGAAACTAAATTGTTATTTAATGCATTCAATTTTATTTAAAAATATAAATTGACCTAAAATATGTTATTGGGATATAAATTTAATCCACGACAAAGTAGAGGATCTTCTCTCATATTGTAGGTCCTACAATTAATATTTTGATTAAGTTTTGGTATCTTTAGATATAAGGTTACAGTTCTATTATAATTTCTCTAGAAACCGAAAATTCTTTGAGATATTGGGACTTAAAATTATATACTTAAAATGTCCCCTAATGTATGTCTAATGCGTAAATATCTTTCAAAAGTCTCAAGACGAGTATATTGTTAAGATAGCAAATAGGTACCAACCATGAATTTTGCAAATGGTTATCAAAATTTGAACCACTTTCTTTGATAAATTTATCCAGATAACATTTTGTGATCATTCACTATAGTTATAATCCTCGATGATATTAATTCTGGAGGACATTCAATTTACTCGAAGACCTTGTTTGACTATCATGATGCCTTTTTTCGTTAAAGAATTTAGTAACCAAGACGTGATGCTTGAGTTTTTGTTAAAACTGAATTTTTTTATAGTAATGTTTTCGTTATTAAAATAAAAAAATTAGAATTAAAACTAAAACCAAATTTGTTATGAAGAAACACTTAGGGTCCGTTTGGTTTGCGGGAATGTTTCTGAGGGATTTGGATTTCATGGAAGGATTTGGATTTGGAGGGATTTGGATTGGAATAGAATTGAAAATCATAGATGTGTTTGGTTTATAAGATTTGGAATGGAATTGGATTTCCATTATTTATAAATAATTTATATAAAAATATAAAAAATATAAAAAAAATATAAAAATAATTAAATTACATTTTTATTAATCAATTACTGGAAAACAAATGTTTTTAACATTTTAAAAACATTATTTCATAGAAATCCTACGAAATCCCATGAAATCCCGAGCATCCGCCAAGAATTTCAAAATCCAATGTTCATGGGATTTTAAATGAATCCATGGATTTAAAATTCTTACCATTAGACAAACCAAACACCGGAATGGATTGGATTTGAAATCCAAATCCCTCCAAATCCCACCAAATCCCGCGAACCAAACGCGCCCTTAGAATTTAGTACCAGCCACATTTCTAATTAATATATGTTAGATTTAAAAAAGTGACTAGTAAATCAAATCATTGTATTAATCAATAAGCAATTTTAATCTTAGTTACCGGTGTTGGTAAAATATTTTGATTCCATCACATAGTCTTTGATTTATAACTTAAAGAAATTAGGGTTTCGTTCTCAAATACGTCTACCTCAAAACCAATATGGAAGATTCAATCAATGGAAACTTGATAGTAACTTTTGATAAGTTATGTTTCTATCGTTCGTTTTTTTTTTTTAAGATTTAACATGTTTTAATATTGTTTTATATACATAGACTTTTATCGATCATAGTTCTTTTTTAAAACGCATACTTTTTTAACTTATAGAATAACAACAAGATAGACAACAATAAACAAATTTATTTAATTTATAGTACTGTTGACATATAATTATTTATAAATATAATAAAATTGTATAAATTTACAAATCAGTTTTTATGTATTATTTCATATATAAAAAACATCATATTTCACATATAAAAACATCATATATTAATATGTGTTGTTTTATATATTAACCAACATATAAAAACTTATTTGTAAATTTATACAAATTATTAGTTTCGTTAAAAAACGGACTCATAATACTATTTTAGAAAAACAAAAGAATAATGGTGCGTTTGATTACGGAAAACTATTTTCATTTTTCTAGAAAACGTTTTCAAAAAATTGAGTTGAGTTTTCATTCTCAGTTTTCTATGAACATTTTAGAAAACATGTTTGGTTGAAATGGTGGATGGAACTTTCATTTTTTATTTTTAGAAAGTTAGAAAACGCGTTTGGTTGTACATTTTATATCATTTTTTATTTTCCATTTTTTTTCAAATTAAAGTGTGTGAAAGTGTGTGTATGAAAGTTTTAGAAAACAAAAATGTAAAAAATTATTAAAACTAGTTTTCTAATTTACATAGGATTTTAGAAATGAAATTTTTTTATTCTCTTGGAATAAATTTTCTAAAAACTTAACGTATCAAACGAATTTTTTGAATTTTTTTTTTAAAAAAAAAAAATCCTAAAAAACTGAAAAAAAGTTTACAACCAAACCAACCCTAAGGTTTTCCAAAACCATTTGTTTGAAAAAGAACACAAACCTTAATTTAATGAATTTTATTGATTTTCAATAAAATATTTAGAATGTTCTTCTTTCAAGGAAATGAAATACAAATGTCAACGCCCATCGAAGATCCATTAACCATTTCAGGAGCAGATTTCACTCACACACCCACAAACCACCACAATGAGTTTGCTCTTACTTCTTCTTCTTCCTCTGTTCTTCATTATATTCGTTATCTTCTTCAAATTCATATGGATTCCACTTCGGATCCAACTCCATTTCCGTCAACAAGGCATCAGAGGTCCCACCTACCGTCCGATCTTTGGAAACTCCGCCCAGATCCGACGGCGGATGATCGTCGAAGCAGAATCATCACGCCCAATTTCTTTCAGCCATGATGGAGTTGTTCAGAGGGTGATGCCACACTTTCATAATTGGTCAAAGGTTTATGGAGATCCATTTCTGTATTGGTTCGGATCAAAGCCCCGACTGGCTATATCCGACCCGGATATGATCAAGGAGATATTGGTGAATAACAGCGGGTCGTTTGGGAAGATCCGGTTCAACCCGGTTTCAAAGGTTTTGTTTGGGGAAGGACTTGTGGCGTTGGAAGGGGAGAAGTGGATCGTTCATAGAAGGATCACCACTCAGGCCTTTAACATGGAGAGAATTAAGGTAATTTTGGAATTAATTTTATTTTTACAAAAAAATAAATTAAATTATGTAATTAAATAAAACTAAAACAGTAATTGGTAATTAAATTATGTGAAATAAAATTTTATTTTTTCTAAAGCCAATTGAATAGAAAGTCATCCAAAATATATTTAGGATTTGGAGCGAAAGCCCGGACCAACTGAGACGGTTGAAAAAACCCGATTTTGAATAAACATATCCAAATATAAAGCTTTATAGATTCTAATTATGTTTGATAAATAACTGATAAGTTAATTGTTCTGATTAAATAAATCATGTTGGATAAAAACTAACTAGTTGATAATGTAAAGGCATCGCCATTCTCTATAATGGAAAACATGTTTAAAAGATTAATCAGAAAAATATACGGATTTTTTTTGGAAAAAAAGACAAAATTTATTGAAGCCTTTACTTGAAGTTACTTTGCGAAAAAAAAAAATATTTTTCAATAAACTCAAAATAGTAAGTTTGTACCATGACTTTTAGCTAGTAAAGTAGAAAGATAAAGCCCATTGGGCTTACTCTTATGTTATTTGGGCTTTAGGAATGGGTACCCGAAATTGTGGATAGTACCCGAAACATGATGAGCAAATGGGATGCTAAAATTGGAGGAAACGGGTCGGAATTCGAATTCGACGTTCACAAAGAATTTCACATACTCTCAGCTGACATAATATCACACACGGCTTTCGGAAGCAATTTCGAAGAGGGAAAACGAATATTCGAGTTGCAAGAACGGCAAGCTATGCTCGTTTTGCAAGCCTTGCGGAATGTTTACATTCCGGGATTCAAGTAAATTTCCGATAATTGCATTTTATGTTTGTTTTACTTTTCATTATAATTTGATATTTAGTGAATTCACATTTCTATCTTATCGATGATATTACAAACTCAACCATTAATACAAAAGGATATAAAATCAATTGATTGAGATATTTTTGAAAATCATGATGGTTCATTTATTATAATTTGAATATTTATGGAATATTATTACAGTTTATTTACTATGATCAACGTTTTATATCAACTAAGAAATTTATTAATACAGATATTTATTAGACAAGACGGACATTGACATTTATTAGCGTTTTTTGTAGGTATATACCAACGGAAAAGAATCGGTTACGATGGAAGCTTGAGAAAGAAACAACAGAATTGATAACGAAATTGATTGAGAAAAACAAAAATACAAAACAAAATCCGAAAACTCTACTCGCGTTATTAATGTCTCCTTACAAGAAAGACGACATACTCACTCTCGAGGAGATAGTGAGTGAATGCAAGACGTTTTACTTTGCCGGAAAGGAAACAACGGCCAATCTTTTGACTTGGGCGTTTCTCCTTCTGGGATTGCATCAAGAATGGCAAAACAAAGCTCGAGAAGAAGTTATTCGCGTTTGTGGAGACAGCGTGTTTCTTAGTGTCGAGAATTTGACAGAATTAAAGATCGTAAGTCTACGAGTCTATAATTTTTAATTGGGTGGCTAAATTCACCTTTATATATTGCTAAATTCATCCCTACCAAGTAATTTACTCTTTACATTCATGATTTCATATGATTTTAACATTAAAACCATCCACATACCTGCAATTCATTTATACTTTCAATTGTGTCACCCATCTTTTGCAATTACTATATATGCACCTGCAATTCACCTACACTTTCAAAAGTGGTCCCCATTGAAAGATTCTGATTAATTAATAATTATTTTTTATGTAATAAAAAAGCTTGTTGAGGTATAGGTGCCTAGGTGGCATTGCAACAACATTTGCAAATTTTGCAAGTGTAGGTAAGACTTTGCTTAGGTGGCAATTTGGAATTCCTTTTGAAAGGGCTTTGCAAGCCCTATATGGATGCTTTAAGGAAGGGTGCATATAGCAATCCCTTTTATAATACAATTTGACTTTTGCGATTAACTTTTTATTTATTTGTGTTTGAACAGGTTACCATGATATTTAACGAAACGCTCAGACTCTACCCTCCGGCAGTAATGATGATGAGACAAGCCTCAGAAAATGTGAAACTAGGGGGTAGGCTCGATATTCCAGCCGGTACGCAACTTTTCCTGGCCATGACTTCGGTTCACCACGATCCAAGAATATGGGGTGAAGATGCAAACGAGTTCAATCCGATGAGATTTGCGGAGCCTAGGACCCACTTAGCGTCATTCTTCCCGTTTGGGTTGGGCCCTAGGGTTTGCGTTGGCCAAAACCTAGCGATGGTCGAGGCAAAAATTGTTTTGGCTATGATTGTTCGAGAATACTTGTTCGTGATTTCGCATTCGTACGTTCATGCTCCGATGCAATCACTTACTTTGCAACCCCAATATGGTGCTCAAATAATGTTTAGCAGGAGGAGCTGAGTACTTACTGTTATATTTGGATTTTTATAGTGGTTTTTAAAGTTTAACATGTTTGTATAGCGCAAGTATAACATTTACAACTCCAAGTTATTGTTTTTTGTTTTAAGAAAAACATCATTGTGAGAGATAAAAGAAGAAAGCAAAGAAAGACAAAGTGCTTAGCTAGCATCTAGAATTGAAGGCTTTTTTGCATAGATGCTTTTATAATACGAAATCATCACTTGTTTTTGCCCCATTTAGAAAAAGGGTCCGTTTACCAAACGTTTATCCGGGTAAGTGCTTACCAAGTCATATTACCTTACCGAAGGACTATAACAAGTACCAAAAATCTTACCGGTAAGAGCGAAGACAAGGAAAACAATGACCAAAAGTTTTACTCGAGTAAGTGATGGCGATGACTCTTACCACGGTAAGCGCTTACCAGGTAAATTGTTGCATACGATGTTGTTTTGGTAGACTAAAATCTTACCCGTTAAGTAAGTGATAGTGTTGAATTTCGCTGGTAAGCACTTACTCGGGTAAAATTTGGTAAACGGCCCCTAAGAACCAATTAATTTGCTTCCTTAATTTGTGAGTAATTCAAGTTAACTGACTTTTAAACTAGAGTTATAGGTTGTTTACCAAATTCTTACCTGGGTAAGATCTTACCAAGTCATATTATTTTACCGGATGAATATGATAAGGACCAAGAATTTGGTAAACGGCCCCTAAGAACCAATTAATTTGCTTCCTTAATTTGTGAGTAATTCAAGTTAACTGACTTCTAAACTAGAGTCATAGGTTGTTTACTAAATTCTTACCTGGGTAAAAGCTTACCAAGTCATATTATTTTACCGGGTGAATATGACAAGGACCAAGAATCTTACTCGGTAAGAGTAGTAACAACAAAAGCAATGACCGAGAGTATTACCCGGTAAGTGAGGGCGATGTCTCTTACCACGGTTAGCGCTTACCGGGGAAATTGCTACATACGATATCATTTTGGTAGATTAAAATCTTACCCGATAAGTAAATTATAGTCTTGAATTTTGTCCGTAAACACTTAACAAAAAAGGGTTTTGGTAAACAGTCTCTTAGATAAAAAATGAAACAAAAAGACAATCATATTAACTAAAACATTGCTAAAATAGAAAAAAATGTGTTTTTTTTCCTCTAAACATCTCCAGCTTTGCTATATGGGTTCCTGTATTTGAAAAAACTTGGAGTTTTCCTAAATTTAAAGAAATCTATAAAAATTGTCAGTAAATAGAGAAATGAATATTTTATTAAATCCTACCAATAAAATTATTTTATTATTATTTTACATTAAGTTTCTTTTAAAAAGTGTATTGAAATGATAAATTAAATAATACTATATTAATATAATTTGTATTAAAATTTATAAAATAGAAAATCTGTTGGGAGATGATTAGATAAATATAAGTTTTTTTTAGAAATTTTGACTTTTTGTTTCTATTTTGGAGAAAGTTTAAAAAAACGTGTTAACCATGGAACCAAACCAAAAATGTAATTTCCACCTGGAATTACACAGGGCAAAGGGGGTATAGGCATAGATAATAAAAACAGTCAACACCCGTTAAAAGGTCAAGGTCAAGGTCAGATTTCACAGTCTCACTTCCACAACCACAAGGATGACGAGTTTGCTGTTGCTTCTTCTTCTTCCTCTGTTCTTCGTTATATTCATTATTATCTTCTTCAAATTCATATGGATTCCACTTCGGATCCAGCGCCACTTCCGTCAACAAGGCATCAGAGGTCCCAGCTACCGTCCGATCTTTGGAAGCGCCATCCAGATCCGACGGCGGATGATCATCGAGGCAGAATCATCACGCCTAATTTCTTTCAACCATGATGGAGTTGTTCAGAGGGTGATGCCACACTTTCACAATTGGTCAAAGGTTTATGGAGATCCATTTCTGTATTGGTTCGGGTCAAAGCCCCGGCTGGCTGTATCCGACCCGGATATGATAAAGGAGATACTAGTGAATAACAGCGGGTCGTTTGGGAAGATCGGGCCCACCCCGGATACAAAGGTTTTGTTTGGGGGACTTATGGCGTTGGATGGGGAGAAGTGGATTGTTCATAGGAGGATCACCACCCAAGCCTTTAACTTGGAGAGAATTAAGGTAATTTTGGAATTAAGTTACACTTTTTTTTAAATTCGTAATTAAATTAAACTAAACAGTAATTAAAATTTTACGGTAAACATTTACACAAATTCTTTTGAATTATGTGAACCAAACAACCCCTTGGTAAGATAAAGATGGTGACTGCTACCATAAACATTTACGCGATAAACCTTTGGTAAACGGACCCTAAACAAAGCCTTATTTGGCAGTTGCTTAATAGTTTGATGCATAATGATTAAGACAGTCTTATTATATAGCGTAAATGAAAGATAATTGTTTGGTAATTGTTCTCCTTGAAATTAGCCCTCTGAATGGTTAAGGGATATCCAGGATACAAAATGATTCAAAGGATTTTGGAACCATTAAAAGACAAACTTATTTTTTGCCAAAGAGGATTCACCTCTTAGCGATTCAGATGCTACCTTTTAATAGAACCGTTAAGAGGTAAACAAACAGCCCCTTACTCTTATATATTATTTGGAATTTAGGAATGGGTACCCGAAATCGTGGATAGTACTCGAAATATGATGAGCAAATGGGATGCCAAAATTGAAGGAAACGGGTCGGAATTCGAATTCGATGTGCACAAGGAATTTCACAACCTCTCGGCCGACATAATATCGCGCACGGCTTTCGGAAGCAATTTCGAGGAGGGCAAGCGTATCTTCGAGGTGCAACAACAACAAGTTACCCTCGTCTTGCAAGGCTTGCGGAATGTCTACATTCCAGGATTCAAGTAAATTTCCGATAATTTCATTTATGTTTCTTATACTTCCCATTATAATTATATATATATATATAGAGGAAAGTTCAAATGTGAACTCATTTTTGGTTGTGAACGTGAGGACGAATCTCAGCCACTTATCCGGTCAATAAAGGCGAACGCTTTGGACCCTGCCTCCTCCTTTAATAATCTCCACCCTCCCATGAATCGCGTCAATCCGCCGTGATCGCGTCCACCATAACCGAAGATGTGTGGCTGAGATTCGTCCTCACGTTCACAACCAAAATTGAGTTCACTTTTGAACCTAACCCTATATATATATATATATATATATATATATAGGGGTGGGTTCAAATGAGAACTCAAATTTGGTTGTGAAAGTGAGGACAAATGAAGTGCGACACGTGTCCCATTCAAAGAAATATTCAAACTGAATATAGTATATATTCAGTCTGAATATACAAAGAAATATTCAGACTGAATACAGTCTGAATAATGCTTATTCAGTCTGAATAATGCTTATTCAGTCTGAATATTTCTTTGTATATTCGGTCTGAATAATCAATATTCAGACACGTGTCGCGCTCTTATTTGTCCTCACGTTTACAACCAGATTTGAGTTCACATTTGAACTTTCCTCTATAATATATATATATATATATAGATGATAGATCTACAATCTACTTGAAATTATTCTCGACATAAATGTTAAAAGTTTTGTGTAGCTATGTACCAACGAAAACGAACAAGCTACGATGGAAGCTTGAGAAAGAAACAACGGAATTGATAAAGAAACTGATCGAGAAAAACAAACATCGGAAACAAAATTCACAAACTCTACTCACGTTATTGATGTCTCCTTACAAAAAAGACGACATACTCCCTCTCGAAGAAATTCTGAATGAATGCAAAACGTTTTACTTTAACGGAAAAGAAGCACCGGCCAATCTTTTGACTTGGACGTTTCTCCTTTTGGGATTGCATCAAGAATGGCAAAACAAAGCTCGAGAAGAAGTTCTTCGCGTTTGTGGAGATAACCCGTTTCCTAGTGTCGAGAATTTGGCAGAATTAAAGATCGTAAGTCTACCGGTCTATAATTTATAATGACCACTTATCACTTATTCGTTCAGACGTTTTTAAATTTAGACTGTTTTTTTTCAGACTCTCTTAAGTCTAAAAGTGGTAACCTCACCACTTAATTCCTTTTATTTACGTACACCCACAATTTTAAGGATTTATAAATCAATGATTGATTCAGATTTCAGACTGCAGATGTAAAAACAAACAGTCTAACTGATTTAGACTTCAGCACCACCTCTTATAAATCAGAAGTGAAATCAGACTTCAGCACCTCTTAAAAAACAAACACTACCTAACTCTTTTTATTTGTGTTTGAACAGGTTAGAATGATATTGAACGAATCACTAAGACTCTATCCTCCGGCCGGTTTGATGATGAGAGAAGTCTTGGAAAATGCAAGACTCGGGGGTAGGCTCGATATCCCGGCCGGTACGCAACTTTTCTTGGCCATGACCGCGGTTCATCACGACCCAAGAATATGGGGTGAAGATGCAAACGAGTTCAATCCTATGAGATTTACGGAGCCGAGGAACCACTTAGCGTCATTTTTCCCATTTGGGTTGGGTGCTAGGGTTTGCGTTGGCCAAAACCTAGCGATAGTCGAGGCAAAAATTGTTTTGGCTATGATTGTTCGACAATACTCGTTCGTGATGTCACATTCGTACGTTCATGCTCCGATGCAATCACTTACTTTGCAACCTCAATATGGTGCACAAATAATATTTAGTAAGAGGAGATGAATAATTACTGAAACACTGTTATATTTGTTATTTATGGGAATGACTGGACTAATCCCGGCAAATTATGACTACAAGACATTTGCCCTGATAAACTTCAGCGGCCACAATTGTTGTGTATACCTAGAATCGAACCCTGTGCAGATGGGATATTCCACCACATCCCCTAGGGCCTCAACCACTACGCTACAACCCTTGTGGTTCTGTTATATTTGTTATAGTGTTTGAGTTGTGGTCAGTTGATCAGTATTTGTTAAAATGTTTATTTCGCTGTTTTTAGAACTAATGATAAACTCATTTAACTTTGTAAGTTACCCGTGTTGTAGATTAGAACTCACAAGGGAAAGGACTCAATGTAGATCATTTTATAGCTTGTTATCAAGAGAGTGTTACAAGTTGATATCTAATAAGTAGTTCAAGAGAAATAGATTATGATCTATAATTTAAGCTCAAATATTTAGACGTGAGATTGATGGCTCAATATTTGAACAACACATCATAGACACGTCTCTGTAAAAATGCATATATCGTCGCACACAACTTAGTGTAAGAACATCATAAAAAAGTACAACATAACTTTTGATGTAACAAACAAGAGTTTGATGTAACATAGCATAGTTTTACAGACGAAAAAAGAATACAACTTGCAAAATAATAAATATTTAGACATATTACATAAATGATAAATGTACAAATGCAAAACACGTATTTTACAGACCTTTTTTTTGGCTTTTTAGACATATCAGGTAAGCTTTCGGTTTCTCCATATTTTCACAATTCCATCGGTTCGATTCATCCATAGTTCACGATTGCTTCTACATCAGGTAAGCTTTTGAAATTATATGTTGGTTTCTAGATTCATGTGAAGATTTCGGTTACATAAGTTATACGTCAGATTCCAATTTTAGTTTGATGTTATATGTTGGTTTACAAATTCATGTTAAGATTTCAATTCTAGAAGTTATATGTTAGATTCCAGTTTAAATTTGAAGTTACATGTCTGAAGTTATATGTTGGTTTACTGTTTACACACTCATGTGGAAATTTAGAATTTAGAATTTAGAATTTGAAGTTATATCTCGATTTCGATTTCAATTTGAAGTTACATATGTTGATTTGAAATTGTATGTTGGATTCAAAATTCATGTGAAGATTTCGATTCCACAAGTTATATGGACCAAAGAAGATCCACTAGACTTCAAGTTAGAATTAGATCAACCAATTATAAAACTACAATAAAACATATTTTTAAGGCGTATTTGAATGACCCAATTACATATATAAAAGTAATGTTAAAAGTTTATCAAAAATAATAATATATTTTTTTAAGTGTAGGACCGGTTTGGAGCCGGCCCGGGACTGGTTTGGAGCCGGCCCGGGACCGGTTCTCATAACCGGGTTTTATTTAACTTAATCGAACCGAAGAATTTTGATACCGTATTGTTCCACTGATTGATACTATTTAGTTGTTACTCATGGATTTTGTTATAATCATCCATCGTTTGTCATTCTTGTTAGCATTTTGTGATTGTTTTTTTTAAAGACAGGCTAACACACACACACACACACTTTCTTGGGGTATCCAGGCTCCTACTTAAGGGTGTCACCTGACTAATCCCCGTCGATCACGACCCACCTCAATTAAGGGTACCACTAAGTGACAGACCTATAATCAGGATATCTCCGCATTTTGTGATTGTTGCTGGCATATTTTTTTTTTTGTAATGAAATGTAATTGATATAAATTCTTTCATTGCTTTCCTTCCATTTCCTCCCATTTGGAAGGAATTTTTTTTGGAGAAACATTAACATTATTTTTCTTTATGTCCTTAAAAAAACTCGAGAACATGAGATTTTCCCCTTTTTTTTCCTTCCATTTCCCTTTCTTTCGTTCGTAAAAAATAGTGGTGTTCATCGGTTGAAATCAAATGGATTTAGGTGGATCTGATCCAATCATCCAATTAATGTTGGATTTTGTGATCCGATCCAATCTAGCCAATGCATGATTGGATAGGATGGGTTCCGTTTATTGGAAGTTACTACGGATTGGATACATTCAATATTTTGATACAAATTTCAACCAATTAATAAACTGTAACAACCAGTTATTCATATATTTTCTTACTTTATTAAAATCCACTACACATATATATCTACTAAAAAACAATATCGTAAAATGTTACTAATAATTGTATATATATATATATATATATATATATATTAATTTGATAATAATCGGATCGGGTAATCGGATGATTATTGGTTGTATCGGGCCGGTTATTGGATTTTGGATTGTCATCCAAGGACCGACCTATCCAATTTGGATGTTGAAATTTTAGATCAAATCTAATCCAATTACAGTCAGATATTCGATTATGGTCGGTCGGTTCTAATTGGATCAAATAACTTTGTGCACATCTCTAGTACAAAAGACTCGGGAACACATCATAAGTGGGGGAGATTGTAACAATCCTTCCCTCACAGATAGAAAGGTAGATTGATGAGCTCTTTATCGTGAGCTACCAATAACTTCCACTTCAGTATTAAGTTGAATCCAAAGTTAAGGGCACAATCCGTTGCTTTAGGCCGTTACATGTGTTGGGGGGGGGGGGGGGGGGGGGGTGGAGGGACCTCACTGAAATAGTTAAAAAAAGTTATATAGGTTAAAAAAATAAAAAATACTACATTTAGCCTTAGTTCCCACCAGTAAAATTTTCCGAGGACCACATCTTACCACCGATTGACAAAAACACTAAAAAAACTCTTGAAATCAATAAAAAACCGAAAACATCCTTTAAAATCGACAAAAACACTAAGAAAATCCGTTGAAATCAACTAAAAAGTTTTAAAAATCCTTCAAAACACGCCGGGTGACTTTACATGCATTTATTCTACCTTAATGGGATCCCAGTAGATAAAAATTCTGGATCCACCACTGCATGATCCTTGTATGGGGTTCAAGTTTAATATAGTAACTTCTTTAAAAAAATACCTAATTATTTAAAAAAATAAAATGAGTGATAAAATTAAAATGACGAAAAATACAAACCGTTGTTTATTGAGGCATACGATCATGTGAAAAGAAGAGTTAAGGTGAGAAACATAAGAAAAGATCTTAACCTTTGATCATCTTTAATATCAAACCCATCCATAAATTACGGTTTATACAAGGATTGATTTGGTGCATCTCATTCTAATATGTATTTAAGGATGGAGATTTCTTCTTGTATTTCTCACTTTAACTCTTCTTGTCACTGAAACCCAACCTGTTTATTAAATTATATAAAAGTTTTTCGGAGTTTTATATAAATCACAGGGACCAAAATTGTACTTTTACTCATATTTCTATTTACAGGAGCATCCTATTTATTTTTATTTGTTTTTATTCTTTTGGTTTGGCCTAATTTAGCTTTTGGCAGTCGATTCCATTGGGCAGCCAGTAACGCTGTGTTCTCGAAACTCATTTAACGAAGGAAAGAAAAGAAAAGCAAGGAAAAGCGGAGGAAAGTGAAAAAAACTGGTGTTTTTAAAACTTTTTTAGGAGAGAAAGGAAAGGAAGGGGAGGAAAACTAAAGCTTATTTTCCTTTCAAACATTTCCTCCCAAATGTGAAAGGAAAGGGAAGGAAAGAAAAAAAAAAAATTAAAATTATTTAAAAAATTAATAAAATTACAAAACTATCCGGTCTTTTGTCCTATATTATATTAATTTTAAAGACATATTAATAAAAATGACAGTTTTCCTTTCCTTTCTCTCCTCTTCGAAAAAATAAAAATTATTTTATTTTCTTTCATTTCCTTCCTTTTACTTCACCTTCGAGAACACAAATAATTTTTTTATTTTCCTTCCCTTTTTTTTTTCCATCCATTTCTTTCCCTTTCCTTTCTCTCCGAATTCGAGAACAAGATTCCATTGGGCAGCCACTAAGAAAGTAGGTAAACAGAAGAAACCCTACGCCGGTGATCAAGAAGGTGAGCATATCATCACTCCACCGATTTCTCACAAACTGATCGATCAGATGGATATCTCAGAAGGAACACCGGGTTTTCATGGATTCAGAATGCCTGCAGAATGGGAACCACACTCTCAAACATGGCTTGGTTGGCCCGTAAGTCGCCAATTTTGTATCTTATATGCTTGATTCTTGCTGATTGTAACCTAAAAAGCTTTTTCACTTTGGACTTTCAGGAGCGTCCTGATAATTGGCGAGATAATGGAATCCATGGCCAGCGTATTTTTGCAGAAGTTGCTTCTGCCATCTCTAAGTTCGAACCTGTTACTGTTTGTGCCAGTGCCTCTCAGGTTACCTATATATTTTATTCACTACCAGTTTGAAATTTGTTTGCTTAATGTTTGCCACAAAAATACCCATGGTTAGATGATGGATGATTGGATCGTATTGAAAAATTCTGTTAGATGGACATTTGCAATCATTATCTAGGGTTATATTATGTTCACGGTAAATTGAAATTTGAAATTTGTTGTTCGTACTGAATGTAAAGGGCAGCAACATGATTTGAAGGACCAGAATGTCAGTAAAGAATAGTATCAGACACAATATTGAATTGTGTAACAAGTTTAGGGTAGTGAAGTGTAATAACTGTGGTCTCATAAATGTATGTTGGTGATATTTGCCAATTTTGGATATGATCGCTTTCTGTATTCTCTTCAGTCATCTTCTTTGTCAAAGAATTTGATTCTTGATTTCTTTTCTTTCATTTCAACTCCTTTTCTGGTATCAAAGCTTCCTAACTACAGATCACGATGTGTTCAAATACATTCTTGAATAGAAAATCTTCATTAGTTTTACATTCTTGAATCATGGCACCAAATCTAGATTCATTCACCAATAATCCAAGCCTGCAAGTGATTTTTCACTAGCTACTTGAGTTCTCAAACTCAATTTGTTGGCGAGTCATCATCAAGAACTCTAGTTAAAGCATCTGGACCCATCAAACTACCCAGCTAATTTAGAGATTACGAAGTTGGGCCAAAAACCTGCTAGAACATCTATTTATGCTACATATCATCAAAAGCATTTTCTGAAGGATTCCTATATGTGCTACAAATAATGAGTCTATCATTTCGATAACACAAATCATGTAATCTAAGACATATAGGCAAACATCAAAGGATCCAAGATAGATTGTGGCCATGGAAAATGAAATATATCAGCCCTTGAGTCTAATAATATTTGGCTTCTTACAGAGTTGCCTACAAATAAAAAGCCTGTTGATTGTAAACGGATCTACGATGTCAAAGGTTTAAGGCAAGACTTGTAGCAAGTTGACCACAGTAAGAAGCCTGTTGGCCTGAAATAGCTAAGCATTGCCATAAACATCAGCTTTTAGTGAACAATGCCTTCTTACAAGGGGACTTAGAAGAAGAAATCTATATGTTGTCATTCCTAGGTTACTTATCCTCTAGTAATAATCATGTGCGTAAGTTACAAAAGCCACTGTATGGCCTTGGAATTGGACATGATCATTGAAATTTCTTTGTTTTTTTTTTGCAGTGGGCTAATGCAAGCAATCAATTGCCTCATAATGTGAGGGTTGTTGAGATGGGTATGAATGATTCTTGGTTTCGTGACACTGCCCCAACTGTTAAGTTCTTCCATTTCAGCCTTTTTTTTATTCGATTGCCTAGATGAAATTTGTTCATCACTTCTTGTTTTACGATTTTTGATACTTTTACTTCTTCACTATATAGTTTGTTGTACGTGAGGGAAAATCAGGTCCAGAGAAAGTAGAGAACAATGTTGCTGGTATTGATTGGAATTTCAACAGTTGGGGTGGTAAGTTTTGCATAACATAACTCTTTTTTTTCTTAGTGTTTATCGAATACTGCTGTATGCTTTTCATTGATGGTTTGTAAATATATCCATTGGCTATTATCTTGTGTACATTTATGAAGCGACACAAATATGAGAATGCTTCTTGCATAAGCCTGGTTTTTCCAAATTAATAGGTGGCAGCAAAAGGCGCAGATGGCTGGCCATTTAATAGTTTTACGGCTTTTATCTAATCAAAGTTCTTGTGGAAATTTGCTTAATATTTTGCATGAGATCGTTTTGTGCTTGTAGTTTGTTTTTTATATGGTTACTTGGGTATTTTAGGCATTGATGATGGTTGCTACAAAGACTGGAGTCTTGATCTTCTTGTTGCACGGAAGGTTAGCACTGGCAGAGATCATTGATACGTACATATCTTTGCAACTTTAAAAGCTTTGCATTATGTTTTAGTGTTTCCATCCTCTTAAGATGTTGTGTAAAAGTTATAACTTGTGGTGTTGCAATATTACTAGTTTATGATAGTGCCTTTTTCCGATTATCACATAGGTGTTATTGTGTCTTCTTTTTGATTTCGTCTTTTCTGCTAGATTCTTGCAATGGAGAGGATTCTTCGTTTTCCACAATCCATAATTCTTGAAGGTGGAAGCATTCATGTAGATGGTGAAGGTAACAGATTTTATATAACATTTCATTACCACTGGTTCGTCAATTTGGCATTACATTGTTATTAATATAAATGTAGAGTGGTTGGTGCTCAGAGTACCGCTGATATAATGCATTTTTGTTTTTGAATATTTTTCTGTAGGTTTTATGAGTCATGTTTCCAGTAATAGATGAATTTCCCATGTTAAATTTTACGAAAAATCGATATCTTTTAATTTGTATTTCTTGTCTCAGGGACCTGCCTTACGACTGAAGAGTGCTTGTTGATCAAAAACAGGAATCCACATCTGACCAAAGAACAAATAGAAGATGAGCTCAAAGCATATCTTGGAGTCAAGAAGATTATTTGGTTGCCTCGTGGATTATTTGGTACTTATTGTATATCCTTCTCAAAAGTTTATGTAAGTGTTGCATAGATATCTTTTTCTTGTCTATGAGGCCTCCAGGGTTGGTGTTAGTGTTACCAATTAGTGAGACAATTATATGAAGGGTTAGATGGTTAGTTATTCAAATGTCTATAATTTTCTTTTATACTGAAGCACTTTATGGCATCCAGAAGGGGGGACATATATCTGTTTAAACAAGCATCCTACAAAGATACACTCATGCCAAATCAGAATGGAAAATTTTCAAGATTATGAGAATCTTGTATATGCTCTTCCTAATTTTCTCATAATCTTGACATGCACTCCTCTACAGGTGATGATGATACTAACGGGCATATTGACAATATGTGCTGTTTTGTGAAGCCTGGTGTAGTCTTGTTGTCCTGGACAGATGATGAATCAGACCCTCAGTACGAACGAGCTGTAGAAGCTTTTACTCTTCTCTCAAATTCTACTGATGCTCATGGTAGAAAATTTGAAATTATTAAACTCCATATACCGGGGCCTCTTTATATGACAGATGAAGAAGCTGCTGGATTTGTTCAGGTAAGCTGTAGATTTAGCGTTTGTTTTTTAAGAGGCGTTGAAGTCTCAAGTCTGATTTCACTTCTGATTTATAAGAGGTGGTGCTGAAGTCTGAAATCTGAATCAGTTAGACTGTTTGTTTTTACGTATGAAGTCTGAAATCTGAATCAGTCATTGATTTATAAATCCCTAACAACGCGGGTGTACGCGAATAAGAGGAATTAAGTGGTGAGGTTACCACTTTTTTTTCAGATGATTTTCAGACTTAAGAGGTCTGAAAAAAGGAAAAAAAACAAACGGTCTGTATTTAAAAACATCTGAACGAATAAGTGATAAGTGGTCATTAAGAGGTAAAATTGAAAAAACAAACATGGCCTAAGTTTTTTAAGCAAATGTTTTGAGTATTTGTTAGACATCCTAGCAAAAGAATCTTACGGGCTACAATCAAGATCACAATAAGCTGTAATGAGGCTAAAACCGAGACCCGAGACTTGTTTATTGTTGCTAATATGTTAACACACACAGGTTGGTGAGGCTAAACCGAGACTTCCTGGTACAAGGCTTGCAGCTTCATACGTTAATTTTTACATTGTTAATGGTGGGATTATAGCACCACAGTTTGGAGACTCGAAATGGGACAATGAAGCTGTCCGTGTTCTGTCTCGGGCCTTCCCTCATCATGAAGTAAGCATTTCATTCAGCTCTGTTATTGTTGCATTTTGTCTTCATAATTCTGATCAATCAATGAATGATAAATTGGTGAAATTTTCCATATTATGCTGTCAATACTTGATTGATTGCAATTAATTTACCACAATAAGGGCTGTTTGGTAATGACTTAATAAGCTTTTGAATATGTATGGCTTATTCGCTGAGCCATGCATGGCTGTTTGTCTGTGGCTTATTCGCTCAACATATGGAGGTGCGCTTAACCCACAAAGCTCTCATATTTGGCACTGGATTGCTTAATTAATAGTGTCTGTGATAGAGGGACTTGCACTGTTTCACATACACATCCATCCAAAGCACTAGGGATGCCCCCAATAAAACTACACTCTTAGAAGACAAAGTATGTTCATAGGAACAATGTTGTCAAGAAACGTCTGATTCATGTTCTGCAACTTGTACCATCACCTGAATTAACGTTTGTGTATGTTGTTTGACTTAGGTGGTAAAAATCGAAGGTGCGAGGGAAATCGTTCTTGGAGGAGGTAACATCCATTGTATAACACAGCAGCAGCCTGCTGCTCCACAAGCTCAATGAGCTTTCGTACTTAAGCTTTAAAAATGGTGTTTTTGTTAAAATCAAAACACAACCTTTTTCTTTGTTTTTTCATTGTTGTGGTCATTGGCACATTGGAAATTCATGTGCTAGACTTGTATAATGTATTTTTTGAAGTTCTATCTTCATGGATCTTAAACAGTAAAACTACATTAAACAAAGTTGCTTAATTTGATCCAAGTCACCACCTTCTTTTAAATGCTAATCAACGAAACAAAGTTGAATATTTATGTAGTCTTTCTTATGCCTGTTATTTTTTTTCTTTTCTTGTAACCATGATGTCTGATTGTGGCTGACCAATGAAGGACAAGGTTATTGCTTTTGTTAAATTGCAATGACCCATTTTAAAGAATGATGACAAATTATATTAGATATCTGTTTCCAAATCCACTTGGCCATCCAGTCTGTATCCAAGAAGCATGATGGAAGACTGATCTAACTGTATTTTATTCAAATATAGCTTTTGGAGTTCGGAATAACCTCCCTTGGATGATTCTAAAAGGTGTTTTACTTGATCATAAATCATCCCATTCCGATAATAATATTTTTAATATATGCATTTAGAGTTATCTGTTTTGATCTGCAGGAACTAAAGTGAGTTTTTGGTACAAGTGAATACAGGGATGGTCTAAAGTCTAATGCATTTTGGGTGCTTCTTTAATCAATGGGTATAGTGGACCCTTACTGCAAGCTGCAGGACTGAATCATATGCACATTCTTGAGACAGCCACCTCTGCTCTTGATCAGAGGCATTGGAGCGACCTGCAGGTTCTTGTTCTCTTCTCCCCTTTCAGCATTCTGTTTTACATCTAATCTTCAAAATTTTGAATAAATTTGTTCTACAAACCTAAATTTTAGTTTACATCATTAGTGGGGGAGTTAAGAAGAACATTAAGGGTGCGTTTGGTTTGCTGGAATGGAATGGATTTGGGAGGATTTGGATTTCGAATCCATTCCAATCCGGTGTTTGGTTTGCGAGATTGTTTGGATTTGAAATCCTAGGATTCAATTGAAATCCTACAAACATAGGATTTTGAAATCCTTGGGGGATGCTTGGGATTTCGTAGGATAGTATGAAATAATGTTTAAAAAAAATGTTAAAACATTTGTTTTGTAATAATTGATTAATAAAAATGTAATTTACTTATTTTTATAAATTTTTTATAAATTGTTGATAAATAATGGAATCCAATTCTATTCCAAATCCTACAAACCAAACACACCTATGGTTTCCAATCCATTCCAATCCAAATCCCTCGAAAACAATCCTGCAAACCAAACGCCCCCTAAGAATTGAAGGTAGTTTTCACAATGTTCGGGAATCTTCCACATAGGGAAACAGGACAGTGATATTTTTTTTGTTGGGGGGGGGGGTAAAAATTATAGTTGGTGTGGTACAGAAGCAGCATAATAAAGCTGAGCATGTTTCTGATCTCCTGAGTTATGGGATAGCCCAAGTGCCCAACCCTTGTGGATTTAGTGGGTCAGGTTGGTTTAAGACATCTTCCTTACATTGATTCAGCATGTCTATATGTGACATATAACTTGCATATATGTACCAATGGACGTTTAAAAAAGCTCTTATTTCTTACCAAATAAGAGGTCGGACCTATAATCTGTTAATATTATTGTGATAAAAAATTTAAAAGCTTTTTACCGTCATCTGATTTGATAAGAGTTTAACCCCTTCTTTTTTTTTTACTGTTACCGCACTCTTAACCTAATCCATCCAAATCAGCCGCTTCCTTCTAGATTGATTGTTTGGTTTTTGAACAGATCGAATTATTGGTTTTTTAAGATTGAACAGATTGAATTATAGTTTTCTGTTACATATGGTTTTCTATTGTTTATTGTTACTTCCATACGATCAATTTTGGATCCATTTTGTTCCTTCCAATTTGTGTTGTGTTCTAGGATTTGGATAATTTGTTCTTTGTTTTTATTGAATAATTTGATGAAAATTATTTTAGGACATTTAAGCCACTTGCTTACCTACTTGGTCCATGGGTATTTTGGTGTTTTTGGTTTAATAGAAATAACATAAAGCTGAATGAAAGAATAATCCAAGTCTGGAACAACTCGGTTATATGCTGATACAAATTGACAAAATCGATGGTCAATCGAATGATTTTTATTGATTTCCAGTATTCGAGAGACTGGAACTCTCCTATTCGATTACACGAATTGAATGAAAGAATCTGAATGCTTTACAAACCCACTACTCCACTATTTATATCTCATATCCCAACAAACTTCCAGAACCCACTTGTCACCCTGAACTAACCCCACTTGTTACTCTGAACTAACCGACTACCCTTTCTGTAATGACCATCCTGCCCTTCTTCAATCAACTATTATTACTTGAATGCCCTCTTCTTCTCTTATACGTAATAAGTTCTGGACTTCTATCATATGCATTCTCGAGAATTTGTATCAGAATTGTTCGATAAACCCATGATTTAGCAGTTGGTTGAGCAGTCGTGGCGGACAAACACAAACAACAAGCAAAGTCTTGGCTCGCTCTCATTGGGAGGTTGTTCAACCAGACTGTCGAAGTTGAGTATTGACAGAAACAATAAGAGGACAAGCTTTTTTAAAACCAAGTATCGGTCATTTGGGTCATAAAATAACAATAAACTCAAATGATTCTAAAACATAATCATGGTGAATGAGATCTATTCATTCTATCTTTTTGTAATTTTGGCTCATGGGGTATTTTCTTTTTTCTATCAAGTGAAATCTTTCGTCTTCCAATAGTTCTGACTCGTAAAGTGAGCCCTGAAAACTGTCAACTTATGCCCAACTCAAAATTAGAGTAAGAGGCTAGGGGGTGTTTACTTGACTTTAGAAGTCGAGCCTCCCCAGAATGTGACTTCTATGGAGGTAATAAGGGTCTGGTATATATTACTGTTATTCGTCCGAATATTGATGCTGCCAACGGTCTTTATTCGGAATTCTACTGAACGGGTCGATCCTCCCCCCCCCCCCCTGCGTTTGTTTTAGCAACTTATCCTAAGGTCTCCTCGCCAAGAGATCTCGTCCAGACCCACTACGCCCGAGCCGCCTCCCCGTCATACTTGCTATATCCACTAAGGCTTCATCCCACTTCATCCTACCAACTATACCTGATATAAAGCCGCTCTATAACAATTCAAGGCAACAAGAGTAGCAAGAAACTTTACAGCCCCATATGAATTTATTCGTGTGAATGCCAAAGTTTTTATGTGTATTGGGTTTCTTTTCTTTATTTTACTGTATAATTTGAAATCAAAGTTCTTATAATGTTCTTGGTGCATACCCTCTCTTGTTTGGACCTATTGACAAATGATCATCAAGGCCTTCTTTACCTTCAAAGGGTGGTTTAAATGATCAACTTTTGTTTGATGTCAATTTTGCATTGGTTCTTCTAGGTTCCCAATAATTTCAGCATTTGCGGGATTTTGAAGATTTTGGGTTGAAAGCTCTTGATCTTCGTTGATGGTACCGAAAGATTCTTCTCTTGTACTTTAATTGTTAAGAGACCGTGTCGTAATTTTAAGGTTATTGTAGTGGATTTCTGTTAAAAAGAACGTGTTTTTACGTGCTCCTCGTTATCTTTTGTTAGATATTGTTTATGTATTTGAGATGAATCTTTTTTTAATCATTTTTTATAACTTTTATCTCACACATGTTAACATCAAATGTTTCCTTTTATACTTATAATTTTTTTTGTTTGATCTAAAGTTTAAATAGCAATACAATTGTGCATTTGTCATTCCTTAATAAAAAAAATCCAAAGTATATTGTTGAAATAAGAAAAAAATAAAAGTAAAAACAAAGTGAAGAGCATGGACTATGAGTTATGTATTTATTATAATTGTCTTTGTCATTTTCTTCTTTATGCGGAGAATTTGGATAAAGTCATCAAAAAAGCTTTGGATGAAAACAAAATTTTGGAAATATGTAAGATTTAAACTTGTGGATCATTGTTGATCGAATGTAATATTTAACACATTTGATTTAAAATATCTCACATAAACGAGGAAAAAAATCTCCTATTCCTCGATGACATTTTTAGGTGGTCCCTGTCATTTTTTTGTAGTGAAATTGGGGTCGCCGTCTCACCCCCATCCCCTTCATATGCCTAAAAGCTTAAGTGAATAAAACTGTAATTAATTTAAAATAAAGATCAAACTTTTGATAGTGAATGACAAATTGTACCAACCACAAGGCTTGTGACGTACTGATTAAGACTTGTGGGAATGAGGCCAGTAATCCATCTACCCCAGGTTCGAATCCAAGCACAAACAACTTATGGCCACTGGGAAATTATCTCAAGGCTGCATGCTTTAACAGTCTTAAAATTACCGGACATTAGCATGGCCGAATGCCTAGATACACTTCCCAAAAAAAAAATAACAAATTGTAACAACAAAAAATATGATTTACTTTTGTTTTATAAAGGAGTATATATATAAATATAGATAATCAAAGTTGTCACCACCCATTTAAGGTAAGGTCAGATTTCATATATACTTTCATCATCCACAAGCACAAGAATGAGTTTGCTTCTTCTTCTTCTTCTTCTTCCTTTGTTCTTCATTATAGTCGGTATCTTCTTCATATTCGTATGGATTCCACTACGTATCCAACTCCATTTCCATCAACAAGGCATCAGAGGTCCATCCTACCGTCCGATCTTTGGGAACTCCATCCAGATCCGACGGCGGAGGATGATTGTGGAGGCAATTCCCAAATTATTCTTTCAACCATAAAGGAGTTGTTCAGAGGGTGATGCCACATTTTCACAATTGGTCAAAGGTTTATGGAGATCCATTTCTGTATTGGTTCGGGTCAAAGCCCCGATTGGCCGTATCCGACCCGGATATGATCAAGGAGATACTAGTGAATAACAATGGGTCGTTTGGGAAGGTCCGGGTCAACCCGATTACAAAGGTTTTGTTTGGGGGACTCATGGCGTTGGAGGGGGAGAAGTGGAATGTTCATAGAAGGATCACCACCCAGGCTTTTAATATGGAGAGAATCAAGGTAATTTTGGAAATAATTCTATATTACTTTTTTAAAAAGATACGTAACTAAATAAAACTAAACAATAATTAAATGCATGACTTCCTGACTTTTTTCATTCTTGTGATTTGTATTTCATTTCGTTTATCGTTCTTCATCCTAATAAACTTAAAAAAAAATGTTAGTTGAGAGGTTGCAATATTAAAGAATTTAAAAAGTTCTTATGGTCTTTTTACTTATATATATATATATATATATATAGGAAAATTCAAATGCGAACTTAAATTTGGTTGTGAAAGGACAAATGAAAGTAGATTATTCAGATTAAATAATCATAGAAATATTCAGACCGGATATTTTTTTTGTATATTTAGATTGAATGGGACACGTGTCGTGCTCTTATTTGTCCTCACGTTCACAACCAAATTTGAGTTCTCATCTGAACCCGTCCATATATATTTAACTAAATCATATATTATTGTACTTGAGGAGGTATCAATACAACCCTACAATGAGTAAGAAGAAGGGGGGTTGCAATATTGAAGAATTTAAAAAGTTGGGTAAGTGGATCATTGAAAACAGAAAGAAAAAGGTAGTAGTGTGACAACTTCATCGGAAAAACCACCGGCGAAAAGGAAAACAACGGAGAACACAAAAAACAGAAAACAGGTAGAGGACATAAAACGTAATTCAGATGCGGAAATGATAAAAGCTCGAACTCTCAACGGAACAATAATCAACCACAAATAATAAACATAATTGACGGAAATAATAAGAGATAGAAAACAACACCGGATTTACGTGGAAAATCCAAAAACGGGAAGAAAAAACCACGGGCGGAGGACAAAAAAAAACCGCCGAGAAGTTTATTCGATGTTACAATACTTGGAAACGGAGAAACCGACGAATAAATTTACAGATTAATAGATAATCTAAAATCGTCTAATTTTGTTGGGGAAGAAGCCACGATATAATTTTTGGAGATTCCGGCTCAAAGAAATCTGAAAAACGCTTAATAATACAGCCGTCCTTAGACCTCATGCGTGTTCCAACGTGGGTTTAGAGAGAGTGAAAGTCGGCCGGGCAATAATGTATAAACAAACAGAAACCACCGTGAAAAAACAAACAAGGCCTTAGTTTCTTAGAGCCTCCATTCAAAGAATAGGCTCATATACGTCGATCATGACTTTTAGCTGCTAAGTGGCAAAACTAAAGGCCGTTTACCAAAACTTATCTGGATAAGCGCTTATCAAGTCACACTACCTTACCGGATGAATATGGTAAAAACCAAAAATCTTACCCGGTAAGAGTGAGACAAGGATAAGAGTCTTACCCGGTAAGTGAGTGCGATGACTCTTACCACGGTAAGCTCTTAACACGGTAAGCTCTTACCAGGTAAATTATTACATACAATGCTGTTTTTTGGACTAAAAGCTTACTCGATAAGCAAATGATAGCGTTGAATTTTACTGGTAAGCACTTACCGAGTAAGTGTTTGGCGTTACCAAATGCTTACCAAGTGACTACAACAAAAAACTAAGAATCTTACTCGGTAAAAAACAAGACAAAGACCAAGAGTGGTAAGTAAAGGAGGTGACTTTTACCCGGTACGTACTCTTACAGGGTGATAGATGGTTACCAATAATCCATTTTTATGGCTGAAAATGTTACCCAATAAGGTAAGTAAAAGACCACAATTATGGCATGTAAACGCTTATTCAATAAACTTTTGGTAAACGACCCTTCATCAAAGCACTTTCAACCTACTCTTATTTTATTTGGGTTTTAGGAACGGATACCCGAAATTGCGGATATTACTCGCAACATGATGAGCAAATGGGATGCCAAAATTGGAGGAAACGACTCGGAATTCGAATTCGATGTGCACAAGGAATTTCACGACCTCTTGGCCGACATAATATCACGCACGGCTTTCGGAAGCAATTTCGAAGAGGGAAAACGAATATTCGAGTTGCAACAACAAGAAGTTATGCTCGTCTTGGAAGGCTTGCGGGATGTATACATTCCGGGATTCAAGTAAATTTTCCAATAATTGCATTTTATGTTTGTTATGCTTTTCCATTATAATTCAATACTTGGTGAATGCCCTTTTATTTGTTTGCATAAATGTTAAAAGTTTCGTGTAGGTATCTACCGACGAAAAAGAATAGGCTAAGATGGAAGCTCGAGAAAGAAACAACAGAATTGATAAAGAAAATAATCGAGAAAAACAAATATAGGAAACAAAATTCGCAAACTCTACTTGCGTTATTGATGTCTCCTTACAAGAAAGACGACATACTCCCTCTCGAGGAGATTGTGACCGAGTGCAAGACGTTTTACTTTAACGGAAAGGAAGGACCGGCCAATTTTTTGACTTGGACGTTTCTGCTTCTGGGATTGCATCAAGAATGGCAAAACAAGGCTCGAGAAGAAGTTCTTCGCGTTTGTGGAGATAACGTGTTTCCTAGTGTCGAGAATTTGACGGAATTAAAGATCGTAAGTCTACCGGTCTATAATTTATAATAGAGTAAATTACATGATTGGTCCCTGTGGTTTACACTTAATAACACAGTGAGTCCCTTTTTCAAAATAGTTATGGATTTGGTTCCTGTGGTTTACATTTTCACACGCCTGGTCCTTGTGTCCTAACTCCGTTAAAAACATTCGTTAAGTAGGTTAACTAGAAGGACATTTTAGTCATTTTACTCTATTTATCATTTTAGTAAAATGACTAAAATGTCCTAGTTAACCTACTTAATGAATGTTTTTAACGGAGTTAGGACACAAGGACCAAAGGTGTGTGAAAATGTAGACCACATGGACCAACTCCATAATTATTTTGAAAAAGGGGTGCACAATGTTATTAAGTGTAAACCACATAGACCAATCATGTAATTTACTCTTTATAATACAATTTGACTTTCGCGACTAACTGCTTTTATTTGTGTTTGAACAGGTTAGAATGATATTGAATGAAACACTAAGACTCTATCCTCCGGCAGGTCTGATGTTGAGACAAGCCTCGAAAAATGTGAAACTAGGAGGTAGGCTCGATATTCCAGCCGGTACACAACTTTTTCTAGCCATGACCGCGGTTCATCACGATGCAAGAATATGGGGTGAAGATGTGAACGAGTTCAATCCTATAAGATTTGTGGAGCCTAGGAACCACTTAGCGTCATTTTTCCCGTTTGGGTTGGGCCCTAGGGTTTGCGTTGGCCAAAACCTAGCGATGGTTGGGGCGAAAATTGTTCTGGCTATGATTGTTCGAGAATACTCATTTGTGATTTCGCCTTCGTACGTTCATGCTCCGATGCAATCAGTTACTTTACAACCACAATATGGTGCTCAAATAATATTTAGCAGGAGGAGTTGAATACTTTTGAAACAATGTTATACTTGAATTTTTGTGGTTGTTTTTAACGTTTTACATGTTTGTACAATACAATTTTAACACTTAGAACTCTAAGTTCTTGCTTTCAGTTTTGAAGAAAAATAGTACTTTTCTGGATTAAGTGTCTACATTATTATTTTAGTTTGTTATAAAATAAGTGTTTACTTTTAAAAGCAAATGTTCGTTATCGTCTGGAAAGGTTCATTTGAGAAGTTGTAAGTATTTGAAAAGTAAAGAATTCATCGTTCATCCTAGCCCTTCATTTGGTCAACATTTGTGGCAAGCACCGGATAATTCTTTGCATGGGTATACGGAATATGGAAGGGGTATCTTCGTAACTTTTACAAATAGGCGGCAAACGGATTCATATGTGAACCCATGTAATTTACATATGACAGTTAATTTATTCATATATGTTCATGTGTGAATCAGTTAATTAATTCATATGTGAATCATATGGGTTTATATATGAATTAGTTAATTAATTCATATGTGAATCACACAGGTTCATATGTAAATCAGTTAATTAAATCATATGTGAATTAGAAGGGTTCATATGTGAATCAGTTAATTAGTTCATATCTGAATTACACGGGTTCATATGTGAATCAGTTAAAATAGTTAATGAACTTTAGTCATCTTCTATAAATATTCAAATCATAATAAATGAGTTCTCATCATTTCCATAAATATATCAATTGATTGGGCTAATTGCATTTGAAACATTCTCTCTCTCATATATATATATATATGGAAAGGGGTTCATGTGAGGACGGTAACAATTTACGAGAATGCAAGGACAATCCTCAGCCAATCATTTTATACATGAAATTTTTCATGTACAAAATCACATATGATTCACATACAAAATCATATATGATTACCGAGACTTTTCCCGCGGCAAAAGCCACGCGAGTCATTTTTTATGCTAGTACAAAATCACATATGATTTTGTACATGAAAAAAGTTCCATGTACAAAATGATTGACTGAGGATTGTCCTCGCATTCTCGTAAATTGTTACTGTCCTTGCATGAACCTGCCTCTCACTCTCTCTCTCTCTCTCTATATATATATATATACATAGAGAGAGAGAGACAGAGGCTTCTTCTTTCAGAAAATATTTAAAGAGTAGAAATTCGTGGAAACTAATACAAAAATATTTTTTTTCATCAAATGTTATGATTTAAGATGTTTCACATATGTTTGTGTTCATATGAAAAAAAAAATATTAAAAGCGGAAGAAAACGTTGATTCACTATCAAATATGAAACAAAATTCATATGGTGAAACAAACGTGTTTTTTTCCACATGCAATATTTTTTTTCCATAGGAACACAAACATATGTGAAACAATATGTTAATCAAACATTTGATAAAAAAATTTTATTTTTACATTGATTTTATATTGGTTTCCACATGTTTATAATTTTTAAAAAGTTTCTAAAAGATTATCCCTATATATATATGGGCAGGTTCATACGAGAAGAATAACAACTTACGAGAATGTGAAGAGTTTTTTTCATGTACAAGATCACATGTGATTTTGCACTAACTGTAGCGGACGACTTTTGGGGCCACTTAAGTCGCATGAAATGTCGCCCGCATCATTTATGATTTTATACAAAATCACATATGATTTTATACAAAATCACATATGATTTTGTATATGTATCATATGTGATTTTGCACATGAAAATTTTTATATACAAAAATGATTGGCTGAGGATTGTCCTCGCATTCTCGTAAACTTTTACTGTCCTCGCATGAACCTCCCTATATATATATATGTGTGTGTGTGTGTGTGTGTATATAGGGAGGATCAAACGAGAATGCTATCGATTTAAAAGAATACGAGAATAATTCTGGACCAATAATATTAAATAATACCTTAAATGATTAGTTCTAAAAATAAAAAAAAGAGTTAAATACAAATTTGGTCACCGTGGTTTACAAATATTAACATATAAGGCCCCTCAAAGATTTTTTTAACATTCAACGTCCCTGTGGTTTCCATTTTATAACAGCTAGGGTCCTCCATCCAACTTTTCCGTGAAATATTAACATTTTAGCATGTTTTCTTTATTTTTCAAACCACATGGACCAAATCTGTAATTTACTCTAAACTATATAATTATATTTGTATTTTATTAATTATATAATTTTTATATTTTATAAGTTATATTACATATTTATATGCACCTAATATTTTTATTTAAAAATTATTTATATATTTATCTTTTATAAAATGTATTTTATATTTATATTTATATATAAAATATAAATAATTTTATAAAATATATGGAATGTTCAATTTATATTACAAACAGTTGATTATACAAATTGCATATATGGAAGCTATAAAATTCAAATACATAAACAATAAATCAGACCGCCATACAAATTACATAAATATAAGGTTCAAAATTTAGATACATAAAATATATAAAAATACAAAATATAAATACAAATACAAAATAAATTTAATAGCATATAAATATAATATAATCATAAATATACAAAAAATTAATAATATGTAGATTATTGTTCTAAAAAAACTCGTCATGACAGCCGCCATGGCATAAAACTTGTGTTTGCCGCCCCGTTATGTTTGTGGCACGTCATGGCTCAGTGCGTGATTTTTGTAACACCATATTTGAGTTTTCGTACACTTTTAGTGTCTTATTTTTTGTTTTTAATTTATAACCTAATTTAAAATGTTTAATATCATTAACTCATTGGTTAATGGTAGAAAAAAAAGTTATATATGTGTATAATATTATATATGATATTTTGTCACTATAAGACACGCCTTAAAAACGTCATGACTCGCCGTGGCTTCTAAGACTTAAGACTTGACCTCGCCGCCACATCACGCCACGCCTCACGCTATTTAGAACCTTGATGTAGATATAAATATATACGGTAAATATAAATATAAATATAAAAGTTAAATTTCAAACACATACAACATCGTTGTCATCAAAACGATCCTGCTAAAAGTCTAATGTCTCACTTTCGTCACCATCTCTATTCACCGTACATGTGTGTATCTACAAATTATTAATTTTTTTATATTTAATATCATATTATATTTATATTTTACAAAATTTATTTTGTGTTTAGATTTTATATTTTTATATATTTTATGTATTTGAACTTTGAAGCTTTCATATATGCAATTTGTATAATAAACTGTTTCTAATATAAATTAAACCTTTCATATATTTTATAAAATTATTTATATTTTATATATAAATATAAATACAAAATACATTTTATAAAAGATAAATTTATAAATAAAAATATTAGGTGTATATAAATATGTTATATAATTTATACTTTATAAAATATAAAAATTATATAAGTAATAAAATACAAATATAATTATATAGTTTAGAGTAAATTACAGATTTGGTCCATGTGGTTTGAAAAATAAAGAAAACATGCTAAAATATTAATATTTAACGGAAAAGTTGGATGGGAACCCTAGCTGTTATAAAATGAAAACCACAAGGACGTTGAATGTTAAAAAAAATCTTTGAAGGACCTTATATGTTAATATTTGTAAACCACAGTGACCAAATTTGTATTTAACTCTAAAAAAAATAAGGATATAAAAGTAATTTAGTTATATAAAAGTTATTTAACGTATTTATTTAAAATTCTTCTTTTAACCATATTTGTGATTTTAATATGATTTAATTTTTTATTTAGTAAATATTTTAAATTTAATGTATTTAAAATAAGTGTATTTATTTTTCATTTAAATAATTTATTTTCTGTTTAAATCAACTTTTTATAAATTACAATTTTCGTCAAGATCACATGTGATTCCCAATTAATTTAAAAATTTAAAATAACAAAAATTTTCTAATCAGATGTGATTTCTTAATCATATGTGGTTTCCTAATCACATGTGATTTCTTAATCATATATGATCTAAAACTTAAAAAACAATGATTCAAATTAAACATTGAAAAAGAAAAATAACGAAAAAAAACAGTAATCACGTATGATGTCTAGCAAAATACATTTAAAATATATAAAATCATATGTAATCCAAAACGTAATTCATATTTTTATACATATCACGTGTAATATCATATAAGATACATTGACGAAAATTAACAATTCTTTTTAAGGAAAAAAGGTCAATTAATTAGAGATATTACAAGTGATTTTTGACGAAAATTTATTTAAATATTGTAAAAAATATTAAATAAATAAAATAACCATGCTTAAATCAAACTATAAAAAGTATTAAATAAATATATTAATTAATTTATTAAATACTATTTATATAAATAAATAAATATCCATATATAGTTTGTATACAACAAATGACAAATATGTCATTTTGGACGATGTTTAAGTAAGTTTATTTAAGGTATTATTTAATATATGATTGGTCCAGAATTATTCTCGTATTCTTTTAAATCGATGTCATTCTCATTTAATCCTCTCTCTCTCTCTCTATATATATATATATATATATAGAGAGAGAGAGAGGAAAGTTCAAATGTAAACTCATTTTTGGTTGTGAACGTGAGGACGAATCTCAGGCACTTATCCGGTCAATAAAGACGGCTTTGACCTGGTTCCCCTCATTTAATAATCTCCACTCTTCCGTGAATCGCGTCAATCCTCCGTGATCGCGTCCACCATAACCGAAGATGTGTAGCTGAGATTCGTTCTCACGTTCACAACCAAAATTGAGTTCACATTTGAATCTAACCCTATATATATATGTGTATATATATGTTCCTTCATTTAGAAACTCTACGAAGAGTAGAAGTTTTGAAAACCAAGGGGAAAACCAATATAAAATATTTTTTTTCATAATTTAAGATATTGTCTCACATGTATTTGTGTTCATAGAAAAAAATATATTACACGTGAACAAAAACGTTTGTTTACTTTCTCTAAAATGCTAACATCATTGTTATCTTGTTTTCTATTTTAGAGAATTAGGGAAAAACTCTAAATATAGAGAATTCTCTAAATTCTCTAATATTTTAATTATAACAACCAATTAAATTTATTGAAGTTAAATGTGTAGAAAAGATAAATAATATTTTATTAAATGTACTGAATATTTTATAGTACAATTAATAATAGATTTTTTAAAATATAAAATTTATTGGAGTTGAAAGAAAATGTTTTTAAAATTTTTAACTTTTTATCCTTTATTTTAAATAAATCAATTTTTTTATTGAAGATGTTCTAAGTTTTCTATTTATGAGTAAGATAAATAAATTAAATACAAATTAACTAAATCATTATTTATATTTATTTAATAAATAACATAATTATATCAAATGAGTTGTATATATTTCATGAGACAAGTTCATACGAGGACGGTAACAGTTTACAAGAATGCAATGAGCTTTTTTATGTACAAAATCACATGTGATTTTGCACTAACTGTAGCGGACGACTTTTAGGGTCACTTAGAGCATCTCCAATGGTCATGTCTTTGTAAATACTTGATCTTTTTTCCATGTAGGTTTCCATAACAAAAATTTATTTTTTTTGTATTTTTAATAAATATACATAAATTCCATCACACACATAAAATCTTCAAAAACTTGATATTCCTCAAGTCATTGCATGTCAACCTATTCTTCAACCCATTACTTCAATCGTCAAGCTTTTCCTTAACCCTTCTTCAAGTCTTTGATCAAGTCATTCTTTTTAGCATTGGAGATGCTCTTAAGTCGTATAGAAAATCGCTCCCATCATTTATGATTTTATACAAAATCATATATGATTTTGTATATGAAAATTTTTATGTATAAAAATAATTGGCTAAAGATTATTCTCACATTCTCGTAAATTAATTGTTACCAGTATCGCATGAATCTACCTTTATATATCTTATAAATTTTAGAGTTGTAATTTGGTCAAACACCTGACTACACCTACCCTTATATTTTACTTTGAAAAGTCTTCACTAGCTTTTCTATATATATATATATATATATATATATAGATAGAGGAAGGTTTAAATGAGAACTTTGTAAATTTAAAGGAACAAAGGGACACCATATGGACCACATATGATGTGAGTCCCATATAATATTAAATCATTTCTGATTTAATATGATTTAATATTAAATCAGAAATGATTTAATATTATATAATTATATATTATACGCGTATTCACAAGCGCGTCCCTTTCGTTCCCTTAAAGATGGGATGGGTTCTCGTATTTATCCTTCCCCTATATATATATATATATATATATATAGGAAAGTTCAAATGTGAACTCATTTTTGGTTGTGAACGTGAGGACGAATCTCGCCATTCTTATCCGGTCGATAAAGACAAACTTTGACGCAGTTCCTCTTTTAATAATCTTCACCCTCTCATGAATCGCGTCAATCCTTCGTGATCGCGTCCACCATAACCGAAGATGTGTGGCTAAGATTCGTCCTCACGTTCACAACCAAAATTGAGTTCAGATTTAAACCTAACCCTATATATATATATATATATATATATATATATATATATATATATATACTGTCTTCAATTCTGTGCTCTCTTTGTTTGTCACCCAGTCAAATGGGTCTGCTACTTTTAGCCGTCCTATTTCTATCCATATTCACCCTTTGCTACCACCTCTACTTCAAATTCATCAAGCTCCCATCGGAGTTCCAACTCCATTTCCGTCAACAAGGTGTCGGAGGGCCAACTTACAACCCCATCTCCGGCAACTCCGATGAGCTCCGACGGCTGATGATGACGATGGCTGAACACAAACAGCCAGCCGCTGCTGAATCTTTCAGCAATGATCATGTGGTTCGACAGGTAATGCCACACTATTACTTTTGGTCAAAGGTTTATGGAGATCCATTTTTGTTTTGGTTTGGGAGGAGACCGAGGTTAGCGATCGCCGATCCGGGTATGATCAAGGAGGTATTGCTGAATACGAATGGGCTGTTTCAAAAAGCTCGTGTTAATCCTTTGGTTAAGGCTTTGTTTGGCGAAGGAATTGTGTATTTGGAGGGGGAGCAATGGGCTGTTCATAGAAAGATTACTAGCCAGGCGTTTAATATGGAGAGGGTTAAGGTAATATAGAGGAAAGTTCAAATCAAATTTGGTTGTGAACGTTGAGGACAAATTAGAGCACGACACGTGTCGGAATATAGAATATTCAGACTCAATATACAAAGAAATATTTGGATTGAATAGACATTATTCAGACTGAATATATACTATATCCGGTCTGAATATTTCTTTGTATATTCAGACCGAATAAATACTATATTCGGTCTGAATATTTCTTTGAATGGGACACGTGTCACACTCTCATTTGTCCTCACTTTGAAAACCAAATTTGAGTTCGCATTTGAACCCGCCATATATAATCCATGTTATCTTCATTTTTCATAAAATAAAAATAAGTATATATCTCTACCTATCGTATCAATTAAAGTCGGTTGGTAGCGTAGCACCTTTACAAGTATCCAAATTTGGTTGGTATAAGTTATTGAAAATTGGTACCGTTTTATTTAATCATTTTATTAATTTATTAGTTTTTGTGTTTTTTATGTATTGAATATAAATATTGTAACTTCAACTATTTTATTTGAACATTTTAATATTTACAAGTTTTATTCTTTACAATAAAAAAAACTCTTAAACATCACATATGTTATATGAAAATTCAAAATATCACTCAAAAAATATGAACAAAATGATAAGTTTCCATCTATATAACTTGAGGTTGATATCAAATATAGTTAAATGTAAATAACTAATTGCATTAAAAATTACGGTTATGCCTATATATTTTGTTTTTGTAAGTATTTTGATTTACAGTTAAATAGGGATTTGGCCAATTGTTACTCTCAGGATTTGGTCCCAGAAATTGTGGCTACTACCAAAAACTTACTAGATGAAATAGAAGCGAAAACCGGAGGTGAAAATCGACTCGAATTGGATGTATACAAGGAATTTAACAATCTGTCGGCAGACATTATATCAAGAACCGCTTTCGGGAGCAATTTTGAGGAAGGAAAACGCATCTTCGAGATTCAAGATCAACTTGTCAAGATTGCATCCGAGGCTATGCGAAATGTTTACTTCCCTGGATTAAAGTAAAGAACCACTATTCGTTTTAGATCATCATCACTCTTATTTTGTAAATACAGAATCTTGATACTCTTTTTAAATAGAAGACAACTCTGCATACATCTCACCACAAGCCTTATTTTTAAGTGGATATATATATATATATATAGGGAGAGAGAGAGAGAGGGGGGGAGGGAGGGATGTTCAAGAGAAATAAATAAAAAAATTGCATAACACCCTAGGAACCCTCCATCTGGACGGTATGCACTAATACTTACAAGCGATTGAAGCTGTTTTTTTTTTCTATATATGCACCAATGTTTCTATAATTACATATGCATAAATGCATATTACAATTTACCGGTGCATACCGTCCAGATGGAGGGCTCGCAGGGTGTTCTTCAATTTTCCATTTTTTGGCCCTTTTCCTTGAATCTGACCCTATATATATGTATTATGTATGTATGTATATATATTGTGCTAGTTTGATTGGGTTTGGTTTATTACAGGTACCTGCCAAGCAAGAAAAACAGGTTAAGCTGGAAACTTCAACGGGAATCGAAAGAGATGATAACGAAGATTATCGAGAAGAACGACAAAATGACAGAAAACCCGAAAGCTCTACTTTCTTTGCTAATGTCTCCCTACAAGACCAAAGGAAATGTGGAAAAGAGACTCAGTCTTGATGATATCGTAGACGAATGCAAAACGTTTTATTTTGCAGGCAAAGAATCGACTGCCAATCTTCTGACTTGGGTTTTTCTTCTTCTTGCATCGCATCAAGAATGGCAGAACAAAGCTCGTGAAGAAGTTCTTCGCGTTTGTGGTTGTGATGAACTTCCCTCCGCCGAGCATCTAGCCAACTTCAAGATGGTTAGCTTATATTCTTTACAAACTAATATATAGAGGCAAATTCATCGATATATAGAAGTCCTGAAATCTGAAACAGTAACGTTATAATGAATTGTACCTAGTGTTGGCACGTAAATTAACTAGACACTATGACAAAAATGAGCTTTATGGATTATTGGACGACTTAATAGAGTACTTAATAGGACTTTAGTTTAAGTTCTATACAATGTCGTCATAGTAAGTTTTTAGGACGATTATAGGCGACCTAATAACAAGTTCAATCAACAAGACAAGAAAAAAATCGTCTTATTAACCTTTTCTGTACTACACTTTTGAAAGTTTTTCTGTCAGGGCATCTCCAACCAAAAACACTAAAAACTGTGGGTCCTTTGAACACTAAAAAGTATCTTGTAGAAATTCGAATAAGACGATTTATTTCTTTTGTCTTGTTAAGTTATCCAACTTCACTAATAAAATTTATTAGGTCGCCTAACATCGTCCTAATAACTTTTTGTAATGTTATTATATTTGACGTACAATTGTTTGTTTCATAAACTTAAAATCTCATTATATACTTTACTTGGGCATATCTATGTATCCCCAAAATGTCCATTTTGTTGTAGTGAATGTTCTACGTCCCCCTCGACACTAATAAAGAATGGGTAATTTTACACGATTTTTTGTGAAACCGTACGTGTAAGAAAGTGACACCCGTTTTTTAAAAACCTTTTTACTGTTGGTAATTAAAAACCGTATAAAATTATGAATTTCAACCATGTAAAAAAGCTCCCCTTTTTTATAGTGTTGCCATCGTTGGAAAACGAAAACTAGAAATGACCCATTTCCGGCTAATTTCTTCGTGTTGATCACAGATTAGCATGATACTGAACGAAACACTGAGACTCTACCCTGCGGCACCGATATCTGTGAGAGAAGCCCGCAAGAATTTGAAGCTTGGTAACCTCCAAATTCCGGCCAACACCGAGCTTTTCTTGGCCATGGCTGCTGTTCATCATGACCCAAAGATTTGGGGAGAAGATGCAAACAAGTTCAACCCAATGCGATTTATAGAGCCAAAAAAGCACTTAGCCTCCTACTTCCCATTTGGTATTGGCCCTCGAATTTGCGTTGGCCAAAACCTCGCCATCGTGGAGGCCAAAATCGTTGTGGCTATCATCATACGGAAATATTGTTTTGTGGTCTCACCGTCGTACGTCCATTCCCCGTTTCAGTCTTTAACGGTTGGACCCCAATACGGTGCTCCGATGATCTTTAGTAAAGTATGAAGTTGATGTAAGATTACGAATATATATATATATATATGGAGAGAGAGAGAGAGAGAGAGAGAGAGGAGGGGGGGGGGAGTTCAGATGATAACAGTGACCAAATAAGATAACACAAGAAAGTCAAATCACATGTGATTTATGGTATAAATCATATGTGATTTGACCATTTATCTTATTTTGACTGATATTTTGACCACTTATTACGTTAAGTTTGTTGATCAAATGTAGAACAAATCTACTTTTGTTTTTGTGTACAACATGTTGTAGTAACATGATTTCCGTAATAAAGATGTCTTTGGTCATTATTTTAGATTTTTGGCTTAGCTGTGTTGACCAACTATGCTTGTCGTTATGTCGATATACATACGTATTCGTAAGATTTAAGAAATATTTCGAGATATATGGGAAAATAAATGAACTTCAAATTTTATGGAATCGACTTTTGAACAATAGAAACAATGTAGCATTTGTTCTTTTGATTTCCTATGCTTAACGAGGACCCTTATATCAAAATGGAAGTTTGGAAAATTATGCTTAACGCTCCAAATATCATAAGTATACTTTTCCTTACCGGACCATTTTTGAAAATTATGCTTCAAGCTCATGTTTGTTTCTTGTATACCCTTTTCTAGAAAAAGGAGTTTATTTAAAAAAATATGCTCCAAACTCTATTTGTCTCTCCCAAGTGGAAAATCCCTATCAACACCCAAAAAACAACTCTATGGACATCTTTCAAAATCTAATCGGAGCTAGAAAGAGGGGAAATGTTAATCAACAATTTGTGAACGACGGTTAGAATTTTTTTGTGAACAACAACAACAAACAAGGTAGTGGCATTCAAAATTGGGATAACCGTTTAGTGAATCCCTCAAAATCTATTGGAACCATTGAAGTCCATCACACACCCCCATCAAAACCCATCAAAAGTCATTGAGGCTCCATCAAGCTAGAAGGTCACCTCTCTCTCTCTCTCTATCTCTCTCTCTCTCTCTATCTCTCCCGATCGCTTCCTCCCTCCCTCCCTCCCTCCCTCCCCTACCTATCACACAACCATCAAGAAGGCGGGATCGGGAACCCAATTAGATCTCATAAAGAACCCATCAAGTTGCTATTATAGCGTTCATAATAGAAAATGTAATCCTAGTTGCTCTACGTTTGTTTTTTTTTTTGTTCTTTTGTTCCTTCAAACTAGATCATATGTGTATATATATGTGTGTGTGTGTGTGTGAAAGATCGTGTGAGAAAAAGAGTTAAGATGAGAAATGTAATAAGGGATCTGAATCCTTGATCATATTATGCTTTGATAACTGGCAATCTAAAAAAATGTTTTTTGTTGTCTTTGTAGCTAGATCTCCATTGTGTTGTAGTGGTGTCTCTTGTTGAGATCGTTCTTTTTGTAAGCAAGATTGATGCAAAATTGATTTTGGGACATATGTGTAGGGAAAAATGGATTTGAACTTTATTATTGAAGACAAAGTCAATTTCAAAGATGACAAATAGTATGAATCTTTATAGAAGTGAGAAGTTAGAGACAAAGGAGAGAACATGGAAACAAAAGAGGGAAAGAGAAAAAAAATCTGAGAGTCGTTTACCAAATGTTTGCCAACAAGAGTTAAGCGTCTTTTACTCGATCAACGTTAACCGGGTAAAATTTTCCCTATTCACTGGGACATGCTAGATTATTGGTTTTTGTTATGCATATTACCGGATAAGATTTTCGATCCTTGTGATGGTCACTCGGTAAAGTTTGTAACATCCTGTAATCGTTTGGTAGACCGCCTCTAGTGGCCAAATTTAGGGATATTTTTTCCATCAAAAACATATATAATACACTTTTTAAATGTTGGTAACACTGAGCATATTTGTTTTATTTGGGGCACCATTAATAAGCATAGAAACTCAACTTTCCTCCAAAAGTGAATTTCATTGGAAAACTATGCTCCAAAGTTGTCTTCTTTTCAAAGTATCCACCCTTTTGGGTATATTCTCAAAGTTGACCTTTCCTTCCTCCTTTCTTCTCTTTCCATTTCTCTCCTCTCTTAACAGCTTCTTTAAAATAGAGAAAAACTCATTTTTCTTCTCTAAACTCCTCCAATAACATCTCTATATCAATCTCTAAAATAGAGATTTTTGAAAAAATCTCTAAATATAGAGATTTCTCTATATCTCTAAAAGGATGAGAGAAAAATATTATTTTAATGATTCCCACTAATAACAATCCTTATAATTTTAGAGATTTTTGGAATAATAAATTTATTAAATATTTTAATAATATAACTTTTAGATAGATTCTCTAAAATAGATAAGCTGTTGGAGTTAGAAGATATAAATTCAAATTTGGTCCCTGTGGTTTACAAATTATAATGGATAAGGTCCCTGAATGATTTTTATAACGAATAACGTCCATGTGGTTTTCATTTTATAACACGTAAGGTCCCTCCATCTAATTATTCCGTTAAATATAACATTTTTAACATAATTTCTTTATTTTTCCATTTTTCAAACCATATAGACCAAATCTGTAATTTACTCTAAACTATATACATATATCAGTTCATTATACAAATTATATATATATATATATGGAAGATTCAAATAAATAAAATAAATACAAGTACAAAGCAAATTCTATAAAATATAAATATAATATAAGATGCTGGTTCATTTACAAACTGGATGAAGAGTACAAACTCGTACAAGACAATGTAAAAATAAATTTTTTTCATCATATGCTATGATTATGATTTAAGATGTTATTACACATATGTTTGTTTCATAAATATATTTGATGAAAAAATAGATAAACTGTTGGAGTTAGAAGACAATAATTTTAGAGATTTTGACTTTTAGTTCTCTATTTTAGAAAAAATTTAGAGAAGCTGTTGGAGATGCTCTAAGCAGCAACAACAACAAAAATATCCCCTCCTTTCTTCCAAAAAAAACTCACATTTTTCACAAATAAAAGAACATGTATATTCTTAAAAACTCAAACTTGAATCATATCTAAACTCAAACTATGCGATGTAATTAAATGATATTTATTTTCTTTGAAAGATGTAACAAACTTCAAGCAAATATTTGTCCTTCTGAATTTCTTTATTTGATCTTCAACATATTCAACGATTTGTAAAACCAAAGCTGCAACATGAGGATCAAAGGTGCGTGTTCCTTGCTTGATGGGTTTTGATGATTGCATTAATATATGCTTAAATGGAACTAATTGATAACTGCTCGATGGATCATAGTTTTTTTGTGGTAGATCTCGAAAAAAATAAGCAACTTAAAAAAAAACATATCAATGCAAGTTACAAGTGAAAAGTTATGACCTCACATGATAATATTAATATTATACGCTAAATACTTGATAGTGAGCTCAATTGTCAACTCATTTTGCCTAATGGTGATGGTGTGCTTGATAGAGCTCGAGATTTGTAGTAAACTTATGTTGAGGTGATGGTGTGCTTGATAGAGCTCGAGATTTGTAGTAAACTTATGTTGAATACAATGCTCTGATAGTGCATAATGAATGGAAAATAAAATCAATGAGTGAAGTCATAAGTATTGAAAGATTTAAGAAAAGCCCACAAGGCTTGTGGCGTACTGGTTAAGACTTGTGAGAGATGAGGCTAGATAACTCATCTACCCCAGGTTCGAATCCACGCGCAAACAACTTGTGGTCATTGGGGAATGTCTTAAAATTGTCAGAGATTAGTCTAGGCAAATGTCTAGGATACCCTTTCAAAAAAAAATTAAGAAAAATGCGTAAATCGTATAAAATCAATGAGTGAAGTCATAAATATAGAAAGATTTAAGAAAATGTGTAAAAAACACATAACCAATAAAATCGAAAAAAGTTCAAGATAAGACAAACAAACAATCATATATTGACAGAAGGTCGAAACCCATGTGATGTGATCTTACTTTTTGGGCAAAAGTTGGTTGCCGACAACCCAAGCTGGTCCACACGGAATCCGTCTCCAATGACACCAATGTGAGGGGGCATTCTTTTTTGTCTCACTGAACGACTGAGGCTAGTTGGAAGGGGGTCGGGATCTAATTCAAGACATGTCTTGCATTTAAGCAAAGTCTTCTTGCCCTATTTATCAACTAGGCTACACATCGAATACTTATCTTACTTTTGTTCTTTGTCTTATCGGTTTTCTTTCTTCAATTAGCACATAAGGGAGATAAGAGAATATGGAAACGAAAAGAGACGGAGGATGGAAGAGTAGAAACATACTATTCTAATAGTTAAATTGCATTTTTGGTTCTTGTGGTTGTCATTTACTGTTAAGTTTGGTTTCTATCTTAAACTAATTACAGTTTTGGTTATTGTGATTGCCATTTTGTTTCAGTTTTAATCCCTATGACTAACTATAGTTAGAAATATAAGTTAAGTTAAGAGTACATTGGTCATTTTGCTTATTTTTTTCTGTTTTTTGTTTTATTAGTATGTATATTATATTGTATTTAATATTTAGTAATTAAAATTGGAGTATATATTTTTATCATAGAAGACCTCATGAAGCATAGAAACTAAATTTTCTCTTTCTTATCCATAACGTTAATTTGTTTGCAATGCTTGATACGAAGTCCTTGTAATTACTTTTTTTGTATGAAGGCATATATCATTTTTTTCACGTAATAATTTAATATTTGATTAATTTGTTTTAATTCATATTTTACTAATAATCAAATATCTAAAGTAAGTGAGAAAAAGATGTAGCTCAAAAGATTTGACTAATAGTCAAATAAATGTACTTTGGAAAAACAATTTGATGAAAAAAACATATGTCAATCATTTTTTAGACAATAAAATAGAAAATATTGTCTGTCAGATGCTACCTTATATATGTTGTTACATCTAGTAAAAGGGACAGATGTATGTGGACGGAAGGGGTTAAATGACAGGGACACTGATCGAATAGTTGAGCCTCCCAATCAAATTCATTTTTTAACCATTTTTGGAATTGAATTATCATTTTAATCAGAATTTAGGCAAATGTCTTAGATTTTAAAATTGGGGGGAAATTCTTTACACAAATGTGGATCCTTATAGGGGTGCTTAAAATACCGACCAACCCAGCCAACTCAACCTGAAAAAACCAAAAAAAAAAACTCAAATCGAGGTAACCCGACGCATGGTTGATACAAAAATAGGTCAAACCGCATGTATTGGGTTGGAAACAGGTTGAGATAATTTGAACCCAACCCAACCCAACCCGATGACTTTATATATTACGGATTTATTACGAATATTAAGTCTTTGAATAATATATGTAGGTTAAACCAACACGTAGTTATGTATATTTAAAATTATATTACAATTTCAATCGTAATTTACTTTCTTATTATATGTTCTCATTTTAATTATATTTTGTTTATACAAAACGCTTAGTAAGATCGTGAAATGATGTACCAAAGTGTCAACCCGATCAACCCGGACAACCCGCTCGGTTTGGGTTGGGTTGATATTTTTTCAAACCGCAACCATTGGATTGGGTTGCTCAATTGTCTTCAACCCGGCCAACCCAACCCATGAGCACCCCTAGATCCTTACGTAAATTTGCATAAAGGTATTTCTTTTTTTATCTGGAAAAATCGAGTTTATGCAAATATGTAGTATTTATATAAACTCTAATTAAAATAAAAATTTAATCGAAAAAATGATTAAAAAGTAAATTTAGATCGAGAAATTGACTATTCCCTTCAGACGACCCCTATAAACTTTTGAAATTGTTGTTTTTAGTTATAAATTTTTAGTTTTTTTAAATATATATTATTTTTAAAAAATAAGGTTTAATTTAATCCAATTTTAAGCTTTTAAGAGATTTTTTTTGGTTTGTTGTTAAGTTTTTGTATTATTAAAAAAATTGTTTTAAAAAACTCATTATACCAAATTTGAGTTATACATTTATACCAAAAAATTCAAGCTTTGCGATTCATTTATGAGTTTAAAGTTGAGATCAATTAATTTGTATATCAACTCGAGATTGATAGTTTTATATTTTGAATGTATGATTTATGAAAATAAGATGTTTTGCTCGAAAAAGTGTCTGCCAAATTGTTCGGCTCAAATAAAAAATTTGATCGAGTTTTCAAACGAGTTAAATCGAACATTAGTATTATGGAGCTCGACTCATTAAGTTAAATGAGCTTTATTTTATGTTCTAGTTCGAGATAAACGAACTTGAAATTTTTGAAGCTCGAGCTTAATATAAATGAATTTGAACTTGAACTCAAGTAACTCGTTAAAAACTTGAATCGTTAACACCCCTAAATTGTTAGGTTAGGGTTGTAATTAGTTGATGTATAATTGTTAAAAAAAATTAACTATTAGTATTGAATTTATGTTTTGTTAGTTGATGCATAATTGTTAACTGATTAGTGAATATGTTAAAAAAAACATCTCTAGAAAAACAGAATTATTTCTAATCTTTATATTTTAAATCCATTTTTATGTATTATATATTATGTTATCTAAATTCCGATCTCTATTATTAAAAAAATTAAATACGACTTTGGCTGGCAACAACATATATAATTACCCCATGGGTCGTCGCCTCCTTCCTTCACAACCTCTTCCATCGCGGCTAAAACGACGATTCAATACAAAAGCATGAAATCTAAGTTTAATTCTGGTTGGTTTGAATCAAGTTGGTCATCAAAATGAATTTTCGGTAAAAACGGCTTCTGTACGATAAACGCTTACCGGTCCTTTTTCAAACACGCTCTCATTTTGAGTCAAGAGATAGATCCTCTCTTCTCTAGAATCCATACATCCCTTATTGGACATTTATCTCTCGAACGTAGGTTTAGGTTTGGCCTCAGTGGAAAATAAAATGGAGTAACTAACTTTTCCCTCCCTTGAGCATCTCCAACAGTTTCTCTTAATTTTCTCTAAAACAAAGAATCAAAATCTTCAAAAAATATTACATTTATCTTCAACATATTTTTCATTTTAGAGATTAAATATCAATTGTATTATTAAAATATTTATTACATTTAACAGAATATTGTTTCTCTCTCTTAAACATTTAATTTCAAAAACTCTTGTTGGTGAGAACAATAAAATATTATTTCTCACAATCATTTTTAGAGAAAACTTTATATTTGAAAGAAAAAAGAATTCAATCTATCTCTTCTTTCTCCGTTTTGGAGAATCTATGGGAGTAAAAAAATTTCATTTCCTCCGTTTTAAGAAAGTTGTTGGACATGCACCAAACAAGATTCTTGCAAGGGAAAATGTTAGAAAAATCCAATAAAATATTCAATTATAAATGATTAAGTTCCTGAACTATTTTTTTGAATGAAAAAATAATTGAACTTTCTCATTTTGTATGTCTAAAACTTTCTCATTTTCATTGAAAAAACCATTAGATATTATCAGTTTGAATGATTAAATCTCTAAACATTTTTTCCAATAAATTAGATCATCTAACTTTTAAATTTGGTTACTTAAATCATTTTAACTCAAAAACATACTTGTAAGAGCATCTTCAACAGCATCTCTATTACTTTTTTCTAAAATAGAGATTCAAAATAAAAAATCTCTAAAAAATATTACATTCAACTCCAACATCATCTTCATTTTAAAGATTACAATTCATTATATTATTAAAATATTCTATATTTATAATAAAATATTATTTATCTTATCTAAATATTTAATTTCATTTTTCTTATTGGTGGAACATACTAAAAAATAATTTATCTCTCATGGTAATTATTTTTGGAGATGTCTCTAAATTCTCCAAATTTGGATTTTTTTTGTAATCTTTCACGCTTTCTCCATTTTTGGAGAAAGTTTTGGAGATGCTCTTGGAGCAAAAACAATGCTCAAAATCTCCAAAATCCCTATTTTAATTTCTTCATTTTGAAGATGCTTTTGGAGATGCTCTAATAAGTTATCTTTCAATTATCACTCATAAATAAAAAAAAAGTAATAAAAAACCGGGAGATTGATGGACAAAGTGATCAACAACACTTTGTAGATTTGTTTTTACTTTAAAACATTCCTAGTCAGTTATAAATAATTTTATTAAAAAAATGTGGGTAACCAATTTTTACAAGTGTAATAGTTTTAGTTATTCAAAACATATTTAGAAATATAATCATTTAAAATGAAAAAATTTAATGGCTTATTTATTTAAAAAATAGTTAATAAATGAAGTAAAAATGAAATAGTTTATTCACTTAAAAGTAAATAATAGTTTGATGAAAAAACATTCGGTAAACGTCCACTCTTTAACTTTTTATACACGAGGGTCATTAAGCATAGAAACGCAAATTTCCCAAATTAAATAAACTAGTGTTGTATTTATGGTTATAATTTGGTTGATGAAACCTTACTTCTTTATACTACCACTCTCCTTTTCTTCTCTCTCTCTCTCTCTCTCCTCTTACACACACTTGTATGTGTTAATTGTCTCAAAGGGCTTCGGGTTTCTGAATTCTCATCCAAATTTCGATTATTTATATTTTCACACAGAAATTGTCGCTGTGTGTTGGTGAATCCAGTTGTTCTTTGCATTTTCCAATGGTGATTGTTCGTTCTTCTACTCTGTAAGTTTGAGTTTTCGTCTATAATGTTTCTTTTAGATTCTTCTCCAATTTATAAATTTTGCCTTCTTAATTGGTGAATTGATGTTACTGCTTGTTTTTTAGATAAGGTTCGTCTGTTTACGTTACTCGATGATTTGGTTTTTTCACCCTTTCGACTTTTTTGTTGTTAGTTTCATGTCTGATCTGTTAATTGTAGCGAACTCTAATTGTTTCTGTAGGTTCGTCATAAGATCTGACGTAATTTGATCGTCTTTTGTATATCTAAACAAAATTAATCAAAATGCAGCAAATTTACGTTCTTCGGTGATGAATTTGTTCTAATTGTTGACAATATAAGCCTAACCTAAAAGTCAGTAATTTGGTAGTACAATTTGTTAAATCGAAACGGTATTTGGAGATAACATTTGCTGTTTGTAGGCTGTTTGATTTCATCTTGGTGATATATGTTGTTACTGTTATGTTCATGAAAGTTTGTTTGTTGGGTAAAACTTGGCATGTGCATTTTGTTTCCCTTTTTTGATAGTCACAAGCACCGCGTGTGTTCTTCTTCTTTACTTTTGTGAGTGTGTTTTGGGGCAAGGGAGGGACACTTATGAGTACTGTGATAGAGTTTTTGATTGTTCTTTCTCTCCGTTTTTCACTATGGGTGTGTGTTTTTTTGCCAAAAGTATGTTTTTTCACTTGTGAGTACTGTGATGAAGTATATTGTTAATTTCAATCTCAAAGAAAGAAACAGTGAAAATGAAGGAATTCTTGCTGCACATTTCTGATAGAAAGATAGAAAAGAAAAAAATTGAACTGCATTCTGCATTTTGTGATGGAAATTAGGGGGTGTTCAAAAAAGGCTTTCAGGAGTGGAATTAGTTTTAGCATTGTGTTTATGGTACCCTCTATTTGGCAGAGCCTTTTCAAACAGTTTCACTTGGTATACATTAATTACATTTTTATTGATTTCTTTTTTATAGCTCCTGTAACCATCAACACAGAATCCATTTAACTTCTTTGCTGCCTCATATCAGTCAATAAATACTCATATCACTGAGGTAAATAAAACAAGTAACATTCAGATATCAACAGTTCAACACAACCTTAATTAAAGGTGTTTATTTAAGCTGTTTTATACTTAAATATTACAGCCTTAAATGCACATGGGAATTTTATAACATGTACCCACCTAACTATGTTTGAATATGATGTTAGTAATGCTAAGGATAAGAAACCAATCTTAAGAAAATATGTTCTTTATTTATCGATAAGTAAAAGCTACAAAAGATTCAATTGGTTCATCTCATTGCCAATTTCTTATGAGACAGAAGCTGAATGGATTCTTTACAAGACTAAAAACAGCATTTTGCTAAAAAAAAGACTAAAAACAGCATTTTGCTAAAAAAAGACTAAAAACAGCAAATGAGAGGAATTCAAAAAATGTTTTGTCTAATATAAAGCATTAGTTTGAAATAGAAGGCTAACTTACAGCAGTACTTGTTTGAGCTGGAGGAGTTTAATATTTCTGACAGCAACTTACTGCTGACTAGTTGAAGGATGCTATAGGTCATATAATTGATGCTATTCATGGGATCCCACTCATGCCCTTGGACCTATAGTGGAAGATGGTTCATATTGCAGATATATTCTATTGCTTGTCTTGTTGGAAGTTCATCATCTGTATTTTAATATATCATCAATAGCCTATGTGGTGTGTGTGTGTGTGTGTATCCCATCAAGATGTCAAGGTCAACTCAAGGAGTTTATGAATAAATTATATGTTTCCAGCAAGTAAATGGAATAGAATTGGATGTGCAATAAATATAAGTAGCTGGCTTTTCATATTTTGTTTGTTTGTCAGATTGTCAACTGATCCAATGTGGTTGGTGAAAATTAAAAAAATGAAAACTGTTTGCATTTGATATAGCTTTCTATATTGGGATGTGGTAGTAGTCTTTGGGAGACATTTATGGCTGCTTTTCACGAGGAAAACTGATTCCTCTTATTGTATGAATAACTTATTTTTCTTTTTATTTTTTCTTTTCCTTTTGGCAAAAAGAACATATTTTTATTGATGGGTATCTAGAAGAGATCTGTAATTGAAGATACAATGGACAAAAAATGCTTGTATATGGAGTCTAGCAGTAGCTATTCATCAAGAAAAGAGAAGATTTTTTAATTCTAATTATGTTGAATCAAGCATAAGTAATCTTGTGTAGAAGTTTTTTTTGTAACAAAAATTAAGTATTTTCTGTATATGTAGGATGGTATTTAGGTGCTGACTGACTTCTGGCTGCACCGCTAGAAGCACCATGAAATTTGTAACGAAGAACGGACTGAAATCTATAGTGCCACTCCGTTTGAAAGGAAAATCAACGGTTCGTTTTTGTTTTTTCCCGAAAATGAAAGCCGAGTATGGACCAGGAAACACGCCAGTTTTTCTCAATGTGTATGACTTGACACCTATGAATGGCTATGCTTATTGGGCTGGTTTCGGCATCTTTCACTCTGGCGTGGAAGGTATGTTGCTTCATTTGTTTGTTTACACGGAAATATCTCTTTTTTAGTCTTAATATGATGTTCATAAGGATACTTCTAAATTTTCTTGTTTATAAACTCGTTTTTTGAAAAGTTAAAGTGGCGTTTCAATAAGCTCTAGGGGCTTCCTTCTAGTTTTACATTATCATCTAACTTATTAGCTAGTTATTTCCAAACATAACTAATTTATCAGCTAACTTATCAACTAATATTTAGCTTATTAGCCAACTGCTAGCAGCTAGATTATCAGTCAACAACTAGCTTATCAGCTAATTTGCCAAATATAGTCTTGATCTTTAATACTGATTTAGATACAATTATTGGCGTTCTTCCCTTATTTTTCACAATGCATTCATACAATGAAAATATCCATTTTCTCGACAGTTCATGGTGTAGAATATGCATTTGGAGCTCATGACTACCCAACTAGTGGTGTCTTTGAGGTTGAACCACGGCAATGCCCGGGCTTCAAATTTAGGCGGTCAATATTAATTGGGACAACATGCATGGACCCTGGTCAGGTCAGAGAGTTCATGGAACATCATGCTGCAAACTACAATGGTGACACATATCATCTAATCGTCAAGAATTGCAACCATTTCTGCAACGATATATGCTACAAGTTGACCGGCAAGCAAATCCCCAAATGGGTTAATAGATTGGCTAAATTGGGTAAATATTTCCTAATTACTTCCCACTTGTGTTATTAACTCTTGTTAGTTAGTTGACACAATTAGTCGATGGTTAGCTGTTAGTCAAAGTCAGTAAAGTTAGTTTGGCTTTATGTTTAACTTGTGTACAAATAACATTGTAGCTAGTGAAATAAACATATTCATAAAATTCTCAAATTGTAATCAATTGTTGTAGCTGTAATATGGCATCAGAGCATCATTGCTCTTGCTTTTCTTAATCTTCTTCTCCGATTTTGTTTCGAGTTATAGATTAAGAAAAGCGAGAGCAGTAATGCTCTAATGCCATATTACAGCTACAACAATTGATTACAAATTGAGAATTTTCTGAAAATATGTTTATTACACCAGCTACAATGTTATTTATACACAAGTTAAACATAAAGCCAAACTAACTTTACCGACTATGACTAACAGTTAATCAATTGACTAATTGTTGCAACTAACAGGAGTATAATTACATAAATAACTTTGAGTGTGGGTGAGTAAGTTGTTGATTGATGTGGGAAATTGCAGGTTCGGCTTTTAGCTGTGTATTGCCAGAAGCCCTTAAAGTGTCGGGGGTGCAACATGATCCCGGTTGCATAGCATACGAGAATGGGAATGGTAACGAGAATGAAAAGCGAAGGCTAAGAAGCAGTAGTTTTAATTGCTTAGCATCGGTTTCATCAAGGCAGAGACATTTGTCAACATCTTCATTGATATTGCAGTCACCTCTGAAAGGGTGCTTACCGCCATGGGAGTTAAGACGATCGTGTGCCTAATGACTACTGGTTTAGAGTCGATATTTTTACTTGATTAAATATCCTAGCGGTGGTTTCATGGTTACTTTAGTTGTGTATGTTGTAATCAAAACTACCGATAGGTGTTAGGAGAATGAATGAATGAATGTGTCTATCTAAGTAGTATGTAGAGAAGTTGCTTATATCACATTCTCAATCTGTCGGGTTTCTCTTCGAGTTTTACCTTAAAACGTATGAAGAAACGTAAAAATCAAATGAAAAAACATGTCAAAATGCATCTCGTTTTCCTTCTGCGAGCAAATGACCACCTCCTGGATGGCTTGTTCGTTAAGCCACAAGCACAACAGAGAATAAAGTTGAACCATATTACTTGTAGTGGCCTTTGTTGATTTGATTTTTCAACAAAGCAAGTATACCGGCTTGGTAATCCTAAGAAACACAATCCGCAATAATGATCCAGCACACATGGATTTTGAGGTTCTCATTTTCATGACGGAATGATACACATCATCTGGAAGGGATATAGCAATAATAGATCTAGCTTTTGTATCAACAACAAACAGAATCCAATCTTCGTCAACAAGCAATCATATCGATGTCCATGATGCAGACTCCACAGTTATACATTTCTTAAAATAATTATCAAGACTATAAATTTCACTTAGTTTTTCTAGGCCAAAGAAATAAATATGTACGGGTGACTGTATATCTGAATCTATCGTTGACACAACAAACCTGCAGGAACAGAAAAGAGATGCTTCAGGATACTTTTAATCAGCTTTTCTATTTAAGCCACTCTAAAATCAAAGAAACTCTGTAATTATGTATCGTTTAAACAACACATTTTTATTGATTTCGTTTCCTAATTAACGTTACATATGCAGCAGCAGCAGGAGGAAACATCGTTTGCATTGCTGTGTTTTCACCAACTCAACTCAACTTAACTTAACTAAAAGGAAACTAACATCATATCTTTTCCCATCAATCGTCTTTCTCATGCAAAACATTAGGCCTACCATTGAGGGCCGCATGATATACTCGTTTCTCCGCTAAACCAATTTCTGATGTTATTAAGTTACCCTGCACACATAACCAACAACCCAATGAAACAATAACCCATTTATATATATATATATATATATATAAGGGCGGGTTCAAATGAGAACTCAAATTTGGTTGTGAACGTGGGGACAAATGAGAGCGCGGCACGTGTCATATTCAAACTGAATATAGTGATTAGTGTATATTCAGTCTGAATGTAGCATTATTCAGACTGAATATCATTCGGTCTGAATATTTCTTTGATTATTCAGTCTGAATAATCTACATTCAGACACGTGTCGCGCTCTCATTTGTCCTCATGTTCACAACCAAATTTGAGTTCGCATTTGAACTTTCCTCTCTCTCTCTCTCTATATATATATATACCATACAAGAGGAAAGTTCAAATGTGAACTCATTTTTGGTTGTGAACGTGAGGACGAATCTCAACCACTTATCCGGTCAATAAAGGCGGCTTTGACTTGGTTCCCCTCCTTTAATAATCTCCACCCTCCCATGAATCGCGTCAATCCTCCGTGATCGCGTCCACCATAACCGAAGATGTGTGACTGAGATTCGTCCTCACGTTCACAACCAAAAATGAGTTCACATTTGAACCTAACCCTACCATACAAATACAATAACCCCAAAAATGAATGTATGTATACAACGTACGCACCTCACGAGCCATCAATCTTCGAACGTTTTCGGCATATAGTTTTGGATCATCTTTTTCTTCTTGTGAGGGGTAATAAATTGGCAACCTTGTTGCCGTCATATTATTTACAAATTGACACAGCAGCAAGATCACATGACGCACCTGACAAATGGCGAATACATTAATTGTTTTTTTTTTTTTTTTGGTATGGTTTTAGAAGAGTTTATATTGTACGTGAGCCATCTATTGGACAAAATCTCCAACAATTATATGTTTAATTTTGTGGGAGTGGATAAATAATCCACCATAACTATTTCAGCCAAATATAAAAGATGGAGCAGCATTTAAAACACTCACCCCAGATATGGAATCCCATGCAGGGCTAAATCTCTCATAAGGATATCTCAAAATGACGGGAAGAACAGGAGCTTTCGCCAAAAATGCACCAGTTTTAAATGGAAGTATGTAATCCCCATTTGTAGTTGTCCCTTCTGTATAAGGAAAACAAGAAAATTAAACAACTGGTTTAATATATGAACTGTAGATGCGTACATTACAAACTCCTCCATACTTCTCCAAAACCTAATCTCAATGAGGATATATATATATATAATAGAGTGCGAGAGGGAGGTTGAGGGGAAAACTTCAAAAAAAAAAACTGAAGAACGTCCTGGGAGACTTCCATCTGGAGGGTATGCATTTGTGCATACAAGCGATTGAAGCTGTTTTTTTTGTATGCACGAGTGCATATGCACAAAGCATGTTACAAATTATCGATATGCATTTGTGCATACCGTCCAGATGGAGGGCCCTTCAGTTTTTTTTTTGAGGTTTTCTCCTGAACCTGACCCTATATAATATATATATGTATATATATATATGTATATAATATATATATATGTATAGGGGAGGGATCATACGAGAACCACCCCTTTTTAAAGGAATAAAGGAACACTTTGTGGACCACATATGATGTGGGTCCTACATAATATTAAATTATTTCTGATTTAATATTAAATCATATTAAATCAGAAATGATTTAATATTATGTGGGACCCACATCATATGTGGTCCATAAGGTGTTCCTTTATTCTTTTAAATTTACAAAGTTCTCATTTGAACCTTCCTCTATATGTATATATGTATATATATGTGTATATATATGTATATATATATGTGTGTATATAGGGGTTTAATCTTTTGAGAACCCTATCTTTTGTGGACCACATAAATTAACTAATTAATATACATTTAAATTAAATATGATAAGGATGGTACAGTAATTTTGTAAATTTATAGATAATTATGGAATCTTAATTATTATTAATCATATCTAAAATTAAGCATATCTCTTTATTATTCACCTTGATTATAGGATTCGGTTAGACCTTTTTTTTATAATATCATCGTTCAAAAAACAGTCAGGAGTAAGGCACCAAATACTGGAAAGTGTTCACAACGTGATCACAAAGTGTGCGCACCACTGGTGAATTCAGATCTCGTGAACAACTGGTATTCTCATGAATCCAGATGTTGTGCACACTGTGCACACCGTCATCTCACCACATAGTGTTCACAAATTTTATAACCAAGGCTGTACAGAAATTAGTAATTAGTTCACACTATGCACAATCTGTTTTGTGCATACTATGTTCACAACTTTTATAACCATGAGGTTGTACATAAATTGGTTCACATTGTGCACACTATATTCACAAAAGTTGGCTCGACGTGTTTGAACGAGTTGACGACGAAGAATGAGACATGAGAGAGAGAAGGGGGAGAAGAAGGAGGAGAGAGGAGATTTATAAATATTCATAGTGCCCTTTATTTGATTTTTAAATTTAAAATTACCAAAATTAATAACTACCTAATTTAATATTAACTAGTGGCTTAGAATGGATTTCAAGTTCCCACAAAAATTACGGTTCTCAAAAGAAGGTCCCCCTACATACATATATATATATATATATGTGTGTGTGTGTATATATGTGTATGTATATATACATAGAGAGAGAGAGGGAGGTTCAAGGGAAAACACCGAAAAAGAGAAAACTGAAGAACACCCTGGAAGCCTTCCATCTGGACGGTATGCACTAATGCATCCAAGCGTTTTTTGTTCATATGCACCAATGCTTCTATCATTACATATGCATTGATGAATATTCAGTAATGCATGTTACAAATTACCGGTATGCAATACCGTCCAGATGGAAGGCTCCCAGGGTGTTCTTCAGTTTCTCTTTTTTTGGCGTTTTCCCTATATATATATCCTTTCTTGCTCATGGAGACCACAAGAGTACCGATGCGCACACACACACATTCATCCAACACCAAATAGGGTGACACATAACTTTGGCAAAACCAATGAGATTTACATAATTATAGTATAGCGCCCAAACTTTCTTTATAAAATTATATATGCATAAAGCAAATGAACCGAAAAAAAGAACATTTTACAATATATAGCTGCATATACCAAGTAGTAGAAGTGATAATATTATACGAGGCATCAACTAGTGTAAATCCCTTTAATAAGTATATATCTAATGCACCTAATCCTCTTTTCATGTGGGAAAAATACATAGAACCCACTTAGCACTTTTAAGTGTAGTGGTAACCGGTAAGACATCAAAGAGGGTAACTATACAGGAAATGAGAAACCATAATGGCCAAAATGCAAACAGATGTGGGAAACAGTAACCTGGAAAAAGCATCATCATGGGTGCGGATTTATCTCGATGAGCTTCCTGAATTCTCTCATTCACAACAGCTGCAAGTAATAACGTAAAAAATCCAACAGGAATTATATTAAAGAAAGCTACTTGTTCAGAATTTATAAACTACAAAGAAAGGAAGCTTCTAGACATACAAAGAATCTCTGTAAATTATCACTATGTTACCAAAGAATCTAGTGTATACTATCATGCAAGATTTAAGTAATTTTTGCTGAGAATATGCAAATGATTGCAGAGCATTTACTTCCATATGTTTGTATTTAAGATGATTATTATTAGCGTTATCATTCAACTATGTTGTTAAGATAAAACTAGATTTATTTGAAATGCAGTTAGTGAAGCTCAAACATTTTTAAATACCTGAGACACCCTTTGTATCTGATGATTTTGACTCCCGCTGGACATATACACAACCAAGGCACTTGCTGAAAAACCAAAAGGGTAATTATAATTCAATGGCTCAACAAATTATTGCTCTTTAGATATAAAACATATTCGTAGATAATTATCAGTAAAAAGAACTAAAATACTACTTGTAGTTTAGACATATAAAAAGAAGAGTATCGATCTTGCTCGAGAAATATCCAACGTATAATTTTAAATATACGACCTATTGCATTAACTGCATGCAACGTTGTGTCTATATGATGAAAACAATTCATTTGCTTCCGAAGCCACAATCACTTCCAACATTTCGTTCCCCATAAAACAACAAACATATGTTATATGTATCTTCTCTTTGTTATTTAAATTACCATATTTCAACTTTCAGATACAAGAAGCAAAAGAAACGATATATGAAAAATGAAATGCTATGCACCATTAAACGTGACGCAAACCAACCTTATAAGGCCAACCAGAGGAAGCTTGCTCACTGATCTCTTCAGAAATGATAAGAAACAACAGGAACAAGTCAGTTATATTAGCAACAGCTGCCTAATTACAATCGTAAATAAAAATAACTTTTTTTGCTAGAGCAATAGACAAACCTTGGCAACAAAACTCGGAAATGACGAAGACATATGGTACAAAATATCCATATGTGACACATGGTTTGATATGATTACTCCAGGTCTTTCATGTTCCTCAGATTGGTCATTGCTATCCGCCTGACCATTAAAAGGATCCAGGATAATTAAATAAATATGTAAAGTTTATAAATCTATTAGGCACAATATAGTGCCAAGTGTTTCATACAAGAAAAAATTGGTTCTACAAACATAATAAACCAACATGGTAACATATTATCTTAATGAACTAAGAATGTTATATGCAACATATTGTATTAATACTAAACCCCAGTTTGGTAACATGTCACTATGCTGGTTGGGGTGTCAGAGAATGGTATAAGAGCCATCCTTATGCAATCGCAATGATGAGGATACGTCTATAGGGGGTTTGTGACATCTTAGGTTTATCTCACATCGCTAATGTAGAAGAGGGATGTTGGATATATATACATATAGGGTCAGGTTCAGGGGAAAACCTCAAAAAAAAAACTGAAGAAAACCCTATAGGAGCCCTCCATCTGGACGGTATGCACAAATGCATATGGTAATTTGTAACATGCACACATGCATAGAAAAAAAACAGCTTCAATCGCTTGTATGCATTTGTGCATATTGTCCTGACGGAGGGCTCCCAGGGTGTTCTTCAGTTTTCTTTTTTTAAGGTTTTCCTTGAACCTCCCTCTATACATATATATATATACATATATATACACATATATAGTAACCCCTCAAACTAATGTGATACATTTTAAAATCGTAAGCCTGGGTTATGACTTGCGGGCAAAGCAGCAAATCTACTATGATGGTTGGGGTGTCACAAACGGCAACAATGTGCAGGGTACTAACACCTCAGTTGGCCAACAAAGATTATTGGATCTAGATTGAGTTTTCCACCATTTTTACTAAAAAATGCTACAACTCTTGGTTTTCTTATAATGTCTCCTTAATGTTATGTTGAAGCTTGCACCAAATATGTAATTATGACGATAAATAACACATGCACGTGTCTTTAAATATATGCATATTATGGAACACACTTCTTACACCGCCCTACAGAAAAGAAAAAAAATGGTGAAGAATTGTATTTCCTTATATTTATCTTTCCTTGCTCCTCGTCAGGAAACAACCTACACAAAACCATACTCCCCAAATTATATCTATCAAGTAAGCAACCAAGGAATTTGCTAGATTCGAACTCTGATTTTTAGTTGCTTATTCTCCGCCACCAAATTCTTAGACCATGTATTTTCCAGCTTATTAACGTCAAGAGTCGCCTGATATCCAACTTACCTCATCCTACCGTGCTGCCTTATTCTATAACTTAATATCATGATCCACAAAGAGAAAACTCTGAGTAGTGCCACACAATATCAAGAGCTAAGCCGTATTCTTGAAAGTAGCTATGGATCACCTTATGTTTTACGGAATACAAAAGGTATTACTGCTAAAGTAACTAGTTTACATAGCAAAAAATCGATAGCTAGAAGTAAGGTGGCGTGGAATTCATAAAGGTGTAAGCTTTATAAATTGATCCCCATAGGACCCTATAGTAACTTTCCAATTGGATGATAAGGCAAAAGAAACCATCAATTACTTTTTTACGCTACCCATACTCCTTTGGATTCAAATAACATGATAGGATGTCAATAAAGATTGTTGCCCAATCAAATGTTGGCAAGATGGTCAAAGTTTAGAATAGACTACAAACTGAAAGCTGGGTATCCTGTAAAGAAGAACAGCCTAGGCTAGCATTTAAGAAGAAAACAACCAATATGAATTAGCTAAATGTTCTATTCTTTGTAGAGACTATTCAAAATCCTTACAGAACAGCAGAGAATGATGGATATGGAATGAATGCAATCACCATTTTCACCCATCATTAATCCAAAATCACATCTTTTTACTATATTTCATGTGACCACAAGGTTCAGAAGACTGATCTAAGGGATAATCATACTGCCAATAACTCCTGCTTGCCTGACTTCTTAATTAGAGCAATGAAAGATGGAATTACAAAGAAATTATTAATTTAGGCACTTAAGAAGCTGTAAACAGGGATAGATACAGCAAACTGATAGCACAAATTTCATCACATTATATATATATATATATACCAGAAACAGAAAGGTACCTGATTGTTGAAAGTTGCATCGATTTGTGGATTCCTAGAAGACTCATGAATCCAATAAAATCCAAAGGCGAAAAGCATAATCCTAGAAAGAACTCTTCCAGACCAAAAGAGAACACTTCTCCTCCAGCCACCCATGTGAGCATAATCCTCCTGGCCATCCTCCCGATTTGGCGCCATAAACATAGTACAAACCCTACAAATCAAGTAGTACAAGACAACAACCGTTGTCGCCAACACCACACGCAGCGGGAGGAGAGTGATGAGCGCAATCCCTAACAAAACCTTCTCGACCCAGGGTAGCTCTCCACGTCCCATGGCGCCATAGACATCGTGTCGAACAAACGCAGCGTATTTCTTCTCGAGCTCTTCGATGTTGGGAAGGGGTGTGGATTTGTCGGTGCCAGTGGTGGTTGTAGATGTGGATGTGGTGGTGGTGGTGGTGGTGGTGGAGCTGAGAAGGGGGCTATCATCCTTATCGGAAACGTCTTCAGGATTGGATTGAGAAGTGGGAGATTGGGGTTTTGAAGAAGATAAATCTTGGAGTTCGGAATCCATTGACGTTAACCTTATTCTTATTGGATTTGAATGTTGATTTTGATTGTTTATTGTATCTGATAGGAGATTAATTACACCATGTGGTGGATGGAGATGGAGATGGAGATGGAAATGGGGGAGAGTGACAGTAGAAGAGATTGGGTATTTGGGGATGGTGGTGGTGGTGGTGGTGGTGGCGGCGGGTGGTGGCGTACCGGTGGTGGTGGTAGATAACCCAAATTCGCAACTGTAGAATCAATCCCCCCACCCGTGTTGACAACGAGACACGCACTTTTCGTTTGCATCTCAATCTCAATTATTAATCCCTCCCTGTGCTAGAGACGTGATCCTTAATTTTTATTTTTTTATTTTTTATTTTAAATCTTTAATTTTTATTTTTTTATTTTTTATTTTAAATCTTTAATTTCTATTTTTTATTTTTTATTTTTTATTTTTAATCTTTAATTTTTATTTTTGTCTTTATTTTTTAAACAACCGGTTTTATTATTATTTTATGTTCACATGATTTACAGAGTATTTTTTTTTATCAAGTCAAGTCATTAGTGTTAATTTGTTTGATTGATCTAAACTTTTTATTTTCTTAATTAATGGTTATGATTAAATGAAAATTATAATTTGGTAAAAAAATAAATAAATTAAATGGTATTAAATGTAAACCAATTTTGAAACAAATTATCAAATTTTATTTTTAGAAAATAATCAATAATAATAAATAAATAAAAATTTAGAAGAAGATCATATTTTATTTTTGAAAAATAATTATCGTTTTTAATAATATTTAAATGATATTTTTAAAGATATAATTAATTAATAAGTGAATCTAAAATGAAACAATAATTTTTGTTTAAAATTCATAAGAAACCAGAAAATGAAACAATGATTTTATTTAAAAGGCATACGTGAAACCATATAATTAAAGTTCATTGATGAAAAAAATAAGAAAAACAATTATTTTTATTTAAGAGTAAACTACGATTTTGGTCCTTATGGTTTATCATTTATAACGATTTTGGTCCTTGTGGTTTAAAAACTGCTTTTTTGGTTCCTGTGGTTTCATTTTGCTTCTATTTTGGTCCTTACATCTAACAGAGTTAACGAAGCTGTTAAAAAAGTTTTGAAAATTTACATATTTAGTCCTTGTGTTATATAAATTTTAAATATTTAATCCTAAATTTCATTTATTGTATTACTAACTATAATTTGACACTTATTTATATATATATATATATATTACCGTTTTTGTTTTTCCTTCTTTAATATATTTTAATACTATAAATATGTTATTTTTTATATATATTTTGATACTTTTTTATATGCTTATAATTACTAAAAATAAATTACTTTTTTAATATTTTAATTAATAACTATTTTTATTATTTAATCAAATTTTTAATATTTATTTAAAAAGGGTTGATTTTTTAATTAATTTTTTTTAAAACTGATTGGTTTAAAATGAGGAAAAAAATTGCGAATCATTAAAATTATTGATAAATAAGTGATATTTTTTTTCTTCAAAGTTTTATATTTATTTTAAATTGTCATTTGAAAAAGTTTTAACTAGAATTCGAGAAAAAGATATTTTATTTATACCCAATAGGTTGTTTTTATTAAATACATTTTTTCATATGATAATTTAAAATAAATATAAAACTTTGAAAAAAAAACTCATCACTTATTTATCAATAATTTTAATGATTCGTAATTTTTTCTCATTTTAAACCAATCTGTTTATAAAAGAAGTTTAATAATAATACCAACCGGTTTTAAATAAATAAATAAAACTTCGATTAAACAATAAAAAGAGTTATTAATTCAAATGATAATTTATAATAACTATAAAATTTTGAAGAAAAAAAAACATCACTTATTTATCAATAATTTTAATAATTCACAATTTTTTCTCATTTTAAACCAATCCGTTTTTTTTTAAATTAGTAAAAAAAATCAACCGTTTCTAAATAAATAATAAAACTTTGACTAAATAATAAAAAGAGTTATTAATTGAAATATTAAAAAAAGTTATTTGTTTTAGTAATTATAAGTAAATAAAAAAAGTATCAAAATATATATAAAAAAATAACATATATATAGTATTAAAATATATTAAAGAGGAAAAAAAATGATAATATATATATATATATATAAAAGTGTCAAATTTTAGTTAGTAATATAATAAATGGAATTTAGGATTAAATATTTAAAACTTATATAACACAAGGACTAAAGATGTAAATTTTAAAAACTTTTTTAACGGCTCCGTTAACTCTGTTAAATGTAAGGACCAAAATAGAAACAAAATGAAACCACAGGGATCAAAAAAGCAATTTTTAAACCACATGGACCAAAATCGTTATAAATGGTAAACCACAAGGACCAAAATCGTAGTTTACTCTTTATTTAAAGTTCATAAATAAAACTAGATAATCAAAATTCCTAGGTGAGATAGAAAGTAAAACAATTATTTCTATTTAAAGTTCATAGTTGAAACAATAAATTGAATGAAAGAATTAAGAAAGTTTAAACAAGTTTATAGGTGAAATCAAAATTTCATAGACGAACAATTAAGTAAATGAGATAATTAAGAAACGTGATAATTAAATAATGTAATAATTGAGTGAATAAGAAATAATTATTTTATAAAGATAATAATTAAATATTTTGTTAGAACTTAGTTAATATGTTAATTACATTTTAGATTTTTTATATTTAAAATATAATGTTTATCATATATTATGTTATGTTTACAAGTTTGTTATACGAATTCAAACATGAAGTTTTAATAAGTTGTATTTACGTACAATTTACTTGTAATCTTGAATATTTAAGTAATATACATCAACAAACAATATTTTAATAAGTTAGATGAACAATATCATCTTCTTTTATAGAATGTGAAATTTAGTTTCCGATAAGATAATGATTTTTCATGTTAAATTTATTTTCTTTTCAAACAAAAAACCTTTATAAAATTGAAAATATAACAATACAATTGAAAGAATTACAAGAACTAATGTATTTAAAACAAAACAAATTTAGTCATCATCTACCATATAAACTAGAAGAGAATAAAAATTAAAATCTTTAAAAAGAATTAATTTAACTTTACAATATCTTTTAAAGATTTTAATACAACTTATATAAATATTACGTTCTTTAATTTATCATCTTAATATACTTAAGAAACTTAATATAAAATGATAAAAATTTAATCTCATCAGTCAGATTGAATAAATAATCATTTTATTTTTTCAACCATCAAGTTTTAGAAAATTCTCTAAATTTGAAAAAAAAAATCAAATTTTCTCTATTATATAGAACAAGATAGCAAAGTTGTTAAAAAAGTTTAGAGGGTAAAATATCTTTTTTTTCTATTTTATAAAAATTGTTAAAGATGCCCGTAATCCTAATTTTTCTTCTTATTTTTCAACAATTGTATGAACTTTTTTTAATTTTTTATAGGCTTTGTCTTTCCATTTTTGTCATCTTACTCTGGTCTTCCTTACTCAATTGTTCACGTGTCCTAGTTAAAACCAAATTTTGCCACCAATTTCCCACTTGGTGCTACATAGGTGCTTCCTCGTATGAAGTTTTTTTATTTTTGAGCAAAACGTTAAGTACCGACAATATCTATCGTCTCCATATGGCACCCAGTCTTTAAGAAATTTAGTATAACTGGGCTATCTAAAACTCATCCGACATCAAGGCTTATGATGGGACCCAAACTCAAACCAGAGATATATCTGATATTGTCCACAAAGCTAAAAGACCACAGACACAGAACAATACCCATAAAGAACGCTGACTTTTTTAACAAACATCTCTTCATCTCTTAAGACAACCAGGCTACACGTCAGGGGCCTGAAGTTTTCCATTATCCCCCGCCATACCTTTTATTTATGTTCATTTATTTATCTAAAACATGTGTTTCATCATTCTCCTTTATCAGGATCTTGATACGTCTATTGTTAACATTCATCGGTTCATTTCTTTACACTTTATTTAGACACCTTATTCGTTAGCATTAAGGGATATGAAACATCCCTTTATACTATTGTATTTATTGCGAAAGCAACGACGCTGCTTTGTTCATTCGCAATTGACAAGAGAGTTTTTCCCATGTGATAAGAGGTATTTGTGATTGTTTTGATCTATTGATATTATAAAAAAACCATCAGTGAACGACATCACTTCGTTAACCCACTCGTTATCAATGGACGAGGCTGATAATTTCTCCATAACAGTGTGGATCATAATTTACTTTTATAATAGTGTGGATCATATCAATGGATGAAAACCATAACTTTCATATTTATTTTGCAACTAACAACCAATAACAAATTGGGATTAGTTGAACTTCCTTATTCAAAACAAACCTTTAGACTTTTTGTATCGTAGCCTTTTGGTGTGCTTTCTAAGGTGGATTCTGAATTGATATAATAAGGTCAAATGAATACAACAGTCAACAAGTTTAAAGTTGAGTTTATTAGAGCATCTTCAATGTATTATTTAAAATAAAGAAAATTGATTTAAAACGGAGAAAATTGAGATTTTAAAGAAATTTTCTTTAAAATGAAGAAATATAAGATAGAGTATGAAATTCCCCAAAAATAATTATCTTGAGAAAAAAACATTTTTTATTATATTCCCACTAATAATAAAACTTTCCTGTTAAATGTTTATGATAAAAAAAATATTTATCAAATGTATAAAACATATAGTAATATAATTAATGTTCTAATCTTTAAAACAGAGAATATGATAAAGTTAAATGTTTTTTTTGTTGAAGATTTTGAGTTTTGATTCTGCATTTTAGAAAAACGTTGAAGAAAGATATTGACGGTTTGGAAAGGGTTGCAACACGTATCAACACAATTTATCTTCTACGATTTCTCTCCTTATCTCCTCTTATAATGCACTCGATGTTCACCCCCGCCCCTAAAAAAATCATATGACTTGTGTACCATTTTCTCTGTCCCATATCCATAGGCTATAATCATCTATTTTTTTCTTCTTTCCTGGTTTTAATTTGAAGTATACAAAACGTGAATTAAGGTCAAATCCAAAAAAAAAATTCACAATTATCTTGCACATGGTTATGTGTTGTTCATTCTCTTTGCAAGTAGGGTTTTTATTTTATTTTTAAAGTACTTATTTAATTTACTTACATGTCATCAGGGACGGATCCAGCTATTTAAAGAGGGGGTCAGGGACCCCAGTCAATCTTAAAAAAAAATTACAGGCTAAAAATTCGTAAAAATACTATATTTAGTCTTAGTTCCCCCCAGTAAAATTTTCTAAAGGACCCCATCTTGCCGGCGATTGACAAAAACACTAAAAAATCTCTTGAAATCAATAAAAAAACCGAAAAAATCTTTCGAAATCGACAAAAACACTAAGTAAATTATTCAAACTCGAAAAAAATAATAAGAAAATCCTTCAAAATCAACAAAAATAATAATAACATCCCTTTAAATCAACTAAAAAACTTAATTTTTTTTCGAAACATGTCGGGTGACTTCACGCGCCTTTAGTCTACCTTAATGGGACCCCAGTGGACAAAAATCATGGATCCGCCACTGCATGTCATCATTACAAGTAAATTGATGTATCAATTTGATTGCATATGGTTATGTTTGTGTCAGGTTTTGCTATATTCACCCTTAATATGAATCGGACTAATTCATACAATGAAAATATAAAAACTAAGTTTTAATGTTGATGTGTGTAATAAAGAAATTATGTGTTGTTTAACAAACATAAGCTAGCTTGTTCTTTTATTAACATTTGGATGAACATAAACTAGTTTATCGAAACGCTAGTTAAATTAGCGTTTTAGGATTTTTGTCTTTTTTTGACATTTTTTTCCAATTATAAATTAATTGTTATTGTTTTCTATTAATTATAAACAAATATTAAAAAAATTATTACTAGTATAAATAAATATTAATTAAATTAGTAGAAAATTATTAACTATACATTATACACTAATATAATTATTTAGAGTTTATTAAATATATCCTTTATTTATATATTATTTCTTTTAAATTATTTTTCAATATGTTTAGTTATTAAAAATCAAATATAATAATTCTAAAATGTTTATGTAAGGCACATAAAAATTAAAGTTATACTTATCTTATGTAACATCCCCGCCCCACACAACCTAAGACGAAAGGTGTACAATCCGGTAATCGGATCAAAACTCAAACACCACATTCCAGCGCTGCACTAAACTTAAACATAGTTACAAACCCAAAATATTACCGTCTAAAATAATCTCAAAAGATTATACAAACCTGATATACAAAAACACAAAACTTATGACTTTCATTCCTAGTTTAATTTTCATCCCTCATCATGGCCCTGGAGTGGTACCTGAACTTGTCGAGGAAACAAAACAAACCTCGACTGAGCAAGTTCACTCAGTGGACGGATAATGTATATAAATAATGTGAAACAACATAAAGTTTTAAATATAATTTAGAACCAAGGCATTTGCAACGAGTAATTCATAACATAATATAAAATGTTGGAACTGTTTAAAAAAATCAATAAATCATCCGTATTACAATAATACGTTAGACGATCGGTCCTATCATACTTGGAATGTCAATATCGGACGCAACTGTAACACCCCTAAAATTGGGAGTTAATTTAAACCAAAATAATGCGGAAATATTAAATGAATAGACATCACCCATAGAAATGGGAGGAGTAAAAGAGTTTACAACATCAATGGATACTAGATGACAACCTATTAATCTATATAATTTACAAATACAGATTAAGTTCGGGTGTCTCTAATCCTCAAAATAAACTTTCTATGCAACTCTATCTGTACACACGAAGATGTACTCCAAAAAGAATGCCTCTACCGGCATCTAGCTCCACTCAATCCCTTCAAGCCCCACTAGCACGATCTCCTGATATACATGTCATTTTAAGAAAAGTGTTAGGCTTAAAGCCTAGTGAGAACAAACAGTTCAAATATGGAAAGCTAGTAAAATAAGTGAAAATGATAAAATCAACATTTAACCAAAAAGCCTTTCCATTTAAATCCTTTTTCTTTTGCGCGCGATTTACACCTAAAAGAAACGCAATTGAGGGAAACATACGGGAGCGACCCGCAAATCGTACCGATAGAAATCAGTAATTCAGTAAGCTCGAACGGATAGAAATCTCCGGCTTACGGATAAAGAGTTCAACCCTAGACGTGGATTTATTACTCATTACCCAACTGAACAAGCTCAACCCAAACTAGGATCTTTCACTTGCCCCATCCCAAATATAAAACCAAGTATTGTGCCTATGGATCCATTACACTAGTCTAGACATTACATACATTCATTCCAATGTACTAGTCAATATTTAGTACAAAATCTTTGTATGATAAATTCCTTGTTTCCCAAAACCTTATTCCCAAAATTAGGTCAAAATAGCATTTAGTTTCAAGTATCATATTTCTTGACACAAAACTCATAAGAGTGTTTTAGAACCATTTCTTATACATATCCCATCTTTTCAAAAAGAAACCCTAGATGACACATTTTGACCTAATTTACCAAAATTCTTCAAGTATAGAAATACTTGTATAACATCATGTAGAGGGTAAAATACATCATTTTGACATGTATAAAGTTTTAGAAAGATAAGAACGAACTCACAAGGCTAAGGTTAGGTAAACCCTAGAAATCTCCCTAAAATGGTGGAAGAAGATGAAGTGGTGAAGGAGATGAACACTTGAAGCTTTTACCCTAAAGGTAGACTTGAATCTTCACTTTAATGGAGCAATTAATGGTTTGGAATGAGGTAGATGAGAGTATTAAGTGCTCCAAAATCGCCTTCAACGCAGAGCTCGCCTAAAATAATTTTGTATCTGAGAAGTGAGGAAGAAGAGCTGAAAATCGGGACTTATTGTGCCCTCAGGACCACAAGGGCGATGATGCCCTGCGATCATGACATGGCAAGATCGTCTGTCATGATCGTCAGGCATGTACCGAGAGTTTGGTGCTGAAAAGTTGACTTCTGGTGCGTTCGGCGATGATGACATGCGATCATGACATGGCATAATCGCCTGTCATGATCGCGAGATGTGTACCGCGAGTTTGATCTGATTTCTTGACATTCTAATGTTTCTGCTATCATGCCCTGCGATCATGACATGGCAAGACAGCCTGTCATGATCGCCCAAAGTGTACCGAAACCCATTTCGTGTACGGTTCTCGCTCCTTTCTTCCAATTTAATGTAACCCAACATAAAACCCTTAAAACACTCAATTTAACTATAAATAGAATTCCGTTAGGATGCAAAGTCCAATATCTTATGTACAAAAATTCCGGGTGTTACAGCAACACCACCCACTTAAACCGGTTCGGTACAACCCGACCGGGTTTCACGAATTTCCCGGTTAAACCGGTCTCAACCCCGTTTTCAAAACCCGGTTTTGCCTAGAATTAAAAAAAAACTTAAAAACAAAAAAAAGTTTTCTCTTTCTTCTCCTAAATCCCAATCGATCGTCTGATGTCTGCTCCCAAACCCTAAAACGTAGCCGACCAAGAAAACTCAAGAAATGGATCTCGTCTGCTCCCATCGATGTTGCTCAGCCAGCTCAAGAAGTCGATCTTGCTCAGCCATCGATCTCATCTCATCTCCCTCAGCTCTCGATCTCTAATTCTCCACAGGTAACTTTGTTTGGAAAATCTTGTGTAAATGTGTAAAAAACTAATATATGTTTGGAAAATCTTAAATAGAATCGAATTTATATCTTGTGTTGCTCTCGAATTTATCTTTGTGTTGCTAGATAACTCCAAAATAGAATTCATCAACTAAAGATTTCATCAACTAAAATTGTTATGTCTAGTAATCATAAGAAGTACCTTATTTCCTTCAAGAATGTGGTTTACAAACTCTTGTATTTGATGCCAAAACAGAAATATTGTATATATATGGATAGAAATTGATGCCAATTTGTAGACATCAAATTATTAGTTTTTTATATATATATGTACACAGGAAAATGAAAAAAAATACTACAAAATTATTGAAACCGGTTGAACCAGTTAACCCGGAACCCGGTCACTACACCGGGTCAACTTGAAACCCGGGTTTTAAAACATTGGTTTCGACCGGTGCATTTACAACTTCTGTCCTTATTGTTTTCGAGCATAAATCTCCTACTTAGAGACCAATACAGAAGATACTATCAAAATGAAAGTTGTAGTATGATCTATTATGAGTCTATTGGTTTTGAAATCATCTCATTTGGAGCTTCCATCAATTTTATATAGATGTTATAAAACAACAGTCCAGATCCAAAATACTGTGAACATCTGTAACAACCCAAATACCATAAAGTGCAATCCGATAAAATAGACAATTAAAAGACCAATAGGAGTCTAATATCTATTACATCTCAATGTTTAGCAGCGGAAAAAAATATAACTATCCACAACTGAGAATTATTAAACTAAGTAAGCCTCTATGTCATCCGATCTCCTCTACGACCGGCTCACATTCTATCCTTTCCCTTGGACGAACTCTCGACCATGCCTTTACCTGAAAATGGTTTTTAATTTTTGAAAAGCGAGGGTTAGACCACAAGGTCTAGTGAATTCCCAAATATACCGCAGTTATATAAATAAAACATTTAAATCCGAGGAAATAAATTGTTAAAACTTAGAAAGCAACAGTTAAAATACGGACCATGTACAAGGATAGTAGAACAACCATGTAAGTCATAAACTTGCCACATATGACTCATTAATCGTTACCCGCAAACTTGCCACATGCGGGTACGTCGCATACCTCAAACGAGTTCGAGGCGTACGAAATATAACTCCCAAGAGATCTGCACCATCTCGAGGTACACCCATTCTCCTGTGTACATGTCCATTCTACCTAGGCATATCGCGATATCCAGGCCAGTTTAACATATAACATTTATACGGTCCAAACGAAAATATAATTCATTTAGCATGCTTCCAATTTAATACCATGATCAGTTTCATAAATTCAACATTTGCCAAAAAGTGTAGTTTAAGTCAAGGGAACTCACCTGAATTGCCGACTACTAAACACACTTTAGTCTTACGAAATCCCCCAACTGAACACCTGAATTGAGGTTGCCAAGCTATGAGTTAACAAGCCCAAAGTAACCCAAAAGACTCAATTATCAACCCCCTTAACTAAGGACTCAAGCTAGAACCCCAAACCAATGCCGAACAAAATACTGAAAAACGGGAAACAGTGGACTTGGCAAGTCCTTGGCGAGTCAGGACTCGCTTGAGACTCGCTTTAGTCTCTGTTTTCCTGCACAACTTCATTTCGTGAACAAAACCCAAAATCCAACTCCCAATCCGATTTCGCTTCATTTTTAAGCATAAAACTCATTCCCAACACTATAAAATCATCCCCAAACATACACCAATCCAATTTCATCTAATTGAATCCATGGATTTAATCTCTATGAAGAACCCAAGTTCATCCATGGTGGGTTTTTTCTTGAAAACAACTCAAAATACAATGAAAACAATACTAATCCATGAAATAACAACTCTACAATGATTACACATCTCATATCCATTGATTTGAGAACCTTTACTTAATAATTACCAAACCAAAATGCAAAACCCCAATAACTCCTAATCATCCCATAAGATTTAACTAAGCTTGAAGATGAAGAAGATGAAGTTTATGCCTGAAAATACTTGGGGCTTCAATGGATTTCTTCAAGAATGTTCTTCTCCCTTCTTTGCTTGCTATGCACGTCCCACACACTCAAAACACACACACAAAATGTCTGATAATGAGGAGAATGACCAAACATTCCACCTACAAATACTTATATATATATATATATATTAGTCTTTAGGGCTTGATACTTGAAATCAACCCAAATTCCTTTTTATTAAAAGTCCAAATCCAAAATAAGGTTAGGGTTATTACAACATCCCCAAAAAAGGCTCTGTTTTGAGCCACATTGATCCAGAACTGGTTGTTGGACCCTTCATGACAATTGTACTATACAATAAGGTCTTTCTATCTGTAAAATATGAGATCATTCCGAATTACGGTTTGTGACTTATCTTAACATACTAAACACTACAAAATATGACCTGCACCTGTCAGTAAATCCGATTTTCATCTTTTTTTTCGCAACTTTTATGATCCCAACTTCATGATTTGATACATTTGAATACTCTAAACATATCTTAACATACTAAACACTACAATAAAGCTCAATGGTCATTATCTTAAACTTAATCATGTAATTTTGCTCTCTTATGCATTTAATCGATCACTTGGTGTGCGGCTGGACATATACGCACATCCTAACCATGTTGAAACCATGATTTACCCTTTTAATTTCTACAACAATTTTAACCAATCCAAGGAGTGAAAACATTTATAATAACACAATTTAGTAATACCAATCCATAAACTAAATATATATATATATATATACATATATATATAAACAATGAGATAACATTTCTCAAAAATCCTAATCTAAACACCTTAACAGAAATGGAAGAAATTTATATCTTTAGGAATGACTCAAAGAGTGTATTCCAAATTTGTGATTGGTTGTTTGATTCATTCTACGATTTAAGAGTAAATTAGAGAGAAGGGAGAGTTTTAGAGAGTTTGATGGTGAAATGGTGAACACACGGACGGTGAAATGTAGTTTACTCCTTTTTTTTCTTTTCTTTTTTATAATTATTAAGAGTTTAAAAGTTTGACAGTTTTAACCCCTTAACAATAATTTATTATTATTTTGAATACGGTACAATACGGGTAAGTTTGACGGTTTTAACCCCTTAACAATAATTTATTATTATTTTGAATACGGTACAATATGGATAAGGTAACGAAAAAGTTTTTAAAACTCGGGTATTATATTTTAATTCATAAATAATAAACTATGCTAAATAATTTTAATAAAATATTAAATTTAATTGTAATTATATTTTGAAAAATTATTAATTATTATATGTAGCGATTATTTAAAATCACAATTTAATTTAGATTTTTTTCTAAAATTTATTTTAACAAATTCAAAATTCATAATGCACAACAAGTATATAGATGTATATATATAATCAATTTGAATTCTTTTAATTGACATATTGTATTTTTATTTTTTATTTATAATCTTTTTGTATCAGTTAATATATTATACTCTTTGGGATTTGTTTTAATTATATTATAAAATATTTTAATTGATTAATTATTCAAGATGTTCTTTTTGGTCCTTATTACATTTTTTTAATTTAAAATAATTACTATTTTGAATCGGATAAATTATTAAAAATCTGATTATACCATTTAGATTTATTTACTTTTTAATTTTAGTTAATTTATAATTTTTATTAGCAAATTTTATATAATCCTTTTCTTATAAATACACTTTTGATAACAAAAAATCGCAATTTTAATCAAATACCACATGTGATATTCATAATCATTATTTTTTACTATTTTTTTGGATCGATCTTTTGATCACGTGTGATTAGCCTCATTTAACATATGATCAACTATGTAAATTTGTGTACATATCACATATGATATCATACGTCTAAATATAAGTGACGTATTATCACATGTGATAATGTTTACATTACAAAAAGATTTAAAAATATACATAATCATATATGATTAACAAAAATATATACGATTATCACATATAAACTTATTTGTGATTTTTTTTAATCAAAAGTGTAGCCTTAATTTTTTTTCTTTATAAAACCTGATAAAAAGTTAATGAATTAATTACAATAATAACAAATAAATTAAAAAGATAGAATGAGATTTTTAAGGATTTATCTAATTTAAAGTGGTAATAAACCTCTAGCCTAGCGGTACCGGGGTTTTTACATCATCCTCAAGGTCTCGGGTTCGAGCCTTGGTAGTGGTGGTTTTCCTAAAAATAGTGGAGGAGTGAGATTTTATCCCCTAAGGTTAAGGTTCGGGTCCCGCATACTGCCCATATGGATGTCACTATGGGTCCGGATCATTAACTACTAACTTGCCGTTCAAAAAAAATAAAAATAAAAATTTATTTTTCTTTTTCTTATTTATTGTATTTTTTAATTAATGGATTTTATGTGACTCATGTTATTTTTTGTCCTCTCGTAAATTGATCCTCTCGTAAATTGATCGTATTCTCGTTTAAATTTTCCCAGATGCTCTAAACACATAACCTCTAAAACACTCTTGCTTTAGAAAAAATAAGCATCATCAACAACTTTTCAATATTTTTTGTAAAATAGAGAAGTAAAACAATTTTTTTTTAAATAATTACATTCTGCTCAAACAGATTCTTTTGACAACAACAAAACAACTTCCAAAACACCTTACGTCAATTTTAGTTTATTAAATATAACAACCATACAAAATAACTTTATTAAAAACAATAGCGGATACGGGATACCTATCGATTCTGGTTCTGGGTATCCAGCAGGACCGGGTACTCAGTTCCGAAACCGATCCTGACGAGTACCCAGTTAACGGTTCCAAGAAAATTAGAACTGGAACTGGAACTAGAACTAGAACCTATCCAGATCGGTTCCGTAACCGGCAATTCCGGAATAGTTCCCGTTTCAAAGCCAAGGACCCGCTTCAGATGCACACCCTTAAATAAAATAATTATTTCTCTCCCAACATCAACGTTTTAGAAAATTCTCTATATCTAGAGTTTTCTTTTTAATTTTCTATTTTAAAGAACAAGATAGAAAGTTGTTGGAACATTTTATATAACAAAAACTTAATTTTTTTATTTTAAAAACAAGTTGTTATAGATACCCGAGAGTTTCTTTAACAAAGTTTTCCAAATAAAAAGTTGATTTTAACATAATCCCACAAATCGATTTCCAAAATAAATAAAAGGGACAGAAAAATCTTCATATATAAAAAAAGGTTGCAAGTTTTATTTTGAAATGGAGAACAAATTATTGTATAATTGCTTTTACATTTTTGCAAAATTTATTTTGGACGAGAGAAAACTATAAATTAATATTTTATAAAACTTTGTTGCATAATTAAAAAAAGGGAGGGAATTTTAGGAAGAAAAATAAGGCTTAGTTTCATTCCAAAACCGTTCTCCTAAATGTGGAGGGAAATGGAACAAAAAAAAGAAAGGAAATTAATAAAATTACAAAATTGTCCCATTTTTCATTGCAAATAGCATTATTTTAAAGGATATATTAGTAAAAATGACATTTTTCCTTCCCTTCTCTCATTTTCAAGAACATGAATTTTTTTTTTCTTTCTTTTCATTTTCTTCCTTTTACTTCACTTTCGAGAACGTAAATAAAAAAATTCTTTTCCCAACTTTCTTTTCCTTTCATTTCCTTTCCACTCGTTTCTTTTCTCTTCAAATTCGAGAACACAGCATAACATTTATCGAGTGTCACTTATCATATCAAATGCGCATGACAGAGACCGAGAATCTTATTCAATAAGCAAGGGAGAAGATTATTACATGATAAGAGATGTACCAACAGTCTATTTTGATGGAAGATTATATTACCCGATAAGGTAAGTAAAGATTATAACTCTTACAGGTAAACACTTTCTTAGTGAACATTTGGTAAACGACCCTCAAAAATATAAAATATTTAATTATATAATTAACCTAAAAAGTTTAAATACAAACTCTTGGAGTTCAAATTTTTATAAGATTTTTAATGTTTGTTTATCTATCTTGGATAAATTATAGAAAAATTGTTAGGATAGTAACATACCCTAACTCTACAAAGACTTTTCAATATAGCTTGAAATGTCCTACTAAAAAAGCCTATATACGAACAACGATTAATTTTACTTCCCCACCTAGCTACTCTACGTTGGGTGTAAGTCATGATTGGGAATTTGTAAATAATTTTCCGTACCTTGTATTCAAAGTACTTCATTCAATTTTCTTTGTCATTTTGTGTTTTTGATGTAATTTTTATGCACTTTTAGAACATGAAACGCTTGAAGGCTCTAAGAATACAATATCATCTGTTAATTTTTCTCAAATTATTGAAATCTTTGACACGGTGACAGAGTTTGGTTTAAAAAGTAAATACTAAAAACAGGAGGAGGAAACACATCTTAATGATTTATTTAGGTCGGGTTTAAAAAGTAAACACTAAAAAAACAACGAAACACATATAAATATTCATCTATTTTAATCGAACAGTTATGAATATCAAGGGTGATTACATTTTCCTAAAAGTCCAAAACCAAACCCATCGTTAGAGGAATGGTTATATTCAAATATGAGTCATTGATTTGTTTTAGATTCAAGGGTTGATAAGAGGCTTTTTTTCTTTTCCGAACCTCATCTCCAACTCATGATCCATAAATTCTCTAGAATAAATAACCAAAATTTAAAATCTCTAAAGAAATATTACACTGAGTTAAAAGATTATCAGTATTGAAGAAAGAAAGGATTATGCAGGTTATGTAAGTGTGGTATTGGAGTTGTGGGTTCTCCATAATATGTATTGCACATTTTGATATCTTAAATAAAAGCTTACCTTGTTGCTAAAAAAAATCGATTTTTGTCATTGTAATTTTCATCACTATAGTTTGTAATTTATTGCTATTTTAATCTCTGAACAAATTTCTACATTTATGTACAAGCAATCAAAACAATAAAGAACTATAGGAAAATAACAATGAATTACAAACTATAAAGAAGAAAACCGTAATTTTTAAACCACTAAGACAGAAATCGAAATTTTTAACAAACCGCACGGACAAAAAGGTAATTCACTTTTATAAATTACAAAATTATATATTTAAAGAAAATACACATTCTCTTTCCTTTTCTCGCTCGTAAGTTCGTAACATGAAAAATATATATATTTTTTCTTTTACTTACTTTTCATTCTCTTTGAAGAACACAGATAAAACAACTAATTTCCTTTCCTTTTATTTCCTTTCTTTTTCCTCATACTTATTCTCTTTTCCTTCTCTTTTCTCCTCAAATTTATGAATAAAGTGATACGAGAGATTCCCTAATATTTATCTAATATTTATTTATTCTAATTAGATTGGTTTCCTATATTTATTTTAAAAGTTATCGTAATCGTTTCTTAGATAAGGATTATCGTGATATTTTCCTAGTTAAGTTATGTTTCCTAGATTAGGATTATCTTAATAGTTTTCTAGTTAAGATAGCTCTTATTAGACCTATAAATAATTGATATGTTTAGATTATTAGCAATGCTGAAATTTTGATATTAAAGTTAACTTAAGTTTCCCTAACGGGTTTCTTATTATGTTCTTGATTCGTTCGTAAAATTCGACCATTTCAGTCGATCCGTCATCGTAAAGTGCCAAAAGAGAACTGTTAAAGCAAATAATGTTTAAATATTTTAAAGAATATGTTGTTGGAGATAGTAAAGGTGCAAGTTTTATATCAAATAAATTTCATTTAATTCATAACCATAAAAGATCCACCAAAGAAGGATTCATCTCAATGCCAATTTCCACATTCTACAATACACATAATCAAGCTTCTTCAAGATACAACTTACTCATAAACATGGGTTTGTTTCTATTCACTAAAATGATGAACCAAAAGCCAAAATCAAGATTGAATCTTTAAATGGACCCCGAAAAGAATTCGATAAATACGCTAACCTCTAAAATCTTGAAATCTTGAAAAATTCCACCATCGAAATCAATATACGAATATGCTTTTATATTTTAGCGGTCCCACTTCCAAGGGTGAGTTCAAGATCATCGAAACCCACATCATGAAACCGCTCACCTTTCCACGCCTTCACCCCTTTCCCCTTCTCATGGGTCGGATCATCGGTTGCAACCACTCGAGCATTTGGGTTCACAAGGTTAAACGTCGGAGAATTAGGGTTCACCATCATCATTGGATCATAATCTTGGAACCTTAGCCGTTGAAACGAACCATTGGTTGTGCACCAATCAGGCTCGTCGCACTCCGGTATAGTGGCGGGCCTTAACCGCTGGTGCCTAGTGGGGCTAGTGGGCACCGATGACGCAAAAACCGGCAGACTGAAGGAAGAAGTGTATTGTTTGGTGAAATCTTCCCAATCAAGATTGTTCTTTTTTGGAAGCTTTGAAGTTGGGGAAGAAAGGGGCGGGGTCACGGGGGCGCTGTTTGAGATACGCATGGGCGGGAGTGATGGCGGGATGGAGTTGGAAAGAAAACCGAAAGGCGGGTTTTTGGAATCAAGGCGGGATGGGCTCGGAAACGATGAAGAAGATGGTGTTGTGTTGGTTGATGTGCATTTGATTTCAATGGAGGAAGGTGATGGCTTGCATCCCTGCGATTTCGAATCAAAATCTACATCATAAATTTGTAATAAAGAACCCAATTCATGTAGATTTTGAACTTTTGATTACACAATTCGTTTAAAGGTGAATCAATTGATGAAATTTAAGTAAGTAGTTTCTGCAAATTTCTTGAAATTAGGTTTAATTTGATCATTGAACATCTATAAGTTTTCATATAAGAACAAATTAGGGTTTTTATAAGAAATCTTAAGAAAATCAAATCAGATGGTTAGATCCATAAATTAAAATGGTAAAACCCACAATCGAAGAAAGAAATCCCTAAATCAAACAGAATCCCATCAATTTCCATCAATTCTAAGCTCGATTTTAGGTAACAGGTACCAGTTCATAAACCTCTAGATCTAACCAATCGCCATAAATGCAGATAAAATCCTTCAATTCTACTTAATTTTTAGGAACAATAATTAGCGAAAAATTAAGAACAATACCTTACGAAAAGTGGTGCCATCAGGAAGAACAACCCAACCAGCTTCTTTACACAAAGCTTTCAACACTTCATTATTATCACAATGTTTAGGCAAATTATAGTTTCCTTGTGCCCTCAATCCATTAAATATATTGGCCGCAATAGCTCTCCGTCGTCTCTCTCTCCTCCGATTATTCTCTTTCTCTCTCCACGACGGCTTCCTCCTCCCTCCTCCTCCTCCGCCGCCGCCGCCACCACCGCCGCCGCCTTCCTCCGCCGCACCCGCCGATGACGATCCCCCTTCCCACATCATTTCTCTCTCAAAAAAAAACCAAACCCACCTCGAATTCTCTCTTTAAGATGTATCTATACGTTAAAGAATGAGAAAAACGATGGTGGGTTTGGCGTTTCAAATGAGAATTACGTCGTGAAATGTGTGAATTTTTGGCTAATCTTTTTTCTCTATGGGCTTCTGGGAATAATGTGTGTGCTTTTTTTTGGTGTAAAAAGTGGTGTGAAAGTGGGCAAAAATCATGTGGGAAAGAACACGAGGAACTTGATTGTATGTTTTGCAATGAGATTCTCAGGGGCCGTTGGATGGATTTATTGAAGGGTTGAGATTGGAATTAAAGTGGAAGAAGCTCATTGTACTGTCATGTGGGCGCATACATAGTAACGAATTGGGGGGTAATGATTGCTGGGATAAGAGAGGAACACAAGATGTCCAAATATACTGCTGTTGTTGATTTTTTATTATTATTTTCTAAATTTCTTTTCGGATTTTAATCTAATTTATTATTTATTTTAATTTTAATTATTTATTGTGTTCCTCCTATAGTCCTATCCTATGTATAATATTTTAATTAAATTACGTACTAAAAAATATATATGTATTTGTATTTCTTAACTAGTCTATTTACTACATTTCCAAAAGATTTTTTTTAAAAATTAAATAAATAAGTAAGTAAAACTCGAAATTTATGAAAAAAATAGAGTTAGACTCCAAATTTGGTAAATGTGGTTTGTCAGGTGTTCTTTTAATTTTAAAATTATAAGAACATCTCCAACAGTTGTTGTAAAATAAAAAAATGAAGGTTTTTTGTAATTTTAGGCTCCAACAGCTATGGTATACCATATGCTAAAATAAAGAAATACTAAAAAAGAGGAAAAATTTTTCTAAATTTAGAGAAATATCTAAATAGAGAGAGAAATAATTATTTTAATGGTTCCACTAATTATTTGAAAGTTTGTTTAAAAAGTTGTTGGGATATTAAATATATATAATCTATATTATATTATAAAGCATTTGACAAAAAAACTCTTAAAAACATATTATTATGCAATATGTACAATTGATTAAAGCATAATTACTTAAATTTTAAATACAAGTTATACATGCATTGGTACAACTTATTAGAGCTTAATGTTTGAATTCGTGTAACTAACTATACAACTAACTATATAGATAAACATTTAATTTTGAATATAAAAAATATAACATATAATAAGGATAATCATTCAACTCTAACAAAATGTTTAATTATTATATTTATAAAAAATTATATTATTAAACCAAAATATATCATTTCATTATTAAAGCTAGATTATAATTAAAAAAAACGGAATTAAAGAAAGTATAAAAAAACAAAATCGTATTATAACATCGATAGAGACAAAAAGATAAAATAAAACATTAAAATTAAGATGGATCTCGCTGCATTGCGCGAGTACCATTCTAGTATTTTAATAATATAATTATGATAAAATTGTTAAAATAGAGTAGCTGTTGGAGTTGAATACAAAAAAATTTAGAGATTTTGATTTTTGATATGTTATTTTAGAAAAAGTTTAGCCTAGCTGTTAGAGATGCTCTAAGATGGTCATTATAGATGTAAATCGTTTGAATTTAATCTCTCCCTCTAATAGTAGATGTCGAGTCCACCAAATAATAAATTTCAACTATTGGAGAATTACAACCAAATTGTATTAGCAATCAATCGGGTCGAATACACAAAGACTCGGTTTTAACTTATTATTGCCAAAGAATTTAAGGGTGTGTTTGGTAGAAAGAGTTAGTAGTAGAAAGAAACAATTCATTTGTTTGTTGACACCAAAGAAAAGAAAGAATGAGAAAAGAAACAATTCATTTTCTCTATTTTCATTTCCCTCCCACATGAAAAGAAAATGGGAGAATTGAAAATTTGGTTTCTCTTTGAGAATTGAAATATTTCAATTGACGTTCGTTGTTTGGTTAAGTTGTTGTTTTGGCTTAATAGGGTCTGTTTTGGCTTAATAGGATATGTTTGACTTAATAGGGTTTGTTTGGCTTAATAGGGTCTCTTTGGCTTAACAGGGTTTGTTTTGGCTTAATAGGGTTTCTTTGGCTTAACAGGGTCTGTTTTGGCTTAATAGGGTCTCTTTGGCTTAACAGGGTCTGTTTTGGCTTAATAGGGTCTGTTTTGGCTTAATAGAGTCTATTTGGCTTAATAGGGTCTGTTTTGGCTTAATAGGGTCTGTTTTGGCTTAATATGGTTTGATTTGGCTTAATAGGGTATGTTTTGGCTTAATAGGGTCTGTTTTGGCTTAATATGGTCTCTTTGGCTTAATAGGGTCTCTTTGGCTTAATAGGGTCTCTTTGGACTAAATATGGTCTATTTTGGCTTAATAGGGTTTGTTTTGGCTTAATAGGTCTGCTTTGGCTTAATAGGGTCTGCTTTGGCTTAATAGGGTCTGTTTGGTATGTTGTTGTGCTGGTTTGTTTGGTTAAGCTGCTTTTTGGCTTAATAGGGTCTGTTTTGGCTTCATAGGGTATGTTTTGGCTTAATAGGGTATGTTTGGCTTAATAGGGTCTGTTTGGCTTATTAGGGTCTGTTTTGGCTTAATAGGGTCTATTTGGTTTGTTGTTGTGCTTGTCTGTTTGGTTAAGCTATTGTTTTGGCTTAATAGGGTCTGTTTTGGTTTAATAGGGTACAATTCTCTGTTAAATTTTCTGTAGTACCAAACAAGATAAATGATTCTATGTTACATTTCTTGGTTGAACTCTTTGTGCTACCAAACAAAAGAGTCAATTCCTTTTCTCCAAACCAATTCCCTTTCTCTGCAATTCCATTCTCTGCAACCATTTCTCTGCAATTTCATTCTCTGTACCAAACTAAGCAAACTAAGCATACAATTAAAAACTAATTAAAAGCAATGAATTAAAACCCAACATTAGTTCCTTCCGATTTAAGATGGTAGTACTTATCATTAATTCCAAAAGCGTAAACATAAAGAACAAACCCAAATTGGTTATGGTTGTTAACAAGCTCTAACGACCTATTCTTTTCCTTATATTCATACCGGTTAAAATAAGCTCTTCAGTCGGATCTTAATCACATATGGGAATTTGAATAAGCTCTCAGATTCCCAGGTATGATTAGCTTTAACGGACTAGAAAAACACCAACTCAAAGCCATAAGCTCGTAAGCTCTGTTTATTAACGCTTTGAATGCAAGACTTTAAGAACCCAATTCGAAAACCTTATTGAGACCAAATGAATCCAATCGTTACTTTATCAAAACGCAAAGACAATTACGTATCTAAGTCTTTGGATAACAATTTTCCAAAAGAACTTCAACTAATTGATTAAACTAATTGTGCATTCAAATGGAAATAACCTTAAATCATAAATCAAGCAAATAAGCTTGTTCCAAACTATTTACAATGAAATCTCAAGATATAACAAACCAGCAAAATCAAAGTAAACTAATGTCGAAATGAAAGTATTTAGCCACACATGACTAAAACTTGTTACAAGATACAAAATTTTGGAAATTACCTAACGATTAGAAGAAATTGGATGAGTTTTTGCCTTCCCAAAATTGAGCCGTGTTCCTCCGCAATTTCCAAAAATCCGATCCCACCTTCCATGGAGGTTTTAATCGAGCTTTTATACGAGTCAAAGAAAAAACCATTCCCTTTTTTGGAAAACACATATTCAGTCCCTATTTTGAATTGGTGCGAGCTGATTGCAGCTTTAGCGGCACATAAACCGCCCGAAAACGAAAATCAGTCACTAAAACAGTGAGTAAAGCGAGTTCGAGGCGGTTTTGAGAATGGAGAAGGTCGTGCGAGTGTCTTGATCGGTTCAACAGTAGATAACGTGGATCGATTTTGACTTCCGCCACTCTGAAGTCACCTGAATCTCAAAATCGTTCCCTGCTCCTTTGAACTCGGTAGTTCTTCGTGTGAGGCTTGATGCATGCGACCATGAGAAGTCCATCCCTTGGGCTTTGATTTTTTTTCTTTTGGGCCTAAACTTATTAAAATAAAATATGGGCTTAGGGACTATAAGTAGATAAAATATGGGATTTAGACAATAAAATTATAAACATAAATGCAAACTATCACGATCATTACAAAAATCTGTTAAACGAGAGATATTTTTGTCACTTTTTCTATTTTTGTCCAATCAAAACCAATTTTATGTTTTGATACCTATGGTTTTTGATTGGATAAAAGGTAAAAAAAATCGAGCAAAGGACGAACATGCCCTTTATTTAACGGGATTTTTAACGAGTTTTAGAAGGAGGGACAAAATCAAAACGTCTTTACAAACAATGATGGTTATCTTGTAATTATAAAACTGTAAGGACGAAAAATATTATTTTTTACAAACTACAAGAACCAAGTTTGTAGATTACTCAAAATTATATTCAACTCCAATAAATTTTTTATTGTTACATATTAATTATATTTTTAAAATATAAAATATATTTCTTTAACCATTTATATTCTAAAAACCTGAGCATAATAATAATTTTTTTTTAAACAATCACATTAAGAAAGTTATTCAAATTTGGAAAAAAAAAATTCTTTCTTTTATTTTCTTTATTTTAAAAGATATTTTAAATATTTTGTTGAACATTCTATCTTGGATTTTGTATACTTTTAAAAAGATTACTTTTTGTATTCTCTAAGATGATTGTTCATGTGGAAACTGTAGATCACCATTCCAAATAACTTTTGAAAAGACGGTGTTGTTTGTTTTTTAAGAGTTCTTGATGTTTTAGATTTTAAGTTTTATTTCACTTTTGAATGATAAAAGGTGTTGTTGAACTCTGAAAACAAAATCAATATAACTATTTAGTTTTGTAAACTGATAGATGTTTGAATTTGTATAATTGTCTAGTTTACCCTTCAAAGTATTATAATGTTGAATTTATATACATTTTTATCTATTTATTCATCATCATTATCAAATTTACTTCCAAGTTATAAACTAGCAATTCATGAGAGCTCAAAACCATTAGGAGCACAAAACCATCCAATTTGACATTTAATTGCAACATGTAATTAAAACCATCCAAATTAGTGATATAGGGTGTCTAAAAATTTATGACAGATCATCGTAATCATGTCATGAAATCAGTGACAACATGTAACATAATAGAAACAAATACCTGGGTGAAGAACGACGACATTTTCTTTACTACAATCTACAAACACTTGGTAGAGTACGATGATAGAAAGATGGGATCGATTAACATAGACTGAGATCAACAGCTTGGGATCGGAGACCGTGGACTGATATAGGTTAATTAACTGAGAGAGGTGGGGATCAATTTGTAAGGGTGGAGGATCGACTGTATAATGATCGATTGAGAGAAGTGATCACTTTGTAACGATCGAATGAGAGATAGAATCGATTAAGGTTAATTGATTGAGAAAAGAATGATTGAAAACCGGTCTGAAAAACACTAAGACGCAAACAATATGTTGGTTTACATCTTACCAGATAAGATAATGATAAAACATAAGTGTCTCTAAAAAGTAAGAGAAAAAAAATCAGCTTAAATGACGCTATCTCTTATCAAATCAGACATAAGAAGCTGATAATATTTTTTTAAAATAAACAAGGCCTAAGAACATCCACAATGACAGGTTTGGTGGGATCTATGGACCGGTCCAAGAACTTTTGAACCATTGGGATTTGGCAGGAGCCTTTTGCCTCCACCTTGCAAGGGAAAATTAGTAAGTTACCTCTATAAGAACCACTTCTTTTTTGTTTAAATGGCCCCTTCCCAATAAAATAAGATGATAAATGCTTGTTTACTATTTTTTGTTTTTTAATATAAATGTTTTTCCATAGCATGTACTTTGTATCAACAATATCTTATTTCTATTTTTTTCTTTACTACTGTATTTACACAATCAACATAATGACGATGACTCTTATTATGATTATCGTTTATTAGGTAGACTAAAATTTACTTGTTAAATAAGTGATGGTGTTGAATTTTACCGATAAACACTTACTTGGATAGGTTTTGGTAAATATCCCCTAATTATCTTAAATTAAAGGGAAATCATCCTAAACAGTTTATACTGTTTACGTTAACAAAATGACCGAAATTCAAATGTTTTCCACAAAATAGAAGCCAAAATTACCCCAGGGGTATATCTACCTTCATGGGAGGCGATTCTGACATTGGATCCCACATACACACGTAAAATTGAGACAAATGTTGATTTCTTGTAAAAGAAAAGGGGGGTTGCCCCCACAAAAAGTGAGATCGGCAGATCACCCCCAGGATTGAATAGACTGGCCGTTTAGGATGATTTGTCAATCGGTCATTTAGGATGATTTCCGCTTGGTTGAATAAAAACTAGTTGTGTTCTTTTAAGTTAAAATGTTTGTGGGATAAGAGCATCTCCAATGAGGGTTCTTATAAAAACCACCTTTTTATACATTTTTTTACTACATCAATGTTATCTCATGAAATTAGGAAGTCATCAATAATAATATAAATAAATTATATTTTAATAACTAAATAATTCATCAATAATCAATGAGACCCACTTTTTCGTGGGTCTCATTGATTTTTTTTAACATTAATAATATAAATAAGTTATATTTTAATAATTAAATAAGTCAAAGAAATAAATAAAACATGAGTGAAATGACATTTTTCACAAAAATTATGGTAAGAACCAAGGTCTTTGTTGGGATACCTATACCTTGTTAGGTTCTTATAAGAATCTGTCTAATTCTTAGAGCATTTTTCTCTAAAATGGAAAACCAAAAGTCAAAATCTTCAAAAAAAAATTCTCATTTTAGAGAATACAACATTGATTATAATAATAAAATATTGTAATTATCTATTAAAATATTATTTTTCTTTCTAGATATTTATTTTTAAAGCTTCTTATTGGTATGTTCAATTGATAATCATTTTTGCAGTGTTCTCCGTAGTTGGAGAAAAACTCACTCTCTTTCCTACTTTTTCTATTTTGGAGATAGTTTTGAGGAACTTTTGGAGCAACTTTTTAACTTAAAATCCATATTTTCTTCATTTTTTCTATTATGGGAAAGCTCTTGAAGATGTTCGTATAAGCTAATGCATTTTTTACTTATAAAAACCTTACATTAGAGATACAAAACATCACATCACTAGCACGTTTATTTCACGTATACCATAAGAGCGTGGGGGTTTGAGCTTTGCACCGCCACCCACATGAACCAATCCACATTCCACAATCGTTTTCTGTAAGTGGGTACCACCACCACCCTTTGGCCTTCACCGCTCAAAAAAGAACGCAGATTTAATGGTTTAGTCAGTCACCATCCCCGATTAAAAGATCACATCTTTAAATATCGTCGATTTAAAATGCTCTATATGTGTTCAGTAGATTTCTTCAAACATCCACCAGCCATCCATGAACAAATGCGATACTCGCTTCTCGCCGGAGGGAAACTTGAACTCGTCGGAGGGGATGAGTCCACCGCCATGCCGCCGGCTGCTTGTACGGTTGCGATGATACACAGCCATGGAGAAAACTACGGCGGAGAAATTGAGAAAGTTCGCTAGGTGTACAAAAAAAGGCTGCTTGTACAGCTCCGGCGATTATGGTTTGAATTTGTGGTCGGAAGGTAGTCGGAAATTGCAAAAAATTTAAAGCGCCGTTGCCGGGGATCGAACCCGGGTCACCCGCGTGACAGGCGGGAATACTTACCACTATACTACAACGACATTGTTATTTGTTTGTTCTAATTTTACAAATTTCATGAATGCACCAGCTCGCCGGAAAGTTGCCGGAAAATATAAAAATATAAAGCGCCGTTGCCGGGGATCGAACCCGGGTCACCCGCGTGACAGGCGGGAATACTTACCACTATACTACAACGACTTACTGTTCGAATTTCAAATATTTCTTTTCTTATACTAAATAAGGTAATATAATTTTTAATTTTTTATATATAAAGGCATAAAAGTATCAAAATTTAAATTTTCTGAAAAAAAAAATTTACATCAAATTCAACTGCTACTCTATTTTAACAATTTTGATATTAACTTTTTTTTTTCTAAAGTATTTAATCTTACTATCTCTTGTCGTGGGGAAAAAAAATTGAAATATTATTTTTCTCGTCTATAAATTTTAAAGATTTCTAACTTATCTCTATTTTGACATCCCATGTATTATAACTGTTTAACAAAAAAAAAGTTTAAATCTTTAAAATTTTCTATTTTAATGTAGTTATTGAAGATGGTAGAATAGATAGCGTGTTACATGTATTTTTAAAGTCTGATTATGTTTTCAAAGTAAAAATCAGTTATATCATATACTTCAAACTAATTATTAACAATAAAAACCGGATTTTGTAGAACACTATAAAACTAATTATTGAGCCTTGATGTTTGGTTCTTATCATTGAGACCTTTCCATTTTATTGACTCAAATTTTATAACATGGTCAATAAAGCTTTTTTTGTCTTCAATTATTTAATATATCTTAATCGGATATTGTTCTTTACCAACTCTTTTGGATGTACTAACCAATTGTACTGTTTTGAAACTTTTTATGTTAAAATTTTCATTTTACTTATCATCGTTACTCGATAAACAATGACAATGATAATTTAGATATGTAAGATTTACTTATTTTGTCAGTATTCATATGTATTTAAATATTTAATAGATAATTGAATTGTAACATGTATTTCAAGGATAGTTAAGGTTGAATGCAATAAAAACAATGATAAGAGGCAGTGACATGTGCTATACAATGTTACAAAGTATATTATATATGTTTAAGTTACCTCTAAACCATATTAATATTTAAGTTATGCCGGTTATGAACACATACTTAAGTTGTTCAGGATGTACGATAATTTCATGTCTTTCACTATAATGAGATGAGATGCTTACGTTGTAATATATGGCCCTAAGAGCATCCACAATGGTTAAGTTGTTGGAAGACTTTTTCTTTTCTATCTATCTTATCTAAAAACTTTTTATCAATTACTTCAATTCAAAATAGTCTTTCAAATGGGTTATAGGAAAGAGAAATTGAGACACATAGATTACAAAAAGCTTTTGTTCAAAAGCTTGGTGCATAATAAGCTTTATCAAAAAGCTTTATTAAAAAGTCTTCTTATCCAATGCATAAAACCTTTTTAAACAACTTATTAAAATAGTAAAAAGTCTTAAATGAGTTATGCATTGAAGATGCTCTAAAGTATGTTATTGCTCATATTCCTCAAGTGGCCACTAGTAAAAGAAAAACAAAAATGATGATTTTTGTCAAACGCATAATTCAAATTTAATGATTATCATAACATCTTAAATTAACCGTATTTAATATTGTTTATTTTGTCTACACACTTTGAGTCAATTCTAAAATGCATCTGATAGAGGAGATATCAAGTCCTTTATAAGGCAACGTTTGTTCTCCTCAACCAATGTGAGATATTACAATTTACAATTCACCCTCTTGGGAGCCCGAAGTCAATTTTAAAACGTGTCTGATAGAGGAGATATTAATTCATTTATAAGGCAACATTTGTTCTCCTCCTCAACCAATATAAGATATTACAATCTACCCTCTTGGGAGCCTAACGTTCTCGCTGACACACCCAGGGCCGTGCCTGGGGGAGGGCGGGCCGGACGCACGTCCAGGGCCCACAAAATATAGGGGTCCAATTTTTTATATACATAGTACTATAGTAGTAATTAAAAAAAAAATAGAAAAATAAATAGACAAATTTTTTTTAAATATCTAATAGAACCCAAAAGAATTTGATATTATATTAAGGTCCCAAACATGCATTTATAATATAATTAAAATTATTATAATATAGTAGCATTTATGTAAGAATTTTTTATATTGGGAGATAGTATATTATACTCTTGAGTAGGGGAAAAATGATTTTTTTCTCACTTTTTCTATAAAAAAGTATAAAGTTAATTGACCGTTCATTTTATAGTATTGTTTATATTTTTTCCTCTTAGTCTTTTATTTATTCCGTCGTCATAATTTTGTATTGGAAGACAGTAGATTTCTTGTTATCAACTAAGAGAACTCCTACATTTAGAAAGAAAAAATTACCAACCAAATGAAACGGTTCACCTTAAATCTATATTTAGAATTTCAAAACTATCTTTGTCTTTCATACATTATTGGCTTGTTATTACATAATATTCATTTTAATAATCTTAAGTACTCTCCTATCTCAAAAATAAGAATAAGATCTCAAGCTATAAACATAGGCTTTCAATTCTAAGATTGATGGTTTAGAAAAGTTTATTTTAACCCTAAAAATTTAAAACGGTGACCAAAAACATTAATATGGGGTGAGATAGAAACTCAATGATTTATATTGATTTACATAAAATGTTGCTTCGAATAGTCAACATTCTGACCCTAAATGATGCCAATTTATATATTAAAATGTATATATATCATAGGATGTTTTTTACGGTGAAACGAATTGGCGATGTTATATAAAAATGATATGATACATAATGTTAATTTTGGAACAAGTATTGATTGATTTTGCGTTTACGAATAATCGGAAAAAACAATTTTATATGAATTATTAGTATTTGTTGAATTCAATGATATTTCGATGATAAAAACAATATACTGAAAAAATCGTACTTCTCGAGGGCCCTTCTATACGTATCGTCCAGGGCCTATAAAATGTCAGGAACGGGCCTGGACACACCATTCCGGTTCCCAGCTCTGATACCATCTGTAACATCTCAAACCAACCGAAACAAATGTTATCTATTTTATTCACATACTTAAACTCACGATTTTAAAACGTATTTAATAAAGAATGTATCGAGTCGCTTATAAAATAAGTTTCCCTTCCCAAACGACATGGGATATTACAATTATTGTCCAATCTCAAAGAATTTTATTTTTTTTAATCTTTTTATGGGATATTAAATACATGTGTGTATAGAATATGGTCATTCGTTTTGTGTAATTGAAAGATTCTATTTGAATTAAAGAATATGGTCATTCATTTTGACACACTACCCATCAATTATTGGATGGTCAAATCATTCAACTAGTAACCGACCAATTCGTATCTATGTATATCAGTATATGTATGTGTGGATTGAATATAATCGATTGTTAAAATAAATATAATAGAAATAACTATTAAACATTATGTGCTTAAAAAACTGTTAAAAAATGTTATATACACCTTCTTTTATATTAGGATGCCATTGATAATGTAAAGTCTTTAAGTTAATGTACGAAGAGGGAATTAGTAGATAGGGTGCATTTAATATTATATATATATATAGAGAGAGAGAGAGAAAGAGGCGGGTTCATACGAGAACACTAATTATTTACAAGAATACGAGAAACGTTTTTCATGTATAAAATAATATGAGATTTTGCACTAACTGCAGCGGACGACTTTTAAAGCCACTTAAGTCGTATGGAAAAAGTCGCCCGGATCATTTATTATTTTGTACTTAAAAAAATTCATATACAAATAATTGATTGGGGATTATTCTCACATTCTCTTAAATTTTTACCATTCTTGCATGAACATATATATATATATATATATATATATATATATATATTAGAAAGAGGTTCATGCGAGGACGCTAACAATTTACGAGAATGCAAAGACAAACATCAGCCAATCATTTTATTCATGAAATTTTTCATGTACAAAATCACATATGATTCACGTACAAAATCATATATGATTAGCCGCAACTTGCCCACGAAAAATGTCACGCGTGTCCTTTTTGATGCTTACAAAATCACATATGATTTTGTAAATGAAATCATATATGATTTTGTACATGAAAAATTTCATGTACAAAATGATTGGCTGAGGATTGTCCTCGTATTCTCGTAAACTGGTACCGTCCTCGTATAAACCGCCTCTATATATGTATGTGTGTATATGCATTTAACTAACCCTTAAAATATGACGAGTTATATTATATTCTCTTTTCTTTAAAAAAATTTAAATTTAAAGATTTTCTTAAAATTCATTGCCTAAAAGAGATCGTTATTTTATTATTATATGATTATTATTACTCCACTAATGGTGTTAAAAGTATTATCAGTTTTATGAATATAATAATATAGTTGATGTCGAAATCTTCATTGTTATAAGTGAATATAATTATTTTTAAAGGTTTTAACTTTTGTTCGTTTATGTTGAAGAAATTTTAAAGAATTTATTAGAATTGATCTAAAAAACCCTCGACTGAGGTGGGTGTTAATTATCAAGAAAAATGAAACACATTATATTTTTCCATGGATCTTTGTTTGCTAAAACTGGAATACAGTTTCTCTGATCGAATTTTTCAAAGGTTAATTTACAAGAATCACCATGGTCTCTAAGGGGGCATTTGGTTCGTCGGAATGAAATGGAATCTGGTGGAATTGGAATCTGAATTCCTTTGACCAGATTCCAATTCATTTGTTTGGTTCATTGTTTTCAAGGATTGGAATTTGGAAAATTCCAAAGAATTCCAAAAGGAGGCAATGTGAGATTTTTTAGGTTACTGGTGGGAATTCATGAGAATTGAATTAGTTTTTTCTTAATACCTAAAATACCCTCATCATAAAAAAGAATTATAACCCTAATCTCTAAAAAAGAAGTCGACACCTCTTCACTTGGATTTTCGGTTCGTTTTTTTCGGAGTTTTTTTTTCAGGTGGTGTTTGGTTCATAGAATGAAATCTGTTGGAATTGGAATCTGTCAAAGGAATTGGAATCTGAAGGAATTGGAATTGAATTTAATCAAGTTTGACCATGTGTTTGGTCGGCAGGAATTGGACTGGAATCTGTCTAAGGAATTTGAATATGCATGTTTGGTTTGTTGGGTATAACACTAGTGGTGGGGTGGAGGCGGTAGTGGTGGTGGCGCTGGTAGTATTGCCGATAATGGAGGCGGCGGCAATGCCGGCAGTGGTGGTGGTGGCGGCGGTAGCGGTGGCGGTGGGGCGACGATGATGATGACAGTGGTGGCGATAGTGGTGGTGGATGGGGTAGTGACAATTGTGGTTGTGTTGGTAAAGGAGATAGTGATAACGATGTAATGGCAGTGTTGGAGGCGACGATGACAATAGTAGTAATGGTGGCGCCGGTAGTGGTGGCGGCAATGTTGGTGGCGACAATGGCGATGGTGGCGGCAGCGGTGGTGGTGGCGGTTGTTGCGGCAGGGTGGTGATGACGGTGTTGGTGGGAGTGAAGGAGATAATAGTAACGATGGTGATGGCAGGGTTGGAGGTAGCGGTGATGACGGTAGTGGTAGTGATGATGGCGGCGATAGTGGTGGTGGATGTGGTGGTGATGACCGTGGTTGTGTTGGTGAAGCAGAGAATGGTAACGATGGTAATTGCAGTGTTGGAAGTGACGATAACAACAATAGTGGTGGCCACGTGGCGGCGACAGGCAACCGCGTTGGTGGTGACGGCGGCGGCGATGGTGGTGACATCCATCATCATGGTGGGATAAAATGAAATTAAGTAAATATAAGCAAATAATGATTTTTTTCTTCAAAGATGGTACGAAGGAATTGAAATTCCTTACTAAAATTGAAGAAATTTACATTCCACCATATGTGGAATTTGAATTCCTTATCAAAACTCAAAGAATGAACCAAACGTATGAATGGAATTCGGTCAATGGAATTGACCATTCCAATTCATTCAGATTCCGCCGGATTCCAGCGAACCAAACGCCACCTCAGTTTTCGATTTTTCGATTTCGGTTCGGTTCAGTTTTTTCGAGGTTTTTTTCCCAATTTTCGGGTTTTCAATTTCGGTTCTGTATTTCGGGGTTTTTTTTAGTTTTAGGTTTTCAGCTTTTCGGTTTCTCGGTTTTTTTTCAGTTTCAGTTCAGTTTTTCCTCATCCCTAGCAGTTAGGTTCTACATCGTCTCCTGCAACAAATAAAATATGTCTTGCCCTAACATATGTTCTCTTGTTGTAGTTTTTTGCTTTTTTCTGCAGTTTTTAGCTATTTTTGCTGTAAAAAAATTATGATTTTTGTTGTTTTTGCAGTTTCTGTAGTTTTTGGCTGTTTTATGCAGTTTTTAACTGTTTTATGCAGTTTTTAGCTTTAAAAAAGCTCAAATTATTTTTAGTGTTAAAAAATTGAAGTAATTAATAATTATTTTATAAAACTAATTTTAGTTTAAAAAATTAAATTTAATAAAAAGGGTATTTTAGTCATTTACTAGAATTTCATTCCAATTCCAAAACTACATTATATGAACCAAACAGACAGATTCCAATTCTTTCAACAGATTCCATTCCAATTCTGCCAACCAAACAGCTGGTCAAACCTGACAACATTCCAATTCCAATTCCCTCAAAGTTAATTTTTTTTTGACAGATTCCATTATATCCAATTCCATTTTGCGAACCAAACGCCCCTAAGGATCAATACGTCCATGTCTACCTATGTAACCAATTTTTAGTAGTTCTTTATTGTTAATCTCCTTTTATTTTTAGAGTTTTATTTTTTAATTATTAGTATCTTGACCAACTAATGTGTACCTTGACTAATTTCTAGGTTTTCTTTTTTGTCATGATTCATGTAAACTTTTTTATATTTATTTAAATTATCAGTAATTGTAAGACTTGGATGTCAGACCATGTTGTTTTCGTAAGATCCGTGAGACCACATTTTTACACTCGAAACTTTACAACAAAATACTGTAAAGATAACATTCACAATGTTTTTTGTATGAAGGTTCAAATTATTTTTACCCATTATTGTAATTTATTTCAAACAGTGCCAAAAAGTTATTAAGTTATTGTATTATTGAATACATTTTTGATTAGTGGTGCATATATTCATAAATGTGAGTTTCAATATGATAGTACTCAATTTTTTTCTAAATATATATCATTTTATATTAGTTCAAACTTACACATATTTTTCACTTTTGATGACATTCAAACCCCTAACTAACCTTCACATATGTTATAATTTACCATAATATTATTTTTCTCCATTAAAAATGGCAAAATACAACAAACTGTGTTTTGATTAATTGTTAACATTTACAAAACTCATTAATCAGATAATATGAGTACGGAACAGAAAAAATAAATAATTATGATAAACTCATTTATTTGTAACATTAATCCAGAAAAATAAGTTATCGTTTAATGCATCTTTGACTGAGACACATGTTTAATAAAGCATTTACTAATAACAACAAAATATTCCTTAATAAATAAAGTTGAGAAAAATCGTACACCACAATAAATGATCTGCTATTATCTCCAAATTTAATATGTAGATAAACGAAATTTACAAATTATAAGAGTAAACTACGATTTTGGTCCCTTTGGTTTAAAAATGGCTTTTTTGATCCCTGTGGTTTTATATTGTTTTCATTTTGGTCCTTACATCTAACAGAGTTAACGAAACTGTTAAAAAAGTTTTAAAAATTTACATCTTTAGTCCCTGTGTTATATAAATTTTCAATATTTAATCCTAAATTTCATTTATTATATTACTAACTAAAATTTGACACTTATATATATATATATATATATATAGTATCATTTTTGTTTTTCCTCTTTAATATATTTTAATACTATATACATGTTATTTTTTATATATATTTTGATACTTTTTTATTTATTTATAATTACTAAAAATAAATATTTTTTTAATATTTTAATTAATAACTCTTTTTATTATTTAATCAAGGTTTTATTTATTTATTTATTTAAAACCGGTTGGTATTTTCATTAAACTTCTTTTAAAAACATATTGATTTAAAATAAGAAAAAAATTACGAATTATTAAAATTATTGATAAATAAGTGATATTTTTTAAAGTTTTATATTTATTTTAATTTATCATTTGAAAAAAATGCATTTAATATAAACAAACGACTGGGTATAAATAAAACTATATTTTTTTCTCGAATTCTATTTAAACTTTTTCAAATGACAATTTAAAATAAATATAAAATTTTGAAAAAAAATATCACTTATTATCAATAATTGTAATGATTTACAAATTTTTCTTCATTTTAAACCAATCAGTTTTAAAAAAATTAATAAAAAAACCAACTGCTTTTAAATAAATAATAAAACTTTGATTAAATAATAAAAAAAGTTATTAATTAAAATATTAAAAAAAGTTATTTATTTTTAGTAATTAGAAGTATATAAAAAAGTATTAAAAAATATATAAAAAATAACATATTTATAGTATTAAAATATATTAAAAAAGGAAAAACAAATATAACAATATATATATATAAGTGTCAAATTATAATTTGTAATACAATAAATGAAATTTAGAATTAAATATTTAAAGTTTATATAACACAAGTACTAAATAATTAAATATGTAAATTTTCAAAACTTTTTTAACAACTCCGTTAACTCTGTTAGATGTTAGGACCAAAATGGAAGTAAAATGAAACCAGAGGGACCAAAAATTCAGTTTTTAAACCACAGGGACCAAAACCGTTGTTTACTCTAATTTTTAAATAGAAATGGAGGAAATAATTTATTTTGTTTTTATTTTTTGTTTAAAAACAATTTATTACCTTAATCTTTTTCCCAATAATTTATTAACTTAAACATTCTTACTAAATTATATGTTATTTCCATACTTAAAAAATCCAATGTTTTCTTGAGAATCCAAAACTTTTACGTGTAACTCAGTTGATAAAAAGTTGAGACGATTTTTTTAAATATAAAACAGATCCTAGCATCAGGCGTTGAATGAGCCAAAAATTCTCCCATTAAATTCGTGTTCTTACAATCGGTTTCCGACGAACCCGATCAAAATTGCAGGTAGTCAGCATTTTGCATAAATTACTGTTAGTCCCTGTTTAGAGATGGCTATGTAAGTGAGGTTTTGTAGAAGGGGGGGGGGGGGGTTGAATACAAACACACAAAATTTTACTCTTTTAAGTTTTTTAATATAAATATTAAAAATTTACACTGAGAAGTTTGTTGCGGAAAAGAATAGACACACTATTCCAACAAACTAAACACATGAAACACATGATAACAGTAATTAACTTGTACACTAAGAAAGTTAAAATAAAACTGTTAGAACACACAGGATTGCCGGAATCAAACAAATGATCACTCAGAGGATTTGTTGAAAGCGTGAGATTTATGGGAAGGACTTTATCTTCTTTTATAGTGCCCATGCATGGGATGCATGTGGACAGCTGTCAATGATTAATTAGCTGGAAGTATATCTGATGGACAAAGAAAGATGTCACTCCTTTTGTACTAGGTTAATGGATGAACCATTCTTTGCAGCACGCAATGTCAGATAACTTTATCTTATTTTCTTCATGCTCTGTGAAGTCCCATCAAACCTTTTAGCTTAAAGATAAACATCCTTTTTAGGTGAATAAAAAGAGAATGTCCCAATTTAAGGTTTGTTACCCAAGTTGTTGTTGCACACGTATTTTGCATTTATTGTGTCATACGAACTTATCTCTGAAAATTGTTGGGTGATACATGGAACCATGTATCACATTGGTTAGTGCGTTATAAGGTTGGTATTTATAAATGTACACATTGTTTGGTGATCCTCATTTTTCACTAAGTGTTGGCAAGTGTACATCCTTGTATTGGTGACTTGTTATTACAACCTTAAGGAAAGACAACTGCAATTTTCGGCGACCATATATACAAAATCGGTGACCTCTATGGCAATGTCGGTGACCTCCATGTAATGTCGGTGGCCTCTATGTACCATGTCAGTGACCTCATCTTTTAGGTCGGTGACCTCATTTTGTATCGGTGACCTCATCTTGATTCGGCAAGTGGTCTGAATATTAATGTTAGTTGGTACATCAAAAATTCCACATTTTGATGTACAACCATTGATTGGATAGTTTTCGATTTACCAATACTTGAAGTATATTTCAGACCTTAAAAAGAACGTGTAAAAGATCAATCAAATAAAAGAGAAGTTTTATCAACAAATCATTGGTGACCCAACAATTACTAAACATAAAATTTATTTTTCTTAAAGAAAAACTACTAATTTGAAGTAATAATTACCAAAAAAGCAAGTGCATATTAAAAGTTTATAATTAAGTTGTATATTCTAAAATTTTAATGTTATCAATAAAAATGATATCGATTTACATGTTAAGGGCATGTCTAATGTATTTATCTATTTTATTCTTTAAAAAAGAATATTACAAGTATATTTTCTTCTATTTCTACTACATAGATTTTCGATGATATCCTTATATTTATTAACTTTATAAATTATGCTCTTATATTTTTTATTTTCATAATAACCTTATATTTATTAAGAGCAAGATAAGTTTCTTTATCAAATATATAATTATAGTTTATTAAAATTGTTATTAGAAAACAAATAAAATAAAAATACAACTATCTAAAAAATTGAAGGATCATCTTATAATTATCAAAAGTTTAGAAAAAATAGAGAGTATTGAATAACAACTCTCTATATTTAGAGAGTTACTATTTATTTCTCTATTATAGAGAGTAAAATAGAAAGTTCATTGAAGATGATTTAGAGAATAAAATTGAGATAAGGAGTAAAATAGACTATAGAGGGTTTATTGGAGATGGGCTAACAATCATTATTTTCTTACCAAAGGGCTTTTGGTCTAGTGGTATTGTAATTCTTACTCTTCTAAGAAGTTAGGGGTTCAAATTTTGTCAAAGGTGAGAAGAGTATGTAATTTTATTTGTTACATTTACTGTATGTAAGTATTATGTATACTTAAAAAAATTATTATTTTTATTTAAAAAGTTTTTAATAAATAAAAAAACTTGATACATTTTTGCAAACGGACAATTTTTTGAGATATTTACTCAAATGATCATTTCCTACATTAAAATTGACCTTCTAATCATTTCTTTCTCCGTATTTACACAAATGTCATTACTTCCGTAATATTTAGGTCCGTAATATTACAAATCTAGCTAAAAGACAAAAAAATTAACGCAATTCTGTAATTGAGACGACCCAAGTCTGCAATTATGACGGCCCAGATTTGTAATTATGTCAGTAAACTGGTTGAATTTGATATTTGTTTTGTATTTAATATTATGAACCTGAATATTATAGAACTAGTGAAATTTAGATAAACGAGAGAAAATTTAGTGTATTTTTTCTAATTTTTTTTTCACAATTGTCATTTTAATTCATATTTAAATAATTCTATAAATCAATATTTTTTGGGCTTTTTTTTTTTCGAATGTACGGAACCAATATTAAAAAGAGGAGGGAGAAGCTTCTTCGAAAACCGCGTTGCGCTATATGTAGTCGTCACCGAGTCTAACGTTAGTAGTATTATTACCTATACTACACAATCAAACCAATCATACCACGCCACGTATATAAAGCAACCGATCACCGGAAAGAACCCGCCCTCCGATTTGCTTCCCTTAACCATGGCTTCCCACCAATGTTAATTGTTAAACCCTGGTTAAAAAAAACTATGGAGCCTATAAATACCCCCCACATTATCCTCACCTTTGTTCACTCTATTAAGCAAAAGCAAAAACACACAGTAACGAGGTGAGAGAGAAGGTGGACTGAGCGGGAGAGTCTTCTACTGTACAGGTATTCTTTTCATCTTCGCCGGAGAAAATTTTCCGATGACGGGTGTATTTTCATCTGAATTTTCAAATATTGGATCATCTCATTCTTTTGTTTGACTTTGAATGTTGATACACTCGAATCATCTCAAGTTTTGATGAAATTTGTGTATGTTTGTTTCTAGATCGTCTTTATATTTGTGTGTTTTATAAATTATAATCGTGTGCTTGTTTTGATGTTTGTAAATCTTGGTGGTAATTTTGTTGGATTTAGCGATTGAATTGCTGAATTGGGTGTTCGTTGTTTGTGGATCTTTTGCCCTGTGTGTTGTTTGGATCATGCTTTTTCATTTAAAGCATATGTTGCTGGTTGAATTTGAATTTGAAATTGAAAATTTGATGATGTGTTCTTCGATTTCTGGTTTTTGTGGTCAAACTCATAATTTGAAATTGGATGATTGTGAATGAATGTATGCAATTATCACTTTTGATCATGATCTGGGAATTGATAAATTTGACCGTATGATCGTTTTGATGTTTGCTGTTCATAAATTTTGGTTTATATCCCATGGGATTTTATTGGATTTAGCTACTGTATTATTGAATTTCCGAATTGGGTGTTCTTAGATTATGGATTTTTTTGCCCTTTGTTTAGTTAAATAATGCCTTTTCCTTTTAAGCAATAAGCTGTTCTTTCTATTTCCAATTACTGGTTATTGCACTTGAGAAAAGGAATCTTGATGATATCTGTTCTTGGTGTTCTTCGATTTCTTATTTTTGTGATCAAATTCATAATTCAAAAAAGGGATGACTGTGAATCAATGTATCCAATTATCACTTTGATCATCATCCATGAAATGGTCAGTTTGACCATATAAGTCAATGGTGAAAGTTCTTTGCACACAACAAAAACACTTATTAAGTCATTCTTATGGTTAAGCCATTATGTTTATAAGTTAATTGTGATTTAATTGAATCCCATAAATATTTGTTTACTTATTTTTATTACGCCAATTCTAATACAACTATCAACTTTTGTTCTTTCATATAGCAACAATTTTGGTCAAGATTTTGTTGTTCTTCAGTATAAGATTAGGCTGCAATGTGTCCTCCGGCATCCGTCCCTTTTGCAGCTGAAATTGGTGAATATTGGACCGAAGAAGGGATCTTTACGTCCTTATTGAACTTCAAAAATGGAAGTCCTCTGCCTTCGAATGTAACTTCTGACGTAAATCCTTATCAATATAGGCCGTCGGATCTACCTGGTTGGTATTAATAACTTTATTATATTTGTTTTTTTCTTTATTTGTCACACTTTTCACGAGCCAGGGTCTTCACGGAAACAACTGCTCTGCTCTTTGGGGTAGAGGGGTCTACATATGTCTTACCCGACCTCCAGATGGGATATAGTGGCCCACTATAACTATTAGTGGGTTCGTTTTATTTTGGTACGGTTTTTATCAATTTATGTTATAAAGTCCTTTTCCCGTTTCACAATTGATGAAATCAAGATTTGGGTTCATGTTTGATGATGTTTTTTTTCCTTTCGATTGGTCATTCAGTCGTAATATTATTCAAAAGGGGGTGTGTTCATTTGAGAACCGTGAGAACCAATGAAAATCGTGGATATTCATTATGAATAAGGAACCAATCATAATGAATATTCATTGGTTCTCATGGTTCTAAAATGAACTTTTCTCTATTTACAAGAACCTTAAATTATGGACTCTTTATGTGACATGGAATCTTACCAGCCGAAATGTAACTTGCAGCCGACTTGTGGTACTTCTGCTCTTGCGTAAAAAAAGATGCAAAATGCGGATTCTGGGTAGAAACAGGGGATGCTTGTGAGATGGTCTCTAACTCTACCATCCTTGGTTCGAGAACCACCCTTCAGTTTTACGAAGGCCAGGCCCCACATGGACGAAAGACTGATTGGGTTATGCAAGAATACAGAATAACCGAAAAGTTAAAAGACAATTTGAAGGTATATAATTTTACAAGTTTTGTTTAAACTATGTGCCATTTCAAAACTTATATCTATAATCTAACATGGCTAATGAATTACAATAGGATCATAGAGCATTATGCAGAGTGTTCTTGGCTGATGATGATAATAGACCATTCACTGGCCACAACATTGCTAACATTGATGACAAAATCTCCATTAATTTGGACCCAAAGACAGATTCACATGTGAATACCAGAAAAGAAATTTCTACCAGTGAACTTTTGGTGAGTTAGCTTAAATTATCTAATGGTGTCTATAATGGCTTCTTTGATCTCCAATTTGAAAGCTTTTGTGGATCGTTTGATCAAATTTTGACATTTGGTCATGTTTTTTTTTTCTATAGGAAAAGACTATGGAAAACAACACAGGGATGAGCAGTAGGAGATCTCAAGATTTTCTTGAAAACTCCTCTGAAATGGATTGTATTTTGAGGGGAGATTACTTTGAGTTGAACGATCTTATTGATCCCGGATACCATTCTTCAAGTTCTGCTAATTCTAGCTGCTTAACCATGACATCAGATGAATACTTTGATTCGATCGCCCTTTTGCAAGAGCTAGAGGATGACATTAAAGATCAAGAAATGAAAGATTCAAGTCTCAAGTTCAATCTTTCTACACCTGTGAAGTCTAAAGAAGTTGTCATATGCCCGCCCACTTCAGGTATATATACCGTGAGAACCATGAATATTTTGAGAACCGTGAGAACCAATAAATACATATAGGGTTAGGTTCAGGGGAAAACAGCAAAATAATGAAAAACAGAGGAACCCTGGTAACCGTTCATCCGGACGGTATGCACACATGTGCATACAAGTAATTTGTAAGCAATTTGTCCGGTATGCACACATGCATAAAAACCAACAAACAATTTCAATTACTTTTATGCACATGTGCAAACCGTGTAGATGAATGGTTGCCTATATCTTCCTCGGTTTTTCATTTTTTTTGGGGGGTTTTCCCTGAACCTCCCTCTATACATATAAACCATCAAAATATATATCTGTCAATTAGTATATTCATCAATGAATATATACTGTATATACACTAAAATTCATTTAGTGTATATGCATAATGCATATATTGGTTCTCAAGATATCTATGTTGTATTCCTCCTATTTTGGACTCATTTTCTGGAAATTTCTGTTCTTTTCGGTTTTGTCTACCAACCGTGTGCTTATTGCGATATTTGTGATGTATCAACAGTGTCTGTTGGAAATGGCAAAGAGTGCAAAGTTTTTGATCAAAAGATCTCCAAAGTGGACAATAGGATCGAAAGCACTTCGAATGGCGTTAACGCGACTGCATCTTCGAGTAATTCTGAAGGTACATCCAAAGAGGGAAAGAAAGAGGATGTTGGTAGGAGGACGAAAAAGCGTAAAATGATGAAGTATTTGTGTTTTATGGCATTTTGATAAAAGAAAGAAGATACCATGGGGGATGAAGATTGAATCCATTTGGTGAAATGAGGTTGGGGGTTTTTGATAATGATACTAAGAGGAAGAGAGTAGGGGTGGCAAGATTTTCATTTTGTGTTGTAAGTTAACATGTAAATAAGGGAAATGGAGTGTGTAAATTGAGATGGAAAATTTTCATTTATAAAATAGTGACTTGTTAGTTGTTATTTACATATATCGGAAATTATCTGCCAGAAAATCAGAGGTTTTCATGAAAACAAATGTTCTATACGGTTTTGCATGAGTTGGGAGGAAAATTTTCTTTATTTAACAAAAAGTAAATCTTATTTACTGGATGATTGTACATTTCAAGAAAATTTAGCTCCCTCGTTTGAAAGGAGACAGAGAAAATCAAGTTCAATCATTTTTTAAAATATATAATATTTATATTCGACAAATTTAAAAAATAAACTTATATACCATCTTCATCTATGAGAAGTAAGGTTTGAACCTTTTTATCTCCTCAAAGGTCAAAGGCTTGAATATTGCTAGACCACATGCCATTTGGAAAATCAAGTTAATCTTTGCGTTTCGAAATGATTAACTCAACAGTTTTGCTAACTACATTGGTAGTATGTTGTTCTTATTCATGTCATTAGTTTTATGTAAATTTTGATGATTCTTGAAAAGAAAATTTAAAGGTTTTTGGAAGATAAGAGAACGGAGGTGGGCACTAGTAAAAGATAGAGATGGCCAAATGGGCCTGGCCCGGTCCAGGACCGACGGAGGACCGGGACCGGGACCGATAAAAGCCCGGCCCGGCCCGGGACCAGTAAGTACCGGTTATAGGACCGAAAACGGGGACCGGTTACACTTTTGGAGCGATTTGTAGGCCCGGCCCGGGACCGGCCCGATTTTTACAAAAAAATTGAATTTTTATATATATTATTTATATGTATTTCTAACTTTCTAAGTGTATTTGATTGAAAACTAATTGCAATTTATAATAAAACGTATTTTTAAATGTATTTAACTAAAAATCAATTATAAAACTATAATAAACGTATTTTTTAAATATATTTATTTGAAAACCAATTATAAAACTACAATAAAACATGTTTTAAGGTGTATTTGAGTGACCAAATTACATATATATAACGATTACATATATAATATATTAAATTAATAAATAGAATTAATGTTTTTATAAAAAATAATTTTTTATTGAAGGCCTGGTTTGGGACTGAGACCGGGACCGGTTACGAAAACACACTAAACGGGCCGGGTTGAAATCGTTAGGACCGGGACCGGGACCGGTCCCAAAAAGCCCGGTCCGAAAATTACTGTTGAGGCCTGGGACCGATTGAGGCCTGGCCCGAGCCCGGTTTTTGGCCATCTCTAGTAAAAGGTACCAGGGTTTTGTTAAACATATATCTTTACCATGAAGTGAGATGTAGCATTCGAATAAATGTAATGATGTAAACACATATGCCAAATAAAATATATAGTTGACTCTATCCAATATAAAGAACGAGAACGGGTTAAAAAAACAAAACTGTATTGTGAAAAACATATTTCCATATGTATTTATGCTTATTAAAGTCCATATACCCTGTTATTGTTTTTTTTTTCTGGGAAGATTTTTCCATGTCTGGGGTAAGGAGTAGCTCGAGTATGAACTTTGATTGAGAAACAAGTATCAAGATATTCTCATATGCAAGTATAGTAACATGAAGTTGTGATCCAGTTTCTTCTTCAAGACGATCCATTGAGCTTCAACTCTTTCTCGACACGTTTGTTATGTCTTCACTTTCTCACCTGATCAATCTTGTCACTTGGTCTTATTTGTGTGGTTTATTTGTTTCAACTGTGATATGATAATTCATGTTTTTTGAGGGGCTCCTGAGTCCTGTGTAGCTGAATGGTAATTATAAATGTGAAGGGTTGCAACTCATGTTTCTTCATTCATGAGGGTTAGCATAGCACTTTGGGTGGATTTAAAGGGGCTATTTTGTAATTATGCCTTGTTTATTTTATTTTATTTTGTTACTTTTTACTCATTGTAGTTTCTAATTTCTTTCGTTTTTCGCCCAAAACTAAGGTGGCATTTGTTTTTTAAGAGGTTCGAAGTCTGAAGTCTGATTTCAGTTCGGAAATGGTTATGAAATACCTAAACGAATCATACATAAGTGATGATTAAGAGTTTAATGTGAAAAAACAAACAAGGCCTAACTCTCTTAAAAGAATGTCGACCACTCAAGGGCATTAGAGTCTTTTAATAGTTTTTACCTTTTCCCTTTAATATATATTATATTATAAATTAAAGTAAATTATGATTTTCGTCTATGTTGTTTGTTAATAATTTTGACCAACCTAGTTACTTGAAATTCTCACTATTATTCTACAAGAATACAACAATTGAACTGTATTGGCTTCTTTTTCTAATGAAATACGTTCTTTGACCAATATTTGATGGAACTTGAAGAGCTTTATTTTCATAACAAACTTGAAATATCATTCCTTTATTTACGGGAAGAGACGTAGATCCAGCCTAATAAGCAATTATAAGGGTGCGTTTGATACGCGGGACATGAAAATAATAAAAACTTATAATTCCACATTTTCGCATGACAATGTGACATTAGACTTACACAGGAAAGGGATTCCTGACCTACAATCCTACTAAAACAGGTGTAACAAAAATCAGAAAGATATAACAAAATTGATAAATTACTAAACTACTGATGTTTGATTAACACCTTGAAACTTTTTGGAATTATTTCATCCATCAAAACTCCCCAAGGTCAAACTGCATCAATGTGGGCCAAGATAAAATTTGGGCCTAGCCTAAATGGCTAGTTATTTATTGGGCTGGATCACGTTATGGGTATATGTGGGTTGTTTGTGAGCCCAATCGACGAGTTGGAGTGAGGGTGGTCAAAAAAAGAATCTGTTTAAAAATAGTCGAACAAATATATTTTCATGAATATGTAGAACTCTACTAACTAAATTGAGATATGTTGACAAATATATGTAGGTTTTTTACAAAAGTAGAATGGAATTAATGTGACGAGCCCCTTGATCGTTGCCTATTACGACATAAACTGACAATACACTCGAACTGAAAATTTCGTAACCATATAAATTATTACTCAAAAGATTCATGATTTTAAATACATAAACAATTGACTTTGTTCTGTTCAACGGAACAGGTTTCTTTCTCACCAATAGGCAGATCACATGTTTCTGTGTCCATGTATGCTACTTCAACATTTGAGAAGTGCATATAATGAAATGTTCTATCAAAGACGATATTTTCACTTTTAAAATATTTTGCAGGCAGATAGAGTGATAAAGAACATAAGGGCTAAAAAAAACTAAGAAAGACTTTTTTTTAAATTAAGTAGGCAACTATGAATATCTTTAACCACTTGTGCTACACGGTTACGTCCAATATGTCCTCCCTTATTCCCGACATGCCAGACCTATGAAGGCTTCAGTAGGGTTTCGTGCAGTTGCTTAACCGATTTTCACAAGTACATTTTTTTATGCATTATGAAAGGTGCATACGCTAAACTTTGAGGGATGTTCCGAGATATTAGAAAATACAATGGACATCAACCAAAAAAGAGAAAAATACCTCTAGAAACCAACAAAAAAAACTTGAAAATCCTTCGAAAAGTAGAATTAAAGTAAAAACACATTGGACTCGACACCTTAAAGGTACATCCACGTGGCATGCTATGGTACCCCATGGTGGGTAGGAGTCGGGTCGAGTCAGTATTGCCACGGAGCAACATTCACATGCTTGTTTCCACGTGTATTTTGAAAATAATTATGTAATATTAGATAATTAAACTTAGATAACTAATCATTATTTGTATCAAAATATGATATAATATAATATTTCAGGATGTAGTTATGTTCTTTTAAGCTTTCATATTTAATTTGATGGTGTCTACTGGTATTGAATTCTAATTACTCAATAAGATATGGGTAAAGAGATATATTGATCGTTTAAGTCTAACATTTAATAATCATTATTGTTATAACTAATATCAAACTGGTTATTTTATATATTCTTAATAACCATATGAAATGTTAATGATAAGTTTATATAATTCATTGTTTATGAATGATATTTTATAGTGAAATGTATGTATAACTGGTTTAAAGTATTAGATATATTCAATATTTAATCAGATCGAATAAATAACCAATAATAATCTTTAACTGATTGTAAAAATTTCCAACATCCAATAAATAGTTAGATTTAATTTAATCGATTATCTATACAAAACTGAGTTGTTACAAAACACTTCCTCATAGAATTGAGATATGGATCACATGAAAAAAAAACTTGCCTTAGTGCCATAATAATTGAAAACAAGCATATATAAATATAATATATTAATTACACTCAACAACTCCCACAAATTTAAGCAACATATTCTTAAAAGTCAAATTTCTATACTAGATAAATTTTCAGTAATAATTATAGTAAACAAAATATGTAAGAACATATGTCATTCAAAATTAATATAAATATAATTTTATGATGTTTTTAAACATACATATTTGATATTTATAAATACATGAACTCCAACTTTATCATATGGTACGCCATAAACAAAAAGATTGAGGGGCATGGCCCAAATATACCAAAAGCATCTCTAACATCATCTTTAAAAAAAATTAAAATGAACATTTAAATATCAAAATCTTTAAAAAAAAATTCATTCATTTCTAACATCATTTCTATTTTGGAGAACCAACATTTCTTATATTATTAAAATATTCAATACATTTAAAAAAAATTAAACCAAGTTTTATTATTGGTGGAAGGGTAGAGTATGAATAAAATATTAATTTTTTTCACTTGTTAATCATTTTTGGGGTAGTCTCCATATGGAGAAAAAAACACCCTCTTTCATACTTTCTCCATTTTGGAGAAACTTTTAGGGATGCTCTTGGAGCACAATTTTAGTCTAAAATCTCCATATTTTTCATTTTTTCTATTTTATAGATGTTGTTGGAGATGCTCTAAACATACCGACTATTTTGATATTGTTGTCGTGTTATGTTTATACTATATAGAGTCGTATAACAATATTCTTGTAAACGTTTTTTTTGTGTCTATTTGCTATACTAAATCATGTCTACATAAAAGTTCATTGTTTACTAGGGTTATAGTTAGATCTATGCCTATACCAAGTTTAAATGATTATAAACAAGTTTAACTTTTGCAATCTTTCTATGTAACCTTCACCATATATTAGGGGTGACAATCATGTCATGTTCGGGTTGGCGTGTTGCGGGTTGGCAGGTCAGGGAGGCTCAACCCCGGACACGACCTGTTTAGCTTATCGTGTCGAGATACACAACACTAACCCGGACACGTTCGTGTTGGCGGATCAACCCGCGAGTTGGCGGGCTGGCGGGTCACAAACGGTTTGACGGGTTACAAATGGGTTGGCCGGTCACCTAAAAATTCAGACAGATATAAACATCCAAATTTCAATAAAAAGTCCTAACAAACACATAAAACGTTCAAAAAATATTAAATATTAAGCAAATAACTAAATATAAAATATATTTAAAAAAACTAAAAATTGTTTGGCGGGTCGACCAGCGACACGATTGGGTCAACCCGAACACGACCCGTTTATTTGACGGGCTGGCCGGTTGGCGTGTCAAAAACTTCAACCCTAATCCGTTTATTTTCATGTCCGGCTCGTGTCGTGTCGAGAATTGCCACCCCTACCATATATCATTTCTCGTACTTCATAGACTATACCAAGCTGAGTATTTTTGAAATTATGGTAAACAAGTTTAATTTTTGTAATCTTTCTACGTAACCTTCACCATATATCATTTCCCATACTTTCATAGCCTGTACCAAATGAATATTCAGAAATTATTGTAAACAAGTTTAAAAATTAAAATATTCAGAAATTATTTTAAACAAGTGTAACTTTTGTATTCTTTCTATGTAACCTTCACCATATATATCAATTTCTCATACTTTCATAGACTAGCAAGCTGGATATCTTAAAATAACTATAAACAAGTTTAACTTTTATAATCTCTGCATACAACATATGAGACCGTGTTGTTTTCTTGAAATTCGTGAAAACACTTTTTTACATTTAAAATTTTACAGTAAAACATTGTGAAAGTTATTTTTGCTATGAATGTTTGGATTATTTTACCTTTATAATGTTTTGCTGTAAAGTTTCAAATATAAAAATGTAGTCTCATGGGTCTCATAAAAACAAGTTAGTCTCATGTGAAACCAACCCACGTTCACCCTGTATAATTTTTGAACACATCCTACATACACACCGCATTTACATTTTTTCTTCCTTCAGTATCTACCATTTTTTTTCTATTCCATTCCGAAATCCATTCATGTTTTATATAGGCCCGAAAAATCTTTGAGTTTTACGATTAATTAATACTATGACTCCTATTTAGTTGATATGATCCATTGGATTTAATTAAGTATCATTCCAAACTTTTGTACGAGCGTTTTTTGTGACATTATATTTCATAAATTGTGGGAAAAGGACTCGAATTAACAAAACAATATCACTTTAAAATTAAATATTAGAATATTATTTTGTCATTTTATAATAAATAAATATTATTTTGTCTTCAAAAATTTAAATACAAATAAACTAAAAATGGAAAACTTATTGCATATGGAGGGACCATTTTGTTGGAGTTCTGAAACAAGTCTTTATCAAACCAACTCCATCAACCATTTTGACCAATTTCCTCCTTTTCTATATATATATATATATATATATGGGAAGGATCATACAAGAACACCCCAAAGTTCTCATTTGAACCTTCCTCTATATATATAGAGAGAAGTGATATATATATATAGGGGAAGGTTCAAATAAGAACTCAAATTTGGTTGTGAACGTGAGGACAAATGAGAGCATGACACGTGTCATATTCAGACTGAATAATACTTGAATGTAGTATTATTCAGATCAAATAATACTATTATTCGGTCTGAATATTTTCTTCATTATTCAGTCTGAATAATACTACATTCAGAAACGTGTCGTGCTCTCATTTGTCCTCACGTTCACAACCAAATTTAAGTTCTCCTTTGAACCTCCCTCTCTCTCTCTATAATACATATATATATATATTTCAAATGCAAACTCAAATTTGGTTGTGAGCATGAGAACAAATGAGCGCACGACACGTGTCACATTTAGTATGAGTATATTCAAACTGCATGTCTTGTTATTCAAACTGAATGCGTGTTATTAATACTGAATGCCCTTCGTTATTCAGAGTGGATGGGGTACGTGATTTTGCACTATCTGTGGCAAATGACTTTTGGGGCGACTTAGGTGGAATGGAAAAAGTCGTCCGGATCATATATGATTTTGTACATGAACGACCTTTCTCGTATTCTCGTAAAAGTTAACATTATCGTTTGAACCTCTCTCTCCCTATATATATATATATATATAGGTGGAGGTTCAAACGAGAACAACCCCATTTTACAAGAACGCCAAAACACCCTTATCATATGTGATAATACACGTAAAAGGATCTAGTGGTGTGTGGACGACTTGTCATGCGACTTAGGTCAACCTAAAGGTCGTTTATGTCTATGATTTAGTATCACATGTGATGATCTTGATACATTATAGTATCACATCTATAACACCCTTATCACATGTGATAATACATGTGATGGGGGCTTAGTGGTGTAAGGGCGACTTGATCCGCAGCATAGATCATGTTAAAAGTCGTTCGTGTCTCTGATTTACTTTCACATGTGTATCATATGTGATAAAATAATAGTATCAGATGTGATTTTCTATAGTAAAAGGGTGTTCTGACATTCTCATAAAATAGGGGTGTTTTCGTTTGAACTCTTCCCTCTATATATATATATATATAGATAGATAGAGAGAGAGAGGAGTTCAAACGAGAATGAAACCTATTCGCTAGAATACGAGAATAGTCGTTCATGTACAAAATCATATATGATTTTATACTAAATCACCCAAATATCTGGTGACCCAAAAGTCGTCCGCTACCCGTTAGAGCATCTCCAACCGTCCGGCAAAAAACCTGATTTGGCGTTTATTGGATTCCAACCGGCCGCTAAGTCATCAAAATTTTTGCCGGTCAATGAGAGAGGGGAAGAAGAACACGGCATATATGCCGTGTCACTATTCACACGGCAAATCCCTTTGGCCCATCAAATTTACTTAGTTTAATATATAATTCATGAAATGTTAATTTTTATTAAATAATATTCAATTTTAAATTTAATTATTTAGTTTTTATATTAGTTATATAAAATTATAAGTAAACATATATTTCAAAAACATGTTAATTTTTTTTTCTATTTTAATTACTCTTTGTTAAATAAAGTATTTTTTAAAATTTGCATTAAAACAAAAAACTAATAAAATGCTATATTAAATAAATCAGAATTATTTATGATTATAATATGTATTTACAAACTATAATTATTGTTATTAAAAATAGTTTAATAATAAACAAAATGTTATTTTAACGTGGGGTCCATAAATTTGGTTTTTTTTTTAGAATATGGTTGGAGTTGAGTTTTTTTTAGAATATGGTTGGAGTTGAGTTTTTTTTTTGGTGTTATGGGCCCACCAAATTTGGTATTTTTGGTGTGTTTTTTGGTGTTATGGTTGGAGATGGTCTTAGTGCAAAATCATATATGATTTTGTACCGTTCTCTTATTTCCTTAAATAGGTTTAATTCTCGTATGAACCCGTTCCTATATATATATATATATATGGGTTCCAGTGAGAAAGAGAGTTATAGTGAGAAGCGTAAGAAGAGATCCCCACCTTGGATGCACATTAGGATGAAATGCACCGAGATGAGGTGCACCAAGATGCAGCAGATCAACTCACTTCTAAGGCGCAATTCATGGGTGGGGATGAGATTAAAGTGATAATGATGCAATCTTGTTGTGATAATACTTTGATAAATCAAAAACTTTTTATTATATGATAATAATATGATAAATCGAAAACCAGTAATGATAACCCTCACAATTATCGGCCTTATCCTTTAATTATTGATCTGCAATTTCGTTTTCCTAATTTTATTCTTACATGCCTTCAACATTTCTAAAAAGATGTTTAACATTTTATTGTTCTTTTAATCCTTCTAAAACTATGGGTTAAATCAAAATGATAAAGGTATTCTTGTATTTAGTTATATTTATATATTGCAGGGGTTGTTGCGACCAATAATATTTAGCAGTTTGTGGTTGGAATTCCGTATACGAACCTTCGTCTTTGGTGAGTTTCTTGGGTTTGCCATTGATTTGGTGTAATCATATATGAAGGTTCTTTAATTAGGCTCCAATTATTTGAGATACATATATATGTATTCACTACTATTCTCTCAAACCAAGGTGCCAAAAAAATTATTTTAAATTTTGTTAAAATTAAACCATATCAACACTAATTATATTAATCATAATATAAAATAATTATATGAACATATATCCATGTTTTGATAATCACAAATAAATTAAATATATATGTATATATGTTTGTTTTGAAAAGTTCAATTATAATTTTTAAGAATATACTTTTAAATTAAAATTGCGTTTATTTATTAATAGTTTAAGAATGTCTTTGAAAATATATATTTTATAAACTTTCTATTTTTTTAAACATATTTAATTAGGAAAAATTGGTGAAAAAACATATTTAGGAAAAAAAAAAACAAAACACATACTCCTACGTAAATATTAATTTACATTATATACTCCAAGCAAACATGTCTTTTAAAAAATAATGATCGCCAAAAATAAAATAAAAAATAAAAAATTTAATCTTAATGTAGCTATTTTGAAATAAAATATCAAGTTTAAATAATCTATTAATCATCGTATTTCTTTCTTTTTTAGGCATTGCCCCAATTACCACGGTGAATCACTAAACGGTGGGAAAAATTCATCCTTTAATTATGATTTTTGGGTTTTTCAAAATTTATAAATAATTAAATAATGACAACTATATGTAATATAAAACATATGAAAAAGTAGTTGGAACTTGGGCCAACGACCAATTAAGGTGTCGTATTTTTCATTTTTTCTACAAATTTATGTTATTAGATTTTCTTATCACTTTTGTCAACCGTATTCAAATTAAATACCTTTAAAAAAATTACTAACTTAATAATTTAAACAAAAAGTTGATTAATAACAATTTCTAACAGATTCTATGTGGAACCCGTCTTCAAACGATCAATATAAAAAACATTTTTTTAACTCATTCAACGGTTAAGACTAATAGGAGGCCTACAATTGAACCTGAAACATGTCTAATGTCTTGTATTTAATCAGAGTCGTTTCATTATCAACTGGGCTACATACCAGATACTATTAAACTAATAATACTCGTCATTTAAAGGATTTAAACAACTTTTTATTTTTACAATACAAGAGATAATGCAATAATCATTATTGAACAAATGTCTAAACATTAAAATATTACTTTCATTTTCATATTTAAAATCTACTTTTTGTCATTAACAAGGTGTTTAATACATGTTGGAACAATAATTCATATAAAACTCCGTACCCACATAAGGTCTCGGGTTCGAGCCTAGAAAGTGGTGGTTTTCCTAAAAATGGAGGAGTGAGATTTTATCCCCTAAGGTGAAGGTTCGGGTCCCACATACTGTCTATATGGATGTCACTGCATAATCCAAACAAGTTTGTTTTCGGGCAATAAATGCGATCCTTCAAGAAATTAATGACACTAAACAAGAATCAAACGTGAACTCTAATTTATTAGAAATGGTTTAACCAACTAAAGATTAAAAAATATTAACCTTGGCACCTTGGCGGGTAACGGTACGTGAATGGGAGTTGATTTTATATATTTAAAAGGTATTTGAAATAGAGGGTAAGAATGATACTACATGTCCATAATCTGATCATCTATCTATATATAGAGAGATGTAGGATCATATAAGAACGAGAGTTAAGATGAGAAACGTAAGAAGGGATTTGGACCCTTAATCACTTTTAATATCAAACCCACCTATAAGTTGTGCTTGATACAAGAATTGATCTGGTGCAACTCAATGCATATCATCTTAATGTGCATCCAAGAGTGGAGATCATTTCTTACGTTTCTCACCTTAACTTTCTTTCTCACCAGAACCCAACCCTGTATATGGAAGGGTTTAAATATGAACACCCTTCATTTTACACAATGCAAGATTACTCTTTTACTATTTTCAATCACATGTGATACTAAATCAGAGACAAAGACGGCCTTTGGCACAACCTATGTGGCCGCAAACCACCAAGCCCCCTCATTTGTATTATCATATGTGATAAGAATGTTCTTACATTTTTATAAAAATGAAAATGTTGTCATTTAAGCCTCCGACTATATATAGAGCGATAATCAAATAAAAACCACAAAAATTTACAAACTCGTGAAAACCGATATAAAAATACTTTTTTCATGATTTATTTTTATCAAATGCTAGGATTTAAAATATTACTTCACATATATTTGTTTTATAACATGAAGGCCTCACATGTATTTGTTTCATCATATGAATATTTTTTATGCATATTTTTGGTTTCACTAGATGATCCAAAAAATAAATTCACATGTAATTATTTCATAAAGTGAACCCAAACACATGTGAAACACTATCTTAAATTATAGGTTTTGACGAGTTAGTAACATTTTTCTGGTTTTTATTTGATTATTGCCCTATATATATAAATATATATATATATATATATATATATATATAGAGAGAGAGAGAGGTTGGTTCATTTACAAACTGAATGAAAGGTACAAATTATACAAACTGATTCAAATCAATATAAAAATAAAAAAATTTCATGATTTTTTTTCATCAAATGCTATGATTTAAGATATTATTACACATATGTTTATTTCATCTTGTGAAAAAATTACATGTGAAACTTTTACATTATGAAACAAATACATGTGAAACTTTTTCATAAAAAAATATATGAGAAAAACTTTTAACTTATGAAAACAAGTACATGTGAAACTTTTACATTATGAAACAAATATATGTGTAATAATATATTAAATCATAGCATTTGATGGAAAAAAAATATGAAAAAAATTATTTTTATATTGATTTAAAACAGCTTGTATAGTTTGTACCCTTCATTCAATTTGTAAATGAACCAACCTCTCTCTCTCTCTCTATATATATATATATATGTGTGTGTGTATGGTTTTAGCTTTGTATTTTTTTTTTCAACAAGGTGAGACCCGGGAGCTTCGGCATTGCCATCACCCCCAGGGCACACCACATTATTGATTATTATTATTATTATTATTATTATTATTATCATTATTTCATAGGATACCTAACATGTTCCACATACCTGGTTTAAATTCTATCCCCATAAACCTCTTAAGAACTAGACTAGACGTAAACGATAATGAAAGTCATAAACAAAGACGAGAGACGAAAAAAGAATGAATTCCCTACCCAATTTACATCTCTACGACCAACCTTACTTAAAATGTGATTAATAATTAATCATTGATAGTCATGGGGTTCATCAATGTATGATGTGATAAATGATCCATCTTAGTTAACCGTCCATCATATCATCCATATATGCTTTTAGAGGGGATCTTTATCAAAATAGCCTTATTAGAAATTGGTTTTTATAAAATAGCTTTCTTTTTCCATGTTTTCAGATTATAGCCATCGGATACACACCGCACATTGTGTGCGAAAGAGAATATTTTGTTCAAAAAATTAGGAAAAACGTATGAGATGACAACATTTTTTCTTAAAAGCCTTCCCATACGCACCACATGGTGAGAAGTGCGTATGGGACCCATTAGTCAAACACATTTTACAACTTGATCTCGTTCATTTCCCATATTTATTGTGTTCCTTCCTAACAAAATTTGTTTTTTTCTTCTAAAATATCACTTAAAACGATTTTAAAAATTTGGTAAGTTTAATTTTCTCGATAACTAGTTGATCAAACCTGGCAGTGTTAAGTTTAGCGGCAACATCACGATCGCTTTTTGCGTTTCTAGGATATAATCTACCACTTCATTAACTAATTGCCACAAACCTCCATCAAAAACACGTACCCTAACTTTTTCAATGGTTGTTGACATTGATTCTTAAGAGCTTGGATGCGCACAATTTTTCTTTCTATGCTTTGTGATATAGGAACAATTGTTGGTTGTGATCTTCTCCTACAATGATCAGATATATATATATATATATATATATATATATATATATACAGTGAGATTGCAAAGAAGAAAAATATTGCCATGTGATCATATGAGAAGAAAACAAAATAAGGAGGTGGACCCCATACGCACTTCTCACCATGTGGTGCGTATGGGAAGCCTTTTAGGAATCTTTTTCAGATATGTGTTTGACTAATGAGCCCCATACGCACTTCTTACGATGTGGTGCGTAAGGAAAGACTTTTAAGAAAAAAGTGTTGTCATGTCATATGTTTTTCCTAAGTTTTTTTAACAAAATAATTCTCTTTCACACCACACAATGAGCAGTGCGTATCTGATGACTATAATCTGAAAACATAAAAAAGATGGTTGTTTGATAAAAATCAATTTTCAATAAGGCTATTTTGATGAAGATACCCTTTTATAGCCTTGTTGTTAGTTAACCATAACCAATCTTATGTCACATCACATTCCCTATTCTTAGTTTTACCATCAATCATATCAACATATCTAAACATCACATTTTACTTCTAGGTGCAAGGGTGATTAGCCTTCTCAATATATCAATTTAGTGCTAAACTTCCACAATTGCTTTCATAATCAGTGCCGTCCCCGGAGAGGGTGGGCCGGGCGTACGTCCAGGGTCCAAAAGAAATAGGGGCCCGATTTTTTATTGTATACTATAATATATATATATATATATATATATCACTGGTTCAAAAAAATTAATAAACAAAAGAGAAACAATGTATTTTACTATCTAATATGACCCAAAAAGAATTTAACATTATATTAAAGGTCCAAACATGTATTAACTAATTACATTGGAGAAGACAATATGTAAAAAAATTAATTGGTTGTTAATTTTATAGTATTATTTATTGTGTCTCTTAAGTTTTTTCTCTAAGCTTTTTATTTACTAAAATATAAAACAACCTTGCCTAGCTAGACAACATATATATAATATATATATATTCTTTATAATTCATCTCTCATTAACTTTTTTGATTATTCCATCCACATGAATTCTATGTTTCTATTAAAATATAGTAGATTTCTTGTTATTAACTAATAATACTCTTACATTTGAAAAAAATTATCAATCATATGAGACGATCCAACTTATATCTATATTTAGAATTTCAAAATCAAAAATGTTTTTTCTTACATTATTGACTCCTAATTGCCTAATATTAATTGCATGAATTTTAAGTATTCTTTATCTCTAAAACAACGATAAGATCTCAAACTATAACTAAGATAAAGTTTTGATTCTAAGATTGATGGTTCCTCCAAATTTGTTTCAAGCCTAAAAGTTTAAAATGATGATAAAAACATTAACATGATGTGACGTAGAAACTCAACTGATTTATATTGATTGACATAAAGCGTTTTTGAATAGTCAACCACTCAACATTGTAATACCAAACGATGTGAATCTATATACTAAAGATATATCATGTATATGTTCGACGGTGGAACGGATTTACGATGTTATGTAATAATGAGATAACAATTGTATTAATTTAAAAGTAATTATTTAATGATTTTGTATATGAGTAAACTCAGAAAACAACTTTATATAAATTATCATAATTTTTTGAATTCAATAAATATAATGAAAAAATATCATACTTAACAAGGGCCCATTTTTACATCTCGTTCAGGGCCCATAAAATGTCAGAACGGTATGTTCATAGTGCACATTCTCTTTGGTCTATTTACAATTTAAAAATCATGGAATTTGTTAATAGGATTATAATATTGAAATTATTTATTATCCGTTTATAAAATTACCGACAATAAAATTTTGTTAGGTTTAAGAGATGGTGGTTAAGTTTGTGATATATATCACTGGTATATTGCTTTTATGATGATGGCTTATATTATTAGTAGATCATTTATCTGTGTCTTTTAGAATATAGTCGATGGTTTTGATTCTAAATGCTAGCGTATTTTGATAACTATTTGTAAAATAAAAAATTTGAGGGTTAGTTTTTTAAATGTTCTAAAAAACTCATCGCGACAGCCGCCATGGCGTTCCGTGACTTAAGGCTTGTGGCTGAGTCGTGTTATATCCGTGGCACGTCATGGTCTAATGCGTGATTTTTGTAACACCATATTTGATTTTTCTTACCCTTTTAGTGTCTTATTTTTTTTAAATATATAATATAATTTAAAATGCTTAATATAATTAACTCATTAAGTAATTGTAGAAAAAAAATGTTTATGTATGTAAAATATTATATATGATAGATAAATTTGTCACCATAAGACACACCTTGAAAACGACATGACTCGCCGTGACTTTTAAGGCTTAAAGTTTGACATCGCCTCCACACCACGTCTCATGTTATTTAGAACCTTATTTTTTTATCATAAATATTAATGCATCTAAACAGTAAATATACATATATTGTATGAATAAAACTCCAAATGCTAAAAAAATGCAAAATCATTTTACACGAGTTTTCAAGACTCATAAAAACCGATAGTACTTCAAAATCTTGTTCTTTTTTAAGACACTTGTCTCTTAATTTGTTTATATTATGATGTGAAAATATAATACATAATTTGACTGAGTGAGTCCAAAAGTACCCTTTCACATGTACTTGGAGTCTTGAAGGCGGGTTCTATATTAAGCCGGTTAGGGTTCTCGGCTGAAAAAGCCAAAACACACAGTTTGAGAGAAATAATCATAATTTAACATTTTTGTGCCAAATAAATAAAAACAAGGATTTAAAAAACAAGATAACTTTTAATAACAATGTCATATTTTATGAAAACGTTAATTTTTTTGAACATGTTACATGTAAAGTTTTATCATGTAAATAAAAGTTGTCTTTTATTTTTCTTCATTTAGTGCCCAATTTATTCTCATTGTTTCTACTTTTTGACGACATTAGTGTAAAAAGTTGAAGAATTGTATAATCAAATGTCATGCATAGTAAAATGCATGTGACACATGCTTGTATGATTTTAATGTAAATTAAAATGATTGAATAATTAATGAGTAAGAACGTATTTTTATCTAAATTCTGTTGTGGGAAGATATTTTATAAAAACAGATTTAAGGATATCTAGTTTAAAAATGTTTATTTAAGAGTTTACGGTTTAAAAAAAGTATATTATAAAGAATGTACTTTTTACTATTCGTCGAGTTACGACACGTCAATATTGGATGCTAATTTATATGGGTTTACATCTCTCCCGGGGTGGTTCGGATGGGCAAACCAAAATTCCAATCGGATTTCGGATATGGAAACCAACCCTGAATTTCGGATTTCAGGTTGGGATCGGTCGGGATCGGGTGTATATATATATATATATATGTATATATATAAGGGGGTTCAAATGAGAACTCAAATTTGGTTGTAAACGTGAGGACAAATAAGAGCGTGACACGTGTCACACTCAGACTGAATAATACTATTATTCCGTCTGAATATTTCATTTATTATTCAGTCTGAATAATACAAATTCAGACATGTGTCGCGCTGTCGCTCTCATTTGTTCTCACGTTCACAATCAAATTTGAGTTCGCATTTGAATTTCTCTCTCTCTCTCTCTCTCTCTCTCTATATATATATATATATATATACATATTCAATTGAAAAAATCAAACCCAGCCAGAACCCAAATATCCCCCAAAAGTTGAATTTCTGATTTGGGGCATTCTGGTTTTGTACATAACGCTTTATTTTTAATTCGGGTTTTGGACCGTTCAATATGCTATGGGATATTAAAAAAAATACAAGGTATATCAATCATAAACATGAAAAAAATTCTCGAATCAAGAGAAAAACTTTCTTGAAATTAATAAAATATTCCTTAAAACGATAGAATTCAACTAAAAACACATCAATAACTTTGCTAAATTTTAATCCACCTTCTAAATCCACCAATTAAAGAGAAATCTTGGATTCACCATTATTACCCTCTCTGCATGTGACACCATAAGGAGGGATTTGGACATTTGGTCCTGGTCCAAATCTTAGAGCAATAATTTAGTGATTATAGTCAAATTTCATTAAGAGGCTAATAATTAAATAAATCTTACATTTGAATTCCACATGTGACTTCAACTCCATGCATATACTGATAAAAACTGAAATTTGTATTTTCTAAATGAAAAAAATACATGAAGTATTAAATATAGGTAAGAAAATGTGATAAATGATGATTATCTTGAAAAAATGTGATGCAATTTTGCAAAATTGAATTCAAAATAGATTGAAGTTAAGATAAGAATGATTACATAGTTGGCAAAGTGGACCAAGAGAGAGTGAGAGAAAGATCATGCATGCAAATTGCAACCTTAACCCAACACTATCCATAAAATATATAATTAATGGAAGAGATATATAATTATTATAATATATATACATATATGTGTAGTGCGAGTGAGTTAGGATCATGATAATGATAAGAAGAGTGAGAATACTTCTCAATCTTGGATAAATTAACCTTTTAATCTAAGTTTATTTATTATGAAGTTTATTCATTTATTTTTAACAATCTTCATCTTTATATTTATCATGTTAACATATATTTAAGAATTTCACATGTATGAACTTGTTAAAGTTTCGGTTGTTATTATTATAAAATATGTAAATAAAGGTTATTGAAATTAGGTAAGGTATATGAAGATTTTGTTCTCAACATAACTCTTATCCTCGTGCAGAACCAACCATATATATATATATATGTACATATTATTTAGGTGTTAAATTTTTTTTAAAAAAAAACTTCTTATTAATCACTTATGTGTTATCGAATAAGAAGCTAAACTTATAAGACTATATATTTGTTTTGTTTATGTGATAAGAGTTTAAAATCCAAGAAAACGTCTTCCTACCCATGTATTATTAGCTTTTGTCGTCCTCTTATCTCCCTAAAACAAAAAAAATAAATTTAGAATCCCAAAACAAAAGCTCTCTTCCCTTCTCATTGTTAGCAGAAGTAGTTCCCTAAAATCCCTCATATTTTCACCTATAAAGAGACCGATATCAATCTTTGTTGCCAACAATTCAACTGAAGAACTACTTACAAACAGGCCAAAAATTGAGCTCGAATGGGTAAATCAATTTATTGGCAATTTTTTTTTTAACTTTTCTAATATATTTTAAATAGTAAATACATTTGTTTTGTGGTAATTCTGTGATGAAATGAAGTCAAAAGCTGACGGTGATGGGAAATATATAGTGGAAAGAGTGGCGGTCGTGAGCTGATAGATGCTCCTAAGGACTAAAATGATGGATGACAAACTCAAGCGTTACGACTTATACCATAGGACAATGAAACATTTGATAATTGAATGCATCTAAAACATACAAATCTCAATTGGTACTCTTAAGGAAATACCATCATCTTTTTATTTTGATTTCATAATATTAAAATATATTGTTTAAAGTCCTAGTTAGCATTTACGTTCTTTTTATTTGTTGGTAATAAATTTTTAATATAGTTAAATTTGATTCTTTTTTATATGGTATTGATATCTTTGAAGACGGGTTCCATTACGTCATGTGAAGCCAGTTGAAATAGCCAATAAGCAACTTTTTTTATCTAATTGCTAGTTGAATTTTGTATATCATTATTGTGTTTAACTGGGAATTCCTATCTAAAATTTGACTTATTGAAAAATATATACATAATAAACAAAAATATTTAAATATTCAAATGTTGATATTAATTTCTTTTGGTTTTAGTTTTAGTTTAGTTTTGGTTACGTTTATAGTTGGCACCGTATATTTTTAAAACCTACGGATTTGAATTTAAACAACATTTAAAAAGATAAAGAAAAAAGAAAATTTGATTGATAATAAATCAAAACTTAACCAATAAGAAAAGCAAAAGAAAAAGGAGTTCCTTATGTAAGCGTTATGGGTTAACATTCTTGCTTTATAGTAACTTTTTTAGAATTTGTATTACAACAATAAAATATATTTTGTTCGCATGAATCCAATGGTGAATCTAACAGGAATGGATCCAGAATTTTTTTTATACGGTTGTAATATATAATATAGATAAAAAATATTTGCCAAAAGCAAGATTTTTATCGACGTGTATTCATGTTTTTACTATGGTTCAATATTGTTCGGTGTATTGTTAGCTTAATTCCACCGGTTCGAGGATTTTTTAAGTTTTTTATTTGTTTTCTAGGGATTTTTAAGTTTTTTATCGATTTCGAGTGACTTTTTCGGGTTTTTTTGGTTGATTATAAGAGTTTTTTGGTTTTTTGGTTGATTACGAGGTACGGTTGCACCTTCCTGAACTTCTTAATATCATACGGTAGCACCTTCTAAAACGATATGGTTGCACCGTTCACAAACTAAAAAATTTTACCATTCGACGAAGAGATAATACGGTGGCATGTGCCACTGTATGCTACCACACAGGTCCGCCCCTGGGATCTAGTGTTTCTATCTGAGTAGTTAGGTAGGTGCAATTTTATTTGGGTTTTTGGTTGATGTCAACGGACTTTTTCTAATTTTTTATTTGGGTTTTAGAATTTTTATATATTGCATATTAGTAATGTGTAAAACAACGATGTTATGTATAAAAATATATAAAAGGTTCAAAATCATTGGTTCGTTAACCCAATATTGAATTAAAAAATTAAAATTATAGAAAATAAAAAAAAACAACTTAGAAAACATAGTCGTGTAATAATTACTTTAGGATATATTTTTTTTTGCGTCAAAATCATCTAAAATAAATGCTTTGAATGACTGATAACTAAATTTTACGTAAAAGCCACCGAATCACTCATATATGACTCAGTATTCTAATATATAAGTATTTTATTCGATGTATTATTTGATAATGTTTTAGCTAATACTAAATGCCTAAAGTTAAATTTATTAATAAGATAAAATATTATTAGATATTATAAACCATCATTAGTTTTATTAATATTTTTCTAATAAGAAAATAAAACAGTAAATGTGAATTAGAAGAATAGTTTTGTGTACCATATTAGATATTAGCAACAAGAAAGAAATCCAAAGGAGTCACTTTCTGATGATGAGGCATCATGCACTTTGACTCCATCACTTGCTTGTCTATTCCACATCTCTAACTCCCAATTTGTATAATATTCTCCCAAGTTTCATGCTATTTCCGATCTCATATCTTACCCAATTCTACCATTTTTTTTTCCATTTCTCCACTAAAAACATCCATCAACATTGCATTTCTTTGTCTCATCAATTTTGTAAGGGGGGGTTAAGAGAAAATCTTAAAAAAATAAAAAGATGAGAAACATCCTAATAACCGTTTATCTGGATGGTATGTATATGTGCATACAAGTACTTGAAGTTGTTTTTAGTTTCTATGCACATGTGCATACTGGAGAAATTGCTTACGAATTACTTGTATGCATATTAGCACATGTGCATACAGTCTAGATGAACGGTTACCAGAGTGTTCATCAGTTTTTCAGTTTTTTGCGGGTTTTCTCTTGAACCTGACCCTATATATATATATACACACACACACACACACAAATATAGGGACCAGTTCAAATGAAAACACCATCACTTTACAAAACACAAGAACATTCATATCATATGTGATAGTAAGGGGTTGTTTGTGAACAATTTAATGAGCTCAACAGGACTCAGAACTTATTTCGGCAGCTATAAATGAATGTTTGGTAATGGTCTAATGATATAGAAAATGACTTATTTGGTGTTTCTAGAGGGAACATTATTCAGAAAGCCAAGTTTTTTCAAACTTGCCCCCTTACAATTAAAAAACGCGTTTCTTCAATCTATGGAAAAAAAATTCTCTCAATCCATACAGACAGATTAGTACAGTCGGCCAGTTACTTTTATCCATTAAGGACTTAATGAAAAACCAACCAAACAACCCCTAAATCATGGGCCAAGTCGCCCCCACATCACCGGATCTCCTTACGTGTGTTGTCACACGTGATATGAGTGTTCTTGCGTTTTCGTAATTTGATGGTGTTCACGTTTGAACTTCCACCAATATATACACACACATAGACACACACACACACACATATATATATATATAATATTTCAGATAGAAATGTGCAAATGGTTGAGACTTTCTTATAATATTCTACATATTGTTCTAACACCGGAGGTTATGATGACACAAGAACATTATTCCAAACAAGTTGTTGCAATATCTAGAAATAGTGGATATATATCTTGAAATACCAAAGAACTATGATGTCAATTTCAATGAAGTCTTAGGAACTAGAACTTGACTTGAGAACATGTTAAGTAACTTATTTTACTAATCTTTGAAATTTTATACATGTTTAAAGAATTCATTTTCCCACTCATTAACACGCCTGCAATCCTAAATTAAATTCAGAATTTTAAGAGCTTACGCTAGGTGTTCGACATTCGGTTAAGAGGTTATATATGACAAGTGCATTGTGGATCTCATGGGAGTGTGCTACCTATCTCCCGATCTAATAGGTCGTGCTACCTACCTATGTCCCTAGTGAACACATAACAAGCATCATCCCATGAGTCCATGTTGGCTTGCTAGATTTTTAAAAAAACCTAGAGTTCGTTTGAAATATATAACTGGATTTTCTCATATTATACAAGATTCTTTATACTCTTTTAAAGTTGTTTTTTTAAAGGCACTCTCTTAAAGTTGTAATAATCGGTTTTGTAATGTTTGACAAAATTTGTTTTTATTTTTGATTTCTTAAGACCAAAATTATCAGATTTTGAGAAATAAAAAATAAGTTTTTGTAATAGAACTGGAAATTATATATATGTAGTTTTATTTACAAAACCGACAATTAGTATATGCCATGCAAACCAATCTCAACCGTTCATCTAGTTTAATAAATATCTGATTCAATGAATATTTCAATTATTTTCTTATATAAAACATCGATCATAATAAATAAACTATGATAATCTTTCATAAATGTTTAAATCATAAAAAATTAACTTTTGTCATTTTTATAAATATTTCAATTAATTTATTTGTATGATTATTGATTTAGTTTATAAGAGATATGTCCTATATATAATTTTCTAATCATCTATAAATTCAATTATCTTATTACAACCAAATTTTCGATTATAATCATGATGGATATTAAATAAAAATCCAAACCTCTCTTTAATATGGGTGTGGTGTATTGGTGTGTTGCTAGTTGTGAAGAACGGATATAAGTTGGTGAGTTGTCATTGTTGGATAAAAAGAAGATTAACTAATTTATATTTTATAATATATTAATTATTATTAAAGTCAAAGAAGCAAAAAACCATTTATTATAATTTTATTTTGTAATGGGCCCTTGATATACCAAACCTAACTACTCACCTCATATGGGGTCGTAAATCCACATGATCCTTTTCCAATTTCCATGCTCCAAATAATGGCTCCTTTCAAGTTGAAGCTACACAGGATTTCCATTATTTAATTAGATAAAAACAGAAACATGGTAAAAATTAAGAAAACATAAAAATATGTATATCATATGTGATTGTAGTGTAATTCATATGTGATTATAGAACACGATAAACACGAAGACGCAGAGGAGATCTAGGTCATGGCCAATGTCGCCTATAATTAATTACATGTGATTTCAGTATAAAATCACATAGGACATAAGTATTCTCGTGTTTTCTTATTTGAACCATATGGTTGAAATAAAAAAAACACAAGAACATCTATATCACATCACATGTGATTTAAGTATAACATCACATGTGATTATGAAACACGATCAGTGCAAGGTGCACAGATGACTTGGCACGCGACCTAATCACATGTGATTTCACAATTTTATTACATGTGATATGTCTTTTCGTTTTTTATTTATTTGAATTTTGTTCTCATTTGAACCTTCCTCTCTCTAGTACCTAGAAATAAGTCATTGGTTCAATCCTCTCGAACCCTATATATACTTGGCAAAAGAAAAGTTTGATCCATCTAAGTACCCCGTCCATAGAGCATAGTCAGAAAACTAACTGGCTTTGATCAAACTTGATATTTTTTTAAATGAAAAATCATCTTGTTGCTTATGCGGAAGGAATCTGGACATCAATGTATGTTTATGTTGCTTATGTGGACCGGTTTCTGACCCGAACGGACCTTAATTGGTTATGGCTCGAAAAAAGGGACTGTTGTAGGCCCAACAAATTGGACCGTTCCGTGTTCAATAAATAAGATCGGATCTAAACCGGTTCAGATCATAAGTTATTTTGTGCATCTCTACACATCTTATTAGACCCTCAACCCACCCCCACCCCGACCCCCATTATGTGTTCCATTTTTATGTCTATAAAATGATGATGTAGATGAGGATATAACTTCGTGATTTATTTTAAGTTTCTTCATTTTATACTTTTTCTTACTTTTACATAATCTTGTTCATATTATCTATTATATTTGCTTACAATATTTGGTTGTTATGTTTTGAATTTGAATGTACACTGTATAATTATATTGATTTTTAAAATTTATTAAAAGTATTTAATCACTAATTAAGTATTTAAAATAAAAAAACTTGGAGGTCAAACCCCAAAAAGAAAAAATAAAACAATTCCATTTATTTTTATATATGTGTTTTTTATGTGATAGATACCAAACCTAACTACTCTGCTAATCTGGGATCATTGTATTATTGAAAACGAGTTTTGTATTAAAGAAATTTAAAAGTAAGGGGCAATTATAAAACTTTTATCGGATAAAATCATTATTTTCATTTACTTTATGGGGTAATATTTTTTATCGACAAAATAAATTGATGGTAAGGATTTATAACAAGGATCAAGAATCTTACCCAGTAATAGAGAAGACAAAGATCGAGAGTCTTATCTGGTACGTGAATGTGATGATTTAGCCGGTAAAATATTGGATTGGTAAGTACTTACCGAGGTAAGATTCAAAATTTACGACCTAAGGCATTGTTTGGCAAAAATAAGGTAACTTATAAGCTACCTTATTTTCTAGGTACATGTTTGGCAAACTAACTTATGACTTATAAGTTAACTTATGACTTATAAGTTAACTTATAAGCTAGCTTATTGATAAGTTGGTTGAGAGTGACTTATTAGTGACTTATTGAACTTTTTATCATTTTCTTTCGATTATACCACTGATTATTATTAATTAATATTATTTTGAAGTTACTTTTTGGTCATTTTACATGTTTATAATCTACTTTTTGTCAAACGTGACTTATTCATCAGCTACCTTATAAAGTCATAAGCTACCTTATCAGCTATCTTTGTCAAACATAGCCTTAAAGCTATGTTTGGCAAAAGTAGCTAATAAGGTACCTTATGACTTATAAGGTAGCTTATCAAAACCTTACTAATAAGGTACCTTATGACTTATAAGGTAACTTATCAAAACCTTAATTTTCGTAATAAAAACTTACAAAAATGTATTAATTTTTTATATGATTAAATATTTTTAATACTGTTTATTATTTAATGATACTTTTATTAAATAATTTAGACTTTTATCAAGTTTTGTATGATTGCTTTGGATTAACAATGTGATTCTTAATAAAATGATTGTCAAATTGTTACTATGAAGATGACAATGGAGGTTGTAGGTTACCAAACTTGATTGACAGAATTGGGGAATACATTCTCTTATGATTCTTGTTTTATATTTATATATTTAATTATTAAAATATGTTTATATATAAATAAACTCATAACATTATATTGATTTTAATACAGTTGAAATACATATTGAGAACAATAAAGATTTTGATTGAGTAGAGTATCATGTTCAACATCAGTTTATTATTATTAGACAAATATTGTGGTTTCACATAAAATCCATAGTTTTTCTCTTGAATTTTTTTCAACTGTATTTAATTTGAAATTATATTAAACATTAGGTGTTGGTGTTTATTTATTTTTGGTACTAATCATATAATTTATGTAATCATTGTCTGTATATATTTGTTCAAGAAGTATTTTAATACATGTATTATTAATAATTATTGTAGCTTTATATGTTTTTAATAATTTTTCTAACTTTATATGTTTTAATTTACAAAGTTTTAATAGTTACATTTCCCCGTTTTTCATACATCTAAATTCGTAAATGAAAATTATCTTTATAATATTTGGAAGGTTTGAAGGTGTTAAATGTAACATCGGTAAATAATTCTAAGCATATATTAAATTATTAATATAACCATGAACACATTGACTATTTTTAGAGAAATTAATTATTTTAACCATTTTAGAAATTGAAATTACTAAAATGGTCACTTTCTCTTTATTTTTACCAAAATGACCAAAATACAATCGAAAATATTCAAATTCCTCCGCCAAATTTGGGCGGAGGTTATAAATTGACAATTTCTTATTTACATTTATATTTTTTATCCTTTAAGTTAGTTAATAAATTACTTTAGCTACTTTACTTTTTAAATTTTCGTTTTACACCCTTATCACATTAACAAAACCCTAAGTTAAAAACACAAGGCCTGGGTTCTTTTTAGAATCATTTGATTTTTATGCTCATCCCATGTTCTATTTCATAAATATTATACTTTCATGAGTAAATTTTTCAGCCTTAATATAATATTTTAATAGTTGGAAAAGACGATCAACTTACAAAAAATAATAGCATTATATTTTAATTAATATTCTGAATTTTGTGAAAAATATTCATATTCACCGATCAAGAGAATAATTGGCTTTAAAAGTAGATAATTAAATCGAAAAATATTCAATATTGGACTCATTTCGAAGGTATTGTCGAGACGATTATAATGGTGTAACTTGTTAAAATAAAAACGTACTTTTTAGACGTATTAATTTTAATTGATATACGAGTATGTGTGTTAATGTGATAAAGATGTAAAACGAAAAATTAAAAAGTAAAGTAACTACAGTAATTTATTAACTAACTTTAAGAGTAGAAAATGTAAATGTAAATAAGAAATTGTCAATTTATAACCTCCGCCCAAATTTGGCGGAAGATTTGAACATTTGGCGGAGGGATTTGAATATTCGGTGAGTATTTCGATTGAATTTTGGTCATTTTGGTAAAAATAAAGAGAAAATGATCATTTTGGTAATTTTGATTTCTAAAATAGTTAAAATAATTAATTTCCCCTATTTTTATCGTAAATATTTGTTTTTTTCTATTACAAACGAAGTATTGTTTTTTTAAACATCTACTATTTTATCGTAAATTAATTGATAGTTAAATGTAACTTCAAAAACAACACAAAAATAAAAAGATTATCTATCAAAGCCAATTTCATCGGGTATTTTTTAAATGATTATTAATAAGTAAAAGAATGTTGAATATTTATAAAAAAATGTTATTTTTTTAACAATTAAATATATAAAAGTTATACTAACAAACAAATTAATTATAATCATTATTAACTTTTAGTATGGATGGACATTATGTTGGATGGAGAATATGCATCAAATTATGAAAAGGAATATTGACCTTACATTATACAAAAGAAAATCTTTATAATATTTGTTTTAAAATGAACATAATATAATTTTTATGTTTTAATATAAAAGATTAATTAATTATGTAGTCATACATGGTTTAAAGTTATTTAATTTTTATGATTTAATTTTGGTCATGCAACATTTTGTGTTTTGAACATCTCCCAAAACTATATTATAATAAAAAAAAATTAATAATTTAGAAGAGTTTTTGTGTCTCAATAAAGAACAACTATATTATATTGTATAGTAAATTAAAATGAAAAAGAGCTTGAATATGAAAATGTTTAAATTTAGAGAAATCTTTAAAACTCTACCTAGAAAATATAAATAATATTTTAATTCTTTTATAATAAATGTTTAAAAAAGAGGAATAATATTTATTAAATAGATAGAATATTTTAATCATATAGTTTATGCTACAGTTGTTAAAATATATTAGTTGTTGGAGTTGAACATATTTTTTTTAGAAATTAGACTTTTAATACTCTCTTTTAGAAAAATTATAGCATGATCAAGGTTCAAAATAACGTGAGGCGTGACATGGCGGCGATGCCAAACCTCAAGTCTTAGGAGCCATGACGAGACAACGACGTTTTACAAAGCGTGACTTATGGCGGCAAATCTTTATATTATATAAATTATTATACATGTAAACATATATTTTATACTATTATCCAATAATTCAATGATTTAAATTATATTATTTATTAAAAACTAATAAATAAGACTTTAAACGAGTAAGAAAAATCAAATATTGTGTTATAAAAATCGGGGAAAAACGAAGATAGGTCAATTGAACACCAAGCATGATTGTTATAGATGTTGTGATTTTAAAAAAAAGCATTATTAAGTGATTTACATATTTGTTACATTGGAATTAATTTTTTTGTGGTTAAATTGATTTTGTCATTTATAACAGAATTTTCAATTTCAATAATTAAATATTTACAACATGTCTTGCTTATAACAATTGAAGGATAAATCACTTCCTATAAATCAATATTTGAAGTTTATCAAATAAGAATTCTATATAAGCTTCTACAGAAGATAGGTTAAGTCTTATACTAAGACATAATTACGGTAAGGTGTTACTAAACCCAAAAGAGTCGCTATCTCCGGATGCAGAAAACGTCACCAAAAGGTAGATCTTTAACGTGCTACTCCCTAGCACTCAAGTCTACACGTGTCGTTATTACCAACCCCAACGAGAACCTAATGCACATGCCGACAAAAAAAAGTTAGACTTAACGCCTAGTGAGCTCAAAAATTTATAACATATTTATAATCGTTTGAAATCGAAAGATTGCTTGATGAAATAATATTTTTTTCTCAAATAGAATGACTTTATTATAAAAGCAACATCTTTCACAAATTCACATTTCATTAACAAAAGCTTTAAACCAAATACGTAGAAATGAAAGCTTTAAAATACAAACACTCGTTCAAACACGAACTCTTCCCCATTTACTCACTCAAGATGTGAATAAATTTAAATGCTTAATAGCAGACTTGAACAATGCTTCATTTTTCCAAAATACCAAATACGGTTAAGTCTCAACGATCCAATATTATAATTTATGGATAATGCCTCGTACTCTAAAAACGTCACCGAAAAATAATGGATAAGACTCTATACCCAAAACAACACATTTCATTGACGGGGGGACCCGTTTCCGTCGACAATGGCGTAACACAAAGTAAACCATATTTTCAACGTTGCTAAGTAGCGCCCTAAGATCACGGTCCCGATGTACGACCCTCAATGAGTACCCACTGTAATACTTAAGGTCCCGGAACCCGACCCATACGGATTCATCTCCGAAACACCCCGACCCTAGACCTACTTGAATACTATAGGCTCACACTAAGAACCGATGATAATGGGACCTGACTCTATATGAGTTCATTCCCAAAATACATGTGTGAACTATAAGAGGCATCAACCTCTAAACATGGGTCCCGACAACATACTCCAACGAGTTACATCATCGTAATACCAAGGGTCGCAGAGGCATTCCCACTTAGGTCCATGATTGTAATACCCACGGTCCCAGAGAAATTCCCACTTGGGTCCATCTCTGAAATACCGACTACTAAAAGCGCAAACGACCTATGGTCCCAAAACGAGGGACTCAAAAGTCTTTCAATAACCAAGAGATTGACTCACGTGCCTATGGATCCAAATGCACCTGAGTCTAATTTACATGACTCCAAAATGAATGTTCGAAGCACTCAAAGCATGCAATAAATCATAAAATATGCCATAACTACATATAACTCCAAAAGCTCAACGTATAGTCATTTAAATCGGACAAATGTCCATGAGACTCACCGAGCAAAAGCTCTATAACTTAACACTTATATGATTACTCAAAACATTGGTTGAGACAAACCATTTTTTCCAAATGAAATATTCATATATTTCCAAAATGTCTCATAATGCAGTAACATGTAATTCCCAACGGTTTGTAAATCAAATACTCCAAAGAGGCAAATCAAACCAAATGATCTCCATTTAAAAGATAATGCACCCAAGTAACTCACACTTATACTTTATTTACCAAAATGTCTAAAAACTCAAGTATAAGCCTCTTACATGACTTATAAGCTCTTTTATACCAAATATGCAAAACTTTTCAAATGCTCACACATTTGATAAATAACAAGTAAAATATATTAATAATTCAAAATGGACATTTTTGGCATGTACACCGTTTTCCCAAAGCAACTTGAACTCATATTGCTAGATTTAGTCTAAATCTAGGTTTTTACCCCGATATTGAGCTTCATTCGGTGAAGACTTTAGATCCTCAAGCTAAAACTCTAGATCTATGATGTAAATCTTTCAAAAACACCTCTTTATCTTCCAAAACATACACAAAAGAGAACCCAAAGAGAATGCGAGTTGGTGCAAAATGACCAAACCCTAGAATAAAGAAATCAAATAGATGGTCTTACCTTCCACTCATATAAGCTCCAAAATCATCAAGTAACCTCCAACCATCTTTATTTCCATGATGAAGAGTTTCAAAATACGAAACCGTAGCAAAAAGAATCGCTCAAATCGACTAAGAAATGAGATAAATATGGCCAAATGAAGTTTTGCCCCGAAATCCGACTTTTTAACCTCTACATGCTAGGTGCGAACCTGACATGCGACCCAACCACCCATGGTTGCGATTCAAGGGTTGCAATTGCCCAAAAACACCTCCTTACGGTACAAAAAGTGAGACCCTATCCCATGGTGCAAGGGTCACGATTCAAGGGTTGCAAAACACCATTTTTCGCGTATTTTGGGTTTTTCTTACTTATTTTCGACATCTGACCGGAGACCAAAACTCCTATTACTTTGCCGAGTCATTCCATTTATGAAGAACCTACTACCACTTGAAATTATAAATACCAAAAATTTCCGGGTGTTACAATCCTTCCAACCTTAGAATCATTTCGTCCTCGAAATTTAGCACTGATTCAAAACTTGAAACTACACCCAACAGACAGCTTGATTTTCAAACTTTCAATTCTCTCATAAACTAAATAATCGTCGACACAAGAGTTTCTCTAATATTGATATCATTCGTTCATTTCCTTGCAATGTTCTTTATACATATAAGGCACAAAACTCAAACGATTAGCGACTTTGACTAGTTAAAAAATTTGGCCATGAGAAAAATAAAGAGAGGAGTTTTGTAACTTTTACAAATAGACCACCAACATGTTCATGTATCTATACTATATTATAAAGCATTTGGGTTAAAATCTTAAAAAAACCATTTTTTAATGTATCAAGCAGTCTAGGGTTTGAATTCATATAACTAACTGATAAACATAAATTATAAAATAAAATATTAAATTCAAGATATATCAAATGTAACGAGTATACTTCTAGCTATATTATAAACGCTTTGAGATTTTGTATTCTTAAAATATTCTTAAAAAATCCTTAAAAAGACATACGAAGAAGATTTTATCATTTTATGTGGATGTCCATGTAGATAAGATCACGCGTAATGACGCTTTAACGCATAAATTTACAAATATGAATAGAAACCGTGTTGGATTACTGCATCTAGATTGGTAATAATTAATTTAGAGTAAATTACAATTTTAGTCCCTGCAGTTTGTAATAATTACAAGTTTTGTCCTTATGATTTATAAATTACGATTTTCATCTTTATGGTTTGTAATTTTACAAAGTACGAAAATAGTAAAGTATTTTAAATTGTAGGACCTAAAAAATAATAAATTATAAATTATAAGGATGAAAAAAGTAGTGAATTCACTGAATTGCAAGCCATAAAAACGAAAATTGAAATTTCTAAATTATAAATAGAGGTGGCAATCGGGTCTGGTCAACCCGGATACGGTCCGTTTAGCTAATCGTGTCGAGATATGCAACTCTAACCCGTACACGCTCAGGTTGGCGGGTTGTAAACGGGTTGGCGGGTCACCTAATAATACAACCAAATTCAAACATCAAAATTTAAACAAAAAGTCCAAACACAAGTTTCAAACAAATAAAAAGTTCAAACACATGCAAATTCACCTAACAATACAAACCAGATTCAAACAAATAAAAAGTCCAAACACAATCAAATTCAAACAAATCCATTTTGACTATTTGAGACTTTTAAGTAAAAAAAAAAAAAATTAAAAGTTTATTTTTTGGCGGGTTGGCGTCTTGAACCTGCAACCCGTTTGGGTTAACCCGAACACGACCCGTTTATTTGACGGGTTGACGGGTCAGAAACTTCAACTTTAACCCGTTTATTTTCATGTCGGTTTCGTATCGTGTCGAGAATTGTCACCCCTGAATTTATAAAGACGAAAATCATAATTTTTAACAAACTACAAGGACTAAAAACGTAATTTACTCATTAATTTATAAACATATATACATACATATAATAAAAATTGAATAAAATGAAAAATAAATCTGCTCCACCCACACCCACACCCACACCCACACCCACTCGCCTTTTTTTTCATCATTTCCCTTTTTTCCTCCTCCTTAAAGAATCATACTCTCTCTCTCTCTCTATCTTTCAAAACCCAACACAGTTGCCCTTAAACAAGAACAAATATTAAACTCATCAACCAAGAACACTGTTTGATTTGGTTGAAAAACTATTTCTTTTCGGTGAAGAAAGAAAGAAAGAAAGAGGAGTCAGTCCACTGTTTACAGCTCCAGAAATATATAACGTCATTCGATTTCGTGTCTGTATTTGTATCTTTATTTATTTAAATCATAAAAAAAAACCAGCTCATAATTCAAAACCCCAGTTGTTGTTTTTCGAGAATAATGCGAGAAAGATTTGGAGTTTTTTTAATGGCGGGTTCACCGATCTGGGAGGAGTCTTCGTTATCGGCGATTTGATGGAGCCGGTGACTTCACCACCGCCGGAGGAGTCGATTCAACACATTTTCATGGAGTTCAAGATTCGTTCTAGGGGTAATTATGGTAATAATACTAGATGTGTTGTTTTTCCCAGAAGGAAATGTTGGACTGAGCTATTAGTTCTACAGGTAAAAAAAAATTCAATTTTTTTTTAATTTATGTGTCTTTTCAGAACTCTTGTTGGTGAAAATTTTAGGGTTTTTATTTACTTTCCCACCATTTATTTTGGTAACAAAAAAATTTGAAGCTTTAAGAATCTTTAATCAAACTGTTCATACTCGCCAATTCTTTAATTGGGAGAAAAATTGAAGCTTTCATGCTCTTCAATTACTGTATTATGTCTGTAATTTTTGGGTTACTGTTTCAGCTTTATCTTTCTTAGAAGAATATTAGGGTTTGGTTGATTTTGACAAGCTAAATCTGCCCCCCTTTTTGGGTATTTAGGGTTTGGATTCTAGAAGTTAGTATTAGGGTTCAGTTTTTGTCAAAATTAGTTAGAATTGAGAATTAAAGTAAAATTTGAGATGGGTTATCATGGTTGTATCATTTAGAGATCTGAGTGTGTTTCTATTCTAAAATAGTAAATTTTACAGTTTTAAGATAATCGAATTTTCGTACTTGATATATATATACACATATATATACCCTTTTATGTTTCTTTGGAGCTGCAATAATCTTTTGAATTTGTTTAATTCATTTCAGATTCTATTTATCTTCATATTTTTCGACATCATTCAAGCAAACTCCAACGATAAACAATTGCAGTGGAGAGGGCTTGAAAAGGGCAATGAAAATATTGTATCACATTCTTGTATTCATGATGAGATAATTGAACAAAGAAGGAAGAGACCAGGTCACAAGGTCTATTCCGTAACTCCACAGGTTTACCATGGTGCTGATATCTCCGAGCCTCTTCACCGTAAGGGAAGGGCATTATTGGGAATTTCAAAAGTTTTGAGCTTTTCAAAGAACGCAAAGCAACCCATTCGAATCTTTTTGAACTATGATGCTGTGGGTCATTCACCTGCTAGAGACTGTAGGAACGTTAGCGATATAGTGAAAGTGAGTTAACTTTCTTGAATCTTGATTTCTGAGTTAACTTTCTTGAATCTTGATTTCTGAGTTAACTTTCTTGAATCTTGATTTCTTGTTTTATACGGGTTTTGTTGATTATTTTGTTTTTTTTTTCAGTTGGGTGAACCTCCTGCAGCTTCTAATTTGGGCACACCCTCTTGTAATCCTCACAATGATCCTCCAATTTTTGGCGATTGTTGGTATAACTGCACTTCAGATGATATAGCCGGGGAGGATAAAAGGCGCCGCCTTAGAAGGGTATTTCCGACTTTTTCATTTTTCTTCTTGGGTTTTCAGCTATTGGTGAAGAAGTTACATTTAACTTTCTTGTATTATTTGCGTGCTATATTAGAGTATGATTTGTGTTCTTTTTATATTTATGAGTAATCAGGCTTTAGGGCAGACAGCAGATTGGTTTAGAAGAGCTTTATCTGTTGAACGTGTAAGAGGAAACTTACGATTAAGTGGTTACTCGGCATGCGGACAAGATGGCGGTGTTCAGCTTCCTCGTGAATATGTAGAAGGTAAAGGTTTAGGGTTTTAATTTGACATGGGTAGTTTAGTAATTTACCAATCTTGTATGCAAACATCCTACCCCTAGACCCTAAATAGTGGAACGACTGTTTTTATCTATAATCTCCTTCTGTTACATAAATCAATCTTTTTTATGGTTTAAAAAACCGACAATTTTTTTGCCATTTTTCATCTTTACAGAGGGTGTTGCGGATGCCGATTTAGTTCTTTTGGTGACCACAAGGCCAACCACAGGCAATACCCTAGCATGGGCAGTAGCATGCGAACGTGATCAATGGGGTCGTGCAATTGCTGGTAATCTTTCTAGTTTATATATACATAAAGTTTATTATGAATCATAAGTATTTGAAAGATGAAAACATTATGTTGTTCGTCTATTTGCAGGGCATGTGAATGTTGCACCTCGCCACTTGACAGCAGAATCAGAAACATTACTTTCGGCAACCCTCATACATGAAGTGAGTTTGGTTTGTCTTTTTTTGTGTAAAGATGTCAAAAAGATTCAAGATTTCTTGAAAATTGTCTTTTGACGAGTTTCAGGTGATGCATGTTCTTGGATTCGACCCTCATGCGTTTACGCATTTTAGAGATGAGAGAAAAAGAAGGAGAAGTCAGGTATAAATACTAATGCTTTTAAATCTGAAACTTTTTTTTACATTTTCATATCCGACTTAGAAGTTAGAAGAAACTTTAGCTATAGTGAAAGTGTCTGTGTTTTGCTATACTTAAATATATGGTTGTTTTTTTAACGTTAAATAAGAGTTATTTTCTAGCTCACTTGGTAGTTATCTTTTTTCTACGTATTTTTAGGTTACTGAACAGTCAATGGATGAAAAGCTTGGGAGGACGGTGACACGTGTCGTGCTGCCACGTGTTGTCATGCATTCACGCTATCATTATGGGGTAACATTACATCATACATCATACATTTTCCTTCTTTTAGGGTTATTTTAGTAGAAATTTTGTACTTTTTTGGAGTTCTTGGTTTCTTTATTAGAAAGAATATGTCGAATTAATGAAGTATTGATGAATGATGAGTTTTTATTGGCAGGCATTCTCCGAGAATTTCACTGGGCTCGAGTTGGAAGATGGTGGAGGCCGTGGAACATCAGGTTAGTAATGGTGTTGTGACCCAAGATGTAAACTTTATGAACTCTTAAGCTATTCCCAGTTCCAAAACGAAAAGAAAAGAAAAAAAGATTCGCCATTTGATGAATCTTTTAGTAATTCTGAGCTTATTTCAAAATTTTCAACTTTTAGGCTATTCCCAGTTCCAAAACAAAAAGAAAAGAAAAAAGATTCACCATTTGGTATTCGTGTTGTGAGTTGTGATCCAAGATGTCGACTTTATGAATTTTTAGGCTATTCCCAGTTCCAAAACGAAATAAAAACAAAAAAAAGATTCGCCATTTGGCATTCGTGTTGTGACCCAAGATGTCAACTTTATGAACTTTTAAGCTTTTCCCGGTTCCAAAACGAAATAAAAACAAAAAAAGATTCACCATTTGATGAATCTTTTAGTAATTCCGAGCTTATTTCACTCATTTCAACTCATAACATCAGGATCTCACTGGGAGAAGAGGCTTTTAATGAACGAGATTATGACGGGTTCTGTTGATACAAGATCGGTAGTTTCAAAAATGACGTTGGCTTTGCTAGAAGATAGCGGTTGGTATCAAGCTAATTATAGTATGGCAGACAATCTTGATTGGGGGCGCAATCAAGGAACCGACTTTCTTACCGCCCCTTGTAACCTTTGGAAAGGGGCGTATCATTGCAATACGTCACATGTAATCGGATGTACATATAACCGGGAGGCTGAAGGTTATTGCCCAATTGTAAATTATAGCGGCGACCTTCCTCAGTGGGCCCGTTATTTTCCTCAGGCCAACAAAGGCGAGTCTTATGATGTTTTCTTTTTCGACTTTATTTATTTATAAGAACGAGAGTTTTGAATGTTTAGATTTGGTGATTATTGCAGGTGGGCAGTCGTCGTTGGCTGATTATTGCACTTATTTTGTAGCTTATTCTGATGGTTCATGTATAGATACTAATGGTGCGCGGGAACCCGATAGAATGTTGGGTGAAGCCCGTGGAAGTAATTCAAGGTGGGATTTTTATTTGTAATTGTTTCAAGTGTTACTATTATTAATGATTAAACTTGTTTATGATCGTAGTTAATTTTTTTTTTTCTTTTTGTGAAGGTGTATGTCCTCTTCATTAGTGCGAAACGGGTTTGTTCGAGGTTCTATGACCCAAGGAAATGGTTGTTATCAACGAAGATGTACAAACAATACATTGGAGGTGTGTTATCAAGTTTTCGATGTTAAAAATCATGATATTATTTTTGATTTTATCTTGTTGGAGTCCGACATTAGCTAGACATGGACCATCATATATAGGGTCAGATTCAAGGGAAAACGCTAAAAAAGAGAAAACTGAAGAACACCCTAGGAGGATTTCCATCTGGACGGTATGCACTAATGCATACCGGTAATTTGTAACATGCATTAGTGAATAGTTATCAATGCATATGTAATGATAGAAGCATTGGTGCATAGGAACAAAAAATGCTTGTATGAACAAAAAACGCTTGTATGTATTAGTGCATACCATCCAGATGGAAGCCTCCCAGGGTGTTCCTTCAGTTTTCTCTTTTTTTAGTGTTTTCCCTTGAACCTCCCTCTCTCTCTCTCTATCTATATATATATATAGGGTTAGGTTCAAATGGTGAACTCATTTTTGGTTGTGAACATGAGGACGAATCTCAGCCACACATCTTCGGTTATGGTGGACGCGATCACGGAGGATTGACGCGATTCATGGGAGGGTGGAGATTATTAAAGGAGGGGAACCAGGTCAAAGCCACCTTTATTGACCGGATAAGTGGCTGAGATTCGTCCTCACGTTCACAACCAAAAATGAGTTCACATTTGAACTTCCCTCTATATAATATATATATATATATATAGGGTTGGGTTCCGTGAGAAGCGTAAGAAGGGATCTCCACCGTTGGATGCACATTAGGATGAGATGCATCGAGATGAGATACACCGAGATGCAACAGATCAATTTTCGTAAGGAGCACAATTCATGGGTGGTTGTGAGATTAAAAGTGATCAAGGTTCAGATCCCTTCTTACGCTTCTCATCTTAACTTCACTTCTCACACGATCCCATGCCTATATATATATATAGGTTCATATTCCGGGGAAAACGTCAAAAAAAGAGAAAACTGAAAAACACCTTGGGAGCTCTCGATCTTGACGGTATGCACAAATGCATCCTGGTAATTTGTAACATGCATGTGTGCATATTCACTAATACATAATATGCACTCGTGCATTAGAAAAAAAACAATTTTAATCGCTTGTATGCATTTGTGCATACTGTTCCGATGGAGGCTCCCAAGGCGTTCTTCAGTTTTATTTTGTTTCGAGGTTTTTCCAGAACCTCCTTCTATATGTATATATATATATATAGAGAGAGAGAGAGAGGGGGGAGAGGGAGGTTTTTTTGGATGATAGTATTTGTGCATACAAGCGATTGAAGCTGTTTTTTTTGGTATGCACAAGTGCATGTTACAAATTATCAGTATGCATTTGTGCATACCGTCCAGATGGTCTCCCAGGGTGTTCTTCAATTTTCTCTTTTTTTTTGGCGTTTCCCCCTGAACCTGACCCTATATATATATATGAACAACTTCATGTCCTTCCGCTTTAGCTTCTCTTAGAGGTGGTGTTGTTTCACGGAATGTTTTTGAGAGATGTATGTCGTGAAAGGATTTGGAATCTTTGGTTTGTAGGATTTGGAATGAATTGAATTCCGTTCTTTACACATAGTCAAATAGTGTATAAAAACAAATTATAAATAATTTGATAAAACTTACAGGTTGCTGTTGATGGCGTTTGGAAAAAATGCCCTGAAGCTGGTGGACCACTTCAGTTTCCAGGCTTTAACGGTAAATTTGTTTGTTAAAGCTAGAAAAAAGTTATATATATATATATATATCAATTTATCTACTTTTTGGCTCTAAAAATCTTTACTTTTTTGTGTAAAATTTGTAACTGCAGGTGAACTGATCTGCCCAGCATATCACGAACTTTGTAGTGTAGACCCTCTTTGGATGTCTGGCCGATGCCCAAACTCGTGCAACTCGAACGGTGATTGCGTTGATGGAAAATGTCACTGTTTTATTGGGTTTGATGGCCATGATTGTAGCAAAAGTAAGATTGTTTTTTTCTTTTATATTCACTTGTGAATTGTTTTGTGGTTGGGATGTTTTTTTATTTATAGGCGTTGGATATATATATTTATCAGGATCCTGCCCTAGCAATTGTGGCGGAAATGGGAAGTGCCTCAAGAATGGTGTTTGTGAATGTGCAAATGGATTCACTGGGATTGATTGCTCAACCGGTGAGTTTAGGTTCTTTTGCAAGTTTTGTTTACTTTTGTTGGAGTCCCACATCAGCTAGACATAGACCATATATATATATATAGGGTTAGGTTCAAATGTGAACTCATTTTTGGTTGTGAACGTGAGGACGAATCTCAGCCACACATCTTCGGTTATGGTGGACGCGATCACGGCGGATTGACGCGATTCATGGGAGGGTGGAGATTATTAAAGGAGGGGAACCAGGTCAAAGCCGTCTTTATTGACCGGATAAGTGGCTGAGATTCGTCCTCACGTTCACAACCAAAAATGAGTTCACATTTGAACTTTCCTCTCTCTCTCTCTCTCTATATATATATATATGTAGTAGCCGCTCCTCTTTAAGAGAGAGATTTAAAGGGATTCCGTAGGGTCAGGTTCAGGGAAAACTGCATAAAGAAAATGAAAAACTGAGTAACACCTCATTGTTCACCTGGAAGGTATGCACATGTGCATACAAGTAATTGTAAGCAATTTGTTCGTTATGCAAATATGTATAACATGCAAACGTGCATAAAAACCAAGAAAACAACTTCAATTACTTGTTTGCACATGTGCATGCCATCTAAATGAATAATGGTTACCACTTACTAGGGTGTTCCTCAGTTTTTCAAATTTTTGGGGGTTTTCCCGAACATCCTCCCCCCCTCTCTCTCTCTCTCTCTATATATATATATATATATATATATTATATATATATATATATATATAGAGAGAGAGAGAGAGAGAGAGAGACGAAAGTTCAAATGCAAACTCAAATTTGGTTGCAAACATGAGGACAAAGGAGAGCGTGACATGTGTCCCATTCAGTGTGAATAATGAAGGGCGTTTGGTATGAATAACGAAAGTGAAGTTCATACGTTATTCAGTATGAATAACACACATTCGGAGTGAATAACACAGCATTCAGTCTGAATATATTCAGACCGAATGGGACATGTATATTCAGACCGAATGGGACATGTGTCACGCTCTCCTTTCTCCTCACGTTCACAACCAAATTTGAGTTTTCATTTGAACCCGCTCCTATATATATATTCGCATGGTGTCAGAGGACTTTTGTTTATGTAAGACGCTTTTTCGAATAATGTTATATAAAAAGAAATTAATAAGACGCTTTATTTCAAAACTGTCATAATAAATTTGTTATAATTTCCCAAAAAAAAACATTTTATCAATTTATTGTAGCACCTTTACATAGAACGCACAATTGTTGGTCCTATAAACTAAGGTCCTATAAAACAATCTATTAAGACATATAGTCCCAAAAGACACATTTGACGTCCTATAAAGCCAATTTCGTTTTAGTGAAAACAACACTTCAATTTTCACATAATTTAGACATAATCATTGGATAAATGGTAGAATCTTGAAAGCTTTTGAAGTTCCATAGAGGAATCCACAAAATCTTGAAATCTTTTTTAAGTTCCGATTATATATATATATATATATTATATATATATATAAATAAACATGCTTTTATGATCCTATGCAGCCGTATGTGATGAACAATGCAGTCTTCACGGAGGTGTATGCGATAATGGCGTTTGTGAATTCCGCTGCTCCGATTACGCAGGCTACACCTGTCGAAATACCTCCACCCTTCTCGACAGCCTCTCGACCTGCAAAGACGTCCTGATGAACGATGCCGACGGTCAGCACTGCGCACCAAGCGAATCTAGCATTTTGCAGCAGCTCGAGGAAGTCGTAGTAATGCCCAATTACCACCGTTTGTACCCAACTGGGGCCCGCAAGATTCTCAACATTTTCAGAGGCAGAAATTGTGATAAAGCTGCTAAACGATTAGCGTGTTGGGTAAGTTCCCTCTTTTTAAAAAAAAAAAGTTTCCACCTTTAGAAAGTTTCTATTTTTTTAGCTAACTTTTGTTTTTCTAACCATTTGGGAATGGAAACAGATATCGATACAGAAATGTGAGAAAGACGGTGATAATAGATTAAGAGTGTGTCATTCGGCATGCCAAGCGTATAATTTGGCGTGTGGGGCCTCGTTGGATTGCTCGGATCAAACCCTTTTCAGCGATGAAGGGGAAGGCGAAGGGGAAGGGTTATGCACGGGTTGGGGTGAAATGGAATCATGGTTTTGAGGAATACTTTCCTTTTAAAACCGTTAAAAGTTAAAAAGTTAGTGCAGCTTTAGCTGACAGATAAGAAGGTGGACATCCTTGCAGAAAAGAACTAACAGTTCCTCAAAAGAGGAACTGCTGTAAATCTCACAGGCAGTTTTTTTTTTGTTTTTTTTTTTTCGGCTTTTTGTTTACCCGAGTTTAATTGGTTCGATCGGGGTGTAGTTTTTGGTGGTTTACTCAAGTGTATAATGTTTAGGGAAAAGGTCACATCACAAAGTGGTGATGGCTTTAGAATTAGGGTTTGTTTTTTTGTTTTCCTAACCCCAAGAATTATTTAGATTTTTTTGGGATGGGGATTCTTTTTTTATGGATGAAATCCTTTTGAAATGTAGAGGAAGGAAATGTATGGATTAAAAGAAAAAGATAAAAAAAAAATGGAAAGAAGTTGGTTATCAAGATTTTTTTTATTATTCTAAGTGATTTGTGCTTCAAACTTCTTGTTTACTATTGTATTTGTGGTAAATGCCTAAATGGCCATAAAATCATGCATCTTTTTTATATATAATAAATTGTTAAGCAAAAGGGTTGTTTAGTCGTTTTCTAAAGGACAAATAATAATAAATGGTTTGTGTTATTTTCTTACTTTCTATATGTTTATTTATACCTTTCTCTTCTTTTTTTGCTGCTTACTATAGGCTAGTAAGTCGGTTATTTTTCTTGCCATTTTCTTTTTCTTTTCGTTCACATTTTTGTACAAGCCAAAGGTCTTCATAATATATAAGTTTGTTTGATTTAGATTAAAAAATTTGCTAATAAGCATTCAACTTTCACAATTTCTTATAAAACCCATTCAACTTCATTAATACGTTCTTTTTCCCCAAAAAAATTGTTTTTGAAAAAGGAAAAATGATTCTAAATTTTAACGACGACCTTGACCAAATTAGAAATAGAATAAGGGTTTTAGCCTGAAACGACAACGTGAGAGTTACAATTTCTTTCGGGTTTGGGCTTCTTTTAGGCATTGGGCTCTTATGCTAGTCATCTATCTGGTCATTATGTACCTAATTTGTCTCTCACATGATGTTCTTTAGCCAGTATGGCGTTGGCTGGCTTGGGATTGCCGTTTACAAACCCTTTTTGCATAAACTATAAGTCAGGCCCTGCCACCGTGGGCCCTAGTTGCAATACTTATTTAGGTCCCCGCTCGTTGAGACCTTCTTAACGACAGTTCACACCATATGTTTTAAGAGTGTCATGTGTGACTTATTTAAGATGAGCAGGTTCACACCCTCTCGTTTCGTGAGTTTCATGTGAGGCAAGTCAGGTGACTGATTTAAGAATTCAGTGCAACCAATCCTCAAAGGAATTGTAGTTGTCAAACTTAAACACTCGTTTGTTTTTGTAGGCACACCACCCTAAACTGGCTATGCTACGTTCTAATGGCTTGTTTAATCATTTTCAAAAGGACAAATTATAATAAACGATTTATGTTATTTTCTTACTTTGTATGTGTTTCTTTATACCTTTGTCTTCTTTTTCTATCGCTTACTATGGCGTAGTCAGTAAGTTATTTTTCTTGTCATATTCTTTTTCTTTTCTCTCATGTTTTTGCACAAGCTAGAGATCTTCATAAAAATAAAGGGTAAAGGTAAAGTTTACATGCATCTCACCCCTCCCAAACCTCATCTTCAAGCACAATATATCAGATTCGTTTGATTTGAATTAAAAAAAAATGCTAAAAAGCGTACAACTTTCACAATTTATTATAAAACCCATTCATCTTCATTAGTACGCTCTTTTTGCCCAAAAAAAATTATTTTTGGAAAAGGAAAAAAAACGATTCTAAATTTTAATAGAAGACTTTCAAAGTTAGTGACCAAATTAGAAATAAAATGAGGGTTTTAGCTTGACAGTTGCAACGTGAGAGTTACAAGTTGTTTGGGGTTTGGGCTCCTTTTAGGCATTGGGTATGCCAGCCTAGTCACCTATCAGTTGATTGTGTACCTAATTTACCTCACACATGATGCTCTTTAGCCAGTATGGTGTTGGCTGGCTTGGAATTGCCGGTTAGGCGGTTACAAACCCTTTTTGCACAAACGCTAGGTCAAGCCATGCCACCGTGGGTCCTAGTCACAATGCTTGTTTAGATCCCTACTCATTCGGACCATCTTAACCGATATTTCATTCCCATTTCCTTTTAACGATAACAATAAATCCTTATCATTCTATTCTTCACCCTTCGATCAACAAGCATGCATAATCATCAAAAAGACTAAACGCATAAAGAAATATTAAAAAAAAAACATCCCAACTCAAAAATCAAACGTAAGAATTTATTGTTTCAAAGAACGAGTTCGTTTTCCCTAGATTAGCTTCTTTCGGGATGAAAACCGTTTGATATATTCAAGAACGGGTGACGGATGGAAATTGAAAGTTGTTGCCGAAGCAAAGTATGCAGAAGCTAGGGCAATGTAGATTTTGAACCAAACAGATGAAAAGAATGTAAGATATGTAAATAAACAAGTGATGGCTAAAACTATTGTGCAATTTACCATGCATTTTATTGTCGATAGCTCCCCTTCGGTTCCTTGGTTTTCAAAATGACCCTGTGTGATGAAATCCGAAAGTAATTGATCTTTGAGTTCAAATGTACGTAAAAGCCAAGCATTGCACTCGCTTTGTGAAGATGGGATATCGGCTAGAGGGATGCGACGAACATGAACATGAACTTCTGACGGTTCTATACCGAAAACGTTATCCAAGAAAGTGGGACACCGGTTCTTGTACGCTATTGTCACATCGTACACTGAAATTAGGACGAAAAGGTTATGATATAATCTTTTTGAAAGAAATATGGATCAAGATTTTATTTGCCAATTGTGAAAAAGGTGATGATTTAGAGATAATCACATGAATTATAAGCTTTCAAGAAATAAAATTTGAAGTTCATGATACATATATGATATATAACTATAGGGGTGGGTTTAAATGCGAACTCAAATTTGGTTGTGAACGTGAGGACAAAGGAGAGCGCGACACGTGTCCCATTCAGTCTGAATATATTTCAGACTGAATGTTGTGTTATTCACTCTGAATGTGTGTTATTCAGTACTGAATAATGTATGAACTTCACCTTCGTTATTCATACCGAATGTCCTTCATTATTCAGACTGAAAGGGACACGTGTCGCGCTCTCCTTTGTCTTCATGTTCGCAATTGAACTTTCCTCAATAACTATATAAGGTATTTAATAAAGATGATAGTGTAAAGAAGATAAATGAAAGACGTAAAACCTGCATCCAAAGAACCCCTTAAGATTTCCAAACAAGCATGGAAACCTCTTGTTTTTGGAAGCAACAGATTCTTCAGAATAGGCAGTCCATTTTCAGCAGCAAATTTTTGGCTTCTTATGCACTTCTGCTCTCTGTTTATGGAGACAAGACGTTTAAGGTTAATCAAAAGTGATTAGTGACGATTATTGGTAACACATAATCAATATGGGCAAGATGTGGAAAGATAAAAAAATTAAATAGAAATTAAGTAATACGACTATGAAAACATGGATCCCATTACATAGCAGGTAAGGAGGTGAACATTCTTGCAAAATATGAAATCATGGGTTTTTGTTCATACTTCATATTAAGATCGGACATAAAAAACCATCATTTCTTATAATAAACAAACCAAAGTATAATTTCACATACGTTGAGGGAGGTTCAGGGGAAAACGCTAATAAAAGAGAAAACTGAAGAACACCCTGGGAGCCCTCCATCCGGACGGTATGAATAAATGCATACAAGCGATTGAAGCTGTTTTTTTTCCCATGCACCAGTGCATATGCACAAATGCATGTTACAAATTTACCAATATGCATTTGTGCATACCGTCCGGATGGAGGCTCCCAGGGTGTTCTTCAGTTTTTCTTTTTTGGCGTTTTCCCTGAACCTGACCCACATACGTTGAACTTGTAATGAAATAAAAGACGAAAAGGTTACTGAGGCATTACGTAAAATCAGTTCCTTCAGGAAAAACAGCGAGCCATAATGGATCCAACGGGTTGGTAAAAGTTGATAGCAACTTTCGCATCATAGTTTCATCTACTTCCCATCTTCTTTCAACTGAAATGAACTCCAACACATGAAATCCCCAACCAAAAACTGGTAATTTCATTAAGCTGCTCTTAAGGACATATTTCATGCCTCCTATACAGCCCTTTCGTAGTGCAAGATCCCAAAGATACATCCAGTCAACTTCCGTTTTGTGGTTAGCAATAAGTAAAACACGTTCCTTTTCTGGAACGGTTTCTCCAGAAAAAATAACCTTAGTTTTGTTGATCTTTTCAAATAAGAAGGGCCATAAAGCTAGCCAGAGACCAAAAAGGAAGGATGTTACCTTCCTACTGTAATGTATGCTAAAAAGGCGTAGCAAAACTGCAGCTGCAATGCCCAAATAGATCAAGAATGTGAAAGCGGTCAAAAGGTAAACCACCAAGCATGCCAAACCCCTTACAACCCTTGGAAGAGTTAAAGGGTAGTTCTTTGATCCACCATAAGCGTCTGAATCTATGGTCTGATAACTATCCATCTTTCTGTAACTATTCAGCCCACCAAATCAGACACCTTATGTGGCTTTATAATGAATCTTAGAGTCTTGAAAAGCTATATGTCTAAAACTAAATACAATGATTGAAACTCATACCAAGAAGATTGAGCATGCTGTTGCTGCAAAAAGAAAAAAAAGATTCAACAAAAGTTATTTAACAGAAATGATACCAATAAATCATCTTCTCTACTCAACCTTAGACTATTAAAGACTACAACTCTTAATTACATAAAAATATGATAATGGAGATGGAGCCTCTTAAAATTGTATTCATATCCGTAATAGAAGCAGTAAAAGTACAAAAATAATATGGCATGCCCTTCCGGTTGCATTAAGTTAGACAACTTCTAATGCTTAAAAAATGGAAGTAGACTCACAATATATATGCTTGGCTTGAAATTAGCAGAAGAATTGGTGAATGTTTGGTAAATAAACAAGAGGCAATACATGACAATTTATAACCTCAATAAAGACTCAACTCCAAAACTATAATACCCTAAATAACAATTAAATTGTAAGTATATTAATTTAGACTCGATTACAAATCATTCACAGTATTACAACATTCCAACAAGAAAAACTATCGATGTTCATAATATAAAATATAAACATTTGCAAGCCATCTATTGTCCGAACACACAGTATTTCCAATTAAGAAATAGAGCGATTGCTTCAGTACCAGATATTGTCAGCTTTGTCCACACGCCTGTACTCACAGTTTTAAAACGCATGTATCAAACCCTTATAACCAATGTGGGATCTTACAGTTTGTTGAATTTTTTTTTGGAACAAACTGAAAAGATTGAAGGAAATCGAGACCAAAAAGGTTAAATACAAAGATTATTTGAAAAAAAATAACCAAGAGTTGCACAACTACAGAAAACATAGCTACTGTTATTCATATATAGACTAATAGTACATTCAGATATCATGTCTGTTATAGAAAGATCAATTGTTTGTATTCCAGTTCATATTAGGTTTAATTTTCATGAGCTCCACATTCATCAAAGTGATTGTATTATGAATATTATAACATTCTCCTAGCACAAAACAAAATCATTTACCTTGAATCTCCTTAAATGTACCACACAATCAGGAACACGAATTCAATGAAACATAGCAGAATCAAATTTCAATATAATTAATGATAGAAATAATTCACTGATCTTCATGATTATAGAGATTGATGAGGAAAAACAAACGGTGAAAACTGTGTAGCTGAATCAGAAAATAGCAAATAAGATCTCGAACTCCTTACCAGTTTGATCAATTACAATGACTCCAAATTAACAAGTATCACCATTCAGCAACCCCAAAGAAACGTTATACGTATTCAAACGAATCGAAATCAGTCAAAGAGAATGATGAATGAAATACGGAGAGTGAATGTGTTCTGTACCTCTATGCTAAATGGCAATGGCAATGGCGATTGGCGAATCACGATGCGACTTGAGAGGCGAGAAGGGGGTTAAATTCCGACAAAACTTAAATAATTATTTTGGATTTCTATAAAAAAAAAATTAATTTCCGAAAGAAAATATGTTCTGCTTCATTAATTCTTTATTTTAAAGAATTTTAAGATCATTGAATTATTAAAATATTTTATACTTTTGTTGATACATTTTAAAAAAACTTTATCAAAAAACTAATAAACCAATCTTATATTTCAAATAATTTTTTTATAATAAAGTTTAATTTTTTTTATAAAATATTGTTTTTTTTTAAATTTCTCTGTTTTAAAAAACAAGATAAAAAAATTATTGAAATAACATAAAGAACAAGTCATTTTCTTTATTTAAATAAAATCTGTCAAAAATGTTATTAAGCAAGTATCTTCAACATCTTTAAAATGAAGAAAATTAAAAAGATTTAAAAATTTGGAGCCAATAATTTATTTCAACGATTTTCCTAAAATGAAAAAAGTCGGAGAAAGAATAACTTTTTCTCCAAGTATTTAGGCCATGTTTGCCAAAAATAGCTGACAAGTTACCTTATCAAAACCTTACTTTTATTAACTTATCAATAAGGTACGTTATAAGTTAACTTATGTTCATCCAAACAACTAAACTAAAAATAAGGTACCTATAAGGTGACTTACAAGTCACCTTATTTTTACCAAACAATGTCTTAGACTACTCAATAAATAATTATAATATTATAATCGGGACAGATTAACCTATATTTTATTTTAAAAACAGAAATAAAATCAAAAAAATTCGCTTTAATTACTCTTTTAAAACATGTCTATCACCCAATATTTTTGTTTATTTATTAAAAGTTAGTTTTTAAAGCTTAAATTAGAATACCATTTTCTAGATTATATTGCTTTTTTGGTCTAAATTATTGTTTATATTAATAACTTGATTAAAATTAAATAAAAATAATGAATTATTAGAATATCATACATATGAGCTATTTTTCTTCTTAAAGTTTATAATAAAACGTTCCTAAAATCTTGTGGATCAAGTGAGAAAAAAATGATGTTTATTTTCTTAAATGAACCCTTAACAAGAAATAAATGATCTGAACATAAGATATTGTAATATAATTATTGCACTATATTTTCGATTATACCACAAATTACAATACATTAGATTAAGTGTTTCGAGATGTGTTCAGTGAAGTGAATATATTCAAGTTTGGTGAACCATTATAAATTCGATATTTGTATTTTTTTTCCCTAAAGCTCTTTACTTTTGTAGTATATTTGTTTGAGTGTGAAATTATTTTTAAAACAAAATATTGTTTACCACAGAACACCAAATTTTATGCAACACTAATCATTTATAACTTCTTTTTGTTAACAAATCAAATGAAAATAATAAAAATGTTACAAACTTATGATAACCGATCAAAAAATATTTTTACATAATTTTTTCTATCAAAATACTAGAATTTAAGGTATTGTTTAACATATAATTTTCTTATAATATGATAGTTTACATATTTATTTTACAATATAAAACATTTCATTGTTTGAACAAAAATAGTTTGATATAGATTTTTTTTCACTATATGAATATAAATATATGTCAAACTATAGCTTAAATCACCATAGTTGATAAAAAACTTATATAAAAAATATTTTAATTCAGTGTTATGAATTATACATTTTTATAATCCTCATTCGATTATCTATTAATGATAATTACTGGTCTTTACCCACAAGAAATGGGCCCAGCCCAACAGAACCTGATAGTAATTGGGCCAAGCCCAAATGGCCGATCCGAAAGCAATTACGTTACTGTGTAAAGTGTAAACAATATCAAAGAAGAATCTTCCAGGCTATTCTAGTTTTCTACAATGCAAATCGTCAAGATTCAACGAATTTAAAATGCGAAATGTGAACGTATTCTTCAACAATCAACGCTTTGAAGTTGGAATCTTCCTTCAATTCTACGCCTGAAGAAAGGAATATTGATTTTCCGGTACACCGCCGGTCGCTGTATTTCTCCGAAGATCTATAAACGGTATTATGTTGTTTCTTTTACGAATCGAAGTTATTTCCGATTGTAATTGCATCTCATTTTGGTTCTGAAATTCACCTAGTTTTTTTTTGTCAAGTAATTAGACGATTGAAGGTGCGATTTAATTTTTTACCCCATGAAACCCTAGAAAGTCTGATTTTGTTCGATTCATGTTTGTACCTTGTGGTTTTACCTTTATATATGATTTATTGATTAATCAGTGTGGTTTGTGTTAATATGTTTATGTTTTAAACGCAATTGAGATTTAGAACTTGATATGTTGTTGTATTGGTGGATGAAGGATGTAAGAAATTTTAGTACTTCATTTTTGGTTGTCTGCAAGTGTATGACAGCATGAAAAAAAATTGATACTTCGATTTGGTCTTGTTTTCTTCATGCTTAAGGTTTGATTTTATGTTTAAGTGGTGGATTTGGGCTTATCATTTTATGATCCATGATACAATCGCATTCTCTTTGAACTTTATGTTCTAGTTGCAATCAATAATCAAAATTTGTTCATTCTAGTTGATGGCAATGTAGCATTTGCATGTTTTTATGGTAGATTTAATTTACGGTTTGCCTTTTTGGTGATTAATAGGGTTCTTGAGCATTTGTACTGAGAGAGATGCCGGCTGGGTTTGGGGAAGTGCCAAGCAGGTCACCCCAACGCCCATCTTGTTCAACCGATAACAATTCCAACAATGGTGATGCTGGAAATTTTGAGTGCAACATATGCTTTGATTTAGCCCAGGACCCGATTGTCACTTTATGTGGTCACCTCTTCTGCTGGCCTTGCCTTTATAAGTGGCTTCACATTCATTCACACTCCCAAGAATGCCCAGTTTGTAAGGCACTTATTGAAGAGGAAAAGTTGGTACCTTTATATGGAAGGGGGAAGAATTCAACAGATCCAAGATCAAAGTCAGTTCCAGGTTTCGAGATTCCAAATCGACCAGCAGGCCAGAGACCAGAAACCGCTCCTCCACCAGATAGGAACGCATTTGCTCAACATGGTCAACATGGGTTCGGATTGATGGGTGGTTTTGGGCCTGCAATGACTGCGAGTTTTGGAAACTTCACTCTTTCATTTGGTGGCTTGATTCCATCATTTTTCAATGTTCAGATGCATGCGTTTACTGGTCATCCAATGTATGGGGGGAATGGTGCTGCTCCTGGTCCTGCTCCAGCTCCACCTCCAGCTCCTGGTTTTTCTTATGGGGTCCATCATGCCCATGGAGCTCCACAGCAGAGAGCTCACCAGCATGAAACAGGGTTTTCTGCAGCATCACCACTTCTAATAATCGGTCTACTTTTTCTCTGGGCTCTAATTTGGAACTGAGGTAAAGTATCTAGCTATCAATGCATAAATTGCCGATTGTGGTTATGATTTATGTGCCCTGCTGATGTGGTTGATGATTGAAGACTTGTTTATATGAAGTTCCATGAGATTTTTACCATTCAGAATGAGAAGTATATTATTTGTTCTTTTTTTTTTGTGTTTGTTCATAAACCAGGTGGTAGGAAGGATATGGCTGCTTTCGCGCAACACCTTGAGAAATTCTGAAGTCACTGATTGTGACTGATTTTACACTTTTGGTATTTGTAGCTGCTTGTAAAGGAGAATTGTTGCTTTTGGATTGTGATTAGTATCGGTTTCATCTCTTTAAACACCTATAACATTTGTATCTTGTATGGTATCTCTCATTGCAACTCAAATCCATTATTTTATGGGAGTGGTTTTATTTTACTTGGATCTTGATTTATTTGATGACCATTAATTTATCCTTTGGACCGTTTGACTTGAACCAAATTAATTGCCATCATTATAAACTTTAGATGGTCTGCTTACAGGTCTAACATGTATATGACTTAATGCTTAAGCTCCAGCAGAATGGTCAAATAGTGTACATGCTGAACAGTTGGGGCCAAATCCTGAAGAAAGCTAGAAATCACTGTTTGATGAGCCTGTGTAGTACAAAGTAGTTTGTCAGTCAAAAGGCTTACCATGCATATATGGTCTTTTTGGATTTATTAGACCAGGATTGTTCCAGTAGCTTGCTCAGCTTCTATATAAAGATTGACATCTGCTATCCTTTTATCACATGGTAAAGGAGTTAAAGCCATGTGTCAGTTTTGGACTGGACAGCTGGAAAATCTTCCGTTATAAGACCTCACTTTGCGTGGGATCTGGGTTTGTTTGGTTTGGTTTGGTTACCTCACTTTGCGTGGGATCTGGGTTTGTTTGGTTTGGTTTGGTTTAGTTGGAAAAACTTTCGTTACTTGAATTGAGATGCATATGCCGTCTTTTGCAGTTGGAATTGTGTGCCAAATTATTTTTATCTGGTGATTGTCTACATGCTTGTATGGTGTTTCTCTGTTAGAATAAAGCTGACCGTCAGGCCTGGCCCTGGCCTATGGCAAATGTGGCGTGAGCCATGGGCATTAGGACCATAAGGGGCACCAGGAAAAATAATTTTAGCAAGTAGGTTTAGATGTTTAGTTCAGATAATCAGATGGGCTGGCCCAAAACAGTGTTAGCGTTTGAGTTTTGATCGTTGGTTGCTTAGGTTTATGTCCCCCAGTTGCATCATTTTGGTTAATATTTAATAAAATCGGCATGGGGATGAACTGCCTAGATGTCTAGGTTTCAAACCCCTTTCGAATTGTTCATTTTGGTTTTATATAAGCATGTTAGGGGCATTTTTTTGGTTTTTCGCCATGGGCATCCGAAATCTCAGGACCGACCCTGCTGACCATATGGATTAATTTGTGATTGTGACTGTTTTTGCTTGGAAGAGTTTTTCCATATAGATGAAATCAACGCTTTTTTTAATTGAAATGAGCATGTTTGGAGAAAAACTGGACTTTTTGCATAAAGCTTCCCTCTAGAAGCTCACTGAATAAGTCACTTTCTATATCAATAAGCCAATACCTAACAGTCATGTATAATCGACCGAAGAAGTTGTAGGTCTTATTAAGCTCATTAAGCTATTAACAAACAGTCCCTAAGTTTGCTTAATAAGATACCTCAAGAAGGAAATGGGTCTTGAATGTAGTACCCTGATTTTGGAAGCCATAACAGAAATGTTCAATTTTTTCTCCAAGTGGGAAGATTGATAAATTTCTGCTTAGTATTTTGGTTTCTTGTATTTTGGTTTCTTGTACAGATTGTTCTGATTTCCAACAGTTGAACTCAACGCATGTGAGATACTTGTATTCTCTACTTTGATTTACCAGCTATTAATCTTACTGTAGTTTGTGTACTTCTTTCTGAAGGCAATAGTACGGTAAAAACTATCATTTTTTTTACCTGCTTTTACACCTCTAAATCCAAATTTAGATTTAGTTTATGTTATAAAGATACCTAAACTTCATTATGAAAACAAGTTTGGCCACCTGTTTCCTTTTTATGTGGTAGACATGATGGTCCATTGAAGTATAAGATGGTGGAGCCAAATATGGTTTGTTGATTCCCATGTGTTATGTTCCCTTTAGTGATATTTTTACAGCTCTTTTTATGAAACTATTTGCATAATAATATTGACGTTGCTATTATGTATGCATGATGTTCTTCACAACTTTTCATCCATAAAAGAATCACCAAAATGCTCATGATTTCCTCTTTTGTTGCATCTTTTCTCTGAGTACTTAGCTTCTTACTTGTGCTTTTTCTTGAATGCTACTTTTTATATAAGTCAATAAAAATGATTGTTGCTTTGGTGCAAATAAGGATGCCACTTTTATTATGCTACATTATTGGTGGTTTAATGGGGAAAAAGCTGGAAACTTTCTTAGCATTTTGTTTTGGTTTATGCTTTGTGATTTTTAGAGTTTAGAAACAAATATAATTTTATGTCTATTGTGAAATCTTTTCTTTTTTTAAATTGTAATATATCTATTGTGGATTTTTTTTTTTAATCTTTTATCTTTGGTGTCTTTTTTTTTTCTTTTGGTTGTTGTCTCTTAGGACCAGTTTCCAGGACAATTTGCACTAGTGGGGTTTATATATAGTTGTAAAAGGTAAAACTTTCCCAATTGAACTGCTCATGATTACATAATTGTTGTCATCTTCCACTTTTGTGTACAACTTGTCTTTTAAAAAGGGCATATCGACCTCATTTTTTTACCACTATTCTTATTTATATTGGGAATTGGGATCAACACCCCCCCCCCCCCCCCACACACACACACAACACACACACACACACACAACACACACACACACACACAACAACCACAACCACAAAGACTCTCAATTGGGTGTCCAATGTTTTTTTTGTTGGATTTTGATTAGCATCTATTTGATGTAAAAACCCATTTAAGTGATCTCAATAGGTATGACATTAGAGTCTTGAATGATTAAAAATTGCATGTTAAAGCTTATAGCATGGTCCTGTGTGCTTCTGGTGTTTGGGTGCCTACACTCTTGCCTCAATATAGGTTGGTTTGAATTGATGGTGTCGTCCTAGAGTGGGCAGGGCTGTTCCCTTGGTTCCTTTATGTTCAAATTCATTTTTCTGAGTTAAAATATCCGAGGGGCTGTTTGGCAGTTGTTGAATGTGCAGAATGATTAAGAGGGTCTTATTATATACTGCAAAAGTAAATATAGTTGTTTGGTAATTGTTCAGAATGAAATCAGGGCTTTGAATTGTTAAGGAAGGCCAATGATACAAAATCATTCAAGAGAGTTTTAGAACCATTAAGAGGCAAAAAAATTTTTTTTTGCCAAACAGGATTAACCTCTTAGCGATTCAGAGACGGCCTTTTAATGGAACTATTAAGAGGTAAACAAACAGCCCCTCTGAATCTTGAGCAAAAAATGCCTCTATATTAACTAAGTTGCCTTTAATGGTGTCAATGGAGTCTATATAACTCTTTAGGTTGTTAGTCTGAGATTATACTAAATCAAAGGAATTCAGTAGATCTTCGTATGAAAAAGGGTTCAGAGTGGGTAAGATGTATATAACTTTTTCTCCACCTTAAAGGTGTTGATTGGTTATTTCTGTATAAAGAAGGATCTGAAGAGGATAAAATGTACGTATCATTTTCTATATTATAGGTAATGGAGTGATTGTACTCTTAAAAGCCTATATTTTTTTGGATTTGGTGATTTAGAAAATAGGACATAGGTCAATCTGTCTTGCACTCTTTTAAGTGTGATTGTTGGCACATGTAACATTGATTGTGGGATGATTTTGGAGTGGGATCCAGATTCCATGTTTCTAGTAATTATTATGCACTTGTGTTTGTACTTACATGAACTATTTAATAATACATCTACAAGACCATCCATATTGTCCTTTGTACAAAGGGGTGGATGGATTCAGAAACAACTGTTTTTTTAAAGGTGTATCTGTTTTAATTTGATGTGTGTTGTATGAAGTTAACAAATGTCTGTTGATAGTATCATTATATGCGGTGTTACATATTACTGGCTCGAATTCTTTTAATTGTTTTGGTAACAACAGAAAGTAGAAAACCACCAATATTTTATTTCTAGTTGGACTGTTTTAAAAATAAAATTTTCTTTTGTTTCTTTGGATTTGTCTCTTCATATGGGGGTGTTTGGATTAGCTTATTAACTTATAACTTATTGATTTCCTGAAAATGTCCTTATAAAAAATTGATAAGTTAAAAATTTTAACTTCCTAAAATATGACTTATCACTGGTTTGGCATTGGATAAGTTGTTTTTCCCAAACACTCAAAATGACTTATTACCGGTGTCACATCAAAATAAGTCAATAAGTTGTTTTTATAAACTAATCCAAACACCCCTTTAGCATCCACTATGTGTTTTTTAGGAGGTTTTCCGAAAGTGAAAAACCTCATTCGAGTTTTTTCACGTAGTAAAGAAGTTTTGACATGAGGTTTTTCGTAAAGTTTATTATAGGTCGTAGCTACACGATCTTCTTTTAAGAGGTTTTGCATATTCAATAAGTTCTATTTACTATATAATTAAAGTAATCATAATAAAATAAAATAAATACATAGCGGAAATAATTATACCTTTTAATATTTAAATTAATATCAAATTTGACATTTTTATACAATATTTACAGAGTTGTTAATAACCTAAATCTTATTTTTTTACTATACATACTTTTAAATTAATTTTTATAGGTTTCTTAATAATCCGATGTTAGATTGATGGGGAATGTTGCATATTCGCTCTTATGTTAGAATCATGTCAAATGAGGTAGAGAGTGTAAAAAATGAGTCTTAATTTTGATATTTGAAAAGAGGAATTTAGTAGATATGGTTTATTCAGGATAAAATAACGAGACTTAAAATTCTATGTTTCATTCCTATCTCACTAGTGAAATTATGACATATCATATTTTTATTTATTTTATGTTTATCTAATTTACATTTTCATTCATTCTCTCTCTTATTATGTGTATTCATGTGATTGGTAGACAACAATGAGACATGAAAAGTTGAGACAAGTGAACTTTATCCGCTCATTTGGCCTACCCTTAATTTGATTCCTATTTGGTCTTGAGATTGATAGGTATTTGAAGTCGGCTTGGTGACAAGGTCAAACCTCAAGCCTTAAAAGTTACGACAAGGCCACGACGTTTTTTTATGCATGAACTAAGGCGACATATCCATATATATATATATATATATATATATATATATATATAGAGAGAGAGAGAGAGAGAGAGAGAGAGAGGAAAGTTCAAATGTGAACGTGAGGACGAATCTCAGCCACTTATCCGGTCAATAAAGGCGGCTTTGACCTGGTTCCCCTCCTTTAATAATCTCCACCCTCCCATGAATCGCGTCAATCCTCCGTGATTGCGTCCACCATAACCTGTGTGGCTGAGATTCGTCTTCACGTTCACAACCAAAAATGAGTTCACATTTGAACCTAACCCTATATATATACATATATATATATATACACCCACATTTATGTGTTAGTTGTTTTCAATAATATTGTAGAACAAATTAAGTTCATATAAATTAGTAAAACTAAAAGGTAAAGAACCATTCATACAAAACTTATAGAGCTCATAGAAAATGATATCAAAAGTGTAAAATAGGGATTAAAAATATGTTGAATTTTTATTCACTACTTTCTTTAATTTTCAAATAATTTCATTTCAACGTAGAAAGTATTTACCTATTTAAGGATTCAATTTTTAAGTTTCTTTTGTTTATTGAAGTGCTAGATCATTACATAAGAGAAATTTGCTCAAATAGTCATTTCAGAAACTTAAATTTATAAAATAGTCATTCAGTACGCCATTTTAGAAACTTAAATTTATAAATTAGCCATTCAGAAACTTAAATTTATAAATTTACATAATTACTATTTATCTGTCAAGTACACATATTAAAAGATTAGTAATCGTCAGTCAGCCATATGATGGTGAACCCATTCCCCGGTTAAAAGATTTTCTCAAAAGTTTCCATTTCAAAAAATTATATTCACAGTTTATTCATTTTATATTATATTAATTGTATTATTAAAATATTTATACATATTTAATAAAATGTTATTTTTCTTGTTTTAAACATTTAATTTCTAGATTTTTTATTGCTAAAAATATAATAAAAAGAAGTTTTACAAATTTATAGAATTTCACCTTTTTCGATCTTCTCTCGTACATTCTTCATTTCTCACAAGCGGAAAATTTGTCCAAAATTATTAAAATCTTTCAAAAAAAAAATTAAAGATTTTTTTAGGTTTACTCTAATAAAGAAAAAAGATTTGTGGAACAAAATCAAATTAATAAATATCGTATTTATATTAACAACTGGAAAATATATAAGTATCAAGTTTGACTTTAATATAATCTGAAGATGTCATACACAAATCGTGTGGAGAAGTCATAAAATCCAAAACCTGTAGATTAAAAACAATATTAATCTTAATGTAGACAATGACTTAAAGAAATATATTTTTATCATTCAAAGTACTATTAAAAACGTTTAACTAATAATTATTTTATTTTGTATAAAATATACCAGATTCTGTTAGAGAGGACTAGTCGACAGTGGTGATGTGCATATCTCATGAGTAATCTATATTCTATACTATTTTATACGATATACAATTAAAATAAATTGTTTAAGAGTATAATATTTTGGTTTCATTAAATTAATTTTTTTATTTTTGGTTTTACAATAAAATTGTTATATTTCACGTGACTATAGATTTAAGAAAACTAGAGAGGTGCATAACTGCACATGGACATGATATATATCGTGTGGAGACAATGGATTTTTCTTTTTACTTTGAATAAAAGTATTTGATCATTTTTAAAAGTTATGCTATAATAATTTTTTTTGTTTCAATAGTTACGCTATATGATATGTTAAAGTAGGGAAAAAAAGATAGAGATGATGAAAATCTCTAAATTTGGAGAAATTTCTAAAACGCAAGAGATATAAATAATATTTTATTAAATATACTGATTATTTTAACAATATAATTAATATTAAAATCTTTAAAATATAATAGTTGTTGAAATTGGAAGCAATATTTTTATACAAAATAAGAAAAAATATAGTATAGCCCTTATCTTTGAAGTTAATAAAAAATGGCAATCTTATTGACACCTTTATGCGTAAAAATTTGTGTTATTTTATGGCGTTGAGATATAAAAAACTAGTTTTGATGTTAACATATATTAGGAGGAATTCATGGACAAAGATGTCATTAATCTATTAATGGTGTCATGGCATATGCTATTATAGGTTGGAAGTTTAGAGCATCTCCAACAGCTGTTGTAATTTTTTTTTCTAAAGTAGCATATTAAAAGTCAAAATCTCTATAATAATTTGCATCCAACTCCAACAGCTACTCTATTTTAGCAACTTTATCATTAACAATATTAATAAAATATTCCATCATTTAATAAAATATTATTTATCTCTCCTACACACTTAATTTTAATTATTTTGATTGGTTGAATATAATTAAAATATTGTTTCTCTCTCTTTTATATATTTTTAGAGATTCTCTAAATTTAGAGATTTTTCTTCTCTTTTTTCCCATTTTTCTATTTTAGCAATTGATATACCATAGCTATTGGAGCACTTAAATTGCTAAAATCCTCCATTTTTCTATTTTACAATAGCTGTTGGAGATGCTCTTATAATCTTTTGGCAACGAAAAAATAATGAAAACTTTATATGTATGTTGCAAAAAATTGTTTATTTGTCATTTTTAATGAAACTACATTCTTTTATAATTAATTTTTAAAGTAATTGTATTTTTGGTTTTTATGACCGTGACGTAGTTGAGGCCTTCTAAGATAAATCTTCAAAGTTAATATATTTAATCAATTTGCAATAGTTGATATTTTGATTTTAATTAATAAGTTGTTTATTTTAAAATTACATTTTAACCATTTTATTTGTTTTCTAGAAAAACAAGTTGAATTAACTGACACATATTGATCAGATATTTAAAATGTGAAAAGACCAAAATACTGATCATTTTCTCCAACACATCTCTTTCCCTTTTTTTGCGGCAAACCTCTAAAAGAGATGATCGGAAGAAAAGGCCACCAAAGTGACTAAAATAAACATGTTAAACGATCAAAATGAAATTGATTTAACAAAAATTTTACAGAGTTAGTTTCAGAGATGAAAATGAAAATGAAATTGAAACCATGAAAACCAACAAAATAATTTTAAAAACTAATCACAAATATAATTATAAACAGCAAACCACAAACACATGATTTATTCTTAATTTTAAGAGTATTAATTTACACCATATCACTATTCTCTTTATTCAATTTATCTTTATAACTATTTTTCTCCCTTTTTATACATATGTCACTATGTCTATTATTGCGGACTCCTAAAACGAAGTCGTTTTTGGTCAAATGTCACTGGGTCCGTAACCTAGCTTACAGACCTGACCCAAAATCGGTTCCACTAACGTACGACACGTGGCAGGTCAGCAAGTATTACGGATGTGGCATACAGACATGACCCAAAAACGATATTGTTTTGATGGGTCCATAATAAGTTACGAATCTAGTAATAAATAAGTAAATATGAAATAAAAAATAATTATAATGATAAATAAGAAGTATAGTTTAATTATTTAAGTCAAAGACCCATGTCTATTTTTATTTGAAAAAAATATGTCAGCAGTGGTAGAATTACATGTATTTTTAAATTATGACACGTCATTTGGATAAAGAACGACCATTGTTACATGTCCGTACGTTCTTTTTTGTCTTTTCATATGTGTAACTTTGTGGAATCATTCTAACTCTGGGACCCACTTTTAAAAAATCAATATACCTAGCTTTTAACGATTTAAACGATTAAAATAAAAAGTAAAAACATAATAAAATGAATTAAAGAGATTTTTGGATTATGAAATTTATTGTTTTTAGAGTGAATTATATTTTTTGTTGTTCGTGGTCCTTCAAACGTAAAAGTATATTTTTGGTCCTCTAAATGAGTTTTTTTACATAAATTTGGTACCTCTTTCAGACGCCGTTAAATTTATTTCCGTTAGGCATATCATGTACCTCTCATGTGAGGGGTATTTTGGACTTTTCACCCATTTTTACTCTCTTTTCTTCTATATCCTTCCTGATCACGAACACCATCCACAACCACCATATATCTCTACCACCACCGTCTATTCATCATCAATCCACCACCCACCACCACACCCAAATACAAAATTAATAACAAAATTAGATCCCCAAAAACAAAACTCAAACTCAAATCACTAATTTCAAATCCATATCTTAAACTAATTTTAAATTAATAACTTCTTTATATAAAAAATGAACATTTTATATAAATCAAACCTCAAGATCATTCATAAAAACTCAAGAACATTACAAATCAGTAATATAAATCTTCAGAACACTCATACAAATTTAAATACAAAAAAGAAACCCTAAATCGTAAGAAGATAAATCTTACATCCATACACATCATTGTAACCACCTAAATATGGATCTGCACCTGTGAAAACTATCTCATCTTTGAAAACCAAACGCATTGTCGTCATCTTCAGGATATAAACACCACATGGATAGTCATCTTTCAAAACCGCTTGGATTTTCATATGCGAGTCAGAAACCATAATGAAAAAACCCATGGGCTTTTCAAGGTTCTTCAAAAACCAGAACCACAAACAAGGAGCAAAGTAAGGGGTAGAGACGAGATAGATATTGCCATCACCGGAAGGGTTTCAACGGTGAAATGAGAAGGGCCTGGGTTCGTCGGCCGGAATTTCGTTTGTGAAAAGGAAATCTAGGGAGTGCAGGGGAGAGATTTTTAGGGTTGGGAGGAGGATTCATGGAGAAATTAACAGTGGTAGGAGGGTTTAATGGAGAAATTAACGGGGGTAGGAGAAATGTTTCAACTTTCAAGGGAGTTACCATTTAATTTTTAATTTTTTTAACTTATTTATTTAATACTAATAATAAAAATATAGTTTTTAAAAAAATTAAATGAAAAGACGAAAATGTCTCTCACGTGAGGGGCACATGGGATGGCTAACAGCCACATTTTGGACGACGTCAGTGAGAGGACCAAGTTTGTGCAAAAAACTCGTTTGAGGGACCAAAAATATACTTTTACGTTTGTAGGGATCAAAACCAAAAAATGTGTATTCACGAGGGACCAAAAATGTAATTCACTCTTTTTTTAGGAAGTGCTAATGACACTCCCTTAGTAGGGGGTGTGTACGAAATTTATTGCACTTTTATAGCTTTGAAAATTATAAAAGGAGTTTTGACATTAATGTATATAAAGATGATTCATTTTGTAGGGGTGCCGTTAATATATTATAGGGGTGCCATTAGCCTTTCCCTTATTGAGTTACGGTCTAAATAAGAAAATTGTCATTTTATAAACAAAAGCAAAAACAAGAAAGCAACATCACATAATAGCATCACAAATTGCCTTTGTAAATTATTTTAAATCGTATGTTAAAATTTGAGGTTTTATTTTATTTTTTACTAATAAGATCTTTTTTATTTTAAAAAAAACTAAACATCACCTAAAACCAATATATAAACCCTTTACACAATACAGTAAAGAAACACAATTAATTTAATCATAAGAGTTGCTCAACCCAAATCTAATCCAAGTGCTAACAAGGAAATTTGCTAAATGGGAAACATATTTAGTTGGTGTAACCAAAAAAAAATATGATAATCAAAATAAATTATCGAAATTAATTTGATTATTCATTCTTATTATTAAGCATTTGAATCGTGAATTGTCTTTTATTGATTCATCAAAAGATCAAATTTTGGAAAACATATCTAAACCAAGTGCTAACAGGGAAGTCTGTAAAATGGAAAACGTATCCTATATATTGAAGTGTTGTGAATTACTAAAAATTAACAGAGTTTGCAAAGATAAGAAAGACATTAAAGAGATGAGAAACATGTTGAGATGATGATCGATGGGAAGGAGAACGAGTAGACTTAGAGGTAGGCAAGACTGAAGAGTTTGAATGCACATAAGTCAACTACAAGGGTTATGGCGTAGTGATTGAGTCCCTGAGGATGTGATGGAATATCTCATCTGTTTAGGGTTCGAATTCAGGCATACACGACAATTGTGGCCATTGAGTTTATCAGAGGTTGATGTCTTGCAGTCATAATTTATCGGAATTATTCCAGACATAGCCTATGACACATTTTCAAAAAAAAATATTTATAGTTTTCAAGTAAAATTATTTATATACATATAATTATTTGGGTGTATTCTTTTTCCTTTTTTCAATAATGATTCTTATGATTTTTTTTTATTCTGTTTTACAAATAATAAGTTGAATATATAGATCTAACTTTTCGGTGGCTATATTTTTATATTTATTGCTAGAAGAATTTTAGAAAAGACAAAATAACTGCAATATTTATCTACGAATATCAATAAACCCATTGCAAGATATGTGAAACAATAATTTGTTTTGCATTTCAAATATTTAATAAAATTAAAAAATTAAAAGTGATAAAAATCAGCTTTCTAACATTAAAATAGTAATTGAAAATTAACACTCTAATCCACATGAATTACGATCATCGATCGCAAAATTTAGTAATTGATCATGCCAACAACACTACAACGAATGGATAATTGTATTTTTTTTTACGACACATATATGTGTGTAAAAAAATTGTTTAAAATACAAAGAAATTGGTTAAACTTCACACTTTAAAATGTGAACATATCACTTATATCCTTATGTAAACAATCATCGTTACAAATTTCAAAATAATTGACGGATAAGAAAGTAAAATATATCTAGAATTAAAAAAGAAAATGGGTGGCAGAGAGTATTTGTCCTCTCAAAAATCGTTTTTTATACTTTGCTTTATAGTCTATTTCTGGCGGAGGGCCGTTAATAGTTAAAAGTTTAAGATTAAAGGGGTTAAATGTTATATATAGAAATTTAGAGGACTGAAATTGTAAATTCAATGTGATGGGAGGATCTGTTTCATCGATGATCGAAACTCATGAACATGTTGGTATTACACCACTGATGGTTATCTGGGTAAGTGCTTACTGACAAAATTTAAGACTATCATTTACTTATCAGGTAAAAAATTAGTCTACTAAAATGATTGCGTATGCAACAATTTACCTGGTAAACACTAACCTTGGTAAGAGCCGTCGTCCTCAACTTACCCGGTAAGGCTCTCTATCATTGCCTTTGTTCTTACTGCTCTTACCGGGTAAGATTCTTGGTCTTTTTTTATATTCATTTGGTAAGGTAATATGAATTGGTAAGCGCTTATCCGGGTAAACATTTGTTAAACGACCCCTTACTGACCAAATTTGTCGATTTATAAAAATTCACCTATTTTGTGTTTATATATAATTGGAATCCATCAAAAGAATTTGATTTTGAAGAAATTTGAATGTAATTTGACCATACTTTTGGTTGGATGAAATTGAATTCTTTGGGATATCCAATGAAATGTTGAAATCTTTAATTTAAAAAATTCCATTATTTTTATTATATGAACCAAACATAGATTTGGAATTTGGTCAAAGTAATTTTCCATTTCAATTCCTTTCGATTTCATTAAAATTCATGAACCAAACACTTCCTAAGTTTTTGCTAGAAAACCCCGTGAAAACGTTTAGGAAAGCATTTGCTATTTTGTTTGTTTTTTGGAGATCAAGATTTGGTAAAGTTCAAAAATTATAATCGTGGAATTCGAAGGTATCATGTAATAATTTTCATAGTACAATTGTTTAATAATGTTTAAACATCGATTGCACACCACCTTCTTTATTCTATAATGGTTGAATTTGTAATTCAAGTTCTTCTAGGATGTGTTTCGCGTACTAAAACAAAGATAATACAAAAACTTTGTCTCATGTTTGGTATGATATTATATGACAGATTGAAAGGACCTGAGTGAGACAAAAATGTTTTTTTTCTTCTTAGGTAGAACGGAAATTAAGGAGGTAAATCTAATGACTCATTGGAGCAAAACGTGTATTTCTCGGACACGCAAACCGGCCCACGCAGGCTGCCAATTCCCAATGTAAGGGGCATACCTGACTCACTCAGCGGTAAGGCGATTGCGAGGGGGCTTGGGATCGAACCCAAGACCAACGGTCTATTGGAGCAAACATCTCCTCGCCCCTTAATTAATAGAAATAATTATTAATTAATTTTAATGAGGGTTATAATTGGAAAAAATGACAATAAGCTCCCAAAACGCTACTCCAAATAGCGTTTCAATAAGCTAGCTCATGGTTTGTCTGTACACTGAAAATAAGCCAACTTATACGCTAGCTTATTTTTGCCAAACATAGCCTAATTACAAACTACCCATATGAAATCAAAACCGTGAAGCATTCAATATTTCTCTAATCCACCTACCTCAATCTCGACCGTGCAGTTCAACTAATTCCAATCCAATCCAATCATGTCCGTGTATCCAAAAAATTAAAATCATTTCCATGTAGAAAAGCTTCATTTATTATCGTAAAAAATATATCAATTATCACTATTTGATGACTTATCGTTGTGCCTTTTATATCAGTTATGTAACTAGTAAAATCAAATGACCAATAATATTATTGAATGCAAACTATTTGATGATGAAAACATAAACAAGTAAAATTTTATTAATTAAAACATAGAATTCAATATATTGAATATAAAAAGAGGGCCTCTATCCGCGGTATGGAAGATAGGAATTGTTGTCAGCGCCATTCTAAGAGAGGCAATAATCGAAGGGTGTGTGCCACAAAAATTCGGGTAAACTACCCTTCTAACTTTATAAAATCTGATGGGAAGGACGTCGACATAAGGGATTGTCACATGGGGTTGCAGGGAAGGATATGTTGGATGATCATTGAGGAGAGTTTGGTAAGATTTCTAAACTTACAAGATTTGACTTCCACTTGATTAAGACAACGTTATAAAGTACAATTTCTCGGTTATTGGTTTTTCCTGTTTTGGATCAAACATCTTGGCTCAGTTTCTCGGTTTTCTAGTTTCTTTTATCACCCTATAAATCATGAACGTCATAGGTCTAAAGATAACGGTATGATGATCTATTTTGAGTTATAGACCCCACAATCTGAAGTACGATTATGATACGAAGATCATTTCGAATTCTTAATCTTCTTATGTCAAATTCTAAATCAGTTATCAGGGTTTGGTATGTGTTATGTTCAAATCATATTAGAGGTGTTAGCTTTCTCAATCATCGTGCGTCATGATCCTACATACTTCAATTAAAAAACCTATGTGGTATAGGGATAATCAATAAACTTCATGAAAAGCTTCTAATATACATGTATACTGGTGAGAACAATTCTAAACTGAAGAATACTCTGGTAACCATTAATTTAAACGGTATCATGTGTATATAAGCAATTTATAAGCAATTTGTGTAGTATGCATACGTCCATAACATTCACACGTCACGCGTGCATAAAACCAAGAAATATCTTCAATTATTCGTATGTACATATATATATACCGTCTAGATGGATGGTTATCAGGGTGTTTCTTAATTTTTTATTTTAAGGTTTTTTTTGTATGTACGTGTGTGTGTACATGTGGGAATATTAAACCATGAAGAAGGTAGGGGTATACGTATGAGTTGATTTTAAGGGCGTTGATCTTCTAGACCTAACAAAGTCAAGCTTAGAGTCCCCACTCCCCATAGCTTAATTGAATAATATATTTTTTGTATTTATGTGAAAAAATTGCTATCATAGGTTAAAATTTTATTGTGGAATTTATTTTTATGATTTATTTATTTTTGACATGATCACTATTTAATTATTGAGAGTATATCATTAAGAAGCTTCTTTGACTATATTCATATATTCATTTTCTAGAAGAAAGAAAAATCTATTAATACATATATCCACACCATACGAGATTCATGTTAAGAAGAACGATAGAGGTTTGTAACTGAATTTTCTTTTCTTCGTTACTTTTATAGTTTTGACTACTTAAAACATAATCAATTTTTTTTACCATGTATCAAATTTAAAGTAAAGAAAAAGATTAGTAAAACTTCATATTCGACTGTCATTCTTGATTTAAGATTGTACTATAATATTCGAAAAATTCGACTTTAAAATCGTTATGACAAAGGCCCTACACTCGATTCTAGTTATATATGCTTGTTGTCATAAGCACAATCCCTTAAACTTTGTGGTGCCTTGTCGGTACAAAACGCCAAAAAGTAAAGCTTGATATGTTTATTTGGCTTGAAATTACTGCAATTTAACTATTTGTAATATGCAAGCTTTAAATAGTTTCTTATGATTAAGTACTTGTATATCTCGGTTTAAATAATATTTTTGATGATTAATTCTCTATGTGTGTATTAAACTATCAAGGTATCTATAAGTTTTTTGGGTACATTTTTTGTAGATAATAGAAAAGAATATTTCTTTATGGAAAAACAGAGATAAATATTAGGGAAATTAATGATTTTGACCAAAATGGAAAATTCATTTACCAAAATGGAAAATTCATTTACCAAAATGACCAAAAACTTGTTGAGTTTACCAAAATGACCAAGATTCCTTCGAAATACATATCGAAAACGAGTGGAAGTGAAAATACCTCCGCCACAACATTGTTTTCCTCCGCCACATGGCGGAGCGCCCCAAAACTACGCCGTTTTGGGGGGGTTTTCCACCGTATTTGTCACACATACAAATACCTTCGCCACACGTATAAATACCTCCGTCACATGGCGGAGGAAAAACAGTCTTGTGGCGGAGGTATGGCGGAGGAAAACAGTGTTGTGGCGGAGGTATTTCACTTTCACTCATTCTCGATATGTATTTTGAAGAAATCTTGGTCATTTTGGTAAACTCAACAAGTTTTTGGTTATATTGGTAAATGGATTTTCATGGTTGGTCAAAATCATTAATTTCCCTAAATATTAACGTATTTGTTGGTGAAATGTAAAGTTTTATTTCAACAAATAAATATATATTTGATCATTGACAAATGATAATAATAAAAAAACAAATATTTTAATTGATGTGTTAGAGTATTTTTGACAATTTATTTATAATTTCTCCAAAATAGAGTATGAAAACTAAAATCTTTAAGAAAATAATTTAACTCAACAGTGCCTTGATTTTAAAAATTATGATATTAATCATGATATTAAAATATTCAATAAATTTAATATTTAAACAACTTTTTAAACACTTTTATAGAATGATTTAGGTGGCGTTTGTTTTTTAAGAGTTACTGAAGTCTAAAGTCTGATTTCAGTTCTGAAATGGTTATGAAACGTCTAAACAAATCAGACATAAGTGATGATTAAGAGCTTAAAATGAAAAAACAAACAAGGCCTTAATGTTCTACCTTCTCTTTCCTTCATATTATATATAAAATATAGGGTGAATTACATTTTTCATTTGGTTTGGTGTTTTTAAAGGATCTCATTGCTATTTTCTAAAATCAATGACATATTCCCCTATAGTTGCATTTGTAACGAGTTAGGTTACTGTGGTTGTAAATTTTTTAACGAGTTGAGTCCCTGAATGAATTAACATGTTGGGTCTTTGTGGTTGCATTTGAGACCGACTCACTAGAAAAAATGGAACTAGGGGCCTGAAATTTTGTAATTCACTCTTAAAAAATAATTAATGCATGTTCTCTTTAATTAAAGTTTAATTTTAAAGACTTATCTTCTCCCCTAAAAATATCTAGACTTTTCTCCTCTTTCATGTTTTTCCATTTTGAAGAATTCTTTGGAAATTTTGTTTTAGCAAGGGAAATTTTAAAATGTTTGTTGTCTTTATTTTAAAGATTATATTGGAGATGTTTACTCACTCAAGTCACTCGAAAGTCGAAATCAACAACCAACTCTAAGGTGTATTGACAAGATTGCCACATGGGCAAACGAATTTTAACGAAGGGATTAATCTTTAACACGATATGATTTGGTGTCAAATTTGATTATTGCATTCTTAACATAACTGGTTGTGAGGATCAATCATAAATAACAGTGTCGAGAATTGTTTAAAAGTACACGAGTACATGATCAAGAGAGAAGATTTGTGCGTAAACTTCGTGTGATTTAATGAGCGATTTCGAGATATATATAGTTATACATATGCATTCGGCAGAGGTTATTGTCCAAGGATGAACACTCAATGATCCAGATTAAATATCTTTTAGTTGTTTGCATCTCTAATAATATATGTCAGTGTTTGTCTTAATAATTGATTATCTTAATTATTTTTTCCACTTGGCATTTTTTAGCTAGTGTTTATGGTTTACTGGTCTCGTTAAAAAAAACCATACATCTTTTAACCAACAATTATCATAGAAATGAACTCTTAGGAGTAGTTTAACATTAAGTTTGTTTTCCGATTATCACCTGCTCGAATCTTTGCAAGTTCAATCAGAATTATTAACTTAAATACTCCATAAAATTAATCGAAATGTATACAAACCAATATAAACAAATCCATGATTGTTAAAAAATATATCAAAATTAAGTAAGATTTATTGTAATAAATTAATTTATTAGGCAGAAAACAAAAGGTATTAATCCACTAGACATGTCAAAGTCAAACTTAGGCCCCTTGAAACTAAATAATTGTGGGTTTTTTGTAAGTATTTGAAAATTCCACTTCACTACTAAAATACTCATTTTGTGGAAAAAAATTATCTGGTTTACTTTATTTTGATTCACTTGATAATTATTTGACCGGAACATATTTCAACCCTTACCAAACTAGTTTTATAATCTTGATTGCACCCCAAACTCTAAAGATTTTCGCTAGATATTTGTTAACAACTTAATAAGTTTAATGAGATATATTGTTTATTCAATTAGCTACATATGACTGTTTGGTAGTGCATTAATAATATAGAAAGTGATTTGTTCAATAAGTTTCTAGAGAATCTTTATGTAATAAGTCAAGTTTTTTTTCTTTCAAACATGTCCCTCCAAATAAATGTCCAATTTCAAAATAGATATATTAATTCTCAAATCTATCTTTAATTAATGCATAAATATGTAGGAGTTGTGAAAATGAAGAAAATTTATTAAAAGTAAAGTTGTCATTTTATTAACTATAAATTATGATAATTATGAATATCTAAATTCATGTATCATTTTTGGTATAAAAAAAGGTTCATGTGTCATTTCTATTGTTAAAATTTATTTGGGATGAATATAGTATTGTTTACATATTAGTGTTTTAATAATACGTATTTATGGGTTATTTTTTCTTGTCATAAACTCATTATCTTAATGAATCATTTCATTTTATTTAGATTTTGTCAACAATCATCGTTGTAAATTTTTTTGCACTGCAGAAGTTTATTATGGTGTGTTTGACACATGGGACAGAAGAGAACAAAACGGGACAGAACTCACTGTCCCATGTTTGGTGTAACATGAGAAATGATATAAAATTCATTGTCCCACGTTTGGCGCAACATGGGACAAGGACAGGAACTGGGACAAGGTGGGACAGAGTGGAACAAAAAAGACTTTTTCTTGTTCCACCAAAATAGGTGGAACAAGATGGGACAAGAATGAGACAAGACTCAAGTATCACTAATCTACTCACATTTGATATATAACCTTAATATGGTACTTGTTTTAATGGTCACCACCACTAGTCACGACCGCCGCTACCGTCGGCGACCACCAATAGCCATAGTCGACCGCCAACCACCATGATCTATTGCCACCACCACCATCACCATTGCCCCCCTCCACCTTCTCTTCTAGAACAACAACCTCCTCCACCACCTCTACAACCACCATCGGCCACCAACCATCATCGTTTATCACCACCACTGTAGCTACCTCACCTCACCTCCACCATAACCACTATCATTGTCGACCACCATCGTCACCGCTATCTACTATCTTCACCTCCTTCACAGCCACCATCCATCGCCACCACCACTACCACCGTTGGCCACCTCCACCTCCTCCTCTACTACACCAACCTCCTCTTCCACCTCCACAACCATCGTTAGCCATCGACCACCACCGTCAGTCTCCACCACCACCACCCGCCACCTCACCTCCACCATAACCATCAACACCACCACTACCATCGCCGCCACTAATAGTACCATCAGCCTACCACCTCCTCTACCATTGTCGACCACTACCAATATCCACAATCCTCACGTTCTCCACAACCACCACCATCCGCCAATAACCAATGCCTCTGCTTCCACAACCATTGTTGTTGCAATAATCTTCACCGTGCCTCCACCAAACCGAATGAAGAATAAAATTTCTCATTTGTATGAATCGGTTTTTTCAAACTATCATCAATTATAACAAAATTTCATTCAAATTTTTATTATATATATATGTGTGTGTGTGTATTTATATATATATATATATATAAGTTGAATAAAAATGTTTATAAATTAAATTATTTAATTTTTTGTTTTTTTGTGTTAATTATAACTATTATATAATATATAAAATCATCAATAACTTATGGGGGCAACTGTTGATCATAACTCCTCTCAATGATTTGAATATGATTCATTTTGTATACTTAGTGAAATTCCATTGTATAAGCTTATGTTAATATTCAGCAATAGCACACGCTGATCACCATCAGCGATCGCTGAAGATCAAGGAACAGCAAGCTTATCTCTGAAGTCCTGAAGATCAACTATCACACCAGAAGTCCATTCAGCGAAATTCGAAGACCATAGCTGAAGAAAGAGATAATCAGATAAGTGAACTGAAGTGGTTCAGCGATAGCAGCGATTATCTACTCAAAGTGTGAAGTCTTGTGAAGCCTCAGCGATACTGAAGTTCATCCCTGAAGATTCAGTATCAGCGATCAAATGAAGCTTCCTTTGTAAGACTAAAGATTGATCTTATCCTCGATGCACAAAAGTCAAACCTTGAACCATGTCAGAAAAGGACGTACAACTTGTCTCTTATGTCCCCATCATATCTGATATGGTACTGTTCATATTCGGCCAAAAACATGACTGTCTTATTAGCAAGGACAAGCTTCCTATCCAAGCTTGACACGTGGCATGTACCTTTTGTCTTGCATTAAATGCAAATGGATATAAATAAGATGTAGATATCTTCTTCATCTTAATGCATGCTTCTTTCTAGCTTATACACTCTTTATTCTCTCTTTCATCTTCTTGTGCATCAATCTTAGTGTTTCTTAGTTACAATAGAATAGGTTTTAAACTTGTTCTTATTCCGCTTGTAACTGTAAATCTGTTTATTATCTATAAACTCATTTAAAAACCAAAATCTGTGTGTGTTTGTATTCAACCCCCCCTTCTACAAACTGTTTACTATTGATTGAACTCTTGTAGACCCTTTAGGGACCAACATCAACTTGTATAGTTCTGTCATGTCCAGTCCTAGTTGTACCAAACACTAGACATATATTTGTTCTGTCCAGTCCAGTCTTGTCCAATCCCACCTTCTTGTCCTGTCCAATCTTGTCCAATCCCACCCTCTTGTTCTGTCCAATCTTGTCCAGTTCTATTACGTTATGTCCTGTCCAATCATGTTTGCGTACCAAACGCTATCTTAAAAGCAACAAGATGCTAAAAACAGGCTTAAAGTGAAACGATAGCAACAGTGAGATCTTGAAGCCATTCCACCCAGTTTACGTTAAGTTTTCTACTCTTATTATGAACCTAAAAGTACGAATGTGTTACAATACTATCCCATAGGAGTGCCTTTTTCGGTTCGATCAACCCAAACAAGGACCCATTACGAAAATGCCACAAAGACCACAAAGCCGTGTACCTAACTGCCTCCAAATCCATAAGCTCCTCTTTCTTCAATCTTTTTTTGGATGTATATATTATTTATATGCGGCAAATGGAATAAAAAAACTCACACACTCTCCTCACCTTTTGTGACGTTCGAAACCCCCGACCTTGTAGAAGGCCCAGAGACTCACATACCGCTAGGACAAAGATCCTTTGGTAACCACCCAACTCTGCCACTCTTGTGATATCCTTCAATCATTGTTGTATTAATACAAAATCAATATGATTTTTATCTTATTTTACATGTTTTGTGATATCCTTGTATTAGTTTATTCCATTTTAATGATCTAAAATGTATTCTTTTACTAGCATATACACTACTAAAAATAAGGGGCAAAAAAAATTCCCTTCCATTTGAAAACGATTGGTCGGTAAATAATATTGACGGATTATCAACGTAGTTTTGATAATGTATTATACAATACTGGAATTTGAAACTCGAACTTAAAAAATATATATATATATATATATATATATATTTAAAAGTAATAACCATTTAAGTAAGGTGTCTTTAACCCATAATTATTCAGTAAACATTTATTGGTAAGATCCAACACTATCACTCACCTTAACAAGTATGATTTTAGTCCAATAAAATGTTGTCGTATACAACAATTCATCCAATTACCCTCGCTTACCGGACAAGATTCTCAGACGTCCTTGTCATCGTTTTTAGCAGGTAAGATTTTTGGTCGTTGACATATATATTCATTGGTAAATGCTTACCGGATAAACGTTTGGTAAACTACCATAAATTTAAATACATAATCAAACTAATATTTACTTATAATTTTAGCTATAAGTTTATGAAAACCTTGTAAGTTAACTCAACCGACAACAAGACATAAGTTTTTAAGGATCATTCTCAAATGTCACTGGTTGATCAAATCCTACAAGATCATTGGGATTTCCAAGGTTGTTCTCCATGACCTATGAAATTAGTCAAGGTGCGTTTAAGCTGACCCTAATATCTATAGTTAACTAATTTTTTTTAGTGTTTATTAAATTGAAGTTTGGGTGTTACGTTTAGTGAAACATGAAGCCAAAGCATTCGGTCGCTAGGTTACCATTTTCACTGCCTGTGGCATGTCAACATTAGACAGTGAAAGAAAAACAGAATATACATATAGTTTTTCTATATTATTATATATATATATATATATATAATGAAAAGGAAACTTAAAAAAATATGTATTTAAAAAGGTTTGGGTTAATGATTGATACATTAATATAGTACAAGAATGCTCCTTTCCTACGTTAGCAAACTCATATGATAATAGATTTACACTTCTTTTTGACGAAAGGAAACTATATAACAATTTTTTTGATTTAAAAAATGCTCTATTTTTTATTGTTTTGAAAATAATATAATCGTTTTTATAAAATTATATTCGCTTATAATTTTTTATTAAATAAGTAATCATCATTCATTATCTTTTTAACATTTTCTTATTAAATAATGTCTTTTAAGCATATTTGATTGATAATAAAATATTTTTATTAAATTACATATTAAATCAAATATTTTATATTTTTAAGACAAAAACAGTAGTTGATAATATTATGTGGTAGTTTCATATTTTTTTTATATTTTCACTGTTTATTTATTGATATAGTTTTAATTAATTTTTCAAACGCGGTATGAATACTCTGTTGTTTAAATGGATTTGGCGGTTCTGCAAAGACAGAAACATGGTATGGGTAAAAGTGATCAAATCAATCCATGAAAATAATGGCTTAATTGGTTCCCACGTTTTAAGCAACGAGGCTAACTCCACGTGGATTGGAATTCTAAAAGAGATCAATCAATTGGCGGGGAAAGGGATCAATTTGTTATCACTATGTAAAAATAGTGTTGGAGACGGGAGCTCAACTTTGTTCTAGGAGGAGATATGGCAAGGAGATAGTACGCTCAAAGTTCAATTTCCAAGGATTTATGCTCTAGAAGTAGATAAATCGGCAACTGCCAAAGATCGAGCAAGATCAGATGACTGGCACTGTCACCTTCGGAAGCTTCCGAGAGGTGGGGTAGAGTCAGCCCTTATAGAATCCCTTAAAGAAATTCTCAACACGGTGACCCTATCTAATGTTTGGGACAGATGGAGATGGTTGATGACGAGTCAGGCGAGTATAGAGTGGCCTCAGTTAGGAAATTGATTGATTCTAACTTTTTGGAGATTGATCAAACACCCACATCTATCAAGGTTAATGTTTTCGTTTGGCGGATGGGCCTAAATAAGTTACCAACTAGGGATAATCTGGCCAAAAGAGATATAGATGTCAATTCCTCTTTGTGCCCGATATGTGAAGAAAAAGTTAAATCGGTGAATCATCTTTTTTTCGAGTGCCATGTAGTAAAGGACATCTGGAGGAACATAGATAGGTGGTGGAACCTTGATATCCCTGTTCTCACTCTGTTCAGAATTGGAAGAACCGGGCAATGTCTCTAATATTGAGGAAAATGGTGATTGAATGTTTGGAAGCGATGTCGTTTACGGCACTCTGGTCCATTTGGTCTTTTAGGAACGGAATCTTATTCGGTTCTATCAAACCAAAAAAGGCGAATCTCTGGTATAACTTTGTTACACGCTCGTATAACTGGGTGTATCATAGGAGTAGTGTTTACAAAATTAATTGGGTTGGTTGGCTTCAAGACCCCACCCTTGTTATTTTTGTTTTGTAATTTTCGACTATCATCTTGCTAGTATTTTAATAAAATATCGTTGTTCTAATTTTTTTTAATTTTTCAAATGATATCTAAATATGAACTAATTTTAGCCATTAAAACAAACCATCCTCTTCAGATAAATACAATATAAAAAGAAAAAGAAAAATCAATCATTTATAATTATTTTATACCAAAATTCAGTTTATACGACACATAAGAGTTGTAATACTGCTATGCTAAACAAAGCTAATTAACATGTTCCACTTTTGTAAAATTAACTTCAAAAACAAGTATATAATTTGTTGTAAACAATTAAATGTAATCATTAATTAATTATCATGACCCTATATATATGTATAGACATATATACACACATACATATTAAGGATATGACCTCAGATATAATCATATCATCTTCGTGAGACCTGTAAAACCATATAAATAACATTGAACCTTAATAATATTTTTGTTGTATATTTATAATGTTTTATTGTAAGATTTCAGTGTTATTTTATGATCTCAGAGGTCTTACATAAAAAAAAGTTAATCTCACGTGAATCTAGTCCTTAAAAATATAATTATTAGAAATTATCGAATTTTGATCATTCTTTTAATAAAGAGTACAATTTCTTTTGGCCAAGTCTATTTGTTTTTAACAGAGAGTACAATTTCTTTTCGTACCAACATCATTGTTCTTTTGAAAACAAGTAAAGAATAACTAAAAAACATTTATTAAAAACAAATATCTTCCCAATTTTTAAATAAAAGAAAATTTAAATCATTTTTGGGGGGATATTATGCTTTTGAATATTTTCTTTTTTCGTTAGGCCGGTCAGGTCAGCTTACAGCTAATTTCCACTTTTATATTATTATTATTATTATTATTATTATTATTATTACTATTATCTTTAATAAATAAAATACCATTTTTAAAACATGAAAAAGAATTTTAAAAAATGGCAATTGACTAAACCGTGTCTATTCATACTTGAAACCCAATCAATCCTCCCCTCTTAAATACCCACCAAATCCTCCCTTCTCAAATCTAACCCCTCACCCACCCACCGGCCACCACCATGCTCCGCCGTCAACCACCACTCTCCACCGTCCTCCTCCCCTTTCTCCTCCTAATCTCCGCCGTAGCAACCACCGCCACCACCACCACTTCAATTTCAAAACAATTCAAAGAAGCTCCCAAATTCTACAACGCACCGGAATGTCCCCAAACCCACATTGACACCGACGACGTTGACCACCACACCGACACCTTTGACTCCTCCGACGACGACGCCGTCGTCGTCCACGTGGCGATGACCCTCGACGCCACCTACATCCGTGGATCAATGGCCGCCATCTTCTCCGTCCTCCAACACTCATCCTGCCCACAAAACATCATCTTCCATTTCGTCACCTCCGCTTCCTCCTACGCGTCGCTCCTACGTGCCACCATCGCCACCTCCTTCCCTTACCTCAAATTCAAACTCTACCCGTTTAACGATTACTCCGTCGCCGGACTTATTTCCACCTCCATTCGCTCCGCCCTCGACTGCCCACTCAACTATGCTCGGAGCTACCTCGCCGACATCCTCCCACTCCACGTCACCAAAGTCGTCTACCTAGATTCCGACCTCGTACTCGTCGACGACATTGCCAAACTCGCCGCCACACCGCTCGGAAACGACACCGTTCTCGCCGCACCGGAATACTGCAACGCTAATTTCACTTTTTACTTCACACCCACTTTCTGGTCCAACCCATCTCTATCGTTAACCTTTGCCAACCGGAAAGCTTGTTATTTTAACACCGGCGTGATGGTGATCGATCTAGACCGGTGGCGGGCCGGAGATTACACGAGAAAGATTGAGGAATGGATGGAATTACAGAAACGAATGAGGATTTACGAGTTAGGTTCACTGCCACCGTTTTTGCTTGTTTTCGCCGGAAATATAGCTCCGGTGGATCACCGGTGGAACCAACATGGGCTCGGTGGTGATAATTTCCGAGGGCTTTGCCGTGATCTACATCCGGGGCCGGTGAGTTTGTTACATTGGAGTGGTAAAGGGAAGCCATGGGTGAGACTTGATGCAGAAAGACCATGTCCGTTGGATGCTCTTTGGGCGCCATATGATCTTTTAAAACCTCCATTTTCGTTTGATTGTTGAAGAAATCATAAGAAATGGTAATGAGGATGAGGATGAGGATGATGATGATGATGATGATGATGATGATGATGATGATGGTGAAGAACATGAACTCCATTATCATCATATCATCTGGTTTTTTGTTTTTTGTTTTTTGTTTTTTGTTTTTCTTTTTTTAAATATTTTATATTTTTATTTTAAAATTTGAAATTGTACATTTGTTTAAAAAAAATCTATAGAAGTAGGAATTCATGATTTTGTTGTATTAAAAAGAAAGAAAGTCCAAAGACATAAAGTGATGTAATAAAAGACGTCTCTTTCTTCCATATGTCCCCTAACCAATATCCTTTTAATTTTCTTCTCTCAAATAATAATAGTAAAATACCATTTTCGTTTAACTTGGTTTGTTAATTCTTTTAGTTATCATGATTTCATCCATGTGGTTTAAAACTTGTAGTTTTTGTTTTAATAGATTATAATTTATTATTATTTTCATCATTAAACTATTTTTTATCTTTTTAAATAAAAAGGATCAAAATATTAAAAAATAATAAACCATAAAGACTAAAACAAAATAAATTATAAACTATAAACTATAAAGGTGAAATAAGAAGTAAATTATAAACTATATAAATAAACGAAAAATGAAATTTTTAACAAATTATATGGACGAAAAAACATAATTTACTATGGTAATAAAGATATGTTTATCAGATATTTTTCACTCATATCAAGAGAGTAAGATTCTACTTAAAATTTTATTCACAATATATATATATTTATTATATTTTAAAATATTTATCTCATGTTTTTAAATTTATATTTATATATTAACTTCTAATGAATCAAACTTTTTAGAAATTGGTTTTTACATCATTTTAACTTAAAAAAAATATTTGTAATTTTAAATCAAAGTTTTTAATTATTACTATTTTCGTCTCTAAATTAATTATTAAATCCAATTGTACAAAGGATTAAACAATAAAGAATGATTAACCACAAAGACTAACACAAAATAAATGACCACATAAGTTATCATATTTTATATTAAGCAAAAGTTTAGAAAAACCGAACAAAACATTCTATTTTAAATAATCAAGTATTTGAATTATATTTTTTAATGAAAAAAATTATTAAATTTTTTCAGTTTGATTGATTAAGTTCTGAAAGTATTTTGTGAATGAAAAAATCATAGACTTTCAAAATTTTAATTAAAAAATCATTAAAATTTATTACTTTGAATGATTAAGTCTCTGGACATTTTTTTTAATAAACTAAACTTTAACACTTTTAGAAATTTGTTATTTACATCTTTTTAGTCTAAATTTTTACTTGTAACTGTTTATCTTCTGATTCTCCCTCTTTTAATAAATCAAAAAGAGTAAGATGAGTGGCAGAGGTCAACAACGTGTTAAGCAATATTGTGAACGGACAATGTTAGGGCAACTAGGAGTGATGAGGTTGAGCGATACATTGTTTGTGAGGATTTTAATGGCAGGGTTTGGGCACAATAAAACTGATTTAGAATTTTAATTTTTAGAAGTTTGATGGTTTATTCATTCAAAAAAATTATTTAGGAACTTAATAAATTCAAAACGACAAAGTTTAATGGTTTTTCATTTAAAAGGTAATTCAAGGATTTAATCATTCATAATGAGAAAACTTAATGTTTTTTTTCACTAAAAAAATAGTTCAAGTACTTAATCATTCAAATTAAGATAGTTCATTGGGCATTTTTAAACTTTTTGCTTTATATTATTTGAAAAATATTGCGTTTAGAAACATATATCAAATACATAACTATTGCATTAATCAAAACATAAATTGGATAATAACATAAATATAATTTATAATATAGGCAAAGGATCATGTGAGAAAAATAATTAACGTGAGAAGCGTAAGAATAGATCTGATCCCCCCAAGAATTGCGCTTTAGAAGGAATTGGTCTATTGTAACTCATTAGTATTGACATTCAATTAAAATTAATCCAATGGTAGAAACCTCCCCTTACGTTTCTCAGTATAACTTCCTTTTTAACCTGACCCCAACCCTTATATATTGGGTCCGATTATTTTGTTAACCAAGTCATTAGTGTTAACTTTTTTAATCGGACATTTTTGTCTTTTTAATTATTCATACCAAGTTTTTTAAATAGATATTCATTTTTATTATTACATTATCTATTTATCATATTCATTAATTATCCAATTCATTTAATTGTCCATGTATGAAATTTCTGGTTTCACCTATAAATTTGTTTAAACTTTGTTAATCATCATCTATATCCATGACGTTCATAACTGTACGAACAATGTTCACGTATGAACAATGTTAATGTATGACCAACGTTCACACACGGACAATGTTCATGCAAGACTAATGTTAATGTATGAATAATATTCACGTAAAAACAATGATTTGGTTCACAAAAGAATCTCTCTCTCTCTCTCTCTCTCTCTATATATATATATATATATATATATATATATATATATATGAAGGTTCAAATGAGAACTTTGCATTTTTAAAGAAACAAAGAGACAATTGTGGACCACATATGATGTGGGTCCCACATAATATTAAATTATTCATATATATATTAAATCATAAATGATTTAATATTATGTAGGACCCACATCATATGTGGTCCACAAATTGTTCATTTGTTCCTTTAAGGAGAGGTGATTCTCATATGATCCCTCCCCTATATATATATAGTGTTGGTTCGAGTGAGAATGAAGTTGTGGTGAAAAGGTTAAGACAAGATTTCCACCATTGGGTGCACATGATATATCGAGATGCACTGAATCAACATGTATCAATCGCGATTAATTGGTGAGTTTGAGATTAAAAGTAATCAAGCGTCAACATCTTTTCTTACGCTTCTCACCTTAACTTCACTTCTCACGTGATTTCATGCATTATATATATATATATATATAGAGAGAGAGAGAGAGAGAGAGAGAGGAAGGTTCAAATGAGAATTTTGCATTTTTAAAGGAACAAAGGGACTCTTGTGGATCACATATGATGTGGGTCCCACATAATATTAAATCATTTATGATTTAATATAATTTAATATTAAATCATAAATGGTTTAATATTATGTAGACCCACATCATATGTGGTCCACAATTTGTTCCTTTAAGAAGGGTGGTTCTCATTTGATCCCTCCCCTATATATATATATATATATATATATATATATATATAGAGGAAGGTTCAAATGAGAACTTTGCATTTTTAAAGGAACAAAGGGACACTTGTGGATCACATATGATGTGGGTCCCACATAATATTAAATCATTTATGATTTAATATTATGTGGGACCCACATCACATGTGGTCCACAATTTGTTCCTTTGTTCCTTTAAGAAGGGGTGGTTCTCATTTGATCCTTCCCCTATATATATATATATATATATATATATACAAGGGGATCTTCTTTTGAGAACTCATGAAATTGTGATAACCTTGAGAACTTGTGCATTATATGTTGTTTCATGTGATCTTTTTTCATCAAAGAGTAAAATTTATATATTGATTATAATATATTTGTTTCACATGTGCTCAGTTCACAATGTGAAGATCTATTTATGTACTTGTGAAACAAAAGATACACGCAAAAGGGTTTCACATTGTGAACCGAGCATATGTGAGACAAACACGTTGTGAAACAAATATATGTTAATCAATACGTTCAATACTATACTTGGATGGAAAAAATTATGTGAAGCAAAACCTTAAGGTAGAAGTTATCACGGATCTCATAAAAAAAGGGTTCTCAAAAGATTAAGCCTCACCCACATATATATATATATATAAATAGGGTTGGGTTCCGCTGAGAAGTTAAGTTATTGTGAGAAAGGTAAGAAGGGAACTCTGCCCTTGGATGCACATTAGGATGAGATGCATGGAGATGAGATACACTGAGATGCACCGGATCAATTTCCATACCAACCATCATAACCATCATTCATGGGTAGGTTTGAGATTAAAAGTGATCAAGGGTCAAGATCATTTCTTACGCTTCTCACGTTAACTTCATTTTTCACACGATCTCATACCTATATATATATATATATAGAGAGAGAGAGAGGGAGGTTTAGGAGAAAACGCTAAAAAAAAAGAAATTTGAAGAACACCCTGAGAGTCCGCCATCTGGATGGTATTTTTTTTCTATGCATCAATGCATAAATATGCATTAGTGTATATGCACAAATGCATATAAGCGATTGAAGCTTCTATTTCTATGCATCAATGCATAAATATGCATTAGTGCATATGCATAAATGCATTTTACCAGATGGCGGCCTCTCAGAGTGTTATTCAGTTTTCTTTTTTTTAACGTTTTCTCCTGAGCCTCCCTTTATATATATAACAAATGAATAACTATAACATTAACACTTGTAGAATATAAATAAATAAATCTTACAACTGAATGACTAAAATTATTATTGTGAAAGGTAATGCAAAATATAGTGTAAATGAATCTTCTTTCATGTAAAACATGTGATACATGAAACATTTGTCATTTTACTAGATGTGAAAGTTGTTTAAATATGCATATGTCCTTTTACTAGATGGGAAACATTTGTCATTTTACTTGTCTTAAAAGCTTAAACAATTATTTTATTTGCAAATTCAAATATGCATCTTTATCATCAACAAATCATGAGTCGTTCCTTTTTCTATATTTCGAGGTGGAAGGTTCAATGTAAATACACATGTGAATTATGTATCAATTATATATAAATATATATACATATAGGGGTAGGTTCTAACGAAAACGCTAACAGGAGAAGGCGATTTTTGGGGTGACTTAGTCGTATGGAAAAATTTGTCTGAATCATGTATGATTTTGTACATTCCCGTAAAAAGTTAACATTCTCGTTTGAACTTATCTCTCTCTCTCTCTCTCTCTCTCTCTCTCTATCTATCTATCTATCTATCTATCTATCTATCTATCTATCTATCTATCTATCTATCTATCTATCTATCTATCTATCTATATGTGTGTGTGCGTGTGTGTGTGTGTGTATAGGGACGGGTTCAAATGCGAATTCAAATTTGTTCTGAACGTGAAAACAAAGGATAACACGACATGTGTATCATTCAGTCTGAATATATTCAGACTGAATGTTGTGTTATTCACTCTGAATGTGAATTATTCATACTGAATAATGTATGAAATTCATTGTCGTTATTTATACCGAATGTCTTTCATTATTCAGACTGAATGAGACACGTATCGTGCTCTCATTTGTCATAATTCCTAATTTGTTGAAACGTATATAAAACCTAACACATCTTTACATACAAAAATTTATTGAAACGTGGATGTTGACCGAACATCATGTATTTATTATGAATCAACATCAAATGCACATGTGAGTTATTTATCATTGAATGGTTTCGTAAACAAAAATTCACACATGAATCTTAAACAACCATATAAACTTTTATTTACTAAGGATCGTGAGTCATTTCTTCTTTTTATATTTCAAGGTGGATTATTCCACTTAAAATGCACTTGTAAATTATGTCCTTAATTTTTTTTCATATTTCAAATAAGTAATACTATGCAAATTTATATATCCATATGTGAAACTAATTTTTAATTTTTTGAAATGCATCCATATTAAAGAATATAAAGGTCTAGAGAGATAGAGAGGAAAATGCTTTGACTAAGACATTGTTTGGTAAAAATAAGCTAACTTATAAGCTGATTTATAAGCAAGCTTATTTGCTGAGTAATCGTATGGATGTGCATAAGCTAACTTATAAGTCAGCTTATTGATAAACTACTTGGAGTAGCTTATGAGAAGCTTTTTTTGACTTTTTTCAATTTTAACCCTTATTCATATTATTACTTATTATTAATGAATATTAATTATAAATAAATATTAACTATTAATCATAAATAAATATTTATATTTATATTCAATATTAATTTATATTAATTAAAAATCATCAATTAATTTTAGTTACACATTATTAATTAATTTTAACTATTCATTAGTAATTAGTTTTAGTTATACAATAAATATTAATTATACTATTTCATTTATTATTATTAATTATTGTTCAATATATTAAGATATCAATAGGCAAATGTAACAATTCTAAAAATGTTCATGTAAGATACATAAAAATTAAAGTCATACTTATTTTATTTCATAGATAAATTAAATATGCTAAATAATTTTAATAAAATATTTAGTTTAATTTTTTTTAAGTATTAATTAATTTTAATATGTGAAGTTGGTCAATTTTATTGATATTCATACGTAATGGTTATTGAAAATCATCGATAATGTATATTTTTTCTAAAATTTGTTTTAACAAATTTAAAATTTATAGTATATATATAATAATCAATTTTAAATTCATTCAATTAACATTTTTTATTATTTAATTTTTTATTATTTTGTTGGTAATAATTTATTATTAGAAATTAATTTGAGTTATATTATGAAATATTTGTAATTGTTTATTTTTCTCAAGATGCCGTTTTTGGTAATTTTACATTGTCATAAACTAGTTTTTGTCAAACATGACTTATTCATCAGCTAGCTTATAAGTCATCAGCTAGCTTATAAGTTATCATCTAGCTTATCAGTCATAAGCTAGTTTATCAACTAGTTTACCAAACATGGTCTTGTTAAAATGATTAATGATCAAAATACACCAAAGAGGCAAAGATGCAATATCATCTATAGAAAACAAGTACGGTGTGTTTGGTTGAGGGTACGTATTAAGCAGAAATTAATGGGAATGATAATAAAAGAAACTGTTTGGTTATATATAATATAATGAGCTATTCCCCCAGAAGCCCAAATTTTCATTCCTGATTAAACTGAAGGGAATGAAAATTCATTCCCATTTTCATTTCCTGTCATTTTCATTCTCATTCTCATTTTCATTTTCTTGTCGAAACCAAACACCCTCTTAATAAGGTCGTTATGGTAGATTCAAATATATATAACTGTACGTTATTTAAGTCAATGAAAAAAAACTTATAATTTTACTTTTTAAATAAAAATAAAATAGCTAAGTTTAAAGTCAAGCTTAATCATGAAAAGGAAATGAAAATATCTAACTTTTCTAACAAATTTAAAATTTCAATACATTTCTTTAAAAGAAATGATGCACTATTTTAAAATTAAATTACTGAATTTATTTTATATGAAAGGTGGGTGGGAAAGGCAATGCTTTGGGTCTCTTTCTAAAAAAGGAATAAAGTTAATGCAACAATATGATCAATCGAATATAAAGGGTGTCAATTCAGTTTTATAATCATCAAGTTTTAAATAAATAACAAATTATACAAAATTTTAATCCTTTTTATGATTATTTTTGAACATATATTTCTAATGTTTGACGATATTCTCTTGAAATTTCAATCCAATTTGATCTATTTTCATAGTCTTTAACATGCTTTAATTATATATGAACACTTAATTAATTATAGAAATGCATCAAATCATGTGAACTTTAAAATCAAGGGTTATTGACACACTTTTCAGTGCAACAAATCATGTTATGATTTATACGTTGAATATTTCGAGTTCTGATAATTAAACAAACACTTTTCATGTAATATTTATTATTAACAAGTTTATTTTATTTAAGTATAATTATAACTATTTAAATAATCACTCAAATAATAAACATAAAGAATAATCACAAATTGTCTCAATAAACAGGTAAAAGTCAGAAAATGTTTAGAAAGTATACCACTAATAGTAAGATCGATTACAACTTTGAAATTGTACTGCTATTGTAGTATGACTAATTATTTCAATACTAGAAAGTTGATTCACCAACATAATTTTCCGCCACTGATTATGTGGTGTATTATCGATGAAATTTTCTGCCATTCCATGGCGTATTACTGATGGATCACCTTCACCGACCGTTCGGTAAAAGCCTCATATTTTCTAGTGCTTGTTGTCTTCAAAGGAAATTCAAAATGACTGGTTATTAGAAGAGGCAACGTTAAGTGCAACAATGTGAAATTTCCAACTATTGAATGCGTTAGTAATTTAAGGATTTCATTGATAGTTGTTAATTATCTATGTGAAAATAACGTTCATGTTATATTTGGAAAAAGTGCTTGTAAGATAACGGAAAATGGTCAAATACTTGACCACTTATATAAAGAAGAATTTCTATATTTGTAGGATGCATGTTAGTAACTCAATATCTTAAACTTCTATTAATAATAATAATATCATTTTGTGGCATAGGCGATTATGCAAATTTGAGATATATTCAAAAAAAAGGGAAGTTTGTCTTTAATATTACGGTAGTTACAATTGGAGCTATAAATGAAATCTCATTTTCTTAATTAAAGATGGTGCAAGTCAGTTGATCGAATTGGCAATAGTGATAGAAAATCCGACAACTGATGGACCATATATTAATGACCTTTGAATATCAACATCATTTGTGAAAACTCATATGGAAAGATAAGATGAAAATGACTAAAGTAATTAGAGTGGTCCATGAGAACAATGCTAGAGGTGTTAACGGTTAACACAACAGAATAGCAAACTATATATTATTGGATTTTTATATTGAGATCATCAGTGTGAAACATACCTTGTTTGCGGTTGTATATAAGACGTGGTCTTAATTGGATTTCTGTATCTTAAGATAAATTTGAGTTTTGGCTAAACTTTAAAATAATTCCTTTCATTAAGATGAATTTGGATTTGGGTTAGACTTTAAAAATAACTTCTTTCATCATATAAATTTAGAGTTTAATTAGATTTTAAGACAATCTCTATCTTTAAGATGAAACTGGGTTCTGGTAGACTTTAAAATAATTGCTCTCATTCTGATGTTTGTTCGTAAGTTTAATGGAAGTCATAAATTATAAAAAATTTAAAAAAATATATAATTGACCTATTTTACCCTCTAATTAGCGACAACCATAAGCACTAATAGCATTTTCATCTTAAAACTTTATTGCATCTTTATAGGCATTATAATTTTGAATCTTAGTATTAATCCTGTAATGTTTTATTTTTACTTTGCAAAGTATAGGATGAACTTATTAGAAACACGATATTTATCACTTTAACTATTATTATTATTATTATTATTATTATTATTATTATTATTATTATTATTATTATTATATTATTATTATTATTATTATTATTATTATTATATTATTATTATTATTATTATTATTATTTTATATTCTTCTTTTTGTACGATCGATTTTGTTTATCCACAAAATCTGATATAATATTATGATGCAAAGAACAAGAAGTTACCTCATATTAAAAAATTAATCTATAAAATTGATAAAACAAGACTAAAAATAGTCTATAGAATTTATTAGTTGTTGACTATTAAATGAAAGTCAACCTAATGCATGGATCAACGGGAACAATTTTGACTTTCTAGTGCATATCCTTTGACTAATCCGAGGTAGAGGACAATATTTCGATTTTTCCAGGAAACGTCCTCAAGTTGCGAGGTTGATTACTTATCTCACCCTAACAAACGATGGATTGGTATTACTATACAGAATCGTTGTATGCAGCTATTTCCTCTGTTCTAAAATAAATGTTCACAATGTAAATGACATACAGTTTTAGGAATGAATAATTATTACACTTTTTAAATAACCAAATGACACTTATATCCTTAATAATAGAGAGATAAACTTTCTCCATCTCATATTTAAGGGTAAATTGGTAAATTGAAAACTTATTTTTTAAAGTGGGACACTAAACAAAAATGTAGACACTTAATTTGAGACGGGGGGAGTATATTAGAATTAGATTAAGGCATGCATCTAAAATATAAAAAATGAGTTTTGATGTTGATATTTACAAGGAAAAAATTGGTAGGCATATATCTGCATTTAGCAATATATTGGAAGACTTATGATCATATGAGAGCATGTTGTTTTCGTGAGACCCGTGAATATCGTTTTTTTACATTTGAAATTTCAGGATTTCTCTATTTTTTTATTAACATGGATATCTAATCTGCTATGCGACCCGACTAATCCCAGAATGACCACCTGCTTTGCTAGTAGCCTGAAGTCATTCTAGTTGAACCTCCGTGGCTATAAGAGAATTTTTATTCCTAATTGAATTCGAACCTGAGACCTCTAAATACTTTTAACCTTTGAAGTTCAAGCTCAAACCATTAAGACATCAGCCGTGTTATCTATTATAGACATACTAGTTGAATGATTTTCCAACAATAATACTTTTTTTCTTCATCACTATAACTTTTTTTTGAAGTAAATAATATTTATATATAATAAATACTAATCACAATTTTTAGTGAGACTTGAACCCTTGACTTTTTAAAAGGTTGAGTTCCATCAATAACCTACGTACTTCTAAGCCAATGATCCTCAACTTGATGCGTTATAACTTTTTGGTTCGTGTTCAATAAGTTATCTAGAGCTTAAATTAATGTATATACTGTTTCGAAACGGTTTCTCTTAACTTATTTGTTAATACATCTAGAGCTTAGGATTTGGTATTATAAGTTCTTGATTGATTTTAATTAAAACTTCGTGCATTTTTTCACATCTACTTAAGAACACACGGTAGTTGGACGTGTGACATCAAGTAGCTATCGAGCACATATAGCTTGTATATTTAAAGAAGAAAACACAACAATAAATTAATATAATTACATTGACCGACTATCGAAAACATCGAGCTTTTACAAATACCTAGAAAAAAAATCAGATCTCATACATCTTGTTCAAACAGTTTGAAGAAGAAAACTAGATATCAAATTATTATACAAATTATATTTTGAATTTTGATTTATATCAAGCTTGTAGAAATACATCAAGACAATTAAATCGAACCATCAAGACATATCATCTTATAAATCTAAAAAAAAATCAATTTTTTTTTGAAGCGGCAAGTTAACACATACGTTCTCGGGGTATCCGGGATCCATTTGGACACCTGACTAATCCCTATCGACCAAGAGCCACCACAATGTGGTAGGTCATGGTCTGGATATCGCCATATGCTCTCCGCAAGGTTCGAACCCGGGTAGTCAGAGATACTATTCACTGACTCCCCCCCCCCAAAGGATGTTACCTTACCTCTGGGCTAGACATTCTTTGATTAAAAAGAAATCAATTATCTGTGGAGAATGTATCGAAACCATCGTGATGGCTTACATGAAAAACTTCCCACTAGGACATGTTAAGCATACGTTCTAATCCAGTCTTTTACATATACATTTATAGCCACTAGAAGATTTACCTCAAAGTTGTGAACAAAACTTATAAGCCTTGTTTGTTTTTTCATTTTAAGATCTTAATCACCACTTATGTTTAATTCGTTCAGACATTTCATAACCATTTCAGAACTGAAATCAGACTTCAGACTTCAGCACCTTTTAAAAAAACAAACGTTACAATAGTCTTAATTCACCATGAAATTAGTCTATGTAAAATCTGGAATCACCCATTTCCAAAAACATAAGTTCTAATTAGTCTCAGAAGTATATGGTTTAAAGTATTTTTTCTAAAAACAATAATAACAATTAACATATTTTTGATATCGGAGAACATTAAACATAAAATCCCAAATTTGACTACATATTTGTTCGTGTCGGTGGAAATTCCTAATAAAAGTACAAGTTTACGTACCTGAAGCGCGTAAAAAAAAAACACGACATTGGTGGGACCATAATAAATTTGGTGGATATCATTTTCAAAACTCCCCTAGTATATACAACTTGGTGGATAATCATATTAAATGTTACAAACAAAAATAAATACATCAAAAGTCACTAATAAATATGTTAGGTTACTTTCCTACTAACCGATAAAGTTGTATGGAGGTATCTCTAAATATAAACTTTTCAAATGTTATAAACTCGTAAAAATTAATATAATTTTTTTTTTAAATTATAAGATAATGTTATACATATGTTTGTGTTTAGATTGTGAAAATATTAAATGTGAAAAAAAAAGTTGGTTCAGTTATATATTATGAAACAAATATTCATATGATGAAACAAATACATGTGAAACATTTACATTATGAAAGAAACATATGTGAAACAGTATCTTAAATCATAGAGTTGATATGGAAAAAAAAATACGAAAAAATGTTTTTATATTGGTTTTCATGAGTTTGTAACATTGTAGGAGTTTGTATTTGAAGAGGTGTCAAGTTGTATATGTATATTAATCTATTTACATAGATTGAAAATGTTCTATCTGAAAGAGATTTCATGTATGAAGGGAGCATGCTTTTTATTTGGATGGACAAGTTTGGAAGAAAAAAAAACATGACGTTTTACATAAAAAATTTCTCTAGAAACTTAGCGACTAAGTCATTTTTATATCATTAAGCAGGTTAAGGAAGAGCATGAGGTCCGGGCAAGGGACGGGTGCGGTGAATGGAAGATCGAAGGAGAATCTAGCTGCTGGTTGGGGCGTGGCACATCAGCCTGCAGGTGTCTCGAGGGCCAATCCGGGGCTGTTTGGTGGTACCAGCTCGGAGAGATCGATGGTGCGACTGGTCGCGAACAACAATGGTCTGTCCGTGGTCAGTTGTTTTGAACAACTAGTGTATGGCAGTGCTTGGTGATGCGTTGTTGTCTGTTTGCCTCTCGAAAACGTGACTTGGGTTGTATTGTTTGGTTGTTTGGTTTTTATTTTTTGTTGTTGTGAACCTGTACTATGTAAGGTTTTTGTGGTAATAAAATGTTTTGCTATTCAAAAATAATAATTAAGCCATTATCAAACAATCATGTATAGATGACTGAATATGTTGTGAGTCTCATTAAGCTCATTATCAACAAGTTCTAAGAAGTCATTGCATCTAGTTAAAGCCGAATGATTAAAATTAGAACCCACCGACTATTATTGGAGATCTAATTATAATTGGATTGAATTGGATCCCCAATTTCTACATCAAAATTGAATTGAGCAGTTCTTGGATGGTAGTCCATAATCCAATAAAGTCGAACTGATTCAATCCAATGACTGCCCGATTACTTATTCAATAAGTATCCAACTAATACACATAAAGTTATCAATATTTTACAATATAGTTTTTAGTTGATATTTGTACTTGGTGGTTTAAATTAGAAAAAATATGATTCTTTAAGAAAAGATTTATTGATGAGCTTGAACTGGGCAAGTAATGTTTATAGAAAAAGCAAAAAAGCATTAAACAATGGAAGAAAAAGAGAAAATAATATTTTTGTGCCAAATGGTGAGCAACTCTATTAGCTTGTTGCCTAAAACATGGTAAGGGTTTTGTTGAATGAGCAAAATACAACATCACAAGATAATATCCCTAATCTCAAAAACATCATTCTCTAAAGCATGGATGATTGATAATAATATCGAATGGATATAACCAATCTGACCAAATCAGCCATTGGATTGGATAGGTTTCTTTGATATAATGGATAATAAAATCTAATATCTAAATGGATGATTAAATCGGATTGAATTCATCTAAATTTACTGGATTTCATGATTTAAAAGTAATTCTTTAATGATTGAATAAAATACACAAGAGTTATTCATACCTCCCTCGCTCACGTAAACTTAGTTTTTACTGTTCATCTTACTCGCATACCCCATAGAAGGGGTATAGATAGAATTCACTTGTATGCATATATCTCCTCAAAGTCGACAAGTGAAAAAATTGTTTGCAAGAGATGTTTTAACTTTTAAGACAAATAAAATATTTATTTTATTTTAATTTCACTTTTCTCATTCTGTATTTATATATGTTTTTTAAACAATGGAAATTTAAAAAAAACTAGCAAGAAGCTAGCAAACAAATTACAAGTAGGAAATAGCAAGAATAGATTTTGTAACCAATCCATCCAATTAATGTTGAACTTACTACTCCTATTTGTAACCTAAAATAGCAAATGAGTCACAATACCATCTCATAACACCGTTTTCCTAGGCTTAGGAAGCCTAAAAAAAGTATCAACTTCAGAAGACCAAATAGCTCATAAAGTTGTTAGAACACTACTGTCTCTAAACAAGCCAACCCCACTTTTTTTATTTATATATGTACTTGGACAATTTTTTATCTTGGTAGAAATTTACCAAGTCTTCAAATAACAAGTATATAAAAGTGACGAAAAGAAGAATAAATATAATCGTTTAGATTGTGTCGAGTGTTGTAAATTTGTAATTTTGACAAGATAAGATAACATGACATTTTTATTATATTTAACGAATTTTATCAAATAATTTTTTTGACATAAATGCTACAAAAAGTATATACATATATGTACACACAAAAAACGTGTTTGGTTTATATTTATTTGTCGTAGTCTCGAGTTCTGACATGTTTGAAAAAAAATCACAACTCATTTCATTTTGTGTTTATTTATTGGTACCGACTTTTTTGTTAATTGAACTACATAATGACTAGAAATTGTCATCGAACTTGGTTTTGCAAGAGGATGAATCATTATCAACAACGATTGTTCATGTTATTTTATTATATACATAAACAAACAAAGAAAAAGAAACTTTTCTTGTTTGTGACAATACATAAAACTCCTAAATTAACATTAGTTATTAGATATGGAAATTTGAATCCATTGATCTAGAAAATGGTCGACTTGGATTATATTAACAGATCATTTATCAAACGTTTAACAAATAAGATTCTTAATTCCTGGTTTCCTTTTTATAGGGTTAAATTTTCGATCCTTGTTATATTAATCCGATAAGATAATTGAAACAAAAAGTTTTTATTAATGTAAGTATTTAGTAAACGTCCACTTAATTCTAATGGTTTAAATGAGTAAAATTAAAAACTTACTAACCATAACAAAACTTGTTTAATGTGCAAAAGTTGTTTAAAATGTATTTCAATTCTTAGAAAATTGTAAATCCCTTTATTTAAATGATTATATATTATTATTTTAATAACGCTATAAACCGTGTATGAAAAATTAATATTATGTGGGACCTACATCATATGTGGTCCACAATTTATTCCTTTATTCCTTTAAGAAGGGGTGGTTCTCATTTGATCCCTCCCCATCACATATATAGGTCGATAATTTGCTGAATGAGCTAAATTGTTTAAAATCTGTTTTGGAAACACAGGTTTTTCTCATACTCTTTTTATAAAGATGAAACTCACTACACCTTTGTTGTTCCACATATATGTCTTCATATTCTTTCATTCATGGATTAATAATTTGGACTCAATGCATTTCAAATGTTGTACTTTTTTTTAATAAACTACGATTTTCGTCCATATGATTTATCATTTATAACGATTTTGGTTCATGTGGTTTAAAAACTGTTTTTTTGGTTCCTGTAGTTTCATTTTGCTTCCATTTTCGTTTTTGCATCTGACAGAGTTAACGGAGCTGTTAAAAAAGTTTTGAAAATTTACATATTTAGTCCTTGTGTTATATAAACTTTAAATATTTAATCCTAAATTTCATTCATTATATTACTAACTATAATTTGGCACTTATATTTATATATTATCATTTTTGTTTTTTTTTCTTTAATATATTTTAATACTATATAGTATACATATGTTATTTTTTATATGTATTTTGATACTTTTTTTATATACTTATAATTACTAAAAATCAATAACTTTTTTAATATTTTAATTAATAACTTTTTTATTATTTAAATAAAGTTTTATTATTAATTTAAAAGCGACTGATCTTTTTATTAATTTTTTAGAAAACTGATTGGTTTAAAATAAGAAAAAAATTGCGAATCATTAAAATTATTGATAAATAAGTGATATTTTTTAAAAGGACTAAATATTTAAACTTTATCTAACACAAGGACTAAATATGTAAATTCTCAAAACTTTTTTAATAACTCCGTTAACTCTGTTAGATGTAAGAACAAAAATGGAAGCAAAATGAAACCATAGGGACCAAAAAAGCAGTTTTTAAACCACAGAGACCAAATTCGTTATAAATAGTAAACCACAAAGACGAAATCGTAGTTTACTCTTTTTTTATGAGTTTATCTAAATACATTATGATATAGTATATATTCAAGTAATAATATTTAACATATTTATATAAATAAAAAAGGTTCAGTTGCAAACCCGAATTCCATTGTGAACAGGAAACAAACGAACGTGACATATATATTCTCATTTGTCTACACTTATCATGAATAATGAAGATAAGTTCTTACAACATTCATGATGCATTCCGTTGTGAACAAGAAACAAACGAGTGTGACATATACATATATATATATATATATACATATTTCTCATTTGTCCTCATTTATCATGATGCATGATACACCATCAATGATGAATGTCTTGTAGATGTCCAAGACACGTGGCACCCTTCTTTATTTATCGTCCGATTTCCAACAGAAATTTGGTTCGCAACTGAGTCTGTGCTCCTAATTATTTACAAAATAAAAAAATGCTAAAAAATGTTTGTGGATCAATATGATCCGACCCTTTTTGGTATGCCTAATAATTTGTTGCTTTCTCTCATTGTCTAATTTTTTGACTTGTTCATTTTACCTCCTTTACTGATGGGTCATAGATATGAACGAATTTTTTTAGCACCATTAATTAATTATTACTAGAATAATATTTATTTAATTAATCATGCAATCAGGTTATGACAAAGTATCATTAAGTAATAGAAAATAAAATAAATAATTAAGAAAATAAAAAAATGCTAAAAGAAAAAAAAAACAAATTTTATTTACCAACTAATTTTGTCTAATTCAAAAATATAATTAGAACATTAAGTTAAAATATTGTTTTTAAAGAAACTTTCACATTTTTATATTAATTGTTATATTGTGATAATTTACATGGATGTACACATATGAATCAATTGACACCAAAGATAAGATTTGAACTAAAATTGATATCATAATTTGATAATCACCAAGAGGGTTAAACCGATAAATTGGTAAACTAAAAAGTCAAAACCAACCTTGGTTATGAAAAATAAAAAAAAAACAAAAAAAAACCAACTAGCAATGTTGAATTAAATGCTGATAAGTTAACGGGTAGCTGATAAGCTAGTAGATGGCTGATAAGCTAGCTGGTAGCTGATGAAAAATATCATGTTTGACAAAACTTAGCGTATAAAAATGTAAAATGACCAAAAAAGACATATTGAAAAATAAAAATTAATAATTAATATTAATGAGGGTTACATTAATATTAATATAAGTTACCTTATAACCTAACTTATAAGCTAACTTATGGTTTGTCAAACGTGTACACTGAAAATAATCTAGCTTATAAGTTAGCTTATTTTTGCTAAACATAGCCAAAAACTCTTACGAATCATGATAATATTATTAATTACTACCTAATAATTATAAGAGTAAACTCTAATTTTGGCCCTTAAGGTTTTGTAAAGATCTAAAAGTGGTAATCATTTTTGTTTTGAAAGTGGTCCGGGTTACTATCTTCGTTAAATAAAGAGTACATTTGTCTTTTTACCTATTTTTTAATTTTTTCATGATGTCTTTATTTATTAATTATGCTTTTCTCTTATTAAAAATAATAGAAAAAACATTATATTATATTTTCACAAAATATACTAATATATTTAATATTACATGTTTTTTCCTTACCGACGATGACTCCCTTTCCTTTTCCCTCCGGCGAACACCACTTCATATATCTGGTGACCCTTTATATTAATATAATATAATATTCTTTATTACTTATAATAAGAAAAAATACAATTAATAAATAAAGACAACATAATAGGTAAAAAGACAAACATACCCTTCATTTAACGGACATTCATTAATGAAGTTTGTGATCAAGGACCATTTTCAAAGCAAAATAAAAATCGGATGCTTTCTAAACTTATCAAATTAGGTCATATTTCCAGACTTTTTTGCAAAACCTTAAACCTTTAATAGTAATTTTGGTTATTTATTAAAACTGAATATAAAAAATGTTTGATTTGAGGAATTATGAAAACACAATATTCTATGGAATCGAGTCTCGATTTGGTTGGTAGTGTGATTCTTCCTTTTCTTTCATATAATAAATTCTTTTCGAATCACATAAAGATATGAATAACTTTTAGGGGTAAGTTCAAAATTCAAATGAGGATGCAAAGCAGTTTTGAGAACTTGAGAATAATGAAAAATATTCACAAAATGGTAACATTAGGATGTCAAATTGAAAAGGATAAAATGTTTGTTTTTTCATAACTATTTGACGTCAATTTTAATTATATTTTGCCTATCTTCAATTAAAATTTATAAAGGGTTAGAAAACAGTTGTAACAATCTTTTTAATCACATCTATTAGATCATCTTATTTGACGATTGAGATCTATTATCACGTTCTCAACTTTTTTTTCTCATGTAAACCTTCTAATAACGTTGTGTGTGTATATATATACACACACACATGTATACAGGTTGGGTTCCAGAGAGAATGACAGTTAAGATGAGAATTGTAAAAGGAGATCTCTACCATTGGATGCACATTAGAATGTAATGCACTGAGATGAGATGCATCGGATGGAGGGCTCCCAATTCATCACATGTGATACTAAATCAAATTACTGGTATGCATTAGTGCATACCGTCCGGATGGATGACTTCCAGTGTGTTTTTCAGTTTTCTCGTTTTTTAGCGTTTTCCCTTGAATCTCCATATATATATATATATATATATATATTTGCCGAAGTTGGTGTAAAAATATCAATTAGTGTTAGACGTAGTCTGTTATATCAATGAAGGTATAAAAATGCTTATTTATATTGTTGTAAAAGTGGGGAAACTAATTGATGAAGTTGAAATCCCGAAAGTTGCAGTTTAGCTTGATCTAAATGTCCTGGTGCTAGTGTTTTCCTTATTTGTGATATTGGTTTAATTAAGTCACCGTTTAGTAAACACTTACCTATTAAGTGTTTATAGGATCACTTTAGCTTATTAGATAAATATGAAAATGATACCCAACAAAAAACGATGAAAAGAATCGGTATTCTTACCTGGTAAGTGAGAGTAACGATTCTTACCCGGTAAGTGCTTATCGGATAAATTGTTGTATACAATGTTGTTTTAATAGACTAAAAATCTTATTTCTATAATGGGACGCTTTTTGGAGCAAAGAAACCTAAAAAGACGATGTGAGATAATATAGTTACACATTCGTTCCTATGGACGTAATATAGAAGTGGAAAGTGAAGCATTAATTGGGTAGGGTGGTTGTAAAACCCATTACTGGCTATTTCTATAATATAACTATTACTAACATCTTGCTAGTTTTAATAAAACTGTTGTCGTTCAAAAAAATAATCTTACCAGTTAAGTTAAAGTGTCGAATCTTATCGAAAACGCTTATCAAAAAAGCATAAGATAAATTCTAATGTTTGATTGGCCGAGAGGTAATTTTATTCAGCATAAAAACAAATAGTAATTTAAATACCCCCAAGCTAGTTTTTACCAAACATAATTTATTCATCAGCTAGCTTATCAGCTACCAGTTAACTTATAAGTCATCAGCTATCTTATAAGTTATACTCTAATTTATCAGTCATGAGCTAACTTATTAGCTAGTTTGCCAAACATAGCCTTAAAAAGGATTGACAAATATTAAAAGGCCCCCTTTTACTATAAAGAAACGAACCCTCAATAAGCCCATTCTTTGATTTATGTTTTGGGCTCATTTATCCATTTCCTTCTAAAAACGTAAAAAACAAATATTAGATCTTTAATTAACTGAAAAAATATGTATATTTCAAAAGCTTGTTTATCAAACATTTATTAAATATTTATCGAGTAAGAGTAATGATAATAGTTCTTATCCGGTAAGTAAGAGAAAAAAAAAAATTTACCCGGTTAATGCATACGGCTTACCCTGTAAGAGACAGTTACAACTAGGGGTGAGCATAACCGGATACCCGGCCATTTTCCATGGAACCGGAACTGGAACCGGACCCGGCGGTTCCTCGAAATCCGGAACCGAAACCGCTAACACCGGTTCCTTATATTTTGGAACCGGAACCGATGGGAACCGGTTCCGGTACCAAATACCCGGCTTCAACTTTTTTGATTTTTTTTACATTGCATACGATAAAAATTGTAATTATAAACTACAAAATACCGATTTAAAGTAATAAATATAACAAATGGTCAAAACTAATCCGATAAAAAAAATTATTACATAAATAAACTAGTAAGTTTGAGTTTTTATTTATTATTTATAAATATATAAAATATTTTTTATTTAAAAGTGGCGGGTAGCGAGTACCCAGCGGGTAATGGTTCCAAAAAAATTAGAACCGGGATCGGAACCGGAACCGGTCCTGATCGGTTCCGTATTTTAGGAACCGGAACCAAAACCAATCACATCGGTTCCGGTTCCGGAACCGGCAGTTCCAAAGTGGTTCCGGTTCTAAAGGCGGGTACTCGGTTCCGATGCTCACCCCTAGTTACAACTTACAAACAATTTATTTTGATGGTCGAGTCCAGACAAGGTAAATAAAAGTGTTGATTCTGATCGATAAACACTTATCTAATAAGCATTTGATAACAATCTTAATATTTGTAGCAAGTTAGCTAAACTCATTGTTAAAAATAAACACAAAAATATAATACTAATGGTTAAACAACAACTAATTTCGAAACTAAACCATGCAAAAGCAAAATTTTAAATGGTAATAAAAACTAGGTGCTTTTATTTTAACGTCCAACCTGTAAAATCCATTTGTATCACATCACATTGTGCGATTTGGGACCTTTCCAGTATAGTTTGTGGTTTGTATTTTTTTTTAAGTATCGCATTAGACGGTTTGGTTTATGGTTTTCAACTATCCAAACCGCAGTTCAAACTTCTTTACGTAAATTGACCGCAGTGGCGGATCCAGAAACATTTTGAGTTGGAGGCACACTTTAGGGTGTCAAAAAACTTCTAAAACCGAATGATTCATCCAAACAAAAACGGTTTCGAGTTATTCGTTTTTGGCTTAAACGGTTCGATTTACTGAATAAAGATAACTTATTCGGTTCGTTTTTCATTTAACTTTTTACTATTTGGTTAAATCAACACATTATAGTACTATTCATATACTTTTTATATTTCGTTTAAACTTAAAGCAAATAAACACATTACAAACTAATACAAAATTCGACTACATCATAAGAATGAAGCAGATGGCTAGAAAAACAAACCATTAAACAAAATTGTGCACTTGACATTAACCACTTAATCATAAACTTTAGTAAAAAAATTAAACATATTCTAAACAAAATTGCACACTGGGGTCTAAATTCTATACAAAATTGTACATTACAGTTTCCAGATTCTATAAACAAAATTACAATTTACAAAATCAACATAATATTACCATTTAACAACTAATATAATTTACCACATTCATCCAAAAATTATTATACTTTTTTACCTTTAGCTATATATTTTAGTAGTTAGGGTCCCTTTGGATATTCAAGTTGAGGTTATTAATAAAATCTATTTTAAAAGAATTTTTTTTACTGCTAGCCACATATGTTAGTTGGGGCAAGAGACCCCTATTATTAGTAAAGGGTAGATCCGTCCTTGATTGACCGTCTTTTCGCTTTAATCGCATCTACAGTTTGGTTTACAGGTTTGACTATAAACTGCACCGAGAACACCTCTAATGAAAATCTTAAATAATTAATTGTATAAATTAATATATTCATTAAAACAGATCAAACATGATATATAAAATTATGAGTATGTGTTATTGAATACATATAACCGTTTCATTCCTTTCATCACACCAAACATCAATCTAAAACAATTTTTAATGTAAACAATTTCTTTTCTAAATATTCGTATATTATAAATATTTTTGAGAAACAATAAAAGTTCAATGTAACAAACTCTATATCATCAATATTATATAATTATTGTTATGAGAAACAAAATTGATTTTATATGGCATGTTATATATATGATGTGTTTAAAATTATAGCTAATTTAACTTATAATTTGATAAAATTAGTTTGCATAATTTGTCAAATGTTTAAGATAACTCTTCATATAAAAGTATACAAAACAAAGTTAACGGACTTATTTATTTGTAAAAATAATAAAAGCCAATATTTTTTATTCTAAAAATGGATACAATGTAACAACTATAATCTTAATTTCATTTTTTTTAACAGCAAAGACAAAATAATATATTACCACCGGAATAACAAACGAGAGTTTATGAAGTACATTAGATTATGTGCCTCTGTTTGCAAGAGGCAAACACGAAGGACATAATCACCAGGGAAAACCAAACAACTCACTTACAGCAAAAGAAATTTACATCTGAACCCGAAATCAGCAACACAAATTTCATTTTAACAAAACAGTCATAATAAAAATATTTGGTCTTTCATTTATCTGATGGTTGTCGGGTTTTTTTTTCAAAGAGCAAAAAAGGTTCGGGTGAGATTGCCCATCAATGAGTTTTCGTCTTAGTTTTAATTTTGTATATAACGATTTAGTACATATACGTTTACTTGCATTTGTCTGTGTTTGCAAAGGTTTTTATTAGAGTAAGAGTTGTTTACCAACCGGAAAAGGAGATTAGAATCATAGTGACTCTTATCTAAGTTACTAAACTAGACATTAATGAAAGTCTCTTACCTCAATCAGTACTTACCTAAAATTTTAAAATATAAACTCTTCTAAAACTATTTTTTGATCTTACTCATTTTCACATAAATTTTGTTACATTTATTTTGAAAGGAAAATCATAGCCAATTTTCTTAGAAATTCATAGCAAAAGCAAGATCTATTTAAAGTAAAGAATTTGCCATTGAAATTTGACTTTGATTTCATATAACTTTCTTGGAAAAAGCAACTGAATCAATTACTTGAAAACCCTAGAGAAGAAATTTCATTGCACCTTCACTTACAATTAATTATCTTCTAATTTATTAAATTCAAATCCAAAAAAATTCTACTATAAAAGCATTCTATTTTTCTTGCCAAAACATCACCAAACTTCTTCATTCTCCAATGGCAATTGCTGGTATTGCTAAGCCATCCAGATGGTTCTTGAAATTCCCTCGTTTTCCCAAGAAGACGAAGAAATCTCAGAACATCCTTATGCCAATAAAAGCTATCTCAAAAGGGTCATTAAAAACAGACTTCCAGTACGTCTTTAGATTCTTTGATAGCAATAACGATGGAAAGATTTCAAATGAGGAGCTTAGGTCCTACTTTGCGTCAACAGGTGAGTGTATGTCACATGAAGAAGTTCAAAAGGCGATTAATGAGTTTGACAGTAATGGTGATGGATTGTTGGAATTTATGGAGTTTGTTAAGTTGGTGGAGGGAGATGGTGGGAATGAGAAGAATGATAATGACAATGATGATGATGGTGTGAGAAGGGCATTTGAGATGTTTGAGGTTGAGAAGGGGTGTGGTTTTATAACAGCAAAAGGGGTGCAACGAGTGTTGAATCAATTAGGAGACGAGAAATCAGAAGAGGAATGTGAAGCCATGATCCGAGTTTTTGATCTTGACAGTAATGGAGTGCTTGATTTCGACGAATTCCGCAAGATGATGGAATGAAATCAAGGATGCATTGATAAAGCAAAAGTTTTCATCTATGGTTTACTCACATTTGATACTTTAGTTGAGTTTTATAGTTCTTATACCAAATCTAGAATAATGTACGGTTTTGATTGCATAATGTATAAATTATTATAACACAATTATGTTTCATTTATGATGGAAATTAATTCTGATCGAAAATCAAATTTCAAAAGTAAACTTTGAATAAAAGGGTGTGTAGATGACAAAAAAAGGTATATTGGACTAATTCGATAACGAGTTAAAACATGTAATTTTCTTAATACAATAAAAATGTGTTGAGTTGTTGACTTGTTGACTTGTTTCAATACAATAAAAAATGTGTTGGGTTGTTAACAGTTTTATCATTTTTTAATTTTTTTTAAAATAATTAATATATTAAATATAATTATATAAGAGATACTATTAAAGTTTCAACAACATTTTTCGTTAAAGTAAATAATTTATGAGATTATAAGTAGGGATGGCAATCGGGTCGTGTTCGAGTTGGCGGGTCAGGGAGGGTCAACCCGGACACGACCCGTTTAGCTAATCGTGTCGAAATATGCAACCATAACCCGTATACGCTCGGGTTGGCGGGCCGCAAATGAGTTGGCGGGTTTGTAAACGGGTTGATGGGTCATAAACGGGTTGGCGGGTCATCTAATAATACAACAAAATTCAAACATCCAAATTTAAACAAAAGATTCAAACACAAGTTTCAAACAATAAAAAGTCCAAAAGCAAGCAAATTCACTTAATAATACAACTAAACTGAAACAAATCCAAGTTTCAAACAAATAAAAAGTCCAAACACAACCAAATTCAAACAAATCCATTTTGACTATTTGCGACTTTAAACAAAAACTATATATTTTTTATTTTTTGACGGGTTGGCGGGTCGGAAACTTCAACCCTAATACGTATATTTTCGTATCAGGTTCGTGTCGTGTTTCATGTCGTGTCGAGAATTGTTACTCCTAATTATAAACATTTAAATACATCTTTAAAGATTCCAATATGTTGATTTGTTGACTTGTTTTTTATTTATTTTTTACCATTTAATACGTTTAAAATTAAAATGTAATATAAATTACTTACTTTTAAATAAATGGTTCGAAATTATATTAACATCTGAAAATAGTTTAATTTTATATTTTTTTTAAATGAACACTTGTTATTAAATCTGATTTTTTTAAATTGGATTGGATCATGAAATAATTTTCAATCAAGACATTTATTTTATATTGGAATATCGTATTGAAAATAGAATAGCCACCAAAACATCAAAATGTCAAAATAAATGTTGTACCCGAATAATTATAAACTTAAACAAATTTGAAAGACTAAAACAATCTTAAAACAACCGAAAATGAAATTGATGAAATATTTAGCTACTATTCATCTCACTCCATACAAAATTTACATTCATTAGGGAGATGGAGGATCTTTAACCAGTCCACATATGTTTGGAATGGTCGGCTTTATCATAATTGGAGACAACAATCTGATGTTGACCCTCAATACCCTTACATATCCATATAGAACTATCCTCGATCGCTTATCTTGACCCTCCACGATATGATCATTATTTGTGTCTCTCTCATACAGACGACATTTCTTCGTGGCGTAGGAGCACTTTATTGCAAATTTTCCATCTGATCCTCTCTTTGTTGAGAGGGCTCGTCCTCAGCTGACTTTAGCTTAGGTGCGTTGGGGTGTACTCTTTGAACGACTCAGGCTCGAGTTCCTGCTAACTCAAGCTTAGGACCAAGTTTCGACTAGGTTTATGCCTTGATCTACGACTGTTGGCGCCAAGCCTTAGGCTATGGCTAACCTTATGTCTCTTGTTGGGTTTACCCTTGTACCCAATCATACGCTTGCTCTGGAACCAATGCCCCTACAGGCTTTACCCTCGGACACTTCATGATCTACAAAAGGAAATATATTGTGCCACTTATGGTTCAAGGATCAACATCTTAAAAGCAATGCAATGTGGTCTTGTGTTATGTTAATTTCCTCTAAATATTATGTCCTAACAATGTTTAAGCTTAGGCTAAGTAATTAATTTTAAACCCCGCTTAGGATACCAATATGTAACACCTTTATTTTCCACCAAGAAGGTGTATATCATACTCACACTTCATGTAAAACAATATGAATGCCATAACAATGTTAACAGTATGCAATGGAGTAAACTTACAAATCTTAAACATTCAATAGCGAACACAAACTTAAACAATGGAAGTCTTACAAATTGAAAAGAAACATGAATGACTTCCCATACCAAACTAGTACAAGAACTGAAACAATGAAACGTCTGAAACAAGACTTTACATGGAGCACTGCTAAGTTTTCTCTTGAGATACATGACACCAGTAAGCTAATAAGCTCAGAGAATTCATGGTTCTATAAGCCATAAGTCTCAAATCCATAATTATTTTGATTTTGCGACCAAACTCATTAAAAAATGTAAACCACATTGACAAAGTATGTAATTCACTCTAAATTAAATGAAATCAAGGTTTTCTTGATGTTTTTATTTTGTATAAATATTTTAATCCATCTAAAATGACATGCGATATCAATTTATTGATCGTGATTTTCAATTTCGCTCCCTAACTTTGACATTGACAAGATACGTCTTCAATGGAAAATTAACATTTTCTTTTAGAACAACTTTAACCAGGTCAACTTATTTCTTGATGTTTGGTAAACAAGTTACTTCTTAAAAGGCCTGACACGTCTTTTACAACCAAAAATTACGGGATTTCTTCAAAATAAACACGGAATTTTATATTTACGTTTTAGAAGATGAGAACCGATTGATTGCCTAGCTACACAATCTTATTATATAATCATGGGATTTTTTCGTTCTTTATACATTAATTAATTTGTTATATTAAGGGTTGTTTGGTTAAGGTTAAATATGAAAATGAAAATGACACGGAAAAAAAATGAGAATGACTTTTTGTTCCCTCCGATATAATCAGGAATGGTATTTGGGCTTCTGAAAGAATGAGCTCATTATATTATATAAAATCAAACAATTTCTTTTATTATTATTTTCATTGATTATTACCTAATACCTCCAACCAGATACCCTTTAGCTATGATAATTGCATCACATTAAAATTGAAAGAAAATGTCTTGTTTGATGGATTCAACTGATTTATTGTATCTATAAAACACAACATAACCACTAAAGTTTATAAAGTCATTATAATATCTATTTATTTGATTAATTTTGGAAGCTTTGACCATTTCTAGATAAATACAGCCAAATCCATATATTAGGCAAGATTCGTAGGATCATTTTGATGGATAAAGTTAATAAATTCCAAGTTCATCATATTGTATATACATAAATTAAATAGTAGAATATTTTTATTAAGAATATTAAAATGGTTCAAAACAGAAATAAAAATGCTAGCTAATTTAAATATACCAGATAAACCAGATAATTGTAGTCAATTTGACTACCCGTGAGTTCATATTTAAGCTATAGTTGTAGTCATTGAGTACAAGTGTTCTTTTTGTCATATCTTTTGGTTTCTTCTTTATTTTCTGGAAATGCAAAATAACATTAAAAGAATGCAAAAAACAACCCTATTGAGAAAATCTACTAGCTAATGGATACCAAAGACGAACCAAATAAACCCCAACAAGAAACAAACATCAATAAGAAAATAAGTGGTCAAAAAAGAGGGAACAACAGATCCCCAAGAAGCAACAAAAGAAGGGAACATTAACCAATAACCACATATTCTTCAAAATAGACCGACCCTTGAGTTTGAAAGCAACCCAATAGTAGGATTGAAACTGAATGTCAATGAAAAGATCGCTACAAGAATTTACCCCCTCGAAGATACAAGCATTCATGAATTCCAAACATAAGTTGACTGTGTTAACTTTTAGTGTTTGTAAAAAACAATAAAAATTCAAAAATCTGGTCGTCTTTGTTGCCTTTGATGAACTCATACAACATACTTAAGACGTTAACTACGAATTTTAAAATAAAGACTTGATCTGTTTATCATCGATTTCATTTGTTAATTTTATTACCAGTTTAATCCATAATTTGTTATCAGTTTTATTTAAAATATATACAAAAAACATCATCTAATTATAGAAGAACTTCAATATTTAATTGATGAGTTGAAAACTTTGAAATTGGGACCTGAACTTTGACATGTCAAGAAATTGTCCTTGACGTTTGCATTTTGCTTTAAAAGTGGTACAAAGTCACTAACTCTGTTAAAAAAATCCGTTACAACGTCTTTATCTTTTTGTTTTTCTCTTGTTTTCAAAGGACCGACTATGTAATTTTTTATATTCTTTTATTAGTATATGTAACACCCAAAAATTTGGTGTGTTTTTTTTAATTGAAAAGATAGAAGGAAATACCGAATACGTAATACTTTTTTCGTAGATCACGTGGGTCGGTGGGTGACTAGTTAGACTTGGTCATGGGACTAAATTGCAAGGACCTATATTGAAATAAAATTTAAGTGATTATCCTATTTTTATAGGATGGAAGTTGAGGGTGTTAACTGTTAAGCATAGTGGTTCTTGAAATTTATTATTTATATTTTAAGGTTGATTTTGATTGTTAACTCGTCACAAACCTTATTTTAGGGTGTGACAACATGCAGTGGTGGATCCAGAATTTTTGGTCATTGGGGTCCTATTAAGGTAGACTAAAGACGTGTAAAGTCATCCGACGTGTTTCGGGAAAATTTTTAAGTTTTTTTAGTTGATTTCAAGAGATTTTCTTAGTGTTTTTGTCGATTTTGAAGGATTTTCTTAGTGTTTTGTTGATTTCGAAGTATTTTTTCGGTTTTTTTATTGGTTTCAAGATATTTTTTTAGTGTTTTTGTCAATCACCGACAAGATGGGGTCCTTTGGAAAATTTTACTTGGGGGACTAAGGCTAAATTTAGTATTTTTGATATTTTTTACCCTCTATAATTTTTTTTTACAATTCAATGGGGTCCTTGGACCCCCCCTTTTTCATGCTAGCTTCGCCACTGACAATATGTAATAGAGAGAATGTCCTACGGGCTCACATGTATTTGATCATATATACACAGAGAGAGGAAAAATTCAAATGCGAACCCAAATTTGGTTGTAAACGTGAGGATACAGAAAAGCGCGTCACGTGTCTCATTCAGTACGAATGATGAAAGGCATTCAGAGTGAATAATGAAGGTGAAATTCATACATTATTCAGACTGAATAATACCAAATTCATTTTGAATATTTCCCTTCATGATTCAATTTGAATATGACACGTGTCGCGCTCTCAGAGAGAGAGAGAGAGGAAAGTTCAAATGCGAACTCAAATTTGGTTGTGAACGTGAGGACAAATGAGAGCGCGACACGTGTCTGAATGTAGATTATTCAGACTGAATAATCAAACAAATATTCAGACTGAATATAGTGTTTATTCAGATTGAATAAACACTAAATTCAGTTTTATTCGATCTGAATATTTCTTTGATTATTCAGTCTGAATATGACACGCGTCGTGCTCTCATTTGTCCTCACGTTCACAACCAAATTTGAGTTCTCATTTGAACCCACCCCTATATATATATATATATATAGAGAGAGAGAGAGAGAGGAAAGTTCAAATACAAACTCAAATTTGGTTGTGAATGTGAGGACCAATGAGAGCGCGACATGTGTCTGAATATAGATTATTCAGACTAAATATTTCTTTGAATGAGATACGTGTCGCACTCTCATTTGTCCTCATGTTCACAATCAAATTTGAGTTCTTATTTGAACTTGACCTTATATCTATATATATATATATATATAGGGGAGGGATCAAATGAGAATCACCCCTTTTTAAAGAAACAAAGAAACAAATTGTGGACCACATATGATGTGGGTCCCATATAATATTAAATCATTTATGATTTAATATTAAATCATATTAAATCATAAATGATTTAATATTATGTGGGACCCACATCATATGTGATCCACAAGTGTCCCTTTGTTCCTTTAAAAATATAAAGTTCTCATTTGAACCTTCCTATATATATATATATATAGGGGTGGGTTCAAATGTGAACCTATCTTTGATTGTGAACATAAGAACAGATCTCAGCCATCCATTTAAAATCAGATCAAAAAATCAATGTCTAAAACGCGAGGTGGCATTTCTGTAAATAAGTGGAAAACTCGAGTCATGGCTTAAACATTATTTAGCGCGTATGGGTATAATCGTAAATATAACATGACCGTCAATTTCTTCATCTTTGTTGTCCCCAAACAACGATTTCGCCGTCAATCTATTCATCATCGTCGTCACCAAGCAACAATTTCAACATAAATTAGTTCATCGTCGTCGTCACCAAGCAACTTATTTCCTACAGAATTGTAGCTTATATTCAGTCTGAATATAAGCTAAAATTATGTGTTTGAATAGTTGTAGCTTATATTCAGTCTGAATATAAGCATAACATTGTAGTATCAAAATGTCATGTTTATATTCAGTCTGAATATAAGCTAAGATTATGTGTTTGTATAATTGTAGCTTATATTCAGTCTGAATATAAGCTAAAATTATGTGTTTGTATAATTGTAGCTTATATTCAGTCTGAATATAAACATAACATTGTAGTATCACAATGTTATGTTTATATTCAGTCTGAATATAAGCTAAAATTATGTGTTTGTATAATTGTAGCTTATATTCGGTCTGAATATAAGCATAACATTGTAATATCACAATGTCATGTTTATATTCAGTCTGAATATAAGTTAAGATTATGTGTTTGCATATTTGTAGCTTATATTCAGTCTGAATATAAGCTAAAATTATGTGTTTGTATAATTGTAGCTTATATTCAGTCTGAATATAAGCATAACATTGTAATATATATATTCAGTCTGAAGAGCAAGTCACAGTAGAACAAACAATTCAACATTAGAGCAAAATTCTCGGTATGTATTTTCGAAATCTATAACAGCATCGCAATCAGTGAACAAATCAAATGTTTGATCTACAAAAAGAGATGAATTTTCAATTGGATCACACTCAATCGAATTTCCAGATGAAGAAGCAGACTCCATTGAAAAAACAGAATTAAAAATTTAGTTTCAGAAATCGCAAATCCGATTACTAATGTTCTTCACAGCAATGAATACGATTAACATAGAAGAATTCGATTTCCAGAGAAGATTTCGATTTCCAGAGATAGTTCGATTTCCAGAGAGAGTTCGATTTCCAGATAAATAAGCGGGAGTGATAAACTTGCCTAATTTACCCCTCACGCCACATTTAAAGAACGACTTCAATTTGGCTTAGATCAAGGGCTGAGATCTGTCCTTAGGGTCACAACCAAAGATAGGTTCACATTTGAACTTTCCTCTCTCTCTCTCTCTCTCTCTATATATATATATATATATATATATATATAACATCGAGGTGCCAAACCTTCCCGTCGACGTGAGGTCTCAACTCAGGAGGAAGAACTGGTAATAGACACAAAACCATCCATGTTGGTTCTATATTTGTTCGAATTCGATCGAAGAACTTTTTTTGTCTTGGTCCCAATTCAACACTAAACAAGTTCGAACTAATTGAATACTTATTTTACAGAAACGTGAAATCAAAGTAGGCGATAAAGTAGCTGGAAGACATGCAAATAAGGGAGCCATTCCATTGACTCGTACTGATGAGAATTTTACTCCACGGGAAATGGAACTCTCATAGATCTTTTTTCCTTTTGGAAGATACAGGAGCGAATATATATATATATAAGGGAGGGATCATACGGGAAATGGAACTCTCATAGATCTTTTTTCCTTTTGGAAGATACAGGAGCGAATATGCCGGTTCGGTTTTCGATTTTTCAAATCATCCATATTCTGTTCCGGTTCCAAACCGGGTTCGGTGTTAATTTTTCGGGTAATTAAACGGAACGGCCCGGAATTTTAAATGAGTATCTAATTCTAATTTAATTAATTTATTATGTTTTCTAATATTTCAAAATAACCTTTCAAAATTTAACAAGTATATATTTTGTAACAAAAAAAGATGCCACCGCTCTATCCTAAAACACTATGATTTACATGTCTTATTTACGACATTCTAAATGCATGTTTTATTATTTATTTATTTTTAAAAGGTTTTATAAAAATGTGTAGGCAATCAAATCAACAAGATCATTATATTACTTTTAACAATCAAGTAAGTTCAAGAAACAAGAAGATGATTTTTGTTGGTTGATTTAGTATTAAACTTTGAATATTTGGGGATAATTTTACGCTTGATTTTGTAATTGGTATTAAACTTTGAACATCTTAGGATTACTTTACACTTGATTTGGTATTAAACTATGAATATTTTGAGATTGATATAAATATTAAACTATGAATATTTTGAAAAATTAGAGTATGATTTTTGTTAGTTGATTTTGAATTAAAGCGGTTCCAACCGGGTTTTTGACCGGAAAACCGGTACTGGCACCGGTATTGCCTATACGGTCCAGTTATCGGTTCTAATAATATCACAATTTCGATTCCGGTTTCAAACCGGTTCGGTCCATTTGCTCACCCCTATAATGTGCTATTATTTTCTTTTAAAAAACAATTAAACTAAATAAAAATAATATTTTATTTTCATGTGATTTACGTTTGGATAAATTAACCCGGTCAAGCCCAATGGACCATTTCAAAATTCGAAAGACAAATACATTTTTGTTTGTATTCAATATTCTCTCGATATTGAGGCCCCAAATAGATATTAAACAATCATCATAGTTAATTTTCTAACAATATCATCTTTTATTATTAAATTTATATAGAGAGAGAGATGATAATGAGAAAATGGTGGAATGTATGTAATTCATGCGACTTTAGCTGCGACTTAAGATCATGGATCACATTATCTGCACACCTTACATCAATCGTTACAGTAAAATTAACATGTGATTTTACACTTGATTTGACTGTTTTCATATTTTTATCTGGTTTAAATATTCATATGTATATATACAAATTATTACAACTCTATCTTCAAATGAATTTTCAACTTCGAAACAAAAAAACAATAATAAATAATTTCATCTCGTTTTTTATTGCTCCTACCACATCAATAATTCTCCAATTCTATAAATTATAGATCCTAAAGGCTTGAATCAATTCTCTTCCAACAACCATTCTCAACATTTTCATTCCATCTTTTTTTTTTCTAAAGTTTAAAAGAAACAAAATGAAAAACACAAAATGGATTATGTTCAATTTCTTCATATTCCTTTGCTTTCACTTTTCATCCATCAAATCCCAACAACAATACTCAGCAAATCAAGTGTTTTCATGCCAACCCAATGATTCATTCCTTTACACTTGCAATGGCCACCACTCTTCTTGCCACTCCTTTCTCACTTTCAAACCCCAACCACCTTGCACCACCATCCCGCCATCGCCGCCCTCATGTCCGCCGACCCCCGCCACCTTGCCCAAATCAACAACCTATCGGAAACCGTCGTTTTGCCACCCGAAAAACACGTTTTCATTCCCGTCAACTGTTCCTGCTCGAACCACTATTACCAAGCCACCACTTTTTTCCATATCACACCACAAGAGAAAACATATTTCGTCATAGCAAACGAAACGTTCCAGGGCCTGTCGACATGCGGGTCGTTGAAACACGCGAATCGTTTTAACGAGTTCGAGCTCGAAGACGGGTTTGACCTGAAAATCCCGCTTCGTTGTGCGTGTCCTACGAACTATCAAGTCGTAAGTGGCGTCAAGTATTTAGCGACGTACGCTATCAGTTACGGTGATTCTGTTCGTGATCTTGCTTGGAGGTTTAACGTTACTACAGAAAGCGTGCTAAAAGCAAACGGGCTTTCTGAAACGAACACGATATTCCCTTTTACTACGTTATTGATTCCTCTAAAAACAGAACCTTCGAGTATCATTACCATAATCCAACGTTACACGCCAGTAACCTCGGTGTTTTCTTCAAAAAGATCAAACAAAAAGAAACCGTTAACAGTTGGAATTGCAGTAGCGTGCTCGTTTCTAGTTTTTATGGCGTTTTAGGAGTGGTTTACACTAGAAGAAAATGGAAAGCAGAAAAGAGTGAAGAAATGACGATATTGCCAGAGGATCTCCTTGTCGAAATTGCGAGCTTTGAGAAGATCATTAAAGTTTTTAGCTTTCGAGAACTACAAAAAGCTACGAAAAGCTTTGGTCCAAAGTGCGTGATTAAGGGTTCCGTGTATCTTGGAGTGTTTGGGAACCAGATTCTAGCGGTTAAAAAGATGGGGATTGATGTATCTAAGCAAGTGAACATGTTAAGCAAGATTTACCATTTCAATCTTCTTTGGTTAAAATTCAAGTTGATTTACAGATAGCTCATCTGGTAAAAAGAAGAAAGGAAAACAATATAATATAGATATTATCTTTTTACCATAAAGTGTAGCATGAATAGACAACATAAATTTTAAGATGAGATTGTAATCAATAAATAGAAATGGAAGATTATGGTAGTTTACTAATACGAAAATATATTACATAACGCGTAAAAGTGTATAGCTTGAATGTAAGTATGTAATCTATCATGGTATACTTTCATAAAATGCACTCGTTATAACAAATAATTGCAATGCTCGTTTAGAAAGGAAAGTTCCCAGTTGATCGTATGTGGTACAAGGTCTTTTGAAGGCCATATTTAAGCACAGCCCGATTGCCAGCTCTGAAACCATTTCCATACACCTGGGACTGATCAGATTCGATCTGGTGTTTGAAGAACTCTGCAAGTTTCTTTTCTAACGAAGATCTTTTCTCTTGACTTGATGATACAGACACTATCTGGGATGTTAACCACATGTGAGCTAGAACCTGACAGATTCCTTCTTCAACGTCTTGCCGTAGAGTTCGGTAGCCTTCAAGGGAAAGAAAAGGAGAAAAAGAGATTGGTTAATAGACTCGATAAAATATGTCTCTATAAGAGGGAGGTTCAAGGAAAAACACTATAAAAAAGAATACCCTAGGAGTCGTCCATTCGGATGGTATGCACAAATGCATACAAGCGATTGAAGCTGGTTTTTTTTTTCCTATGCACCAATGCTTCTATAATTACATATGCATTAGTGCATATGCACAAATGTATGTTACAAATTACCAACATGCATTTGTGCATACCGTCCAGATGGAGTGCTTTTGAGTGTTCTTCTCAGTTTTTTTTTTTTTGGCGTTTTCCTTTGAACCTGACCCTGACCCTGACTCTATAACGATGCAACAAAAATTCAAATAAGATGATACAATATATCTGATTTTTCATAGTTGCACAAAGAGCGGTGACCAAACCTTTAAGTCGCAGCCACGCATGCATCATTTCATGAGCTAAGATCGATCCAGTAAGCAACCTGTATGCAGTGAGTTATTTAGTACCCGTAAATTGGATCCTTTGGTTAAATGACCTTTTGTCAAGTTTCTTTTTTTAAATTCATGACCTTGTGACAGGTTTGTGAATGTCACGGCTTAACAGAAGAATGTCACTTTTGTACAAAAGAATGCCTAGAAACCTGACAGAAGGTCGTGGATTTAAAAAATATGGACAAGAATATCCAGGAATCAACAAGAAATACCTCGGAAGGCCATATAAAATGAGAATGGCTGTAACCTCACAGCGACCGGTCAGTTTATACGGCTCTACTCTCATATATGGGACCCTATTTCCTATCCCAATTATTGGTTGCCTCAATACCTGCCAGCACATAACATTAAACAAAACTAATAACATCACTCCTAAAATATGGGAAAGAATTATTTAGCTTTAGAAATCCTTACTGTGCTGACAGTTTGTTCCTCAGAAAGGCAAAGTCCTCTAGTCTCGGGCATGTGGTAATGGCCCTGAAGAAAAAGAAAATGAAAAATGAAAAATGAAAAACAGAAAGCAAAAACTTTCCCGTGGCGTTTGTTTTTTAAGAGGTGCTGAAGTCTGAAGTCTGATTTCAGTTCTGAAATGGTTATGAAACGTCTAAACGAATCAGACATAAGTGGTGATTAAGAGCTTAAAATGAAAAAACAAACAAGGCCTTACATTCCTCTCTCCATCCATGGCCTCATTAAGTGCTTGCCTTTCAACCAAAAGTAAAGGTATCTTCTGTTCCAACTTCATATCCAAACCTTCATAAAATTGTTGTATATCACGATAGAGGGGTTGACACTCGTTAGTATCCATGACTGCTGAATCAAGACACTCGAGGCACAATTTTCGACCATCATTAAGAGCAGCATATCTTGTTTCCCTTGGCTGAAAATGGCAACATTCGGCTTGTTATATTCAAAAATTGCATAAAAATACAAGTTTTGAACCAATATGTAACTATATTAATCAAACTCACCTCCATTCGTTCACAGCTACAACACCTAGGAGTCCCATCACGCTCATGGAACGGACAGTATTTCTGAGCCCAAAAAGGATGTGTCTTGTATTCGATAAAACCAGCAGCATTTATTCGAATCTGTAAAAAAAAGTGTATACATCCAAACTACCACTTTAAACAATAAAATCTAACATAGAGGAAACATAAAATGGAACTTAAAATAAACTGAATTTACTAAATGGCTATTATTGGTTTCAGCTTCCCAATAATAGGATTGAAAATTTCCCTATAGTCCATTTTAGATGTAAAGTATGTAGGGTAATTTTGAAAGATAATTATTATGTAAAAGATAAGATAATGATATCATTATAATAGATTACCAATACTTACAAAGTGCTGGCAAACATCACATCGTGGATGACGTTTTTCCTTGTAGCATGACTTGTGATAGGCATAATTTCCCAACATTGAAAACTACATGAAAAATATATAAAGAGATGTCAAGTATCATCATAACCTTATAAAGAAAAATAATTGAATGTTGCAAATCATATATCACCACACCGTTAGTTTGATGAAATAAAAATGTAGTAAGGTTGTATGCATCAAAAAAGAAATTCCCGACTATATTTGAGCACAGGGGCGGAACACAATAGGGGCCTAGGGGGGCCATGACCCCTGCGCTTTATCCCTTAAATACTAGAAATTAGAAATATTATCAATGAATTGCGATTAGCTCAGGTGGTTATGTATATATGGCCCATGTATATATTGTGACACATTAGTGAGTAGGTTGAAAACTTTTTTATTATATACTTTTAAGATGCATTTGTTAGGTTCGGCCCTCCTAATTAAAAGACTTGTGTTCCGCCCCTTGAGCATATATTGCAGTCAATGCACATCAGTTTAGTACCTCATAATTAGCAATCGGTAGGTTACATGCATGGCATCTTAAACATTCTGGATGCCAAACAACACCCATACAACTTAAAAGTCGTCCCTGATCAATAGCGTGATTGCAACCAGCACATACCCTACAAAAAGAGAGGAAAAAAATATAAGTGATGAAATATGATGAACATTTTATATGTAATTTTCAAATTAAATGAGTATGCTATTTGGTGTTCACCATTTTATATTTTTTTTATATATATATTTTTTAGCCTACCCCAAATAGTTTGGAATAAAAGGCTTGTTATCATGTTGTGGATTGTCCACAGTGACATCCATATGGACAATATGCGGGACCTGAACCTTCACCTTAGAGGATAAACCTCCGCTCCTCCACCATTTTTAGGAAAACCACCACTCTCAAGGCCCGAACCCGAGACCTTGAGGATGATGTAAAAACCTCAGTACAAACTAGGCCAGATGCCTTTTTTTTTATGTGTTAATTGTAGTACAAATAATATCATTTTATGTTTTTTTATTTACATATCCATTTTGTTTTAATATTTTATTTATATATCAACAACAATGTTTATTTTTTATTTTTATATAATTATTAGAAAACAATAATAATGTTTATATTAATAAAAGTTTATTTAATTTAAAAAAAAAGTAGAAAAAATAGAAAAAGATATCAACGAATATAAAAAACAACAGAATGACATGTTATAAAACAAATTTTAAGCTATAATATAATGATATAAAAAATATATTTATTATATTAATTAAAATATTTTATAAATAAATACATAAATAAATAAAAGAATTTATATAATTTATATTAATTAAATTTAATATAAATATATTTAAATAACAAAAATACAAAAAACAAAAACAACAAAAATACAAAAAACACAAAAAACAAAAAAATGTAATGATTTAATATAGGGTTAGGGTTGCCGTTAGCCTCCCCCTTATTTTACAGTTCCACTTCTCTTATTTCTTTTTATTTTTAATTAACATATTTGATAAATTAAATATAATTTACAGTAACTAAAGAAATATTTATTTTTCCATTCAAAAAAGAAAAAAGTATTTATTTAATAATATTTAATTTTTACTTTTTAATATGTATATATTAAAGATGAGTAATTTTTGTTTATTACATAAATTACTATCATATTGTAATTATATAAATATTGTTAGTTAATTTTCATCAATTATTGATTATTATGATTTATTATTGTAATTTTTAATTATAATAAATAATTTATCTATTAAAAAATTTATTATTACAATTTTTTATTATATAAACCATGGACCGGTTCATGATTGAGAGTAAAAGGTTTATAAAATGTATAGGAAAGAGAAAACTGATATCGTAGAAAGAGAAAGTTGATGTGGCAAAGTCATGAAGCTCTCAAAAGGTCCATGATTGTAGATGCTCTAAGGGCTATATATAGTATTTATTGCATGATAACAACAAATAACATTGTGCAATAAATAAAAGATAATTTATAGCAAGTATCATTGTGCAAAAATCTGACACGTAGACAAAACAAAAAGAACTTGCTAGATTTATTGTGGTTAACTTAATGTTTAGATGCCCAAGGATTCAGAGTTCATGGGTTATTCTTCAATCTTCACCTTAAAATTCTAAGATCTGGAATACAACCCATCTCACAACTGTGTGAGAAAGATCGGCTATATAACAATGCATCAGAGGGTGCAAGGTAGATAGAAGGTTAACATTTGCAAGTTCAAGTCCAAGCCTTTGTTTCAGTTTTGTAGTTCACAGATTCTGTTGAGGGTTTGCAAGTTAAAGTTTCAAGTCTAAAGTTCAGTTTTGTAGTTCACAGGTTGTTGTTTTGGGTTTGCAACTAGCAGTTTATTTCATGTTCAACATCGCCATCATTTATTAGTCAAGATTGTTCACAAGGCCAATGTAATTTTGGAATGCCATCTTGCACCCTATAGTTGTATCCTCAATTGGATCATTTATGATCCATCATCAAGATAGTATCTTTTTCTCCCAAGACAAAAAACAATACAGCAAAACCGCATGTTGAAAATCGAGAGCAAGAATCTAATAAAAAATTGAGTAGCAAATTATTGTATTCAAGAAAAGCAAAACACTTACCTAAATCCTGTTGAATATGGGAATGGCATAGGTTGGCGAACATTTCCATTTTGATTCACATTTCTATTCCGAGGTGGAGGCTCAACTTTCAGACTTTCTTGTAGAGCCCTTGCAAGATATTCATCTTCTTTCAATTGGGAATCATCATCTGGCCAGAAGATTTCATTTTTTAAGTATGGTTGATGGCATTTTAGAAATTTATAGAGTTAAAGCAATTGATATGTAGTACAATTCTTAAAGAAGTTACATACACTGCTAAATTAAAGATCCCTTCTAATTTACTTGGAAGGCATGGACAAGTAAGTCAAATTCCTGAAATACCATCTATCTTATATTATCTTTGTCAAAAAGTATGTAATCTTAAAAATCATCCTTTTTGTTGTGTGATTTAACTGCAATGAACCTGTTCGATATGAATTGCAACATAATGTTCAATTTGTTTCAAATCATACAACAACAAGTCAAACCATTTTATAGATACATGTATACAACCTGGACTAGTAATTTTGAACTAGCTTTACAAATCTAAGATTATGACAAGAATCTACAGTTACAAAAAAAATCTAACTAGGGACATGTATTGAGCTTAGGTGAAAATAATAATTTCCAAAAATATAATTGTGATTAGAATGTAATGTTGTTACCTAGGCTCAATGAATGAACTGTAAATTACATATAGGTGTGACTTAAAGAATATCAACCTGCGTATGAGTACAAAACTTTAAGAACATGATCCAATGCAATAAAGTAATTAAGTAACCCTGTTTACGTAATTACGCTATAAATTGATAGTGTTTTTGAGCCCGATTCCACCTTTCATGGTAGATAATAGTACAAGATAAGATGTCCAAGAAGAATCTGCAGTTTCAAAAATGTTATGATGAATAGGTGATTGTATGACTTACTGATCATATGTTTCCCTTTTCCTTCTCCTGCAAGTGATATTGCAATTGCCCTGTCAATGTCTTCGATCTCTGGCCGTGAAGCCTACAAACGGTTTACGAACAACAAGGTACAATTAATTGTGGTTAGCAATACTAAATATAAACAAGAAAAGGTCTCAAGTTTGGATAGTTAGCAGATGTAACAGCACACATATCAATAAGTTACCCAAAAAAGGGAAATATCATAATGATGCAACACTAAAAAAAAGTCCCCCAAGTGACTGCATATATAGGTGACAAGAAATGACTCTAATTATTACCCATGATGTAGAGGAATAAGTTCCGATTGATGTTGTATTCCCTCCATATCTCCTGTTATATTGCCTTTCTGATGCTTCATGGGTAGTGCTTTCAAAAATTCTGCTAAGCCAATCCATTATGCAGTTAATGATATCTGTCTAGAGTCAAAGAACTCCTGCAAAAGAGCCATCATCTTATAGTTATGACTTGGATGTTCCTCATAAACAACGAGATTTGAAATCATATTGGATGTAGAAACATTAGGACCATATATAGAAACAGGCAATCGTTCAATTAAAACGTAACAAAACTCCCGCCACTTATAAGCTAACAAGGAAACAAAACAGTATCAGCTATCTAGTGGACATGTAGGTGTAGGTGTAGCAGCCAATGAGATAACCGATGCTGACGGTCAAAATCTTAACACAAAAACCGTAATTCAACAAAAACAATCAAATAACACAGGAATTCAAAGAATTCCAATAATCCCAAGTTATCATATGGTACGCTACTATATACATTAAACCACAGCTAACCAGAGACAAATAAATGAAAGCTAATTATAAGAAATCAAGACAAAGACATTCATCAAATAGATTAAACAAAAAAAAAATAGACCAGTTTCTCATTCATAGTGTAACATTGCCCATAAACGAAATGAAATCAAGTAAATTTACCAAAAATGCGACTGATCTACAGTTCATCAATAATAATTATGTTATGGTGACGATAGTGCAAAAAACCTTTAAATTAACGTCATATTTTTCTTACGATTCAGAAAAATCTTCAATCCTCCAAAATTCAAGGCAGAAAACGTCAAGCTCCTAATATTATCAGATGAATGAAAAGGCATGCCATTGTATATGAGCGAAAAATCTGAATATATATAGAAAACAAGGACAGTTTAAGTTCATGATTCCAAAAACTTTTACCATCATTACTGCTGCTATTGATGAACAACCAAACACGCATTAGGTTTTCCCCTTTAGCAAAGATGTGACGATCTAGGACACGCTTCCTTCGAATTTGACGATGGTTATCAATTGAATAAGCTTCAAAAATATAACTTTGAGTGTCCATCGTCAGTCTTCCAACCATTATCGATCATTGTTGAGAGGATTCCATTGTTCTCTTTCCTTTACATCAGTCCATCAGCTGTTTGGATGTGACTTGCATGTCCTTTTACACAATATAATGCGAATAAATTATATATTTTGTTCCCTCACTTTATTACTTTTTCTCATTGATGAATCAAATAATTATTCCTTATCAATTTTCATCCTTGAAATCAACACAGGTTAATGTTTTTCTGGCTATATTTAGTAAACTAGCTGATGAAAAAAAATCATGTTTTACACAACTAGCTTATAATAATGTAAAATAACCAAAAATGACATATTAAAAATTAATCAATTATAATATTTTTAAAATATAATTAAAAACAAATATCTAATAATATAATATATTAATTAATACAAAGAAGATAGTAAAATATTTAAAAAATATAACATATAAATTGAAAATAAGCTAACTTATTTTTGTCAAATAATATCTTATAGTCTCATTTTCACGAAGTTGTGATAAATTCTTGTGTCTTGTTCTTTAACCTAATTTTATATTTTTCGTTTCTAATTCAAATTTTATTCATTTGTTTTTAACCTCCATCGACACCAATGATCATTGGTCGCTCTAAGACTAATATTTTATGGTACGCAAAGTTTCAAGTTTGTCTTCAACTCATGTCTAAAACTAATATTTTATGGTACGCAAAGTTTCAAGTTTGTCTTCAACTCATGTTAATATTATGGTACATCATGATCTTATATGCGGTTTTTATAAGACATTATTTATTTATTTTTACCTTTTCAGTGTCATACTTATAATTTTGATTTATAACATAATTCAAATTGTACAATATCATCGACTCAAAGTCATAATATAAAATACATGCGTATAAATATATAATTGTATATATGATATACATATTTACTGTCATAAAACACACCTTAAAAATGCCATGGTCTTGTAACTTGATCTCACAGTCACTAATTGAAAATTTGAAAAACTAAAATCTTTACATCCAAATAAACTCTAATACAAAAACAGACATATCCCAAAAAATTCCAAAAGAGGCACATAATAGTTAACAAACTAAAATTAATTAAAAAAATAAGGCTTAATAAAAAATGTTATACAAAAGGTTTTTTGCAACATTGAAGAGGGTTTTCTTTCTTTTTTGTTGTTGTTACCAAAAAGTTAAAAAAGAGTTAAAGAGATTCAAATTTGCAAGTTGTAATGACGAATGCAATGACACTGTCGTTATACTACAAGTCTGCAACGACTTTTCATCAACTTAAAAGAGTGTACATCAAATTAAAATGGGCGCACTTTTAAGACTTCTAAGACAAAATGATGGTTAATAGAGTGTGTACACAAGCGCCTCCTAACCTAAACCGAAATATATACCATCACTTAAGGACCTTCCTAACAAAAGGAAGCATAAAACAAGAAAGCAAATAAGAGTATAAGTCCAACATCAAATAAAAAACACATGTTTATTATCATCAAATCTTAGGGGTATTTATCAGACGCTAACCACATAAATGCTTATAGGTCCACTTACCTTTCGTGTGAGCATGACAAGAACTGATAATCTTACCCAGTAAGAGACATGACAAGAACCGATAATCTTACCTGATAAGTGAATATAGTGATTCTTACCCGGTTAACACTTACCGGCAGGGGCGGACCCACCCTATGAGGAGGGGGGTTCCGTGCTACCGCTCAACCGTGTTCCATAAGGATAAAAAAGATCGCGTTTCGTAAGTTTTACATAAGGTGCACCCATTAAACTTTTGATATTTCAAGGGTTAAAGGAGCACTACTTTAAAAAATTCCTCGAAATCAACCAAAAACCTTAAAAAAAATCCCTCGAAATCAACCAAAAACCATAAAAAAAATCACTCGTAATCAACCAAAAACCTAAAAAATCCTTCGAAATCAACCAAAAAACTTAAAAAAGTCTCCAGACTGGGAATTCGGCTAAAAAAATCCCTCGAAATCAACCGAAAAATACATTAAACAGCTTTGCAAACATTTGATACAATTTAAGTGTGCACCCGTTCGGGAAAAATCCTAGGTCCGCCATTGCTTACCGGGTAAGGTTATAATCATATGTACAAAATTATATTTGACGATGATGTGTCCATATGATAAAAAGCGATACTATGTCAATGAAAAAACACTATCTAATTATTTTCTCACTATTGTATGGTATAAGGTAGCGTTTGAATGTGCATCTTATAACTGATTATCTAATTACTATGATTGTATCGACATGTAATGATTATTTTTTAATATCGAATAAACAAATTATGCAGATAAGCAGTTTTCATACTAGTTGTAACAAAATTGATTATCAAACGATAAACAATTTTACATGTTTACTTCTTATAACCTAATTTGAGAGGCATTTACTCTCAATTCATATGATGTCTATCTACCCGTTTTTTATAATAGAAATGTCTTTTTAAATCTTTTATCTATTATTTCCTTAAATAACCATAATTATGACCAAACATTCAATCAACAAATTCATAAACACATTTAAATTATATCTTCTATAAATTATTTTTATTACAGTTGATTATCTGATTTTGAATATTTAAGATCATATTATCATTGTTAGAATACACATCAAACATCAACTAATTTGGAATTGAATATTTTTTCTATTTGCTTAAATATCTATACCAATACTGTAAAACAGTTAATTAAAAAGAATTTTGTTAAACATTATGTGTTGTTTAGTGATGCACAATCCATTAATTTCAAGTTTACAAGTAATTACTCTACACATACAATTTTTTAAAGTTTTTTAAATTCCATAAAACAAACTAGTAACTAACTAATAAATACTTTCAAATACATGATATCATTGATGAAAACATTCTATTATTATCTTCATTCACATGAAAAATGTTTCATCATTAAAATAAAAATAAATTACATATTGATTTTAAACCCAAAATATTTAAATTATAATAAACCTTTGAATTAAATACATTATACTAAAAAACAGAAATTTATAATCTTTCAAGACATCAATATCAATATTCTTTTTAACCATAAGGATGGTGCCTCATTGCTTTGAACTTGAGTTTCAAAGGTCAAAAGTACTGGAGGTCCTAAGTTTGAATTCAATGAGAAATAAAAATCTTCTTGTGGTCAAAGAGATTTAAATGCGATGACTCCATGCTACTCGTGAAATGGATGATCGCGGTGAAATTAGTTGGCTCACATAACAAGTTGGATATTCAGCTTAATAATAAAAATATCAATACTTTTTTAGAGTTTTCTATACCAGATTTTCATGTTCAATTATCACTATATTCTCTAATTTATTCAAATGTAAATTTTATATTTCTTCTTTAATGAAAAGGTGTATTAATTTTTATTATAAAAACATCTTGCATTATGTTACAACTAATACATATACATGCATGTTGGGGATGGGTGGATTTGGTAGCAAAGGTGCTTTAGGTGGCTAGAAAAGCTTAAAGGGTCTTTATAAAACCCTCAAGCAATTAAGCCACTAACAAGTATTGGAAATCTTAAGTTATGTTTTCTAACAAGTTTATATTTTGTAGTTCAGTAATATTAGCAATACTTGTTGTCATACTTTTGGCAACCCTCTCACCGCTACCCCATACAAAAACATCCTCAAAACCGTGGTTGGCTTTGTCTTTATACATCCAACAATCACAAACAACAGTCGTGCCACCAGATACGCACACGGTGGCACCACAAGATGCTGGTGCCTTGATCTTCCATCGTGTTTTAACTGAAGGCCCGAAGAATACTTCACGAGTCGTTGGGAAAGCCCAAGGCTTCATCGTCCCCGTTGAACAATTTGCACGCTCAGGATTCAACATCATTTATCTGACTTTTGATACTCATGAATATTCTGGCAGTGTAAGTATTCAAGCCAAGAACCCGGGCAATGATCGAAAAGATGAGTTGACCGTGGTTGGTGGTACAGGCTCTTTTGCTTTTGTACGTGGAAAAGCTTTTTTGACACAAAAAGATGACCACAATAGTAATATTGTTGTACCGTATCATATTAGATTGCATCTAAAGTATCCTGATCGATCTGAAACAATACCAGGATGAGTTGCAAATCATGTATTGATATTTTATGAAAATTACAATAGTTAATTTAATAATTAGAAATAGCTATCACTTATAATTTAGAGTGATTAGATCACACTGAATGTACTGTATGTTTAAAAAAAATTATTTCAGTCTTAATTTAAGGAACAAGTGCAAATAAAAATGTAAAGTGAAAATAATTATCAACCACTACACAAAATTGATCACAATCATATAAATAGTATTTTTAAAATATCCATTTTAGGCATGACGGCCATCCAAAAGCCAAATAAAATATCATTTGAATGGTTGCTATATTTACGAGTTAATTTAAACGCTTTCAAATCAAGTAGGAGCTGGCCAAATTAAGTCATTGAGTTCAAACCTCTAGCTTACTGACAACAGAGGTTTACTTACGATGAACATTTGTGATGGTCCAAACTCCGAAGGATTAGTTAGTGCACACAAACTAGTATGAATGTCTATGGTTATCCAAAAAAAGTTAGAGGAGAAAGAGAATAGTCATGGAAGGGAGATACCGATAGGGACAGAAACAGGACTGGTATTGCATCTCCGTCCTCCACCCTACCCTCGTTTAAGCCCCCCGACCCCACCCCGATAGATTTGGGGAACCTATTTAATAAAAAGCATTGTATTTTAAAATTAAAATTATAATGAATCATCACTGTATTAACTATCAATATTAAAAATCAAATACATTTATCATTTAATAATATAAAAATATATGTATATACATATGTTTATTTATACGCGCATTATATACATGTATTAGATGAAATAAAAAAAGTAATCAGGGTCGGATAATGCCATCCTTAACCGAGTTTCAAATATGAAAATAAATCCCATTCATGTCTGGTTAAAAAGTTACCCGCCAAACCAGGGATGGACCCAGAATTTTTTTGATACGGTGGCACCATACAACATAGACAAAAAATAGTTATAAAAAATACGATTTTTATCGACGTGTCTTTACGTTTTTACTAACGGTTAATATCTTTCGATATGTTTTTAACCTAATTCAACCGTTTCGGAAGATATTTAAAGTTTTTTGCTTGATTTCGAGGGATTTTTAAGTTTTTTTTATCGATTTCGAGATAATTTTTCGATTTTTTTGGTTGATTTCAAGTGATTTTTTTGTTAACTTTAAAAGTTTTTTTCCCCGGTTTTTAGTATTTGATATTGATGGTCTTTAATAACTAAAAACAAATTAAAGATACTTTTGTAAAAATCAATGATTAAATATGAAATTAATAGAGTGTTTATTAAATGTTATTTAAGTACTAAATTAATAGAGTATTTACTATGTTATTAAATGTTATATAGAGTTGATGTCCAAAAAAAATTAATTATTTGAATCAAACTGGGATCGAACCCTAAACCATCTCTCTACGAGGAGTTTTGGGAGTAGCCACTAGAGCAACTACCCTATTAATTTCGTACTTAAATAACATTTTGTAAAAATCAATGATTAAATATGAAATTTACCTTTCAATGACGATATAATACGGTGACCCGTGTCATCGTGTGAACCATGCTAGATCCACCCCTGCGTCAAACCAAACTGAGGAATCCCTGCCCCTACAGGTAAATTTCCATCTCTAGATATCGACACACCAAGCTGTACGAATCGTATTATTCTTTTATTGGTGATATTTTTTTTGACGTAATAAAATTCAGATTTATTTGTTATAATCTTTCTAAAATAAGTAACCGAAAAAGATATATAAAATTTCCCAGAATTTAGGCCTTTATTATGTATGACTTGAAGTCGGAAAACCAAGATGACTCCTAAAATACAAATTTTGACCAAAAATGGCGGTGATATACCAAGTCATCAGTAAAAGGTGAAATCTTCAATCGTTACGCGCAAGAAGTAACCAACTGTAGACTCCTAATTTGATTGAATTTTGCTCTCCGAGATCTATCCCTGGTGGTCTTCATTGCAGTAGTAGTAGTACGAATTGCATTGGAAGAAATGGCGAAATCGAGCGCCGACGATCTTGAGCTCCGGCGTGCCTGTGAAGTTGCAATTGAGGCTACCAAGCAGAAGGTTGTATTGTCGATCCGAGTTGCCAAAAGCCGTGGTATTTGGGGTAAACAAGGCAAAATAGGCAAAGGGCAGATGGCTAAACCTAGGGTTCTTGCAATCTCTAGTAGGTTTTTTCTTCATGTCTCTTTTTGTCTTGCTTTTTATTTGAATCACGGCTTGGTAACTCTTTAACTATCTGTTTTGAGACGATGTAGTGCCGATTTCTATGTTCTTCTGCTTATTAGTTCAGTTGGTATTTACTTGACCAATTGCTTGTTGCTGCTACTTGACGCGTTTGAGAACTTGTGGATCTTCAGTTGAACTCTAATTGGGCAATTCATGATTAATGACCTACCAAGGTTATTATTTGATTCTAGGTTGTTTAACTGTAATTGAAGGATAGGAATTGAAGAAGATACATTGCAGAAAGCTGCTTATATTAGTCTCTGATGAAGAAAGGATTGGGGTTGAAAATATAAATGTGTTAAAATGATAGATAACGTAAAAAATAGTTTCTACCTTGGTTCTTAATGATCAAGAAGAAGAGTTAAAAGGATAAAACAAGACCAATGTACTGCTTATCAATTTAACAATTCCACTAACTCTTTAAACCACTTTGACAACCTTTTCATCTCTGATTGATCAAAGACTCCATACCTTACATGTTATGTAGCATGTGGCATGCCACATTGGCTTTGAGAACCTTACTCTTCTGAATTAGAAAGAAAAATTAAGAGGCCAAATGTAAAAAGTAATTAGAAATAGAACTTTAGAGGAGGAAGAAGATGAAGGGCCTCATGCTGCTGCTATCCTCTGCATCACGGCAACCTATTCCACCCACCTGGTCTACAGTCACTACCATCTTAGACAGAAAATCTGCTGTTGTATAACCCCATTGCCACTGTTGTGCTAGAAATAACTTTTTTGTAATTTCATCATTCAGATCCTAATTTTGATATTTTACCTCACAATGTACTGATTGTATTATTTCTCTTCTAACTCCTACCTGCAATTACTGCTATCAATATTTTTCTGATCTTTTCCCGAATTGAATGTTGGCCAACCTTTGTACTTGACTGAAATAGAAGGAAGAGTTGTCAAATGTTAGCTGAGCATACCAAAACCTTCTCCTGCAACAAGATGAGTTTTATGTGGAGTGTGGACAAATTCACATAATGAGAAGCCTTTAGATGAACTGATGAAGAACACCCCACTAATACAATTCAAGGGAAGAGGTCCCCACTGCACGCGAATTCATCGTTAGATGATGAATTATATTGTTTTAATTGAAAGTTGAAACCTTTAGTGACAAGGAGAGGAAGAGAGAACCTAACTGTAGAGGGAGGTGTTGTAACTAACAATTTAGTTTAATTAAAGTATAAACTTAGCCTTCTAGTTGTTTCCAGGTTAAATTTTGGCACAACAGGGTTTCAAAAATCAGCGTGGCGCGCCAGGTAAGTACAGCATGCTATCTATGAAGTCTGACAAGTACTTCCTTATTAGATAATCAAAGATTTGTCAAACTGGCTAAAAATTGATACAATCATGATATCTGTGAATAGCCAATAAAAGGTCATCACTTTGATAATTAGTCGAAAAAAGAAATAAATAAGTTACCAAGTAGGACAAAGTCAGATAAATAGATTAAAGATTTCTTACTGATCATGCCGATCTGAAGTACAATGGTATTATATTATTTCAGAAATGGAGTGAAGGAGGGAATAAATGGTGATGACATAGACATACTCAAATGCACATAGCAGGGGTAATCGTGGCATGAGTTGGCTTACTTGTTACTAACATAATGAACTTAGGGTAGTAAAGTACGGTTATTATATATGTAGTGATGAAAGATATCGGTGAGACTAATTGGTCATCTTCAACATGTGGCATAAGGCGTGATATTGTAACTGGGATAATTATCTTACTATTTCTGAGTAAGTGGAAATTAGTATAGGTCTTATTGCTGATGGAGCAGTACAATTGGGTTTCTGTGGGGAGGGGTCACAAGAACTCATATAGAAGTTGTGCATAGTCTTTACTCCTTGCAAAATTTCATGGCATGTTAATGTTACCAATGAATATTCAGGGGAAAAGGGCATGAGCGATTCGTAACAAGCTATGTGTAAGTTATCTTTTATGGGTCGTAACTGATAGTGCAACAACATCAAACCTTTTTATCCCAACCTTATTACTGCTCATACTTTTTTATATGTTTTTGTTTTTATATTATAAAAGCTGCTATAATATATTAATATGCATAATCAGGCTGTACCAAAGTTCCTTATGGTGATTCGTTATCATTTATTATAATCTTTGAAGGTGGTCATATAAGAAGTCAACAATAGTTAATATATGAAGTCATCTACTGTTGTTATGATGGCACTACCATGATCAATGGTCAACTTGATCTTCCTATAACGTCTCTTCTGTGTTTGCTAGAAACTTGTTTGAAACAATGCAATTTCCATATCATTTCAGATACTAGAAAATGTTATTGTTAATCTCCCGTGCATGTTTACTTGGATGAGCTATTTGTGCTAGCTTCTGATTGCTCTTTGGGGTTGAAAATAATTAATAATATTTGAGAAGTCATCAATCTCCCTACTCTTCAAGTTGATTGTATGACTGCGAAATGATAGGTGTTCTGTGTAGTTTGGTCTATAACTAATTGTGGTTGTGCAGCAAAAGAAAAAGTTCAACAAACTAGGGCCTTTCTCCATGTCTTGAAGTATTCAAATGGAGGAGTTCTTGAGGTACATATTAGACTTTTCCTTCTTCTGCTCAATCTTGCTCTACCTACACGCATGCACAGCATCTATATTTAGAGGATACATTTGTAGGCGGTGTTGACTGAAATGCATCTTTATTTTGATCAGTAGTGAAGTAGTAATTTTTTTTTCATCAAGGGAAAAATTGTCTTTAAGAAGGCCAAAGTATAACATGGTTACTTGAAACTCATATATCTGCTTAGGTTACATTTTATAGAACTAGCAAAAATGATATAAAATGGAACATGCAGGAAATGTCCACTTCTGCTACGGATGCTTTGGTCCCATCATTATTTTTTTTTGTTTTTTTGCTAGGCAAGATCAAGTCCCATCATTCAATTGAACATATTTTACTTTTCTGTTCTTGTAACACCGTCTATGTCTGTTAGTCTTTGCATAGTGGTTAAATTTTTGTCAGTTGACATGCATCATACTGTCCTTGTGTTTTGGAAGTTTAACAAATGGCATGCATAAGCTGTTATCACAGGAAAAAAGTTAGCACACTGAATTCATAAGTTCTATTAGATGTGTATTTTCTTTCCTGCATAAAAGTCAGAATATTTAACAAATATTATTTCTGAAACATGTGTAGCCTGCGAAATTATACAAGCTGAAGCATCTTTCAAAGGTGGAAGTTTTAACTAATGACCCTAGTGGATGCACATTTATGCTGGTAATGCTTCTTTTTGCATTATTTGCTTCTTCTGGGTCACCGTGGCTTTAATATAGCAAGTTTGCTTAATTGGCTAATCTTTCTATAGGGTTTTGATAATCTTAGAAGCCAGAGTGTTGCTCCTCCTCAGTGGACCATGAGAAATATTGATGATAGGTATTGTTGCCTCCACCTATGCCTTTACTTCAACCATAATATGACAGGAAAGCCTACAATTTTAATGTATTTTCTGATGTTGTAGGAACCGTCTCTTGCTCTACATATTAAACGTCTGTAAAGACGTATTGGGCCGTCTACCAAAAGTTGTGGGTATTGATGTAGTGGAGATGGCTCTTTGGGCTAAGGTTTGTATGAATTCTCTTAGTCTTATTGTTTATGTTGAAATATATATAATCTTCCATCATGTCAATGCAATGCAAATGTAGACTTGGGATTAGATAGCTGCTGTGGCTAGACATGCTCAACATCTCATTATTCGTTACTCCGGCTAGTTTGCGATACGTAACTTTGGAATTTAAGGTTCAAACAAGATTTAGTTGCAAGAACTTTTGCTTGATCTCAACATATTTTCTTCTCTTCTCAGTTCTCACTATATTTTTCAAAGTGATAAATTCTAGTTCCTATTTGAAGCAAAGATCTTGGTTGATGTCTTGATGATAACTCAACCCATGACAACAATCACATTAATTGCATGTTAAGACATGAGAGCTAATACATACATGTACATATAATTGGCCTTTGAGAGATAAATCTTTGTCTTCTTTGGCTGGTCGGTTAACAACTCCCTCCACCTTTTCAGGAGCTTCACAGATGTCTTTTTTGGAACCTACCTTTATTTTTTGCTTTCATGTTTTAAACTTTTTGCTCATTTAATTTTTCTTTATCACTTGGTCCTCACTCCAAGATTTTCTATGCCTGTGGGTCATTGTTGATATATTTACAACCCATGTACAGGAAAATACTCCTGCAGTTCCTAAGAAACAAAATATTCAAGATGGGCGTGGCACGGATGTCGTTGCAGAAAGTGACATGAAGGTCACAGTTGAAAAAGAACTTGTGTCTCAAGCAGAAGAAGAGGACATGGAAGCTCTTTTAGGCGTGTATGTATGCTATGTTTCTTTATTTGTTCCTAAAATAATTACCTATATCTTCTATATCATATAACCTCAGTCTATGCCATGTTTTATAGACACCTAAATTGATGATGCTCATAAGCAGAAAACTTGTTTCCTGTAAATCTTAAATCGACCAATATACAATGCTTAAGTAGTATATATGAAACAATGATTTTTTAAATGTTAATAATATAACACCATTGACTTTTGCCACTCAAAAAATAAAGAACACCTCATAATAATATGTACTACTCATAATCATTGTTCATATAATAACACATTTATCAACTGAAACGGAAAATAAAGCAATATTTGTTTCCAAGTAATGCATATCTCTGTGGTCTCCCCTAATATTCCTATAGGAAAATGGATCAAATGGGCTGGAACAAGTTAAAATGATTAAACAAAGGTTCAACAGTCAACACCGTATAAGGTTGGGGACTAAGGTTTCAAAGTTCAACACTGTGCAAGTCCGTAAGAGCAAGAGTAGATAGATAGATCATTTGTCTGTTGATCTCTCACTCTCTGCTGGTGGTTTAAGTTAGCCGTGACATATAGATGTTGAGTTTTCGCTTCTTCTCTTATTATAGGACCTCAATTGCCCCTCCCAGCAAAAGAGCTGCACCCCAGTTACTTGCACAAGAAAATATGCTATTCATGTTCCCTATACCCAGGAGGGACCTAACTCTTTATGCCCTCTTTGGCTTGTCTACTGCAATAGTTTGTTATTGAACATTGTTCTAATAGTAGTTGCTTTCTTGTTATATATAATTTATGGCCTTGTACTTGGTAGATATTTTACTTTTTCAAGAGATAAAGTTATGGGTACAAAATTTAATTCATTTCTATTCACAGTGTTCCTATTTGATGAGGTTTGGTACATAGGTTGCTTGTGGAGAGATGGACCATTCTTACTATAAGATGAATTGTTGTAGGTTAATTAATCCATACAACTAGTATATACTAAATTCCAGAGATCAAGCCTCTTGTTAGTTGTTACAGGATTTTTCTAATTTACTGATGGTGATCTTGGTAATGACATTGTTTCCAGATACGTCATGGGTATTGGGGAAGCAGAAGCCTTTTCTGAAAGGTTAAAACGTGAGCTTCATGCTTTGGAAGCAGCAAATGTGCATGCCATTCTTGAAAGTGAACCCTTGGTTGACGAGGTAAACCTTTCATACTATAGGGTAATATGAGTACATCGCATTCTTGGAAGAGTTTAAGCTTCTTATTGCTATTGTCTGCTTGGATTTAGTTAAAAAAAATAAAAGAATTAGTTAAAACTTTGTTTCCTTAAGGATAACATTCTTATACCCTTTCATCACTTTGTGAAGAGTGATATTGCTGATTGAAAAGCTTATATGTTCAGTTTTTGACTTCTTAAGGTATTTTCTAATTCTTCTGCATAATGTTGTGCAGGTATTGCAGGGGCTTGAAGCCGCCACAAGCTGTGTTGATGACATGGATGAATGGCTGGGGATATTTAATGTAAAACTTAGACATATGCGGGAGGACATTGAGTCGGTATGGATATCTGCAAATTATTTTGTATTTTGTTGTGTTTCCTTTAGCTCAAAATTGTTTCATTCCATGATATAAAAGACTTAACCACATTTACAAACTATAAATTCATCTCTTACCTAGGATTATCTGTTACCAGTCCCAACTCTCATCACTTACTATCTATTATCAGTCTTCGATATTAATTTTTTTTTCTGCGGATTTGTTTGTTCTTTGGGAATATGTGTTACCAATGATCTTTTTTCTGTTGGACATATTGATCAACTGTAATGATTTTATCTTTAACCTGAGCCTCGTGACTCTTATCTAGAGATGGGATAATGGTTGTGTTTCTTATATGTTTATCTCAAGATTTCCTTTTAGTTGTGATCCATAATGTTTTTCATCTTATTATCACAGATAGAAACACGCAATAACCAGCTAGAGATGCAATCCGTAAATAATAAAGCTTTAATTGAGGAACTGGATAAGCTTCTTGAGAGGCTGCGTATTCCTTCAGAGGTACAACATATTCAATCAGTATTAACTTGCTAAAAATTATTCAATTATCTGTCCAATCATTCTATGTCTGTTCTGTTCCAGTATGCAGCATGTCTAACAGGAGGCTCCTTCGATGAGGCTCGCATGCTTCAAAATATCGAAGCATGTGAATGGTTAACAGGTGCTTTACGTAGCCTTGAAGCACCTAGTTTGGATCCAAGTTATGCAAGTATTAGAGCGGTATATACTTTTCACAGTTTTTATTTATTATTTTCTATTTCTTGATGTGAAACGTAACACATTTCATCTGAGGATTGGTGATTAAGTTCATTGGTGAACTCCTGTTGTTCTTAAAACTCCCAAAATATTTAGTATCTTAATGTCTACCCCTATAGAAACAGTTACAAAGTATTTGAACATAATAAGGTACCACGGTTAACTTACAGGTCAGGGAAAAGAGGGCAGAACTTGACAAATTAAAAACTACTTTTGTTCGGAGAGCCTCTGAGTTTTTGAGAAACTATTTTGCTAGTTTGGTTGATTTCATGATAAGCGATAAAAGTTACTTCTCTCAGGTTTGTTCCCTAGGCCGTTTCTTAGTTATTTTGTAATGCTGAAGCTATTAAGATTTATAACTTTGAATTTTGATGGTGGTTTTCGTTTCATTGGACAGAGGGGGCAACTAAAGAGGCCTGATCATGCTGATCTCCGCTTTAAATGCAGGACTTATGCTCGCTTGTTGCAGCACTTGAAGGTTAATTGACATAGAAGCTACATTTATCAATAAAGACAGTTGTTTCTACTTATTAATATTATGTTTCAGAATCTTATTTACTTGTTATTTGCAGAGTCTTGATAAAAATTGTTTGGGTCCTTTGAGGAAAGCTTATTGTAGCTCTCTTAATCTGCTTCTACGGCGTGAGGTAAGGGTCATGTGTCTGTTTAAGCTTATTTCATGTAATTTTCGCTAATTAATTTAACATTCTACATAAATTATGTAGCTTTGTGTGCTTTAAGGACAAATCTAAATAAATATGCCAGCTGTGGATATATATATATATATATTTAAATGAGAGTTCCACAGCATGTTTACCTCCCAAGTCATTAGAAAACAATTTTTGATGTTGTAATTGAGAAGATATTTAACAAAAAGGTGTCGCAATCTTTTTCAGGCTCGTGAATTTGCTAATGAGCTTCGAGCTAGTACGAAAGCATCAAAAAATCCAACTGTCTGGCTTGAAGGTTCCACCGGTTCCAATCAAAATGTAAACAATGCAGATACTTCCACAGTTTCAGAAGCTTATGCCAAGATGCTCACAATATTTATCCCACTCCTTGTTGATGAGGTCAGGATAAACTTCTTCTTCTTCTTCTCTCTCTCTCTCTCTCTATATATATATATATATCTCAACTCTTGTGCTTACACACAATGGGTCCTAATTATCATCACGATTCTTGTTTGTTGCTTTAGAAGAATGCTGAAATTGTTTTATCTCCTTACTTCCATTATGTAAACTGCAGAGTTCCTTTTTTTCACACTTCATGTGCTTTGGAGTTTCTGCACTTGCTCCACCTGGAAGTCCTGCCAATGGCGACAAATCCAATGATGATGATTTAGGCATTATGGACATCGATGATAATGACAACAACAACAACAAAAGTAAAATACTTATCATCTACTTCTATTCATCCATGAAACTTATACTGTCATTGAGCTCTATATTTCAAATCTTGTAGGTATATCAGAGCTAGGGGCACTAAATGAGTCACTTCGTGATTTGCTCGATGGGATTCAGGTACTAGAAGATTTTTCTATTTAATAACTTTTTAATGTCACGAAAAGCCTGAATCACGTTATTCTTTATTTAGTTTTAAGCCTTGTTCTTATATATATGTTGATTTTCAGGAGGATTTTTACGCGGTTGTCGATTGGGCATACAGGATTGATCCTTTGAGGTGCATATCAATGCATGGGATAACAGAACGGTATATTTCTGGTCAGAAAGCGGATGCAGCTGGATATGTGCGCCTCTTGCTTGATGCGCTGGAAGAAAGAATCACTGCTCAATTTACTCGTGTATGTTATTGTTACCACTTATATGTTGATTTAATATAAATTTTAGAATAACCTCTTAGTCGTGATTTGGCCAATGTAGTTTGTAGATGAAGCTTGTCACCAGATAGAAAGAAATGAACGAAATGTTCGACAAATGGGTGTCTTGTCATACATTCCCAGGTACGCTAGTCATATCTGTTACATATGTTTTCCCTGTTTTCAAAGTTTAATTTTCTCTATAACAGCTTTATAAATGTCAATTACATGTTTAAGCAACGTATTATTTTAAAACTTCAGTTAACCAAATGTTAATGCTTGCGTTTGCACAAGACTAGTTCAAAAATAAATGTATAAATTACAATATTTAATAATTCAGATTTTATGCATCCACATTGTTATATCACCAAAACTTTCTCCAAACAATCAAACCAATATTATAATATGTTTTGAAAATTTTCTCATCATCAAAGATTGTGTATATTGATTATATTTATGTGTTATATATATATACTCCTTGGGTTCGTCATTATTATAATATCATACATACACATATTTATACAGTATACATGAAAACTTACTAATAAATACTCGGGGTTGGGGTCGGGTTTGCGGGGTATTCCCAATGTGGGATGTCATTTCTTGTGTGTATGTGCCTATGTGAGTGAAGTGAACATGAAACAACTTTTATTGTGCTTTTAAGTATATATATGAGTGAAATGCACATGAAACAATTTTGTATCGTGCTTGGTTTTTCTCTTCCATATGCTTGCTATTTGGTACCAAATTATGGTTATACATCATGTTCAATTGATGTTTTGAGTTATTTATTGTAGATTTGCGACCCTTGCTACACGCATGGAACAGTATATTCAGGGACAGTCTAGAGATTTGGTTGATCAAGCGTACATTAAGTTTGTAAGTACTCTCCTATAATCATATTCCAATCCCATTGAGGTTTTTGGTTGATCCATTTTTATAATTATGTATAAAGAATGGAATTCAATTCCATTTCAAATGCTACAGAGCAAACACACCAAAGATTCCAAATCCTTCCACGAATCCAAATCCCTCGAAACCATTCCATCAAACCAAACGACCCCTTATTAACCCGAAAATGACCAGCTGTCACTCTGTTTTAAATCCTTAAAAAGATTGAATTTTTGCTTTTGTACAAACCAGTTAAGCTCACAGTTGGTGAATATATTTGGCAGATTGGTGTAATGTTTGCAACTCTGGACAAGATTGCTCAGACAGACCCAAAATATGCAGATATTATACTTTTAGAGAACTATGCTGCATTCCAGAACAGGTAATGATGTTTTGTGATCCCAGATGGAGAATTGCATTATATATATATAGGGGTGGTATCTGTTGCAAACTATTGGAATTTTGCAAACTTGCAAACTCAGCATGAACCAATAGGAAATCGCCATGTGGATATTAATGTTTAATAGTTTATTAATTTTTTTAATAGTTTATTAATTCATTGAGGGTATCATCGTCATTTTATAATTTAATCAATTTTAATTATTATTTAATTAAATCATTATATATAGCAAGTAGCGATTAATATGGAATTAATATTTTCAAATTTAATTATTATTTAATAATTTCCTGCCGATGAATACACTTTAACCATTCGTGAATACACTTTCGCCATTCGTGAATACACTTTCGCCATTCGTGAATACACTTTTGCCATTCCTGAATACAGTTTGTTAGCGTCTATCATGACAGGGACGCTTGAATTCTCGTATATTTCTTTCATGTTCTTCATCGTTTGCAATATTTTGATTCCTTTCTGCAGATATATTTTTTTCCTTCTCAAATATTGATTTTCAGCGAATATCCTTCACAAATATTGATATTGATCGAATATCCTTCACAAATAATGATTTTGATCAATGACTTGTAAATGTATATGGAATTTATAATTGTTTCCTTAAAAATCGCAATTGCAGGTTATAATGCAACGGTTTTAATATATATTTTTTAATGATAATATCTAATATTAAATTACCTTCATACCCTTATATGTTATTAAATTAATAATTATTTAAGAAATTAAATGCTTAAGTCTGATTGTCTAGGAGGAGTTTGCAAAGTACGCACAAATTGAAGAGTTTGCAACGGATACATGGCCTATATATATATTTATGTGTGTTAATTACTATATTAACGTTCTTTGGAGCAATAAATCAGTTTTTCAATCATGATTACATTATATGATCTGATCAGAAACAGTTTTATGCAGCCTGTATGACCTAGCCAATGTTGTACCCACTTTAGCTAAGTTTTATCATCAAGCAAGCGAATCTTATGAACAAGCTTGCACACGTCATATCAGTGTGATTATATACTACGTAAGTAAAAGGACTATTCATATTTCTTCTCATAGCATTTTTGTTTTCTCATTTTTTTAATTTAAATTGAAATTTCTCTTCACTTCTAGTCATTATTTGCTTTCATCAAAATTTGCAGCAATTTGAGCGACTTTTCCAGTTTGCTCGAAGAATCGAAGATTTGATGTACACTATCACGCCAGAAGAGGTTAGTGCTTAACAGATTGCTTATGATTCTTGTCTTAAATAAACCATTGATGAGATTGTTTCACTTTGGAATAAAAGTTGGTTTATTTTATGTAAGCAATATATATATATATATAGAGGGAGGTTCAAGGGAAAACGCTAAAAAAAGAGAAAACTGAAGAACACCCTGGGAGGCTTCCATGTGGACGGCATGCACTAATGCATACCGGTAATTTTTGTTCCTATGCATCAATGCATCTATCATTACAGATGCATTGATGAATATACATTAATGCATGTATAATGATAGATGCATAGGAACAAAAATTACCGGTATGCATTAGTGCATGCCGTCCACATGGAAGCCTCCCAGGGTGTTCTTCAGTTTTCTCTTTTTTTAGCCTTTTCCCTTGAACCTCCCTCTCTCTCTATATATATATATATAAATAGAGGTTATAAGATTAGAAGTATTTGGTGGATTGGGATGTTGAGAGAGATGGTAATGTGTTTTTTTTACAGATTCCTTTCCAGCTTGGACTGTCAAAAATGGATCTTAGGAAGGTGGTGAAATCAAGTTTATCAGGAGTAAGTTATATGATTTTTAATAATAACTACTGCTTTTATCTCATTTAGGGAGGAGGCTAATTTTAATGAGAGTATTTGGTATGTGTACAGGTTGACAAGCACATAGGTGCAATGTATAAAAAGCTGCAGAAGAACTTGACCTCTGAGGAATTATTACCTTCGCTATGGGATAAATGCAAGGTATTTTATCGGTTTCTTCTTGATCAAGTGCAATGAGTGATATATGAAGATTTTTTTTAAGTAGGGTCGGGTTTAGGGTAAACCGCAAAAAAAAAATGAAAAACTAAGGAACACTGGTAGCTGTTCATTTGGACGGTATGCACATGTGTATATAAGTAATTTGTAACATGCACACACACGCACATAAAAACCAAAAAACATGTGTGCATACCATCCAGATGAGTGTTTCTCGGTTTTTCATTTTTTTGGGGGTTTTCCCCTGAACCTCCCTCTTTGTAAGTAGTATATATGGGAAGGTTTTAAACACTTCATTTTATGAGAATGCCAGAGCATGCTTTTACTATAGTTACTATAGCCCGTCACATATGATAAACATGTGATACTAATTCAGAGACGCTGGCGACCTAGGTTGTGGGTCATGTCGGCCGCTCACGTGTATTATCACATGTGATAAAAGGGTGCTCTCTGTGGTACTATATTCCATCGTATGTGATACTAGATCAGATACGTGGACCAAGGTTTGACGTGACCTAGGTCACGGGTCAAGTCGTCCACACACAATTAGGTTCCCTCGTGTATTGTATTATCACACATGATAAACATGTTCCCCCTTTTGTGTGTGTGTGTGTATATATATATATATAGAGAGAGAGAGATATGATGGTTTATGTATGTATGTTTTGCAGAAAGAATATTTGGACAAGTATGACAGCTTTGCTCAACTAGTGGCCAAGATCTATCCAACCGAGACCATTCCATCCGTAACGGAAATCAGAGACCTTTTAGCCACAATGTAATCTACTTCACATATTATTATCTTATATTATTATTATTATTATTCCATTTTGGTTGGGTTGTAAATTTTTATGATTTTCGTTTACTGTTTTTTTTTCTTCAGACAAGTTGTATTTCAAGTTTCATAATTTCGGATTTCCATATCTGAATTGTATTGGATCATTCTTGGTTTAGTGAATAGGCCACAATATTCATTTATATATGTTGAATATGTATGATCTTTGTTTTTGGAAATGGTGTTTATAACGGTTTTTTTTTTTAAATCCTTAAACTCAATGATGAACTCATTATGTGAGCATTGAGCAACAAGGTGAAATTAGGTTGGGTAAACGAAATGTTACATAGTAATTGAAGGAGGAGACTCTAAATAACAAGTGTTTACTAGGTAAAAGACATTTACCAACAATTCATTTTGATGGTCGAGAATATTACAGTAATAAGATAAGTGAAGGGTGGTGGCTATTGCCGGTAAGCGCATACCTGATAAACATTTGGTAAATCACCCCTTAGTAGGTGTGATGATCAAACCCGTACATATGGTGGAACAAAACAGGTTGATTTGATACCAACATATACATGTATTCTTTTGCTCTTAGATACCATAAACTCGAACAAAATGGTAGTGATATTTTGCCTATGGGATTCAATTCACCTCGCAACACATAGATCAAAATTTAATGAGTTTGGATGATTGCTACTTATTTGTATGGTTTGGATGTATGTAATGAAATTGTCAGCTCCTGCTATTATGCAGCAAAACAGAAAGACAAACCTGATCCAAGTTTATAGGAACCTTGCTTTTCTTTTCTTTTCTATATATATATATATATATAGAGAGAGAGAGAGAGAGAGGGAGGAAAGTGCAAATGCAAACTCAAATTTGGTTGTGAACGTGAGAACAAATGAGAGCGTGACACATGTCAAAATAAGCAATATTCAGACTGAATATACAAAGAAATATTCAGTCTAGTATATATTCAGTCTGAATATACAAAGGGAATATTCAGAATGAATATTCCTTTGTATATTCAGACTGAATATATACTATAATATTTCTTTGAATGGGACACGTGTCGCACTCTCATTTATCCTCGCGTTCGCAACCAAATTTGAGTTCTCATTTGAACCTGCCCCTATATATATATATATATATATAGGTGGAGGTTCAAACGAGAACACCTCCATTTTACGAGAACGCGAGAACACCCTTATCACGTGTGATAATACACGAGAGGGGACTTGGTGGTGTGCGGATGATATGCCTTGCTATTTAGGTCGTACCAAAGATTGTTTGCGTCTATGATTTAATATCACAGGTGATGGTTTTGATTGATTATAGTATCACATCAAAGACACCCTTATCACATGTGATAATATATGTGATGGAGCTTCGTGGTGTAATAACGACTTGGCCGGTAACCTAGATCGCGCCAAAAGTCATCCGCATGTCTGATTTAGTATCACATGTGATGGAATAATAGTATCACATGTGATTTTCTATAGTAAAAGGGTGTTCTCGTAAAATGTAGGTGTTCTCGTTTGAACCTCCACCTATATATATATATATATATAGATGTTGGTTCATTTAGAAACTAGACGAAGGGTAGAAACTATAGAAACTTTGGCAAATCAATATAAAAAATAATTTTTTTCATGATTTTATATCAAATGTTATGATTTAAGATATTATTGCACATATGTTTATTTCATAATATAAAAGTTTCACATGCATTTGTTTTTCATAAATTGAAAGTTTCTCATATATTTTTTTATGAAAAGTTTCATATGTTTTTGTTTCATATTGTAAAAGTTTCACATGTAATTTTTTCACAAGATGAAACAAACATATGCGCAATAATATCTTAAATCATAGAATTTGACGAAAAAATATCATGAAAAAAATCATTTTTTATATTGATTTGCCAAAGTTTCTATAGTTTGTACCCTTCGTCTAGTTTCTAAATGAACCAGCATCTATGTATATATATATATTATGTTAAATTGGCAAAAGTACAATTGTGCAATCAAAGGATCTAAATTGTCACAAGAAAAGAAAATAAAAGAAGCATCTTGGTAATGAACTAAACAAAGCAAGTAAGCAACTACATAATAGTAGTTCCACCATACGACATGAGAGACGCAGCAGCTGCAGCAGCAGTCGGAACAACTCCTGTTGAAACACCAGGCTTCGATAAATGCAGCAGCCTGAAATATCATATCACGTTACAAATTTATGAGACCAACATATTATACCCAAAACAATACATGTCTTCAAGATTCATATAAAAATACTAAACCTTTATATATATATATATATATATATATATCTAAAGATTGCATACAACTAAAAAAATTCAGAAGCAAACACCCAAACCAATCTAACAATCATCTGCATAAGGTTTCAATAAGGAAATAAAAGTGTACCCCTAACAGACCGGCAACTCGATGTTTCAAATCTCTAAATTGAATACTAGTAATAATCATCCTCACCCCCATCAATGTGAAGACTTACTTTTTTTTAAATCTTGTGGGGTTAGCTTAACAGGCAATAAGGCTTGGTCTCTAGGGATCCTCCTCAGAGGTCACCGGTTAGAGTCTTACAAGGCCACTGGGGCTTTTCCTGGCTATTCTCTAGGGCTACTGGGATTACACAAGCTGGCCCGAACACCCATGGTTAACACACACACAAAAAAAGGACTCAATTTTTACATTTTCAACGTATGATTTGACCTAATTCTAACATAAATAGAGACGTGCATAGGGTGGGCTAAATGCACCCTACCTACACGTCAAAATGCATGACTTAATTTTTACATTTCCAGTGCATGATTTGACCCGATTCTGACATAAATAAAGGGGTGCATATAGCAATACTCTTTCTTTAGGGGTTCAAAATGTTTTAGACAAGTCATCCAAGATATCAGACCAAATGATAACATGTATAATTTCATGCTCCAACTTATGTATTCTATTATTTTCCATCAGAAATCATGCTAAAATAACCACACGCAAAGATCTCATAATAACGAGAGGAAAAAAAAAAAAAAAAACTTACGGTGCAAGATATTCACAAAATGACGAAACTGCTGCAGCAACTTCATTGTAGTTTTCAGCTGATGCAGGTGCGGTCACTTCAACCAGCTGAATGCCTGGTGTTACGGGTACAGCCTCATCAGTGGCATGCAACTTTAACATCTTATTAACCGACGAAACTGTAACTGTTATCTGAGCACCCCTTTGGAAATGGAACGCAAATCCTACTCTCAATAGCTCATGGTCTAACTTGTACCCTAGCAAGTAAAACAATCGAAGCACGTTTTTGCTTACTTTGCTTTCTACCATTGTCCTCACTAAAACGGAAATTTGATCGGCACCCGCACCCCTCATTGAACCCCCCACATGTCGAACAGTCCTATAAAATGAAATACAATTTATGTAAACTATGATGGGAGTGCATATGAGGAAATTTTCAAATGCAAACTCAAATTTGGTTGTGAACGTGAGGACTAATGAGAGCGCGACACGTGTCGTATACAGACTGAATAATGAAGAAGAATATTCAGACTGAATGTAGTATTAGTATGATTCAGTCGTGTCATATTCAGACTGAATAATGAAGGAAAATATTCAGTCTGAATGTAGTGTTATTCAGTATTCAGACTGAATGTATTATTATTCAAACTGAATAATAAAGAAAAATATTCAGTCTGAATGTAGTGTTATTCAGTATTCAGACTGAATAATGAAGGAAAATATTCAGTCTGAATAACACTACATTTAGTCTGAATATTTTCCTTCATTATCCGGTCTGAATGTGACACTTGTCGTGCTCTCATTTATCCTCACGTTCACAACCAAATTTGAGTTCGCATTTGAACCCACCCCGAGTGCATATAGGCCTATGTGTGTGCATAAAAAAGAGAAGTGTTTTTGTTTACCAAGTGGGCTCAGGCTGCTCAAGATCACATAAAAGTCGAATCTCTGATGCTTCAGAACCTATATAATCAGATTGTCGATTATCATATAGACAAAGGTGTGATAGTAAACTGCATAACCTATAGGTTTAGATTCTCATTTTTAATAATTATGAAGTTGGAAAATGAAAGATAATTTGTAATTTAGGGAACTTTCCTAAGGTCAAAAAAACAGAAAAAAAGGGTATTATATATGTTTACATGGTGTTAGCATATTGAATTTGTTGTTACAAAATTTAGAGTACAACTGACCTAGATTGGGGCCGCTTTTTAGGCATAATTCATGAACCCTTAAACGTACCCTATGAACACCACAAAGACCTTGAAGAAGAATCTCAAGGGCTTCAACATGCTGCAAAACAAAGATTCAGCACTCTATACTTAAATTGATGGATCAAATAAAAAGGATTTTCTTATCTTAATTTAACAGCAAAAAACTCATTCACAAAGTACTATAGTTTACCTGTGTTTCTATAATTCCTTGAACCACGCATTCCATCAGTTCTTTTGCTTCAAATTCAGTTCTTTTTACCTGTAAAAACTAACTTGATGAAAACAAAAGAAAATTACACACACAATAATAGACAACAAGTTTCTTTAGCCTTCGAGTGGGTCGATTTCACGTTTTGATTATGTAGTCAAATATCAACTGTGACGAGTTTAGGTTTCCGATTCCACAAATAGGAACTACAGGTTTCGAATTTGGAAGAAAAGAAACATACCCATATAACAAAACATAAAATACATCACCTAAAACAAAGTCTTCATGTGTTATATTGAAGCAAACATATCGATCACTTTATAATAGCTAAATATTTGCTAAGAATGTTATTATTAGACCAATGTACAAGTGATATTACATATTCATCTAGCTGCCTATGGAACTAGATGATTGATGAATTACATAGTATATATATATATATATATATATGCCTATATGGTACCCATCATAAAAACTCTAAAAATATGAAGAAGAAGAAAAATGTTAAATCTTCAAGCATCGATCACCAAAGAGAAACTCATCAATCTTCTAAAACTTCCAAGTCTTACACAATTTTCTCCGACTTTATGTTTTCAGCAATTTCTCTTTTGATACAAAATGAACATGTCATTCAAAGACTCCAAATATATTATATATCCAAACTTACAATTTGACTTCTTTATCTTATCCTCATAAACAAGGTGGGTCTTAGGGTGTGTTTGGTTGGGGGTATTAAGCAGGAATTAATGCGAATGATAATAAAAGAAACTGTTTGGTTATATATAATATAATGGGCTCATTCCTCCAGAAGCCCAAATTTTCATTCGTGATTAAACTGGGTGGAATGAAAATTCTTAGGGCTGTCATTTTCATTCCCATTCTTAGGGCCTGTTTGTTAGCAGCTTAATGAGCTTAACGAGACTCGCAGCTTAATGAGCTTAACGAGACTCGCAGCTTATTCGATCAGCTATACATGACTGTTTGGTGGTGGCTTAATGATACAGAAAGTGGCTTATTCAGTAAGCTTTCAGGAGAGCTTTATGCAGAAAGTCAAGTTTTTTCCAAAGTTGTCCCTCCCAATTAAAAAACAGGCTCCTTCTATTTATGAAAAACTCTCCCAAACAAAAATCTTCATAATCTATACAGACAAATTAATTCACACAGACAATTTTATCCATACAGGACTTAATGGAAACCAACCAAACAGCCCCTTAGTGTTCCTCAAGGCTTTGTCCAATATTTCACTGATCCATAAATCTCCTATAAAGTTGCTATACAATTAGTGCCATCAGAAAGTAATATTTCTAATATCAAGTCTTCCCCTAAATCTTCTCATATACAAACCAGAAGCTTTTTCTCTTATTCTTTTTTTAAATCTTACCTCACACTCTTTATAATTTGATATAGATACAAATATTTATAATCCAAAGAAGCAAAGTATCTTTTCTTCTTGCACACCTCCTACCCCTGTAACTGTAAGTATCTCAACTTTTGTTTGCTTGCAGTTAACAACTTCACATCTTTTCATCTTCTTCCAATTGTTTTTCTCACCATATTTAATTTAACTAATCCCTATATCTTTTTGCCACAAATTCAATCCTAAAGTTTGGAATCTTGTGTTGTTATGCTTCAATTCAGTCATCAAATGCATTGGTTTTTTGTCTTTCTCGGAGCCTCTTCAGTGCTATATATATATATAGGGGAGATTTCAAATACAAACCAAGTTAATTCGTACAAACCGCAAGTTTCATTGCTTTTTTGAATAATTTTTTTTCATGAAAGTGTTTAATATGATGAATTTGTTTCATATAATTATTTTCTTCATGAAATTATTTTTCTTTCTACATGAAAATGACTTGATTCATGAAACTCTCAATTTGATGAATCTTGTTTCACATATTCTTGATTCACCAACCTTCATGTATTCTTGATGAAATTTTTTCATATATTATTGACTAATCAACCATAATAATTAAGAAAAAGTGAAAAAATTAAAAAAAAAATATTGGTTGCATACGGTTTGTACGAATTGACGTGGTTTGTAACGGAAATCAACCCTATAGTATATATATATATATATATATGATATATCACCTCATTATCATCTCCATTCATGAAACTTAGATCCTTCTTAAAGTTTTCATTTTCCCATAACTTCATTTGCACTAAAATTTCCAACCTGCAACTCCCTTTTTTTTTCTTTTTTCTTTATGGTGTTTTATGATTTTGTATTTCTCAACATTGTCAAAATTAAATCATTCTTGATCAATTTGATTCCTTGGGTACCCTTATAGAACGCATTTGGAGAAAAGAATAATGGAAGCAAGTAATATACAAATATAAAATTAGGGCAACTGGTGATGACAGGAAAAATTAAACATTAAATAAACCAAATTAATAACAAAAAATTAAGAGAAATCAGAATTTTACCAATGGTCAGAAGACTCGGAACTCAATGATGCCCTTTACTGAGTTAGCGAGTTAGGTCAGAATTCAGAAACTCAGAAATCAGACGACAGCCAAGAGTTGAGAGAGAGGAGCGATTCAGCGACAGATAGTTGATACTTGATCGTAATCGCTCGTTGATTTGAGAGTTCAGAGGAGATCCTGTTCGTTTTGAGAGTTGAGAGAGAGAGAGAGAGAGAGCAACAAATCGAGTCAGAGTTTTGACGAAATGGAGTCAGTGCTACTACACCTTGGGCTATACTAACGATAAAATTACTTTTTTAGGCCCAATATGATTTTTTTTTTGCCCAAATTGAACCTACTACGGATAATATATAATATATAATTTTTTTTGGCTGTCCATAAAAAACGCCCTAAGCCATCGCCCCTTAGGGGGCCTATGCCCAAGGCCGACCCTGAACATGCATTCAACATTTGCCGAGTGTGTAGGAATGATGATGTTAAGATGGATGCCTGTAAAAACATAGGACTGATGAAATAATCACATATTTAAATCATAAAAATATTTGATTACGGGAGGATGTCCGTAAAACATAGGCAACTTATTATGTACCAACTATTTTAAAGCTTTGGGATAGAAGGTGACATAGCATACCTTGTTTCATCAAGAACTACACAGATTCTGTCAAGATACCCCCTCCCCCAAAAAGAAGGGTTTAGGGTTTTGGGGTTTGGGAGAAATCGATCTGGAAGAGGCGACGATTAGATTTAGTTTTTATTTATATATTTACCTTTTATTCAGGTTACAGGTTAAAAGAAGGGCTTATTTAGGCTATATTTGGCAAACTAGCTGATAAGCTAGATGGCTGATAAGTTACCCGATGAAAAAATCATTTTTGGCAAACCTAGCGTATAAAAATGTAAAATTATCAAAAAGAACATATTGAAAAATAAAAAATAAAAAATAATATTAATGAGGATTATAATTGGAAAAAATGACAATAAGCTCCCAAAATGCTACTCCAAGTAGTGTTTCAATAAGCTAGCTTATGGTTTGTCAAATGTGTACACTTTCAAACATAGCCTTAATGGGTTTAAAAAGTACAAGGATTTATTTAATATGTTTTGAAAAGTTCAATGATTTATTTGTTTCAAAAAATTGTCCAATAACTTAATCATTCAAAACAATAAAGTCCATTGGATTTTATTGGACTTTTCCTCTTTTAGATCTATTACAGTTTTTTGACATATTTTCGTATATAGATTTTTTAAAAATTATTCATTCTTATGGATAAAAAAACATGGAGATGGTATTTAACATATTTGACTTATGAATATATTACGATTTTGTTAACATATGAATTTATGGTACTTCACAAAAACAAAAATTTGGAAAAAAAAGTGAGTTTTAAACATTGACCATTATGTATGATGTGGTATTTAATATATTTGACTTAAAATATCTCATAGAAACTGGGAAAAAGATCTCTGATTATGGAGACGAAGATCGGAGATCAGGGACAGGACGGGGATTGGGCTCCTTACCCCATTCCGATGCCTAGTTAGTAATGTGTTTAAAATGTGACTTATCTGCTTATACTTTACACTTTATAAAATATTTGTTAATTAGGCCGTTCTTATGATCTAAGATATCTTGTCCATTTTTAAGCTAGAAGGATGACAGGAAATTCGATCTTGATATTGAACAACAAAATTTGATATCATGAATAAAAGAACATATATGTCATTAACAAACAGTTAGAATTAAAACTTGTCATTAATATTTGGTGCAACTCGTATTTTTTTTAGGAAATCGACCAAATTAGCCAATCTTCCCAACCAAATTATTTTTTTAGCCATTTTTAAAGTCAAATTCCTATTTTAGCTAGAGCTCGCGCAATGCCCTACGTATCTGCGTAAAACCTATTTTCAGATTAAAGAAAAGAAGAAAACATATTTACGCAAATTACACAAAAAAAATTAATCTCATAATTATGTTTATGCAAATACGTAAGGCATTTGCGTATAAATCTGATTAAAATAAAAAATCTGATCACTAAAGTAGTTAAAAAATAAATTTGGTTGAATAAACCAATTATTTTCCATCTTTTTTATTTTAAGTTATATGACAATAGCAATCCAGTTGTTGTAATATATGACATGAAACAAGTCATGATCTATAAAGTGAAGGTTTTGTTTTCGACCTATAAAAGTGGCAAAACGTTCTGTTGCCTGTTGCCCCTTCATGACCGTGAAGGAACATAAAATCGTCATAACAACTCTTTTGAACATTTGGATCAAGTTGGGGTTTCTTTCTATCAATTGCTATAATAGCAACCCCTTTGACCTTTTTTTTATCAACCTGGATATCCAACCCGCTATGCAAGCCGACTAATCCCAGGACGACTACTCGTTTTGCAAATAGCCCAGAGTCATCGCATTTGAACCTCCGTGGCTACAAGGGAATTTTTTTTACCACTCCCTGGATTTGAACCTGGGACTGGTGACCTTTGGAGACCAAGCTCAAACCATTGAGGCACCCTTTGACCTTTGTTGTTATTCATGGACACGAAATTTAGAGAGAAAACCAATAGTTTGAGAGAGGTATTTTGTAAAGAGATTAAGCACAACTTTGTGTTGTCAAATTATCCCTTCAATAAAGGCTTCCTATTTTCATGTGGACATACATCATCATACCGTTGATAAAAACATAGACATACCGGAGCTCTACAATATCACGAGCTGGAAGGATTGGATGGTGTCTCTAAGTTTGACGAAAGGGGAGGTAGATTGCTTAGAAGCGGTCATCTACACAACGTTATGGTCAATATGGAATTATCATAATGAGACGCTTTTTGTAACAAAGAAACCAAAAAATGCAGTATTGTGGGATAATATAGTCACACACTCGTACCTACGAGTGCATAATAGAAGTGGAAAGTGAAACATCAATTGGATAGGGTGGTTGCAAAAACCCTTATTGGTTATTTCTGTAATGTAACTGTGTCTAACATCTTACTAGTTTCAATAAAATTGTTGCCGCTCAAAAAAAAAGACCATATTAATTGTTAGTGTCATTGTTTTGCTTTCTTTATTTGTTTATTACGTTTTCGGTTTTTCGCCCTTATAATTTGGTCCTGCCATTCTATATTCGATTGTTGGTGAATATCACACATCATATTTGATCGATAAAGTTAGACACTATCAATTGCAAATTCAACCATTCCTTAATTCAGTTTTAAGATGATATTGTGATATTTATTATAAACCCAACAACATTATTAGTTAACAACTACATTTGATAAATAAATAAAAAGTGACATATTTTCGTAAAATCAAACAAGTCATTCACCTATTATATGTACTATATGAAAGAGTATCAACTATAAATAATTAACTTGTTACGATTATCATTCGTCCCAAGATTTAATAAAACTGTTACATAACGCTTACTACCTATTTACAAATTAATTTAAGAATATAAAGAATCGTGTGTGTTTCGGGATTTAATTTTTCTTTATCAATCTCGTTAACTATATGTTTTTGAATTCTGGTATCAAGAATCAAGACTAAGTTTCGAGAGTATGAATAAACCAGCAGACGAAATAAATACCGCTCCAGCAAAGCATGCAAGATCCAATCCCGTAACCAAAGGTATGCTATGGAACTTTTCCAACACTCCGACTTGAAGCAACAACATTAGGGCGTATCCGACCATCGATTTTGCTTGGATCACTGATTTCATTCCAACCCACGATGGATTTTCCTAAAAATAACGATATATACCAACAATCATCGTCACAAAAACTATTTCATTTGTTTCACAAGTCATCAAGAGTTTAAATAAATCATTAATGTTGTGTTCTTGAATTTGGAGAGAAAAGAAAAAGAAAGAAAGGGAAGGAAACGAAAGGACAGGAAAATAAAAAAATTATTTGTGTTCTCGAAAGTGAAGTAAAAGGAAGGAAAGGAAAGAAAGAAAAGAAAATAATTTTCATTTTCTTGAAGAGGAAATAAAAATGTCATTTTTACTAATATGCCCTTAAAAATAATATAATTTAGAATTAAAAATCGGGTAGTTTTGTAATTTTATTAATTTTATTAATTATTTTAATTTCTTTCCTTTCCTTTCCTCCCACATTCGGGAGGAAATGTTTGGAAGGAAAGTAAACTTTATTTTCCCTCCATTTCCTTTCTATCCTGAAAAAGTTTCGAGAACACGAGTTTTTTTCACTTTCCTCCGCTTTCCCTCGTTTTCCTTTCTTTTCCTTCGTTAAATGAGTTTCGAGAACACAGCGTAAGAGGATTATTTGCCATTAAGAGACAGACTTATTATTTGCCAAACAGGATTCCCCTCTTAGCGATTCAGATGATGCATCTTAATAGAACTGTTAAGAGGTAAACAAACAATTATTTTTGCTCTGTTTGGTACCTTGAGACGGAAAATTCCAAAAAAGTTGGACGAATGAAGTTGCGATTTCGAACCCTGTGATCCCACGAACATGACATGCAATCCCATCCCAAATACAAGCATTGCAGTTCCAACCAAGAACATATCTGCAACCCCCCAAAAACACTTTTAATCTCATATTCTATTTGCTTAAATAACGATTATTAATATCGAATTATCAATCACAATAGATAGATCAATGTACCTAATGATTCGATAAGTAGTTGCATAATATGGCCATGGTCGGATTGAAAATACTGGAAATATGACTCCATAACCAAAAATGTTCCCTGCAATAATTTATCAAAAATTTAGGGATTTGGATCGAGTTTCAAAATCAAATCGATTTTGCACAATGAATTAACACACGATTTTATAATATTTGAATATTTTTACCTCCAGAAAGCACAAAACTGAACCTAGCAAAGTTCCTGCTATGGCGAACAACGTGAAGAATCGGCAATCGATTATAGCCTGAAGATTTTGATGGATCTATAAGCATCGGAACTTAAAATTACAAAAAGTTTTAAGATAATTGATACCTTTTCGATGAACAATTGAACAATCGATCTCCACGATCTAGATCTGGTAACCAGCCATAACCTCCTCACCACCACCGGTCTTACAATCGCCACCAGAGTAATCACGTCTAATCCTCGCCTTATTTGTGTCGGTGCATCGACAGCACCGTTCACCGCCGCCGCAGCAGCTGCTTTAGCTATCACCACCGGTTTTCTCTCTCCATCTCCGGCGAGTCGGTTGTTTTCTAAGCTAACTCCGATCGCGTTGCTCACACACTTCACTCTCACTGATGTAAACGTCGTTTGGGAGGTTGAAGGGGCGCAAATGGCTGACGATGGCCTCCAACTACGTATCAATTGAGTGGCCGCCATTGTTTTTTTGTAATTCCGGTGAACGGAGACTTGGGGAGGAAGGAGATTGAAGATTATATTATGAAATTGGTGGCAAAAAAGGGTAGAATTTGAAGCAAATTGGCAGGGGAAAATGGAGTTTTTGAATACTTTTTTTAGTTGAATTTTCTGGTCAATGATTTTGAAAAGGCAAAATTCGAAGAATATACGGGAAGGTTTTAAATTTTTTATGCATGATTTATGTGCGTTTACAAATCATGCGTGTGGGCCCAGAAGTGTTCTGATCCGGACACGTGGACGTCTAAGACGGTAGTAACCACGGTCGGCGTGGCTGAAGAAGGTCACGTTGGTTTTTTTAAGAACACGACGAAAACATGCGAGTGCATTGGTGTTCCTAGAAACTACAATTTTTTTGTAGTCGAAACTTGAAATCCACATGATTAATTAAAAATAAATATCAATACATTAAGAAGGAGGTTAATGGTATTTTTATAGTATGTTAATGATATTGACATCTCTATAAAATAAATCATTTTTACATATGTCAATGTTAAAACCGCATTTTTACATTTCCAAAACTATAAAAGTACAAGAAATTCAGTGCATATCCCTACTAAGGGGGTGCCATTAACACTTCTCTATATTAAATATGTAAAAAATTTGTCTTAATTATAGAGGTTGGTTTATTTGAACATATATATATATATATATATATATCTTAATTATAGAGGTTGGTTTATTTGAACATATATATATATATAGAGAGAGAGAGAAAGAGGTTGGTTTATTTACAAACTGAATGAATGATACAAACTCGTACAAACCAATATAAAAATAATTTATTTCATCATATGCTATGATTTAAGATGTTATTACACATATGTTTGTTTCATAACGTAAAAGTTACACATTTATTTGTTTTCATAAGTTAAATGTTTCTCATATTTGTATTATAATGTAAAAGTTTCACATGTAATTTTTTTCACAAGGTGAAACAAACATATGTGTAATAATATCTTAAATCATAGCATATGATGAAAATAAATCATTAAAAAAATTATTTTTATATTGATTTGTACGAGTTTGTACCATTTATCCAGTTTGTACATGAACCAACCTATATATATATATGTATATATAATATAACTAGATTTTAAGATTCATAAATTAATATAGCCATAGGTATCTGTTTACGTATGAACGTTTTCCAAATATTTATCAGGTGCTATTTGTTTAAATGGATGGGCTTAACAAAGAACAAGAATCTTATTTAGGTAAAAGACGTTTACCAATAATCCAGACTGAGAATGTTACCAAATAAGAAAAAAATGAGAGTGGTTAATATTATCGGTAAGTAGGGATAAGCGGTACGGATCGAAATCTCAAACCGAACCGGTCCCGTACTGAACCGGCCCCGAATGTGACAACCGGTTCGGGATTCGGTAGTGGGTTTTTTCACTTTCGGGATTCGGTACTTTCGGTACCGGTACTAGTCCCGTTAAATCCCGAACCGGGAAACTTAAAAAGTCATTTTTCAATTTGAATTGGTAACAAACTCTTCCCGTTTTTATAGAAAATCCACCTAAATATATGTAACACCCCTAAAATTGGGAGTTAATTTGAACCAAAATAAATGAGGAATATGACTTCATAAATAAACATCACCCATAAACATGGGGATGAGTAATAGAGTTTACAACATCCAATGGATACTAGACGACAACCTATTGATCTATACAACTTAGAATACAGATTAAATTCGGATGTCACTAAATCCTCAAAATATACTTCCAAGTAACTCATTCTATACACACGAAGGTGTACTTCAAAAAGGATGCCTCTACCGGCATCTAGCTTCACTCAACCCTTCAAGCCCCACTAGGACGTTCACCTGTTATACATGTCATTTTAAGAAAAAGTGTTAGGCTTAAAGCCTAGTGAGAACAAACAGTTCAAATATGAAAAGCCAGTAATTTTTCGAAAGCGGTAAATAAACATTTAACCAAAAAACTTTTCCATAAATGCTTTTTCTTTCTTTCGCGATTTACACCAAAAAGATACGCCTTCTTTCTTCTTGAGGGAAACATACGAGAGCGACCCACCATCGCATTAACCTCAACCCGAAACCGGGATCTTTAGTTAGTGAAAATAAGCACGACTAGATATCAATCTTCGGCTATTTTAGTGATAACTTCAACCCCAAACTAGGGTAAATTACCCATCACTCTTCTGAACAAGCTCAACCCCAAACCGGGATCTATCACTTGCTCCATCCTCAACTACTTCTGACTATTGTGCCTATGAATCCATCTACACTAGTCTTACTTCTTAATACATTCATTTCCGATGTATTAACTTCTCTTCACAAAATCTTTGTTTGATAAATTACCATGTCCAAAACCTTCCTTCCAAAATTAGGTCAAAATAGCATTTAGTTTCAAATGATATACTTCCTGAAATTAAACTTGTTGGGTCACCGATGATTTGGTGATGAACCACCTTCCTTTATATGATTGATTTTTTATAGGTTCTTTTGAAGGTCTGAAATATAAGTATTGGAAAGTCAAAGACTATTCAATCAAGGGTTGTACATCAAAAAGTGGAATTTTGGATGTACCAACTAACTTCAATATTCAGATCAAATTGCCAAAGTCAAGATTGGGTCACCAACATAGTGGGTCACCGATGGTATACATTTAAGTCATCAAAGTATTGGGTCATCAATACAAGATGAGGTCATCAAGATAGTACCCATCCACCGACACTATGTATCTTGGTCACCGAAATTGCAGGTATATTTTCTAAGGTTGTGATATCAAGTCACAACTACAAGGGTGTACACTCTCAACACTTAGTGAGATTTGAAGTTCACTAAGTAATGTGTACACTTACCAATTCCAGCCTTACAAGGTATCCACCGATGTGATACATAGGTTCATGTATCACTTAGAAATTTTCAAGAGATAAGTTCTTGACTCACAACAAATGCAAGACACATGAGCAGCAAGAACTTGGGCATCAAGCCTTAAATAAAGACATTCTCTTTTATTCTTATAAAAGAAATCTTTGTCTTTTAGCTAAAAGGTTTGATGGGACTTCACAGAGCATGAAGAAAAGAAGATAAAGTTATCTGACATTACGTGCTACAAAGAATGGTTCATCCATTATTCTAGTACAAAGGGAGTGGTCTCTTCCTTTGTCCAGCAGATACACTTCCAGCTAATGAAACCTTGACAGCTGTCCACATGCATCCCATGCATGGGCACTATAAAAGGAGATGAAGTCCTTCCCATAAATCTCACGCTTTCAACAAATCCCCTGTGTGTTGATTTGTTTGATTCGGCAAAGCTGTGTGCTCTAACAGTTTTATTTTAACTTCCTTAGTGTATAAGTTAATTATTGTTATCTGTGTGTTTAAGTTTGTTAGAATAGTGTGTCTATTCTTTTCCGCAACAAACTTCTGTGTGTAAATTTTTAATATTTATATTAAAAATTTTAAAAGAGTAAAAATTCTGTGTGTTTGTATTCAGCCACCCCTTCTACAAACCCTCACTAGCATAGCCATCTCTATTCAGGGACTAACAAAACTCATACAAGTGTTTTAAAACCCTTCCTTACACCCATTTCATCATTTCAAAGAGGAACCCTAGATGACACATTTTGACCTAGTTACCTAAAACCTTCCAAGTATAGAAATACTCATTTAAACATCATTTAGGAGTAAAATACAACATTTTGACATGTATAAAGTTTTAGAAACGTAAGAATGAACTCACAATACTAGAGTTTGAGGAAACCCTAGAAAACTTCCAACTACACTTGAACTCTAGAGAAAAGGATGAAGAACACCTAAGGTTTGAACCCTAGATCTTGATGCTTTAATCTTGAGCTTCAAAGATGAACTTGCTTTCTTGAGAGAGCAATAAATGCTCCTGAAATCGCCTCTTAGGGTTTCACTTCCGGAGTAAATGCTAAGAGAAATGAATTTGATTTGTATTAAATGAGAACTCAGCTAACACCTTCTTTTTATAATTCAGACAGCGAACTACGACCACGAACTGCGACGCGGGTACTGGCTAGGTCGCACTTTTCCAGGCGGACCTTCGGTACATTAATTGCGACTAAGTGGTGCGATGATGGCCTGGTCAGGTCGAACTTGCCTTGGTCGCACTTTCCCTTATCAACATACGGTACAACAATTGCGACTTCCAACTGCGATGGTGACACTGGCCAAGTCGCAGTGTCCTAGTCGCACTTCTCCTTCTCTACTTACGGTACAAGACATGCGACCTATGGGTGCGATGATACCATGGCTAGGTCGCACCTGCCATGGTCGCACTTTTCCGCTGGATTCCCAAGATGACTTTAACACTTAGCTTCATAAGATACCAACTCGTATTTACATAAAAGAGGGTCGAGAGATATAAAATTCAGGATGTTACAATATATTTTAGTTTTCGGTTCTTGTGTTTTCCACTCAAATATCGACTTTTTCTTGCAATTCTTCATATTTCGGTTCTTGCAATTCTCCAAAATCGGTTCCGTAATTTCTCCAAAACCCGATTCTTGCATAATCGGTTCCTCCAATCCGGTTTCCGCTTAAGTGATTTTGATTTTGGTTTTTGTTATTGTGTATAATGGTCGACGGTGAAAAACGGTAGTCGTCCCAAAAAATGGTACCAAACGGTTCTCGTCCCGAAAATCCCGGTACCGGTACCAGTACCGAACTTCTCTTATTGGTTCGGTATTGATTTTTTCCACTCCCAGTTTCGGTACTACCCGGTATTGGTACCGGTTTGGTACCGGTCCGGTACCGAGCTCATCTCTATCGATAAGTACTTATCGATAAGCATTTGATAAACGACGCCTTACATGTGTACAATTTTACAACAACATTATTATATTTGTACTCTTACAAAAGATGAAACTAGTTTTAACCTAAAAGTTATAAATAGCTTATCCTGGTTAGTGTTAATTAATACATAAGTTTCTTATACATAGGGGTATTCAAAATACTGACCAACCCGACGAACCTGGCCAACCCAACCCGGAAAAACCAAAAAAAATTCAAACCGAGGTAACCCGACGCATGGTTGATACAAAAATAGGTCAACCTATAACGGGTTGAGATAATTTGAACCCAACCCAACCCGATGAACCCGATGCCTTTATATATTACGGATTTATTACGATTATTATGTCTTTGATTAATATATGTACGTTAAACCAACCCGTAGTTAGGTATATTCAAAACTATATTACAATTTCAACCGTAATTGCTTTCTTATTTGCATTAATTTTCAATTTTTTTAAGAATTCGTTAAACTTTTTTATATGTTTTCATTTTAATTTTATTTCATTTATACAAAACGCTTAGTAAGATCGTGAAATGATGTACCAAAGATTCAACCCGATCAAGCCGACCAACCCGCATGGTTTGGGTTAGGTTGGGTTGTAGTTTTGTTTGGGTTGGGTTGGGTTGAGATTTTTTCAAACTGCAAACATTGGGTTGGGTTGCTCAAGTGCCTTCAACCCGGCCAACCCAACCCATGAACATCCCTACTTATACATAGAAGTCTCATTTACTTTAATGATACTACTTGTGAAATTAGAAGGGAGACAATGTAAAACTCTAATATAAGTTCTAATTCTTTAACTTATGGAAGTTTTACTTTTCTAATCATATAAAGTAAATATGGAAATTCGTACTTATACAAACTTGATACAACACAAGTGTTGTATATCAGTTTGTTGGTCGATTCTAACAATCAATAACATAGCATTGTTATTAAATTATATGATATGTGTTCTGTTTACTATTCCTGAAAGATGTTTATGTTGATATAATTCTTTCGACATCTAAATATATCAATAATTTTATGTATTATTTTCATATACATTGCACATCATTTTCTGGTGGTTGATTTTCAAATTATTTATACTTGGTTCACATTGTGCTTTATAAATTTGTTGTTACATATAAAATAATATTATATCTTATTGCTATAACAACAGTAAAATATTAAATTATTATACATACCACAAGAAAAGTATACTTATACAAGACCAGTTTCATTTACTTACACTGCCATATATAGTAGTTTGGATGCAATAAATTGTCATATAATTGTTCCTTTACACATCAGATTTCTTAAAACCAAGTTGGGCTAAAATTCACACAGACATTTTCTTTGATAATATAGAATATGTGGAAATATCTATTAAGAGATCAAGAGATACTTCTGATATTGGATTAGTGCTAATTAGTCGAGACATGTGCTCGAGATTATATATCAGTGGTGTTTAGTAAATGTCGGGTTTTAATGATAGTTAGAGATTATAAACTTGACTTCCACTTTTTGGCAATATTTAATAAATTATTATTGACACGCTAATATATTGACGATTTTTTTTGTTGAATTTATGTTTAGACTTTTGGAAATGAAGACCAATCCCTCTTACTGTTTCTTGGTAATTGTTTCTTTCGGTGAAGTTCAACAAACAACATCCTTTCGTTGAATTGAAGGGAGCTAATAACAAAAAGGTCAATGGACTTTACGAAATTCAAATTATTTTTACAAGTGAAACGTTCATTCACATCATAATGAGAATGAGCATTTTCATGACAACATGTGTATTGTCATTGTTACCGGAATGAAAACAACCATAATAAAACACATTCATTTAGGTCTATGTACTGTGGTAGACCATCTTTGATTTTATTGTTAGTGATAATAAAAAAAAACGCTTTTCTTGTTATACATCGTTCCGATAAACACAAATCATCTTTGGGCTATTTAGATTGTCTTGTTATATCAATATTTGTTGATGGCCACATTTATTTTTATTTACATATGATTGTATCTTCTTATTTACAACAATATCTATACTATACTATATTATAAAACATTTGGTCAAAAACTCTTAAAAACAACATTTTAAGCCATACGTACCGCTGTGTAATGCTAATTACTTAAAAATCTCTTAAAAACAATTGTAGGCTGTCGTCTTTATTTTTGGGGCTAGAATCATTCTTTTTTAACTAAATTCCAGTAGATATATTTAATCTTCTAGTTAAGTAATTGATATTGAATTATTGATTATCTTCTATACTTTTATACACACATCTATTCCTAAATTATTTTGATTTTAATTGATATTGATTATCTATTCCCTTCCTTATAAATATAAATACATTGGTCGAGAACGTACACAAAATAAAATCTTTGTTTTTTCAAAACTAATAAAATCATATTTATAACATCGATAGAGACAAAAAATAAAAATAAAACATTAAAATTAAGATGAATCTCGCTGCATTACGCGAGTATCCTTCTAGTGATATATATATATATATATATATATATATTTTGAAGCTATTGTCACTATACTATACCAAAAGCTATTGTTATCATGCTTACAAAATATATCAAAAGATGTGTTCATCACCCTAATAAATAAATATAACAAAAATTAGGTCTTTTACAATTACAAAACACAATCTAATTTATACTAATAAGAGTCTTATCTATTGAAGATTCACCTCCATCTTTGTCATATATAAGATTTCTGAGTTTAATATTGACTATTCTTTCTGATTTTATCCTTTTTTTTAATCAATGGTTGCTGAAGAATTGAATGTTGAGGCACAATAGAATATAGTAGGATGAACTTTTCTTCATTTGCAGTACCAATTTGCTGTTATTGAGATATAATCATTTGACGTTCTCATATCCCATCTTGATGTCCAACAACAATTTAACCTCAACCTCAACTTCATGCTCAACTTAGTTAGGTTAGACGTTTTTATTCCCCAAATTTTAGTGTAAAACACATTTTTACGACCTAAATAGGTTACTTGTCATTTCTAGGTAAATGATCTATTTAATCGGTTTTAAAAAGTTCAAAGATTTATTTGTTCAAAAAATTACCCAGTGACTTAATCGTTTGAAATCGGAAAGGCAATTGGATATTTATGGCTTTTTCCTTAACTTTAAACGCATTTTTACCATCAACCAGTTACATGGAATTTTCAGGTAAAAGAAGAATCTATTTAATTAACTATATTGAAAGTCCTATTATTCATCTGTTCAAAAAACCGTCCAAAAATTTAGTTGATCATAAATTAAAAAGTTTCTTAGACTTCTCTAAACCTTTTCCAAAATGATAATACACTGAATTCAAATAAACTAATGAAATATTAAAAAAATCAATTTATAATATTTTATAATAGACATTTATGATAATCTAGTAGTATTCTAATTTATAGAGATGAACCATTTGGAATTTAAAACATGTAAAAATATTAAATGGATGGATTTAAGAAGAACTGGATTTTGGGCAAAGTGATCATATGCATTGAACAAGATACTTAACTAATAAACATTTAAACCCATAGAAAATTACACTTCTATATTTCTTGTATATTACATTTTGAATTATAACTTAGAGTACCAAACCTATTATCGTACACGTAGTTGTTTAATATCATAATTTACCTAAAAGTGAGAATGTGAGATATAATAATGTCGTCAATATATATAAATAAAATAACATCATATAAAATATAAATGTCAACAATAACCATATCACTATTGGATTCGTTGAGGCAATCTCTCTTCCATTCCACCAACTCTTTTGTCCATCTTGATTGAACATTCTCTACACACTTAGGGGGTGTTTACTTAGGACTTAATAAGCTTAATGGGTTAAAGGGCTTATTCGCTCAGCCAAACTATGTTGTTTACTTTGGGCTTATTCACACAAATTTGAGCTTATTCGCACAGATATAATAGTACTGTTGTCCAGGTTCAGCCACAAAAATGACAGCCCCTACCCCTTTATGAAATTACTCGCCTCCTTCAAAATTGAAAAGACCGGCCTCCTTCAAGATGGATAATCACAACTGTGTGTCTTACACAGGCATATCTCCGACGACCTGATCGACTGTTTTTCAGTTCCCCCAATGGAGTTTCCTCCCGTACTCTTCTATTACTGATTTTAGGGTTCGAGAATTTAAACAAATGGGGCTTTTACCTGGTGGTAATGGTATATGATTTCTCCAAAAGGCCGTCTCCTCCAAACTGATCTGCACTCTTGATTTCTTCCCAAGTTCACGATTTCTGCACTCTCCAAAGTTGTCTTCTCCAAACTGATCTGCCCTATTATCTTCTCCGATCTGATTTATGCAACCCTTGGTTTCTCCAAATGTGCTCTCTGGTTTTTCTAAAAGTAACTGTACATCAATTTTGCTACATGATTTATTCGTTTTTTTTAGTTTTACCCCTAATGGGTGTTTTCTGGAAGCACACATCGAGTTCTGCACTTCATACAGGAATGTATGGAAAGCACATGGGGGTTTTATTTGTTTTATTAGAACTTGGATTCTCAAGTATTTTTATAAATTTGTGTTAGATTTTGGATGACTTTGTTTTGATGTTTGAATTTTTTATGTTTTAGAAATTTCATTTGGTTTAAAAAATAAATTACAATTTATCAAACATCATATAAATCATATTCAGGGGTAAATCGGTCATTTCTATTGTTCAGACTGTTGATTCAGATGAAAAAAGTAAACAACAACATAAATTTATGTAGACAGACAAATTTATCCGGACACACGAATTTATCCATACAGGACTTAATAGAAATTTTGGTGAACAGCCCCTTACTTTTGTTAGTTATTATAATTATTCAATAAAAAAACAGACCCTTGAAACTTGACAACAGTCGAACGAGATCCATGAACAACCTCACAAACGGATGAGAACTCAAGCAGAAACAAGATTGATTCAAGCAAAAATCAACCTCCTAGACTGCAAAACCAATTATGTGTATATTTAATTACTCAAAAAAATTTATTTGTTTATTTCTGTATTCATTTCTATGAATGTAACATTTAGAGGCCGTTTACGAAACGTTCACCAAATCACTTTACCTTAGTGGATGCACATGAAAAAGACCGAGAATTTTACTCGATAGAAACGTTGATAAAGGCCGAGAGTCTTATTTGGTAAATAAGGACGACAATTGATCTTACCCGAGTAGCAGTTAACGAAAATTGTTCCATACGATATCGTCTTAATGGATAAAATATTATCTAATAAAAAAAATGCTGACTTTTATGATAAATGTTTACGGTTAAGCATTTGGGCAACCAACTTTTTGGTTTCATATTTCATCATATTACTACAACTTAACCTCTTTTTATAGAAAGGAGATTTTGTTTGCCAAATTTGGATTTGGAAGCTGATATCAGGGTTCGTTATTCGTTAATGCTAAGTTGAAATATATTGATGGTTTAAAAATGTAATATATCCAAACATAAAGGGGGTATTATGACATTTTCAGTAAATTAAAACCCGCAACCGTCCATTCGTCCAATGGCGCTCCGTCCAGCCGTAGCCGCCTTTCATCTCCGCATTCTCGTGTTAAAAATGGTCAAAAACACTTGAACTTGTGCGCTTTTTTTTGAAGGAATTTGTGCGTTTATTTAAAACCAAAAAGAATTTATTAAATAAATACATATATATAAAATAAATACATGCATATATATATATATAAAACAAATATTAGATACAAATTTGTGTTAGATTCTTAAAGCATCTCCAACATCTTCTCTAAAACAGAGAAAATCAACTTTTTGTTCTCTATAATGTTTCAATAGCATCTCTATCTTATTTCTTTAAAATAGAGATTCATGGAGAAATCTCCAAATATAAATAATTCTTTAAAACTCCAAAGATAGAAGAGATAAATGAGTTATTTATTCATTTCACCAATGAAAGTTAAATTACAATCATTTATATATATATATATATATATTTTAAATGTATTTGGATCATAATATTATAGAATATTTAAATAATATAATTAAGAATGAAATTTCTAAAGTTCTCTAAATTATAAAAATTTATTGAAGATGCTCTTATATGTTTATCTAATAATGCACAATGCTAATATAAAATAAATATGTATTTAATATTTATCTAATTAATGTATTTCTAGTACTTATCTAATTACATTTGATATTTTAATAAATAATTACAGTTTTTGAAAAAATTACAAAAAAATATTATTCCATACATTACTACGGAATCAAGTTTGTAGTATGAAATAAAAAACTAAATACCTAATATCTTGTTTTATAGATTCAATTTATAGAATCAAACTATGTATGTTATATGTAAGGTTGTCATAATAGATTAATAGAATATTTTTTTGGCATCTTATATTGTTTTTTTAATATTTTTAAAATAAACGTCGCGGACTCTCCAAACGGACTTATAGCAGCAATACCAGCGTGTCATATTAACTTTTTTTTAAGTGTTTAATGAACACAGTATTTTATAAAACATTTATTCAAATCATATCATAGAGACAAAATTATAAGACACTTTATTTCAAAAGTGTTATGAAACCTTGTTAAGGCGTCCAAAAATAAACTTATTGCGTACAATTTTACATATAACACATATACTTTTGTTTCTATAAACTTAAATCTTATAGAATGGTCTATTAAAACATTTAGGGGACGTTTGATTTGATAAAATCATTTTAAAGAAGTTGGATTTGGCCATTTAGGTGTGTTCAGTTTGTAGGATTTTTGGGGATGGAATTGAACGCTATTCTTTATTAGTAATTTACAAAAACAAATTGTAAATAGGTATAAAAATAATTAAAATCACTTTTTTTATTAATTAATCTTTACAAAACAAGTGTTTTTAACATTATTACATACAAATTCTACGAAATTCTGTGATTTACCAACCACTCTCGTGGGATATCAAAATCCTACGTTTATGGAATTCCAATGGAATTCTGAGATTTAAAATCCTGAAAATCTTTCAAACCAAACATGAGACTAGAATAAAACTCAATTTATAATCTGTCCAAATCTAATATAATCCTGCATTTCAAACAAGACCTTATACACAACTTATATACCCGAATTTGTTATAGTAACAGTAACGGTAACAATTTTAAATTTATTATTTTTTATTGATTCAATGGAATCAAATATTATGATAGACAAAAAATAAATATGAAAAAAGAATTGGTCAAGCATTGACATTCGTTTGACCATTTTGAGAGATGCTTTCATCTCCACTTGAAGAAGGTTTAAAAAACCAAAAATGGCATACAAAATAGAAAGAAAAATTAAATACACGTGCACCGTCTAATTTTCATTTTTAATTTAATTTTTGCCACCCTCCTCTAAAAATACTCAAAAAAATTCTTAACTAAATTCCTTTTCGTTTATTTGTTTTATAGGTCATTTATCAACGCGAATAATGTCAATACGATTTGAATAAATGAGACGATTAATGCTTACCAAGATAACATCTCGATCAGTAACGTTTCTAGGTCAAAGATTACGAGTAAATATTATCAGGGACGTAGCCAGAATTTTAATTTATGGGGGGCTTAAGATCTCAAGATTTAGCTTGTCGATTTTGATGTTATTCAAACAAAAGGTTAATGTGTGATATACGATTAATGTTAGTTCTTATAAGTTTCATGGGATTTTGAAAGGAAAATTCGAGTCATTTGTATAGATAAAAAAGGGAGAAAAAACTCCAATGAATATTGTGACTTTTTTCTCTATGAAATGCTAGAAAAGAGATGAATATTTTACATTATAGTGTTAATTGAACTCAAAAAAATATTTTTACCATTAAATAAGTTGTCACTTCATGAATACATCGTAAATGACTTCAATATAAATTTATTTATCATATGAACGAAAAACATATTTAATTATTCAGAAGAGAAAAAGTAAGAATATGAAAACCTATGGTTCAAAAAGTAATAATATGAAAACCTTGATTTTATATATATTTGGTTGTAATAAAGTTTTATTAAAATGTTTGACACAAAAAAATAATAAAAATGTAAATGAAAATACTTAATAAATACAACTAATAAAAACCAAATATACACTTACATAAAAAATTTAAAAGAAAAAATTAAATTTAAACCAAGTGCTGAGATTAAAATAACATGGATTGAAGCTGGATCTCTCATGAAATAAGACATACCTTAAACCATCTCATCCACTATAACTTATATGTTTTATTTCCTATGTATATTATATATGACAGAATAGTTAGGCGGGTCAGCACCATCCAGTCCCCCTTTGTCTTCGCCTCTGAACATTATTATCCTTACATGATTAACACCACTTACTCGGTAAGAAGTAGTAAGTACCCTTACTTAATATGTCAAAAGCAGGTATAAACTTTTAGGTTTTAGGACATAATAAATAAGTCAAAACCATTTTGATAAGTCAAATAAAATGATTTTTGTAACTTGAAAAAACTGCTTTTGGTAGTTTCATTTATTTAATTGTGTTCTTCATGGCATGACTCGATTATTTTAAAATTCTTGTTGCATGGGTCGTTCTTTTGATGATTTTTGCAAATAAACATAATGTTTAAAGAGAGATACTAATCACACTTTTGGTACAGACAACCTCTTGCAAGTCGACTCTATAATTCCATTTTTATGCTTCATGACATTCAGTTTTAAACCATGATAAATATATGCTTGCAGACGCTTCCATTAATCATTGACATATGGTCTTAATTTCATACAACATAAGATGAGATCGTAGTTCGTTTTCATCAAACCTTGGTTGAGAAATTTTAAATATTTTAATAACTGCAAGTTATTAAAATATGAACAAAGTAAATTTGGTTTGTTAAAATAAAAAGTTTGGAAGTTAATTCTTGATAAATATTATGTTTGTCCTTATGGTATATAATTTTTTTCCGAATTGTTTCTTAGACTTCATTTATTACACAGTACATTCATGGTTATGTCTGTTTTTTCTTCTTCACGGTTTTGGTTCTTCACTTCTGTGCACTAATGATTAACTAGACTTAAAAGAAATAATAAATGAATGTTAATCTGTTATGGAAAAAGGTTAAAGACCACAAAAAATTCATACTCTTATGTGTTTACGTGATAAATAATGTACAGGAACCAATTTCGTAAAGAGCACTATACCATAGTCCATAAGAACCAATTCCTAACTAACTTGTTCTTTTTAATTAAAAAAACATTAGGACATTTTTTTTAAATAAAAAATTAAAACAAAGTTAAAGAAAGGTCGAAATGATTATTTGTTAGAATGCTAAGATGCCACTTCCGCTTAAATGGAGCACTAGGCGTCTTCAATTCAAACATGTTTTTTTAGGGTTTTTTACTCGAAAGGTTTTTTAAATAGAAAAATAATAAGAAAAAGATAATTTTCTTTTTAAATTTAGAATTTTTTTTAGAATATAATCTATATATATATTAAAGGAGGAACCAAACATAATGATGTATCATTCTCTAAGCATTAGAAGACTATTTTTTTTCTTAGATTTTTAATTTTTTAAAATATTTGATATGTAAAAGACTATTTTGTCCTTATATTTAAAACATGAAATTCATTAGGGTAGGGTTGTTTTTGTAATTTTAAAATTTTTATCGTCTAACATTTTCATCTTCATTCTTGGAGGTGAAACCTCCAAACCCTTTCATGTGCTTCTCCATTATTTATCAATTAATGCATCTCTTCTTCTTCCTCTTTATAAATTGATGGATTATTCATTTCATGAATCATTATTATTCAACAAAATATTTGTTCAAGTTAAGTTTGTTCTCTCCCTCACTTGATTTGTTTCTTTCATTTTTTAATTTGTTATTATTATTAATTAATAAACCACTTTTTCTTCCTCTCTATAAATTGACGGATTATTCATTTCATAAATCATTATTATTCAACAAAATATTTGTTCAAGTAAAGAGAGATACTTTTTAATGTAAATCGGTGGCGTTTTGCAATACTTACCATACGGTGACGTTTACACCCATTGTTTCCTAATGAATTCAAGGTTTTACAAGTATATGACTAAATAAATATGCCAATTTCATTCATTAAAGATTTAACAAACATAAAATCTTTATAATCAATTTCACACACGTCTAAAGATTTTTACCATAATCAGGTAGTCGTGAGAAGTGACTACAACGTCAGTATACAAAACCATTTAAAAGTTATGTGATCATTATTTAAACCAATAATGACGACAATAAGGATACAATCAGTAAACATCTTAAAATGGACCGATACACACATTTATTGTTGTCATGTATGTAAGACAAATTCATGTACTTAGATAGTGTGCAACAAAATGATTGTACCAAAATTTTCAAAGATCCGACTTTTAGCCATAAAACGGCATGAAGCAAAATTCATCAATAATAGTAGCATACATCGATTTATTTTTTCTCAAAAATAAAGTTAATTCAACAAGCTTACGGTTCACAACTAATCATTAACTTCGACCCCAAAATGATCGTCTTAACATATTCGCCGTATTTAATTGCCATCCAAAATGGCAACGCTACAAACATCCATTCTTTCAACGCTTACTCCACGAGAACTTATTCACTACCCCATCGATCATCACCAAAAGGAGACTCAAGCGCATACACGTAACGGTAAATTCATATTAACACTGGCCAAGTGAAAATACAAATTTACCTCACATGTGAATCCTTGTTGTCATCATTATGAGTTTCAGTTGTAGTGCATCTATTAACCTCAAAACATCATATCTTAAAGTATCTAATCGTGAAATCTCACATTTGATCACTTAGAAGTACGCTAGTTTGAGTCTAGACATCCAAAATCAATACCTAAACCTCTCAAACTTATGCTCTGATACCAACTTGTAACACTCTCAAATTTTTGAAAAAACGACTAATTTAAAATTTTAAGTATCACAGAAATCAAAAGATAATTCTGTCAAATTAATTTGACTTTGAAGGAATTGAAATGAAATGTTATCAGGTTTGACCACTTGTTTGATTGACAAACATTGGAATAGAATCTGTTAAAGAAATTGGAATTTGTCTGTTTGGTTCACATAATAGAATCTGTTAATTAAAGAAATTAAAATTTGTTTGTTTGGTTCACATAATGTAGTTTTGGAATTTGATTGAAATATTGGTAAATAACCAAAATGCCCTTTTGAATACTTTGAATTTGAAATCCAACTACTGTGGTTCAAATAGGTTGTTGACGATGGTCGGCTGTTATCGATAGTTTTAAAGAAAGTTTTGTAGAATCTATTAAAGATAAAATCTTCAAAAATTTTATTTTAAATTTTTTGTTGGAGATGCTGATTTTTTTCATCAACAATAGTTTTTCAAATTAAATATTTAAAAAACATTCTATTAGAATTACTTAAATATTTTAATAATACAATTAAAATATTATGTAAAATAATTTTTTGTTGAAATCTAATCTAATTCTTTTTACAAAATGGGAAATTTTGGAGATGCTCGCGAGGCCATATGCAAATAATAAAATACATTACATACAAATGAGCACCACATGTTTCTAATTATTAAAGGTAAAATGCCACCTTCTACCCCTTTAACGGCAGGTCAATTTTAACTTCTTTCAAGTCAAACGTACAACCATTTTATGCACACACACAACATGTTTTTTTAAATACACTTGTACTCTTTATGGTCGGTTGAATTGACCATCTCACCCTCATCTTTCTATAAAAATCCCTAATTTCATTCTTTCAATTATCAAACCTCACAACTTATTAGATTTATTATTTCTTCAAATTAACAAAAATGGCTTCTTCTTCATCTTTAGCTTTCCCTTCTCTCCACCACCAATTCAATCTCTCACCGGAGATCCCAAAATCTCATCGACGTCAACGCGCCACCGCCCTCCGCCTCATCTCCGCCACCACCAGAGACCCTATTCCACCGCTTTCTGCCACGTCAGCTGATATAGCTCCGACCGTCAGCGGCAACTCCACCACCAATCTCCCCCTCCGACCAATCCCTGGGTCCCACGGCGTTCCTTTCTTTCAACCACTTAAAGATCGATTTGAATACTTCTATGGCGCCGGCGGTAGGGATGAGTTTTTCAAGTCAAGGGTACAGAAATTTCAGTCAACGGTTTTCCGTACAAACATGCCACCTGGACCTTTCATCTCTAACAACCCAAACGTCGTCGTTCTTCTTGATGCCAAAAGTTTTCCGACGCTTTTTGATGTTTCCAAGGTTGAAAAGAAAGATTTGTTCACCGGAACTTATATGCCGTCGACTGAACTCACCGGCGGTTACCGTGTCCTCTCGTATCTTGACCCATCGGAGCCCAAACACGCTCCGTTGAAAAATCTCATCTTTTTTATGCTCAAATCTTCACGAAACAGAATCATGCCGGAATTTGAAGCAACTTATACTGAACTCTTTGATGAACTCGAAGCTGAGCTGGCACAAAAGGGTAAAGCTCTGTTTAACGACGCCGGCGAACTGGCGGCGTTCCGGTTTCTTGGTCGGAGTTATATGGAAACAAACCCAGAAGAAACCAAGATCGGAAAAGATGGTCCGAAGCTAATTAGCACGTGGGTTTTATTCAATCTTGGACCGTTGCTCCGCCTTGGACTTCCATGGTTCGTGGAGGAGCCACTCCTCCATACTTTCCGGCTGCCGCCGGTGCTCATAAAGAAAAACTATCAAAAACTCTACGAGTTCTTCGAATCCTACTCATCTCCGATCATCAAACAAGCTGAATCTTTAGGGATTTCAAAAGAAGAAGCGATCCATAACATCTTGTTCACCGTTTGTTTCAACACTTTTGGTGGAATCAAGATTTTGTTTCCGAATACCCTAAAATGGCTCGGCCGTGCCGGTACGAATTTGCATACCCAGTTGGCGGAGGAGATCAGAGGTGCGATTAAAACCCACGGCGGAGGGAAGGTGACGATGGCGGCGATGGAGCAGATGCCGTTGATGAAATCCGTCGTCTACGAATCCCTCCGGATCGAACCTCCGGTGGCCTTACAATACGGAAAAGCTAAACGCGACTTGACCATCGAGTCGCATGACGCATCTTTCAAAGTCAAAGAAGGAGAAATGTTATTTGGATACCAACCATTTGCGACTAAAGATCCAAAGGTTTTTGACCGGCCGGAGGAATTTGTGCCGGATCGGTTCGTCGGAGATGGAGAGGAGCTTTTGAAGTACGTGGCGTGGTCTAACGGACCGGAGACAGAAGGTCCGACGACCGGAAACAAGCAGTGTGCCGGAAAAGATTTTGTTGTGTTGATTACTCGGTTGTTCGTCGTTGAACTTTTCCGGCGGTATGATTCTTTCGATATCGAGGTGGGTGCATCTCCGTTAGGTGCTAAAGTCACATTAACGTCCCTGAAGCGAGCTCGTGTGTGATTTCATCCACCGGATAAATCGCCGGTAAAAAAAATTAAGATTTTCCGGTCGGCGAGGGTAATTTAGGAAATATAAAATTAGTTTTGTTGTCCATGTTTCGATTTTGGCTTCAAAAAATGTGTTTATGTTACTTTTAGTAGCACCTAGAAATTGTTGTTTTGAAATGAAGAATATTTTTTATAACGATGAAAATTGAATATATATATATATATATATATATATATATATATATATATTTACATTCTTATATGTTAATTTTGTTAAACATGATTTTTTTATTAGATCATTTATCAGTCATCTGATAGCTTATTAGCTAGTTTGTCAAACATAACCTTATTTGATTTTAATGGAATTTGTGACGATGATAGATGAAATGATTTTATCGCTTGCAACAAGCTTAAATTGTTGAAACATTTCAAATAAGAAGTGCTTAAATTGTTGAAACATTTCAAATAAAAAGGGGAAAATTTTTGTGTATGTAAAGAAGGGCTTAAATTGTTGAAACATATCAAATAAAAAGCGGAAAATTTGTGTATGTAAAGAAGGAAGGAATTGTTAGTTGTGAATTATAATTGTACAAAAAAAAATGTTTGATTTACAATTGCTTAAATTGCTAGATGTGGACTTGTAGTAGTGAATTATAATTATAAAAAAAATGTTTGATTTAAAATTGCTTAAAAAAGACAGACCTATATGTATTCGCAACCAACAAGTGTAACACAACTGTTTGTAAATGCATTATTTGAAAAAGAAAAGAGGACCTTAAATTGACCGTCAACTATCGATATAACAGAGGCATGTTGCAAAGAGATCGGCTCAAACACAACGAAGAGCTTATGCAAGATGAATTGCAAGGCAAAGACGACAGAAGATGCTAATTGAGCAATTATACTGATGCGAGTGGAGATGATATGTGAATAAAAGGTGGAGACTGAAAATTGAATATCCACTTATTTGCTTATACAGTTTGATGAAAACAATTGATCCACCTCATATGCAGAAATGATCATTTTTTGAGCAATAAAAACCGAAAAGATTGAAACGACTACTCTAAATAAAACTAGACATGACAAAACTACTAATTAATCAATTGACATAATTGAAGTCCACACAACCAACCAACCTTGATGGCAAGCTCTAAAACTTGCAAAACTTGAAATCAATACAAAATTTCAATATGCCGTTAAAAAAATACAAAATTTCAATCATTGTCCATTAAACTTGATCTTAGAAAGAACCATCAAACACCACAAAAAACACAACAAGCAACTAAAACAGGTTCCATTACCGAAAAAAGATGTCATTCTTGTACATGGATGACGAAAGTACAATCTCAACAACTATCTTTGGTTATAGCTGGTGGAGGTGCTATTGATTTTTGGTTGATTGTATAATTTGTTGGCTTTCGATAAATGATTGGCCTATCTTAGATACAAGCTTTTAAAGGACCATTGAAATCGAACGGTACCGAAGATTGATGGGGAGACACATAGAAAGAGAGATCACATAGAGTATTTGAGTATGAAAAAAATAGCATAATGGTTAAACGAATGAATTACTTAGATTTAAATTGTAAAAATGATTTATACATCCATGGAATTAGAATACATATTCAATCAAATACTATTTAAATATTTTTATTACTTTTAGAAAAAATATAATTTAGTAAAACTTGCATTTAAATATGTCACAAAAATCAAATGGTATTCGATTTAAAAATCATTCTATAGCGATTATAGTTAATCATTTTAAAAATATTAAAAGATTAATTATTAAATAATTAATAATTATATTTGTTATAGATTCAAGTAAGAATTTTTGTCCACTATGAAAATAAGTGGCACATCTCAAATAGGTAGTGTTATTGTCAAATTACATTAACATCCCTGAAGAAAGGTGGTTTGTGATAAATCCAGGGGTAGTTTGAGAAATGTAAACGAGCTGCGTTGTGAGATCTAAAGAGCAGAAGGCAATATGAAGTAGTGGGTGGGGCCATTCACTAGACATTAGCCCCCACGATACCTATTTATCATAGGATCTTGAAAAACGTTTTTTATTTATCTTTATAAAAAATTAAAGAATAAACTAGGATTTTTGTCCATGTGGTTTGATGTTTATAATAATTTTTGTCCCTATAGTTTAAAAACTGTTTTTTTTCGTTCATGTAGTTTTATTTTGCTTCTATTTTTGTCCCTAAAGCTAACTCTGTTACAAAATATCAGTTACATCAAAGACATTTTTGTCTTTTCACAGTATTTTCTATTTAAAGATTTAAAACTCATCCATTAATAACATTTCCATTGAAAAATTAAAATCAACCCCAACTCGCAACCTCAACCTCATCCCCATCCCCCCGGCCTCACCCCAATCCCCCTTACGGTCTTACCCCACTTTCTTTGAACCTTTTCATTTTTCCTCTAGACGACCCGATCTTCTCTGGTGACCCACAACTTTAAAAATTTATCCCAGAAAACCAATAACATCAATTAGGGCATTTTAATTCCTTAGTTGATGTGTGTGTGTGCATGTGAGAGCCTTCGATCAACATCTATCGATGTAGAAACAAAATCATCCATAAATTTAACTAAAACTTTCATTAATAATAATATGTAATCAAAGCTGTATATTTTAGAATTTGGTGCAACACTAAACTTGAGATGTGAAACACATAGATCAAGAACTACCATCTATAAAAGAGATATTTATGAAAATACATAATTAAGACAAACATACTATTAAAAGGATGATATATTATAACTACTCAATGAAAACAAAACTCCAAAATCAGTAGCTGGTTTGAAAAGAAAGGGTGATCGAATATGAATTTTGTAAACAAGATGGCTTTAGCACCAACCAAACGAAGGCATAAGCCGGTTGGAGGTGGAGATCGGAAAAGAAGATGTTAGCAGCGAAAAGAACCAATAGGGTGGAGATTAACCGGTGGATGTTAGCAACAGACGGTGGAGGGCCAAGGGAGTGGAGATCAGCTGGCGGTGATGGTGCTTACCGGAGAAGAAAGGGACGGGGGAAGGGACGAAGAGGTCGACGCTTACCGGAGAAGGAGATCAGCGGAAGGAGATATGAGGATCGAGATCGTTGATGCAGACCGGTTGGTGGTGTTCACCGGAGACGGAGGAGCACAACGCCGTTGGTGGTGTTCACCGGAGACGGAGGAGCACATCGCCGGTTGGTGTTGTTCACTGGAGATGGAGGAGCACAACACCGGTTTTAGGAGGGACCATTCATATACCTAGTACCTCTCTTACAGTGTTTAGGGTTTTATATATATATATATATTATATTAAATTTTTAATGGAAAAAATAATTTTAAGTGAAAAAACCAAATTACCCTAAGGTTAACGGACTTTTTCTTACAACGTTAGCTTCAAGGACGAAAATAGAAAAACCACAGGGACTAAAATCGTTATAAAGATCAAACCACATGGATGAAATCATAGTTTACTCAAAAAATAAATATATAAACTATGTTTTTATCCATGTTTTATTTAATTACAACACTTTTTGTAGTTTAAAAAGTATAAGATATGGATCGGTGTAAAAACGTTTGGTTTTGATCAATCCTAATAAATGTTAATTTTTTAACTGTTAAGTGAGTACATTTTAGTCTTTTTAATTGTTGTTTTTATTAGATTTTCTATTAAAAATCGAAAACATTTTATATGGTCATTACAATCGTGACGTACCACTCATCACTTTCCAATAACCTACTCCCACTTCCTTTGACTACCATGAAATCCAAACTTTCCGGTCATAGTCTCCAAATCCAAATCCAAACTTCGAAAATCCAAAATCTATAATTCTAACAAATTCAATTCATTCGGTGCTACCTTTTGCATCCTACTCTATATCATATTCACCAATAAGATTATAATATTTATGTTTACTCTGACTTTTTGTGAGTGTTACCATTGACATTATAGAGTAGGGTGTAAAAGGAAAACCCCAATTCATAATCCAAATTCAAAACAAATTCAAAACAACATCACAAAATAAATATCAAAAGAAAAGTCAATCCAAAATTAAAATTCGAAAGTTTAATTGGTCCGAAAGTCTAACTGAAACAACAATCGATGAACGCTAATGCAAACCAAAATCAAATTAAAATATAACATATACCTACGAGAGGGAGGTTGTGCAATGGCTGTGGAGAGACGCAATGCGTCTAGAGGTGGTGCATGTCATAAGAGTTGTGGCGAAGTTACACTATGGGGCTACAATGTCAAAGTTAGAGAGAGAGAGAGAGAGAGAGAGAGAGTTGTAAGTTGTAACCACCATGGCATCGTAGGGTTGTTACGACATAGTTGCAATATAAAATATAGGTTGCAATGATGAGCGATCACCAGACTACAGCTGGTGTAGTTGCAGGGGAGGAAGAGATATGAACAACGAAGATGGTGGAGACGATCGGCAAACATGGTTGCGGGATGCAGAAGATGGCTGACCAAGATGGTGTATTGGTGTCTACACTTACCCAACATTTATCCGGTAAGCGGTTACCGATAAAATTCATAATTATCATTTACCTTCTAGGCAAGATTTTAGTCTATATGTAAACGACATTGTATGCAACAATTTACTCGGTAAGCGCTTACCTAGGAAAGAGTCGTCACCCTCACTTACACTTACTGGGTAAGACTCTTGATTTTTGCCTAGTAAGATTCTTGGTTATTACCATGTTCATCCAGTAAGGTAGTATGACTTGATAAACAGTTACCCGAACGAACTTTTTGCAAACGACCCCTAAATCACCATGGATTTACACATTTCTCAAGTGAGTTTGTGTTTGCAAGATATTATGTTTGTAAATATGTATGTACATATGATTATATATTATACTATTAACTAGGCAAAGATTAAAACAACAACACTCTTGTTTTGTGAAAAATACAAGAAAAATCACGGGTCTCCAAATTAGTTAACCCATAATTAAAATTTGAAAATTAAGGTTTAAACCTAGTTATGTATTTTTCATCAATTTTGTGTTTATCTTATTATTTATGTTTATCCCCTAATTTTCGTATAGCATGACCAATTACAATATCACACCAGATAATAGTATTAGTAAAGTGTGTGATAAACGGGTGATACAAAAAATGTTGGGATACGGAAGTCATACACTTAACGGAAAATAACCGTATCTCTCCAAAGATCCATACGAAACGGGATAGGATGGATGTTTCAAAATTTTACCAGTTACAAGCAGAAACCCTTTCATGTTGTATCAGCCCATGCCTCCACGGTATCCATGCAAATATTTTGAATCCACTTGACGTCATACGCCAAGAGATGAGATATTCTTCTTTCACGAATGTGAGGTACGCTATCTAACTATTGGAGAAAAAGGAAGAACAGTTTACGGGGGATATATATAGAGAGAGGATCCTATGAACAATTCTAGCGATCATTTTTCATCCGATGAACAACCTACTTTTTTCAAAAGCTTCTCTCTCTATTTATATGTGTGTAAATAAATAGTCCCTCATTGGGTATTCGACAGGAAGAGTGGTCCAATATTTTTAGAGGATCTCATATCTTCTAAAAACAAATTTCTAAATGGTGTGAGGCGTGACATGGCGGTAAGGTCTAGTTTCAAGTCTTACAAGTAACGACGATGTCATGACATCTTTCAAGACGCGACTTAAGAGACAAATATTTATATTATATATATAAATATATAGGGGAGGGATCATACGAGAGTCACTCCTCTTAAAGGAACAAAATGTGGACCACATATGATGTGGGTCCCACATAATATTAAATAATTAAATGATTTAATATTATATGGGACCAACATCATATGTGGTCCACAAGTGTCCTTTTGTTCATTTAGAAATCAAAAGTTCTCATTTGAACCTCCCTTTATATGTCTATGTGAGCATGTGTATTGAACATTAGTAATTAAACAAATTAAATTCATATAAACTATGTAACAAAGAAAAAACATGCATTCATAATTTGATATCAAATACACAAGGTTTACAAAAACGGTATCAACGGATCATAACATAGAAAATGTTTTATTATCAGTGGTTTCATAATTTATATATTTTTAATATAATATTCTAATATCACATGTCAAAAACATATTAAAGAAACTAGATTAGATGTATTTTTTTAAAGAAATTATCTTTACATGTAATTTTCATCGTTTATTTTCGTCATCAAAATTGAATTCAAATTTTCCCTCGTTTTCAACTTGCGGTTATGAATTCCCGTTTTCAATGAATAATTTTGATTTAATAAGTCATAATTTATATATAAAAAAGAAGAAAAAAAACCCACTCACTCCTTAACACGCTTTATAACCCGCCATAACACGTCATAATATGTCTTACAACCCGCCATAATACACCATAACACGCCTTATAACCAACTATATTGTGTCATACTGCAAGCCACGCCTCAGAGTCGCGCCACGAGCTTCTAAAAAGAACTTTATGTAGAAAACCAACTTTTTTCTAAACCCGCCCATCCCAATTAAAAACATGTTCCTTCCATCAACGAAAACACTCTACCAAACCAAAAGTTTCCCAGTTTATACAGACAGATTAATCCATGTACAGAGTTTCATCCATACAAAACTTAATGGAAAACGAATCAAACAAGCCTAACTTTACTTACTGTAAAACTTAATAGGCCTGTAACTTCTCGTTTGTACCTTGACATGTATCAAATTGAGCTATCTCAAGCTCAAAAAAGGATCATTCAATTAAGTTGAACTAGAAGAGTCACTTGGCCACGAATCTTGCACGCATTCCGATGAAGTTTTTCGTATACTTTTCGCTTCAAAATTACTCGTATTAGATTCGTTCTTTATAACCTCTACACCCGTTGAGTTCAACGATAATGAATGATGAGAAGAAACGTTATTCATATCCTCCAACGACCCACAATTGCTCGCCCTTATTTGCTCGAGCTCAACAACAACTTCCGTCATCGGAGGTCTCATATCACTATCAAACGCTAGGCATCTAAATGCCACCTCAGCAACTTTATAAATCGAGTTAAAAGTTAACGCATCTTTATTTCGCATTAAAAATGGGTCAATTATCTCATCCAAACACCCCTTTCCGATTCTATCGATAGCTAAAGACGCTAAATTGATATCATTACGTTCTCGTGAAAAGTCCACGGCTTTCAAAGACGTTATAATCTCAACCAACACGACCCCAAAGCTATAAACATCACTTTTATCGGATAAATGAAAGTTTTGATGGTATTGCGGATCGAGATAACCCGGTGTCCCTTGTGGGGCCGTTGAAATGTGCGATAACGATTCTATTATTCCGAGCCTCGAAAGACCAAAATCTGCTACTTTTGTTTTAAAGTTGTAATCTAATAAGATATTGCTCGACTTTATATCTCGATGATAAATTGGCGGGTTCATAGCCGAGTGTAGATAAGAAATCGCTTTAGCGGTTTCGGTGGCGATCGTAAGACGAACGGGCCACGGTAACCCGTTACCTCTTTCTTTTTGTAAATGTTGTGATAACGTTCCATTTGGCATGAATTCGTACACGAGTATTTGATCATCGTTGTCAACTGAACAACCTAATAAACGAACGAGATTTGGGTGGCTTACCGATGAAATGAGATTGATCTCGTTCATAACTTGCTCGATGTTATCGATATCGTACCGATGTTTAATCCGTTTAATCGCTACCCATTCGCCGTTACGTAGTTTGCCGGAGTATACCGTGCCGTAAGCTCCGGTTCCGAGCTTTTGCTTATCGGAGAAACTATTTGTGGCTTTCTCGATTTCTTTGTAGGGATATATGGGAATCGTTATGCCTTTAACTCCGCAAAACCGACGGTTTCGTTTGTGACGGGATTTTGAAATGGTACGACGACGAAGGTAGCAATAAACTAGGCATACGCAAATAATCGAGGACGCTCCAATTATAACAGCTGAGAATGACGGTGATCAATTAAATAAAAATGTGAGAATATGTGGAACTCGGTCTAGCTGATGTGAGACTCCAGCACGCCCCCTCTAAATGGACATAGATTGTCCTAGGGTAGAGAGGGGCTATGTAGAGTGTTGAGTCTGTAAAATGGCTCTGATACCATATAAAAATATGTAGAACTCCAATATCAGTCTCCAAAAGGGATTTTTGGAAGAGTGATATTGGTTTCATGTATTTTTTAAAAAGAACAAATAGAAAATATAAAAAATGAGAAAATACCTCCAATGAGAATGCCGACTCTACTCTTTCCTTCACAACGACCGGTCAAATATTTTGAAAGATTACAACGAGAAGAAGCTGTTATATTATTTGATAAACGTTAATATCACACCGTTTATTTTATTTTTTTAATAGATTTTATATTAATAGAAAATAAACCAAGTTGCATTTTAAATTTGGAATTTTTATACGCGATTAGTTTGACTTAATGGCTTCTATAAACGTCTAGAGTGGACCCAAATGACCATTAACTAATTGGTTGAGTAAGAATTTTATTCATATCAAAATAAATAATATTTAGTTGGGTTATAAAACTCAAAAAGAATGTTTATAAATAACTTACTTTTAATAAGTAGACTTGGAAAAGTAGGTTTAGTTATAATAAGTAGAATTTTAATTTAAGGGTCGTTTATTAATCACCTACCAGGTAAATGCTTATTAATATTACTTATCTTATTGATTGAGCATGATAAAGATCGAGAATTTTTTTCCAGATAAAATACATAACAAAGACTGAGAGGTAAGTGAAAGAAATGATTTTTTATTCAATAACTGAGAATGTTACACGATAAAATAAGTGGCAGTTTACTTAGTAAACTTTTGGTAAACAACTGCTTACATCGTGAATATACAAAAAAAACAAAAGTGTGCATGTGTTTCGAACATTCATCATAAATATTGTAAAATTTTTATATACATTATTAATGATAAACGAAAACACATGTAACTTTCTCATTTATCGTCGATTCTTAATAGAAATCAATTTATAATGAAACTTTCGTTTGTACTTTAAATCACTTTCGACCATTTTATTGTTTATTAACTCGTTAAAGATAAATTACAACCAAAAATTTAATTGACTCATTTTCAAATAAATAAATTTAAGTAAACTATTTTTAATACAATAGATTAATTAGATAGTGGAATTATTAACAATTATTCAATCACTTATTAGTTATATCCCTTACGCTAGAAGGAACATACAATTATTTTAGAGTCAACTGGAATTTTGGTCTTCGTGGTTTACTTAATTTTTTTAAAAAATAGGACCTAAACTTGATAACTTCAAAAATTATTCTTGTGGTTTTTATTTTGTTTTAAAAGTGATCCTTTATTATTAACCTCGTTAAATTTTTATGTTAATATTAGGTGTATTTTTGTCCATTTAGATTACTTTCTTAATTTTTCTTTTAAAAATTAAACATATAATATATGTATATACGTACAGAACTTAACACAATAAAGAACAAAAATGTCTCTGACACTAACAAAGAAAATTAACGAAGTTAACGATAGAGATAATTAATTTTGGAGCAAAATAAAAACCACATAAACGGCTTTTAAAGTTATTAAAGTTTAAGTCTCACTTTTAATGATTTTTGTAAACCATAGGGACCTAAATTAAAGTTTACTCATTATTTTATATATTTACATTATTGGAATTTTCGAAAATACTTCCGGTGACATGAGAACGTACCTTTCCGGCAGCCGGAGTTAGCTTTATATCCATCACCAACGAACCCATCCTGACATTGACACCGATAGCCGGCGGTTCCATCGGCCGGCGACACGATCTTCGTACAAGTAGCATCATCGGAACATTGGCACTGACCCTTAAGCCACCACCCTAACTTAACCACCTGAACATCCAAAGACACCGCCGGACTATCTCCGATCATCTGAGACACAATACCAGAAAGCAAAAACCGGCAGCCCGTTCTCGTCAGATTCTCATAATCAAGAAACATACGCTTCTTATCGCCGGAATAACAGCTGACGTTACCGTTAACACTACTTTCACCACCGCCGCAATCAAGAATCTCGAGGTGGGTTTGCACCATCGTCGCCGGAATCATGCAAGTCCTCACCTGGCCGGTGCAGTTTTCCATGAGGATGGCGTTGTTAGACGTCGGCGCGTAGTGGTCGCCGTAGAGACGGTGGAAGGCGGCGACGGCGCGTCCACATTTGGCGGGAAGGCTGACCAGCAAGGCGTCGTGGTTGACTTCTTGAACATGGAATTCGCTGATTGAAACGGTGCCGTTTGAGGAGCAATTGAGTTGAATTTCGCAGCCGGCGGAGAAGCCGAATGGGTAGGGAACATGGCTCAGTACGCCGCCGGGACATTTCCGGTCACAGTTAATGGATTTTTGAGATTCGAACGATGGGAATCTTGAAATGAAAATTAAAATTAAAATTAAAATTGAAATCTTTAAAGTTATCATTATTTGTAGAAATTAAAATCGAGAAAATTGGAAATTAATTTGCATCGAGATATCCAAGAGAGATGATTAGATGAAGGTAGAAATGAAGGTCGAGGAGATTGAGGATGAGTTTGATTTCAAAGCAAAAAAAAATGATATATAAATACAATAATTTAAATATAATAATTTTATTATTAAACTATATTTTAGTTAAATAAATATTTTTTATTTTTAACGACATCGTCAAACTATATTAATTTTGGAATCCCAATAAACTTGTATCATTTTGTTATTTACTCATTAAATTAAAAAAAAAAAACACTAGTTGTTGGTGATATATGCAGATATATTATATAGTTTGCAACTAAAATTTTATGCATTAAATGCATAATTAATTTAGTTGTTGGTAAAGGGATATGAAATGGGATATGATATCAAAGTTAAATATGGATAGAACCTAATAAAGGCAAGAATAAATTTAGGGGATGTTCAAAAAAGATTTCGATTAGAAAAACCAGAAGGAACTAAATCGGACCATTTTTTATATTTGGACGGTTTGAAAGTTTGGTATGATATGGAAATGAATAGAGATCATATATTATGATTTAGATATTTATGTAAAATGATTAGAGTTCATTGATTATGTATGATCAGTGCTTTATATTAAGATAACAGTCAATATATTTATGAAACCACATATTCACTAGATTAAATGGACCGTTGAAACTGGGTTATAATAGTTGTACAAATATGATAAGTTGTATAATAAACCACCTCGATATATTAGTATGAACATGATGGTTCTTGAAGTTTAAGAAAGACGGTTTTATCATTATTCACTCGCTCTTTTTCGTCACCGGTCATTGACATTCAAAATCTTCATCAGGTTTTCTACATTATTGATCACATAAACCCTAGAATATTTTACTTTACCTCTTAATCGGTGTTAATGCCGCCAAATCCTTCCAAATCTGCCATCATTTGGAACAAGATCATCAACCAGATTTCATCCAATGATTGTCGCAACTCGCAAGTGTGACTGGATATTGAAGTCGGTTTTGATTCAATGAAGAAGAAATTACCGTTCAGTGATCGATGTAAAAGAACTATTGGTGATCTTTTCCAGAAATACCCCTCCGCAATAATGTTCACCTATGTTAGTTAGCTTCCGTGTGTAATTAATTACAATATGCCTTGAATAATCTCATCCATAGATTTCAATGATTAAGGGCTAAGATTCGTTCACATAGTTAACACCAATTATTGTATAAACAAAATAAACAACCCCTACATATATATGGACATAGTCATTTAAAAACTCCCTAACTTGTGAGATCTGTGAGATCCAATATAAGGCACTGATTTAAATTAAATTGTTTTATGATTTAATTGTTGTTAGAGGGGTGATTTGGTAGATTACAAAAGAATGACAACTAATACATTTAAAATCGATTCTTTTTTTTAATCTTCCATAATAAATCGAGATCTGCTTCATATTTCTCTCCCTTCCATAGAAAATATACGTCCCTAACTCTCTTCCATATTTGGTAATTTGTTAAAAAAACTAACTTTCACGGTCGCACAAGCTCCTCTTCCTCCCCTTTTCACCGTTGCAACAACATTCTCTTACTTTTAACATTCAACCACTTCTCCATTAACCAGGAACCACCATTGAATACACACAATAGACTAGACCTGGGAATGAGACCCGCCTCATTGGGAAACCTGATGTACCTGTCCTCACGAGGATGGAGATTCCCCGCAAAATCGGAGACCAGGGATGGGGCGGGGATCACCGAAAGTTAAAAACCGGGGATGGGGACGGGCCAGGTAACGTGGTCCTCTCCCCGCCCACGGATATTATATATTTTTATCATTAAATATGTTATTCACGAAGAACTATATTTAATATCTTTTACATTTATAAATAGTATTTTGAGAATTCTTCTTATATACGTTTTCTTTGAGTTATGTTACTTTTTTAGATAAATAAATCTTGAAAGCAGAAATGTTTGATCAAACAATTATGTATGATGTTGTTCACATATAAATATTTGATACTCTATAAAAACAAAATTTGAAAATATGTGATATTTAGACAAGAACCATTATCGATCGAGTGTGGTGTATAACATATTTGATTTAAAACATCTTAGATTATTGCGGGAAAATTCCCCAATTCCCGGTGGGATCCCTGTTTCCTGTCTGGTACTTGAAAGATTGTGCCTTTAACCAGTCCCCATGCACCTCCAACAAACTATACAACGTTTCAATAGAAGTTTTATGTGTATTGTTCTATAACACCTCATTCCTCTATCTCCAAAGACTAGAGAGAATCATGAGAAATTTCTTTGTGATCAAATTCGGGCAGAAGTTTAGAATTGAGAAAACCATGTCTAGCAATTCATTTGCTTGGCTAGCTTTTTCATCCACCAATTCCTAAAGCCCCACTTCCCTCCAAACTTGTTTGGTAAAAGGACAGTCTATGAGTAGGTGCCATGTATTCTTTGGGTTTTTTCCACATAAGATGGAGTTGCAAGGTATCGTAACTCCATAAGATTGCAGGTTCAATTTTGTTGGCAACAAATTGTCGTTATTTATTAAATAAAAATTAATGCATTTTTAAAACCATGCTTATCTCTTTCTTTCTTTCTATCTCTCCTCTTTTCTCTCCTATCTCTGTATTAACAAATACATTGTGAACACAATGTAAACAACCTTGATATAGTTTTTACTAAGGTTATGTTTATATTTACTTTGTGTTCACAAGTTATATGACTTATATCAGATCTCGTAGATCTAGAATGTGTTCACAATGTGTTCGCAAGGTAAATTCTAAGAAAATGTTCATAATGTGTCCACCTTGAGTTCATATTCAATTATGTGTCTAGACGTGTATGTTATGGAGAAAGAAAAGAGAAAATATGAAATGATAATAGAAAAATATGGAGAAAAAACAGAAGAGAGCTCAGAGGAGATAGCGTGAGAGATTTTTAATTTATATTAGATTTTTTTCAACTAATTTTGTGGTTTAGGTAGAATCTCACGAATTAACAAGTTTAGATTTACATATTGGACTAATAATTTTAATCGTGTTAATATTATAAGTTATTATTTATTAGATTTATAATTTACCAATTATATATTCGGATTTATTAGATTGATTTTTTACTTGCATTTTCTAAACTATATATTTAGATTTAATTTTATTTAATTCATAGTTTCAATTTTAATCCCCACCCGACCGCCTAAATCAGGAAGATCATATCACATTTGCATGGTCTAGTTTGACCTGAACACTTCATTTCATATCGTACGGTTAGGAAAAATCTCAAACCATCACTTGCGATATAATTTGGTTAAAATATTTAAACGGGCCAGACCAGGCAGAAACATTCTTAGACATTGTTTGGCAAAAAAAAAGTGACTTATAAGTTACCTTATTTTTAGACATTATTTGGTAAAAATAAGGTGACTTATAAGTCACCTTATAAGGTACCTTGTTTTTAGTGTAGTTGTTTGGATGATCATAAGTTAACTTATAAGATACCTTATAAGGTACCTTATATTGACAAGTTAATAAAAGTAAGGTTTTGATAAGCTACCTTATAAGTCATAAGGTACCTTATAAGCTACTTTTGCCAAACATAGCCTTAGTGTAGTTGTTTGAATGACCATAAGTTAACTTATAAGATACCTTATTGAAAAGTTAATAAAAATAAGGTTTTGATAAGCTACTTTTGCCAAACATAGACTTAATCATATTACACCTAAGCTCCTTCATGTCTCGTAACTTACACTATAGTCCCTTATTCTTATACTAAACAACAATTTACCCCAAATATAGATGTAACAAGTTTCGATCAATTTTTAACACAAGACATTAAGGGTGCGTTTGGTACGCAGATTGGACTGGACATGATAGAACAGGACGGGACAGGACAGCTGTTCAGCGTTTGGTAAGATATGAAAGACTGGACTGGACGGGACAAAACAGGTTAAATGACCAACACTACTAAAAAATTGAGTATTTTCAACGGAAATTAATTTTCAACGGAAAATGTCGTTGAAAATTTTCTACGAATTTTAGAGGATTATTGACAGAACATAAATTTTCTACGAATTTTCAAAAAATTTCCGTTGAAAATCTCTAACAAATATATATGCATTTTCGGGTCTGTTTTATATTTAACAAATTTGACAATCTCTAACAAATTTCAAAAATATTTTCAAAAATATTTGACAATCTCTAACAAATTTCCGTTGAAAATCTCTAACTTTATAGGAGGATAGTAAGGAACAAACTTGTCCCATCCTTGTGCTGCTTAGTTCCACTCTGTTTTATATTTAATCACACTAAATATCGGACAAGCCTCTCTTATTATGTCCTGTCCTGTTCTGTCCACCGTACAAAACGCTAAAGGATTGTCAAATATTTTTTTGTTTGAAAGAGAAATTCATCGGATTACCTATAAAGAAAAATCAGTGTGTAAGCATCTTGTTTTTATAGTGACGCATGATCCAATCATAAGAGACGTAAGTCTTGAAATAATATAAACAAGAAAAGACGAATAAGTTAGGATAATTATGAAATTTTATAAGGATCAAAATTTATACCGAATATAAAAGTAGACAAACCTTTTCAAATATATGAAAACAAGTATATCATATGGAAATTAAAAATGAAAAAAAAACCCATAAAGAAGATGCTTTGTGGAAGTAATGATGAAATTTAATGTGTATATATATTTTATGATTAAAAAACAATTTCTTATTGTTTGGATGTATTATTAGAAATTGACCATTAAGATGGTAAGCTTGCAAAGGTAGGTAGGTAGTGGAGATGCAAAAGTGATAATTGATCGAAGATGAAGTGGGTTTGAATTTGGGTGGAATCGCTGAGGTCCCTAAAGAAGGGATTTATGTTATGGGTCAAAAATCAAAATAATCATCCTCGGATAATTGAGTGGTATATATATATATATAGGGTCGGATTTAAATGAGAACTCAAATTTGGTTATGAACCTGAGGACAAATAAGAGTGCGACACGTGTCTCATTCAAAGAAATATTATAGTGTATATTCAGTCTGAATATACAAAAGAATATCCAGTCTGAATATTTCTTTGTATATTTAGTCTGAATATTGCTTATTTTGACACGTGTCAGGCTCTCATTTGTTCTCACGTTCACAACCAAATTTGAGTTCGCATTTGAACTTTCCTCTATATATATATATATATATAGGGGAGAGATTATACGAGAACCACCTTTTTTAAATAAACAAAGGAAGAATTTGTGGACCACATATAATGTGGGTCCACATAATATTAAATCATTTCTAATTTAATATTAAATCATAAATGATTTAATATTATGTGGGACCCACATCATATGTGGTCCACAATGTGTTCTTTTAAATTTATAAATTTCTCATTTAAACTTTCCCCTCTCTCTCTCTCTTACTATATATATATATATATATATATATATATATAGAGAGAGAGAGAGAGAAAGTTCAAATGCGAACTCAAATTTGGTTGTGAACGTGAGAACAAATGAAAGTGTGACACGTGTCAAAATAAACAATATACAAAGGAATATTCAGACTGAATATAGTATATATTCAGTCTGAGAATATACAAAGGAATATTCAGTCTAGTATATACTTAGTCTGAATATACAAAGGAATATTCAGACTGAATATTCCTTTGTATATTTAGATTCAATATATACTATAATATTTATTTGAATGTGACACGTGTCGCACTCTCATTTGTCCTCACGTTCACAACTAAATTTGAGTCATCATTTATATATATATATATATATATAGGGCAGGTTCAAACGAAAACGCTACCTATTTAAGAAAAGCAAGAAAACTTTTTTCATGTACAAAATCATATATGATTCACATACAAAATCATATATGATTAACCACAATTTTTCAAGCGACTTAACTCGCAGCAAAAGTTGCCCATGTCCATTTTTTCATGTTAGTACAAAATTATATGTGATTTTGTACATGAAAAAAGATTTTTTTATTTTCTTAAATATTTGCGTTTTCATTTAAATCTCCTTCTAGATATATATATATATATATAAGGAGACATTCAAATACAACCCCGTTAAATTATACAACCGATGAAAATGAGAGTCAATGTAAGAAGCGTAAGAAGAAATCTCCACTCTTGTATTCAGATTAGGATGAGATGCATCGAGATGCATCAAATCAGTCCTCGTATCAAGCACGATTCGTGGGTGGGTTTAAGATCAAAGGTGATCAAGAGTTTAGGGTCCCGATCCCTTATGCTTCTCACCGGTTGTATCGGTTGTATAATTTAAAGGAATTGTATCTGAACGTCTCCCTACATATACGCCACTCACCGGTTTTTATTTGTGGCAATCATAGTGTTGGTGTATACTTGCGCTCCTACTGTGGGAAGACTATGTCCAGTCTGTAAACACATATAATTCTAAGCAACCACAATGATGTAACCTATAATATAGTATTCCCGAACTTGCATGTGTCTGTAGATTTAGTCTCATTGCCTAAAAGGACTTGCGAATGTGAGGTAAATTTTTGCTCTCTCTCATATATAAGATATAAGAACTTAAGAAGGTTTATCGGAGTTTTATTAAGGCTGAAACATGTACATTACTTGGCGTCTGTGCTTCGACCTTTCCAATTGCTATATTCAATATTATAGATGAACAAAGGTTCATGAAAACAAAGACTAGTACAAGGCAAAATAATAAATGTGAAACTATTTTTACGAATAGTCGTTCCTGAAAAGAAAAAAAAAGTCTAACCTTTCAAATTCCAAGGCGATTTTTTTAGGTATATCGGCATCGCCAACCATCATCACTTTAAGCTAAGTCCATTGAACTACTATTAAGCACAATCTAGCTCCATTGAGCACCATCCCACAAAACACATAAAAAAGGTATCTACTTGCAGTGCTTACTCGTAGTTGATAATTCCAAATTCTCTAATTCTTGTGGCATAATGTTTATTTTTTGATTAATGTTGTTTTAATATTCAACATTTTGATTTAAAATTTGATAATTATTTCTTCAATTCATTTGATTAATTTTTAATAATGTTTGACCATCACATTTTTAGATTAAGTAACAATTATGACATATTATTAAAGGGTTTGTGACCTAGTGGTACTGTAGTCTTTGCCCTTCTAGAAGGTCAAGGAGTCAAACCTCACCAAAAATGAGGAGGGTGTGTGAGTTTATTTGTTGCATTTGCCGTATATAAATATTATATAATTTAAAAAAATAATTATAACATATTAGCAATATTATTTCAAAATATATTTATAATTTATAAAATTATATAATAGAGATTAACGATTGGTCATACCAAATTTTAGGTTTGGCCCTTAATTGGTTTGGATCATAATTGGCTCTTCTAAACGATTAAAACATAAACTAGACCTCCTAATGGACCTAATCAGGATAGGAGTTTCTTGGCCCTTTTTAGGTCCAGTCTAGAATCGAGCCTAAAACTAATATTTAGGGCCGTTTATTACTTCATTTGCCTCTTAACAGTTTCATTAATAGACAACTTCTAAAACTTTAAGAGGTAAATCATGTTTGACAAAAAACAAGTCTGTCCTTAAATGGCTCCAAAACCCTCTGAATCATTTTGTATCCCGGACCACCTTAGGTTGTGTTTAGTTGTTGAAAAAAAAAATTATTTTCTAGAAAAATTTCCCAGTGAAAATGAAAATTTGAAAAACGCGTTTAGTTCGTTTAGTTTTCAAAAAATTTCCAATTTTTTTTTCATTTTCTAAATTTATATTAGATTTAGAAAACAACTTTTTTGAGTTTTCAGAATTTTCATTTTCAAAATAATTTTTTACATGTACACACTTACACTTTTACACGCGTGCACACACACACACACACACACTTTCACTTTTACACTAATATACAATTTCACACACTTTCGCGTACACACTCACTTTCACACACACACACAAATACACTTTCAGACACACACACACACAAATACACTTTCAAACACACACACACACACACACTTTCACACACACATACACTTTCAAACACACACACTTTCACTTTCACACACATACACATACACAATTTTACACACACACACTTTCACACACATACACATACACAATTTTACACACACACACTTTCACACACATACACATACACAATTTTACACACACACACACTTTCACTTTCACACACATACACATACACAATTTTACACACACACACACACACTTTCACTTTCACTTTCACTTTCACACACATACACATACACAATTTTACACACACACACACACACTTTCACTTTCACTTTCACTTTCACACACATACACATACACAATTTTACACACACACATACACTTTCACACACACACACACACACACAGACTTTCACTTTCACACTCATACACAATTTCACACACTCACTTTCACTTTCACACTTTCACATACGCAGATACACATACACACACTTTCACACACACACACACACAAACTTTCACACACGTACACGTACACAATTTCACACACACACACATACACTATTACACACATACACTTTCACACACACACACACACTTTTCACACACTCACTTTCACACACATACACACACACACTCACTTGGTTGTGCATTTTCTACCACTTTTCATTTTCCATTTTTCATTTTTTTTCAAATTTGAATATGTGTGTGTGTGTGTGTGTGTGTGTGAAAGTGTCTGTGTGTGTGTATGTCTGTGTGAAAGTGTGTGTGTGTGTGTGAAATTGTGTGTGTGTGTGTGAATGAGTGCGTGTGAAAGTATGTGTGTGTGTGTGAAATTGAAAGTTTGTATGTGTGTGTGTGCATGTGAAAGTTGTGTGTGTGTGTGTGTGAAATTGAAAGTGTGTGTGTATATGTCTGTGTTAAAGTGAAATTGTGTGTGTGTATGTCTATGTGAAAGTGAAAGTGAAAGTGTGTGTTTGTGTGTGTGTGCACGAAAGTGTGTGTGTGTATATTTGTGTGAAAGTGAAAGCGTGTGTGTGTGTGAAAGTGTGTGTGTGTGTGTGAAAGTGTATGTGTGAATGTGTGTGTGTGTGTGTGAAAGTGAAAGTGAAAATGTATGTGTGTGTACGTGTGTATATCTATGTGAAAGTGAAAGCGTGTGTGTGCGTGTGTGAATGAAAGTGAAAGTGTGTGTGTATGTCTGTGTGAAAATGAAAGTGGAAGTGTGTGTGTGAATATATATGTGCGTGTGTGAATCTGTGTTTATATATGTGAATGTGTGTGTGTGTGTGTGCGTGTCTGTGAAAGTGTGTGTGTGTGTGTGTGTGTGCGCGTATATGTGAAAGTGATTATGTTTGTGTGTGCGCGAAAGTGCGTATGTACACACACTTTCTAATTTGAAAAAAAATGGAAAATGGAAAATGAAAATTGGTAGAAAATGCACAACTAAACGCGTTTTCTAAAAATCTGAAAATGGAAAATGAAAACTCCACCATTTCAACTAAACGCGTTTTGAAAATTTTTCATAGAAAACTGAGAATGAAAACGCAACTCCATTTTCTGAAAAACGTTTTCTTGGAAAATGAAAATAGTTTTCGCTAACTAAACGCACCCTTAACCATTTAGAGCTCTAATTTCATTTTTAACAATTACCAAACAATTGTATTTAATTTTACACTATATCATAAAAGCCTCTGAATCATTCTGACCACTTAATCATTTTACAGCCCACAATTCAACAAGTGCCAAACAGTCCTTTAGTTTACACACACTTATGCCACATTAAATTCATATCGTGTTTTTAATTTTTTTTTTTTATTGTGAGGATTGTAATTTATGAGTACACACTATTGAATAGTAAAAAAAACTATAATTTAAGACTGAAAATTATCAAATGTAAGACGAAATTATTTTACTAAAGGAGGAAGAAATTCTACCTAAGTATTTAAATTTCTTGCTTTTTTCGTAAGAGAAAAGAGTTTGCAGGAAGGAAAAATCATTTTTTTCTACTCACGAATTTCTATAAAAAGAGAGTGTTGAAGTAATAAACGTATGGATAACACGAGCTATTATCATTTGTTTATAAAAGACGTAAAAATATGACTTCGTCACCATACACCTCATCTTATCCATTTTCCCACCAACTTTGCCACCACCACCACCTTCAAAAGGGTGTAAACGATTCCAGTCGAGTAGATCTGGAACACAAAACAGAACTCATTTAACTTAAGGAGCTGAGTTTTATAAAACAAATGTTAAGCTCGGCTTGTTCAAAAACTCGATTCGATTTTTCGAGTCAAGTCGAGCCGAGCCGAGCATTTGAACATACCCTTTTTGAGCTCATATATTTATTAATCAAACAGTAAAAATATAACTTTTTTGAACTCAAGCAGATAAGCGAGTTAATTGATCATGAGTTCGAATCCATAAACGAGCATCGAGCTCGATAACTCAAAAAATATTCGAGCTCGAGCCTATTATTCATTTTTTGAGTTCGACTCGATTAATCTACTACTCGACTCGTTTACGCCCTAACTTCTACTGCCACCTATTATTATCAAAATTTTAAAGGGAAATTAGTTATAATAGTCATTTTGAGTACATGGTTTCGCCTCCTAGCAATTTCTCTCCCAAAATTATCAAAATAGCCATAGGTCCACATAAAGTCAGGTCCATAACTACGGACGGGTGAAAGTGTAAAAAATAAGAAGTTTCCGAACCAGGTCCACTATTACGAGGACTATATATGTAAAATTTGGAAATCACATCCGCAATTGCGAATGTGTTTTTGCTAGACCAAATTTACATATTTGGTCCACACAATTGCAGACCTGATTCAGAAACTCTTTTTTTACGCTTTCACCCCTCCGTAATTACATACCTGATTTTTTACGGACCTATGACTATTTTGGTAATCATAAGAAATAAATGGTTAGTAGGTGAAACCACAAATTAAAAATGACTATTTTAGTTAATTTCTCTTTAAAAATAGTTTTGTTTTAAAAAAGTTTTTTTTTGTTTTTAAGATATTTAAAAAATAGAAAGTTGACACAAATATATATATATATATATATATATATATGTGTGTGTGTGTGTGGGGGGGGTAGGGATCATACGAGAACCACCTCTTTTTAAAGAAATAAATGAACACTTTATGGACCACATGTGATGTGGGTCATACATAATATTAAATAATTTTTGATTTAATATTAAATCATATTAAAACATAAATGATTTAATATTATGTGGGGCCCACATCATATGTGGTCCACAAGGTATTTTTTTATTTTATTTAAATTTACAAAGTTCTCATTTGAACCTTTCTCTATGTATATATATATATATATATTTTGAACCAACACAAATATATTTTCTATTTAGTACAAACCAACTCTTTGTAAAAAGAAGTATAAAGTTTGGCTTCTCATTTATGTGAAAAATTAATAAATAGTCGAAGGGTTGTGACTTTAGCTAGAACCCAAACTTGAAAAGTTATTTAATTTTGAAGGGTAAGTGCCATAACTAATGGAAAACATAAACTACAAAATAATTATTATTTATCATAGCTTTTAAATATAAGAAAATATATATTATTTGTACTTGTCATATTATTAACTATGGTAAATTAGCTTTTCGTAAATCATTAAGATATGAAAGAGGATTCGTATCAACGAATCAAAAAACTTTTCCTTTTTGTCAAAATTCGTTGAGTAGGAGATTATTTGACAATCTTAACCTTGAAGTGATGTCCCTTCATCGATTAAGTTAAATTTTTATAGGTGTTTGGTTTGTTTTAATAAACGGGATTGGGAATGCTAAGAATGAAAATAGTTTTTGTATTGATAATGTTTGATTGATACTGCATAAATAGAATGATCATTACACATTGCACGACTCCTCTTTATATTTTTCTTCCATTTTATTGTACACTTAATATAGTAGCTGAAGAAAATATAATAAGAACATTTCACAAAGTAATTGAGTCTTCAGGTATAAAACTAAGACCTACATGTGGTCTTTTTAGCAAAACGTATGTGATATAAAATAATTGTTATCACATAGTAGAGACCATGAGGCAGTGAAGGTGATGGATCCAAAAAATTTGTTGACCTATTCATATGACATATATTTGATTATCATAATAGAAAATAAAAAAAGTGCTATTTCATTAAAATAACCAACAAATTATATTTTACGGTTGTTATATTTAAGAGTTTTTATCTTTAGAAAGTGATTCATCACGTAGTTAATCACATTCAAAGGCAGATATCACGATGGAAAGATGGCATAGTTAATCACTTGGAGATCATTACATGACAAAATCAATGGCGAAGTCACAAGTACACATTAAAGAATAGCTTTGAATCATTAGATACATTTGGGCCGAGAAGCAAAAATCAATAGCAACTCGACTAGGGTCTAATGGTTTACAGTGGTAAATTAGGGAGACTCACAGTTGGTTGTGGAGTGGTAGCGGGTAATCAGATGGATGCTCGCCAATGCACATATTCACTATGGGAGACGACTTGGGTATTGATGTCCGATTGGTCGCCAAATGATCAGAGGATGGGAGACGACTTGGGGATTGATGTCTGATTGGTCTCAGATCATCATCATTTTCACCCCTTACCTTTAGTATTGCCAACCAAACACCCCTTAATTTTTTTCTTTTTCTTTTTAATTATTGGCAATGGTTGTATGAAATTTGTAAATTTCATTTTAATCTTCTTTTTATGACATATTACTCCTTATATAGTCAATCATTAACTAATAATGTTGTCCAATCAAATGTTACAATAAAGATGGCGAAATGGACATGGCCCGGCCTAGGACCCGGACCGACTTGGGAATGGTGGTCCGGAATCGCTTATAGTTTTCGTCAAAAAAGAAGGCCCGACCCGATTTTTCAAAAATATTATCGTGTTATTACCGATACCCAACATCTATATGTCTGTTTTTTTTCCCATTTTAACTGTTTTTTTGTTCCATTTACCCTTTATTCGCTATATATGAGTCATATGGTGTATGAAGAAAGATAACAACTCACAAACGTTCACAATTGTTGCTATAATTTGTGATTTTGACTCGTATTCATGCAAAAAGAACGTACTTTTAAGTGTATTTAATTGATTCAATTATATATTTTTCAAGTGTATTATAATATCAATTTTATAGTATTATTTAAAAACTACCCAAAAACTGAATTTCAAAAAAATATATATCACCGGTTTGGGTGGTTCTCATAACCGATTACAAAGTACCTTAACCAAGACTTGGATTTCTTATCGGAACCCGGACCGGTTATGCCAAAACCATTTACGAGAATAGTGTTCGAGTGCAGGACCAATCTGGACCTGACTCGGGACTGATTTTTTGTCACCTCTACCTCTAGTTACATTTGCTAAAAGGCAAAAACATATCGATATCATATGTTGCATAAAACGATAAAATACGAAAACAGTTAATATATTATGTAATATTTTACGTATATACGTATATAAAAGAAATACATGAGCTTCACTGTATATTCGTTCATCGATCATCAATAGAGCACGTTCCTATATCTTCTAGTTCGTAACATCTTATATATATATATATATATATTAATTCATCAATCGAAACAAAAACACATTTGATCGATCATGAAACTAATTAAAAAGACTGTAACTTAATAAAGTTAATTAGGGAGCAGCAAAAGGGTCGTCGATCCATCTGATCTTGTTTGGGGAAGTGAAAAGAGAGTTGAAGGTGGATTTCACCATATTTATGCGCTTCCGCCGCCGGATACGCCGGAGGACTACTTGTTTCTCCAGACTTCCACCGGCGCTCTCATCTGTCGGCTTCAAGTAAAGGTACCTCGTCACACCACCACCACCGCCGCCGCCATCGCCGGTGGTGTATATATCTTCGTCGTCGTCTATGGATATGTCGAATTGTGGATCATCTGCAGGTGCTATGGTGGTCTTGGAGTCAGTGATGAGAGAGTATTGTTTTCTGAAAGATGCTTTTGACATCACTAATGGACTTCAGCTTCAACTATGATATGATGCCATACAACTACTATATATATATATATATAGAGAGAGAGAGAGGGTACAAACTCTAGAAAAATAGTATAAAAAGACATATAATTAATTTAATATTTAAATAATTATTAAATATCTAAACATTGTTTAATGAAAATAAAACAATAAGAAGAAATATATATCAAAGGTAAAAAGATGATTGGTTGGTCTTTTATTGAAGGTTATTGGATTCGCGAATCTTATGTTTGGTTTGGAGAATTTTCAAGAAATCTCACGATTTTCTTGTGTGATGTTGAAAATTTTGAGATCTTATGATGATGGTTGATATTTTATGGGTTTCATAATATTTCTATCTAATAATGTTTTAAATTACAAATTATGTCTAGCTTAATTGGTTTTTTAAGGGAGGTTCAAATATAAGGGAAGTCAATTTGAGGACATGAAGAAATACCTTGCCCTGAGTTTTTGATCAGGCCTTTTACCATAGGCGTATTGGGCTTTAGATTCAGCGTAAGCTGGACCGGGACAGCTGCGGATTATAAGTGGGCTGCCCTTTGGATGCCTGATACCGCCAGGGATGCGTGCATGTGTTCGTGATAGTCGTTCGTGAGTTCGATGCCACTATGGCTTTAAAAAAAATGTTTTAAATTATATTAAAAACATATATTTTGTAATAAATAATTAAATAAAAAAGATAATTTAGTTATTTTTATAAATTACTTATAAAAAGTAGAATTCAATTTCATTACAAATACTACAAATCAAACACATTATTATAGCATTGATGTGGTAAGTAAAAGATGGGAAATAAGGTTTCTACAATTTCCTGATGTATGCTCTAAGGGAAAGATGTATACAAATTTGTCCTCAAACTTCCTTCTTATTTGTCTTAAGGTCCCAATTTTTTGTGTTTGTGCCCTAATTGTTCCCATTTTCAAGAGCCCCCAATGACCAATAAGCTAAAATCAAAACTATATAAAAGTCATATAAATAAAATAATAGTATAATGTGATTGGTTTAACCGAAATAATAAAAAATTATCAAATCATGAAACGTTTAACTTAAAATCAACTAATCGAAACCATTTTAGTTTGAACGGGTTATTTAGTTTCAGAATCTTTTTTACACCCTAAAACATTTCCTAGATCGTCTAAATTAATGGATTTACCACTATTCTAAAAAAAAATACTCTCCAACTTTAGAACATATTGGGAATAAATTGATACTTTTCTCACCACTTTCAGCATTTGGTATTCTTAATCCAAAATAAACAAACCTCTCTAGAATCTTGACTCTACTCATTATCTTTTAGGTCCAAAGATGATAAAAATGTACAAATATATGTTCTTCTTTTAAGTTTTAGGAATAACTATAAGATACAGTCTAGCCTCTGACGTGTGGCTTAGTTGTCAAATGGGTGGGGCGACTTTGCCCAAATACATAATAGGTAATGGGTTCGATCCCAGGCCCCCCTGCTAGCCTCAGCCGCTCAGTGAGCCTTAAAATGCCCCCTCATATTGGTGTTCTTTGAGGCGAGTTCCGTGTGGGGCCGGTTGGGGTTGTCGGTAATCAACTTTTTGCCCAAACTATAAGATACATAGTTATTTAAAAAGAAGTTATATTCTTTTTAAAATTGAGGTTTACAACTTTCATTTACTTACAAAATGTTATTTATATTGGTACTTTTATCATAATAAGAGTAGAATTCAGATTTGTACTTGACATTTATCTATTTTAACGGTTTTCGTCTCTCGATTTTATCTACTAGGATTTCGTCCTGACATTTGCAAAATCTCAACGAACTTTTTCTCTCTTACTAACATTCGTTATATATGATGTCTTTGTGTTGTTTGTTGTTTGTTGTTTGTGTGTATATATATGTATCTTAAATTATTTTATAGAAATTGGAAAAATAATATATTAAGAAATATATTTTATATAAAAACCTCCACAACATTGACCACATAAACAAATAATATTGAGTTGTTTAGCACATAGCAATGTAGCCGATTAACTATCAAGGTACTTAAATCTTTGAGATACGAATTTTAGGTACCAAAGTGACAAAGTAGATTATGTTTTTATGTCATTTGCACTAAAATATAAATCAACGGATTATTAATCTAGTATTGATATCCATTTCTATGCATACATCACAATTTGCATCAAAATTCATGTTCATACATGTTAACGTAACATATATTTTCACACTTAAAATTCATCACGAAAATTATAATGACATAAAAGGTTGGGTTCGGTGAGAATGAGAGTTACAGTGAGAAGGTAACAAAGGATCTCTACCACTGGATTAATCCCAATTGAAAAGGACACTAGATCAACACTAAAGAGAACCACTGTATCATTTCTCTTATAAAGCGTAATTCATGGATTATTTTGGGATGAAAATTAAGTGATCAAGGGTTGGATAGATAGATTGACCATCACATTCAAGATCTTTGATAGTGGCTGTATCCACTAAGAAATTCTTTGATTTCTTTCGGAAGCAGATGATTAATCTTCATAGACAAATTCGGATTTACGATCTCAGGTAGTCCTTAAATCCTATTCTCATACGATCTTTCTTCATGAAATTAAAACTTATAATCAGGTGTGTGTGTGTGTATATACATATATACTTCAAATCTAATAATGAAAAATAACTCAAACGAATATATGCAGTAGGCAAAAGACTTCAAAGCGAGAAGCTGAAAAAACCCTAGCTTTCAATTCGAAGAAGATATGAGAAAGAGAAAGGATAAACTGTAGATCTGAAATGAAATAGTCAAAAGAAAGAGAAGGATTATCGAGAAAAAGAAATTGAGTTTTGATGTACTGTTAACATTTTGGAGTTCTTTTAAACCAGCTGAAATATGAATAAACTAGTTCACACAATTACGGTTTCTAAAGTTTAACTAGTATCTTGAAATTAAAAATGATATGATCAAAATCATGGTATAACACAATAGAGGTGAGCATGGTTCGATTCTGTTTTTTGCCAAAACCGAACCTAAAACCGAGCAGTTCGGTTTTTGAAAACCCAAACCGTTCGGTTTTCGGTTTTTTTGTCATTTTGTTTTTATTCGGTCCAACTCGGTTATAAAACTGAATGGTTTAAAATGTTTCGGTTTTCGGTTCGATTTTTGGAAAAAATACAAACATTTCATATATGTTTAAAATTAAAATAAGGTTTATATATATAATAAAAAAATTAAAAATATTTTTATGTATTATTTATATATATATAATAAAAATTAAAAATAATTGTATTTTTTCGGTTCGGTTTCGGTTCGGTTTTTGGAGAAACCGAGGATTTCCGGTTCGGATTTTTCGGTCGGTATGGAATCCAAAACTGAAACGGAACCATTTGGATTTTCGGTTTTCGATTCGGTTATTCGTTTTTCATTTTCAATTTTTTTTTTCGATTTTTCGGTTTTGATTTTGTTTTTCTCACCCCTATAACACATATCTCCCCTATTCCCGTCATAAAATAAATGAAATAAATAAATAAATGAATTTTTGTTCAAGAATGGAATAATATGAAGGTGGTATTTTGAATCAAAATCCTCAAATAATAGTAATATTTGAAAATGTGTCAAATAATATTTTTATTTTGAATGAAGTCATAATTTTAAGTTAATTCTATGCCGATTAGTATTTTGAATAAGTGTTAACGAAATTAATTTGTTTTTTTACTAATTAATTTCTTTTACTAACCATATTTTAATTTTATTAAATATTTTTTTTTAAGATTTCGAGATTTCGAGAATGGAAAAGAATTTAATCAGTTATTCCGATGATGGTGCCTTGAGGTGGCCACTCGACCAGAGTGGAGAATTCTCTGTCTCTTCGTTACGTAACTATCTGGATGATAAGTTCCTCCATAACAATAGCGGTGTTAAAACATATTGGTGTAAACTTATCCCGGGAAAAGTAAACATTCACGGTTGGAAGACCCTTCATAAAAGACTCGCCACGTATGGTAACCTTGTCAAGCGTGGAATTATATCCGCTCCAAAACCGTGTCCTTTTTGTGAATTGGTTTTAGAGACGGAAGAACACCTGTTTGCGGATTGTGGTTTTGCACAAAGTGTGCTAACAGAGATTGCATCGTGGTGGCAGATTCCTTCCACTGTTAGCTCGTTGGATGCTCTATTCTCTTGGGGGGAATCTAATAATTTTTCGGGCGTCAAGCTTCGTATTTTTAAAGCGGTGGTTCTCATTTTCTTATGGTATATCTGAAAGGCGAGGAACGAGAAGGTCCACGATAAGAAAAACGTTTTAGCTCCTAAGCTTTTTGATCTCATTCAAGCCCACTCCTTTTTTTGGATTAACTCGAGGAAGAAGCTCAAGTTTAAGTTAGATTGGTTCGTTTGGTGTTGTATGCCCTTTTCCTATCCTTATTTGTAATCCTCCTTCTCTAGCCTCTCGCTAGCTGTTTTTTTCTAATAAAATTGTCGCCGCCGTTCAAAAAAAATTTTTTCCCCAAAATGAATGGGTCGGTGAAAGCAAATGTTGTCAGGGTCATTGGGTTTAAGAGATGTCGGTTATTACTTGGTCCTACGTAGGGGTGTCAATTTTTGACACGACACGAAAATAAATGGGTTAGAGTTAAATTTTTTGACACGTCAATTCGTCAAATAAACGGATCGACACGGACGGGTCACGGGTTGACCTGTCAATTGGCCAAAATTTATTTAAAAAAATAATATATATTTTATGTTTTGGACTTTTTTGTTAAAATTTGGATTTTGGATGTTTAACTCTGGCTGAATTTTTAGGTGATCCGCCAACACGCGACCAACCCGTCAATACGACCGTGTGCCGGTTAGTGTTACATATCTCGACATCATTAGCTAAACAGGTCGTTTCTGGGTTAACCATCCGTGACCCACCAACCCGCGACACGTCAACCCGAACACGACAAGATTGCCACCCCTAGTCCCAGATGGAACGTTGCCGTATTATTTTTTCATCAATGGCTAAAAGATTTTAGGATTGTAAAAAGTAATCGTGTTAATTTATTATGTTATCGTATGTATTTTGATACTATAGTTAAAATAAGTTTTTTTTTGATAGAATTGGTTTGTAAAGTTTTTTTTTCCACCTTAGATTCGAGTTTAAATTTTGTTAGTGTCATTTTATCAGTCAAATGATAGAAAAATAGAAAAAAAAATGTGTTTTCTTTTTCTAAAATGCACCAACAATATTGTTATCTTGTTTCTATTTTAGAAAATTAAGGAGAAACTTTAAATAAAAAGAATTTTCTAAAATCTCTAAATTAAGAAAAAAAACAATATTTTAATTATATCAACCTGTTAAACTTATTAAAGTTAAATATGTAGGAGATAAAATAATATTTTATTAAATAGCTTGAATATTTTAATTATATAATTAGTTGATAGATTTTCTAAAATTAAAAAACTGTTGTAGTTTAAATAAAATGTTTTTAGAAATTTTAGTTTTTTATTTTATATTTTAAAGAAATTATAAAAAAAAACTGTTCAATATTTTTATTTTTTTAGTGGGCTTTAAATCTTTGTGCCCATTGGGCTACATTTTGAGGTCCTTTAATAACCAAGTTTAGTGATTAGCCCTTTCTGTCCATTGACGAGGCCCGAGGGCAATAATACCATGATTATTGATTGTTATTTTCTTATTAAGTTGTCAATTTTAAATTAGCAAAGCGTAACGAAGCAACTTTTTTAAAAAGTCAAATATATTTTTAAAAAAGGAGAAGATTTCCGAAAGAAAAATAACACATCAAAAGACCGTCAGAAATAAAGATAACACTAAAAAAAAGACAAAACTAAAATAGGTTCACAAGACAACAGATTTAGGAAGATCGATCAAGCCAAGAAGTAGTCCGTGAAATCGACCAATTATTACATCTTATCGAAATCCATGCGAAAGTTTGAAATTGAATATCTCCAAGAACATTACCACGAGCATCGACCCCTTTGAAGATCTGAGCGTTCAAATATTTCCAGAGAGAATAAGTACTCCTTTTAACAGGGCCGAAATCAGCCTCCCACCATCGTAAATAAGCAAATAAGAAGTTGAACAGAGAGGATCAAAATCAATATTCCACCATCTAAAAACATTTTTCTAGGTACTTGAAGCAACCTCACAACCGCAGAGGCTATGGTCCAACGTCTCAATAGAATCCTTACATAATGGACAAAGCATCGAGTTGAGATCAATACCTCTAATGTTGAGCTCTTAAAGAACGTGTAGCCTGTTTTGAAACGCCCTCTAAATGTAGATATTCACTTTTCTTGGAGCTAGTTTGTTCCAAATGGTAGGTTTATCCAAAATAGATGATTTTAGCGAGAAAACTATCTATCAAGGCACAAAGAACTGATGTCACGAAAGTATCATCACTATGTAGGAATCAACGAGTGGTTTCCCTGTCATAACTCATAAGGTTCAGGAGATATATTATGCAATAAAATATTAAAATAGTTAAGCTTATTATAATTCCTTCCTATAGGCAAACGGGTCCAGTTCCAATTCCACACCCAAGCTCCGTTGTTCCAAGACGCATTGTCAGAAACCTTAACGTCCTTGTTGCCATTTGTGCGAAAAAGTCTACGGAAATCTATTACAAAATCTAAAATAACCCAGTCATTTATAATATATTTACATTTTTTAAAGTAAATTGTTAAGTATTATCAATTCTTTTAATTAGATAAATTATAGAAAAAGAAAGTTATTTTCTTTTTATTGGAAATAGTTTTTTGAATTGATTTTTTGAATATATTTTCAAAATTTTAACAGTACCTTGATCTTTTAGATTATCACATGAGTAATGAGTATCAATAAACACATAAACTGATAAAAGGTGTGATGTTTACATTCAGTATGGTTTAATAGATATAAAACTCTATATCACTACCCTTGTATGTTTTTTAGGGATTTAGATTTAATGAAAAATTTAAATTTTTTGGGGGTGTTTGCTTTATAGGATCTAGGATGAAATTTAGTTTTTATAAATGTGTGTTTGTTTTGCAAATAGTTTGTTTATTTCATTAAGATGTGGAGACGACGAACATATTAGGCAGTTTTGATTGAAGAGGTGTCGTAGAGATACGACGAAAACAATTGTAATCTATAGAATTTGAATTTGAAATGTTAATCATCTCCGAATAGTTTATAAATATGTTGTTTATGGGATTCCAAAAAGCTTTCTTTCAAACCAAATATATGATTAGAATGGAAATTAATTCTAAAAATACTACTAAATGGAAGACTTTTGTATACGGACTTTGTCTTATGAAATCTGTCGCTAAATGGGTTATTCATTACAAAAGTTGGTGGATAAATTATTGGCAAATAATTCAAATTAGTGACAAATTATCTAAGTATTTTTTAGGTGATCCGTTGATATTTTTTCTAAAATATCATAATTGACCGAACCATTGGTCTAATGTAACCCTTTTGTTCAAATCCCATAAATGGATTTTTATTTTTTATTTTTCAATTAAACATATTTTTATTCAATAAAATTTAAATTAATGTTAAAATGGATTAAATACGTGATATAGTATTCTACTTCTAAAAAATTATTATTATAGTATTTTATTTTTTCTTATTATAATAATGTATTTTTAATATATTTTTTTATTAAAGTATTATGCTTTAAAATATATCTATTATAATAATGGATTACTTTTTACTTTTTAAACCAATTAACCATTCTTTATTTTTATTTACATGGCTTTTAAACCGGTTAACCTTTCTTTGTTGCATTTTAAACCGGTTAATGAGATGTGATGTACATTACATATCATCATGATTAGGGTGCATTTGTTACGGTGAACAGGATGGAACAGAACAGAACAGAACAAGCTTGTCCCATGTTTGGTGTGATACAATGTTGGACTAAGTGGAACACATGTGGAACAAGGTTGTTCTATCCTACCCCCATAGAACTAAGTGGAACAAGGATTAAATGACCATTTTACCCTCTAACCTAACACACACACACACTCTCTTCTCCGCGCTCTCTCTCTCTCTCCTCACTCTCTACTCTCTCTCTCTCCCTCCTCTCTCTCTCGTCCCTCTCTCTCTCTCCTTATCTCCTCTCTCTCTCCTCTCCCCTTCTCTCTTCACTCTCTCTCTCTCCCCTTCTCTCTTCACACACTCTCTCTCCCCTTCTCTCTCCCCTTCTCTCTCCTCTCTCTCTCTCCCCTTCTCTCTTTTCTCTCTCCCTCCTCTCTCTATCTCTCCTCCCTCTCTCTCTATCCTACCTCTCTATCTCCCCTTCTCTCTCCTCTCTCTCTCTCGTCCCTCTCTCTCTCCTCTCTTTCTCCCCTTCTCTCTCCCCTTTCTCTCTCCTCTCTCTCTCCTTATCTCCTCTCTCTCTTCTCCCCTTCTCTCTCTTCACTCTCTCTCTCCCCTTCTCTCGTCCCTCTCTCTCCCCCTTATTTCTCCTCTCTCTCTCCCTTCTCTCTCTCTCCTCTCTCTCCTCCCCTTCTCTCTCCTCTCTCTCTCTCCCCTTCTCTCTCCCTTCTCTCTCTCCTCTCTCTTTCTCCTCCCCTTCTCTCTCCTCTCTCTCTCTCCTCCCTCTCTCTCTATCTTACCTCTCTTTCTCCTCCATCTCTCTCCTCTATATCTCCCCTTCTCTCTCCTCTCTCTCCTCTCTCTCTCCCCTTATCTCCTCTCTCTCTTCTCCCCTTCTCTCTCTTCTCTCTCTCTCCTCCCTCTCTCTCTCCTATCTCTCTCCCCTTCTCTCGTCCCTCTCTCTCCCCCCCCCTTCTTTCTCCTCTCTCTCTCTCTCTCTCTCTCTCTCTATATATATATATATATATATATATGTGTGTGGGGGGGGGGGTTATTTGGTAAAAAAAACACTAAACAGCTCACTGGGTAAATTGATCATTCTGTTCTGTTCTGTCCTGTCCCGTCATATCATGTTTTACCAAACGTGTAACAGTTGTTCTGTCCTGTTCTGTTCTGTTCTGTTCCGTCCTGTCCTGACTGCGTATCAAACGCACCCTAAAAGAACACTCACAATTTTTCTAATGCCTTCTAATATGTTTTTCATCCATACTTTTAAAATTAAAAAAAAAGGACAATTTTGAGGAATTCTTTTTTCACTTTTATTAAATATTCTAAAGAGAGGCGTTCAAATACAATCCATTGAACTCACTCATCCACCATCCATGTTCTTTATATATATATATATATATACATAGGAAGGTTCAAATGAGAACTTTGCATTTTCAAAGGAACAAAGGGACAATTGTGGATCACGTATGATGTGAGTCCCACATAATATTAAATCATCTATGATTTAATATTATGTGGGACACAAATCATATGTGGTCAATAATTTGTTGCTTTGTTCCTTTAAGAAGGGGTGGTTCTAATTTGATTCCTCCCCTATATATATATATATATATATAGATAGAGAGAGAGAGAGCTAATAAATATAATATATTCTTTTCAATATAAATGTTTTGTTTGTAAAAAGCATAATATTTCTTTCTTTCTTTTTTGTTAAAAATATATAATGTTTTTAACCATTTTCTAAAATATTAGAAAAATAGATTATGCTTTACAAATATTCTTAATTTTATAATTAGTTCAATATTTTTATTAAAAAATATGTCAAATCAATTTATTTAAAATGAATATGACATATTATTTTCAAATTGAATGTTTTGTTTGTGAAAAACGTAAACCTTTTTATTTTCCTTCTACAACAAATACATATCCTTTTTAGAATTACCGTGATCTATATATCTTATTAATATTATTGTATTAATGAATAATTTTTCAATTGTCAACTTAGTTTAATATATTTACTAAAAAAATTTGTCAAGTCAATTTTTTAAATGAATACGATCTTTTCAAGATAAATGTTTTGTTTGGAAAAAAATGTAACTTTTTTTCTTCTCCTTGTTCAAAAGTATATATTTAAAAAAATGTCAGCTATATGTATTGTCTCAATATGGTTATATATTGATGAATAATTTTTTAATTAAATTAATATCTTTATTAAATAATACGTAAAATATAATTTTTTCAAAAATACAACACTAATGTCATGTCATAAATATGTTACACGTTGACATTCACATGAACAATGACCTAGCATGGAAACTTGGTAATTTGTTTCATCTAATCTTAATTCAAATCAAAATGTATGCATTGCTATAATGAGTAATTCTTCAAAGTATAATGTACAAATAAAAAGATAATTTGAAATTACATTACTATAACAAGAAAAAATGAAAGTAGAACATTACAAGTAAATTTGTGAAAATAGGGATATTTCATGCATTTAGTTCTTTCAAAATACATATATACGGGTCTATAGTTTAAAAAATGTTTTATTTTAGTATCAAGTGTTGACGTGACATAATGAATTGTGACGCCTCTTTGAATATATATAATCTACGAATAGGTGTCAACAAAAAAACGACTCTTTAATGTCTTAATATATGTCATCATGAAATGTCTACTAAGGGCCACAAGGTATTTAATTTTACATGAACTTTCTTATAACATCGAGATTCAAAGGATTTGGGAACATAACCAAACTAGCTGGACTTGATATGAATTGATATTTAAGAAGTCCCGATACAGAGTAACAATATAATATTTAAGTTTGTTGATTTCTTTTAATGGTACCTTACTAGCATTTTCTTCTAAAACATTAAAAATTCCCTTCTCTTCACCACAGCTTTATAGTCCAACAAGCAGAAGTTAAATCATTAAGAAACCACTCGACCACAAACGATAATATCATTTCTTGGTATAATCATCTATATTGTCCAAAAAACACACACTATTAGCATAACTTTTTCTTGATGAATTTGATATTTGTTTTTTTCGCTTTAAAATATGCTTCATTGACGTTGTATATATCACCATTTGTTAACATATCATTGGTATTCAAAGAGAGCAACATCTTCACATAACGTAAATACAAGTTTTTGGAAAGAGGAAACGTAGAACAAACAATTGGGAAATTACTCATATCTAGAAAAAAGAATTGATTTGAAGAGTCTCATATCATCGTAATACTGAGATATATGTACGTCATAAATAAATGCACTTTTATTCTAGTTGACATGCGAATCATAGCCATTGATAGAAAAAAGATTTTGAAGATCTAAGGGTGTGTTTGATTTGATTTGAAGAGCAAAAAGTAACCCACGATTTCCAAAAGTTTTTAAAAATAGAAATGATCATAATTGCACAACGTGAGTGTTAAAAACTCTGAATTGACATGTATCTTGGAGAACTGCTCTACCACTCATAGTTCAAACATTACAAATAACTGAAAATATATTGGCTAAGTTTGAATTTGAGACCTTTTTTAAAATTAGAAATGGACATGATGAAACTTAGTCGTGGCCATTCACCATTTATTAGCGTAGACGTGTCGTAAGTATCCAAGTTTCCAACACCTCTGTATTTCAAACATAACAAGTATTTTACTGATCAAACAATCATTGCTTAAGAAAGTTCTTACGGTAATCATAGTTGTGATAGTTTGTAAAACTCGCATTTGTAATAAACAATCGGCTGCGTTTCAAAAACATAAATCCATTTACTTAATACGCACAAAAACATACCAACGGTTACAACACAAATGTTTTTAAAACAAATTAGGATATGTAAAATGTATAAAAACTGAATTTATTTTGTTCTTGTTTTTTTTATTTCAGTGAGTTTATTTAAAAAAATCATTTTGGTATATATAACAAGACATCTCAAAACTAGAAAATTTAATAAGTTTTTTTCTTCTAATTTTATTGTTCATAAAATTATAATACATTCATCTTTTATTCATAAAGTAAAAATGTATTCTTTTAATTCCATCAAATACATAAAATGTTTATTAGATTGTATAAAAAACATATAATGTTTTAAAAATAATATTTTGATGCATTTTGTTAAACAACATATAAAAGTAAAGTACATTATAAATTTGATGCAATTCTTTTAGGATAATTTTTACACCTAAATAATGTTTTAAAGTACAAAATAAACAGAACTTTTGTATAATTTGAATGACGAGCAAAGAGATGGCCAAAAGCCTCGGAATTGATAAAGGATTGTATGCATCGGAACAACGATTAAAGAGGAGTGGTTAAGTCATGACAGTTAGTTCCTATCAGTTAGTTATTTTGTGGAGAACAAATTTTGATGAACTGGATCCTGTTAAAGCCCGATTTTTGACAATGTCTGATGACTAGAAGACAATTTGATTGATTATTAAACGAATATTAATGAGTACCTACCCAAAGCCCCACACATGCTCTACACACTAACACTAACAAGAATATTGACAAATGTTGGTGATACTGACACTCATGACCACCCCCATTATATCACCTCTCCTATCATCAGGATGAATACAACCGAAACCAATTAAGATGTTTGTTACTGATAAATCAAAATCAAAACTACTATACAACCAAAAATGAATACATATAAATGATGATAACCTAAAAAAACTATTAGATATGAATGAAAGTAACATCTCCATAATTTATGTTAAAATAGAAAAAAATAGAGATTTTAACATTTTTATTGTTCCAATAACTATGTATCCTCTATACTGAAATAGAAAGAAAAAAAAAAGAGATTGTAAAATGGTTTAGATTTAGAAAAATTTCTAAAAGTGTATAAAACAGAGAAAGTAATATTTTAATTATATTCAACCGATGAAAGCTATTGAAGAAAAATGCGTAGAAGACATGAATAATATTAATTATTAATATAATTAACGTTAAAATTGCTTAAATAGAGTACATGTTACAGTTGGATGTAATTTTTTAGAAATTTTGATCTTTCTTACTTTATTATAAAAAATTACGACATAACTATTATAGATTTTGATTTTATATGCTCTATTATCATGGTATCCGTTAATATGTTATCATCGATCGGTAAAAATGGAATTTAATGGGAAATTGACTCAAATGACCATTTCTCACACCTAAATTGACATCCTAACCATTTTTTCCCGGTTAACCCAAATGTTACTATTTCCGTAATATTCAGGTCAACAAAATTAGCTAAAAAAAAATCAAATTCAACCAGTTTAGTAAGTAGTACCGTTGTAATTGCGGACCTGATCATCACAATTGCATTTTGCAAATCTATGTCGAACTTAATTTTTATTTTTAATTTGTATTTTAGCTAGATCCATAATATTACAGAAATAGTAACATTAGATTAAATTCAAAAAAAAATAATAATAACTAAGAGCCATCTCCAAGAGCTTCCCCAAAATGGAGAAAAAAAGGAATATGGGGATTTTAGACAAAATTTTTGCTCCAAAACTTTCTCCAGAATGGAAAAAGTAGGAGAGAACGTGAAATTTTTCTCCAAATATGAAATTCACCCCAAAAATGATTACCAAATCAATTGACCAATAGAAAATTTTGAAAAATAAATATTTAATGAAAGAAATAATATTTTAATAGAGATGATGTAATATTTTAATATTATTTTAGAGAAATTATAGAGAATTTGTTGAAGATAAATGCATTTTTTTTTAAATTTTATTATTTAATTCTTTATTTTAAAGAAATTATAGGGAAATTGTTGGAGATCTCTAAGAGCATCTCCAAAATGGAGAAAATGAGAAATATGGATATTTTGGATGAGAATTATACTCCAACATCATCTTCAAAAGTTTCTCCAAAATGGAGAAAACATGAAACTTTATGTTTTTTTCTCCACATTTGGAGATTACCCAAAAATGATTGCTAAGAGAAAAAAATTAATATTTTATTCATGATCCAATTTTTCTCACATTTTTTTATTTATTACAAGTTGGAAGTTCATATTTTTTTTAAACTTTATTGAAAATTGTCATTTTATAAAAAATTTATAAAAAATATCACTCTATAAAAACTTTGTTGAAATTTTTCATTTTATAAAAATTTATTAAAAATCATAATTTTATATAAAGTCTCGTGAACCTTATTATTTTATGAAAAAATCTTCGAAAACTACTCTGTCGTTTATAAAAAATATGTTTAAAAGTTAGTTAATGTGAATATTTTAATAATATAGTTAATGTTGATTTCTATAAAACGGAAATGCTGTTAGAGATGAGTACAAATATTTTTAGAGATTTTAACCTCCAACAGCTATGCTAAATTAGAAAAAATAAGGATTTTAGCAATTTTACTCTCCAACAGCTATGTTATACCGTATGCTATAATAGAGAAATGGATACAAAGAGAAAAAAAATTTTAAATTTAGAGAATCTCTAAATGGAGAGACAAATAATTATTTAATAGTTCCCACCAATCATACCCTTCTTTTTTTTGGGATATTAAATATATTGATATTTTATTAATATATTTTATGGTAGAATTGCTAAAATAGAATAGCTGTTGGAGATGGACATAATATTTATTAGGGATTTTGACTTTTCATATATTATTTTAGAAAAAATTTAGCATAAGTGTTAAAGATGCTCTCATGTCTTTATTTTAAAAAAACTTTAAAGATACTATGGTAACGGTGGTCGGAGTCAATTTCCCGAATTTAATTTACCTGAAATACCCATGCAAAATCCAGACCAGGATGCCACCGATTTCCACTAAGGATACACGTGGCGCAATATCATTGTTATGGAGCTATGATCCTATACTGTAGGAGTACTAAAAGCAAGGGGGATATCTTTGTGGTGGGACCTAGAAATGTACCTTAAGGAATAAATCAGCCGGACACGTGGAGGAACCGTTGCCGTGATTATGTCGTTTATCTTCATAGTTGCTTTCTACGTGTCAGTATGTCATGGGTCCACAAGAAAATTCATTTCATTTGGTATGGTTTATTTGGAAAGCGATAAATAATATCATCTTCAATGGCGTAAGATTCTCAGTCTCATCGGTGAACGACGATTTTCAAACCATCTTATTCTTTTGGCTAAAAAAAATTTATATTTATATTTAACTTTTATTCTATTTATAAAACCCAACAAACTATTTTCTTTTTATTGTTTTTTAAGTGTTACTTTCTCATTTTGAATGATTAAATTTCTAAATTATTGATTTAAATGAAAAAAACCATTAAAGTTTCTTATTTAAATAATTAAGCCCCTAAACATTTTTTTTAATAAATAAACCATCGATATTTTAAAAATTAGTTAGTTACATATTTTTTCAAATAAGTTACATGTAACTCACTAAAAAGCTTTAAAGTAAAAATAAACTTAAATTGGTTTTACTGTTTCAAAAACCCTACGCAATTAAAGCCTCTAGCAAACAACGGTATCGCTCCACCTCGTCACTTCCCATTACCCCAATGTTATCCGTTCTCCATTTCGTCTAACATGTTGTTGGCCCCTGCCATCGATCTTTCTCTTTTTGATCTATTTTTTTATCCATCATAAGAAGGAGAATCAAAAGATAACCGGTTAAAGGTAATTTATTTAGGTTAAAAGATGTAAGTAACCAATTTTTAAAAATTCAATGGTTTAATTTCTTTAAAAACACTTAATCATTCAAAATAACAAAGTTTAATGGTTTTTTCACCCAAAAAATAGTTTAGGGACTTAATCATTCAAAATGAGAAAGCTTAGTGATTTTTCATTTAAAAAAATAGTTTAAGAACTTAACCATTCAAAATAGGATAGTTTATTAAGATTTTTTTTGAACATTTCCCATTTTTTAAAACCTAAAATTTAAAGAACAATGTTATTGACATATCTATGAACATAATCTTTTATACTTTTGTAGCATTAGAAATGTAAAAAATTGGTTTTTATGCATATGTATATGAAGTGGAATTCATTTATAAGGGTACCTGCCATTAGCAATATATAAGGGTGCCATTAGTCTCTCCCAATTTAAAATATAGCAAAAAGAGTAAGACCTTGTTTGTTTTTTCAATTTTAAGCTCTTAATCACCACTTATGTCTGAATCATTTAGACGTATCATAACCGTTTTAGAACTAAAATCAGACTTTAGACTTCAGCACCTCTTAAAAAACAAACGCCACCTAAAAGTTAGGGATGCTAATGACACTCTTAATTGTTGTTAATGACACTTTATAAAGTGAATTCACCATCAGATACATCAACATCAAAAATCCTTTTTTACATTTCCAATATAATAAAAGTACAAAAAATTCAACACATTTTGCCCTAAAAGTTATCTTTCACAATCTCGTAAGTTTTTTTATCTAGGTAAATAAATGATAGCTATGTAACTTTGCAAATACGAACATGTGAAGTAAATTATAATAGATTGGTTTTTGGGAGACTTGTAAAATACATTGCGAATATTTTGATGAGTTTTTTATCCAGTTAAACTTTCAGAGTAAAACATTTAATTTTTACAACCATACATGTCGGATCTCCACTAAAAATTCATTGTACCAAATCTTTATGTGAAAAAAAAAATTACTTTAAAAATACAACTAATATTCACATGAAAATACGGTAGAATTTCATGAGAGGCAATACAAAAATCATCACTATATGTCTTATGATCTCACAAAAAATGACTAGTTTCTCGAAACCCAACCTATTATTTAATAAAGCAAAACTAACAAGTCGAATTAGATGGATGATGAGTTAAAATATGTTTAGTTCAAACATATAATTTTTAGAATAAGTCCATAAAAATAATGACTAGTACAAAAGTTATATAATAGATAAATTTTACGATTAGTCTACAAAGTTGGATTGATATGTACATCTATTTTTTCTTTAAAATATAAAAATAATATATGTTCACAAGTTGTAATCGTAAATAACAAAAGTATCTATTCCATTTTTGTATGAACTAAATTGCAATCATATTTAACTATTTATGAGGCGGGCAACAACACCCTTCTTGCTTGGCAACTATATATCCTTTTTTAGATTTTTGTAAATACAATACAAAATTTGATCAATCAAGTTTGCCGTATGAATTCAATTGTTACCCGGAATAATGAAATTTGTTTTATATGTGCGATTGAAAGCTTGGTTTGCATTTAAACCATGAATATCCAATGATTTTGTTTACTGGATGAGATTGGTTTAACTGACATTTATGGTTCTTCATGAACTGTTGAACGTTGGATAGACCTCTTCATACCGCAACCTCGATTGCACCATCTTTGTCTTTTGTTCCACAAGTGGCTGCTTTTATCATATAACAGTCATGATATCAACAATGTTTATAGAACTTTTGTAGTATGAATATGTGGCCTATGATATTAGCAAATTGTGGAATGTTTGAAAATTAACGCGTTGGCGGCTTGATCATTTGCTTGGCTTATACCAACTTAGTTTTCGGCCCTATTCCTATTAATTAGTTCTTTTTTAGAATGATTGTTATACATACAAGCAAGTGAAGATCAATAGACTAAATAATGCAATTGTATTGTACATGTGTTTTGTATAAATTTGAGAGTTCATACATTTAAAGTTAATGAACTGTTTAAACTTAATTAACATAGCTCATATTTGTCAAGTCTTTGTTTTAGTTTTGGCTCACAAAACTTGTACATAAACTCATAAAGTGTACAACTTTGAAACTAATAAGATATTTTGGTCGTAGAACTCCACAAAGGGTCATCTTTGCTTTTGAATAGGGTTAGCTTTTTTATATTGCACGTGAATACCAATAGGTTAAACAATTCAATTGTTTTGTAGTAGATATGTTTTATATAAGTGGGATAGTTAATTCGTTTAAAGTTAATGAATTGTCTGATCATCACATTAGGTTTAAACTCAACTTGGATGACGAGTCCGTTTATCTGGTCTTGTATTTGTCAAGTTTTTATTCGAGTTTAGCTCGTAACTTGTACATAAAAGTGTGCACCTTCAAAAACTAATAATATTTTTTGTTGTTGGAGCTACATTTAGTGTAATGTTTGTTTTTTTAGTAAGATATTTTATATGTAACAAAACTTTTTGGACGAAAGAAAGAAATTTTACACCGGAGGCCACTAAAAGTTAGTTAAATATTGAAATAGTTCAGAAAACTAAAATAACATTAAAAACGGAACACCCCGATTTATTTATCGATAATCATTACACAACATCAGTAACGGACTTACTCGTTTATCAATGTGGGGAAGGGACCCCAATAAAAAAAATTTAAGGGTTAATTTTTTTTAACTCCCAAAAAAAAACTAAATTTTTACAAGGGACTCCGTAACTGTAGCTGACCATCACCGACTTTAAAAAAGTCTTTTGAAATTAACCAAAAAACCAAAAAAGTAAATCTTGAAATTAATAAAAAACGAAAAAGTTATTCGAAATTGATAAAAACACTAAAAAACTTTAGAAATCAACCAAAAAACTTCAAAGATCTTTCTGAACAATGTAACTAGACTAAAAACATGTCAGAGGATTTTGCAGGATTTTAGTCTATCTTAAAGATGACATCACAAAGTAAATCCTAGATACAACATTGACGATATTAACAAGAGAGCAAATTAATGATTTAGTTTAATAAAGTCCCAAGTAAATTGTTTTATTTGTAATTTAAATTAAACTAGTTTTCGAAGTTCAGCGGTTCCATCAATTATCAAAATAGAATATGAATCGAAAATTCAATCGTTGGGCATGTCTTATATTTTATGTTATGGTTGGAAAACTAGTTGATAAATTAATTATGAGTTGAAAAGTTAGTTGTTAACTGATAACAGAAAAGTTAGTTGACGAACCAATCATGTTTGAGGTATTATTTGATAAAGTAGTTGAGAAATATATAATAAACAAAAAATATATGATAAAAAATTCACTACCAGAAATTGGACCTTCACCTATGTATTTTTCTACGAAAATTTCCAACTGATTTTAGCTGCATTTTCAACGGACTTTCTTAAAAAATAAACTTTTAACCAATTTTACAAATCTGTAGGAAAATTGTAAGAAACTAGCTTATTGTTATCCAAGTGGAGAATTTCTAATAACCATAAAAGCTAAGCTAGCTTATAATTGACAAACAAGAACCCTTAATGTGGTAAGTGGTTTGGTTATACATAGACCGTTTAGTAATGAAATAAAAAAGAAAAACCGTTGAACGCCAATTAAATTAAGAACCTGAGGAGATGTTTGGTTCACAGAATGGAATTCGATGGAATTGAAATCCATCAAAGAAATTTGACTTTGAAGGAACTGGAATAGAATTTGATGAAATTTGACCATGTATTTGGTTGATAGGAATCGGAATGGAATCTCGCAAAAAAATAGAAATATGCATTTATCGGGGGAGGGTGACAATTGTGTCGATAGTATTAGTGGTGTGGTGGTGGGTAGGTGGGGTGGGGTAGGGTGTGTGTGTGGGGGTTGGTGGAGACTATGACGGCAAAAAATAGTGGCGTGGGGGTGGCAGTAGCGGTGGGTGGGGTAACGATGATGGAATAATAATATTAATCGATGGTGGTGGTGGTGGCGGCGGCGGATATGTTGCCGGCGAGGGTGGTGCGGGGAGCGGGTGGTGGTTAAATTTATTTTTGTCTTGCGAAATGAAAAGTATAAATTATGTTACATTTGCCACGAAATGGAATTCAAAATCTTTTACATATGCTAAGGAATGATCAAATCCCTCAATCGTGGAATTCGGTGATGGAATCCAATCAATTCATTCCGCGAACCAAACAACGTTAAGGACTTTGGTCAATGGAATTTGTCATTCCAATTCCATCAAATTCCTCTGAATTCCGTGAACCAAACATCCCGTTGGGGTTATTAACCACTTATTTGTTCTATGTCGTTCATTTCATATTTCTATATCTAATTCATATAAAGACTGGAAATCCGTTACTTCTTCATAATATCTCTAAAGGTAAATTCACCCCTAACCCAAATCGTACCTCCTAATTCCGAATATTCAAATCGTGCCACAACATCTACAAACCATATAAGACGTGAAAACGTTATTATATGTTTTATAAAAAATGCAATATTATCTAGTCAAATTTACTATATAGATTTGAAATAATAAAACAAAACCAATTAACCAAACCAAGTAAATCCATAAGATATCATCTAGAATAGGGTGTATAAAGAAAAACAAACATAAATATTTTCTCTATCCTATAAAATAAAAAAAAGTGGTCAAAAGATCATTGAACTAACGATATCTAGATTATCAGTAAATTCTATTTTTCCAAGGATTCAAAACCTATATACTATATTATTCGAATATTTATCATATATAAATGATACTATGATTCAAAGTAGAGACAAAGAAATTTTGTTTTAAAATTGATGCTGGCCTAAACTTGGTGAAATGAACATTAATGTTCAAAGAAGTCCATGACGGCCAATGAATATTGTCGCAGTTAAATACACATAACTTTTATTACAAGCCTTCATCCCAAAGACCCAAATCCATGATATGTTAAATTGAAGTTAAGAACGAAGATCACGTCCTAGCAATGGCAGAGCCACCATAGAGCTAGAAGGGGCCAAGGCTCCACCTGGACATTTTGGAGATTTTTTTTTTAATACAGGCTCAAAATATATTGCCTCTCTAACTTTGTTTATTTCTATTAAATTACTCATTTTCTTCCTTTAAAACTCCAATTTTTTTAAAGATTTTGTTATATAAAAAAAAAAAACTTTTTGCATAGTTTTCATGTATTTTTCAAAATGTTTTATCATTTATATGTTTATCTACACATGTAGACATATTTTGTTTTTGTTTATATAAATGTAGACATAGTTGTGTTGGTTGGCCATACTTTTTTCTAACAACTATTGTCTATGGACGAATATGTATAAAAAACGTATCTCTAGGTCTTTTTAACATCAAAATCGTAAATTTTCTTACACTAAGGGGTCGTTTATTAAACGCTTACTCGGATAAGTACTTACCAAGTCATATTATCTTACGCGAGAAATATAACAAGTACCAAAAATCTTACCCGGTAAGAGCGAAGACAAGGAAAACAAGGATCAAGAGTCTTCCCACGACAAGTGATGACGACGACTCTTATCACGGTAAGCACTTATCGGGTGAATTGTTGCATACGATGCCGTTTTGGTGGACTAAAATCTTACCCGGTTGGAGCAAACATCTTACCCGGGTAAGTAATATGATAATGTTGAACTTTGATGGTAAGCACTCAAAATATGGAGTTATCTACAAAAATGATTACCAAATGAAATGATCAATAGGAAATTTAAAAAAATAAATATTTAAAAGGAAAAATAATATTTTATGTTTTAATATTATTTTGGAAAAATTATAGGAAATTTGTTGGAGATGAATGCAATTTTTCTAAAAATTTGGTCTTTTGAATCTTTATTTTAAAAAAATTATAAAAAATTTGTTAGAGATCCTCTAAGTTTCTAGACTTCTCTTAAATAAATTTTCTGGCTCCACTTGCATCCTAGGTAGAAACCCATACCAGCCTACGTGAGTTGTAAGATCATTTCCAACAACATTGCTAAAATAGAAAAAATTGTCTTTTTTCTCTAAACGTCTCCAACAGTTTTGCTATATGGATTCCTATATTGAAGAACTTATAGTTTCCTAAATTTAGAAAAATCTTTAAAAATTGATGGTGGTGAGAGAAATGATTATTTTATTAAATCCTACCAATAAGATTAATTTATTATCATTTTACATTAAGTTTTTTATAAAAAATGTATTAGGATGATAAATTAAAGAATATTAGATTAATTTAATTTGTGTTAAAATTTTAAAATAAAAAATGTATCAGAGATGAATGAAAATGATTTAACTTTTTTAGAAAACTGCATACTCCACAATTAATTGATTTTCTTATTAGTTGCATTGATTTTAATAATAATAATAATTATTATTATACAAATGAAAAATTATGGTTTAAAAGTTAAAAAAACTGAAAACGACCCATCGTTAACCAACATAGAATGTGTGGAACCCCGAATTTCCCTTTTGGAATTTTGCCACTATACCACGTGGCATCATCTCCTTTAATCCCCTCATCAAAACAAATAATTACTTATATTTATTTATTTATAGACCCTTCGCAACAATTTCTCACTTCCCCTCGCCCATTCCCAACCCACCATTTTCTTTCTTTTTCACTCTTCCATTTTTCTTTCAATCAATCATACAAAAATTTCTTCAAAATTCTTCAATCTTGAATGCCGGAAGAGGAAAACAAGAATCAATCATAATGTCGTTGGGGGATGCAACTGGTTTACCTCCAAAAATCACCAAAAACAACATGCACAGATCCGATCCAAACCTCTCGGTGACCAATTTTCCGGCCGACGACGATTTCAACAACCGCCCCAGCAACTTCTCATCCTGTGAACCCAACCGTATGAGCGGCGAAGCATCTCCGATGATGATGTCACCATGGAACAACACCACACCTTTCCAACCATCTCCATGGCACATCAATGACGCCGGATCAATCTCCGGCTCCGACCAAACCAAAAGCGGCCTCATCGGATCTTTAGTCAGAGAAGAAGGCCACATTTATTCACTCGCCGCCACCGGAGATCTCCTTTACACCGGTTCCGACAGCAAGAACATCCGTGTATGGCGTAACATGAAGGAATTCACAGCTTTTAAATCCAACAGTGGGTTGGTGAAAGCGATTATCTTATCCGGTGATCGGATCTTTACGGGTCATCAAGACGGGAAGGTTCGGGTTTGGAAGAAGAACAGTAAGGATCCGAAATACCATAAAAGGGTCGGAACATTCCCGACGTTTTTCGACATCTTGAAATCGTCAATGAGACCGAAGAATTACGTGGAGGTGAAGCGAAAGTGCACGACCCTTTGGATCAAACACTGTGACGCCATTTCATGTCTTAGTATCGACGAAGAAGAAGGTCTTTTATATTCAGCTTCATGGGATCGAACCTTCAAAATATGGAAAATCTCGAGTTCCAAATGTTTGGAATCCGTTAAGGCGCATGAAGACGCGGTCAACTCCGTGGTCAACACGAAATCCGGTCTGGTTTTCACCGGTTCGGCTGACGGTTCGGTGAAGGTCTGGAAGCGCGACGGCCATGGGAAGTCGATGAAGCACAGTCATGTTGAGACGCTGTTGAACCAAGAATGCGCCGTGACGGCGCTGGTGGTTTCGGACTCGGGTTCGTTTGTTTACAGCGGGTTGTCGGACGGGTTGGTCAACTTTTGGGAGTGGGAGAAAAAGATATCTCACGGCGGTCTTCTCAAAGGTCATAAGTTGGCGGTTTTGTGTCTGGCGGCCGCCGGCGATATGTTGTTCAGCGGCTCAGCCGATAAAACGATTTGTGTGTGGAAGAGGGTGGGTAGCGTTCACACGTGTTTGTCGGTGCTGACGGGGCACACCGGACCGGTGAAGTGTCTGGCGGTGGAGAAGGACGCCGGTGACGGAAAATGGGAGGTTTATAGTGGTAGTTTGGATAAATCGGTGAAAGTATGGAGTGTGTCGGAGAAGGTGCAGGATATGCAATAGATGGTTATGGTGTAGCCTCGGGATATATTTACCGTTGGATTGGATTTGGTTTTGTGGGGCCTATCTTATTTTGCTCTGTGGAGCGTTGGATCTTAAAAGGATGATTTTGTTTTGGGTTTGTTTAGACGGTTGAGATGGGCTTTTGGGGTGGGGATGTTTTTACACAATATTTGTATATAAATGCGTAGCAAAGTTTCTTCAATTCGAATATAGAAATATGAGGGCATTATAATTTCAAATAATATCCTTAATCCCGGTAAGAGACACCTTTTTTTTTACTGAGTTTTGAATATATAATTATTTAAGAGGATGTTTGGATTGCTTATCAAGACAACTTATTGACTTATATCGGTATGGAACCGGTGAAAAGAAGTTTTGAATGTCTGGATAAGGAAAAAAAAATGTTTATACCGGCGGAGAACCGGTAAAACTGAGTTTTTGATAACTTACTCCATTTTGACTTATCAAAATTTCTTATGACTTTTAACTTTTTTTTAAGTTACATGTATAAGCAATTCCAAACACTCTATATAAAACAACTTATTGACTTATTTCAGTGTGGTACCGCTATAAGTTAATCCAAACACTTTTTATAAAACTCCGATATTTACCACCACATAAATTGATAAACACTCTTACAAAAAAATAAAAGTTGTTTTAGATAAGCAATCCCAAACACCCCCCCCGAAGTGAATGATATATTTATCGATCATTGAAAAATTGGTTACCGTTTTTGAAAACAGTTAAATTTAGTACCACGAGAAGAATATGTTTTATACATTGTTGTGACTTACGATGGTGAGTGTTACAGGGGTATGAACATATGAATGCTCTTGTATTGTTGTCTCTTTTGTTTAAAGAGTATTGTTAATGTATATGTCTGACACCACTTTATTATAAACTTAGTTTTTCTAAGCAAATATTTGGTCGTTTATCGAGCCAAATTACGAGTGTATGTTTGTTAATTTTTGGAAGCAAGAAAATGAAAACGAAAACGAAAAGAGAAGGTTAATTAATAAAGAAAATGGGGCACATGCTTTTCATGTTCGATGTTCACATAAGTATAGTTTATTTCTATATGTCAAAGGACGAGTCTCGTGAAAGCTTCTATAGGAGGGAATTCGGTAACCCAAAAACCATTAAAAAATAAAATAAAATAAGCCTGTAACGTAAAGATTAAAAGTATGTTTGGTTCAGTTTAAGTAATTAGAATGAAAAATAGGAAAATGTTGAGGAATGGTAATGAGTATGGACATTCTCATTGAATTGTTTTGCATTATTGATGCTTGTAGTTGAAAAAACCAACAAAAATGGCCAGACAAGTTCACCTAACAAACAAAAACAAGCACTATAATTGTTCTTCCACTATTCTAGAGATGATATATTGATCTATTAAACTAGGAAGGTAAGAAGTTGGCATACAATTAATTTTTACATGAAACCTTATAGAAACTTCATATTTATGTTTTAGTTGTTACAATTTTGAGGATTTGGATTGTAGATATTGAGATTAGTCATATAGTTGGTCATTATGGAACCACCAATCACCATCAAAGTGTTTTATCATACAATTACTTTGAACTCATAGTGGTTAAACATGATATAAGTCTTCCTTAATTTGGTTATGGAATAAAATGTGGAAAATTGAACAAACAAACTCTTAATATGTCAAGTTGAATGGTGCAAATGGATCCATATTGATCAAGCATGGATGGTAAGACTATATGCAGGGGCGAAATACAACCGTTGTAGTCTCGGGGGCCGAAAATATAATATTACAAAGATTTAAAGATCCAAATAATATGTACCAAACTTTTTTTTTTATGTTATCACTACCTCAAAATGCGACTTAGGCAACAAATGCAAAATGTTGCCTAAGAGGGGTTTATGTGTTGCCTACAGTGGCGGATCCAGGATTTTTGTCTACCGGGGTCCCATTAAGATAGACTAAAGGTGCGTAAAGTCACCCGACGTGTTTCGGAAAATTTTTAAAGTTTTTTAGTTGATTTCAAGAGATTTTCTTATTGTTTTCGTCGATTTTGAAAGATTTTTTTTAATATTTTTGTCAATTTCGAAAGATTTTTTTGGGTTTTTTATTGATTTCAAAAGACGTTTTAATGTTTTTGTCCATTGCCGGCAAGATGGGGTCCCTTGAAATTTTTTACTGGGGGGAATTAAGGCTAAATACAATATTTTTAATGTTTTTTACCCTACATAATTTTTTTTAAGCATTTCACTGGGGGGATGGGACCCCCCCCCTTTTGTGAGCTATGTCCGCCACTGGTTGCGTAAGGCTTAGGCAACATACCCGTGTTGCCTAAGCGATGTTGTCTTATCAATTTTGCATAAGAACCAAAGCATCATAGGCAAACATATATATAGCCTTAGTTGTCTTAGCGTATCTTAAGCAACATAGGCAATTAGCATTTGTTGTCTAAGACAACATTTGGTGTAGTGTATAACATTAAACATTAGAGAAAATTTGTTAATGATGAATAAGGGGTCGTTACCAAATGCTTACCCGATAAATGTTTATCAAGTCACATACCTTACCGGATGGACATGATGTATAATGACCGAGAATCTTACCCGATAAGAACGATGATAAGGATTAAGTGTCTTAACGTTTACCGGGTAAATTGTTGCATATGATATCATTTTGATGGAGTAAAAATCTTACCCGACAAGGTAAATAGCGTTAAATTTTTACAGGTAAACTAATTTTTTTACAGGTAAACGTTTACCGGACAAGTATTTGGGTAAACAGTTTGTAAAACTCAAAACCTTTTAATTATTAACCAAAAAATAATAATACAAATTTTTATATTTTTGTTCTATTATTAACTAATAAAAACAAAACTTTTTAAATTATTAATATCAGTGTGTAATAACTCAAACATTATTTTTTTAACATCTTTTGAGAATTAATTTAATATATACATTTTGATATTAATAGTTTAATATTATAATATGTAGTGCATGAAGATGAAAGAAAAAGTAGAAGTTAAAAAGTACAAGAAGTTGGATTTGATAAGAAAAACATAAATGATGAAAGGAAAAAATAGCCATAAAGTGTTAACCATCGGAGCTACCATGCTATCTGTGTCGATTTATTGGTCATATGTAGTATTTGAGTGGAAATAGCAGGGAGGCCATGGCCCCAAAAGTCCTTATGGGGTTCCGTCACCGACTATGTAGGAAAAATCAGATAAACTTTCAAATGGTCTAAAAGTGGTTTATTACTTATCATCCGTCATTTGTTTCAAGTGCAATATTATAAAAGAAAAATAGACGTCAAATAAAGCCTTAAGAATGAAACCTTAAATTATTGCAAAAATAAGACATCCTTGATGCAATTATTGGTTTGGTTAACAAAGTGGGTATGCATAAAAATAAATCATATCTCCATATATCACATAATGGGTAGTGAAAATCTGTTTAGCAATCTCTTGAGTCCCGAGTATGCACCATTGAGATTAACCAAGTCGAACACTGGAAATGAGTCAGGGCCGGTTCAATGGCTTTGGATGTCCTAGGCGGGAGAGTTAAAAAAATGTCCTCCCTCCCTTTGTTTTACTTCCATTCTTTGGGTTTGATTATTGATTTGTGCTTAGACGACATTATTACTAGCCATTACGAATTATTTTCGCCTAATCTTGACATTGGAGTATAGTTATTTGATCTTAGGGATATATATTGTTAATCTTTTTGACCTTATTTTGAGGTATTCGAAATTGGGGAATGAAAACATTAAAACACTACCTTCGACTAGGGTACTGTTTTCCAGTGTAAACCAGCCCCTGTTCCCAATTGATCTTCGGTGGGCAAAACAGAAGATCAGTGTAAATTTGATTGGGGAATGGGTAAAACAGAAGATCTCCGGCGCCCCTGTTCTTCCGGCGGTCTCTTATCCGGCGGTGGTGGTGGTAATAAACAGCCCCTGTTAATGATCTTTGGCGGTGGTGGTTTCCCTTGTTCTTCCGGCGATTTGTTTGGAAGATAAACAACCCATTTGATCAGTGATTAGAAAATAATTAAATTAGGGTAGTTCAGAAGGGTATTTAAGTAAATTTTTATTTTTTAAATGTTTTAATAATAATTAAATTAGGGAGAAGAACATATATGTGAGTTTTAGAGGTTTAGAAGCATATATCCGTAGTTTCAAACTTTACAAAGATATATACACGTAATATAAAAAGTTTTAAAGGATATAGAAGAAATTTTTCCTTTTTTTATAAAGATAAATTAAAAGGAACGGAATTGAAAAAACTGAGTTCTAACAATGAGAAAAAATCAAGGTCAACCGTTTGTTACTAACCTAAGTGATTCACCAATTCGATTAATTTCCACGCAATAATCAATTTTAAATGTACTGCAAACGACATATTTGTACTCTTTATGCAAATTAAAACTAACATTTGACTAATAAAAACAAATCAAAAGCAGATCACGTATGATCTTTCACGACAGGTAGACCTTGAATCAAATTAGCCTTGCATAATTGTTACAAAAAATTCGATATTCTCATTGTTCTTTCATTATACCACCAACAATATATAAAAGCAACAAACTTTGTAGACCAAAATCAATAACCAGCAACAACAATATTTCAAACAGTTCAAATACCAACACCCTAATATATTCCCACTAATATTTTTCAAACAGTTCATATCTATACTCCACTCTTTCCCTTTTTTTTTTTAAAGCAACTCATGGCCCAAGAAGACATTAGGTATCTCTTTTTTTTTTTTAATTAATAGTCCAAACAAAAAAAAGCCCACTTATTAATCTAATAACTTTTTTATTTTAATTATTACGTTTCTGTCTTTGACATCTATTTTAGCTCAGATGCACCATGAATTTACAGAAACTCAGAATTTCAAAGTTGTGTAGATTCGTTTATTTTCTTTCCAGTTCATTTTGAATTACTTGAAGCGGGGCTTCGATAAGTGAGATATGATCGAAATAGCACAACTTCGCAAATCTATCAAAAATCCATTTTTATCCCTTTTTCGCTCCAAACTTTTTCGAACCTATCAAAATACACATGTTGATTAATGTAGTGCGGTTTTCCCATTTTAACGTATGAATGAGGGGTGATTGACGAGAAAATAAAGTCAAATTTAACAACAGATCAACCATCCACCATTTGCTTCGGGTGCAGTACTAGTAGTTTTTGTTAGTGTATGTGCCGAAAAACCAATTATCGGATGATTCTGTTTAGATATTGTCTCGTGATAATTTATTAAATGAAAGAGGTTGTTCAGTTATTATGTTTATACATTATTATTTCGTGTAATATATAAATGTAATAATAACTTTAGAATATTGTATTGATCTAAAATGTGTCTAGTCAAATGTTAATTGGGGCTTAAGTTAAATTAATATGGTACAAGTAGTATGTGTAGAGATTCATATGGAGATGTAAAAATCCACATATGGGTAATCTTATGTATCATATATGACTTACTAACGTTTCTCATGTGTACATATGGTTTTTGGATTTAGATCATGAAGTTTGCTCTGCGCTAGTGGTATCGTATTCTAATCATGTTGTAACTAGGTGACATAGTGATTGTTGGTTATGTCATGTAGCACTTGCTATTACTAGCATTCTTCAAGATAATATTTGTTCTTCTTGGATGACAAAAGTGATACCTCTGGGCCCTTGAATGAGTAGTATCGAGGGAGTGCATGCATGCTCAGATAGTCAATATAAGATATTGATGTGTTTTTATCAAGGTTCAAAAAGGCGTGAGGCGTGGCGTGGCGAGGTCAAGCCTTAAGCCTTACGCGCCAGGGCGAGGACGCGGCGTTTTTCAAGGCGTGACACAAGGCGGCAAATTTACATGTCATATACTACAATTATATATAAAGATATATGTTTTCTACATAAAATCTAATCAGATAATGATATTAAAATATGTGCATTCATATTAGAATAATAAAAATCATATAGATTATTATTATTAAAATAGTTTTATGATTAAATATTTAAAATATAACTTAAAATAGATAACTTTACGACTTTATTTTAATCGTGAGACCATAACGTTTATAAAATTCGTGTAATTGTGAGTAATGTGATTAGATAAATGTATAAAAGTGTAAAATTTAAAGTTAACTGTAAAAATATAAAAGATAAAAATAGAAAAAAACTAAAAAAAAATATTTTTTTTGAAAAAAATCCATGCCATACAAAAAAACGCACGCCGCGGCGCGCCATGGCGCGCCTCAAGCCGCCATAACGTAAGCCATGCCTTATGGAAACGTTATGGGCTGTTTCGTAACGGCGGAGACGCGTCTTACGCTATATCGCGCCATGACGCACGCCATGGCGCGCCTTTTTGAACACTGGTTTTTATGTAGAGATTCATAAGAAGAATGAATTTTCCATGCCTCGTGTTTAATATGGACATCAAGGACAAAAGGGACATACATTGTATAATGATAAATATTACACAATTTGCTAATTAGCTGAACCACCAAACTTTAGAGTAACGGTGATGTATTGCTAGATTATCTTCGTTTATAATTGTAAATAGGATTTATAATTATTTTCAACATGATAAAGTCTCAATAGCTTACGCGGATAAAATGTATATCTAAATAAGGAGATCAAATGATTGAAATATTTTATAATCATATCTAATTTTGCAATATTTAACATCAAATAATAAGCTAGATTGTTTGATAAGTGTGGAAAAAAGCGCAAGTAGTGATTTGCCAATTATGATAAAAATAAAATGATAGATATGCTTTTAAAATAGGGCTAAATGTATGAAATAACAACTTACTTTTATAATTTTTTTTATTATAGCATTGTACTTTCAGTTTTACTTATTATAGCACTGTATATTCAAATTATTTTTTATCAAGGCATTGTACATTGAAAAATTTACCCATTATAGCAATGAGTAACTTGTTATCTTTTAAACAAGGTAACCCCCTCTTTTCTTTGCTTACATGGCTTAAATGAGGTGATATGGATGACATGTCATTTTGATTAATGACATTAATAAAAAAAATCTCTTGCAATTCTTTTTAAATTACCCCACTTTTTCTTCTGATTACTAATATCTCACTCAATTTATATTAATCTTAATTATCTCAATTTTTTTAGTAATTTTCTCACGTCCTCACTTTTTTTTAATCCCTTTTACTAAATTGTATGTAAATTAAACATTTTAGAGTAACATTTTTTTTAACAAATGTGATATTTTTCTTCACGGCAAATATTTTATTTATAAAAAAAAACGTAACACTTGTGATTTAATTTTTCTAATTCCAAAAATACTTATTTTGTACTTTTTTTAATTTAACGATATAAATTGTGTTTTACAAATCTTCTTAATAGTGTTACATTTTAATGAATATTTTAGAAATAATCTAATTAATTTAATACGTTTATTGAATGATTTGTCAATTCAATTTCTTAAAGACAAATAGATATATTTTTTTTCATATAAATATTTTATTTGTAACAAAAACGTAAAAATTCTTAGTTAAGAAAATATAATTTTAAACATTTTTTTAATATTAGGAAAATTTATTGTGATCTACAATTTTTTTTAATATTGTTATATTTATGAATAATTTAGTTTAATTTAATTAGTCTAATATATTTATTAAATAATATGTAAAGTTAATGTTTTGAAAGTACAATGCTATAATAAGAAATGCCACATCAACAACATATTATTAGAAAGGTACTCACGCAATGCAGCGAGATCCATCTTAATTTTAATGTTTTATTTTATTTTTTGTCTCTATCGATGCTATAATACAATTTTATTAGTTTTGAAAAAAGAGATTTTATATTTTGTGTACTTTCTTTAATTCAGTTTTTTTAATTACAATTTAGGTTTAATAATGAAATAATATATTTAGGTTTAATAATATAACTTTTTTTAAAAAAATGATAATTAAGTATTTTGTTAGAGTTGAATGATTATCCTAATTATATGTTAGATCTTTAATATTCAAAATTATATGTTTATCTGTATAGTTAGTTGTATAGTTAGTTACACGAATTTAAAATGAAGTTTTAATAAGTTGTACTAATGCATGTATAACTTGTATTCTTGAATTCTAAGTAATTATACTTTAATCAATTGTATCTATTGCATAATAATATGTTTTTAAGAGTTTTTGTCAAATGTTTTATAATATAGTATAGATATGTGGACAACCTGCATGGACAATGAGGTGACATGAAAACCTAGTATAGTGGGTAAATTTAAAAGAAAAGGTTACCCAATGCTATAATGGGTAAATTTTTCAAAGTACAATACTCTAATAAAAAATAATTTGAATGTACATTGTTATAATAAGTAAAACTAAAAGTACAATGCTATAATAAAGAAATTTATGAAAGTTGGTTGTTAGTTTTGCATTTTGCCCGTTAAAATATGAGATCTTTTAAAAAACATGAATCATTCTACTTAACGGCAGATAATATTTGTTTATTATCTCACCATCATTACACTAGATATATTATTTTACTCTAAATTAATGACATGTGATTCTACTGTTTTATTATTTTCTTAGTTAGTTATTGTTTTCATGTGAACTAACTCTTTCAATCTATATATGTATTAAAGGAAGATATGGAAGGTATGACCTGACATCTCCTCAAGCATAAAAATTCACTTATCTTTTTTCTCCTTCATCCTCTTCTTAATCATTTCCCCCCTAATTTCCATCAACATTGATTATTTATGTTTGCATTTAACACTGTCCCCTCGTCTTCCCTAACTTCTCTTCATCTCCTAATCGTTTTGTACTTTTGTTTTACATTCTTCAAGGAATAAACCTCAAAGCCTATTTTCATCTATTATTTTAATGTGTCTTTTTTGTTTTCTCATAAGTTATTCGTTTCATAAACCGTTATTTTTCAACAAATTGATTTTCAAGTTACTTTAAGAACACTAATCCGGGTATGCAATATTCCTTCTAATTTTTGTTCGAATTTTAGAGTTCTTTTACTTTTGTCTTCTATATTTTTTATAACTATTTCCCAATGAAACCGATAGTTTGTTTTTCACAACGCTTTTAGAGTTTTGATGACAATGACGACTTGATTATGGAATCTTGAAAGTACTACAAAATCGAAAACCGAGCCATTGAGTCTGTTTCAGATGTCAACATAGAAGAAGTTGTTCTTCTAACATGTCTATTTTTACTGGTTACTTTTTTCAAGTACACTTGGAGAAAACTAATTCGGGTATGAATAGCTTTTGACTTCTATTGAGATTAACTTTTTTTTGTTTACTTATTTCACCAATATTAATTTTTCTAAAGTTTTTTTCAATGATGGAATAGGGGGATTATTTTTTTATAACGATTTTAGAGTTTTGATGATGACAATTCAATGATGGAATTTAAAAGTGCTACTCTCTTTCATTAAGCGTCCCTAAACTTGAACATGTCCCTTTGATTAAGCGTCTCTAAACTTCAACAAGTTTACATAATATTTAAATTACATTTTTACCAAATTTAAAGTTCCATTAATTAAATTCAACTAACTTTTTTGAATCATTTGAATACGATTTGTTGATGATATTATTTAAAAATTAACATATATTTATAAAGATAATCTCTGAGTCATAATCAAATTATACATGCTACTGCACAAGACACAGTTCCATTCTGGTATATATAAAATTCACATCCACCATCATCTTTAATACCATACATAAAAGTCGTATCGTCTATCAAATTTTTGTGGTCATTTTCTTTTGAATTTGAAAATTAATATATAAAAGTCTACAACGTTTAATGAACATGAAACGATCATTGTATCACTAAGGTATTGTTTGGCAAAAAATGTAGCTTATAAGTTAACTTATTTTTAAGGTACACGTTTGGATTCACATAAGTTAGCTTTGTGAAATGCTATTTGCAGTAGCGTTTTGGGAGCTTACTGTCACTTTTTTCACTTATAACTCTCATTAATAGGGGAGGGATCAAATGGAACCACCCCTCTTTAAAGGAACAAAGAAACAAATTGTGGACCACATATGATGTGGGTCCCACGTAATATTAAATCATAAATGATTTAATATTACGTGGGACCCACATCATATGTGGTCCACAAGTGTCCCTTTGTTTCTTTAAAAATACAAAATTTTCATTTAAACCTTCCTCCTCATTAATATTAGTTGTTATTTATTAACTATTAATTAAAAATAAATATTAATAAAATTAATTAATATAAATTGAAAATTAATTATTAATTACAAGTTATACATTAATATTATTTATTAATTATTTACAATAATTATTAATCATATCAATTATTTTCTTTAATTATTATTCAATATATTTTGTTGTCACAAAAACAAATATAACAATTATAAAAAAATTTATGTAACATAAAAATTAAGTTTATACTATTTGGTTTCAGAAATAATAAAATTGTGTTAAATAATTTTAAAAAATATTTAATTTAATAATCAAATATATATAAATATATATATTAAAATTATTTATTAATTTAGATATGTGATTTGACCAATTTTTTATTCATATTATATGTAATGGTTATTTAAAATCATAAATAATTGATCTTTTCTAAAATTTGTTTTAACAAATTCAATTATTTTAATATATGTAATCATCTATTTGAAATTATTTTAACAAATATATTATATTTCTAAAATTTCTCCTATCTTTTTGTATTAATCATTATATTATACTATTAGGGATTTGATATTAATATATATATATATATATAATAATCCATATGAAATTGTTTTAATTATTATTTTATATATTTTTTAATTTTTCTATATCTTGTTTGTATTTAGTGTATATATTTTATTATTAAAAATTTGTTTTTAATTATATTTTAAATTAGTATAATTGAATAATTTTTAATATGCCTTTTTTGATCATTTTACATTTTTATAAGTTAGTTTTGTCAAAAATAATATTTCATCAGTTAACTTATCAGTTATCAGATAATTTATATACCAGCAACTAGTTTACATTTACATGCAAAAATAAAAATAAAAATGGCAGAGTAATAATCAACCGGGGCCCATATATAATTCACATCTATCATCATCATTTTTAATACCAACCATAAAAAGTCTTATCGTCTATCAAATTTTTTGTGGTCATCGATGTTTGAATTTGAAAATTAATATATAATTAAAAGTCTACAATTCATGTGGTTTCTACTTTCTAGTTCCATCCATGTTTTCATAAATTTCATGAGTTGATTTTTTTATTAAATTAAGCACCAACGACATTTTTGAAGATAACCAAACCAACAGTTTCTGATCATGGATCTCTTACCTTTGCAAGCAAATTACATTCTAATCATACTTGAAGCTTTGGCCATGGCTCTACTTCTATATTGTTTATCATTCATCTATAATAATAAAACCACTACTAGTGCACCTGAAGCAAGTGGTGCATGGCCTATACTTGGCCATTTCAACCTTTTTGGAGCTTCATCTCATCTACCCTTGGCATCCATGGCCGACCGATATGGACCAATTTTCACTGTTCGGCTCGGCTTACGTAGAGTCTTGGTGGTGAGTAGTCAGGAGATTGCTAAGGAGCTCTTCACCACCCACGATGTGATTGTTTCCGACCGTCCCAAATACCTTGCAGCCAAGATTTTGGGAAACAACTATGCTTCTTTTGCATTCACTCCTTACGGACCATATTGGCGTGATATACACAAAATCATCACTCTAGAGTTGTTGTCTAGTAGTCGGCTCGAGAAGCTTAAGTTTGTTCAAGTGTTTGAACTTGATAACTCCATTAAAAAAATGCTCGAGTTTTGGATGGAGAAGAGAGATGGAGATGGTAAAGTGTTGGTCGAGATGAAGACATGGTTTGGGGAACTGACTATGAATATAATGCTTCGAATGGTGGCTAGAAAACGCTACACTGCAACTGTGGACGATGAAGACGAGGAGGAGATGAATATGAGCCATGAATTGATGAGGGAATGGTTTCTTTATATGGGACGGTTTGTGGTGGCAGACGCTCTTCCGTTTCTAGGGTGGTTGGATTTGGATGGACATGAGAAGACCATGAAAAGAGTTTTCATTGAACTTGATTCCATGGTTGGGAAATGGTTAGATGAGCACCGCCGGAAAAAGGCTTCCGATGAGACTTCAGGGGAAAAAGACTTCATGGACGTGATGATGTCGGTGATAGAAGCTGACACCTCCGACTATTATGATGCAGATACCGTCATCAAAGCCACATGCATGGTGTGTACCATTTTTGAAATTGAATAATTGATCTATATGTGGAATTCTTGTCTAGATATATATAAAGGAGGTTCCAACATATATAAAGAATAAATGGTCCAATTATAATCGTTGTGGTACTCTAATATTATAATTTCCATGTTTTGCAGACTCTTATTATTACTGGCACGGATACAACCTCTGTCGCGCTAACTTGGGCTCTTTCGTTGTTACTAAACAATCTATATGCTCTGAAAAAGGTTCAAGAAGAACTAGACATGCATGTCGGGAAAGATAAACAAGTAAACGAATCAGATATAAAAAATCTAGTCTACCTCCAAGCCGTTGTAAAAGAAGCATTGCGACTATACCCAGTCGCATTCCTAGGAGGTCCAAGAGCTTTTTCGGAGGATTGCACCGTGGCTGGATACCATGTACCGAAAGGCACTTGGCTATTAATCAACATGTGGAAACTCCATCGTGATCCAAAGAGATGGTCCGACCCGTTTGATTTTAGACCGGAGAGGTTCATGACACCTAACAATAAGGATGTTGATGTTAAAGGAGGAGATTTTGAGTTGATTCCTTTTGGTTCTGGGAGAAGATCTTGCCCTGGCTTAGGTTTGGGACTTCAAATATTACATATAGTTTTGGCCACTTTGTTACATAACTTTGATATGTCGACTCCCAATGGTGGGCCTGTTGATATGACCGAAACCGCTGGATTGACAAACGCTAAGGCAACTCCGCTTGAAGTTCTAGTCATCCCACGCTTGGTTGCGACAATTAATGGTTGAACATGTATCCGTACGTACGTAAATTAAGGCACATTTAAATTTGTGCAGATTAAGTGTTGTAATCGATATTTCTCATAACATTTGTAGACTGCCTCAAAATTCCATGTAAAACAACAATAATCACTACTAAAATGGAAGACTTTCACCTACGGACATTTCCCTGGGAAATTCGTCGCTAAACGGCAATCCGTCACAAAACCGTCACAAAAGTTGGTGTCTAATTTGTTGGTGGGTAAATCAAATAAGTGACAGATTACCCAGGAAATTTCTGGGCAATCAGTTGGTATTTTCTTGAAAACATCAGATTTCGTCGGAACCATTAGTATTTCCTGGGTGATCCGTGATCGATGATCACTCAAGGAAATTTCACTGGATATTTTTTTGTGGGTGAAAGTCATTTTTTTATAGTGAATTAATTAATATACATGTAATAATTAATGCATACGTATCGTGTTATCAAGATTTTGTGTAATAATTAATTAATGTATATTAAAGACATCTGTTACCCAATGTTAAGCTTTCCTATCAAGATGATGTACGAGAAAATACGATCTATATATCATTCATCAACAATATGGTAATGGATGGATAACTATTCAACAACTAAAGGGTCAAAAATGAAAGTATGAAATATAAGAAAATGGAATTCGCATTATTTAATTAAATATGAATTTTATGATCCATCAATAAAAAACAAAACAACACTATTTTGATATTTTCGAAACACCTATCTTGAGAAATATATCCTCTCAGACTATTGGAGTTCTCTTATCTTCAGTTTCGATTTGGATCATACATTTATAGTGACCTTTAAACCTTTGACCATCAAGATTCAACCCAATTGATAACCTAGATACTATGTTGAGCGTGTTTGGATATGTTCTTTTAACGGTTATCATCATTGTCACCGTCCTAAAATAAATGTTTATAATTGAAATGATATACAGTTTTAGGCATACATAATTATTACATTTTTTGGCTAATCAAATGACATCTTTACCTTTATTTATTTTCTTTCTTTTCACAAGTTTTAAATTTCTGTACACTAATTAAAGGTAAATTTGAGAATCTGTTTATGTATTTTAGAAAGTAGACAATTATTTTGGGACATATATTTACTTGTATGCATGCACATGTGCATACCCATTCAATGATTATTAAAGTGTTTCTCAGTTTTTTATTTTTTTTAGGTTTACTCTTAAACCTCCCTAGATATATATATATATATGTATGTGTGTGTGTGTATATATATAGAGAGAGAGAGATAGAGGGAGAGAGATGTTCATACGACAATGGTATCAATTAAAGAAAATGACCAAGTTACGTATAAAATTACATGTGATTTTATATTTACGGCCAAAAAAATGTGTGGGCTATCCGATAGCCGCATGAATAGCACGTATTTTATACTCGATGTTAGTGTCAAATTTGATTCGATTAATTTTTATTTTCTTAAATAAATATCATTCTCATATAAACCGAATCTCTAAAACTAAAAAATCCCCTGATTCTCATGTTAAGGGTGAATATAGGATCATAGGAATACAATTTTATTTCTCTGACAAGAGAAAGGAATGGGAATTAGGGTCTCAAACTCCTCGTTGCTATATCTAGATTAAATTAATAGTATATTTGGAGATGTTGATAACACGAACGAATATAATGATTTTTCCAATAATCTTAAATATCAAAAATCATATCTATTGACAATCAATATATATATTAATATCATTTTTATTATCACTTGTGATCATCCTAGACTTATAAGCTGTAATAGGCCGGCCTAACTAGCTATAACGAGGAAAAAAATGTGCTAATAATTTTTATGTGGATTGTGGTGGTGGCCATTTATATATAGAGATAAAATATATAATTAATGTGTATATATAATTCACATTTTTCATCATCATCTTTAATACCATACATAAAAGTCTTATCGTCTATCAAAATTTTGTGGTCATCGATTTTTGAATTTAAAAATGATTACATAAAAGTATGCAATTCATGTGGTTTCTAGTTTCATCATGTTTCATAAATTTCATGAGTTGAAAAATCTTGTATTTATTAAATTATGCACCAACACCATTATTGAAGATAACCAAACCAATAGTTTCAAATCATGGATCTCTTGATCCCTTTGCAAGAAAATTACAGTCTCATCATACTTGAAGTTTTTGCCATATCTTTATTCATCTACATCTTATCATTCATCTACAATAAACCAACTACTAGCGTACCTGACGCAAGTGGTGCATGGCCTATAATTGGCCATTTCAATCTTTTTGGATCTTCATCTCAACTTCCTCATCTAGCCTTGGCATCCATGGCGGACCGATATGGACCCATTTTCACTGTTCGGCTCGGCATACGTAGAGTCTTGGTGGTGAGTAGCCGGGAGATTGCAAAGGAGATCTTCACCACCCATGATGTGATTGTTTCCGACCGTCCCGAATACCTTGCAGCCGCGATTTTGGGACACAACTATGCTTCTTTCGCATTCACACCTTATGGACAATATTGGCGTGATATGCACAAAATCATCTCCCTAGAGTTGTTGTCTAGTAGTCGGCTTGAGAAGCTTAAGTTTGTTCAGGTTTCTGAACTAGAGAACTCTATTAAAAACATGGTCGAGTTTTGGAGGGAGAAGAGAGATGAAGATGGGAAAGTGTTGGTGGAGATGAAGACATGGTTTGGGGAACTCACTATGAATACAATGCTTCGAATGGTGGCTAGAAAACGGTACACTGCAACTGTCGATGATGAAGATGAAGAGGAAATGAGAAGGTGTCGTGAAGTGATGAGGGAATGGTTTCTTTATTTGGGACGGTTTGTGGTGGCGGACACTCTTCCGTTTCTAAGGTGGTTGGATTTGGGTGGACATGAGAAGACCATGAAAAGAGTTTTCACGGACCTCGATTCCATCGTTGGGAAATGGTTAGATGAACACCGCCGGAAAAGGGCTTCCGACAAGAGTTCAATGGAGAAAGATTTCATGGACGTGATGATGTCGGTGGTAGAAGCTAACACCTACGCCGATTATGATGCAGATACCGTCATCAAAGCCACCTGCATGGTACGTACCGTTTTAGAAATCGAATAATTTATATATATATATATACATGTGTGAAACTTTGTAGTACTTTACCACTACCAAAATGGAAGACTTTTACCTACAAACATTTCCTGGTAAATACGTTGCTAAAGGGTGATTCGTTACAAAAGCATCACAAAAATTGGTAGGTAAATCAAATCAGTGACACGTTACCCAGGAAATTCCTGGGTAACCATTGATATTTTGTTGAAAAACATCGGATTTTATCGGAACCATTAGCCTTTCCTGGGCAATCTTCTGTAATCACCCACAAAATTTTCTCCGGGTAATTTTTGTAGGTGAAAATCATTTTTTTTAGTGTACAAAATAGTATTTGAGGAGAAAAAAGAGATTCCATGATAATATAAATAGTCCAATTATAGTCGGTGTGGTACTCAAATATTATGCATACTAAGTAATTTCATGTTTTGCAGACTCTTATAGTTAATGGCACAGATACAAACGCTGTCGCGCTAACTTGGGCGCTCTCGTTGTTATTAAACAACCGTCATGCTCTAAAAAAGGTTCAAGAAGAACTAGACATGCATGTCGGGAAAGATAAACAAGTAAAAGAATCCGATTTAAAAAATCTAGTCTACCTCCAAGCCGTTGTAAAAGAAGCATTGCGACTATATCCAGTCGCATTCTTAGGAGGTCCAAGAGCCTTTTCGGAGGGTTGCACCGTAGCTGGCTACCATGTACCGAAAGGCACTTGGCTATTAATCAACATGTGGAAGCTCCATCGTGATCCGAAGAGATGGTCCGACCCGTTTGATTTTAGACCGGAGAGGTTCATGACCCCTAACCATAAGGATGTTGACGTTAAGGGAGGAAATTTTGAGTTGATTCCTTTTGGTGCAGGAAGAAGATCTTGCCCTGGGATAGGTTTTGGACTTCAGATGTTACATATAGTTTTAGCTACTTTGCTACATAACTTTGATATGTCGACTCCAAATGGTGGGCCCGTTGATATGACCGCAACTGTTGGATTGACAAACGCTAAGGCAACCCCACTTGAAGTTCTAGTCACCCCACGCTTGGTTGCAACAATTAATAGTTGAACATGTGAAGGCACACTTAAATTAGTTCTATGTAGATTAAGTGTTTTAACCAAAAAGATATTTCCATAACGTTTGTACCACGTTCAAGACTTCTATTACCCAACTTTAAGCTTTCCTATGAAGATTGTGGGCGATTTTAGTATCGTCAATCATCAGTTATTGAGCCACTTATGAATTTACCGTTACTATACTTTCTCGAGACCAACTCAATAACTGATGATTGATTATAATATTATATATATATATATAAATATATATATATATATATATATTATAGCATGTTTAGTAGGTGCATTAAAACATCAAATACTTTGACAAAAATAAATCTTGTTTATTAATAAAAGTTATTTTATTAATTTTTTTTAAAAGATTTAAAATATACCCATGGACAACCAACTTATCATTAAATGTGTAGAAAATAAAAGAACCATAACGATGAAATGTACAATCTAGGTGCATTAAATAGTTGTTGAAAGCAAGCGTGGAGCGAACACAACATCAATCGATCGAAGTTGCCTTAGCGTTTGTCATTCCAGCGGTTGCAGTCATATCGATGGGTGCACCATTTGGAGTCCACATATCAATGTTATGTAACAAAGTGGCTAAAACCATATGTGTCATTTGAAGTCCAAAACCTATAGCGGGGCATGATCTTCTTCCTTCACCAAAAGGGATCAACTCAAAGTCACAACCCTTGACATCAACATCCTTATGGTCAAGGGTCAAGAACCTTTCTGGTCTAAACTTTAACGGGTCAAACCATATTTTTGGATCGCGATGGAGCTTCCACATGTTGATAAATAGCCATGTGCCTTTTGGGACATGATATCCAGCTACGGTGCAATCCTCCGAAAAGGCTCTTGGACCTCCTAGGAATGCGGCTGGATATAGTCGCAATGCTTCTTTTACAACAGCTTGGAGGTAGACTAGATTTTTTATTTCAGATTCTTTTACAACAGCTTGGATATAGTCTCTAGTTCTTCTTGAGCCTTTTTGAGAGCATAACGGTTGTTTAGCAATAACATGAGCGCCCAAGAAAGCGTTACAGCGGTTGTATCCGTGCCACTAACAATAAGAGTCTGCAAAAAAAGTAATTTCATTAGTATATGTTAATATATACAATCAAGAATATCGATCCTTGATTATGTCTAGATCACACGAGCAAACGAAGATCGTCGTGTATCTAGCGATACACACCATGCATTTAGCTTTAATAATGGTGTCTGCATCATAATCCGATGAGATGTCAGCTTCTACCACGGGCATCATCATATCCATGAAGTCTTTTTCCCCTAAAGTCGGGTCGGAAGCCCTCTTCTGGCGATGCTCATCCAACCATTTTCCGACCATGGAGTCTAGTTCGCCGGCAAGTCTTTTCGTGGTCTTCTCATGTCCACCCAAATCCAAGCACCCTAGAAAAGGAAGAGTGTCTGCCACCACAAACCTCCCTAAGTGAAGAAACCATTCTCTCATGACTTCCCGACGCCTCTTCATCTCCTCCAAATCTTCATCGTCGTTTTGATCAATTGCAGCATACCGTTTTCCGGCCACCATTCTAAGCACTGTATTCATCGTCAGTTCCCTAAACCATGTCTTCATCTCCACCAACACTTTCCCATTCGCTTCTCTCTTCTCCCTCCAAAGTTCTAGCATGTTCTTAATGGAGTTCTCTAGTTCAAACACTTGAATAAACTTAAGCTTCTCAAGGCGGCTACTAGATAACAACTCTAGCTAGGGAGACGAGTTTACGCATTCTACGCCAGTACGGACTGTAAGGAGCGATTGAGAAAGAAGCATAGTTGTATCCCAAAATCTTGGCCGCAAGATATTTGGGGCGATCGTAAGCAATCACATCATGGATGGTGAAGATCTCCTTAGCGATCTCACAATCACTCACCACCAAGACTCTACGTATCCCGAGCTGAACTGTGAAAACGAAAACTTTGTTATAAATTATCCCTTAGCAGGCTTGGGACTAAAAGAATATATATGTGTGTGTGTGTGTATATATATATATAGAGAGAGAGAGAGGGGTTCATACGACAATGGTAGCAATTAATTAAAGAAAATGACCAATTTACGTACAAAATTTCATGTGATTTTACATTTACGGCCAAAAAAATGTGTGGGCTATCCTATAGCCGCATGAATAGCACGTGATTTTATACTCGATATTAGTGTAAAATCAAATTTGATTCGACTATTTTTTTATTTTCTTAAATAAATATTATTCTCTTATAAATCGACTTTCTAAAATGTAAAGATGCCCTGATTCTCATGTTAAGGGTGAATATAGGATCATAGGAATAAAATTTTATTCCTCTGACAAGAGAAAGGAATGGGAGTTAGGGTCTCCAAACCCCTCGTTGCTATATCTAGATTAAATTAATAGTATATTTGGGGATGTTGATAACATGAACGAATAATAATGATTTTTCCAATAAAATAAAATATCGAAAATCATATTCATCGACAATCAATTTGTTAATATCATTTTCTTTCTCACTTGTGATCATCCTAGACTTAGAGTATCTCCAATAATTTCCCTATAACTTATTTAAAATGAGGAAGCAAATAACAAAATCTTTAAAAAAAATTGCATTCATCTCCAACAAATTTTCTATAATTTATCCAAAATAATATTAAAATACTGCATCATCTATTAAAATATTATTTCTCTTATTAAATATTTATTTTTCAAAATTTTCTATTGGTCAATTCATTTTGTAATCATTTTTGGAGTTAACTTCATATTTGGAGAAAAACTCACCCTCTCTTCTAATTTCTTTATTTTAGAGAAAGTTTTGGGGAAGTTCTTGAAGGAAAATTATTGTCCAAAATCTTTATATTCCCTTTTTTCCCTCAAAATCCGGCCTAAGTAGCTATAAAAGGAAAAAAATGTGCTAGTAATTTTTATGTGGATTGTGGTGGTGGCCATTTATAGAGATACAATATGTAATGTGTATATATAATTCACATCTATCATTATCATCTTTAATACCATACATATATAAAAGTCTTATCGTCTATCAAAACTTTGTGGTCATCGATTTTTGAATTTGAAAATTATTACATAAAAGTCTGCAATTCATGTGGTTTCTAGTTTCATCATGTTTCATAAATTTCATGAGTTGAAAAATCTTGTATTTATTAAATTTATAGAGGTGTAATCGAATCGAGACAGATCGTAAGATACTCGAGATTGACTAGGAAAATATTCGAAATTAACTCGTGAATTGTCGAGCTCGAGCTCGAGCTACTCGAATAGATAATCGAGTGGAGTTCGACCTATAAATTACTCGGCTCGAGATTCTCGTGAGCCTTATCGAGCTTCTATAAAATTACAATTATACCCCATATATGTGTAAATATTAAATTATCGAGCGAGTCGAGTCGAGCCTTATCGAGCTTCTATAAAATTACAATTAATATTTATGTTGTTATGGGTTTTTTAAGACACGAGCAAGTCGAGTCGAGTCGAGCTCGAAAGTGTCGATACCGGTCACGAGCTCGAGCTTGAAAATTTAGGCTCGACCGAGATCGAGTCGAGTATCGAGCTGTGAGTTTGAGAGTCGAGTCGAGCTCGAGCTTGGCACTGTGTCGGCTCGACTCGACTCGATTACATCCGTATGCACCAACACCATTCTTAAAGATAACCAAACCAATAGTTTCAAATCATGGACCTCTTGATCCCTTTGCAAGAAAATTACAGTCTCATCAATCATCATACTTGAAGCTTTTGCTATATATGTCTATTTATCTACATCTTATCATTCATCTACAAAAAACCAACTACTAGCGCACCTGAAGCAGGTGGTGCATGGCCTATAATTGGCCATTTCAACCTTTTTGGATCTTCATCTCAACTTCCTCATCTAGCCTTGGCATCCATGGCTGACCGATATGGACCCATTTTCACTGTCCGGCTCGGCATACGTAAGAGTCTTGGTGGTGAGTAGTCGGAGATTGCTAAGGAGATCTTCACCACCCATGATGTGATTGTTTCCGACCGTCCCAAATACCTTGCAACCAGGATTTTGGGACACAACTATGCTTCTTTCGCATTCGCACCTTATGGACAATATTGGCGTGATATGCACAAAATTATCTCCCTAGAGTTGTTGTCTAGTACGTAGTCCGCTTGAGAAGCTTAAGTTTGTTCAAGTTTCTGAACTAGAGAACTCTATTAAAAACATGCTCGAGTTTTGAAGGGAGAAGAGAGATAGAGATGGGAAAGTGTTGGTGGAGATGAAGACATGGTTTGGGGAACTGACTATGAATACAATGCTTCGAATGGTGGCTAGAAATTGGTACACTGCAACTGTCGACGATGAAGATGAAGATGAAGAAGAAATGAGAAGGTGTCGTGAAGTGATGAGGGAATGGTTTCTTTATTTGGGACGGTTTGTGGTGGAAGACACTCTTCCGTTTCTAAGGTGGTTGGATTTGGGTGGACATGAGAAGACCATGAAAAGAGTTTTCACGGACCTCGATTCCATTGTTGGGAAATGGTTAGATGAACACAGGCGGAAAAGGGTTTCTGACGAGACTTCAATGGAGAAAGACTTCATGGACGTGATGATGTCAGTGGTAGAAGCTAACATCTCCGTCGATTATGATGCGGATACTGTCATCAAAGCCACCTGCATGGTGCATACCGTTTTAGAAATTGAATAATTGATATATATATATATATATATTTGTGTGTGTGTGTGAAACTCTGTAGTACTCTACCGCTACTAAAATGGAAAGCTTTTACCCACGAACAATTTTCTGGGAAATACATTGCTAAAGGGTGATTTTTTACAAAACCATTTCGGTAAATTGTTGGTGGGTAAATCAAATTAGTGACATATTACCCAGAAAATTCTTGGGTAACCATTGGTATTTTCTTGAAAAAATCAGATTTTATCGGAATTATTAGTATTTCCTGGGTAATCACCTACAAAAATTACCCCTTTTGTGGGTGAAAGTCATTTGTTTTGTAACGTACAAAATAGCATTTGAGGATAGAAAAGATATACCATCATAATATAAATTGTCCAATTATAGTCTGTGTGGTACTCGAATATTATGCATACTAATTAATTTCCATATTTTGCAGTCTCTTATAATTAATGGCACAGATACAAACACTGTCGCACTAACGTGGGCGCTCTCGTTGTTACTAAACAACCGTCATGCTCTCAAAAAGGTTCAAGAAGAACTAGACACGCATGTCGGGAAAGATAAACAAGTAAACGAATCAAATATCAAAAATCTAGTCTACCTCCAAGCCGTTGTAAAAGAAGCATTGCAACTATACCCAGCCGCATTCCTAGGAGGTCCAAGAGCCTTTTAGGAGGATTGCATTGTGGCTGGCTACCATGTACCAAATGGCACTTGGCTATTAATCAACATGTGGAAGCTCCATCGTGATCCGAAGAGATGGTCCGACCCGTTTGATTTTAGACCGGAGAGGTTCATGACCCTGACCATAAGGATGTTGATGTTAAGGGAGGAGATTTTAAGCTGATCCCTTTTGGTGCGAAGATCTTGCCCCGGATTAAGTTTTGCACTTCAAATGTTACATATAGTTTTAGCCACTTTGCTACATAACTTTGATATGTCGACTCTGATTGGTGGCCTCGTTGATATGACCGCAACTGTTGGAGTGACAAATGCTAAGGAAACTCCGCTTGAAGTTTTAGTCACCCCATGCTTGGTTGCAACAATTAATAGTTGAACATGTATATATGCATATGTGAAGGCACACTTAAATTTTATGTAGATTAAGTGTTTTAACTAAAAAGATATTTCCATAACATTTGTACCGTGTTATCAAGATATCGTGTAATAATTATTTAATGCACGTTCAAGACTTCTGTTACCCAACTTTAAAATCTCCTATCAAGATTTTGGACGATTTTAGTGTTGTCAATCAACAGTTATTGGGTCACTTTTGAATTTACCGTTACTATATTTTCTCGAGACCAACTCAATAACTAATATTTGATTACATATTTTATAGCATGTTTAGTAGGTGCATAAAACATCAAATACTTTGACAAAAATAACTCTTGTGTTTATTAATAAAAGTTATTTTATTAATTTTTCTAAAACATTTAAAATATACCCATGGACAACCAACTTATCATTAAATGTGTAGAAAATAAAAAAACCATAGCGATGAAATGTACAATGATACAATCTAGGTCGGTGCATTAATTAGTTGTTTAAAGCAAGCGTGGAGCGAATACAACATCAATCGGAGTTGCCTTAGCGTTTGTCATTCCAGCGCTTGCAGTCATATCGATGGGTGCACCATTTGGAGTCTACATATCAAAGTTATGTAACAAAGTGGCTAAAACCATATGTGTCATTTGAAGTCCAAAACCTATAGCGGGGCATGATCTTCTTCCTGCACCAAAAGGGATCAACTCAAAGTCACACCCCTTAACATCAATATCCTTATGGTCAGGGGTCAAGAATCTCTCTGGTCTAAACTCTAACGGGTCAGACCATATTTTGGATCGCGATGGAGCTTCCACATGTTGATAAATAGCCATGTGCCTTTCTGGACATGGTATCCAGCTACTGTGCAATCCTCCGAAAAGGCTCTTGGACCTCCTAGGAATGCGGCTGGATATAGTCGCAATGCTTCTTTTACAACAGCTTGGAGGTAGACTAGATTTTTTATATCAGATTCTTTTACTAGTCTATCTTTCCCAATGTGCATCTCTAGTTCTTCTTGAGAGCATAACGGTTGTTTAGCAATAACGTGAGCGCCCAAGTTAGCGTTACAGCGGTTGTATCCGTGCCACTAACAATAAGAGTCTGCAAAAATAGAATTTCATTAATATACATTAATATATACAATCAAGAATATTCATCTTTGATTATGTCTGGATCATAGGAGTACTAAATGAAAATCATCGTATATAAGCGATACACACCATGCAATTGGCTTTAATGATGGTGTCCGCATCATAATCCATTGAGGGGTCGGCTTCTACCACCGACATCATCACGTCCATGAAGTCTTTTTCCCTTAAAGTCGGGTCGGAAGCCCTCTTTCGACGGTGCTCATCCAACCATTTCCCGACCATGGAATCAAGTTCTGTGGCAAGTCTCTTCATGGTCTTCTCATGTCCACCCAAATCCAACCACCCTAGAAAAGGAAGAGTGTCTGCCACCACAAACCTCCCTAAGTGAAGAAACCATTCCCTCATAACTTCCCGACGCCTCTTCATCTCCTCCAAATCTTCATCGTCGTTATGATCAATTGCAGCATACCGTTTTCCGGCCACCATTCTAAGCACTGTATTCATAGTCAGTTCCCCAAACCATGTCTTCATTTCCACCAACACTTTCCCATTCGCGTCTCTCTTCTCCCTCCAAAGTTCGAGCATGTTCTTAATGGAGTTCTCTAGTTCAAACACTTGAATAAACTTAAGCTTCTCGAGGCGGCTACTAGACAACAACTCTAAGGAGACGAGTTTACGCATTGTACGCCAATACGGACTGTAAGGAGCGATTGAGAAAGAAGCGTAGTTGTATCCCAAAATCTTGGCTGCAAGATATTGGGGACGATCGGAAGCAATCACATCATGGACGGTGAAGATCTCCTTAGCGATCTCCCGATCACTCACCACCAAAACTCTACGTATCCCGAGCCGAACAGTGAAAATGGGCCCATATTGGTCAGCCATGGATGCCAAGACTAGATGAGGAAGTTGAGATGAAGCTCCAAAAAGATTGAAATGACCAATTATAGGCCATGCACCACTTGCTTCAGGTGCACTAGTAGTTCGTTTATTGTAGATGAATGAGAAGGTGTAGATGAGTAGAATTATGGCAAAAGCTTCAAGTACGATGAGAGTGTAATTTTCTTGCAAAGGGAAAAGATCCATGAGGCAACTAATATTGGTTTGGTTATCTTTAAGGATGGTGTTGGTGCTTAATTCACCAAATGTGAGCCCAAATATATTTATACACACATATCCTTATAGAAAAAGTATATTTTATCTCAAACCTTACCTCGAATAAGATATGTTAGCTGATATCAAATTCAATTCAGATGTTGATCGTACCAAAACAATATATGATCTAGTTTGATTAATAATATACAATTTTCAAACTCAAACATTCGTGTCCACAAAACTTTTGGATAAGATATTGATAAAAACCTTTTTCAATCGATAGTGCTACGTTGGTTGGATGTATATATTTTTATTTTACTCATTAATAAATATGTTAGAGATGTTTTATTTCCAAACAGTAGATGATAGATGTGGAAAGTGAGTGGCTATTGTTATAATACATCTCTATCCATGGCTAGCTACTAACATCACTATTTATTAAAACACGTTTTTCTACTCTAATTATAGGCCGGTGAGTAGGGCTGAGCATAACCGGGTACCCGGTCATTTCTTATGGAACCAAAACCGGAACCGGCAGTTCCTGAAAATTCGGAACTGGAACCGCTAACACCGGTTCCTAATATTTTGGAATCGGAACCGATGGAACCGATTCCGGTACCGGGTACCCGTTTCAATTTGTTTTTTAATTTTTTACATTGCATACGATAAAAATATAATTATAAACTACAAAATACCGACTTAAAGTAATAAATCTAACAAATGGTCAAAACTAATTCGATAAAAACTAATTATTACATAAACAAACTAGAAAGCTTGCGTTTTTTATTAATTACTTATAAATATATAAAATATTTTTTATTTAAAAGTGGCAGGTAACGGGTACCCAGCGGATAATGATTCCAAAAAAATGAGAACCAGAACCGAATCCTGATCGTTTCCATATTTTAGGAACCGAAACCAATCACATCGGTTCCGGAACCAGCAGTTCCGAAGCGGTTCCGGTTCCAAATACGGGTACCCGGTTTCGATGCTCACCCCTACCGTATGACATTTTATAGTTACATAGACAATTCGTATGAAAATCCACCCCCCTAATTAAGTGATAAGAAAAGGATAATGTAATTAAACAAATCCATGGTATATTCAACATTAGATTTATTGTAAAACATATCACTAGACATATATAATTATGACCGAAACCTGCTTTAAGACGTGTACTTTGGATTATTTTTAAAACATATCACTAGACATATAATCCAAAACCCTCGTTTCACCTTACCAAATCACAGAGATGCAATCAACGAGTCGAGCTGAAGCCGGGTGCTTGCTCGGAATCGCAGAGAAGCTCTTACAAGGTAAAGATCTATACAGCTGTCGAGATTTTGCGTAACTCACGAAATGGAGCCGCTACTAGGCATGGATCCGCGTTTGTCTCAAACCGGAGATTAGGGACGGGTATCGCACTCCCCGCCCCACCCTATACCCGTTATATATATATATATATTAATAAATTATATATTATTTATTTCAACTAAATTGGTAATTTATGATTTCATATTTCCTAATTAGGTTTAGAATCTAAAAGTGTTATTTATTTTGGATGTTAGTGTGTTATATTTTCGATATCAAGCCAAAATACAATTACGTATATGTTTTGGATATTAATTGATATGATTTTAAATTATCCGTTATGTTTTTGTACGTGTGACGTTAAGTATTTTTATGGATTTTATATTTTTTTTAAACTTCTTATATTACGTATATATCCGTGTAAAGTTTGAAACTACGTATATGTCCTTCTTCCTAATTTCAGTATTATTAAAACATTTAAAAAATACAAATCATTATCTCTAAATTGAATTTATTTTCTAAATTACTTAACTACCCTTCAATTTAGATATAATAATTTGTATTTTTTAAATGTTTTAATAATAATTAAACTAGGGAGAATGACATATATGTGAGTTCTAGAGGTTTAGAATGATATATACGTAGTTTCAAATTTTACAAGGATATATACGTAATATAAGAAATTTTAAAGGATATAGATGAAATTTTCCCTATTAATTATTATATGATTATGTGATTTTTTTTAAATTAAATTAAATTTCTTTTGCTTGTAGGTTTATTGGAAATCTGATACATGTTAACGTGTGTTGTTTATCGCATATTTGATTTAAAATGACCTACATAAACGGGGAAAAAAATCCCCGTTTCCCCGTTCCCCGTTGGGGATGGGATGTGGATGTGATCTTATTCCCTGGTGGGAATCGGGACGGGGACGGCGATGGAGTTGAGGAATCACGGACGGGGACAGGGATCGAGGTCCCTACCCCATTCCATGCCTAGCCGCTACTCGACGGTTGTGACCAGATCGTGGCTGTCGTTGATGTACTCGTCGCTGCCGATAAACGGATCAATAACAACCATGCTATTCTTTAGCTTGATAGTAATTTGGTGTACCCTTTCGCTGATTCTCGATTTTACGGTGGTCTTTTTGCAGTTTCCTACCTAAGTTCGTCGTCGTCGGCTAGTTATGGCCATTTGGGCCCAGCCCGACCCGACTTGGTACCGGTGAAGACAGGTTATAGGACAGAAATCCGAGACTGGTTGGGTTTTGGAGGGTTTCGAAGGACCGGCTTGATTTTTACAAAATAATGTATTTTTAAATGTATTTGACCGAAAACCAATTATAAATTTATAATACACTACAACAAAATTGGGTTTATAGGACGTCATCATAAATAAACGTCCTAATAGACCATTTTATAGGATATAAATTATATGACAAAAAAAACGTTCTATCTAAAGACGTTTTAATAAATGTATAAGATACTTTTAGGCGTCGTAACAAGGATATTAGGAAACTATTATAGACAAATGTTATATTAGCCATTTTATAGGACACCATTTGAAAAATGTCCTATAAACACAAGTGTCCTATAAAAAGATGGGTTTATCGGATACTTTCTCAAAACTGTCCTATAAAACAGTTAGGGCACGTTTAGTTCGTGAAATTTTTTCTGTTTTCTAGAAAAAATTTCCAGAGAAAATGAAAATTTGGAAAACGCGTTTAGTTGGTTCAATTTTCAAAAATTTTCCAATTTTTTTTTCATTTTCATTTTCTAAATTTACATTGGATTTAGAAAACAACTTTTTTGAGTTTTCAAAATTTTCATTTTCTAAAACTTTTCCACATTCACATATAGACTTTCACACATACACACACACATGCGTGCGTGCACACTTTCACACACACAATGACTCTTTCATTTTCACACACACACACACACACTTTCACACTCACAGACACACAATTTTCACACAAACACACACACATACACATTCACACACACACACATACACACACTTTCATTTTCACATACACACATTCGCACAAACACGCACACACACACACACACTTTCACACACATTCACACTTTCATACACATTCACACACACACACACACACATTCACACTTTCATGCACACACACACATGCGTGCACACTTTCACACACACACACACACACACATACACATTCGCACACACACACACACACACATACACACACTTTCACACACACTTTCATTTTCACATACACACATTCGCACAAACACACACACACACACACACTTTCATACACACATTCACACACACACACTTTCATACACATTCACACTTTCATACACATTCACACACACACACACACATTCATACACACACATTCACACTTTCACGCACACACACACATGCGTGCACACTTTCACACACACACACACATTGACACTTTCATTTTCGCACACACACACACATTCACACAAACATACACACACACATTCACACACTTTCATTTTTCACACACACTCACTTTCACACACACATTCACACACACACACACACATTCGCACAAACATACACACACACATTCGCACACACGTACACACACATTCATACACACTTTCATTTTCACACTCACTTTCACACACACACACACACACACATTTACACACACATTCACACTTTCACACACACACTTACACACGCATTCACACTTTCACACACACACACACACGCATTCACACTTTCACACACACACACACACACATGCATTCACACTTACACACACATTCACACTTTCACACACACACACACACACACACTTTCACACACATACACACACGCGCGCACGCACTTTTACACACACACACATACACACACTTTCACACACACACACACGCACACACTTTCACACACACACACACGCGCGCACATAAACACACACACACACATTGACACTTTCATTTTCATACACACTTTTACACACACACATGCACACGCATTCACACACACATACTTTCACGCACACACACACACATTCACACTTTCACGCACACACACACACAAAATTTCATTTTCAGACACACTCATTCGCACAAACACACACACACACACTTTCACTTTCACACACACACACACACATTCTCTCACACACACATTCTCACACACACACATTCTCACACACACATTCACACTTACACACACACAAAATTTCATTTTCACATACACAATTTCATTTTCACACACACACACACACTTTCACTTTCACACACACTTCATACACACACATACATTCACACACACACACACATTCATACACACACACACACATTCATACACACACATTTTCACACACACATTATGAAATAAGAAAAAGATAATAAAGTGTGTGTGTATGTCTGTGTGAAAATAAAAGTGTGTGTGTGTGGGTGAATGTGTGTGCATGCGTGTGTGTGTGAAAGTGAAAGTGTGTGTGTGTGTGTGAATGTGTGTGTGTGTGAATGTGTGTGAAAGTGAAAGTTTGTGTATGTCTGTGTGAAAGTGAAAGTGTGTGTCTGTGTGAAAGTGAAAGTGTGTGTGTGTTTCTGTAAAAGTGAAAGTGATAGTGTGTGTGTGAGTGTATGTATGAATGTGTGTGTGTGTGTGTGAATATGTGTTTATGTCTGTGAAAGTGTGTGTGTGTGTGATTGTGTGTGCTTGTCTGTGTGTGTGTGTGTGTGTGAAAGTGAGTGTGTGTGCGAAAGTGTGTTTGTGGATGTTTGTGTGAAAGTGAAAGTGAAAGTGAAAGTGTGTGTGTGTGTGTATGTCTGTGTGAAATTGAAAGCGTGTGTGTGTATGTGTGAAAGTGAAAGTGTGTGTGTGTATGTTTGTGTGAAAGTGAAAGTGTGTGTGTGTGTGTGTGAATGTGTGTGTATGAAAGTGAAAGTGTGTGTGTGTATGTCTGTGTGAATGTGAAAATGTATGTCTATGTGTGTGTGAAAGTGTGTGTGTACGTTTGTATGTCTGCGTGAAAGTGAAAGTGTGTGTGTATGTATGTGTGAAAGTGAAAGTGTGTGTGTGTATGAATATGTGTGTGTGTGTGTGAATCTGTGTTTATGTATGTGAAAATGTATGTGCGCGCGTGTGTGTGTGCGCGCGTGTCTGTGAATGTGTGTGTGTGTGTGTGCGTGCATGTGAAAGTGTGTGTGTGTGTGTGCGTGCGTGTATGTGAAAGTGTGTGTGTGTGCGTGTCTATGAAAGTGTGTGTGTGTGTATGTGAAAGTGTGTGAGTGTGTGTGTGTGTGTCTATGAAAGTGTGTGTGTGTGTGTGTGTCTATGAAAGTGTGTGTGTGTGTATGTGAAAGTGTGTGAGTGTGTGTCTGTGTGTCTGTGTGTGTGTCTGTGAAAGTGTGTGTGTGTGTGAAAGTGAGTGTGCTTGTGTGTGCGTAAAAGTGTGTGTGTACACACACTTTCTAATTTGAAAAAAAATGAAAAATGAAAACTGGAAATGCATAACTAAACGCGTTTTCTAAAAATATGAAAATGAAAAATGAAAACTCCACAATTTCAACTAAACGCGTTTTGAAAATTTTTTCATAGAAAACTGAGAATGAAAAGTCATCTCCATTTTCTGAAAACGTTTTCTTGGAAAATGAAAACAGTTTTCGCTAACTAAACGCAACCTTAATGCGACGTTTTTTATATTATTAAAAGTATGTGTCCTAAAATTTCTGTTACGACGCCAAAAAACATCTTATATATAAACTTATTAGAATGCCTTTAGATAGGACGCTTTATTTTTTGGTCCTATAATTTGTGTTCTATAAAGTGGCCTATTATTATTTAAATCTTAATTTATTTTCTAAAAAGCTTTTTATACTTACATCTAAGCTTTGAACTATGACGTGGATTTTTAGTTTTAAATAAAGAAATTATGTGACATGTCATAATAATGATATGGAATCTCAGTTGGCAAAAATAATTCACCCATGTCATCCTTAGTAGGTCAATAAGTTAACTAGAAACCCTTGAATAAATGAAAAGTGTGATCCAAACCCTTAAATGTATTTGAAGATTTTAAAAGTTGATTCCTCGAAATAGGAATCAATTGAAAGTTGGTTCCATTTTTATTCAACTTTCCCTTAACTAATTATTAAAATTAATTATTAATTAAATTAATTGATAATTAAAAATAATATTAGTTAATAAACAATTAACATTAATCTAAGATATAATTGAAAAAAATGACAATTTTTTTTTTCATAAGTTACTGCCAACTAGATTTTCAATAAATTAATGTATAAATCAGCTTTTCATCCAAATAAGTACTTTAAAAATAAAACATCTTATATAAAGTTGATAAACTAGCTCTTACATCTATTTATATCCCAATTCCTTTTCTTTAGTTATTTTCCCCGTGATTTTCTAATAATTCAATGATTAAATTGTATCATTGTTTTTAATAAGTTTCTTCTATTATTTACAAGTAAACTCTAATTCTGGTCCCTGAGGTCTAGTGAAATATTTTAAAGTGGGACCTAAACTTTGATAAGTCTAAAAAATGTTCTTGTGGTTCTCATTTACCTCTGAAAGTGGTCCCTGGTTACTAACTTTGTCTATTTTGTTCGTTAAAACTAAGGGTATTTTTGTCCAATCATGTATAATCCTTTTTTTTGCAATTTTTTTTGTTTTTTGTTATTTATATAAAACCCATTCATTTATAGGGACTTCTTATACAAAAATATACTAATTCTTTTCAAAAAAAGTTCTCTATTATATATGTATATTACACAGGTATTACACGGGACCAAAGTCTTGTCCTCCTCCGACCGGTATGGAATTTCCACCGGCCAAATTCCCATTCGCCGGCATAACTCACCATCGTCGTCCAAAACACCCTTCCCCTCTATGGTTCTACACTTCCGGCGACTTGCATAACTCACCACTGCTAGCCAAAACATCCTTCCCCGATCTACATTTCCGGCGACCTAGTTGTTTCACGACGATCGGAGAAGCTTTTAATGCGGCACCGTTCAAGTACGACGAGATGGTTGGAGCTTATTATGAGTATTTGGAGATGATTAATAAGAAGAGAAATGTCATCGGAGATGGGATCGGAAAAACGTTGATCAAAGGAAACCAGAGTATGGTCGACGGCTGGACTACTTTTCGATCAGCTATTGTCACTAAGTAAAACCAAAACTGCTGTTGGTAAGCATTATCTTATAGTGAGACCTTGGTGTTGATTCATAGTTTTATACACAGAGGGAGCTTGTGTCGGAAAAAAGGTGGAGGAAGGAAGGTGGCGCCGAAAAAAAAGGAAGGGGAATGGAGGCGGTGTCCGGATACAAAGCGATCCATCGATCTGTTTCATAACCATAGGAATCCATCGATCATTGTCAAAGAAAGAGTCGGTAATAAAATGGTCCCTGTGCAAATGTGTGTATATATGTGTGTGTAAACGATGGTGAGTTGCTGATGATGGTGAGTTATGGAGACCGCCGGAAGTGTATACGGGAAGGGTGTTTTAGCTGGCGATGGATAGTTTGGCCGGTGGAAATCCCGTATGGATCATCGGAGGACAACAGCTTCGTTTCGTCCGTGTTTAATACCTGTGTAATATATATGTATAATAGAGATATTTTCTTGAAAGGAATATGTATATTAGAGCTAATTGCATAACAAGTCCCTATAATTGAATGGGTTTTTATATAAATAAGAAAAAAACAAAAAGAAAGTGCAAAAACAAGGGACTATACATGATTGGACAAAAATACCCTTAGTTCTAACGGATGTAATAAACAGAGTTAGTGACCAGGGACCACTTTAAGAGTTAAATGAGAACCATAAGGACGGTTTTTAGACTTATCAAAGTTTAGGTCCCACTTTCAAAAATTTCACTAAACCTCAGGGACCAAAATTAGAGTTTACTCATTATTTATTTTTCAATCTCCAACCCAAAGTCTTTTATTTTGTTCTTCAATCTCGTTGCACTATAATTACTACATTAGTGATGGTTCGTTATGAGAATCAACATGGTAGTTTTGATTTGAATGTAGGCAAATCCTTGACTAAGATCACGTAATGGCAAATTTAAGAAGTTATCGGAAGATATAAAATTATCATTTGCCCGTGCATTAAATTGTTGGGAGAGTACGAGGAAAGCTTTAGTAAAAGTTCTAATTAAGGTGTTTGGTAGTTGTTTTGGCTGGTTGATCTAAAGCCTACATTTGTTAGCAATTTGATATGAAATTGATTGTTAAGATTTCGAGAAGGTATAGTGAAAGTATAGATTGTGACGTTAGTTGTGAAAGACCGATAGAGCTAACTTAGTATTAATGCGAACATTATTTCGAGTGATTATGATGTTCGATTGTTGTGTTAATTGAATTAGTTCCGTGTAGGAATGAGTGGCTTCTCTTGTGAAGTAAGTAAATCTCCGTTGTTTCAAAAGTTGTGTGGGATGATTGATGTGGAAAATTTTAATTTTGTTACTTTTAGAAATTGGATCGAATTTGTCCGATGGATTCTTCAAGTAATATATATTTTAGTTGGGATTTAAAATTTGTGATAATTTTGAGAATAACATACTCGTCCATTAAGAATCCTTTGAGATGTTTTAGAAATCGTAAGTCTTGATATAAGTTAAAACGAGTAATGTAGGTCGCTCGTTTTGAATTTTGGTTTAAGGTATAGAACAGTTAAGCTGAAAAAGGAAGATACTTGTTGTGATAGTTTTGATAGAAGAAGGCTCTTACTAAGTTAAGGTTGTGTTTATTAAGAAATATTGTATTTTATGAGTTTAATCAGAGTTGCGTAGCGAAAGCGTCACAATCTGGTAATATTTGGTTTTTATTTTGAAAGGTAAAGAAGTTCTTTGGGTGATTATTGGTAAGTTATTTTAAGGCGATGGGAATACCCAAAACTCTTTAATCGATTAAGCCCTCTAATCTTATCTCAATTTCGGGGACGAAATATTCTTTTTAGAACGGGAGAATTGTAATACCCGTGTTCCGATAATTCGTATAAGATAAATCTAAGCTTAACTTAAAATATTAAGTTTAAGTGTATTAGGACGATAGGTTGCGAAACTATAATAGAGGGGTTAAATTAGAATATTTGAATATATGTGTGTATATATATATATAGATATAGACATATAGATGATAACAATAAAAAGAAGCACGACAATGCAAGCACGACAAATCAAGATTCTCTTATCCACTTAACCCTATAAATATAGAATCTCTCATTCAAGAATTTCTAACGTAAAATCTAAGTGAAACTAAGAAATCATCGTTTAGTTGAAGATTTGGAAGATCGGAACTTGAAAGTCCAAAGGTGACTTTGATTAACACTAAAGGCATTCGACCCTTGTATTCCACCATCTCTATCCAGGTACGGATTCTTATCTCTTTTGACACGGGGATAACCATTTGCATAAGGCTTCCTAATCTGGAATACTTTATGATGAATTCTGAATACATTGCTTTCAAATTCTCATTTTGCTAGTTAAATGCTATTGAACTTCTGTTTCTTTTGAACTATGACTTGAACTCTGGTTTGGAACATGGAACCACTTAATCTCTTGATTCGTTGGATCACATTTGTGGTGTGAGCCTTTCTTGTGTCAGACTAAATATTGAGGGCACCTCTATTGAGATGTATCCATGATGACTACACGATCATGGCGTCCTCATGTGTATAGTCCTTAAAAGTGGGCTTGACCAGGTACCGGTCAAATGGAGGGCGTATGGATCGATCCTAGTTAAGATATGTTAAGGCCGTGGTTAAATCCACGGAGAGGATTGATTGTGTGTGCCCCACCCCTTTCCTCAGTTATGCCTGAATGGACTGATCATCCTTCGGAAACGATGCATCTTTTGATGTAGTTTGATTTTCGAACCCTTGATATGCCTTCGGGCTAGTTGTTTCACTTGATATGCCTTCAGGCCAGTCGTTTGATTTGATATCTAGTTGTTTGACTTGACATCCTTTTGGGCCATTTATTTGACTTGATTTTCCTTTGAATTATCATTTATCGTTATGAATTCCTTTTGGATTAATTATCTCATATTCATGGTTTAAATTATTATTATTATCTGTTCACTGAGCCTTAAGCTCAGCCGAGATTTTCTTTTTCCTCGGCAGATTCTAAGTGGCTGATAGGGACGGGACTTGGGGATGAGAGCTAAGGAGGTGGCGGATCTAAAGATAAGCCATTATCTTATGTCAAGCTTGTGAACCTAATTGTGGCACCTTCCGTCTTCCACCATGCGGGACGGGGTGTTACATCAACAATAGTAATAATACACCACATTATGATAACGTTATAAAATTCAACAACAATAATAATACACCACATTATGATAACGTTATAAAATTCAACAATAATAATAATACACCACATTATGATAACGTTATAAAATTCAACAATAATAATAATAAACCACATTATGATAGCGTTATAAAATTCAACAATAATAATAATAAACCACACTAAAATTCAACAATAATAATAATACAATTAATTGATTCTACATGACATCCACGACTCAAACATCTCTTGGGCTATGTCATCTCTCCATTGAGTCCATTCATTACTTGATTCAACAACATCAATAGATTCAACATCATCAAGTTGCTCTTTGATGCAGGGGAGATAGCCTAATACTTATCTAATATTTATTTTAAAGGTTATCCTAATCGTTTCCTAGACAAGGATTAACGTATTAGTTTCCTAGTTAAGTTATATTTCCTAGATTATGATTATCATAATAGTTTCCTAGTTAAGTTATGTTTTCTAGATTAAGATTATCGTAATAGTTTCCTAGTTAAGTTAACTCTTATTAGACCTATAAATAATTGATATGTTTAGATTATTAGGAGGCTGAAATTTTGATATTAAAGTTAATTTAAGTTTCCCTAACGGGTTTCTTACTATGTTCTTGATTCGTTCGTAAAGTTCGGCCATTTCAGTCGATCCGTCATTATTTGGTATCAGAGCGAAGGTTGGTACACAAATGGCCGGACGTGGAAGACCCTGTGGAACTGTCCGTCGTAGAGGCGTCGATCGAGGCAATGATGCAGCTGATCCACGAGACCCACGTGACTTCGAAATCGAACGCCTTCAACAACGAATTAGAGACCTCGAGTTTCAACAGGAGATGCGTGCGAAGGAAACCGAATCTGATCCTAGTGTCTGGGACGAAGATGAGGAGGAAGAGGAGAATCCTTTCGCCAATCACCATCTGATCCTCGAGTTTCAAAAGGAGATGCGTGCGAAGGAAACCGAATCTGATCCTAGTGTCTGGGACGAAGGTGAGGAGGAAGAGGAGAATCTTTTCGCCAATCACCATCGGTGTTTTTTCGGTGCAAACCGTGATGAGCCTTTACGTAATATTGGGATGAAAATCGAGCTCCCGGAATATTATAATGTTTCGGCCACCGTTGCTGATTTATCTCCGTACTTTGGAAACGATGAAGCCGAGCATGACTCGAGGACGAGTCTTTTTTCAAGAGAGGGAGGATTAACGTATTAGCAAAAGGTTTGATTCGGATGAACCCAAAGGCATATCTTTTAGTGTGAGTGTAGTGTTTTCCTCCGGATCATTAGCCATGTACATCCTAATAAAATTATGTAGTAAAGCACATGCTATGACCATTCGTCCTTGAAGTTTTATTGGATAGAAAGAAGGACTTCGTAATATGGCCCAACGTTTCTTCAAGATACCAAAACACCTTTCTATGACATTTCTAGCTGATGAGTGCTTCATGTTAAAATATTCTTCCTTAGTTGTAGGTGTATGACCAATGTGTTCCCATTCTCGTAAATGATACCTAGTACCTCTATATGGTGCCAAAAACCCGTTGCCATTGACATGTCCTGCATCCGCCAAATAATAATTACCCAATGGGACCTTTAAACCATTATTCCTTGTAACTGCATCTCGTAGTACTCTAGAATCGGTAGCTGAACCTTCCCAACCGGATAAAACATAGACAAACTTCATGTCCCTAGTGCATACACCTAATACATTAATTGCAATATTTCCTTTTCTTGTTCGGTATCTTGGTTTGTCTAACTCGGGTACGGTCACTTCAATGTATGTTCCATCTATTGCACCTAGACAACCCTATAAACAAAAGAACTTGGCTTTAACTAAATGGTAAATGTTTCATAAAATGAATAATGAGATAGGTTAACGATGATTACCTTAAACCATTTCCATCTTTTGTCGATACATTCATCCTCTACCGGTGTTGGTTTAACAAACAACATGTCTTGCAAACGCAATAAAGCACTTAAAACTCGATGGACATACCTAACTATTGTTTCCCCCGACCTATAAAACCTAATTTGAAGACATCTATTTTTTGTTTGATGTGCTAATATGTTTATAAATGTAGCCACTTGTTCCTCAATTGTAACATTACCATCATCTAATAGGCCACCACAAGTTTTTAGCAACTCACACAAAATAGAAAATGCATTCGTATCCATCCGCAACTCATTTACACAAATAATGTCACTTTCACGTGTGATGCGTTGGATTTCTATTGATCTAATTTGAAATCTAGTAAAAGTTCGTTGTCTTAAAGTTCTCCTCTCGTGTTGTCTTTGTTCATCCGATGTCTTTGTTCATCCGATGTCTTTGTTCATTTTCATGTAACCAAATCGCAAACTTGAACAAAAGTAGGAGCAAATCGATGTAAGCTTTCATGACGCTAATAACTACCACAAGATTGTTTTGATCCATTCCACAAATAAACAATCAAAAAAATACACAACATGAAGGTATACCAAAAAGTCTACAAAAAAATACACAAAGTCTACAAAAAAACAACCAACCAAATAATGAAGTTATACCAAAAAAAAGATCCAAACATATCATGAAGTTATACAAAAAAAACAACCAAAAAATCACAAAGGACATCATAAAATCCACAAATAAACAATTAAGTTATACCTAATAAACAACCAAATTAATCATGAATAACATAAAAAAAAGCTAAAATCAGATAATAAAAAAGACCCCCTAAAATCAGTGTACCTAAAATCAGTTAACAAAAAAAAACCCCTGATTGAATCTTGGCTTTCTATCCCTAGAAGCTCTAGAAAGCTTACTGAATAAGTCAACTTCAATATCAATAAGCCACTGCTAAACACTCTGATTGAATAAGTTGTGGGTCTCATTAAGCTGCCCTAACCCTAGCATTATCTGCGAGATAAATCAGGTATACTACCCACTAACTGACAAAAAGGAATTCTAATCCAACACGGAGACTGAAACCCATAACTACACAAAGGTTATCAACAAGTCTCAACCAATTAATTTGTAAACAAAAAAAACCTTAATAAAATCAGTGTACCTAATTGTGAGGAAGAAGAAGACCGGCGGCGGCTGATGGCGTTCGTAACGCCGGCGACTGGTGGCGTTCATGAGGAAGAAGCCGGACGCTGGTGGCATTCGTGAGGAAGAGGCGCCGGCCGCTGGTGGCATGAGGGGGGAAGAGGCGACGACTGGTGGTGGCGTGAGGGAGGCGCCGACGGCTGGTGGCGGCCTGAGGGAGGCGCCGGAGGTGGTGGTGGTGTGAGGGAGGCACCGGAGGTGGTGGTGGCGTGAAGGAGGTTTGGTTCTGAGATGAAGTTTGCGTGAGAGGAAGAAGAAAGGAGCTGATTTCTCTATTTTAGGTCAAGGGTAAAAAAGGAACATATTCCTTGTTCTAGTTAGTTCTAGGGGGTGAGGGGTGAACAAGGTTGTTCCACCCTTGTTCCACTTAATCCTTGTTCCACTTGCTTAAAGTCACACCAAACGTGGGACAAACCTGTTCTGTTCTGTTCTGTTCCACCCTGTTCACCCTACCAAACGCACCCTAAAAATATTCACTTGAAGAAATTTATGCAGAAAGCCTAGTTCCCCCCCCCCCCCCCTAACATACTCATTCCAATTAAAAAAACACGCTCCTCCCATCTATAAAAAATCCAAACAAAAACCTTCCCACAATATATACAAACAAATTAGTTAACACGTAAAGCTTAATTTTTTCATACAAGACTAAATGAAAAGTCAACCAAACAACCTCTATGTTTAAGATAAGCTATTTATTAGTTAATAAACTAATTGATAATGGATAAATTAGGTATTAGCTGATATATTGATAACGTTTAATAATAAAATCATTACAACCATTTTTCTCCCAACAATGTTGCTTTTCATATGAAGCCAATATTCGTAATGCACCATTACAATTTGCAACCATGAAAATATGTGAACAAGTTTATTACCGGAACTTGAACCAAACAACATAAATAAATCTCGAATGGGAGATCTTGTCACATTACAAGAGTCTCGTATATAATTTATTTTCAACTTACACATATCATTCTTTCATAAAAAAAACATTAAGCACCATAATATATGTGTTTATTTATATATATATATATATATATATATATAATCATCAATAGCCGTAGCGCTTGGCCGGAGGTCGGGGGTTCAAGAGGACCTCTAATGGCTTCTTTTTTGGAATAGTCATTCCCGGGCTCTCGGTCATGTCAACCGGAAGACCTCCGAGCCGATCCAGATCAAAAGAATGGACAAGACGAGCCAATGTCAGATGAAGCACTTGAAGTCCAAATGTGGCTCCAGGACAAGAACGTCGACCTGACCCAAATGGCATGAGTACAAACTGTTGTCCTCGCAGGTCGACATGTGCATGGTCTGCACCCATAAACCTCTCGGGTTCAAATTTAGAAGGATTAGCCCAAACGGCCGTATCCCTTTGAAGCTTCCAAACATTGACTATTAATCGAGTCCCGGCTTTGACATTGTACCCGGCAACCGTACAATCTTCCATGGCCTCCCTTGGTCCTAGTAGTGGGCCCGCTGGGTAGAGACGCAGGGTTTCTTTTATTATAGCTTGAAGAAATATGAGGTTTTTTATGTCAGATTCGTCGACTTGTCTTTCTTTACCTACATGCTCGTCTAGTTCATGTTGCAATTTCGTTAAGGCATCGGGATGGTTTAACAACAACGAGATCGCCCATGTTAGTGTTCCGGCTGTCGTGTCGCTGCCTCCTAGAATCAGTGCCTATAAGACCGGATCGAGTGTAAAAATTTGATGAACTATCAACCGTTAAGATACGTGGAAACTTTTGAATATTTTCCTAAAAAAACCTCATAGAAAGAGGGGAGGTTCATACACACTCACACTCACACTCACACTCACGCACACACACACACATATATATATATATGTGTGTGTGTGTGTGTGTGTTTGATGATATGTGTCTTGTTGATATGATCGACTCTAACACGTTCCCTCAGACGGAGACAAATTAAAGAGTATGTTGAATTGAATCCCTAGATGTTGAAAGACATGGGCTCTAATTAATGTCATGTAGGGTATATGAAACACTTTTGAATTTCTCTCCAAAAGACATTGAGAGAGAAAGTGTATATACACACCCGAGATGCAAATAAGAAGATTAAATATCGTGAGAATATAAGAAAGGAAGGTTAAGAAAATATTCATGTGTCAGTGATTTGGAAAAAATCGTTTCAGATGCATATGTGAACCAATGTGAATAATCTTTAACGGCAGTTCACATATGTGTTTTCAAATAAATTTTTTTCAGTAGATTTAGATATAAACCTTCTCACGATATTTAGTATTTTTTTAACATACTCACACACACATGCATGTACACCATACACACACGCACACATACACATATAATATATATATATAGAGAGAGAGAGAGAGGGGGGGGGGGAGGTTAAGGGTAAAACCCCAACAAAACCCTCCATCCGAACCGTATGCACAAATACATACAAGTGATTAAAATTGTTTTTTTTTTCTATGCATGTTACAAATTATCGGTATGAATTTTGAGGGATTTCCTTAAACCTGACCTTATATATATATATACTCATTTGAACCTTCCTCTATATATGTATGTATATATATATATATAGAGAGAGAGAGAGAGAGAGAAAGAAAGAGAAAGAGAGATTTGATGTTCCATGTCAAACTGATGTGGAGCTCCAACATAGACCGTATAAATATAACTTACCAAACATGTCGATTTGATGCTAGTATCGGAATCGTGCTCAAAACCAGATAGTTTCCCTTCGTCTTCAAGCGACAACATTACGTCTATAAAATCCTTTACTTCTTCGTTCTGTCGTTCCAAATCCAATTTCCGCTTTGCTCGATGTTCATCAAGCCACCCTCCTAGCACCAAATCGAGATCCTTTGCCGTCTTCTTCATCTCCTTTTCGTATCCCTGTAAATCCAACCACCATAGAAAAGGTATGGCGTCGGACACCACGAAAATACCAATCAATCGAAAGAAATCACTGATCGCTTTCTGACACCTTGCCGCCTCATCTCCGCCACCTCCAACACCAAAATACCGCTTTCCGGCCACCATCATCACCACTATGTTCAACATCATGTGTTCCAACCATTTATTGAGTTCAACAACCACCGGACGGCGAGAGTTTTCCTCCCACCGCCCGTAGAGTTCCTTAATTCCGGAATTAATCTCCGACAACCGGACGTCTTTGAGCATCTCAAGGCGGCGGTGGGAGAGGAGCTCAAGGGTGGCGATCTTCCGCATTTCGCGCCAAAAGGGAGTGTAAGGAGCGAAGCCAAAGACGGCATAGTTATAACCCATGTGTTTCACGGCCGCAGTTTTCGGCCGTGAAGCAAGTGCTTTGTCGTTGCTGGTGAAGCAGTCTTTGGCTACTTCCCAGCTGCTCACCACGAAAGCACGGCGGGTTCCTAGCCGGATGTTGAACGCCGGCCCGTATTTGCCGGCCATGGCTCCTAGAGTCCGGTAGAGAAGTTGGTCGCCGCCACTGAGTAGGTGGAGGTGGCCGATGATCGGCCATGCACCACCAAGTTCAGGAGCTTCTTTGGCACTGCTTTTGGATTTGGTTGTACCGATAAATATGATGTAGAAAAGGAGCAAAAACGAAATAAATAAGACAAATAGTTGTAGTGAATAATTCATTGTGTTTTTTGTGTAGTTTTATTTTTGTTATGGTGGCATGGGGATATATATATATATAGAAGTTTATGGTATTATTATTATTCTATTAATTTATTATTATTATTATTGAAGATGGAATTTGTAAGCATGAAGATGAACCATGCCGCCATGGCCTCATGGGAAGTGAGGGTTGGTTAGGTTGAATATTAGGGTTTTATAGGAGGGAGGTTGTGATTGGGAATATTAGTTATTGAATTTGATCTCCAATTTCTTCATTGGAATTTTATGTGAATATGAAATTGTATAGATATCAGATATGATCATTTAAAGGTTTTCAAAATTCCGAATGCTTATTTATTGTAATCAGATAATTTCTGATAAATTATTAATATCCTTAAATTCTTGAACTACACGTGGAATTCGTTCATTTTACTATGGTATGAAACACCATCCATGACATTTCTAAAAAAGATACATCAAATAAAATATATTTATTGCTTAAATTTATTTATGTCATGTGTTATTGGGTTGATGTAATTGAAAAATATATACTAAAAAGTAAAAATTGGGTTATTAAGAAATCTGTTAAAAAAAACTATAAAATTATGTTAAAATTGAGACATTAATTTAAATATAAAAAAATAAAATTACTTTAAATATGTATTTGTTTTATAATTCTATTTAAATATCATTAGTTTAAATATATTAATAAACATAACTGATTAGTAAACTAACACTTATTAAACATGAAATTGTTATAAATTTATATAAAATTAAAATTGATTAAATACGAAAAACGCAAGTCATTCAGTTACGATCTATGATAAAAAAAACCTCACGAAAAATCTCTCCACTGTATGAAAAACCTCAAAATGAGGTTTATGCTTTTTAAGATACCTCTCAAAAAACCTTTGAAAACATAATGGATGCTCTTATGAAGGGGTGAGGGGTCTAGCCTTAGGGGAGTGTGAGAGGAAACTCAGTTGCTTGAGCAACCTCAAATTGATGAAAGGGAAAATGAAACTGAGAGAGTGGGAGTAGTGAGTCTGATGTACAGTTTGAGAAAACTGGGATAATAGAAAATGAGGTCCCCGCTCTAACCATTTCAAGTTGGGGAGCTACACATGCTATTGAACCACAATCCTTGGTGGTCAGTATTGAAAGAGCCAGTAAGGGCTTATTTGGTAGCGACTTAATGAGCTTAATAAGTGATATAGCTTATTCGTTTAGCTATGAAGAGATGTTTGTTAGTGACTTAATGAAAAATAGGTCTTATTCGCTCCGCTTGAGGGGGTTGCTTTATCTAAACAGACACGATAATTCCACCTTTACCTTCCTATTAAAATTCTCGCTCAGCTCTCATTAGAACCCTTCCACCCCCAAAACCTCTCATATCAAAAACTTCAACTGATGAAGCTGTTAGAGCTCTCACCACTCTCTCACCACTTACTGTTGTTCTCGCCGGATGTCACTACCTAATGTTCTCTCCAGAGCTCTCACCATTTGTTGTTGTTCTCTTCAGAGATCTTACGTGTACGATCACTTGCTGTTGGAACTGTTATCGCCGACGACGAGGACTGCTACCTGCGTCTCTACCTTGTCCATTGGTAAACCTAACCCATCTCTCACCGTCGTCGCCATGCTTCTTGCCGATGGAAGTCCGTCCATCTTCTTCTTTGCAGCCCTGTCGTGGATTTAAGAGGTAAATCAATAGGTTTGAGGAATTAATTGATGGGTTCTTTTTGTTCTTTAATCTTTGATTTAAGAGGTAAATCGGTGTTTTTTTTGTTTTGAAAAATCAAATATGGATGAGTTTGGGATTGAAAATCAGAGAAATCAACAGGTTTGAGAAATTTTCTGTAATGATCTCGAAAGATGGAGATGATGGTGCTCTTTGATAAAATATAGGTTTTTGGTTTTTTTTTTTTTGTTGAGATTCAATCTTGTTAGAATCAACGGGTTTTTGGTGTTCTTTAATCAATTATTTGGGTTTGATGCATAAGCAGCTTTTGTGTTCTTCAATCAATTGTTTGGGTTTGTAGGAAGTAGGTTTTGGTGTTCTTCAATGGTGTCTTTAGTTTAATTTTATTTTGGTGTTCTTTTATTGGTTGTTCTTAGAAGGGTAAAATTGTCATTTTCATCATTCAAATAGTTTATTCAGCACGACAAACAAACAACTTTATCTAATTCATACCGTCAACTTTATCCCTACAAACAACTTTTAATCATTTTCATCATTCATATAGGACTTGATGGAAAACCAACCAAACAGGCCCTAAGTCCATGTCAACTTTTGTTATTTTTTTGAAACAACAACCATCATTCCATTAAAAGCTAGCAAGCAGCTAGCAATAACAAAACATTACAACACCTGAAACAGTCAAAAGGATGAAACCTCCACAATAACGGATCTCTAACGCTCCCCTTGCACCTAACCAAAACATAACTCTACAATTTCTTAACGAATTGGAGTTTCACTTAGACAAGGGGGAGCAACACAAAATCTATCTAGTCCTCATTTGGACTTCACATCTCAATTTGTTACTGAAATTGCCACATGCTTATGTAAGTACTCAAGGATTGGCTGGAAACCCCATACAAGTGAACATCACAAAAACTTCAGATATATATACATCAATTGTACATTGTGAATTCATTCCACCTACTATGGGCCAATTAATTTGGGTGTTGAATTATTGAGAATTAAAAAGCACCAAACTATCAAATGTCTAAATCAAATAATATCTTTTATTTTGTGATTTTTTAAAATATTAATATTATTATATATTATCTATATATTTATATATATATATATATATATATATTTATATGATTTTTTTTTCTGTTTTATTATATATGTATATGTATTAAGATGTTTTTTTTATTCTTTACAAGACACTTCATCATCTTTTCTAGAATTGTTGAGCAGTAGCTCAAAGTAGAAAAGAAGTTTTTTTATAGATTTTAATTTGGAGTTTGTTTCTCTTAAATGTATGTTTTATTCCAAATAACACAAACATGTACAAATGATATTTGTTAAGATTTATTTATTTTTTAAATGAAAAGAAAAAAGAAAAAACACCAAAAATGACCTCAATTATGTATATAAAATAATACGGTGTAATGTTATAAAATAAATATTATTAAAATATAATAAAATTAATATAAAAGAAAATATATATTTATTAATAATTTATCTTCACTAAAATCTTTGTATATATATGAGTAAATTACGGATTTGGTCCTTAAGGTTTGTCAATTATTACGAAACTGGTCCTTTAACTTTAAAAATTACAAGAAAACCCTCTAGGTATGCATTTTGTTATGGAACTGGTCCCTCAAGCTGACGGCCGTCTGATTTCTCCGTTAAGCTTGAGGGTACAATGGTCATTTAACTTTATTTTCTTTATTTTACCATTTTTTAATTAACTGAAATTCTTTTTCTTGAATATTCATCTTTTTCAAGATGAACACCAAGAACATGATGAACACCAAGAACATAAACACCATTTTTTTTGAAAACCTAAATCAAATCAAACCATATTAAAGAACCAAATCAAAATCAAACCAATATCCAATAACCAAAATCAAACTCACTTAAAAAACCTAAATCAAACTCATACTAAAAAACCAAAACCAAAATCAAACCCAAATCCAATAACCAAAGTCAAACCCACTTAAAAAATCAAACTCATTAAAAAAATTTGAGAGAAGACGTGATTGAGAGAAGAACCAAATCTAAGAGAGAGAGAGAGAGAAGACGTAGAGAAACTCGTCGGAGAAGACGAAGTTGTAACACCCCTAAAATTGGGAGTTAATTTAAACCAAATAAAATGCGGAATAACTTCAACTACATAAAACATCACCCATAAAGATGGGGAGAAGGTTAGAGTGAGTTTACAACTTCTATAGGAATGTTAAATGACAACCTATTAATCTATACAATTCAAAATACAGATTAAGTTCGGGTGTCACTAAAATCCTCAAAATAATCTCTATGTAACTTCATCTATACACTCGAGGGTGCACAAGGATGCCATTATCGGCATCTAGTTTCACTCATCCCATCAAGCCCCACCCGCTTAATCACCCGTTATACATGTCATTTTAAGAAAAAGTGTTAGGCTTAAAAGCCTAGTGAGAACAAACAGTTCAAAATATAGAAGAGCCATTTAACCAAAAGCTTTTCTAAAACATCTCTTTTTCTTACTTCTGCAATTTACACCTAAAAGATACGTTTTACTTCTTTTGGGGGAAACTTCTATGGGAATGACCCGTCATCACTTCGATTACTCTTCCACACAAGCTCAACCCCAAACTGGGATCTATTACAAGTGTCATCCCCAAATACTTCTAACTATATGTGCCTATGGATCCATTTACACTAGTCTAACTTCCTAATACAGTTGTTTTCAGTGTATTAACTTCTGTTCAAAAACCTTTGTGAAGTATAACATCATGCTTCCAAAACCTTCCTTCCAAAACTTAGGTCAAATAATCATTTAGGTTTATACATCATTTTTATTGCATTTAAAACTCATAAGAGTATTCCAAAACCGTTCTTGACTTCCATTTCATCTTTTCAAAGGAAACCCTAAATGATACATTTTGACCTAGTTTTACCAAAATCCTCCAAGTATAGAAATGCTCATTTTAAACATCATGTTAAGGTAAAATACATCATTTTGACATGTATAAGGTTTAAGAAAGGTAAGAATGAACTCACACTACTAGAGTTTGAGGAAACCCTAGAAAACTTCCAACTAACAACTTGCACTTCTAGAGGAAAAGGATGAAGAATACTAGAGGCTTGAACCCTAGATCTTGAATCCTAACTCTTGAGCTTCAAAGATGATCTTCCTTCTTGTGAGAGCAATAAATGCCCTAACAATCGCCTCTTAGGGTTTGGTGGAGAGAGTAAATGTTTGAGAGAAACAATCTGATTTGTAATAAATGATATTTCAACTTATATCCCACTTTTATACTCAAGCCACGAATTGCTACCGAAAACTGCTACCTGACCATGGTCAGGTCGCAATTTTAGGTTGCAATTTTTCATCCTCAACTTACGGTACAAGAATTGCTACCAAAAAATGCTACTTGACCATGGTCAGGTCGTAAATTTAGGTTGCAATTTTCCTCTGATAGTTACGGTACACGAATTGCTACTAAAAAATGCTACATGACCATGGTCAGGTCGCAATTTCAGGTTGCAATTTTCCTCTGATAGTTTTACTACAATCTTTAACACAATACAACCCAACCCCAAGCTTGCATTTACTTATAAAGGATCGAGAAGTGTGAAATTCATGGTGTTACAGAAGTCGCCGAAAAACTCGCCGGAGAAGTCGAAGTGGCCTTCTCTTCTTTCAGATCTCGATATGTATGTCTTTCTTTCTCTCTCTCTCTCTCTCTCTCTCTCTCTCTCTCTTATCTTTTAAGTTGGTTTGATTTTGGTATTTTAATGTGAGTTTGATTTTTTTTAAAGTTGGTTCTTGATGTTCATCATGTTCTTGATGTTCTTGGTGTTCATCTTGAAGAAGATGAGTATTCAAGAAAAAAAATTTCAGTTAATTAAAAAAAATGGTAAAATAAAGGAAATAAGGCTAAATGACCATAATACCCTTGAGCTTAACGGAAAAATTAGACGACCGTTAGCTCGAGGGACCAGTTCTGTAACAAAATGCATACCTGGAAGGTATTCTTGTAATTTTTAAAGTTAAAGGACCAGTTTCGTAACAATCAACAAACCTTAGGGACCAAAAACGTAATTTACTCTATATATATAAACAAAAACCTCAAGAAATGAGGTGGCAAATTGGTGTGCTAGGATATGTATAGGAATTTTTTCAATCTTTTGGTTTCTTCTTAATATTTTTAACGCATTTTTTAAAATTTCTCTAAAATAAAGAATAAAAAGTTAAAACATTTAGAAATTATTATCTTCATCTTAAATAGAGTTTTCATTTTAAAGAATTTAACGTTGATTAAAATATTTCATTCATCTATTAAAATATAATTTGTCTTCCTAAATATTTGTTTGTAAAATTTTTAGTTAATGGTCTGACATTGTAACATTTTTGGTGGTCTGACAATGCTCTTAAAATCTATAATATGTAAAAGACCTTTTTGTCACTCGATAAAAAAATGCGGGTTTCATACTCAATGGGGTTTTATGTAATTTTGCATATATATCAAGTTTAACCTCCAAGTTCTAGACTATCCATCTTCCTTGCTATAACATACATGTTTTAAATAAACAAATATGCTTTAAGTTCAGCATGGACGAATTACCTCCTCCGCCTACGTATAGACACCATCAATGGGTTATTTCAATTGATCGTCATAGGCAATCCAAGTAGCGAATATCTCTCTGCACCATTATAATACAGGGTTACCTTATTTTGCTTACAGGGAACACAAGTTTTTCTTTCATTACCGAAACGGTAACTATATAGATGATAACAATGTCATATATTTGAGCCAAATCTGCATTGGTTGATCTGCTTCTTGAACTTACTGGTACTATTAAGAGAAGACATGGGCAACCTCAATATCTTCATAAACTGCACGTGCACAATCCCATCTTATCGTTTATTTTTCATAAGTTTGTATCGGTCTATGTTTGTATTATGTCGTAATGGTAAAGGTATTCATTATCTGAATGCTCGAGTTTGTGAATAAAAGCTCATTCATGTTTTTTTATTAACTTGGATATTCAACCCACTATGCAAGCCGACTAATCCCAGGGAGACGACCCGCTTCACAGGTAGCTGAAAGTCACCATATTTGAATCTCCGTGGCCACAATTGTTTCTCCTTAGATTTGAACCTGTGACCTCTAGATACTTTTAACCTTTGAAGTCAAAGCTCAAACCAATCAGGCACCATCCTTGTATTTCATTCATGTTTTTAAAAACCACATTCTCTATTTAAACAAAAAATGAAAGGTATATACCCGGACTTTAATGTCAAACATGGTATTTCCAAACACAATATTGACATGATTCTAGAACTATTATTGCATATAAAAAGATTTTAGGTGGCAATTGAACATATGCAAATTAGGTGTTCAACGATGTGCCTCAATAACAACAATTTAACTAACGCTATTATTGATGACAATCATAGGTAGGTTTTATATGTATATGAGTTTTGTTTTTATCATGTTGCAAGAATGCAAACATGTTTTATGTTCCTCTGGTACTAGAATAAAAAATTTATACCAACGTTAGCTGTTATTATATGAAAGGTTTTTCCTATTTTCTTGACCTTTATTGTTTGTCTATCTAAATTTTAGTACAAGCCTTTCAAAATATATTACAAGAGGAACAAAATGGTATTATTTGGTAGCTTCTAAACACGAGAATCACTCATTCCTTTTATTAGTATATTAAGTGTTAACACCAATCTCTTGACTTAGGTTGCCCTTTACATTCACAACTGATGGTTGCAACCATTCATGTCCAATTTATGCAATAGTTTTCCCCCACATATCCAACTTACAGGAAGAACCCTTTCACATTCACAAATAGGGTTATTTGAATGGGTGGGAGGTGATTTTAGTGAAAGAGGCTTACATAGCAGGTTTTGGCCTCTGATCCAATCATTGCCATCGATATAATGATCAAAATTAAGAGGAAACCTATTCGGGTTCGGAATGATAACAACAGATTAATGCCATAAGTTGGGGGATATTATTGGGTTTTTGCAGCTATAGACTAAGAGTTGTTGCTTCGGTCGTTAGTCTCATATATTGTACCAAGTACCAACTGCACTCTTTTAATGTTGATATTATTTGGTAAATAATTATTGCAACTTAATTACTTATTTTTGGTTATCATATTATTAGTGGAGTTTTCCACCATTAAAGATGAAACAACGTATCAAGGTTACACTTTCCTTTAAAAAATGACAAATTAATGTCACAACCTTTCACTGTGGTGGTGATCATGAATTCGTTACAGTTCTACTAATTTTCATGGAGATCATAATCAAGTTGTAGCGTGAACTACTTCTTGAGCATCAATCTTTATAAAACAAATTGTTGAATGTAAGTTGTCGTTTACCAAAACTTACCCTATAAGAGCGAGACAAAGATCAAGAGTCGTATCTGGTAAGTGAGGGTGACAACTCTTACCATAGTAAGCGCTTATCAGGTAAATTATTGCATACAATGACGTTTTTGTCGACTAAAATCTTACTCGGGTAGTAAATGATAGTGTTGATTTTTACTGGTAAGCACTTACTGGTTAGGTGTTTGGTAATTAAATGGCCCCTAACTCCTAAAGCGAGAAGACCCAAGGCAAGTTTAATCCCCATGAACTTGCATATTTAATATTTTTTATATGTATACTATACCTATGAAATGAGGCATGGAAGGGAGTTTTGGGAGTTACGAAGGAAGCTTCCATCATTACATACGAAAAGGTTGAATAATCAGATGATTTAATCCTTACTACATACTACATCAACATTTTAGAATATAAATAAATAATTTCTTTTTCATTTTAGCTAAAGAGAAGCAACAAGAGCTCCTTTAATTGAAACTTAGTTTTCCTCTTATTTTCAAGATTTCTACAACCTCCATCATTACACTTCACATCTCATGGAAGATGGTTGCATGCATTCTTCCAAAAAAATATTTATTTTGATGATCAGTTTAACGATCTTTCTGATTCGATGGGTATTTCAGATGCTAGTAGAAGATAATGTGTCAATGTTAGCGATGTTGAGTGTAAGGAAAGAGAAGAGTTGTGGTTATTGGCTATTAATTAATGATGGATGTAGTCGTTTATGGATGAGATAGTTAATGTTCTTTATGGACCTATTTTACTAATGATAAGATTGTTGATTGGGTCTTCATGGTTTGAACTACTTGCTCAAAGCTAACTTTTTTAGTTAATTTTTTTACCTTTAAACTTTCATTCAACTCTAATTTTTTTTGGTTTTCATTAATTTGTATAAATTTCAAAAAATATATAAATCAAGGTTTTATAAATTTATATTTTGAACCATAGGTTTCTATAATGTTATTTTTGTCACCTGAGTTATGAATTCTATTTTTTACTCACACACACATAATTTATTCATGATATATTGATAAATTAGTGTAAGTTATGGATCACTTAATGATAAAAAAAATATTTTTGGCTAATATAAGATATTTGTGTCTCTTCTAACATTCACAAACAAAAGTCATAAAATTTGTCCTCTTTTTTGTTTTTCTATATACACACATTATAAATTAAATTTATGATAAAATCTCATGAAACTTATTGGTTCTATATTCATTGGTTCTATATACAGAGTGATATTATTTAGGGTGTTTGGATATACAAAAAAGTGAGTGGCATAATATTTTGGACATTATTAGTCTTCTTCCCAAACCATATTTTGGTGTGACACGTAAGATCTTAAATGGGCATGCATACCCATTTTTGTATTTAAATTTTTTGTGGTTCTGTCTCTTTTATTCATTCTTTTTTATGATTAGTTTTATAACGAACTTTTGGGAAAAAAATATTCTTTTTGTGAACTAGATCATTCGGTAAGCATTGAAACCAAGTATTTTTATTGCCTCTAGCTTTCTCCATTTTCATTAAATGTTGGATAGAAAATCTTTATGGGTCCTTGGATTACGTGTTCACTGGTTTCATGAAATGCTGAAGAGAAATAGATTTTCTTGGAGTTTTCCAATTACGTGTTCTTTGTTTTCACGAAATGTTAAAAAAAAGTCTTTATGGGGCTTTTTTTTAATTATGTATTCTCTGTTTTCCAAGGGTTCCTTTACTTTGATTGTGTAGTCGGTTAGATTTATGATTTTAAATAATTTATGATTGTTTGTTATCTAAGTTATTAGTTAAAACATACATCTTTTGTCTATTTGATGTCATTTAATAAATAAGCTTGCAAAACAAACTTGATGAACTAAATTTTAAAGATTAATTTTACATACCCCTACCATGATGCTTAATATTGTGTACACATCTACCAAAACAATTTACATCTAAAACACTCGTATACAATAATATATTGTATTTTATTAGTTGTCAAATAATGAATTAGGTTTATCATTATTTCTTATCAATTTCGTCACCATGCACGTGTGGTGGCTCACACTAATATAATATTAAAAGAGGGAAAAAATAATTAAAAAAATGGATAATTTATATTAATTAAAATCTAATACAAATATATTTAAATTATAACAAAAAAGACAAATGACAAAAACAACAAAAAGACAAAAAAATGATTACCTAATGTAGGGTTGCAAACGAGCCGAGTTAAGTCGAGTAGTAGGTTATTCGAGTCGGACTCAAAAAAAATATCAGACTCGAGCCTGAATATTTTTTGAACTATCGAGCAATTCAAGCTCGATTCTCGTTTATGAGCTCGAACTTACAATCGATTAACTCGTTTATATGCTCGTGGTTGATAATTTTTAGATTTTTATTGTATTATTTTTGAACATATGAACTCGAAAAAGTGTGTGCTCGAATGGCTCGTTTCGACTCGATTCAACTCAAAAGTTTAATCAAGTTCTCGAACGAGCTGAGTCGAACATTGATATTATTAAGCTCGGTTCATTAAATTAAACGAGTTTTGTTTTAAGCTCGAGCTTGAAAATTACTAATTTTCGAACCTGAATAGCTCGTTAAGAACTCGACTTCTTTACACCCCTACCTAAGAGATTATGGATGCCTCTAACAATGTTTAAGACTTAAGTGTCATTAGTCTTTTCCCAGGTAAATTTAGGACCACAAACTCCCATCGATCTGTAAAGTGTATGCGAAATTAATATTTCTAAATAAATTTTAAAAATAAACACTATATTATGCTAAGAGCATCCCCTCTCTGTTAGTCATTAAATGACTTTTTGCTTTTGCTACGTCAGTTTTTCAGTTACTTTTTTTAACAAAAACATATTTTTACAAATACTCTTTCCACTGCAAAAGCCTTTTCAAAAGCTTTTTCATCAATTATAGTCTAATTCATCCTCATCTATTTAAAATGTTTTATAAAGATCCCTCATTTAGTTTGTCGTTTTAAAATTCATGTCATATTTTTTCGACAACAAAAATTATTTAACATTAAGATTCAAATATTTAAAAACATTGCAATAAACACTATTTAAAAAAGTAGCTCTAAACTTAAATTCCATATCTCAATTTAGTTTCGTTACATAACATTTTATGATATGTTAATTGTTCGTTTTTCATGTCTTCCATATTTTATGTTAGAATTGTTGTTTCTTTGAATCTCTTTTGATCGATTAAATAATTCTCTCATCAAAGAATTTAGCATTAGAGGTGCTCTAGCTAACACATGCAATATTTGTAAATGATACATTATATATACAAATAATATTTTTTTAATTATACGAAAGATGAAAAATATATAAATGTATAAAATGACTATCCAATAACTAAGGGTTGAATTTAAAAGTTTGAAATATAAGAAAAATGGAATTTGCATTATCTATACTATATTATAAAGTATTTGGCAAAAACTCTTAAAAACATATTATTATGCGGTTAATACAATTGATTAAAGCATGATTACTTAAAATTCAAAAATGGTATTATTTTGGTTATTTTGGTTAATTTCCTTATTAAACCTATATTATAATTTAAAATAAAATCTAAAATAAAGAAAGTTTACAAAAAATAAAATCTATTTTTTCAAAACTAATAAAATATAAAATTGATAAAGACAAAAAAATAAAATACAACATTAAAATTAAAATGGATCTCGCTGCATTGCGCGAGTACCCTTCTAGTTAACATATAAAATAGCAAGACGACACTATTTTGTATCATTATTTACAGAACAGTCTATCTCGGGATATATATACCCCATAGATTATAGGAGTGTCTATTGTCGTTGGTTTCGACTTGGTTGAATCGATAAACATAGCATAGAAGATGAGTGATAGAGAAATAATTGCAGTTATTTCAAAATATAATTCAATGTATGTATTTTCTTGTTGAGGTACAAAAAACTAAGTGTTTTAACCTGAACTTGTTTTGACCTATTACCTAACTTTTCCGACCTACCTATTTATCACCTTATGATCGGTAGAATTTTGAACAATGACATTATTTGATATTGATGCGAAATTTTAGAAATGTGAAAGTTATTGTATAAATATGAAGGATTGGATTATTATGAAAAGTTATTGTATGTTTTAAATAACGATTTTTTTTAAATACATAATATTTATACACGATAAAACTTAACAATTAATTGAATATAAACCTTTGGCCGTCAACATAACTAAGACCATCTTCAATGGACTCTTTATTTTACTTTCTATCTCTATTTTACTCTTTTATCAACTTCAATGAACTCTCTATTTCACTCTCTGAAATAGAGAATTGAATAGTAACTCTCTAAATATAGAAAGTTACTATTCACTACTCTCTATTTTTTTAACTTTTGATAATTACAAATTGACCCTTCAATTATTTAGATTGTTGTATCTTTATTTTATTTGTTTGTCTAATACTAATTTTAATAAACTAAAATTATATTTATCTTTTAAGTTTTAAATTCAGTTTAAACTTAACCAACTAATTTTAAAAATTAATTTAATAGTCAAACTACAACATAACATATTTAATTAGAACACGCCGTTAACACATGTTTTAACATAAAAGCATTACAAATAATAAAGATAAAAGTACATAACGACGACCGTAATAAAAACATACATAAGCGGAAAACGGTTTTTAAATAACATTGATACTAATAGAGGTCAAAATGATGACAAATGATAACGATGGATTCTAACAATATCTTGCTCGATATAGACAAATTAAGGATAAAGAAACTCATTTTGCACTTCGAAATGCGTTAGTTGATCATTTATGGGAAAAATATACTAATTCCGATTAGATGATTATGTATCTTAATTTTAGATGTGTGTTGAAAATGTTACATTTTTATTTAATGAAATTTGGTTGTTGATAATTTAGTTCGAAATTAAATATGAATTATAACGTTGTCAAAATAACATGATAAAATTAATAAATATAAAATTATTGTGAAAATAAAAATATAAGGGAATAATTTAAAAGGTTAATAAATACAGAGGGTAGTATTGAAAATTTATGTAATCAAAATATAAGAGAATATATTAAGAATGTTCTCTCTTAAAGAGTAAAATAGAGCAATACATTGAAGAAGAAATGACCAACTCTTTATTTTACTCTCTATAACAAAGAGTAAAATAAATAAAGACATTGAAGATGCCCTAAGCTCTATCGTTAATGCTGATAGTGCTAAGCTAATTACTCATTGATCGTCAAAGATGTATTTGATGAGTAAATTACACTCTTTAACAAATAAGAGGATGTTTGCATATGTTCTTAACAGTTAAGTATTTATAATTTGAGGTTTAAATAATTCATTCTATAGTGTTTGTTAAAAACCTCATTTTAATTCTAATTCTAATTCTAATTTTCTAATATTTTTAGAATGAAAAATAGTCATAATTGTTAAAAAAAACTTGAGGCTGTAAAAATACTTTTGATGGTAAAAATAAAATTAAATAATGATAATGGCTCTAATTACTCTGGGATAGTTGATTTAATTCAAAGAGCAGAGTTCAATTTGGTCCTTAAGGTTTGTAATATTCAACATATATCATTTTTTTAAAAACACGGATTTAGTCTCTTACGTTAGTTTCAACGAATTTCGTTTCTCTATCTAATTTGTTAACTTTTTCTTGTTAAATCCAGTTAAATGAGAGGCACTTAGGTCATTTTGCATTCTCTAATTTTTCGATGTTGAAGATAAAAGACGTATTTATATTACACACACACATATATAGATAGGGGAGATTTCAAATACAAACCACGTCAATTCGTACAAACCGTACAAACCGCGTGTTTCATTGTTTTTTTGAATAATTTTTTTTCATGAAAGTGTTTAATATGATGAATTTGTTTCACATAATTTTTTTCTTCATGAAATTATTTTTCTTTCTACATGAAAATGAATTAATTCATGAAACTCTCAATTTGATGAATCTTGTTTCACGTATTCTTGATTCACCAATCTTCATGTATTCTTGATGAAATTTTTTCATATATTATTGACTAATCAACCCTAATAATTAAGAAAAAGTGAGAAAATTAAAAAAAAAATATTGGTTGCATGCAGTTTGTACGAATTGACGTGGTTTGTAACGGATCAACCCTCTATATATATATATATATAACAAAAAACACCATCCGTCGCCGCCATCACCCTCCATCGTCCAAGGCGGCTGCCACCACCACCCTCTACTATCCAATGTAAAATGACTAAAATGTGCCCGCTAGATAGTAGGATGAAATCCATCGTAAACTGACAAGCATGAGGAAATATGTTTAAAGTTTAGGACGATATCCGTTGAAAATTGCAAATATTAGGGTCAAAAGTAAACTTTAATCTAATTCAAATTATAAATTTAAGTGTTATAGTAAATCGATAATTACTTTGCAAATATACACATCCACCACACCCAAAATTTTGAAAGGTTCAAATTGCTTGATTTATTTAGGTTATCTTGAATTTTTTTCGTCATGATTACTCTATTAAATTCAACATCTTATCTTTAACTTATTGGTTTTATTATCTTTTTCTTTAGAACTTCTATCTTTTAGTTGAAAAGTAAATTATCACGATTGCATTGTAATTTTCTTAATATACATTGGATAACAAAGTCTTGAATGTACATTGATTATTACACCAAACCTTGATAATATAGTTCAAACATTACATGAAACATCTTACTATTTGAAATACATACTATCAACTGGATTAATATATGCCTTTTATGTAAACATACATGTTCAACCACTAATTGATGTAACCAAGCGTGGAGTGACTAGAACTTCAAGCGGAGTTGCCTTAGCGTTTGTCAATCCAGCGGTTTCGGTCATATCAACCGGGGCACCATTTGGAGTCGAAATATCAAAATTATGTAACAAAGTAGCTAAAACCATATGTAACATTTGAAGTGCCAAACCCATCCCAGGGCAAGATCTTCTCCCTGCACCAAAAGGGATCAACTCAAAATCTCCACCCTTAACATTAACATCCTTTTGGTTAGGTGTCAAAAACCTCTCTGGTCTAAACTCAAGCGGTTCGGGCCATATCTTCGGATCACGATGGAGCTTCCACATGTTGATTAAGAGCCAAGTTCCTTTCGGGACATGGTAGCCAGATACAGTGCAATCCTTTGAAAAGGCTCTTGGACCACCTAGAAATCCGGCTGGGTACAGTCGCAAAGTTTCTTTTACTATGGCTTGGAGGTAGACAAGATTTTTAAAGTCCGATTCATTTACTTGCCTATCTTTCCCGATGTGCATATCTAGTTCTTCTTGAACCTTTCTGAGAGCATAGCGATTGTTCAGTAACAACGAGAGCGCCCAAGTTAGCATGACAGAGACCGTATCTGTGCCACCAATAATAAGTGACTGCAAAACATGTAAATTAGTATGATATGCATGTGCATAAATTTATATAATTAAGAATACCAAATCTTGAGAGTGTTTAGAAGACAAGATAAAGATGGTAGGAATGTATATATATATATATACACATAGACACCCTCAAGAAAGTCATTGAAAATATAATTAACAAATGTTTCAACATATATCAAGGAGAAACGGTTTAAATATAATTGATGTATAGGTCTCTAATAAAGATATTGGGTTATCAATTGATTTTTCTAGCGGTACGTACCATGCAGGTGGCTTTAATGATCGTATCTGCATCATAATCCTTGAAGGCACCTGATTCTACCTCCGAGATCATCACATCAACGAAGTCTCTTATCCGTGTACTCTTGTTGGAATCCCTCTTCTGGCGGTGTTCATCTAACCATTTCCCAACCATCGAATCAAGTTCTATGGCAACTCTCCTCATGGTCTTTTCATGTCCACCCAAATCTAACCACCATAGAAAAGGGAGAGCGTCTGCCATCACAAACCTCCCCAAGTAAAGAAACCATTCCCTCATCACTTCACGATGCTTCTTCATCTCCTCCTCATCTTCATCGTCCGTAGTTGCAGTGTACCGTTTTCCAGCCACCATTCTAAGCACTATATTCATAGTCAATTCTCCAAACCATTTCTTCATCTCCATCAACACTTTCCCTTCCCCATCCCTCTTTTCTCTCCAAAGCTCGAGCATGTTCTTAATGGAGGTTTCCAACTCAAACACTTGAACAAACTTAAGCTTCTCAAGCCGACTACTAGACAACAACTCCACAGAGATGATTTTACGCATTCCACGCCAATACGGACCATAAGGAGCAAATGAGAAAGAAGCATAGTTGTGTCCCAAAATCTTGGTTGCAAGGTATTTGGGACGGTTGGAAACAATCACATCATGGGTGGTGAAGATCTCCTTAGCGATCTCCCAACTACTCACCACCAAGACTCTTCGTATGCCTAACCGGATAGTGAAAATGGGTCCATATCGGTCAACCATGGATGCCAAAGCTAGATGAGGAAGTTGAGATGAAGCTTCAAAAAGGTTGAAGTGGCCAATTATAGGCCATGCACCACTTGCTTCAGGTGCACTAGTAGTAGTAGTGGTGGTGGTGGTGGTTTTATTATAGATGAATGATAAGCAGTAGAGGAGTATAGTTATGACCAAAGCTCCAAGTATCATGAGACTATAATTTTCTTGCAAAGAGAAAAGATCCATGATCATAAACTATTGATTTGGTTATCTTGAAGGATGATGTTGGTGCTTAATTCATCAAATGTGAGCATATACATATATAGTGCTCAGAGTTTATTGAATTTTACACGCAACAATGACTTGTTTGTCTACGGATTAAGACAAAAAAATTAACAATGATAATCCTTAAGAAGATTTTTCTATCTCTTGGAATTTCAAAAAGAATTATCGACCAATGGATCATAGAATTAAGAAACCACAAAAAAAATGATGGATTTTGATCAAGACCTTTTTATGTAATTTTCTTAGATTCCTATTACACCCACTCCATCCATGGCCGCCGCCACCACAATCCATATCAAAAATAATTAACACTTTTTGTCTCATTATATTTATAGGGCAAAAGATCAATCTCCATTTTTGTAGAAACCTTGGAGTTACAATTTACAAACTCTCACACCAACTATTAAGAAAAATACATTTTAAAAATCAATGATTAAATCTTCTCTATTTCTTTCTGATCACCGGGATGGGGTTCCAGTTACAAACCCATAATGGAATATACATACATATATAAGATGAAATTATAATGGTTAATGGAGTTTTTTTTTCGGTTTTTTATTTTTTTAAGGTTTCCGAGAACCTCCACTACCAAAAAAATGACTTTTACCCACAAAAAAACACTTTGACTTTTACCCACAAAAAAACACTTTGGGAAATTTCCCTGGGTGATTACCACGGATCACCCAGAAAATACTAATGGTTTCGACAAAATCTGATGTTTTCAGAAAAACACCAACGGATTACCCAGGAATTTCCTGGGTAATCTGTCACTGATTTGATTTATCCACCAACAAATTAGACACCAACTTTTGTGACGGATTATCGTTTAGCGACGAATTTCTCAGGGAAATGTCCGTAGGTGAAAGTCTTCCATTTTAGTAGTTTGTTGCTTACAAAACAATATATATAATACTCACTACAACAAAATTGGGTTTACAGCACACTAATAAATAAGCATCCTAATTGACTACTTTATATGATATAATTTATATGACCATTTGGTGTCGTAACAATTTATTAAGACCTTTTTAATATAAAAAGTCGCATTAGCTATTTTATGACACTTTTGAGAAAATATGCTATAAACCCATATTTTGAAGAGAAAGGTTGGTTCGTATTTGGGGTAGGCATGTGTCATGCAGCAAGCCTCAAAAGCTCATTAACCCAAATTAAAGCTGCAAGAGTCATCATGATTACTTTGGTGTTGCAATGGAGAAGACGACGAATGAGACTATTAATAAATTTGTTAGAGGATACGTAGTTTGAAGTTAAAAAAATGTGTCAAGAGCTATAGAAATCGAGAAGATGAGAAAGGATGTCGGTTGTTTGAATAGATTAGGGTATATTTGGGGTTAAAAGTATTTTTGGAATTATAAAAATGTTAAATTCCAATTCAACATAATACCACCTCTATGTCATGGAATGTCTAAAACCTTTATTTGTGGAATTTGGCGGAATTTAAAGATTTCTTTCATAAAAAATAATGAACCAAACAATGGAATTGAATTTGGTCAAAGAAATTCGATATTCAATTCAATCATATATATTCCTTCAGAATATGTGAACTAAACGCCACCTGAAGGATTTTAATTAATTAGAATTTTATAGGATTTATTATAATTATTAGTTACTCTTATTTAGGCCATTATTGATGATACTTAGGATAAGCAGATAGTAGTTATTGTTACTTAGGCCATTATTGACAAACCTTAGGATCTACAGATGGTAAATTGATTGGCATTGTCTCGGTAATTGTAGTTTGTTAGCTATATTTGTTTGGAAAAGTTATAGATATATTCGTTTTACAATGTTATATTGCTGATATTTTGAAAATTACTAACCTTTACCTAGAGACAACTTCAAATATCGCAAACTTCTAAGCACAAGATTCAGATGCAACTGACAAGAAGAGAATCATAACCAGGGCAAGAAGACTTATATCCAAAAATGGTTAACCTTAATTCTATAGGAGTCTTAAACACAACCTAATTTACAAGCCAAACCAATTTGGTAACGACTCTAAAACTTCAAGACCAAGAAAATATTTTAATTTTCCAAAGTCTTTGCTATAGATTTAGAACTTGAAAAGTCTTTTATTTTATGAATTTTGGTATCACCCAATGTTAACAAGCTTTCTTAAACCAACTTTAACTTTTCCTTTTACTTCAAAATTACTATAATTTCTTTTTAACTTTAACTTTGTCTTTTCCTTTGACACACTATCAAATCTTTTAAAACCATTACACAAAACATGATCATTCTGAGAAATGCAATTAGTCTTTGAAAAAGAATCATTGAAAAAACAATTATTGTTTGACGGTTTAAGAAACATTTACCGGACTTCACTTACCTTACCATTGAGCACGGTAAGGACCGAGAATATTATCCTAATTAAAAGTCATAGCAACCAAGAATATTACCTTAAGAGTCATAGTGAGGATGGAGAATCTTACCGGGTAATTAATAGACGATTACCACAATTTATTTTTGATGACCGAGAATGTTACTCAATAAGGTAAGTGAATGTGATAATTGATAGCTCTGCGGTAAATACTTACCCGGTAATAGTTTGATAAACAGCTCTTATTAGCACTACTAAATGGAAGACTTTTGTCTACGGACTTTTTCCTGGAAAATTGGTCGCTAAACAGTGATCTGTCACAAAACCATCATGAAAGTTGGTGGGTAAATTGTTGTTGGATCATTCAAATCAGTGGTAGATTACCCAGGTATTCTCGAAAAACATCGGATTTTACTGCGTCATTGGTATTTTCTGGATGATCTGTAGGTAATCACTGATGAAAAATTTTCTTGAATATTTTTATGGATAAAAGTCATTTGTTTTATAGTATAGATTTCTCGAGACCAACCCAATAACTGATGATTAATTAGATATATATTAGCATGTTGCATGCTTAGTACGTTCATTAAAACATTAAAGTACTTTTTACAATTAAAATATATGTTGTTTATTAAATTATTAATAAAAGTTATTTTATTAAATATTTTTTAAAAATAATAATTAAAATATACCCATGGACAGCCAACTTAAATGTCTAGAAAATAAAAGAACCATAACGATGATATGTAGAATCTAGATCCCTTGGGAAATGAAGTCTTGTACATACATTATTACATGAAACCTTAATTAATTAAGCTAGGCACCAAAAATAACATACAACTAGATTTCAACATAAAGTACATGTTCATCCATCGGTTTTTGCAAACAAGCGTGGGGCGAATACAACATCAAACGGAGCTGCCTTAGCATTTGTCATTCCAGCGGTTGCAGTCATATCGACCGGTGCACCATTCGGAGTCCATATATCAAAGTTATGTAACAAAGTGGCTAAAACCATATGTGACATTTGAAGTCCAAAACCTATAGCAGGGCATGATCTTCTTCCTGCACCAAAAGGGATCAACTCAAAGTCACACCCCTTAACATCAACATCCTTATGGTCAGGGGTTAGGAACCTCTCCGGTCTAAACTCTAACGGGTCAGACCATATTTTGGGATCGCGATGAAGCTTCCACATGTTGATAAATAGCCATGTGCCTTTTGGGACATGGTACCCAGCTACAGTGCAATCCTCCGAAAAGGCTCTTGGACCTCCTAGGAATGCGGGTGGATATAGTCGCAATACTTCTTTTACTACAGCTTGGAGGTAGACTAGATTTTTTATATCAGATTCGTTTACTTGTCTATCTTTCCCAATGTGTATCTCTAGTTCTTCTTGAGCCTTTTTGAGAGCATGACGGTTGTTTAATAACAATGAGAGCCCCCAAGTCAAGGTTACAGCGGTTGTATCCGTGCCACTAACAATAAGGGTCTGCAGAAAATTTGAATTAGTATACAAAAATGTATACAATCAAGAATATTGATCCTTGATTATGTCTAGATCATACAACTAAATGAAAGACTTTTGTTTACAGACTTTTTTCTGGAAAATCTATCGTTAAAGGGAGATTCGTCCCAAAATCGTCACAAAAGTTGGTAGGTAATTCAAATTAGTGACAGATTACCTAGAGAATCTCTCTCACTCTCTAGGTGATCTATTGGTATTTTCTCGAAAAACATTGGATTCTACTGAAAGATTTGTATTTTCTGCATGATCCGTAGGTAACCAGCGACGGAAATTTCCCTGGATGATTTTTTTGAGTAAAATTAATAGGTTTTGTAGTGTGTATATCTACCGGTACACACCATGCAATTGGCTTTAATGGTGGTGTTTGCATCATAATCCGTTGAGGGGTCGGCTTCTACCACCGACATCATCACGTCAATGAAGTCTTTTTCCCCTGAAGTCTCGTCGAAAGTTCTCTTTCGACGGTGCTCATCCAACCATTTTCCGACCATGGAATCGAGTTCTATGGCAACTCTTTTCATGGTCTTCTTATGTCCACCCAGATCCAACCACCCTAGAAACGGAAGAGTGTCTGCGACCACAAACCGCCCTAAGTAAAGAAACCATTCCCTCATCACTTTTCGATGCTTCTTCATCTCCTCCTCGTCTTCATCGTCATCATGATCGATTGCAGTGTACCGTTTTCCAGCCACCATTCTAAGCACTGTATACATAGTCAATTCCCCAAACCATGCCTTCATCTCCACCAACGTTTTCCCATTCGCGTCTCTCTTCTCCCTCCAAAGTTTGAGCGTGCTTTTAATCGAGTTCTCAAGTTCAAACACTTGAACAAACTTAAGCTTCTCGAGCCTACTACTAGACAACAGCTCATGGGAGATGATTTTACGCATTCCACTCCAATACGGACCGTAAGAAGCAAAAGAGAGAGAAGCGTAGTTGTGTCCCAAAATTTTGGCTGCAAGATATTTGGGACGGTCGGAAACATTCACATCATGGGTGGTGAAGATCTCCTTTACAATCTCCCGATCACTCACCACCAAGACTCTACGTATCCCGAGCCGAATAGTGAAAATGGGTCCATATCGGTCAGCCATGGATGCCAAGGCTAGATGAGGAAGTTGAGATGAAGCTCCAAAAAGATTGAAATTGCCAATTATAGGCCATGCACCACTTGCTTCAGGTGCACTAGTAGTTGGTTTATTGTAGATGAATGATAAGCTGTAGATGAGTAGAATTATGACAAAAGCTTCAAATATGATGAGACTGTAATTTTCTTGCAAAGGGAAGAGATCCATGAGGCAACTATATATTGGTTTGGTTGGTTATCTTCAAGTATAATTAATGTTGGAGCTTAACTAATACACCAAATGTGAGCATATATATATATATATACATATAATGCTCAGGTTTTCTTGGCAATGAGATTTGTTTGTCGGTGTCTATGGATTAAGACAATGGATTGGACTTTGTTTAGAAGAGACCATTATTTACCTTATTATTATATATATATTTGCATAGAAAAAGTCTATTTTATATCTAACCTTATCTTTGAATAAGATATATATGATAGCTATATTAGATTTAGCCTGGTTCAATGTATAATATTTCCAGGCTCAAACATTTTCTAACCACAAATGACAAAACATATGATAGATGTTGATTAAGACCTTTGTTGGATGGTAGTTCAATTCCACGCTGGTTAGAAATATTTTTAACTTTTTTATTAATTTATTAGAGGTGTCAGTTTTTTCCAAGAAAAATAATATAATGTGGACAATTGTAGGTAGGGGCCAAGACCGATAGAGACCTTTGGGGACCAGGGCCTGCTATTTAATACCACACTTTATTAAAAACACGTATTTCTGAATAAGCCGATAGAAATATAACATTTTATAGTTAAGGGGGATTTCGTAAGAAAAGATCCCCAATAAGTTGTAAGAGCAAAGCTTAATCAAACAAGTTGGTGGTAATTTAAATGAATATATCATCATGTTATTGATGTTTAGTTTCAAAAAAAAAATGTTAAATGTTCAATATTATATCCATGTAATCTTGATATTGTTATATATGACTATATGATCGGTGGTGAGCCTCCTAATTGTTCCCTCTTATATAATTTAATTGAAAACAATGCACATAGCTTTGGGTTGTTGTTCACTCCTTTCTTTGCAGCCGAGAACCCATATCCGAATCCCTAATCCCATTTCATGCAATTTAATTTCTTTTTTCCTTTGAAAGTTTATTTATTGTCCCTAATCCCATTTCATGAAATTTTAATTCTTTTTTCCTTTAAATATTATCTTTTTCTGTTAAATATTAATAGGGTTCCCATCCAACTTTTCCGTTAAATATTATATTTTGAGCATATTTTGTTTATTTTTCATAAGTTTTCAAACCACATGGACCATATTTGTAATTTACTTTAAACTATATATATATATATATAGAGAGAGAGAGAGAGAGGAAAGTTCAAATGTGAACTCATTTTTGGTTGTGAACGTGAGGACGAATCTCAGCCACTTATCCAGTCAATAAAGGCGGCTTTGACCTGGTTCCCCTCCTTTAATAATCTTCACCCTCCCATGAATCGCGTCAATCCTCCGTGATCGCGTCCACCATAACCGAAGATGTGTCGCTGAGATTCGTCCTTACGTTCACAACCAAAAATGAGTTCACATTTGAACCTAACCCTATATATATATATATATGCGCAGGTTCAAATGAGAACTCAAATTTGGTTGTGAACGTGAGGACAAATGAGAGCGGCGACACGTGTCATATTCAGACTGAATAATCAAAGAAATATTCAGACTGAATAAAACTGAATATAGTATTTATTCAGTCTGAATAATGTTTATTCAGACTGAATAAACACTATATTCAGTCTGAATATTTCTTTGATTATTCAGTCTGAATAATATACATTCAGACATATGTCGCGCTCTCATTTGTTCCTCACGTTCACAACCAAATTTGAGTTCGCATTTGAACTTTCCTATATATATATACATATGTATAGGGTTGATTTCTGTTACAAACCACGTCAAACCGTACAAACTGCATGCAACCAATCATTTTTTTTAAATTCACTTTTTCTTAATTATGAGGGTTGATTAGTCAATTATATATGAAAAAATTTCATCAATAATACATGGAGGTTGATTAATCAAGAATATGTGAAACACGATTCATCAAAATGAGAATTCAATGAAACAATTTCATTTCTATGTTGAAACAAAATAATTTAATGAAGAAAAGAATTATATGAAACAATTTAATCATATTAAACACGTTCATGAAAAAAAAATATTCAATTAAACAATGAATAACGTGTTTTGTATGAATTGACATGGTTTGTATTTGAAATCTCCCCTATATATAGAGGAAAGTTCAAATGCGAACTCAAATTTGGTTGTGAACGTGAGGACAAGTGAGAGCGCAACACGTGTCTGAATGTAGATTATTCAGACTGAATAATCAAAAAAATATTCAGACCGAATAAAACTGAATATAGTGTTTATTCAGTCTGAATAATGCTTATTTAGTCTCAATAGGCATTATTCAGACTAAATAAACACTATATTCAGTTTTATTCAGTCTGAATATTTCTTTGATTATGCGACACGTATCACGCTCTCATTTGTCTTCGCGTTCACAACCAAATTTGAATTTCTCATTTGAACCCGCCCATATATATATATATAGGGGTAATATCCGTTGCAAACCGATGAATGTTTGCAAACTTTGCAAACCATTATATTATGAAACATTGAGATATTTATAGACATTTATCATAATTCATTAATTTTGTTTTCTAATTCAAAATCATGATCATAATTAATGAACCAATCATTTTCCATAGATATCTCAACCAATAATTAATAAATTATGACATGTGCATAAATATATCAATGTTTCCTAATATAATGATTTGCAAATTTTGCAAATATTCATTGGTTTGCAACGGATACCTCCCCTACATATATATAGAGTCTGGTTCTTCTACACCCCAGTTAAAAGTTACACCCCGTGCACCCCAATCAAAACCGTCCATTTCATGATCCATTTCATAACATTCTTCATTTCATATCATTTAGGATCAAATGGAACAAACTCCTTATGAAAAAAATGAATAAAAAGTTGTGAAAATCAGAAAATATAAAATGTTATGAAATATTACAATGAATTTCATAACATTTTATATTTTCTGATTTTCACAAATTTTTATCCATTTTTTTCATAAGGAACTTTTTCCATTTGATCCTAAATGATATGAAATGTATTATGAAATGGAGAATATTATGAAATTCACTATATAGGGGAGGTTTTGATTGGGGTGCACGGGGTGTAACTTTTAACTAGGGTGTAAAAGTACCTCCCTTTTTTTTTTCTCTCTCTCTCTCTCTATATATATATATATAGAGGGGTGGGTTCAAATGAGAACTCAAATTTGGTTGTAAACGTGAGGACAAATGAGAGTGTGACACGTGTCTCATTCAAATAAATATTCATATTGAATATAGTATATATTCAGTCTGAATATTTCTTTGTATATTCAGTCCGAATAATCTATATTCAGACACGTGTCGCGCTCTTATTTGTCCTCATGTTCACAACCAAATTTGAGTTCGCATTTGAACTTTCCTCTCTCTCTCTCTCTCTCTATATATATATATATATATATATATAGTTTAGAGTAAATTACAGATTTGGTCCATATGGCTTGAAACTTTTTGAAAATTAAAGAAAATATGTTAAAAAGATAATATTTGGTCCATATGGCTTGACCCTATATGTTATAAAATGAAAACCACAGGGACATTGATCGTTAAAAAAATCTTTAATTGACCTTATCCGTTAATATTTGTAAACCACAATGACCAAATTTGTATTGAATATAGAGATAATGTGTTTTAAATACACAATGCAAATCCAACTCTGGGTATGCCGCTGGTAGGGGTGGCAATCGAGTCGTGTTCGGGTCGCGGGTTGGCGGGTTGGCGTGTCAGGGAGGGTCAACCCGGACACGACCTGTTTAGCTAATCCTGTCGAGATATGCAACCCTAACCCGCACACGCTCGGGTTGGCAGGTTGGCGGGTCGTAAACGGGTTGGCGGGTTGTAAACGGGTTCGCGGGTCATAAACGGGTTGACGGGTCATAAACGGGTTGGCGGGTCACCTAATAATACAACCAAATTCAAACATAAAAATTTAAACAAAAAGTCCAAACACAAGTTTCAAACAAATAAAAAGTCCAAACACATGCAAATTCACCTAATAATACAAACAAATTCACCAAATAATTCACCAAATTCAAACATCCAAGTTTCAAACAAATAAAAAGTCCAAACACAATCAAATTCAAACAAATAAAAAGTCCAAACACAACTAAATTCAAACAAATCCATTTTGACTATTTGAGACTTTTAAGTAAAATACAAAAAAAATTATTTTTTGGCGGGTTGGGGGTCAACCCGCGACCCGTTTGGATCAACCCGAACACGACTAGTTTATTTGGCGAGTTGACGGATTGGTGGGTCAGAAACTTCAACCTGTAACACCCTGATTTATGTTCAAGATGAAGAAAGTGTTGAACCGGGTGGTCTATTAAAGAGAAGCTAATTTCAGAGTTTGAGTGATGGTGTTGTGAGATAGTGACAACTGTCACAATAGCACCAATGGTACTAAGAGTATGGTCGTCTTAACTATTGTGTCATACGATTATGACATTTGTCACAATAGCACCGGTGGTACCAAGTGGTTAGTGGTCCCAACAAGTGTGTCATGCTATAGTGACAATGGCACAATGTACCAACCAGGTCTTTGGTAAAATGTAATTCTGAGTCCTCTTTGTATTCCACTCTTAGAATCAACGAGATAAGTATTTTTGAAGTTAATTATATCGAGTATCATCCACAAGACGAGTAGCAGGATCAAAACGGGTGAAAAGTGGGAAAAACATCTCAAAACGGCCCCAACTATAGTGCCCGGCGATTGTGACAGTGTCACAATCTTCTATCAGAATCGCCCCGAATGTACCGTATCTTAGGAGATGAATCAGACTGATTTTTGGACACGGGCTATTGTGCCGACGATTGTGACATGGAACAATCGCCTGCCACAATCGCGGGCGGCCTCCAGTGGTTAAAAACGGGATGTTCTTCATTTGGCCATAACTTCTTCATCACAGCTCCGATTAAGGCGATTCTTTTTGCTATGGTTTCGTATTTCCGAGCTCTTTAAGATGGTAACAATGAGGATTAAATTCTACTTGATGATTTGGGGTTCCTATACGTTGAAAGGTACGATCGCCTCTCCGAAATCTTGAATCTAGGGTTTGGTTCTATGATTTCTGATTTGGGTTTGATTTTGGTGTATGTTGGGTTTGTTTATGATCTAGATGAAGGTTTTATAGGTGTAAACTTGTGGATTTGAAGTCCTCACTTAATGAAGCTCGGTATTGGGATAAAACCTAGATTTAGCCTAAATCTAGCTACGTGAGTTCAAATCCAAACTTTATAAACTCAAATACTTGTTATAATGTGGTATTTTACTGATTTTAAGCTTTGATTCAAGTATTTATGTATTTGGGTAAGTTTGGTAGATTTTAGGTCAAAATGAAAAGTTTGAGTATTTTAACGTAGATGATGAAATGATCATCATAAATGGTTTAAGATTCTTGGAAAGGTTATAAAATGAAATAATCTTTGATTTTGGTACTCAAGATGATTTGACCTAATTTATTGTAAAACTGGTATTTGAAGAGGAACTGGTTTATGAAAAGGTTTTGGCTCAGAAAACTATGATTATGTTACAAATAATATAGTTGGTTTCGGTATCTAGAAAACTATGATTATGTTATAAATAATATAGTTGGTCTAGAGATTAATATGTAATGGATCCATAGACATAGAAAACGGATAAGATGATTAATATCGGAATATGTTGGATTAATCATCGAATGGAATAGGCATTGGGCGTTATATGCATAAGGTGTGGGTCGCGAGGTCGGGCATTGGCTAGAGGCCATAAAATTTTAATTACCATACTTTTATTGTAGTTTGAAATAGGCACCGGGCCATGAGCCATAAGGTGTAATTCCTTATGAAATAGGCATCGGGCCATGAGCCATAAGGTGTAATTTCTTATGAACGAGTCGAGTGGAACTGACTCTTGAAACGTCCCATTGTGGAGCATTCCCATGCTTATCACCATGGATGGTAAAGTTGGGTCTTCTCGAATGTTTTAAAGACCCTTGCTCACCAAGAGTAAATTTTCAAGTGAAGTTAAATGGGATAAACTAAACTGTAATTGTAACGACCCAAAAACTCAGGCCCAAGATGGATATAAATCAAAATCCAAACTCATAAAATGATTAACCAACCAACGATTAATTCATTAAAATCTCAATTCAAATAAAGATAAATGCAACGGAATTCTAGAAGTCTAATGTCAACAGCTGGATATAAAAATACTATAACAAACTACTAAGCTAGAACATCCTCTAGCCTTCACATTCTTCCATTGGCTCTCTCACCTCTATCCAAGGTTCCCTTTCCTGAAAAAGGTTAGTTTTGAAAACGTGGGTTAGACCATAAGGTCTAGTGAATTCCCATAAAAACAGTTTACAATTTCCAGTAGTTCATAAATCATTAAAACATGCAATGGTTTACGAATAAATAATCTCATTCTTATGAAGAGAACAATTTAAGTACAGGAGAAACATGGCAAGTTAATTAGCAACTAGATATAGGATTTATCACACCTATATATAGGGCTTAAATAGAATCACACCTATGAGTAGGTTTTGGTACACCTAGCTATAGGATTTTATAAATGACTTGACCAGTTATACCCAACTAAAACAAGTAATGCGCATACCGACCCCAAAGCTCATAAAAGTGATCATGGAAAATTTTACATATAAAGAAGACATTTAAAGAAAGCCATAACCAACAAGTAAGCCTTTGAAACATTTCCACATTGCATTTTAAGTGATAGGAACTCACCTGGATTGGACACAACCGGTCCGAAGCTTAAACGGTCCAAACCTTCAAACCAAAAGCCTAAATTCAAAGACATTGAATGAGTGTTAATCCACACGAATTATCCCAAAAGCCTTCTATTAAAGACCTAAGATGAACCCCTAAACCATAGGTCCAAACTCCAACTCGAATCGGAAAACCACCCGACCAAACTCACTTTGAAACAGTGAGTTACGCGACTTTTGTCGCGGCTTCAACCCGCGGGGTAACCCACGGGACCCTCTGTTTCAGCTGGTTCGAACCAGCAAACCCAAAACAGCCCCAAAACACTAAAATGCTCAAAATACTGATTCCATTCAATATCAAAACATATATAATGAATATATTGAGCTCCCAAAATGATATCCAATCATATGGAGCCATAAGAACATGATTTCTCCCAAACAATCATTCTATTGAAACTTGATATTGAGCTACAATGGAGGTTTTCATAAGAAACTTCAAAAAAAAATGAATAACATATCAATAGCTCAGCATAAAACCTCTAAATCCCCAATCCACATTGAAATGAAAGGATTGAATCAACCATGGATGGTTTGCTCATCTAGAGCTTAGGGTTTAAGACCCATTGATTCTATCAATGAACTCCATTGAAGCAATAATAAAAGAAGGAAGATGCAAAATACCTGATTGATGATTTCCCTTTCAAGAATGCTCAACTCTTCTTCTTCCTTGCTCTCCACGTTCATCAAGAACACACACACCTTAAACTGATTGGTGAAATGAGGGAAAATGAGGGATTTCCTCTTCTCCTTGTCTTTATATACCATGGGCTTCCAAGAACTAAGCCTTAGCCCAATACTCAAATCTGATCCAAGCCCAAAGCATTAATTTAATAACCCAAGATTATCAACAAAATTTTCGGGTTATTACAGTAATTGTATTTAAAATGTTTTAACTGCCTTATCCATTTAACTGTTTGTTCTTACTAGGCGTAAGCCTAACGCTTGATTTTAAATATTGTTTAGCAGGTGAGCGGGTTGATGGGGCTTCGTAGAGGAGTGGAGTGTTGTGCCGATAGAGGCACTTCTTTTTGGGATTGCACATTTTAGTGTAATTTGTTGGAGACAATAGATCATTTATTTTGGAGATATTAGCAACACCTGAACATTATCTATGTTCTTGTTTATATAGATTAATAGGTTGTTGTTCTAGTATCAGTATTGTATTGTAAACTCCCATACTCATTCCCCATTTAATGGGTGACATATATATATTTCCGCATTTATTTTTGGTTTAAATTTGCTCTAAATTTTAGGGGGTTACACAATCCTAACCCGTTTATTTTCGTGTCGGATTCGTGTCGTGTTTCGTGTCGTGTCGAGAATTGCCACCCCTGGCCGCTGGTGCTGTTGCACGGGACCTCAGATTGTCGAGGGGCCTTCGTTATTTTCTTAACACTTTTATTTGTTATGATATATAGAGTAGACTACAGTTTTGGTCCTTAAGGTATAGTATTTTCTTTGAAAGTGGTATCAAAAAAACTTCAATATCTCAAGAAGTGGTCCCTCAAGTTTGGATTTTGCTTTGAAAGTGGGACCTCACCACTAATGACGTTAAAATGCCAGTTAGAATCAGGGGTAAAATCGTCCAACTATATGTTTCCTCTCTTTTTGCAATTTTTTAGTGTTTTCCTTTATTTTTGTTAAAATCATAAAGTTATAAGGGGCTAACCCTGTTAACTATAACCATGTTTCCCTATAATTTCATAATTTTAACAAAAATAAAGAAAAGAAATATCCATCGTATATTCGTATATAACCATGTTTTCCCTGTAATTTTTTTTAAAATATCTACACTAATTGATGATTCTGAATATCCATTGTATATAATATAAATAAAAGTAAAGTTTATTCTTATCTTAGTTTATTAATAATTTTTCAAAAAAATAATTAAATTAAATATTTTTTTAGAATATTTTTTTATGAAATAAAAGAAATATATAACTTTAACTTTCATGTGATTTACAATTAACTTCCATCATGATTTTAACTTGGATTCGAAGTTATCAGGACAATCCTTTGCTTTAGGTTATGGGTGTTACAGATGGTATCAGAGTCGGGAACTAGACTAGTGTGCCAGCGGGATGCTGGACTCCCAAGGGGGTGGATTGTAATATCCCACATTGATTGGGAAGGAGAACAAAAGTTGTCTTATAAGGGACTTGGATACCTTCTTTATTAGACGCATTTTAAACCCGTGAGTCCAAGTGTGTGGACAAAGCGGACAATATCTGACAGGGTTAGCCTGGATGTTACAAATGAAATTAGAGTTGATCCTTGTACTATCGGGATGGTGGGGAAAACCTCATGGGGTATGATGAGTCCTCGAGGGAAGGGGGTGGTTATCACATCTTAGGCGAATCCCACATCGTCGATGACAAGAAGAAAGATTTTGGGTAGACCCGACGAGGACGTCAGGAGTTCAAGTAGGGGAGTTTGTAACAACTCGTCCCACATCTATAGAAAAAATCAATTTGGAAGCTCTTTATAAGCCTCAAGTAGTAGAATACCAATAACTTCCACCATGGTTTTAAATTGGATTCGAAGTTATTGGGTCAGTCCTTTGCTTTGGGCTTTGGGCTTTGGGGTTTTACAGTTGAACTTGTTGACTCTTACGTCTATGGATACATTGCATTATAGTCTAAATTACACTACACTATTTGAATGATCAATGCACCTAAAACATGTAATTTCCAATTAAATATTCCCATAACTACATATCACTTCAAAATCTCGACATAGAGCACATTAAACCAGACGAAAGTCTCCAAGACTAGTTTGAGTCAAAACCAAGCCAAAGGCTCAATTGCACAATTGACTAATCAATAAAATTCATTGTAAACAATAAAACATATTTACCCAATGGTTATGTAAACACATGCTCCAAAAGTATGAGAAACTCAAAAACCCATACATTAATATAGGGATGAGCTCGGTACCGGACCGGTACTGAACCGGTACCGAAACCGGGTAGTACCGAAACCGAGAGTGGAAAAAATCAATACCGAATACCGAACCGATAAGAGAAATTCGGTACCGGTACCGGTACTGGTTCGGTACCGGGATTTTCGGGACTAGAACCGTTTGGTACCATTTTTTGGGACGACAGCCGTTTTTCACCGTTGACTATTAAACACAATAACAAAAACCAAAATCACTTAAGTGGAAACCGGACTGGAGGAGCCGATTGTGCAAAAACCGGGTTTTGAATAAATTACAAAACCGATTTTGGAGAATTGCAATAACCGAAGTATGAAGAATTGCAAGAAAAAATCGGTATTTGAGTGAAAAATACAAGAACCGAAAATTGTAATATATTTAGGAGGATTTTCAAAAAAAAAGGAAAGAGTTTGTTACCAATTCAAATAAAAAATAATTTTTTAAATTCTCCGGTTCGGTTCGGGATTTACCGGGACTAGTACCGGTACCGGTACCGAAAGTACCGAATCCCGAATATGGAAAATCTTGGTACCGAATACCGAACCGGTAATGATATTCGGTACTGGTACTGGTACTGGTACCGGTTCGGTACGGGACCGGTTCGGTTTCGGGATTTCGGTCCATATGCTCATCCCTACATTAATATCTTCCAAATAAAAACATACTATTTATATCTCCAAAGTAGAGATGGCCAAATGGGTCCGGCCCGGCCCAGGACCGATGGAGGACCGGGACCGGGACCGATAAAAGCCCGGCCCGGCCCGCGACCGGTTATAGGACCGAAAACCGGGACCGGTTACACTTTTGGAGCGATTTGTAGGACCGGCTCGGCCCGGCCCGGGACCGGTTATGGGACCGGCCCGATTTTTACAAAAAATTTAAATTTTTATATATATTTTTTACATGTATTTCTAACTTTCTAAGTGTATTTGATTGAAAATTAATTACAATTTATAATAAAACGTATTTTTAAATGTATTTGACTAAAAATCAATTACAAAACTATAATAAACGTAGTTTTTAAGTGTATTTGTTTGAAAAGTAATTATAAAACTACAATAAAACATGTTTTAAGGTGTATTTGAGTGACCAAATTACATATATATAACGATTACATATATAATATATTAAATTAATAAATAGAATTAATGTTTTTATAAAAAATAATTTTTTATTGAAGGCCCGGTTTGGGCCCGGGACCGGGACCAAGACCGGTTTTCGGGACCGGTTACGAAAACACACTAAACGGGCCGACTTGAAATCGTTAGGACCGGGACCGGTCCCAAAAATCCCGATCCGAAAATTACTGTTGAGCCCCGGGACCGATTGAGGCCCGGCTCGGGACCAGTTGAGGCCCGGCCCAAGCCCGGTTTTTGGCCATCTCTACTCCAAAGTATTTTATAACCTAAAAATGCGTATTTTCCAAATGGGTTATAAAATTCACAACACCAAGAGTGTAAATATGACAAACAATCTCATTATGAAAAAAAATCATAAAAATGACACTCTCAAGATTTATTTATCAAAGTATCCAAAAACCCCAAATAAAGTGTTTCAGAATATTTATCAAACCTTTTACCCGGGTAAGCACTTACCAAGTCATATAACCTTACCGAAGGATTATGACAAGTACTAAAAATCTTACCCGGTAAGAACGAAAACAAGGAAATCAATAACCAAGAGTCTTACCCCGGTAAGTGATTGCGACAACTCTTACCATGGTAAGTGCTTACCAGGTAAATTGTAGCATACGATGCCGTTTCGATGGACTAAATTCTTACCCGATAAGTAATTTGTAGTGTTTTAAATTTTGCCGGTAAGCACTTACCTGAGTAAGATTTGGTAAACGGCTCCTAACTATGCATAACTCATCGAATAACTCACACACTTGATAAATATAAAGTAAAACACATTAATACTTCAAAATAAACATTTTTGACATGTACAAATTTTTTAAAAATCAACTTGAACTCAACTTACTAAATTTTATTTTAAATGATTCCATAACATAAATGAATAAAATATACCATTGTCATGACATGGTGCCAGATTCAAGAGCGGAGGCGGGAGGCCCATGGGGGCCTTCGAGGCTCGGGCCTCCTCGGTTTTTCATCTCCTAACTATGTAAAATATGTTATTTTACAATTTTGGCCCCTCTCGACCTCTCCTAATTTATTCTAATTTATTTTTTCTAACACTTCAATATTTTGCTAAAACCCTCGAATACGAGGCATCAATGACAATTTTCACTCGCGAAAACATTGGTATTTCATCTTAAATTCTTTATCAAATGATCGAAGGCTCACAAGTCACAACCCCTAGGTGTATTTCATTTTCCTAACTTCAAGTTATTAATTTTGATGTTATTAGCTTTATTTACGTGGGTTTGAAAACTTTTGCTATTCTTATTTGTTCATCACTTTGATTTCATAAATATGTGAATAGGAGTTAGAGATTGTAGCTATTTTTTTTAACGGTTAATTCTTGAATTTTATTGATATATTTATTTTGAGATTGATTTGTTTATTCTTTCGTTTTACATCTTATTTAATCATATGTTTTATGCATGTGATCTGGATGTTTGTACACTTTCTATAGGGATGATCAATTTGAAATATATAGTTGGCTTTTGCTTTGGTTTTTTCATTGAATTGTTAAAAATACTCACTTGACAATTGGTCTCATTTTGCTCCTCCTTGACATAAACCCATAATTGTGAGACCTGCGTTTATTTTACTTTGCTAGTGGTTTTTATATATGTAAAAACCTTGTGTTCCATCTCTATTGAAAGGCTTGTGTTTCACATCTGGCCTTATTGTTTTACATTTCGAATGGATGGTCCAAAAGGTTGGGAGGGTTTGCTCGTTCATTTAAATTTGTTACATTGTAAGTTAATTTGAGTAATCTACCAACTAAATTATATTTATATATGATCCATTTCTTTACTATCATATATTAGATAAAGGTCAGGTTTAAGATAAGCTATTTGTTAGTATTGATAAATAACAAGTTAAGTACCTTTAACAATAAAATTATTACTACCACCTTTTTCCAACAATATTGCTTTTCATATCAAGCCAATATTCATAATGCACCATTGCAATTTGCATCCATAAAAATATGTGAACTTCTTTATTACTAGAGGTTAGAACCAAACAACATAAATAATTCTCGAATGGGAGATCTTGTCACCGTAATATATATATATATATATATATTCATGTTCAGCAACAGCCGTAGAGCTTGGCCTGAAGTCGGGGGTTCAAGAGGACCTCTAATGGCTTCTTTTTTGGAATTGTCAGCCCCGGGCTCTCGGTCATGTCGATCGGGAGACCTCCGAGCCGATCCAGATCAAAAGAATGGACAAGACGAGCCAGTGTCATATGAATCACCTGAAGTCCAAACGTGGATCCAATACAAGAACGTCGACCAAACCCAAATGGCATGAGCACAAATTGTTGTCCTTTCAGGTCGACATGTCCATGGTCTGGACCCATAAACCTCTCGGGTTCAAATTTAGATGGATTAGTCCAAACCGACGTATCCCTTTGAAGCTTCCAAATGTTAACTATTAATCGAGTCCCGGCTTTGACATTATACCCGGCAACCGTACAATCTTCCATGGCCTCCCTCGGTCCTAGAAGTGGTCCCGCTGGGTAGAGACGAAGAGTTTCTTTTATTACAGCTTGAAGAAATACGAGGTTTTTTATGTCAGATTCTTCGACTTGTCTTTCTTTACCTACATGCTCGTCTATTTCATGTTGCAATTTCGTTAAGGCATCGGGATGGTTTAACAATAACGAGATTGCCCACGTTAGTGTCCCGGCTATCGTATCGCTGCCTCCTAGAATCAATGCCTGGTGAGTGTAAAAAATTTGACAAACTATCAACCGTTAAGATATATGGAACCCTTTTAAATCTTTTAGTAAAGGAACCCTCATAGAAAGAGGGGATGTTTGTGCATACTTAGACAATATATATATATAAGAGAGAGAGAGAGAGAGAGAGAGAGAGAGAGAAAAGTTCAAATGCGAACTCAAATTTGGTTGTAAACGTGATAACAAATTAGAGGGTGACACGTGTCATATTTAGTCTGAATATGACATGTGTCGCGCTCTCATTTGTCCTCACGTTCACAACCAAATTTGAGTTTTCATTTGAATCCGCCCCTATATATATATAGAGAGAGAGAGAGAGAAAGAGAGGAAAGTTCAAATGCGAACTCAAATTTGGTTGTGAACGTGGGGACAAATGAGAGTGTGACTCGTGTTTGAATGTAGATTATTCAGACTGAATAATCAAAGAAATATTTGGACTGAATAATCAAAAAAATATTCAGACTGAATATAGTATTTATTCAGTATGGATATTTCTTTGATTATTCAGTCTGAATATGACACGTGTCGCGCTCTCATTTGTCCTCATGTTCATAACCAAATTTGAGCTCTCATTTGAACCATCCCCTATGTATATATATATATATATATATAGAGAGAGAGAGAGAGACCTCTTCAATTGTTAACTCAATTAATTGTGTTAACTTTATTAACCGGGCATTTTCGTCTTTTTGGTTATTGATATCAAATTTCTTAAATATCTTGTTCACTTAATTGTTATATTCTTTAATTACCATATTCTTTGATTATCTTATTCACTTAATTGTTCACCTATAAAATTTCTGATTTCACCGATGAACTTGTTTAAACTTTTTTATTTATCTCATTCAGTTTCTGGTTCACCTATTAACTATTAATAAAAAACATTTTTTCACTTTAAAGTTTCACCTATTAAGTTTGATTATATGGTTTCACTTATGAACTTTAAATAAAAATCATTGTTTTATTTTCTGATTTCACTAATGAACTTTGATTATATGGTTTCACGTATATACTTTAAATAAAGAAATTATCGTCTCATTTTCTGGTTTCACCAGTGAATTTTAAACAAAAATCAGTGATTCACTTTCAAGTTCACCTAAGAAGTTTTTAATTTTATCTTAAACAAAAATCATATACATATTATTAAAAATATTCATTATTTTTCAAAAATAATATATACATATTATTGATTATCTTCCAAATATAAAATATGATAATTTGTTCCAAAGTTGTCATTTATTTAATATCATTTATTTCGTTTCCCTTTTTATCAGATTATAATCTCCACTTAATCACAATCGTTAATTAAAATAATGAAAGACTTAGATCGGTGAACAAAGTTAACACAATTAATTGAATTAACAATTAAAGGGCTCTCTCTCTATACATACATATATATATATATAGAGAGAGAGAGGGGGGGGAGGATCAAACAAAAATGATATCGATTTAAAAGAATACGAGAATAATTCTGGACCAATTATTTCATTAAATAATATCTTAAATAAAACTTACTTAAAAATCATCCAAAAGGACATATTTGTCATTTGTTGTATACAAATTATATATGGAAATTCGTTTATTTATATAAATAATATTTAATAAATTAAGTAAGGTATTTATTTAATACTTTTTATAGATTTTTGTGATTTAAGCATGGTTATTTTATTTATTTATTTATTTTTACAATATTTAAATTAATTTTCTTTAAAAGTCACATGTGATATCTATAATTAATTGATATTTTTTCTTGAAAAAGAATTGTTTATTTTCGTCAATGTATCTTATTGATATTTAATGTGATATGTGTAAAATATGAATTACATTTTGTATTACATGTGATCTTATATATTTTAAATGTGTTTTGCTAGATATCAAATGTGATTGCTATTTTTTTCGTTATTTTTCTTTTTCAATGTTTAATTAGAATCATTGTTTTTTAAGTTTTAGATCATATATGAGTAACAAATTACATGTGATTAGGAAATCCCATATGATTAGGAAATCACATCTGATTAAGAAACATTTTGTTATTTTAAAAAAATTAATTAATTGTGAATCACATGTGATTTTGACAAAAATTGTAATTCATAAAAAGTTGATTTAAATATAAATGAATTATTTAAATGAAAAATAAATACACTTATTTTAAATACATTAAATTTAAAATATTTACTGAATAAAAAATTAAATCATATTAAAATCACAAATATGGTAAAAAGCAGAATTTTAAATAAATACTTTAAATAACTTTTATATAACTAAATTACTTTATACCCTTATTTCCTTATTTTTAGAACTAATTATTTAAGATATTATTTAATGAATTGATTGTTCTAGAATTATTTTCGTATTCTTTTAAAACGATATCATTTGGTCCTCTCTCTCTTTCTCTCTCTCTCTCTCTCTCTCTCTCTCTCTCTCTATATATATATATATATATATATATAGTTGATTCCGTTACAAACTACGTTAATTCTTACAAACCACATTCAACCAATTATTTTTTTTTTAAATTCACTTTTTTTGAAGTATGAGGGTTGATTGTTCAATAATATGTGGAAAAAAAATTCATCAAGAATATATGGGGGTTGATTAATTATGAATATGTGAAAAACGTTTCATCAAAATGAGAATTTAATGAAACAATTTCAGCTTCAAGTTGAAACAAAATAATTTTATGAAGAAAATAATTATATGAAACAATTTCAACATATTAAACACTTTAATGAAAAAAAAATTATTCAATAAAACAATGAATCATGCGGTTTGTACGAATTGACGTGGTTTGTATTTGAAATCTCCCACATATATATATATATATATATATATATATAGAGAGAGAGAGAGAGAGATGAAGGTTCAAATGAGAACTTTGTAAATTTAAAACAATAAAGGAACACCTTGTGGACCACATTTGATGTAGGTCCCACATAATATTAAATAATTTCTGATTTAATATTATGTGGGACCCACATCATATGTGGTCTACAAATTGTTTCTTTGTTCCTTTAAAAAAGGTGGTTTTCGTATGATCCCTCCCCTATATAGAGGAAGGTTCAAATGAGAACTTTGTAAATTTAAAGAAAACAAAAGAATACCTTGTGGACCACATATAATGTGGGTCCCACACATTAAAAAATCAAATCTGATTCAATGGTGGGCCCCAGTAAATCAGATATGATTTTTTAATGTGTGGGACCCACATCGTATATGGTCCACATGATGTTCATTTGTTCCTTTAAAGAAGGGTGTTCTTGTATGATCCCTCCCCTATATATATATATAGGGTTGGGTTCCGGTGAGAAGAAGAGTTAAAGTGAGAAGCGTAAGAAGAGATTTCCGCCCTTGGATGCACATCAGGATGAAATGCATCGAGAAGAGGTGCGTCTAGATACACCGGATCAACTCCCTTTTATAACGCAATTCATGGGTGGGTATGAAATTTAAAAGTGATCAAGGGTACAAATCTCTACTTACGTTTCTCATCTTAACTCTTCTTCCCACATGATCCTATGCCTATATATATGGAAAGATTTGAGAAGTGGTAAATATTTGAGAAGTAAAGAATTGATCTTAGCCTTTCATTTGCTCAACATTTACGGCTTTGACAGTGAAACACTGGATAATTCCTTGCATGGGTATACGAAAGATAGAGGGTAGTTTCGTAACTTTTGCAAATTGGTGGCAAACGGGGTTCATATATGAACCCATATGATTCACTTATGAAACCGTTAAGTATTTCATATGTGAATCATACGGATTCATATTTGAATCGGTTAATTAATTCATATGTGAATTACACATGTTTATAAGTGAATATAATTACACGAGTTCACATCATATAGTTCATATGTGAATCGCATAGAACATATTGGTCATATACGAACCTGTTTGTCGTTTAATTATTTGTAAAAGTTACGAAACTACCCCTCTATTGTTCCCATGACCGTAGTTTTTGACCGGTCAAAGCCGCAATTATTGACCAGTCAAATCCGCTCTTGACCGTATAAAGGGCTACGCTCATTTCTTTATTTCTTAAATATTTACCACTTCTCAAAATAACATTTGGATATATATAGAGAGGAAAGTTCAAATGTGAACTCATTTTTGGTTGTGAACGTGAGGACGAATCTCAGCCACTTATCCGGTCAATAAAGGCGGCTTTGACCTGGTTCCCCTCCTTTAATAATCTCCACCCTCCCATGAATCGCGTCAATCCTCCGTGATCGCGTCCACCATAATCGAAGATGTGTGGCTGAGATTCGTCCTCACGTTCACAACCAAAATTGAGTTCACATTTGAACCTAACCCTATATATATATATATATATGTGTGTGTGTGTTTTTGATAATATGTGTTTTGTTGATATAAGACAAATTAAAAGGGTATGTTGAATCCTTGAATGTTGCTGAACACCGGCTCTAATGTAATGTAGGACCTTCAAATAAGAATGCTAAATATCGTTAGAAAATAAGAAATGAAGGCTAAGAGAATATTCATATGTGAATAATTGAAATTCTTTATTTGAGATGCATATGTGAACCATGTAAATAATTTGTAAGGTTGGTTCACCTATGTATTTTCAAATAATTTTTTTCAATGGATTCACATGTAAATCTTCTCTAGTTACTTTTTCACTATATTTAGTATTTTTATTTGAACAAACTCATATTATATATATACATATATATATATATATAGAGAGAGAGAGAGAGAGAATGGTCCATGTCAAACTGATATGAACCTCCAACATCGACCAAATATATCAAACTTACCAAACAAGTCGATTTGATGCAAGTATCGGGATCGTACTGAAAACCAGATAGTTTCCCTTCCTCTTCAAGCGACAACATTACGTCCATAAAATCCTTTACGTCTTCATTCTTTCGTTCCAAATCCAATCTCCGCTTTTCTCGATGTTCATCAAGCCACCCTCCTAGCAACACATCCAGATCCTTGTTCGTCTTCTTCATCTGCCTTACATACCGTAAATCCAACCACCATAGAAAAGGTATGGCATCCGATACCACAAAAATACCAATCATTCGAAAGAAATCGTTGATCAATTTCTGACACCTCTCCGCCTCCTCTCTACCACCCGAAGAAAACCGCTTTCCGACCACCATCATCACTATTATGTTCAACATCATGTGTTCCAACCATTTGTTCATTTCAACAACCACCGGCCGCCGGTGAGAGTTTTCCTCCCACCGCCCGTAGAGTTCCTTAATTCCGGAGTTAATCTCCGACAACCGGATGTCTTTGCGCATCTCAAGGGGGCGGTGGGAGAGGAGCTCAAGGGTCGAGATCTTCCGAACCGCGCTCAAAAAGGGAGAGTAAGGGGCGAACCCAAAGACGGCATAGTTATAACCCATGTGTTTCATGGCGGTGGTTTTCGGCCGTGATGCGAGTGCTTTATCGTTCACGGTGAAGCAGTCTTTGGCTACTTCCCAGCTGCTCACCACGAAAGCACGGCGGGTTCCTAGCCGGATGTTGAACGCCGGCCCGTATTTGTCGGCCATGGCTCCTAGCGTCCGGTAGAGAAGGTGGTTGTCTCCGGCGAGTAGGTGGAGGTGGCCGATGATCGGCCATGCACCACCGAGTTCAGGAGCTTCTCTGGCACTGGTTTTGGACTTGGTTCTATTGATGAATATGATGTAGAAAAGAAGCAAAAACCAAATAAAAAAGACAAATAGCTGGAGTGAATAATTCATTGTGTATTTGTGTAGTTTTTTGTTATGGTGACATAGGATATATATATATATACACACACACGGAATCATTTATTAATCAGTACTAACTTTATTATAAGTTTTTTACTTTATTTTTTAATCGCGGTTGAGATTAAATGTATATTATATTCTAATAAAAAAAGAAATAAATTAAATGGTATTAATTAAAAGTGATTTTTTAAATAAATTATTTTATTTTATTTTTAAAAGATAATAATTAATAATATTTTTTATTTTTGAAGGGAATCAAATTTTATTTTAGGAAAATAATTAATATTTTTAATATTATTTAAATGATTTTTGTTAAAAATAAAATTAAAACTTCATAGGTAGACCTGGAAAAAAAAATTGTTTAAAGTTCATAGATGAATCTAAAAAAAACAAATTTTTTTAAAGTTCATACTTAAACGAGAAAATAAAACATGATTTTTATTTAAATTGTATTGGTAAAGTCATATAACTAAAGTTCTTAGGTGAAACAAGAAATTAAAACAATGATTTTATTTAAAATTCATAAGTGAAACTAAATAATCAAAGTTTATAGTTGAAACAAGAAAATGAAATAATAACTTATTATTTAAAGTTCATAGGTAAAACCAGAAAACATAATGAGATATTTAAGAAAAGTTTAAACAAATTCATTGGTGAAATCAAAAAAATTAGATGAACAATTAAGTGAATGAGATAGTTAAGAACGTGATAATTAAAAAAATATAACAGTTATGTCTTTGGCGCGTCTGTAATTTTTTACCGTTCGTTTAATGAATATGTCTGCAGTTTCTCTCAAAAGATATTTAAGAAATATGATATCAATAATGAAAAAGACAAAAATTCTTCATTTAACAAAGTTAAGGGGCTGTTTGTTTACCTCTGGATGGAACCATCCAGAGGTACCTCTGAATCGCGCAGAGGTTACAACCTGTTTGGCAAAAATATTTTCACATCTGAAGTGAAAAAAACCCCTCTGAATCGTGTAGACCCTGCTGGTTTAAGTTATCATTCAGATCCCTCTTTCTTCCCAAAATACCCTCTTCTCTCTCGCTTCCTATCTCATAAACCTCGCTGCCTGCTTCCACAGCCTTCCCCTGAGAAATCGAACACTTCCTCGCCGCCATCGCAGCCCACCGCCAGCGCCGCCGTCCTCGTCGTCCTCGCCGATCGACTGCTCCACCACCGCCATGGTGTAGAGAAGAAACGAGCTGGTTTTTTCTGGTTATCCAAAGTACCCTTTCATTATCTTTTCCGGTCAATCCAGCCTCTTTTTTCCGATCAGAGCAAGCTGATGAAAGGTGGGAACCGACTGCTCCGCTGCTGCCAAACGCCAGCTGACATCAGTGTGTGTACGTAGAGGAACTGCACCTTCCAACGTCACCAAGTAGATCTGATTCAAGTTTGGGTCATAGAGAACCCGTTTGGCTAAGATTTAGACGCTCCAGGGGAACTTGATTGGTAGAAATGAATGAAAGGCAGGATATGGGATGTACAAATTGTAAAAAAGTAAAGAAGGAAGTTTGTATCTTTGATTTTTATTCATTCAATTGATTTTTTTGTTGTTGTCACAAATTAGAGAAGACGGTGGAGGGGTTGAGGGGCGGTGGACATAGGTTGAAGATAAAGCCCACGCCGCCTGTTTCACAAGGCCGTTTCGAATGGAGATTTCATCGCCGGAATCAGCGATGAAGCAGGGAGGTTTGGGGGAGTTAACGATGGATGGTGGAGATGGGAGGATGTCTCGGAGACAGGTGTTGCAGGTGGGTTTGATGGAGACCAGCTGGAAATCAATTGAAGAAGATAGTTGATTTAGGGGTATGAGCTGATCAAAAGGGGATTCTTACATGAGGTTTACATAATATGTATGATTAGAAGTGGACAATGATGTTTAAGGTTTTATCAAGAGAGAAGTGGTTACTCACTGTTGGACGAGAAATCTCTGCCAAACCGTTAAATTTCATTCAGACTGTTTTAAATAGAGGGGTAAAATGGTAATTTGTTCTTATTCAGACTGTCCATTCAGAGCTGCTACCAAACAACCATTTTTCATTATGCACTATACCATCCAGAGCATCTGTACCATCCAGACCTCTGCACCATTCAGCTCTATACCATCCAGCAACTACCAAACAGCCCCTAATACTATTTAGGCTATCTTTGGCAAACTAGCTGATAAGCTAACTTATGACTGATAAGCTAGCGTATGACTTAGGCATTGTTTGGCAAAAATAAGCTAGCTTATAAGCTAGCTTTTTTTCAGGATACATGTTTGGTAAACTGGCTTATGACTTATAAGCTAACTTATTGAGATATAAGCTACTTGGAAGTAACTTATTGAGCTTATTATCATTTTCTTCCGATTATACCCCTAATTAATATAAATTAATTATTAATTAATATTATCTTAAATTTTATTAATCAATTAATTTTAATTGTAATTATGATTTAATATTGTCTTTATTTTTATTTTTATTAATTATTAGTTCATTTTAATTTTAAATTATTCACTAATGTTAATTAATTATTACTTGTAATTTTTTAAAAATTACTAATTAATTAAAATGACTAGTTATTTATATATTATATATAGTGGTTATTTAAAATCATAAACTGATATAAAAAAAATCTAAACTTTATTTTAACATATCCAAAATTATAATATATATGATAATCAATTTAATTTATTTAAATAAATATATTATATATATTTTTTAAATATCTTGTTTGAATTAATATATATTATTTATTAAATATTTATTTTAATTATATTATAAGTGATTAATATTTCAAGAGGTCTATTTTGGTCATTTTACATTTCCATCAGCTAGTTTTTGCCAAACGTGACTTGTTCATCAGCTAGCTTATCAGTCATCAGCTACCTTATAAGTCATCAGCTACCTTATCAGTCATAAGCTAACTTATCAATCATAAGCTACCTTATCAGCTAGTTTGCCAAACATAGTCTTATAAGGTAGTTGATGACTTATAAGCTAGCTGGTAGCTGATAAGCTAGCTGATGAATAAGTTATGTTTGGCAAAAACTAGCTTATGAGCATGTGAAATGACCAAAACGGACATGTTGAAAGTAAATAAATAATATTAGTTAGGAGTATAATTGGAAAAAGTGTCAAAAAGCTTCTCATAAGCTACTCCAAGTAGCTTATCGATAAGCTAGCTTATAAGCTGACTTATAAGCTAGTTTATGTGCATCCAAACGATTACTCAGAAAATAAGCTAGCTTATAAGTCAGCTTATAAGCTAGCTTATTTTTGCCAAACAATGCCTTAATGGTTAGAAAACCATTTACTGACTCTATTAGATAGAATCATTTGTTAACCAAGTAAATAATATTAACGTCGTTAATCGATTGAAATCTTTCATTTTTTTAATCAAAGGTTGTTTTTAAATATAGATTCTAATCCGGAAAAAAAATAAACAAATTAAATTTTATTAAATAAAAAGTAATTTTTTAACAAATTATTATATTTTATTTTTGAAAAGTAATCAATAGTAATATTTATTTATTTTTATTTTAGAAAAAAATCATAGTTAAAATGGAAAATAATGAATATTTTTAATAATATTGATTTTTGTTTAAAAATAAAACTAAAAGGTTCGTAGGTGATTTGAAAATGAAACAATATTTTTTGTTTAAAGATATAGGTGAAACAAGAAAATGAAACATGGTTTTTATTTAAAATGCATAGATAAAACCATATAATAAAAGTTCATTAGATGAAACTAGAAATTAAACAATGATTTTTATTTAAAGTTCATAAGTGAAACCAAAAAATAAATAAGATATTTATAAAATTTAAAAAAGTTCATAGTGAAATCAGAAATTTCATAGGGTAACAATTAAGTGAATAAATAATTAAGAAATGTGATAATTAAATAGCGTAATAATTCAATGAATAAGATAATTAATAAATATGGTATCAATAATGAAAAAAAACAAAAATTCCCCACCTAACAAAGTTAATACTATTTTTGGTTAACAAAAAAAAAGTAATTTATAGAAAGAATCAATTTTATTTGAACGGCAACAATCAAAACTTTTATTAACAATAATACAATAAAGTTCGGAACCACTGATCAAAACATAGCGAACAACTTAACACATTACTATCCCAATCCATATATCCGATCTAAAACTCCTACCGATCCCAGTACAACGAAGAAACCTTCGACCTTTTAAAACGACACCGACTAATCTAACTAGTAGATCCAAAAAGACATAGTCGGAATAATAGACAGAATCATTTGCTAACCAATTAATAATATAAACATTGTTAACCGATCAAAGGCTTTTATATTTTTTTAATCAAAAATTGTGAATAAATATATATTATAATCTGATAAAAAAACAAATTAAATGATATTAAATGAAGACAATTTTGAAACAAATTATTATATATTATTTTTGGAAAAAAAAAGCATATTTTACTTTTGAAAAATGATGAATATTTTTAATAATATTTAAATGATTTTTGTTTATAAAATAAAATCTAAAATTTTATAGATAAATCTGAAAGAAAACAAATTTTTTGTTTAAGGTTCATAGGTGAAACAAGAAAAAGTAACAATGATTGTATTTAAAGTTCATAAGTTAAACTAGATAATCAAAATTCATAGGTGAAACCAGAAATTTCATAGTTGAACAAATAAGTGAATGAAATAATTAAGTGAATAATTTATTTAAGAAATATGGTATTAATAATAAAAAGACGAAAATGTCCCGTTTAACAAGGTTAATATTATTTCATTGGTTAACAAAAAAGGGGGATTCTAAAGATGGAATTATTTATTAACTTTGTTAACCGATCTAAATATTTCATTTTTCAATCAACGATTGTGATTAACATGTCGACTCAAGAGTTGTCAGCTACAACACTTTTGCACAACCATCTCAACGGGTAATAATTTATGAATTATGAAGGATAGTCTGATTAAAATTAATCAGACATAATATGATATTTACCCTTTTAAAAGTGATTAATTAAATCTCAAGTGTATCTTAATTACTAATATGATAAAAGTATTAAATAAAATAGGCGTATTCCACTCATACTTCCTTTTATATGGGTATCTCAGTGACTGAGTGAGGAATGGGGTAGAAAAGAAGATTAAAAAAAATCATATACATTCATATATTTTTAACTATCTTTTTATCATCATGACCGAAACTTTAACAAATTTATGCATGTAAAAATTATTAAAGTGAAGATAAAGATATATGAAGGTAATTTAAAGAAAATGTAGTTAGATTAAAAGATCAATTCTTCTAAAAATTTAAAAACATTCTTACTATTCTTACCGTAACTCTTATAACCAGAATTTCAGTAAAACATTTTGAAATAATGTAGGATAAATATGGGCTAGATTCCATTGATTACCAGCCATCTGTCTTAGGCCCATTAGTAAAACTAAAACCCTAAACGTAGCCCAATTAAATTTTAGTAGCCAATTATGATTCAGTGTGGTCATCCTCACTCAAAATAACGTGATCACGCAATGGAAGTACAACACTGATCGATCAAATAATCTTCTCGTTTTTGGTCTCTGGATCTCGAATTTACAGGCGAGAGAGCAGGATGACGATGTTTCACTTCTTCAACTGTGCAATCTTGACATTTGGCCCTCACGCCGTCTACTATTCCGCTACTCCTCTGTTAGTCTTCTTCTTCTTCTACTCGATAAATGACCTAATTTATTGTGAAATTTTGTATCTTGATTTGCTGTTGTTATTGCGATTGTTTGAGCTAGATGATTAGTTAAACAAGTAAGAAGTTTACAGTTAATATATCATCGTATGCTACAACAACTTATGTGAATCATCGTTAGTACTTACTGCACATTGTAAATTTATTAGGATGAACATCTAAATGTTGTAGGTGTAAAATCTGATGATTGCTATACATGCGATTTGTTCATATTAAGTTTATGTTCGTAGGAGCTTGTATGGATCAATTGAATTGGGACTGTTGAGAAACTGGTAGTTTTTTTGAGCTGTTGGATCTATATTGACACTTTGAGACTTTGGGTTCTTTGTTCTTGGGGAATTTTTTCGATCAAATTGAAGTAGTTTCCAAGAGCCTTGTGTATGGTTTGCTATGTGAAAACGTATTGGTGCTTGTGTAATTACTTTTGAGAATCCTTGTTCTTTGAAGATTTTGCCAATCAATTGAACTGAGAGTGAAGAAAGTTGTTGATAATTAGGGCCGAAAACCGTATTGGTGCTTGGTATATCAGAAATTTACACCCTTTGTTTCTTGGGAAGGTCTTCATTTGTCCATCTAACTTCACCTAATTTGAGAACCATTGTCATTTTAAGGTATCTTTAGACTAACTTTGTTGCTACTTCTAGCCGATAACATAGAATGTGGTTTTTGGGTACAATTTATAACTGAAAAAAGGAAAGTAAGTTAAAGTTCAAAACAATTAAAGTGAAGTTATATAAAGGAGGGATTGGAAAACCCAACTAGGAGGTGAATAGGACTATCATTTTATGAACAATAGAAATTACCACCCCATTCTTTTTAGCTAATGCATAAAGATTTTTTAAAATTGGAAGTCAACCTTTGATTTTAACCTAGTGACATAAGTCCATGTCTCAATACCAAATTCTCTGCTCTGAAGTTGTTTTAATTAAGAGAATATGAGCTAAGACGACAGTTTAAGGATTCTTTCATTAACGATCTGGGAGCAAGTTAGGTAATTGCCAATTTTATTTAATGAAAAAAATATTACAGCAAGTGGAGAAACCAAAAAGAAAGTATCGGGGAGGAAGATAGAACTGAATAAATAGACGTGTCCTTAAACTTGATCAAAACAGAGTTCGGGTCATGGCCCTAGAACCATTTTAATTATGTGTCGAATGGCCATTCTGACCCTGATTCCTCGACCAATCATCATTTGTGCTGCGTGTGCACTCATGGTGCTTTTCCTCTCCGTGTGTCTTCAACTGCTTAACGCTGCACAGCTTCATTGTTTCATTGAACAATAAAGGGTAGCTTTTTGGCATTGGTCAGGATCAACTGCCTAAACTTTGCTTTTGATCTTTGTATATCAAACGGGGGTCTTTAGTTCTCAGACACAAGAGCGTGGCCTTATATGACTAAATCTAGCGCCACATGTGGTGCGTAATCATATATAACAAGTAAAGGAATTTGATAGCATTTAATATTATGTAATCAGAATACAAGATCATTCAATAATGCATGTATGTTGCCATCTACAAAAGTGGTGAAAACTCCAAGTTATAGATTATTATGTTCTTCTTGGAGCTAAGTTATGTAACTTTAGCCTGTCGAGACTCGAGAGTTGTGATCTGAATAATGCTAGTTTTACATCTAGGAAAAGCAAAATCTTAGATATCCATATTGAGCATGTATTTTTATCACGAGAAAATAGGGTTTTTCTTTTTATATAATACACTGTTTATGTACTCAAAATATGGGTGTGATCTCTAATAAAGTTGAATATCTCTCGCATAGTTTAATGGTGATGTTTTTCTACTGCAGATCCGAGTATGATACACTTGGCACTTCTGTCAAAACTGCCGTTGTCTATCTTGTCACAGCATTAGTGAAGGTACTATTTTCCATCTATGCCACACGGTTTGCACAACTAATACAAGCCTCTGATTTGCTGTCTGTAAACTAATTCTGTCATTTATATTGATTATTTGGCCAGCTTGTTTGCCTTGCTACATTTCTTAAGGTGTCTGAAAGCGACAGTTTTGATCCCTCTCAGGTAACATTCATTATTATTATTATTATTTGTGTTCTTTTTAATGATTAAGTAATGGTCTTAAATCTGTCACTACATGAGTTCTTGTATTTACTTATGCATGAGTTGTAATTATGTATGGACCAATAAGTAGACCTACATGGTTGATGCAATGTGATAGCAGTAGCCTTCAAAATTACACATCAAAATGAACTTGGCTGCATATTTAAAAACAGTGGTAAAGGTTATTATTTTTTCACCCGAAAGGCTGCATGTGCTCGATATCAAAAAATAGAAAACCTGAGGAATAGAACCCTGGGCAAATGGGATATTCCAGTTCTAAGTTCAGGCATACCTATTTCTTTTCATTAGTGTGTTAACTTTATGTATTTATTGTTATAATTTACAAAGTTGAGCTATGAGTAAAATCCTTAGGACAATTTTCTTCTTACAATTAAAGTCTGTTAGTCCTTGTATCCATTCAGTTATTTACAACATTACTAGGAATCTTAAAATCAATTCTAAAGACAGTTTTTTTCTAACGTTTGTTTTTATGTTTGGTTAGGAATTGTTGAAAGCTTTGATTGGTTTTATAGATGTTGCGGGGCTTTACTTTGCCCTGACTCAGTTAACTCACAGGAACATCTCTCAAAATCACAAGTTCCAGGCCGTTGGACTCGGTCAGTAACTAGTAACTACTAACCTCTTTCATGTCTGAATTTCTTAAGATGCTATAATAGTAAGTAAGAATGGTTCATATTATACAACATATATTGCTCTTTCTGTGTCCTATCATATCACTTTATTATTATAAATTATAATTGTCTTATTATATACTGGCAGGGTGGGCTTTTGCGGATTCTGTTTTGCATAGGCTGGCACCCCTTTGGGTTGGTGCTAGAGGACTTGAATTTACATGGGATTTCATTCTGCAAGGGCTTGAAGCAAATGCAAATCTGGTAAGCTGACCTTTCTCTCTCATATATATATATATATATATATATATATATTAAAGCAAAGGGGTTTTCATTAGTGATTGTTGTTTGATGTAAAAATTGCAGATGCTGTCTCTATCACTTGCTGCATTGGGATCTTTGATGTGGCTAAGGAAAAACAAGCCCAAGACTTTGATTCCTATCATATATGCATGTGCAGGAATTGTGGCAACAATGCCTTCCATCTCAAGGTCTGTCTCTTTTTCTTTTTACACTAGGAATACATGCATATCGTATATATATACATAGAGGGTCAGGTTCAGGGGAAAACCGCAAAAACAATGAAAAACTGAGGAACACCCTAGTAACCGTTTATTTAGACGGTAATCACTGTATGAACCCAGGTGTTCCTCAGGTTTTCATTTTTGGGAGTTTTCCCTTGAACCTCCCTATATAATATATATAGGTGAAGGTTCAAACGAGAACTCCATTTTACGAGAACACCCTTGTCACATGTGAGGGGACTTGGTGGTGTGCGGACGATGTGCCATACGACTTATTTCGCGCTAAAGGTTGCATGCGTCTATAATTTAGGGAAGGTTTCAAACGAGGACACTTTTTACTATAGACAATCGCATGTGATACAAAATCATGAATGCGGACGACCTAGGTTGCAGGCCAGGTCATTCGTACACCAATAGGCCCTCTCACGTGTATCCATCAGACGACCCTTGGTTCTGCATACCACTAGGTATAAGGGTGTAAAATGAGGGGTGTTCCCATTTGAACCTCCACCTATATCTATATATATATATATATATATATATATATGTGTGTGTGTGTGTAAATATTGGGGTATGATGAAATAAATGAGTTTTGTTGAATATTGGTGCAGCTATCTGAGGCGAGGATTAGGATGGCACCTTCCAGAAGTTGTAGGTTTTCAACTCTTCACTTCCTTATCCATGGCTTTAATCAGCTGGCAACTCTTCTCAGCATGTCAAAGACCATCTGCTTAAGAAGAATGGAATTTTCATATCATATTTGGGACTATTTTTGTAGAAAACCTTAAAGACATTATATTCATCTGTCTCCCCTCATTCAGCAACTGCATTGCCCAGTAACTGTTATTATTGATAAATGAGCTTTCTGAACTGGTAAATGAGCTGTGTGGTCAGTGACTGAATTTTTTACAATTGCATGTTTTTTAATTAGTATTAAGTTGGGGATCCAAATATGAAGCTTAAGGCTGAATTGTGTTGACTGACTGGAAGAGATGAGAATATGAAGATATCAAAGTAATCCAATGGTCTTTATTAATGGTTTTCATGTCCAAAAATTTGTTTTATTTAACATTGTTTACTTTAATGACTTTTCCTTCCTTTATTTGTGGAATAATAATACGAGGAGGAGGAGGAGGAGGATGCTAAAGGATTAATAGAACAAAGTTCCCAGTTGGGTTACAGTTTATGTACAAATCAAGGGGAGGATGTTACAAATTGTATGACTAATAACACCATATTATAATCTTCTGCAAAAACCTTAACATACACACAAAACATATGCAGATGCAGAGTCTTCCATTATGTCAACTTCCCATTATATCATCAACATCACATTGATACCGCAACCTCCCCAACACCTGCAAAACTCACTTGATCAGCTATTCAGCCGCCATGATACCCAGCTTATTTAGACGATGACAGAATGAAAATATATATATATATATATATATAGGGGAGGGATCAATATTATGTGAGACCCACATCACATGTGACCCACAAGTGTCCCTTTGTTCCTTTAAAATGCAAAGTTCTCATTTGAACCTTCCTCTGTTTCTTTAAGGAGGGGTGGTTCTCATTTGATCCCTCCCCTATATATATATATATATATATATATATAGAGAGAGAGAGAGAGAAAGGGAGGTTCAAGGAAAAACACTAAAAAAAGAGAAAACTGAAGAACGCCTTGGGAGGCCTCCATCTGGACGCTATGCCCTAACATGCATTTGTGCATATGCACTAATGCATATATATGCATTGATGCATAGAAAAAAAAATACCGTCCAGATGACGGGCTCTAAGGGTGTTCTTCAGTTTTCTCTTTTTTTAGCGTTTTCCCCTGAATCTCTCTCTATATATATAGAGAGAGAGAGAGACAGAGAGAGAGAGAGAGTTATATATATATATATATAGAGAGAGAGAGAGAGGTGGTTTCATTTACAAAACCCAATTATTAGTACAAACCCTATAAATCAATCTCAAACCGATCATCTATTCTAATGAATATCTCGATTGTTTCCTAATATAAAACATTGATCTACATGAATTCTGATAATCTTCGATAATCTTCCATAAATATTTAAATTATAATAAATAAACTCATTATCATTTCTATAAATATCTGAATTAATTGGTTTATATGGTTTGTATTAATGGTTGGTTTGTAAAAGATGTCTCCTCTCCTTTTCTCCCTCTCTCTCTCTCTTTGTGTATATATATACACACACACACACAGAGACACATAGAGAGGGGGGGGGGGGGGGGGGGTGTTAACCATTTGAGAACTCCATATGTTGTGATAACTTTTACCTAAAGGTATTGTTTCACATGATTTTTCCCATTTAAGGACATTCATGTATCGATGAAAATATATTTGTTTCATATGTATTCGGTTCACAATGTGGAAAAAAAAATGTGTAACTTCTATTTCACAAAAATGCTAAAAAGATTCACATTGTGAAACAAACACATTATGAAACAAACGTGTTAATCATCACATTAATTTCTAGTCATAGATGAAAAATAACCATATGAAATATAGCACATGATGCACTAGTTCTCAAGGTTATCATAATTTCACTTGTTCTCAAAAGAAATAGAAGCTTCCATAGTCATGAAAAGATACCAAAGTCTGCATAAAAGGTTTCTTATCAGTCAGCAGAATGCAAATTTGATTCATGAAAAGAAAGAGGGTACTCACCAGAATAAGATGGCTTTTTGCTTCCTTGAGAGAGGTAGGAGCTTAATCAACAAGACGACCCATTATCTAATTCATTAGAAGGTCCATGACCAATCTGATAGTCTAAAGCCGCATTCTTTCCAACACCGGATACGTGCACACGCATTTCACATCTACCAACAAGCTCAAAGATGCAAATATCACCCATTTGGATGCCATTATCACGGACAAACGCCATCCACCCTCCACAAAAAGTATGCAACGTCTGAACCTTAAGAGTCGGAATTGAATTTACTGTCCAACATTCTCCTTTTAAATTGTGAAGCAGAATCTCTGTTCTACAGTTTGGAAGGTGTTCCATAGAGAACTGATAGGGAATTTTCTGTTTAGTTGCAAACATCAAGAAAAAGGGTGTTACACATATAATGGAAATCGTGACTTCATGATAAATGATCAGCAGAATGAAAAATGAAACCCTCAAAGCAGACTTGCATCTGAAAGACACACACACACACACACGTATATATATATATATATGTGTGTGTGTGTGTGTCTGTGTGTTTATTTTAATGAGGCAAGGGATAGGGAGGGGATTAAGGAACTTCCTTTTAATGTTTCTTAGGGCCCGTTTGTTAGCAGCTTAATGAGCTTAATGAGACTCGCAGCTTATCTGGTCAGCTATACATGACAGTTTGGTAGTGGCATAATGATAGAGAAAGTGGCTTATTCAGTAAGACTTTAGGAGGGAGCTTTATGCAGAAAGCCAAGTTTTTTTCCAAACTTGTTCCTCCCAATTAAAGAACACGCTCATTCCATCTATAAGAAAACTCTTCCAAACAAAAACCTTCCCAATCCACACAGACAACTGTATCTATACAGGACTTAATGGAAACCCAACAAAACAGCCCCTTATCAGTTCTAACTTCTAAGGATGATAAATATTTTAAGTTTGACGGAGTTGAGCAACATTATTATAGAGGAAGTAAAATAAAGAAAAATTCCTTACGCAATCAATGTAAAAAGAACAACATGACAACAAAACGGTCAGTTCCTATTCCTTGGCATGGTTTCTTTCTTCATAAAAAAAAGGTGGTGTCATCTCAAAAGACTAGTGACTATTCGGAAAGTCCAATATGGCTTAATGGTAAGCACTAAGTGAACATCATTAACCTATAGTCTTCAAATCATCAACTCAAAAAAATAATTAACAAGTTTTTACGTACTAACTTTGTCTTCATGGATGACCCTACGATTAATGCCCCAAGCCAAATGTTCTACATCAATCATCCTCAAAACTAAGGTCATCATCATAAACCTACTCGGATATTTCAGCCCATGTTGTTTTGGTAGAATCGCAGAACTACTAGTGAACTCACATCCTAGGTAGTTTGTCCCCAATAAGAGTTGCTCGTTATGCCACCTTGATAAACGCTTATATGCACCTTTTTTTTATATCGCTTCCCTTGCATATTACGATGATTTTACAGTTAGTAAGCCCTTCAATCTTGGTTGTTTATTGATTAATGTCAGATGCCAAAAAGATGGATTTAAGTGCAAACAGAGCATGTATTTCAAAGATTTACAAGGTTGTGCATATTTCTCAAATGTCTAATCAATCAGTGCATAATTATTTATGTTTAATGTGGACATACTTCTCAAATAAGACCTGGACTAAGCATACAAAATCAAGTGTTGATAAAAAAAAGTTCATGCCTCTTATTTTCAACTTTGGTTTTTTTTTGTTTCTCTTTTGGTAGCCGCCGAAGGAAAGAGAGCAGCAAGCAAAAGGCAAACCCAGCCTCTCAAGCTGGGGAGTTTAGGGGCACCACTACCCGCGTTAGTCACTGTATTCGACCCCAAGACTAACCGGGCGACTTTTCCGGCAACCCTAGTCGTGTTCCAAGTCATTGGCGACCTCATATCATGTTTTTTGCACATTATAGAGCGGTTTCACTAGGGGGTATAAAATCAGTTCCAAAATTGTCGTTCAAAGGAGGGGATTGGATCGATTTTCACCAGGAGAGTTCCAGGGACCATCGGGGAGCCTTTGAGCAAGATTTTGGAGTCAATTTTGGAGTTCTTTTAACTAGAGTTCTTCATCATTTCCTGATTTTTAAGTTCAATGTATTTTTTGAAATAGGGATATGAATAGCTAAATCCCTATTCCTGGTGATGAGATTTTGACTAGTTTGATATATTTTATGTTGAAACTTGATTTACATTTCAATATCAACTCATTTTCCATTTTTGCAACCTCCATTCCAATTGTTGTTCGTATTCAAGTTATTGGGTTTGAGTAGGATCCCTCCGACTTCCTTATTCTACTATGAGTTGCCACCCGAATTTGAGAATCCATAATTGTTCGTAAATTTTGGGCAAGTAATAAGTAGAGCATCATTTGACCACCAAATTTGAGAATCCATAAAAATATGTTATGAACAGGTTGCTAGACAGTAGGAGTTTCCATTATGACGGCTTCAATGGATATCAGTCAAAACCTTATGATGCTACTACCTAAGAAGTTAATGAGGTCATTTTCTCAAATCACGTCAACTACTAAGGTAGTTGACCACCGCTAAACCATTGATGTTGCACTGATATTAAATTCCCGGGATACTAGTTGTAATTCTGTTGTAATATAAGATATGCAAGAATACAGGATCTATACCAGATATAAAGCTGAAATACTTAAATAATTAAAAGAATAACATAAGATCAAACTACTCACCAGAGTGTATGATCCACCGATGTTGAACTTTTTCATGACTCTAACAAAATAAGGAAAACTAGAAATGAAAGATTCAGCAGCCATTTTTTCTTCAGGTGCTGACTTCATTGACATACAACCCAGCATAGAAGAACCCCTCTTTTCTTGTAAGCCTTTTGGTTTCCCTATCAATATTTCAGTTCTTAGCATTCAAAGCTTATTGAGATGAGAAAATTATTAATTAAAATAACATAACATGACATTCCCACTACAGTTTCTGCAGTCAATGGGATAACACTGATTCTTTTCAGCATTTTATTTACTTAGGGCCTATTTGTTAGCCGCTTAATGAGCTTAATGGGACTCACAACTTATTCGGTCAGCTATACATGCCTGTTTGGTAGTGGCTTAATGATATAGAGAGTAACTTATACAGTAAGTTTCTAGGGGGGAGCTTTATGCAGAAAGCCAAGTTTTTTTCCAAACCTGCCCATCCCAAAAAGAAAAGCGCTCATTCCATCTATGAAAAAACCATCCCAAACAAAAACCTTCCTAATCTATTCAGACAGATTAATCCACACAGACAACTTTACCCATACAGGACTTATTGGAAAACCAACCAAACAGCCCCTTACAGTGGTTTAGATTCAATAAAAATGGGCCTTTGTTTTGTCAGCCCAACAGCTTACCATATGCATGAATATACTAAATAAGTTAAGTGAGAGAAGTTGCATTTGTACCTGATTTTCCGTTACTAGTTCTTGACTGAGATCCCAGAACAGAGCCCTTGGCTGCAATACCAAGTTTCACCTTTTCAATGGAGAAGGCAACCTTCTGACCATCAATCATGGTCGGCTTCTGGGTTTTACGTGGATTTCCTTTCACTTTTTTTGTCAACCTTCCAGAAGTTTTATTAGAAGACCCATTTGTCGATCCCTTGATATCACCATGTTCATAGTCTTGTGCTTCCTGCCTAACTCTAAGAATATTCACACGTAATTCACACTTGTCTACAAGTTCAAATATGCAGACATCTCTCACATTAATATTATTACCACGAACAAAACTCAACCACCCACCACAGAAGGTATGTGAAGTTTGCACTCTTGTCGTTGGAATTGAATTAACAGTCCAAGATTCTCCTTTCAAGTTGTGAAGCACAAGCTTTACTTTGCAGTTGGGAAGGTATGCCATAGCAAACTGATATGGAACATTCTGCATGACAAGAGTCAAATGAAGCTTTAGGTCGGGACAACATAGAAATTTGTTATTAAAAATTGAGGATGATAAAGAATATAAAGCGAGTCTAAAATGAAGGTTTAGATCAAGGTTTAAACCCTGATGTAGTCTAGCCAAAAAACAGAAGATGGTTCTACAAGAGATCCCCAAATGTTAACTGCTAAAAGCATGTAAATGGGTGTTCCAAGATTCTTAATCTAGTCGGTTCCTAATCTGGTTAAAGGACAGAGATGTGGCCACATGCACATTTGGAATGTATTTCTAACATTTTTTATGTGTTGCAGTGTTTTCTTTGTCTTTGTATTTCCAGAAACAGTCATTACGTTTTATATAACAATTCAAATCTGCGTCTTATGCATCCCGTTGTGTGATAATTGTGGATGAGAGCATTTACGCTTAATACATGCAGCAAAATGCTTCCAGTAAAACATGAAGATAACGAAATATAGGAGCTACCTAGTACCTACCAAAGTATATGAACCGCTTATGTTGAACCGTTTCATAACTTGGGAAAAATGAGGAAAACTTGAAGTAAATGATTGAGCTATCTTATCTGCTTCAGAAGCTGATAAGCGGCCGAACTCTTCTTCTGTAGGCCTTACCTCTGCATAAATTTAGAAGCACACCAGTAATGTATAAAGTAGGGCAATAGAATTCATGAAAGCTCCGTGTAGATAAAACCAAAAAGATACACTAAAAAGGCTAATAAAATAACAAGATTAGAAAGAGAAACCAACACAGTAAGCAATTTTACCTGATACAGGCAAAGCAGGAGTGATGGAATCCTTAAAGGCACTGCCACAAAACTCTGAGCCATTCAGAAAGTCTGCCACTTCACATCGTCCATTAATCGTTTCTTGTAAGCCTAATTGCATTTCAGCTATGTTGGTGGTTTCATGGAACTTTGTTGTGCACTCGGAATGAACTTGCGAACTTCTTGCTTTCTTTGGCACACTATCAACCATATTCGTCAACATAGTTGCATATTCCCTTTCCCTCTTTTTTCCAAAATGCTGATCAAAGATGCTCAAATCTTGATGGCATTCAGCAGAAAATGCAGTTTCCTTCTCACAAGAACTTTGATCAAAGATTTGCACTGTAAAATGCAAGTTACCATCATATCTGAATACTAAAGAGTCGCCATTCTCTAAGAAGTGGTCTCTCACAAAAGCTGCCCATCCATCCAAGATAAATAAACCATCAGTTTGGTGTGCCAAGTCAGCGTGCCAAGTATTCCCACTGGGACCCATCAATGAAACGGTTCCAGCTGTTTTCCCTTCCAAATGTTTGCCAAATTTTGAAGGTATTTTCTGTACCAGAAAACCCCAGAATCACACAAAGAACACAAAAGAAACTAGATATTACCACACTGCTTTCAACTACAAAACCAAAAGCAAAGTTATCTTCTTAGAAGAGTATAAACATCCATCCATTGGAACAGCACCTCTTCAAACAGCTCCTAATCTATAGAGTATAGAATTAAGCAATCCACTAACCTATGCAGGGGTCAAGTAGTAAGTTACATGGATTATATAGAAGTTTCTGGTTTTCTTCTCTAAAGCCATATGCCCTTTAAGAAACAAATCACAGAGGGAAGTTCTTAGCTGTATATTATTTTGACAAATGAACACATGGCTTCTAATCTATAGTAATAGACTTAGCATATTAGAAAACACAACCTGCATTGTGATTTTAATCATTTTTCTTTCTGTTTTCCCACATATGAACAGCAATAGATGTCATCCCCCATCCCTTCAGCATAACTAATGGTGAATATATGATTTCAACAGAAGGCTTCCAAATCGATTTGGTATCTAAATCAGTCCTCAATCCTCACTGAAAACCAATTCCAAATCTGAATTACATTTTACTTTCTAACTTTATAACTACCCTTGCTAACTATTACAGACCCCCAATTTTTTCACAATACTAATCCTCACTACAAATCTGTAAATATGAGAAGAATAATAACCGATCAAAGCATAAAAAAAGACCCTCAAGTCTCATATTTTAAACGAACTTCAATCATTAGCTAATAAAACACAAATGCACACTCTTACAGCACACTCGTGTAATAAATTTGTGCTTCTTTACATCTAAACATTCATGCATCTAAGAATGTAAAAAAAAAACAGGAGTTACGAAAGAAATTACCAGTTTATCGAAGCTGATATTAGGGTTAAAACCCTTTATAAAATGAGGTCTTCTTGCATTCATCATCTCTCTATCTCCGTATCAACTGAATTTCTGTAAAACCCTAAAAACAACCCAAGAAATTTTGAGAGACATTTGAGATGTGCAGCGTGAATTAAATCAATCCTCTCTTTGGCTACAGTGAAAATTTCAAGAAAGAGATAGTGAATCGAAGAAGAATCCTGAGAGAGAGAGAGAGAGAGAGAGAGAGAGAGAGAGAGAGAACAATTGAGAGTGTACCGAAGGCCAAATACAGCCTTCCGCAGAGGAGTAGACCCCGGACAGGAAAAGGGTGGGGCCACGAGAAAAGTAGGACAGATTAAACCACTGATTTAACTAAAATGACCCTCTCATGTCATAAATGATGCCGGTACTCCTTTGTAGAAAAAAATTAACCAAATATTTAATACCAAATTCAATAGAATTAATCAACATTTTATGATGATTATTAATAAATAAATAGATATAACTAAGGAGGTTTTCGGTTCGAATAATGTTTTTTTGGATGGAATGAAATCTATCAAATGAATTTGACCTTGAACAAAAATTGAATGAAATGTTATTAGGTTTGACCACTTGTCTAGTTGACAGACGTTGAAATGAAATATACTAAAAGAATTGAAATCTGTTTGTTTGTTTCATGTGATGTAGCTTTAAAATTGAAATGAAATATGTATAAATGAGTCACCAACCCTTTTGTTGAAACTTTTGAAACTGAAATCCAATTATTATGATTTAGATCGATGGTGGTTCAGAATGGTTGTCGACGGTGGTGGTCAACGGTGGTCTAGAACGATGGTGGTCGACGGTGGTTCAAAATGGTGGTGCTCGGCGGTGGTCGACGGTGGTCAAGAACGATGGTGGTCGATTATGGTCCAGAATGGTGGTTCATATCGGTGGTTCATATCACTGGTGGTCGATGGTGGTGTGTGATGGTTCAAAATGGTGGTTCAGATCAGTGGGCGGTGGTGGTTTAGAAGGATGATGGTTGGCAGTGGTTCAAAAAGTGGTGGTCGATGGTGTTTCAGATCGGTGGTGGTCGGTGGTGTTTCAGACCAGTAGTGGTTAATGGTGGTCAGATCAGTATTAGTCGGCGTTTCGTTTAGAACGATGGTTCAGATCAGTGGTGATCGACGGTGCTTCAGAACTGTGGTGATAGACGATTGTTCAGATCGGTGGTGGTCGACGGTGGTTCAAATCAAGTAGGGAAGATATGGATAATTTTGCCTTTTTGAGAAAATTAGATGGAATGAAATTTAATTCATTCTCAATTGTGATGGAACGACCAAATCAATGAACGATGGAATGTGTGAAACTCAATTCCATTCCATGGATAAACCAAACACTTGAACGATATTTGATCAATGTAATTAATCATTCAAATTTTCTGCCGAAATCCTTCAAACCAAATGCCCTAACAATATGTCTTTCAAAACAAAATTGTATATTGAGTGAACTACATTATGCCATTGTGGTCCCTATTTTTTCTTAAAGTTTGGACTTGTTCTTAAAGGTAGCGTTTGGTATGCAGACTGGATGGGACAGGACATGACTGGACAGGACGGGACAGGACTGGACGTGACAGAACTAATTATCCGTCATACGTTTGGTACAACTAGGACAGGATGGGACAAAACAGTTAAAGTGACCAGAATGCCCCTAAAACAATATTTAATATCTTTTTTTCTTCATATAATAATTATATATATACATATATATATATATAATAAAATCAAATAAATATGTAAATAAACATCGTTATAAAAACTAGAGTAAAAGATATTTTTTTCCTTTAAATTTATATAAATAGTTAAGTGAATTATCCATATTTAACTAATTTTATTACAAACTAACTATATAAGAAACGTTATTTATTTTTAATATGCATAGCCACAAATAGCTTTCCAGAACAAAGCTTCGTCTCATAGTATCCTTGCTGCCGTATAGAAACCACAAAGCTTCATCTAGTCGTCTCTTTGCCGCCACACTGCAACCATGAAGCTTCATCTTGAAGAACAACACTCGATTTGATAGAAAGAAGTCGATTTGCAAAAGAAGTGAAAATTCAATTGAAGCGACGAATCTGGATTCGATATTTCGAAATAATAATCCAGATTTAGCTGATGGATGCATTTTCTGGTTTAGATGAGTAAGGATAAGAGGACAATTTGGTAATCTTGTGTCTTGTCCCATGTTGTTCCACCTATTTTGGTGGAACAAAAAAACTTAAATTTTGTCCCATGGAAATCAGATTTTGTCCTATCTTGTCCAACGTTGTTGTTGTCCCATGGCATGCTAAACATGAGACTATTTTTTTTTGTCCCGTCCCGTCCCCTCCCATCTAGTCTGCGTACCAAACGCACCCAAAACGAACTATCTACATAGATAAACCTTAATTTCAATTTCATAACACTCAAGGTCTTTGAAGTTAACACCTTCAGTTAACAACAAATTTGTCTTTAGACAAATTATAGGGACCAAAAATGTAATTTACTCTAAAATTAATTAGGATTCACATCTTTTTGTTTAAATTTTTCCTAAACATATTTCAAGTATGGTTAGAGCATCTCCAACAGGTATTGTAAAATAGAAAAATGGAGAATTTTAGTAATTTTAGTGCTCCAACAGCTATGGTATATCAATTGATAAAATAGAAAAATGGGAAAAAAGAGAAGAATAATCTCTAAATTTAGAGAATCTCTAAAAATATATAGAAGAGAGAGAAACAATATTTTAATTATATTCAACCAATCAAAATAATTGAAGTTAAGCATGTAGGAGAGAGAAATAATATTTTATTAAATGATGGAATATTTTATTAATATTGTTAATGATAAAGTTGCTAAAATAGAGTAGCTGTTGGAGTTGGATGCAAATTATTATAGAGATTTTGACTTTTAACATGCTATTTTAGAAAAAATTTACAATAGCTGTTGGAGATGCTTTTAACTTGATATACTTAGAGCATCTCCAACAGATATGTTAAAAAATTTCTATAATAGAGTAAAAAAAGTCAAAATCTCTATAAAAATTTACATCCATCTCCAACAGCTATTCTATTTTAGCAATTCTACCATTAATTATATTAATAAAATATTCAATAAATCTAATAAAATAATACTTCTCTCTCCTACACATTTTTATCTCCATACTTTAATTGGTTGATATAATTAAAATATTATTTTCTCTCTCTTCTAATAAGTTTTAAAGATTTCTCTAAATTTAGAGAATTTTACAACTTCTCTTCTCTTTTTTCTATTTTAGCATATATGATAGAATAGCTGTTGGAGCAACTAAAATGCTAAAATTGCACTTTTTTTCATTTTAGCATAGCTGTTGGAGATGCTCTTATATATAAAAACTTGTTCGTTCGGAAAAATAACTTTTTTATGAAAAAGATAATCATGTTTTCAAAATTAAAATATTTTGAAACATTATTAAATTGAATTATTAAATAATTGTGAATAAGCTACCACAACTAACTTGACATAACAATCAATTTTTGTAACAAAAATTAAAATATTCTTAATAATTTTTTTAAAAATTTGTGAATCACAATCAATTTTAGAGTGAATTACATTTTTGTCCCTGTAATTTGCCCAAATATTAGTTTTTCCTTTTTTAACGGTTGTTAATTGACGATATTAATTTCGGATGGACCTTGAGTGTTATTAAATTAAAAAGTTAGGGACCATCAGTGTAGATAATTTATTTTAGAGACCAAATCCAAAATATAAGCAAACTATATGGACCACTAGTGTGATTTACTCTTGTATATCTAAGGCTATGTTTGGTAAAAGTAGTTTAGAGTATCTCCGATAGCATTGCTATAGTAGAAAAAAATGATTTTTTCTTTTCTAAAATGCTCCAACAACATTGCTATGATGTTTTCTATATTTGAGAATTAGGGAGAAATCTTTAAATATAGAGAAATCTCTAAAATAGGAGAGAGAAACAATATACAACCAATATAAGTTATTCAATCTAAACATGTAGAAGAGAGAAACACCATGCAACCAATCAAAATTGTTGAAACTAAATGTGTAGGAAAGAGAAGTAATATTTTATTAATATAATTAATGATGCTTTCTCTAAAATAGAAAAGCTGTTGGAATTGAAATAAATTGTTTTTAGAGATTTTGCCTTTTAAATCTCTATTTTAGAAAATTTATAGAAAAGCTGTTGGAGATGCTCTTATAAGGTACCTTTACCTTATGACTTATAAGGTAACTTATCAAAATCTTATTTTTATTAACTTTTCAATAAGATACCTTATAAGGTAACTTATAAGTTAACTTATGGTCATCCAAACAACTACACTAAAAATAAGATACCTTATAAGGTGACTTATAAGTCACCTTATTTTTATCAAACAATGCCTAAACTTAAAGAGTTTATTAATTGTTTGTTGATGTGGTTTATGTGTTGATAATTTAACTTATATTTTCTTTTCTTTTCTATGTCGAAAGTTCTAAATATCCATCTTTACCCTCTCTGATCTCGATCAGTCGATTATGCTTCCATATTGTTTAAGATTTTATATTTTTCTTTCTAATCTTTATATTGTAATTTTTACGCACAATAAATATTATAAAATAGGTTTTTTAATATTTGAAAACTTTTTCATCAATTGAAATCTAATAAATTTAGGTAGTTAGAAGATGGTGAAATTAATAAAATAGTCGTTTAAGCATGATATATTTACCCCTTAGTCATTTATCTCCACTCCAAAAAAAACACCACCTCCGTAACTTGAGAAGTTCGGAGGGGTCAAAAAATAAAAAAATTGAACATGGTCTGCAAGTACAAAGATCAAATATGTAAATTAGTCTAAATACGTTCTCAACTTGGGGACCCTGATTAATTTACAAATTTGGTCCATTTACTTGCGGACCATATTTAGAATTTCCCTTTTTTGTTTTTCGACCCCTACGCGAGTTGATGAGTTGATACTTGCAGAGATATTGACTTTTTTGAAAACTTGGGAAAATAGCTAAGAGGTAAATATGGTCGGCCAAGATGACTATTTCTATTAATTTTCCTATAATCCATTGGATGTCGGATTATGACATCCAATCCAAGCCAATTATCACTAAACAACTAATCAAATCCAGTCTAGTTGACGGTTGATTAAGATTGTTTATTATTATTGGCTATTTGGATGGGAAATCTGCCAAAAGGTGGTAACAACCAATACGGAATAAACCTTTGTTGGACAAAACTTTTATAAGTTATATGAACGTTAGAGGATGCAAACAAATGTTGTATACTAAATGCAAACATACAATAGCAATCGGCCCCAAAATCATAAATCAACAATAATCAAGCATAAGGGTAGCACACCAACTCTGGCATGGAAAACCCTCATAGGGCACTTGGGTCACTTAAAGACCACTACCACCAATAAATCAAAAAATACAAATGTCTTCTCTAGATAAAACTAGAGGAAAATAACAATCATTATATATATTCTTGTAACAAATCATCAAGACATATGAAATCAAACTAAAAGGAAAGAGAAAGAAATATCTCACTTTTGCATTTTATGGACTTTCTCAAAATTATATAATAAAACCGTAGAATACACAACAATATATAGCTTGTATCGGGTCAGTATTGTTGGGCTCTTTTAAATATTTCACATAGGTTAGGAATAATTAAATAAAACTCAACGATTATCCATTGGATCGAATTGGATCCATCATTTCAATCAGTTATTCATATATTTTTCTAATTTTCTTAAAAAATACTACATATACATATCAACCGAAAACGATATCCTAAACCATTATTTAAATTATATATGTTAACGGAATGGTTAATTGGATGGTCGCCGGATTTGATCAATTCGGTTATATATTGGATTCCGAGTTGTCATCCAAAAAATGATCAATCAATCTAACTTGAATGTTAAAATATTGAACCGGATCGGATCCAATTACAAATGGATATAAAATAATGGTCAGTCACTTCTAATTGGATCAGATGACTTTTAACACACCCCTTAACAAATATATATTAGTTAGCTTATATATTTCTAATTCATATTAAACCGGTAAATAATTAAAGATTAGGCATAAAACTCATAGATTTTTAGTTCCAACCCTCTTCAAAACCACAAGAATTCACCCTAGTTATTATCTTCAAGTCTCCATAAAATTAATCAAGACATACACAAACTAACTTGAACATGACTCACTTTAAAAAAACAAAAAAGATTGTAAAACATAACTGTATTCAATGAGTAAATCTTGACTGGTATTTCCAGATAAATAATGTTAAAAACACTTCCACAATACATTACATATTTCAGAAACTGTATATATATATATTATATATATATATAATCAAAACCACAAACATACCTTCAATCTTCACTTAATTAATTAACTAACTAACTAACTAGGCTTAAAGAACTTCAATTTCAGCCCATTGTCAACGATGCTCCAAATCCCACCGATAGTAAACGCCACACTAAACGCCACCCCTAGCCACCCTAACGACCAGTTGAAATACCAGTTGAAGCTATACTTTGTGGGTTTCTTGATCAACACCCACATGAAACATGGGTATGCAAATGTAACCGGAAGAGTTAGCCCGCCCAACAATCCGGCTAGACTCGATAGGAACGGAAGAGCCACCCCAATGAAGAAGTTGATGAACCCGTAAACCACCCGGAAACCTGACCGCACCCACACCGAGCACGGTCGGTTAGTCCGGTGCGTGTAGCTTGCTTCAAAGTTGTCGAAAACCGGCATCGAGTATATCTGAAAGCTGCTTAAGCAACTGAAGACAACCAGGAGGAACGTCATTGCCAACAACGATCTTGAAATATCGTGTTCGTGGAATCCGAACATTGCGTTCAGAATCCCGCCTGACGGCATCTAGAAGATCGTAATTCGACATGTTAGAAAGTATCCGAAAGTTTCTTTAGAGTTTAAGGTTTAGGGTTTACATATATATATATATATATATGTATATATGTAGGGGAGGGTTCAAATGAGAACTCAAATTTGGTTGTGAACGTGAGGACAAATGAGAGTGCGGCACGTGTGCCATTCAAAAAAATATCCAGACTGAATATAGTATTTATTCAGTCTGAATATTTCTTTGTATATTCACTTTGAATAATACACGTGTCGTGCTCTCGTTTGTTCTTACTTTCACAACCAAATTTGAGTTCGCATTTGAACTTTCCTCTATATATGTATATATATATATATGTATGTATCGATGCACTTACGAGGTTTCCGTAAGCCCAGAAACCGCCAATGGCTACGGGGAACAAACACATGGCGATGAAGAAGTACGCAACCTTGGCTCCTTTCCACATTGGCACATGAGCGGGGTGCTTGAACGTTGATGGCATAGTCGACTGCATGGAAGATACCACAAAATTTATGTTTACAGGCTCAAAACAGGTTAAAACAAAATCAATTTTATAGAACGCCAAATATGTTTAAATATACTAATAAATTGTTCTACGAAACTTATGTAAAAAAAATTGTTTACGATATATACAAGTGTTACAATATGATGGAATTTGGCATCCTAATAGGTTTTTTGCTTTTTTATAATAAACATATGAGAAATGTCGTATGAACATAATTTTTTATAGAAAACTTGTTTCTATAACACATTTTTTAAAACTATATGTCACGTGCAAAAACTAATATGACACTTTATATCAAAAGAGTCTTAAAAAACTTGTTAAGACGTCAAAAAGTGAATATGTAGGATCACGTTCAAGGGAAAACGTCAAAAAGGAGAAAACTGAAGAACACCATGTGAGCCCTCCAAGAGGACAGTATGCACAAATGCATACGGGTAATTGGTAACATGCATTTGTGCATATGCACTGGTGCATAGAAAAAACCGTTTGTATGCATTTGTGCATACCGTCCAGATGAAGGACTCCTAGGATGTTCTTAGGTTTTTTTAGCGTTTTCCCTGAACCTCCCCTCCTCTATCTCTCTCTCTCTCTATATATATATATATAATTACCTGAATCTCCAGGACTAGATTATGGCCTCTGAATGCAAATGCTATGATACCAAGTGCATTAAAAGCCGAAAAGACCGAAGCGGTAAATGAAGGTAACGCAATGGGTTCGTAAGAGATATTGGGTGGTCTCCGTTGGCTAACCGAGAGGACCCAGACCATGGTCGAGTAAAAGATGGCGGTCACAGCCCCCACGAGTGAGAGCCCAGCGATCGAGTTCAGGTTCGGAAGCTGCGATAACACGATGCATAACGACGTGAAAACCAGATACCATTCGACGGTCGTTAACGGATTAGATGAACAGAGGGGCCCGCAAACGGTCTCGAAGAATAGTTTCATAGTTTCCCCTCCAACTATAATCAAAGCCGTTGCGGTCCCTGCAGATAAGTAGGCTGTTGGAAAGATCGAAAGCCATGCACCCAACCGATTTCCTGAAGAAAGGAATGTCAGAATAATTAGAATTTTATTTTAAATCGATAATGAAATTAATACAGTTTTTATTAAAAAATAAATATGTTTGAATAAAATAAAATTTACAAGTGGTGGTTAAATATATCTTGTTAATACGAAAACCTGGAAAACACACGAAAATAATATATCAATATTGATGTTAAATTGAAGATTAAAAAATCTTGTTTTTTTTTAATAGGTATATTTCAAATAATATATCAATATTGATGTTTAAATTTTAATATTTTATATTTAAAAATGTAATTCATTTAGTTTTAATGATAAAGTATATTTTTTGGACAAAAATTATGATGAAATATTATGTTATGACTCAATATATCATACGTTTGAGTATTTTTATTGATTGATCATTAGTTATTATAGAGTCCAAAGAGAGCTTGTAAAAATTGCATGTATAGTTATTTATAAAATTAAAATTTAAAGGTTTATGTATTAGTAAGTGGTACATAAAATATATCTTTTAAAATAAAGCACGTCATAATGTTTTTTTAAAGAAAGATAATACATGATGTTTATTAAGTTATTTTTAAGAGTTTTATTTAAATGTGTCAAAATCATTAGTGGCTCAGAAAGATCGTCCATTAACAGACGTCCACATTGTCTACGTAAGGCACAACAAGATCTAATCGGATGGTGTGAACATGAGAAAGTCTTACCAAATGCTGCTTCCGAAAGCTCGACGTAACGATTGTATCGTTTGCCGGGAACTGCTTCGTGAAGTTGTACCAAGATCCACAAGGTGTATAGTTGCCAGAAGTAGGCTATGGTCAATGAAACGATCCCCCAACTCCTGCATCCATACATATATTCAAAGGTTTTAATCATTGAACAAATCCAACAAGAAAAAAGATATGACTATACGAAATGATGTTACAATATAATTGTCAAACTTGGTTCCAAATTTGGCGCTTGCTTTTTTATAGTCTATTCATATGATAATATACACTAGAATGATAATTAAATGAGGACCATAAAAACCAAATTTATGAGAACGGGTGTAATAAAAAATTTACTTTATTCTTCTAATCAAAAGATATAATTTAAAATATTGTTCATCTATATTTGAGTTCACGTTATGAAAAAAATTACATATAATTTTTATTCATTTAGCAAAACAAAAAAACATACATAAAAAAGTTTCACAAGGTAAACAAATACATTTGAAATTATTATATTATGAAAATCAAATTATTATATTATAAAATTAAATCATAACATGCATTTAATAAAAAAATAATCATATAATTCTTTTTAAATCAATACTCACAAATTTACGATTTCTTATTATTTCCTTTTAATTTAACCTATACAAATATCATTACATGATATATATATATATATATATATATATATATATATATAGAGAGAGAGAGAGAGAGAGAGAGAGAGAGACCCTTCAAGTGTTAACCTAATAATTTGTGTTAACCTTGTTAACCCATCGTTCACTGGTGAACACCATGCTCGTTCACTAGTGAAACACCATTTATCAGTGAACGAATGGTTCCATACATGCATGCTCATTCACTGGTGAACACCATTCGTCATTGAACGAGCATGGTGTTCACCAGTGAACGATGGGTTAACACGGTTAACACAAATAATTGAGTTAACACTTGAAGGAGCCTCTATATATATATATATATAAAGAGGTTCATGCGAGAACGGTAACAATTTACGAGAATGTGAGGACACTCCTCAGCCAATCATTTTGTACATGAAATTTTTCATGTACAAAATCACATATGATTCATGTATAAAATCATATATGATTCACATACAAAATCATATATGATTAGCTGAGACTTTTCCCGCAGCAAAAGTCACGCGTGTCATTTTTAATGCTAGTACAAAATCACATATGATTTTGTATATGAAAAAAATTTCATGTGAAAAACGATTGGTTGAGGATTGGTATCGTTCTCGCATGAACCTGACTATATATATATATATATATATATATATATATATATATATATATATATATATATATATATATATATATATAAGGGGGAGGCTACTGGCATCCCTAAAAAGTGAATTCCTTTTCACACCTATCTATATCAAAACCCTATTAAAATACATAAAATTTCATGCACATCCTTATTTAGAGGGTGCCCTTAAAGCATCTCCAACAGCTTTTCTAAAATAGAGAAAAACTCATTTTTTTTCTCTAAACTTTCCAACAACATCTTTATATCATTCTCTAAAATAAAGATTTTTAGAAAAATCTCTACATATAGAGATTTCTCTATATCTCTAAAAGAATGAGATAGAAATATTATTTTAGTGATTTTCCACCAAAAACAACATTTATTTGTTGGAATAATAAATTTATTGGATATTTTAATAATATAAATTTTTAATAGATTTTTAAAATAAAAGATAATAATTTTAGAGATTTTGACTTATATTCTTTATTTTAAAAAAATTTAGAAAAACTGTTTTGAAGATGCTCTTACCATTCCCTATATATATAATCGGTGTAAAAACACAAAAACATAATTAAAGATGTAACTTTTTTTTCTTGGTCAAAAGTCAAAACCATGATGTTATTCAATAAAGAAAAAGTAAATGATGGTTAAACAACACGAGATGCTCCCCCGTCACGCATGGAAGAACAAAAAGTACGAAAAATCAGGAAATTAATATTTGTTAAATAAAGTATATTATTATAATCTACATACAACAACAATATCGTTAAAATGAAAAAGGTGCATGTGTGTATCAGAAAAAACGTAAAAAATTGTAGGTTCATCATTCATACAAAATTTGTTATATTTTAATACATTTTGTTATTTTTAGGACACAAAATTTATCACATTTTAAATATATATTTTGTTATTTTTAGAACACAAGAAAATAAATAAACCGTGTGGTGGCTTTTATTAGTGTTGTCTTCTTACATTGATTATATTTAAATTATTTTTTCTTAATATATGTTAGAAACTTACATTAAGATTCTTTTAGAAAATAATCTAACAAAATTTCTCATATACTTTAAGGACATTTCAATATAAAACACCATTATTTTATCGTTTAGGTGTAAAAAGTTATAGAAACAATAAACGTCTCCAATGTATTACGTTATTTCGATACTATTCCTCTTTTTATTAAGTCCACATACAAACTATACTCATATATTTAGAACTTTATGGTAATTTAACAATTATACTATAATGCTATTTGAACCAATTTTTTTATATAAAACATTTCAATTTTGTTCTTAAATTAAAACTTCTAACGTTTTAAGGATACAACTATTAAAGCATTAATTATGTATGCAAAATCGTTATGCCTAATTTGCTCCCTTCTTATAAATTAATTATGTATGCAAAATCATATATTATTTTTTGACAAATGAACGAATCAAGTTTGTTTTGATTGCATAGATGCATTTCATTTATTTAATCTAATTAATCGATGATCAACCAAGACTCTCACTATTTTAAAATCATACAAAACAATATAATAAAATTGAGAGAATCCAAAAATAAAAGGAAACTGTAATCATAATTGAGGGTAAGAATCGATGGCTTCATAATCAAGATGCATCCACTACAATACATTGTAGTGGATGGTCACACTTTTAATAATAGTTCATAATTAGTTTCAAATTAAATTATCCAAAATACTATTGATATGTCGTAAATTAATAAAACAAATACTTTTTTTAAAATTGGTTGGTTACAGTAGAATTGAATATATTATAACTAAAATGTTAATATAATCTAAAGTTGATTAAAATGTTACTAAACAATTAAATAAAACAAAAATACATAAAAAAATCTTAAAGTTGAAAGACCATGTTATAATTATCAAATTCTTAATAAAAATTAAAAAGCAATGTTAGTAATAATTTTATGTTAAATCTGATGATTTCAAACATCTCCGACTATTATTTTATAATTTTTTTTAAAATAAAGTATTAAAATTTAAAATCTTTAAAAAAAATTCATTATAACTCCCACGACTACTATATTTTAGTAACTTTATTATCAACTATAATATTAAAATATGTAATATATTTAATAAGATATTAGTTTTATCTTCTAATTCATAAATACCTAATTTCAAAATCTCTTAGTATCGATTATCTTTCTTGAATACAAAGTTTTATAAATTTCTAAGAATTTGAAGATTTCACCCTATATTTTTTTAGCATAAGATATAACATAATTGTTAGAATAAAAATAGGATGAAAATCACCCGTTCCAAATTTTCATGTCTCATTCATGTCCACCAATCATATGGATACACGTAAGCAAAGAGAGGAAATAAAAATGAATTAAATAAATTTAAAATAAATGAAAAGTTGATGTGTGTTAATATCATTATTATTGGTGTCACATAAACGACACATGTGAATTTGGAACAGATGAGTTTTATTCATAAAAATATTATGTAAATCTATCTTTAAGATAACTATTTGGTCATTTGGATGCTTTATACTCCTAACTCGTTACACTAAAATCGTGCAAAAAACAATGCATAATCTAATACCAAAAATAGATATGCTAAAAGATTTGATGCATTAATCAAAGATGGTATATATATATATATATATATAGGGTTAGGTTCAAATATGAACTCATTTTTGGTTGTGAACGTGAGGACGAATCTCAGCCACACATCTTCGGTTATGGTGGACGCGATCACAGAGGATTGACGCGATTCATGGGAGGGTGGAGATTATTAAAGGAGGGAACTGCGCTAAAGTTCGCCTTTATTGACCGGATAAGTGGCTGAGATTCGTCCTCACGTTCACAACCAAAAATGAGTTCATATTTTAACTTTCCTATATATATATATATATGATAAGTTAAGATTTACCAGCCGAGGAAAGAAAAAGCAACGGGCAACAGGAGAGCTTGAAATCCGACGCCGGCATTAAGGTTATGAAAAGCGGCGTAATGAGCATTACCGTTGCGTGACTCAGTGATCGGAAGCCATGCGTCTTGTGGGTTGAGTTTAGTGAGATGACCCACTTCCTCCAAATACCCTTTCATATTCACCAACACCTTCTTCATCGGCGTACCGATCGGACTCAAAAACCTCGGTGATATAAACGACGTCGGCGTCCATGCCGTCGACGACTTCCCACCTTCCTTCGACTGTGGCCGAGGAGATCGGTTCCCCGACGGCGTCAGTATCTCCGGCGTCGAATCACGTGGCGTCGCCGGAATCGAAATCAACTCCGTTTCCGGCCTCTCTTCCATCAGATTGTTTGTTGGGAATAGAGTACAGAGTGAACTGTGAAGTGAAGTTAAATACTACTATATATATATATATTAGTAGTAAATATACATATATATATATATATATAATGGTGGGAAGGAAGGCATAAAGAATGTTTTCCGGTGGGAGTTGGTGTGAAAGTTTGTGAAGAACAGATCTTGAGCGTTGAAAGTGGGTTTGATCTCGAGATGGACGATGATGATGAGGAATAAGTGTGTGTCGGGAAAAGCTAGAAATGGGAGCGCTAAATATGTGAAACGGTGAGATGGACCCGCAAGCGTGTACGCCAATTAGGACAACATTTTTCTTTTTTATAACGGTATTAATTATTTAATTTATTTCAATTAGATAAAGTTTTTTTTTTGTTAATATTTAATTGAAGTATGAAAAAAGAAGTTTACGTTACCTTTTGGTATACATTGTTTCATGGTTTAACTTTCATCTGTTTTAGATTTTATTACTTTGACATATTCGATGAATAGATAATAGAATGATATGAATGGGTTTATAAGTGCATTGAATGTTGTAAAAATCATAGGTTGATGGTGGAGTTACTTGGATTTAAAGAATAATGAGTGTTATGTAACACCCACATTTCCGTCTCTAAGCCGAGATACAACAAAGGGGGTTACATATAGTTATTTATATATAAATAAAAAAAACATGTTAGTAAAAATGTTGAAGCAATTAAATTTTAAAAGCATATTTTTTATACTAAATATATCTTGATAGTGATATGTCATAGTTACATAACATACATCTGCCCCTTAATAAATGTAGATTAAAACATCACCTAATTCTAGGGACTATGTAAATTTAAACCGACCCCAAAACTTGACCATATTTAGCCTTTAATACTTTCCTGGAATTTGCCCAAAACTTGAAAATTCCTTCTAGCATTTGTACTTAAATATGAGATACATGTATAAAAACAAACTTAAGCCATTTGATTGGCTTAGTAATTACAATTTCATTTAATGCATACAGTTTCAAAATAACATGTACCAGAACCCTCAATTAAACTACTAAATCATGTTTCATGCTATGCAAGAATCAAATTTACAAATGTCTGATGTTGCTTGGTGGGTGTCGTCCTTTTTGAGTTTTAATTCAGAATCCCTTGTTAAAGCCGTCGAGACCGTTCATGATCCCTTGTCGTGGATAACCGTCTCGGTGATTTGTATTCCGTCAAGCTTCTTTTCCACTATCCATTAGTGGCAGAAAATTTACTAGCACTAACTTCTCGTGTGATAATACGCCGTCAACCAGTTTGTTTCATTATTAATGCAAACTTAGGAGCACATAATACATGAAACACATAGTTAATCAATTGGGGGGGGGGGGGGAGGTTATCATAATAACATATGCATAAGCTCAAGAAAAATGTTTAACAAATATGTATCTCAGGTTTAAAGATTAAACAAAAAAAATATTAACATATTGTTTTCATTAACTAAAAAACCGTAACAATCAACTTTCTTGAATTCTATTTCAACTTCTACTCTTGCATAATTTGTATATGTTTGTGTTAAAAAACTTTTCTGCTCGAGTTTGTAATAAAAGGAGAGAAAATAAAACAAGAATGAAGTTGCCTATTTATACAAAAATCTTGAGGAGATGGAACTAGGCAAGTCACCGCTTGATGTGGTCTCCTCCCAAATGGCTTATGTAATATCCCGTATTTTAACCACAAGGCTTGTAGCGTACTGGTTAAGGCTTGTGGGGGATGAGGCTAGATAACCCATTTATCCCAGGTTCGAATCCAGGCGCAAATAACTTGTGGCCACTTGGGAATTATCTCAGGACTGCATGCTTTAGCAATATTAAAATTGCCAGAGATTAGTCTAGGCAAATGCCTAGTATACTCTTTCCAAAAAAATATCCCGTATTTTATATGGTATTAATAAGTAAAAATTGATTAAGTTTGAAAAACTTATAAAACTAGAGGGACTAGATACGCAATAAGCCAAAAAACAGAATTTGGATAACCTCCTCCAATGTGATATTCGGCGCATTAGTTTTGTAAACCAATTTGGACTCTAAATTTGTACCAGTCCTATTGGTTTCATCAACAAAATCATCTAGGATAACATAAGAGAAAAAAAAAACATCAAGACCTTCAAGTATCAATATTAGGTTTTGAGGTTGGGTTCGAGTTTGAAGTTATGGTCGTGATTGTAAAGACTCGTTGAAGAATACGATGGATTTTCATTGGCGTTTTTGGATGTAAGCTAAGGTACGGATTCTTTATATTCTCCTCCGTTGTGTTTATTAGATCCCTTATATGTAAATATGAATTCCTAAGTTCAATTGTGTTTATTTGATTTGTTGACTACATATGGTTTCTATATTTTCTTTCTAGTCATTCCGTTCGATTTGGTGAATAATGTGTTCTTACTTCAATCAAAGTGTAACACCCCTAAAAATGGGAGTTAATTTAAAACAAATAAAATGCGGAATAACTTCTACTTCATAAGACATCACCCATAAAGATGGGGAGAAAGTTAAAGTGAGTTTACAACATCTATAGGAATATTAAATGACAACCTAATAATCTATACAATCCAAATACAGATTAAGTTCGGGTGTCACTAAAATCCTCAAAATAAACTTCTATGCAACTCCATCTATACACACTAGGTGTACTCCAAAAAGGATGCCACTACCGGCATCTAGATTCTCTCATCCCATCAAGCCCTGTCTGTTTGATCACCTGATATACATGTCATTTTAAGAAAAAGTGTTAGGCTTAAAGCCTAGTGAGAACAAACAATTCAAAATATAGAAAAAGCCAATTAAACTTCGAAAGCGGTAAATAAACATATAACCGAAAGCTTTTTCAAAACATCTCTTTTTCTTTACTTCTGCGATTTACACCTGAAAGTTACGCTTTACTTCTCTTGGGGGAAACTTTTACGGGAATGACCCGTCATCACATTAATCCTCACGAGTTCAACCCCAAACCGGGATCTATTACAAGTGCCCTCCCCAAGTACTTCTGACTATATGTGCCTATGGATCCATTACACTAGTCTAACATCTTAATACAATTGTTTCCAATGTATTAGCTTCTCTTCACAAACCTTTGTGAAGTATAACATCGTGCTTCCAAGAACCTTCCTTCCAAAATTAGGTCAAATTATCATTTAGGTTTATACATCATTTTTCTTGCATTTAAAACTCATAAGAGTATTCCAAAACAGTTCTTGACATCCAATTCATCATTTCAAAGAAAACCATAAATGACACATTTTGACCTAGTTTTACCAAAATCTTCCAAGTATAGAAATACTCATTTTAAACATAATATTAAGGTAAAATACTTCATTTTGACATGTATAAAGTTTTAAAGGTAAGAATGAACTCACAAGCTAGAGTTTGACAAAACCCTAGAAAATCTCTTAAGAGGATGGAGGTGATCAAGAAATCTGAAAGGAAGCAAGAACACCACCACTTGAAGCTTTAAATGCTTGAACCACTCTTCAATCTTCAACTTGAAATGAGAAATTAATGAGCTTGGATGAGGTAGGTGGAAGAAAATGAAACCCTAAAATCGCCTTCAAAGCTTTTCTCCCGCTACTGAGTTTTGGTAACTGATAAATGAGAAATGGAGCTGAAAAAACGCACTTAAAAGTGGTCCAGGACCACCCGGGCGATCTTGCCCTGCGATCATGACAAGGCATGATCGCCTGTCATGATCGCACAACCTGTACCGCGAGTTTTGTGCTTAAAATTGATTTTTTTTGGATAGCTGGTTTTCTCGCGATCTTGCCTCGCGATCATGACAATGTCAAGATAGCATGTCATGATCGCAAACTAGGTACCGAAACTCAATTCGGTTCCGGTTTTCGCTCATTTCTTCCAGATCAATGTAACCCAACATTATACACTTGAATCCTTCCATTTGCCCAAAAATAATAAAATTATAATGCTAAATTATATAACCTTTCGCTAAATTTCCGGGTGTTACAATCCTCCCACCCTTGAAATTAATTTCGTCCTCGAAATTTACAGATTAACCAAACAAACTCGGATATCTCCTCTTCATATCCTCTTCCGCTTCCCACGTTACGTTTGAACCACGATGGTGCTTCCATTGCACCTTAACCATGACGATTTCTTTGTGACGTAACTTCTTAGACTTGCTTTCTAAGATCGCCTCCGGTTCTTCCACACAACGACTATTGTCGACACGAATTTCTGAGAGAGGTATTACACTCTCTTCTTCCGCTAAGCACTTCCTTAGATAACATATGTGGAACGTAGGATGTATGCCTTCCATTTCGGGTGGTAATTCCAATTTATACGCTTGCCGTCCCACTCTTTCCAAGATTTTAAACGGCCCGAGAAAACGAGGACTAAGCTTCCCACGCTTCCCAAACCTTATAACCCCCTTCCAAGGGGACACTTTAAGCATAACTCGTTCCCCCACTTGGAACTCCATGGGTCTTCTCTTCTTATCGGCATAGCTCTTTTGACGGTCTTGGGCCGCCTTAAGCCGTTCTCGGATAATCTTTACCTTGTCGGCCGTCTCTTGCACAATTTCGGGTCCGAAGAATTGCTTCTCGCCCGCTTCCAACCAACATACCGGTGTCCTACATTTCCGTCCATAAAGTGCCTCGAAAGGTGCCATTCCAATGCTAGAATGGTAACTGTTATTGTAGGCAAATTCTACCAGCGGTAGGTGCAAATCCCAATTTCCACCGAAATCGATAACACATGATCTAAGCATGTCCTCAAGAGTCTGAATAGTCCTTTCACTTTGACCATCCGTTTGGGGGTGAAATGTCGTACTTAAGTTTATCCTGGTGCCTAACCCCTCTTGCAATCCATTCCAAAAGTGAGAAGTGAATCGACTTTCACGATCTGACACGATAGTCAAAGGCACACCATGCCTTGCAACTATCTCGTCCACATACAACTTAGCCAGTTTGTCAACTGGGCCGGCTTCTCGCATTGCTAAGAACTGAGCACTCTTCGTCAATCTATCCACCACTACCCATATGGTGTCGTGACCTCTCAAGGTCTTTGGTAGTTTCGTCACAAAGTCCATAGTGATATGTTCCCATTTCCATTCAGGAATTTCTAACGATTGAAGACTTCCATAAGGCCGTTGATGCTCCGCTTTGACTTGCAAACAAGTCACACATCTCTCTACGTATCTAGCAACATCCAACTTCATGACGGGCCACCAATAAGTTAATTTTAGGTCTCTATACATCTTGGTACTGCCCGGATGTATGGAGTACTTAGACTTATGAGCATCCTTCAAAAGTAGTTCTCGGTTGCCCCCAATCTTAGGCACCCAAACACGTCCTGGGAATAGTTTCAGACCACGACTATCTTCGGTTAGCATTAGGTGTTGCTTCACCATAACTTCATCCTTTAAGTTTTCTCCACGTAATGCCTCCGCTTGAGAAGTCTTGATTCGGTAGAGCAAACTTGATACAATGTCAATTCTTGTGAGTACGGGCCGCGTCCCGCTACCATACTCTTTCCTACTTAAAGCATCTGCCACAACATTTGCTTTACCCGGATGGTATAGCAACTCACAGTCATAGTCCTTAAGCAACTCTATCCAACGTCGTTGCCTCATGTTTAGCTCCTTTTGATCGAAAATATGCTTCAAGCTTTTGTGATCGGTGTAGAGTGTACACTTAGTCCCGTAAAGATAGTGTCGCCATAATTTCAATGCAAATACCACCGCCGCCAATTCCAAGTCATGGGTTGGGTAATTCTTTTCATGTTCCTTGAGTTGCCTTGATGCATAAGCAATTACCTTGCCCCTTTGCATTAATACACACCCCAATCCCATCTTTGAAGCATCGCTGTAAACCACAAAGTCTTCTGATCCTTCCGGCAAGGATAGAATCGGTGCTTCCAAGAACCTTCCTTCCAAAATTAGGTCAAATTATCATTTAGGTTTATACATCATTTTTCTTGCATTTAAAACTCATAAGAGTATTCCAAAACAGTTCTTGACATCCAATTCATCATTTCAAAGAAAACCATAAATGACACATTTTGACCTAGTTTTACCAAAATCTTCCAAGTATAGAAATACTCATTTTAAACATAATATTAAGGTAAAATACTTCATTTTGACATGTATAAAGTTTTAAAGGTAAGAATGAACTCACAAGCTAGAGTTTGACAAAACCCTAGAAAATCTCTTAAGAGGATGGAGGTGATCAAGAAATCTGAAAGGAAGCAAGAACACCACCACTTGAAGCTTTAAATGCTTGAACCACTCTTCAATCTTCAACTTGAAATGAGAAATTAATGAGCTTGGATGAGGTAGGTGGAAGAAAATGAAACCCTAAAATCGCCTTTAAAGCTTTTCTCCCGCTACTGAGTTTTGGTAACTGATAAATGAGAAATGGAGCTGAAAAAACACACTTAAAAGTGGTCCAGGACCACCCGGGCGATCTTGCCCTGCGATCATGACAAGGCATGATCGCTTGTCATGATCGCACAACCTGTACCGCGAGTTTTGTGCTTAAAATTAATTTTTTTTGGATAGCTGGTTTTCTCGCGATCTTGCCTCACGATCATGACAATGTCAAGATAGCATGTCATGATCGCAAACTAGGTACCGAAACTCAATTCGGTTCCGGTTTTCGCTCCTTTCTTCCAGATCAATGTAACCCAACATTATACACTTGAATCCTTCCATTTGCCCAAAAATAATAAAATTATAATGCTAAATTACATAACCTTTCGCTAAATTTCCGGGTGTTACACAAAGTTATTTTGTGTTTCCGTTCAATTAGTTGATCTTGATCATGTCTATGCCTAGGTGAGTTTCATAACGGTTTTATACATGATAAATTAGATTTGAATATGTTACAAACACCAAACTCCACTTTTAAATCTGGATTTTATTCTGAAAATTTCATGTTATTTGTAAAAATCGTAACAAATCACTCGTTTATCGGATTAAGGCATACAATATGTTTTTGAAAACCTGGAGAAGTCTTCTTCAAACCGTCGTCACATGACAAAACTGTGATTTTTTTATCTAAGTTGTCTAAATTCGGTTTTTTCGAAACTGATCTCGTTTTAGACGAGAATAGCGCCACTATTGTCAAAAATCCGTGAAAATCCATTTTAAATCCGATTCAGCTCATTCTTGATTCTTTAGAATCACAAGGCACTTATCTAGAATTATTGTTTATATATAGTTTTCTAAAACCTACCGGAATTATGACAGAATGTTGGATCTTTAAACGTGTAAAGTGTTGAAACTAGTACGACTCGATTTCGAAAAGTTGTGAGTGAGAAATTCCTAGTCTATACTCGGATTTGATTCTCCATACATTTTTGTTTTCAAATATTTTGTAAATGTTTGGACACGAAGTTATGTTAATGATTTACTACACTCGTATCAATTACACTTCTTTTTGATTCGTAAGTATTTCAATTTAGTGTGTTTGAAAAATAAAGTCGTTAAAGGGAGCAGTTAATATATTGAATAGTCAAATATCTTTTTGGTTCATTTTTTAATTAGTATGATTTGTTACTCATCTCATTGTGATCACATGTGTTGTGACATGCTTTCGTAGTTTATGTGTTAGAGTATACCGAGCTACTAACCACCTATGGGGGTACCATTGGCAAGTCATTGTGGCACCGATGACGTGACACCACCGTGACGGTGTGGTCAGTCTTCGGCGTATCTTTTCGATTATTTTTGTGCTCTCACCTATGGTGTGACGAGTGATTTTATTTAGGAGACGTATGGGTCGGCCCTAGCATATTTGATTTGTTTGTAGGGTGGATGACGGTGTAATGTCCAACACCGCATCTCACATTATGTAGTACAATTGGATGTGCATGTCCAATGTATGTGCATATGTGGCTATGTCTGACACTTATTGTATAAGTCTATGTGTGACATGAAACGCAAACGTATGCGATTATTTGTTTGAGCTCGGTATACAATCCCATTGTATGATTTTGATTAAGTTTTCTCAGATTCGTTTGGGTATGTAATGCTAAGTTTTGATCTGATTTGACAGTTTTGATCTTTGATAAGATTTATTGTTGTGAAATAATTCTGATATGTTCAATTTGTTATAAGATTGATCAAGCATGTTAAAACCGATTTGTTCGGGCTAAATTCCTTTAGTTTCGTTTTATATTTTTTTTGGGTATTCATACGTTGTTGTCGGAGGTGGATATTGTATGTGTTGTACTCGGTCTGGTTTTCATGTACACTGAGAACTTCGAGTTCGTCTTTAAAGTATATTTGTTACCCAAATTCAAAATTTTGTATTCCTCAGTGTTTGGTTCGAGTGTTTAATTGTTATCTATCGTATCTGTGCACTGAACGTTTGACTCAGCCGTTTTTCTTTCTTCACGGTAGGTATTCAAGAGGAAACTAAGGAGTCAGGACTCCAAAGTATCTTCATATCTAGAGGTTTATTGATAAGAATTGTAGGTTTGTTAATGTTGTAAATCAAGTATTGGAAGAAGAAAAAAAATGTATCATTCATGACAATTGTTGTTTTTGATGGTGTGAATTTGAAACATGACTTAATAGTGCTTTGTATGATTCTGTTAGCAAGTTAGTTACGCTTGAACGTAACCCCCTTTTCCATCTCGAGAAGGGGATGTTACAGCTTATGCCAAATTGAAACACGTAACCATCTGCCACTAACAAACCTCCTTTTTTTTTTTTTTTTTTTTTTATCTTTAGCTCTTTTATGTTACACTGTTTTTAGTGTATGTATTATTTATTTTATAAAATTATTTTTATTTGATTTTAGTAGGCTGTTATATGTTTGGTTCATATAAATGAAATTACAGTTAATATGATTTTATTATTGTATTTGGTTGTATATTTTGAATTTTCATTGAGATAGAGATAATTTCCATCCCATCTCAATATACATGGAATGAGCAAATTTCATTGAATCTAATTATGAATTAATTCATATTTAGACAAAATACACTTCTTCTTAAACATAAAACACAAACCCTATATTTTATTTCTTAAATGATTTCATCATTGCGCAAATTTCATCTCCATTTCTCTTTCTCCTTCTTCCTCCGTAATTGTTTTCACTCTATAAAATCAATTCAATGTAGTAACTTGTTTCTTTCACATATATTAATATTTGCAAAATCGATTTCTTATAAGAGGTTGTATACCAAATGTTTATCGAGTAAATGTTTACCGGTAAGAGTCATCATCCTCATTTATCTTATCAGGTAGCATCCTTGACCATCAAAAAGAACTTTTGGTGATTAAACGTCTCTTACCTGGTAAACACTATCTGGATAAGACTCTTCTTCATAATTAACATGTAAAATTCTCGGTACTTGTTATCTCTCTTATTGGGTAAGATTTTCGGTCCTTATCATGCTTACCAGATAAACTAAGTAATATCTAGTAAGCATTTACCCAACAAACGTCTGGTAAACGACCCCAAGTAGGTTATTTCTTCTCTTTTAATTTCTTTGAGTCTAAGACAATTCACGTATTTCTCTAGGTATGCACAATAAACTTATATAGTTCGATTTCAATAGGGAAACTAGATCAATTTAGGGTTTGTTTTATTTTCTGGTTGTTTTTTTATGTTTGATTATATATTATTATGACTATGTTCTGTCACATTTGGTGTTAACTTGCAATGTTTATTTGTGGCTGCTACTTTCTTTTGAGGTAAAAGTTAAATTACAGTATTTAAACATCTGTATATGTCAACGGGTTGAGGTTGAAATTTGAACAACTTCTATCTATAAATTAAATAAAATCACAAAAAGATTAAATAAAATATAATTACAATTTCAAATATATAGCTACAGGCCAAACATGAAATCACAAAGGAATTGAATTGCAATTCTATTCCATTTCATGCCAAATATTACATGGATTAATTAATTAGATTTCATTGTATTTCGATTTCTTTGAGATGATTCATTTTGCGATATTATTTCTTCCAAAAAAAATTGAAACCAAATATCACCTTTAGTGTATAGGGGTTAGGTTCAAATGTGAACTCATTTTTTGGTTGTGAACGTGAGGACGAATCTCAGCCACACATCTTCGGTTATGGTGGACGCGATCACGGAGGATTGACGCAATCATGGGAGGGTGGAGATTATTAAAGGAGGGGAACCAGGTCAAAACCGCCTTTATTGACCGGATAAGTGGCTGAGATTCGTTCTCACGTTCACAACCAAAAATGAGTTCACATTTGAACTTTTCTCTAGTATTTTAGAGGGTTAAAAATTGTTTGGTTAAAAGAAAAGTGTTTAGGGGTTGTCCTACATTGGTGGAACGGTAGAGGGATTCTATGCCTATAAAATTAAAGATACATGACTTTGGTTTAAAGCATCCCAATAAAATGCACTTCAAATATTTTATTTTATATTTTTATTATATTGTTTTACAATGTAGAATTGTGTAAGTCAAATCTTTGAGAGTATGCATGGTTGCATTTGGGGAATGCTTGAGGGATAGAGTTGTGTGATTGTAATACTCTTTCACATAATGGTTTTTTCTCTCCAAACGCTTATGGTTTTTATCTGGTTTTTTAGTTTCCCGCGTGAATTTCATTGTTGTTTGCTCTACTATATTCATGTTGGAAAATGTTTCAGATCAAATTTTCCAGCACATGGTATCAAAGCTCTACGTCGGACAAAGTCTCAAATAGAGGGTTCTTGGTATATATTGTGGTTCCAAGTTCCAACTCCGATCTTCTACATTAGAAAACAACTATCTCTTAAGCTTGTATGTATTTGAGAAAGTCTCGGGTTAGATGGTACTTAATATTATTTCTGGTTGTAGTTTTATCTGATCTTCCACATCATAAGAGAGTTATCTCTTGTAGCTTTATCTGATCTGGTTACATTTTTTTTATGATCTTCATCATAAAATAATTTATCTTATTTGGTTTGTGTATGATTGAATTGTGTGTGGCTGGAGTCAGAGGCGGAGGCAGAAAAATTATATACGGGAGCCTAGAAACTTACTGTAAGAAAAGTTACAATTTTAATCTTAAAAATGCCTTTCTAAGAGATACATTTTTTGATAAATATTTGTCCATAGACAATAGTTGTTAGAAAAAAGTAGGGCTAACCAACATAACTATGTCTACATTTATATAAACAAAAATAAAGTATGTCCAGATGTGTAGATTAACATATAAACAATTAAACCTTTTGAAAAATACATGAAAACTATTTAAAAAGTTTTTTATATAACAAAATCTTTAAAAAAATTGGAGTTTTAAAGGAAGAAAAGGAGTAATTTAGTAGAAATAAACGAAGTTAGAGAGGGAATATTTTTTGAGCCTATATTAGAACTTTTTCTCCAAAATTTCAGGTGGAGCCTTGGCCCCTCCTGGCTCTATGGTGGCTCCGCCACTGGCTGGAGTACGTGTATATCTGGAAACTTTTTCGGGTTACAACTCACAGTTTACAAACATTTTTTAGTACAAAATATTGTTTTTTGGTAGACGTAGATACGATGTCAAAGTTCTCGATCACTATGGGATTCATTGTGGAGAAATTTGATGGAACGATCAATTTTGATTTGTTGCACAATCAAGTCATTAACGAGTTGATACATTTGGTTTGCACAAGGCATTAAGTGGAAAACCTACTTCTAGCAAGACTAGTAAAACCTAGGAAAAACGGGATGATTTCAGTTTAAGAGCGACAAGTATTATTCATTTGTGTCAAGCAAAGAATGTTCTTGCAAATATACCTGAGATATCAATGGCCAAGGAGCTTTCAGAGAAGCTTTAATAGTTGTATATGAACATGTAACTATGTTTGCAATCTATTAGGTTCAATGAAGGCTTTGTTATTGATTTACCAAGAGTATAATGAATGTTTTGCATGCAAACTTGATGTTTCACTGCTCTGTTATTGAAAACACGTTGGCTATTTAAAGCCTAGAACTCTAACTACAAGATGGAAATATGCTTATGTTCGAAGCCATACAAGACTTGTTTAAATTTTTTTAACTAAACCCTAAATACCAAGTCTTTACAATATAACTCAGTCAAAATACAAAATTTCCACAGATCTAAGTTTCACTCCTCATCACTAAGAAATCAATAAAAACGAAGGCAATAAATGATTGATGATTTCATGTGCAAATCTTTACAACAATAGATTTCAATAGTATATAAAGCTTGTGTAAAGCCCCATACCTCAAAGTAATTCAATAACATCCAAATCAACTTAAAGTAAAGATGAAAGTTATTGGTATCTCTCACTTTGAATTTATACATGTAACACCCCCAAATTTCTCCAAGGGAAATGTCACATCATCCATCAAAAGGTTTCCTAAAAACTCCAAATGAACGTTTAATAATTTAAATGTTCGCAGCAGAAGTCTTCTAATACATAGTCATGTAACTTAAGAGTTAACCTGTCCCATACCAGATTAAGTTACAATTGTTCCAAACACATAAGTCTAAACATAAGACAAAAAGAAAATGATCATAGACAAGTCTCTAAGCGTGTCCCTTGCCCTTATCAACCCTCGAGCTACCTGGTCCTGAGATGCATACTATAGTCAGCTTATAAGCTCAGTGAGTTCATGGTTTGCGTGTATAAAATCATTTCACATAATACATTTCAATTTATAAACTTTGTATCAAATACTATGCATTTTCTGAAAACACGCAAAGCTGAAAGAAAATAGATCTCATAAACTGTCTGCTGGGGCATGGATCATTTAGTCACTGGCACTCCCTAGGTTGTCCGACCTGCACTTGTCTAGACGCCCAGTACGGGTTGTGCCACTTGTCGTGACTTCTTAGTCAAATGTCCATCCATTAAAATCCATCATAAAACTTCTATATTATAGCATGCTAGAGTTATTTGAAAACAAAATAAACACATAGCATGCAACTGATCATAAAATAACATACATGTAAAATATACTCGATCATGTATGTAAACTGAAACCTCATGCATACGTAAACATTACCATACAAATTATACAATGCTGAAAATAAATTTGTACGTAGGTATGCATCCCAGTGAAATCTCATGAAGACTCACCTGACTGTGTAGATCGACTACTGATAGATCTTGACTGAAAACCTACACATTTCATATCATAATATCTCATTAATGGCCTAATTCCTGAAAGGTCAACAAAAGCTAACTGTGGTCAAACCCGACTAACTTTAGTTAAAACTCAAGTCTAAAACTCGATGACGTCCCAAAACGTCAAATAAATCACTTTATAAGCTTACAATTCTATCTCTTTAAATTAAACCGTCTTGATAATTATTTAACCGAAATATAAGGCTTAAAATCCGTCATTTGAACTTAATTAAATTATCTCATAACCACCTCCTTAGGAAATAATTAATTAATTAATATTCTACAATAAATTAATATATTAACTAGATGACATATTAATTAACTTAGAACTAAATTAATTAATTAATATAATTCAAAGAATTATATCTTAGTCAACTTAATCCAAAAATACATTAATAGAGTCCAAAATAATAAAATAGGGCCTCATTTAACAAATCTGGTATTGGTCCAACATTTATAAAAGAGAATAGGTCCAGCCCAACTGAAAATCTGACTTTAGTCCATCTAGAATATAGCCCAAGATGGTTGTACAGCCCATCGAACTTGGCCCAGCTAGCGCCGGCCCAAGCCTCCAGCCAGCTTACCGTCGGTCAATTCGACAGCCGGAAAAGCAGGGCGTTTGGCCTCTTTTCTTCATTGTTTTTCATGATTCTTTTTGCAAAAACTCTAGATTATCATTTTCCTCAACCATAGGAACAAAAATCAACGAAAACCATCAAGTATTGAGCCCCATATGCTCATTTAAAGTTTGGGTTTTAAACCCACTCGAAAATCAATGGAAAAACTCAAAATCGAACTATCTAAACTGAAATCTGAGACATAAGGCTACTAAGGTTTGATAGAGGACCTGAAAACGAAGCTAACCATATAAAGAACTCGAAATATGGTTGAGTATTATACCTCCAATCGTCAATAAACGGAATTTCGGACGGCGATTTTCGGGCTCCGATTTCTCTCTCGATTCACCGCTAAAACTCGATCTTCTTGAACGAAAAATGTAGAGGGATATCTCAGCTACATAAATCTGTAAGTTTTTGTCCGTTTCGTTGACCTGACGAGCCAATAAGAGGCTTCAAAGATCAGTCATCGTTATGTCATTTTCAAAATCTGATTTTCAAACAGATTTGTACTTTTGGCAAAACAGGTCCCTCTAATATAAGGAATCTGACGCTGACTCAAGCCTTGAACTATTGAGCAATGACATTCAACCCCCTGGCTTCAATACTTTGGTCAACTTTACATTTTTCACCCTCAATCTGAATTTCCTTTCATTTTGAGTCCGATTTCTATTTAATAATATATATATATATATATATATATATATATGTATATATTATTATTATTATTAATTTTTTTTTTTTGGGTTTTACAATACATATCATAAATCTACTATTTCATGAATGTGGAACAGTTGTTACAAACTGTTGCACTAATTTCTGACCTTTTTGTCAAACATTCCTAGAACCTTTCTTGTAATTAATCGAAGATTTATGATTCATTCGTCTAGGTTGTTACAAACACTCCATCGAGAACTTATCATGTCCGACAAGGTTTTCCACCATCATAAGGGTATAAAGATTGACTCTGATACAATTTGTAAGTTGTAACGTCCCATAGCTTAAAAGAACAGATAAACCCAACAACATCCAAATTATGTAAGAAATTGTTGGGAGCTTATCAATTTAAACTTATAATTATGGAAGTAGTTGTTACATATTGACACGAATAAAAATATTTTAAAACGACACCATATAAAAAATAGAGTAAAATTAATTAATTATTAATATATTGAAAGTTAATATTCACGTAAAGGGAGAAGTTTGGGGGCAAATATCAACATCATTTTTGGCCGCCGTGTTTTAGAAACTTAATTTAATCAAAATATATACTATAACGTAGTTGAAAATATTATTTTGTATCGAGTAAATTTACAAATTTCCTCCTCGTGGTTTGGTGAAAATTTAGATCAGGTCTCTTAAATGAAATAATTACACGGATGGTCATTGTAGTTTTATTTTTGTTGTGGATCAAGTCCCTTATGTTAACATCCGTTATGATCTCTGTTAACTTAGATACATTTTCATGTTTGCATTATGTTATGAAACTTGTAATTGTTTTAAGGATCTGTTTTGCCAAATTTTCAAAACTCAAGAATCAAACACCAGATTCCTATCTCTTTTAAAACCAAACCCGAACCTGTCTTTGTCCATCTCTCCATCTCTTCCAATATTCTCATGAACAAAAATTAAACCCAAAATCAAACAAAAACAAATATTCAAACCCAAAAAAAATAATCGAAGAACAAAATTAATAGCACACCCCCGTTTCTGAAGAACAAAATCAACAATAAAAACCCATTTTTTGGAAAACAAAATCAAGAACACAAACGTGTTTTTTTAACAAAAAAGTAAAAAACAATCCCAATTTCTTAAGAAGAGATCAACAACATAACTTATTTTTATACCATTTGTGTAGATTTCGATATTATTGGTTTTCCGTCTTTCTCACCCCCAAAGGAAAAAAGATCCTAATTAAATCAAGAACACAAAAAATATCAAATTCATCAACAACATCAAATTTGTTCGGCTATGTTTGGCAAAAGTAACTAATAAGATACCTTACGACTTATAAGGTAGCTTATCAAAACCTTTCTTTTATTAACTTAGCAATAAGTACCTTATAAGTTAACTTATGGTCATCCAAACAACTACACTAAAAATAAGATACCTTATAAGGTGACTTATAAGTCATCTTATTTTTGCCAAACAATGCCTTTATAGCTCATAAAAAACGCAACAACATCAAAAATCCTAAATGTAAATAAAAAAACCCTAAAATTCATACCATATCAAAAAAACATTGCGAAAACCATAAAATCCAAATCCCTAATCAAAACCCAAAAATCATAGAGAAGAAGATGGAGCAAATGCATAATATCCAATTTTCATTGATTTCCGAAAGGCTCCTTCGTTTTCGAATGCTTTCTTCGATTCTTCAACCCAAAGGATTTACTAGAAGATACGATAGGTTCAATTTCTTCAACATATATGGATTGACTTGATACATACTTTCGTTCTGTGAAGCTTCTTGTGTTTGTTCTATTTCGTTAATGGATGGAAAGTTGTTCCAGCAATCGAAGATGTGGAAGGTTGGAGGTGAGGAACATGGGAGGGCTGAAGATGGGGGACATGTGAGGGCTAGAGGTGACGCGGAAGAAGCCATATGAATTCTGTTATTTGTTTTATTTCTTTTTTTTTTTATTATTATTGAGTTTTAAAATTGGCAAAACAAGTACTTGGAACAATTAAACTTTTTATGATATAGCGAAAACATGAAAACATGAAAATGTTTCAAAGTTAACTGAGATTTTAAATAGACGTTAACATGAGGGACCTGATCCATAACAAAAATGAAACCACAATGATTATTCTGTAATTATTTCACTTGAGGGATTCAATCCAAATTTTTCAGCAAACCACAAAGACTGAATTTGTAATTTACTCTTTTTAATTTAATTGCCTTAAGGTTTGAGTTTTGACCAAATACCAATGAGTGAATTTTTAATATATGTCTTCATAATTAAGTAACTTCAAATGGCAAACTTAATTTTGAACACTTGAATCATTATAGTTAAACTTATAATCTATCTTGAATTAGGTTTTTTTTTCGTTAGTTAACTTTTTGGTACGGATATGTAAAATAATTTGACACATCTTGTTGTCTACTAATACAAAAGAATATTATGAATATTTGCAAAATATAAGTAATATATCATTGAATGCTTATCCAAAATACGAACATTCGTGCATCCTTATTTGATTTACCCATGTGTACTCAAGGATATTATCAATACATATATATTTTTGGGAGTAAAAAAGAATCAATACAATATGTATAGTAGTCGTAATACGTCATTTATGTTAAAAGTTTTGTCAATTTAGTGATCATGAACGTTCGGGAATCTTCTGAGTCTTGTTATCGATCATCTATTTGCATACAACAATAAACAAAATTAAACAAAACTGATTGTATGATCCAATATATCTCATACAAAAGTATTATTTGACAATGAGATGTATAGAGAAACAATAACCTTGTCAATGATCGAACTTAAATTAAAGATATGAATCGAGTGCCATTTGATGTTAGGAACTTTCACTCCTCTATATTTGAAATTTCTTTGTAGGAGCATTACGATCTCAAATGAAAAGATGGTCAAATTACGATAAACATGCAAGAACAACCGAATCATGTAGTTTTATAATAAAGCATGTGTTTTTCACATCATGTCCAGAAGGGTCGAGTTCAGCGGCGGAGCCATCTTATAACCAGAAGGGACCAAGACTCCCCTTGGAAATTTAAAGACAATGATTTTAATATTGGTCAATTATTGTTACCCATTGATAGCGGAAGATCGTATAGGTTCACACTATGGGTACGAAGTCCCCAAAGTGGCGCTGCAAGTGCACGCCGACACTATGATCGTTTTTCAAGTAATAAATTGGTATAGTACCAAGATCGGATCCACAGGGATTGGAATTCAAAGTTTCGAGTAGTAAGTTGAGAATACAACGATTTCTCTTAGAGAAGGAAAATATATTTGAGTTTGATGATTTTAACAATGAAATCTAAATAAGCAACTAAAAATGGGTATGGGTGTAAACTTTCCTTAAGGCAATTGTGGAGATACTTGGCTAAATACTTTGTAAATCACTAGAATGGTTTATAAATACTCCAATCTCTCGAAAGTGAATAAATATAAACCGTGCTTTACAAAGTACTTATGAAATTTCCGTAATTACTGTTTAATAAGCTTGACGATTTAACTAAGTTTGATATGTAAAATCAAGTTCGATTAGTATAAAGCATTTTACCCAAATCTCTTTGTGATAAAATACTCGACTAAAGTTTGAACCTTAGTAAATCATACGAAACCCGTATCTCTACGTGGTTATCAAAGACTTTCTCAAATCTTTGTGCATCACTTAAGCCGTATTTCGAACCCGCCCCTCTCGAGGTCTAAGGTCTAATATTAACACTTCAAAGTGATCGGCTTATCCGCATTGAGTTATGTCCCGACTCAAGTGATCAAGCTTAAGAATTAGTAATTATGGCAACACCCAAGTGTTGCCAACTAGCCTTAAGTTTGATTCACACCCACACCCAAAGAGGTGGTTAGTTCATAATAAAAGACATAATAAATAAGTACTTAAAAAGGAATTGCATTTAATTAAAAGTAACAGCTTGTTCACAACGATCTTGTGGGCAGAATATAAAATTACATAAACTTAAATCGCAGAATTTAAATGCAGAAAAGTAAAACTGCAGAAATTAAATACATAAAATATATACAGAAAGTAGTCTTCCACCAAAGATGAACTTTGGTGGAGATGAGAAAGATAGATAATGGTGTGAATTAGTGTCTTTCCTTTGCATCCCAAAGCCTTCTTTTATAGTCTTCTTCAAGTATGGCAAGAAAATAAAGAAGTAATATAGTACAAATAGTTTTCACTATTTGTCCCATACCTCCAGAATTTTGAGCAAGCTGAATCTGCCAAACCATGCCTTCAAGGATAAGCAAATGGTGTAATAAAGATCTTTGTGAACGAAATGATCGGCCCATGGGCATATTTGTGCCCACTCTGCCCAGTGACGATCTCTTTTTGCATAAAATTCACTTCTTAGCTATTTATCATCTCTTAAAAGCAAAATAAACAAAATGAAAGGGAAAGAAGCAAAATGGGTATAAAAATGATATAAAAATCCTAAAAAAAGTAATTAATAACTCTCATAAACGAGAGTTATCACCCATCAAACATTTTTTATTTAGGTGTTACCATTTACACCATAGTCTACATCATATTATCCAATTGGATTAAATCATATGCATCTATTTTGACTTTTTGTGTATGCTATCTTTTAATAATAGACTATGATGTATTTCTAGACTAGGGTGTAAAAAGGAAATTTTTTTTATTTTATATTAAATTATTCTTTTTCTTTCTAAACAAATTTAACAAATAAGTAATAGAATCATATTTAATTTAACTCTTCTTATATTTTTATGGTTAGTTGATTGGAAAAAGAATTGGTCAAAAGAGTTGATGAAGTTAGTGTTGTGAGAGCAGGGAGCATCCTACTACCAGATCCGGTCAATAAAGGCCTCATTACCGTATGCGCTTACGTCATCGTTTTGAACGTGATCCAATCCCAATATTTTCAGTTTCACCCTTCCATCTTTTATGATTTTATAAACATTCCACCAATTTTCAAATATTTACAAATAAACCCCCTCAGCAAACCAACTCACGGATTCATGAGGAGAAACTTTATTACAATTCCGATATAGATTGATATATTTTATTTTTAAACGAATAATTTTTTATTTAAATTTTAAAATATAGTTAAATGATTACAACATTTTAACTGGGTTTATGAAAACTAGAAGTCGTACCCGCTACAACGTAGCGGAATTTAAATATTTCATCAGCATAAACTTTAAAAGTTTCGAATTCTTTGAAAATATCAAATCGTTTATTGTTATGAACTTATAAATCGACATCCATTATTTTTACAAAACTCAAATACAATCCTAATTTAATAGGAACAAAGTAGCACGTTTAGTACCTATTTGATTTGAGGATTTTTTTTAATAATTTGGATTTTATGGAAAGATTTGGAGTTTTTGGTATGTTTGGTTTGTAAGATTTAAAATAAAATTTAATTTTATTATTAATTGATTCATACAAAACAAACATTTTAAACATTTGTAAGTCTTAAAAATTTAAATAATAACCACTTTTTATAGTACAGTATAGATATAAATATATAATGGTGTAAAATGAAAATTTAAGATGCTAAGTATCAATAAACAGCTCAGTGTATTTATCATTTTTAATATTATTAAATACAAAAATATCCATAGTGGGCTCTTATGAAGGTATTGAAGAAACAACTATAACCGTATAATTTATAAAAATAACGTTTTTCCTTAATATGTTTTAGTTAATATACGATTATCTGTTAATATGAAAATGACATTAAATGAAAAAGTAAAATATATAAACTTAATTAAATAACTATAATGTATAAACTGTAAGTTTGAGAAACAATTCACTGCGTGTTTATGTTATTGATAATATGGTTAAGTTAAAAAATATTCAATACTTGGTTCGTTTCGAAAATATTAACAAGACCGATTATAATCGTATAATTTGTATAAAAAACATATTTATTTAATATAAGTTGATATGATAGGGGTGTAAAATGAAAAATAAAATAATAAGGGATATGAATGAAATTTATAAATTAATTATAATATAGATAAAGGTGTAAAATGAAAAGATAATAAAACTAAATAAATAACTATAGGGTATAAAATGTAAATCTTTAAAAAAATAACTCGTTACGTATTTATGTGTATAATAATATGATTAAATACGGAAAATATTCAATATTGAGCTCATTTTAAGTATATCAACGACATGATTATAATGACATAATTTGTAAAAATAGAAACTTATGTTTTAATTGTCTTATGATTCCTATACGACTATTCAGGTTAATATGATATGGTATAAAATAAAAAATAAAAAATTAAGGGACATAAAATAAATTACATTACTAATTATAAGAGTGTGAAGTGTAACTTAAACTTTAAAAATAATTTAATTTATAAAATTATATGAGTAGTGGGAGGTTTGTGGAAGTTTTGGGTGCTTTAAACATTGTACCTTATGCATAAAAGTTTGTACCTCTTAAAAGTGTAAACATAACCGAATAGCATGCTTTATATAATAGTATAGATATAGCGATTATAATAATAATTAGCATTTAATTAGATTAGTTAGGTTTAAAATAAGCAAATATACATAAAAAAAATTGATAGGTCTAATACAATCCGATTTATTTAATTTTTAATCTAAAAAAAGAATTATTTAATTTGTTACATATTACGTATGACTAATCTATTTTATAAGTAATAAGATTAGATTTTTTATGTACTAGAAAGTTATAATTAAATAAGGAGTGAATTACATACTTCGTTCTTAGGGTTTATTGAAAATAACATTCCGGGTCCCTAAAATGAAATATCTATGGCTTGCATTCTTGTGGTTTCAATTTCATAACGTGTTGGGTCCCTATTTTTAACTCCATCCAAAAATGCCATTAACTTAAATAAATCAGAGGGGTACTTTAGTCCTTTTATAGTTACTTTTAATTTTCTATTAAAAAAATACACATTTAATATATTATATAATATATATATACACACATATATGAAATGTACTAAAGTAAAACCCACATAGCCCAACCCTTTATCATCCTGAACCACCTTCATCCTCATCCTCCTGAACCACGTGAATACAAACGTTTCTTCTCCGGCGAACGCATCGAGCCTCTTCTGTTTCTTCTCCGACGAACACATTGAGGCCATCTCTGTTTCTTCTTCGGCGAAAACAATGAGCCCTCCCCGTTTCTTCTCCGACGAACACAGCGTGCCTTCCTCCATTTCTTCTCCGGCGAACATAGTGAGCCTTCTCAGATGGTCGATTTCCATGGAGATGGTTGCTTTCACCTCAGACTTGTCTCTCGACTCTGATGCCGGCTTCAAACCCAGCGACAACCCGGCCTTCGCCGCCGTTGCCGCCGTCGACTACGGGCTCCCGGCCGGCTGCAAGTTTCACTCCACAGTCCACAGATCGATCCAGGGTCTGTCTTCACTCCGGAGATCGATCGAAAGAGAAAACAAACCAGACATCGATCTATCTCTTCTTCGATCTCGATTCTCATCAACACAAACCACGATCTGACTTACTTCGATCTCAATTGAAATAGCAAGAACAAGAAGGTGCGATTTTTCAAAAAACAAAAATCCACAAAAATTGTTCCATGTGTCTGTGCGATTTGTGAAACCCCAAATGAACAGATCGATTTGTAAAACCCCAAAATCTTGATGTTTGATTATTAGGGTTCAAAAAACACAAACCCCACCAGATCGATTTCAGAAAACACAAACCCCAGATCGATTTCTTATTTTAGGGTATTGATTTTTGAGCTTTTGATTTATTGTTTTGTATCACAAATTATTGTTTTGCACTGGATAAAACTCGATCTGTATTTTGGCTGGGCAACGAGTTGCAGCCATGGTGGTGTCTGATCCCATTTGCTGGATTTCATATTTGCATTTCTGTGCTTCTTATGCAAATTAAGCTGTGTTCCCATTTTGATATGTAATGTAAACAAATTAACTGAGGAGAATATGATGCAATTTCAGAGGAAAAAGGGGGAGGGGTGGTTGTGTTTGCCGGAGAAGAAAGGGGGGAGGTGATCCCTGTATTTGCCGGAAAAGAAATATATATTGAGTAAATAACATGTTTGGTCCCTGTTGTTTAAAGAGTTTTAAAGTGATAACTAAAATGACCAAAATACCCATCATGTGACTTGCACATGGGTACTCTAACGGAGAAATTTAGACGGAGTTAGTTTTAGGGACCCAATACGTTATGAAATTGAAACCACGAGGATGCAAGCCATAGATATTTCATTTTAGGGCCCAAAAGTGTTATTTTCAATAAACCCTAGGGACGAAGTATGTAATTCACTCTTAAATAAGTACAAAAAAAAATATAAAATGAACCTGATATTTTTCATGTATAATGAATATCCACATTATCAACACGAATTATTGAACCGCACACCCAATTGACCTCTTTCGCAACTTACATATCAGTTGTATGACCACTTCATATCAAGTCGGATAACCATCTATCGAACAACTTTTTACTATTTAAGAAGAAAGTCTTTATCTAGATAAACAATATCTTAAAAAACATGTCAGCTCTGTTCCTTTTTATTGTTCAAAGAGACCATTTACTATAAAACACCAATTGAAATTGTCTAATTCTCATGTACTGGTTCCCCTCGTCATATATTTCGTAGATAATTCTTGCTATATACCATTGTAATAATCGAGTGTTATTATGCGACAACATACATATAGTAACTTTTCTGCTAACATTTAGGACTATGTTTTGCTAAACTAATAGTTAGCCGAAAAATAAGTAGTTGGATTTTTAGCCAACAACTTAGCTTATAACTAGCTTAACTAAACAAGCATTGGCTACTATCTAGTAATAAATTAGTAACGTTCGATAATAACTAGTTGATGAACTTAGATGATGATAAAAATTTACCTAAAAATATAGTAATAATTTATGCAAAGATATAATGAGCACAAATGAAAAAAAAAACTAATAAAGCTTAAAAAGATAGTAATAGTTTATTGAACCCTTACCTAAAATAACTTCTTAAATAATTAACTTATTAAAATATTACATCTCTCTTAAACATTTAATTTTAATATTTTTATTGGTAGAATATAATAAAAAAATGTTTCTCTATCATGGTAATCATTTTGAAGGAGTTATCCAAGAAGAATTTGACATCATTTTTCCCACTTTTTCCATTTTAGAAAATCTGTTAGAACAAAAAATTACCACAAATCCTTATTTTTATTATTCTTGAAGAATCTATTAGAGATACTTTAAACTAGTTTATGACTTACAAAATCAGACCTTTTCAATAAACTCATAAAATAAAACCTGACATGTTATATCAACCATAATTTAGCCTTCAATGTGTTGCTCAATTTGGAAAATGCGCGGATTGAATTTACCCAAATATACAAGACATGTTTCGCATTCAATCCCTGGCTATCCTATCCACTAGCCTCTACTGCTAAGTAATTACCAAGAAGTACCTCTTCATATTGATGGTGTCCTTGGAGAAAGATTTCATGTATAATCAACCTTTTATCCAAATATTAAACATAAATTATTTAAATAAAAGTAACTAAAATATCCAAATTCCAAGGGTAGTTTCACTTCTTAGCCATCTTCTCTTTACATTTACAAAAATAGCCATAGGTCCGCAATAACTAAACAAGCATCGGCTACTATCTAGTAATAAATTAGTAACATTCGATAATAACTAGGTCCGTAATATCAGGCTCCCTCACAATCACTTTGCCGCTGAGTGAGTCAAGTATGCCCCACATATTAAAAATTGACAGCCTATATAGATCGGTTTGTTTGTCCATAAAATATACCTTTTGGTCTCCTATAATCTTATATATTTATTTTGAGTTGACATTAAAAGAGACGTGGTTAGGTTGCATAGAAAGTGAGCCCCATCTTATAAACAAAAGCCACCACCTCCCCTCTCTTTCGCCTTCATTTGTTTCTGCCTTCCGACTCTCTTCGCTTCTCGTTCCTGAGTCCTCTTCCTCTTCCTCTTCCTCTCCCGGAGGAAATTACTCAGGAGTTTGTTTTTTCAGATTTAGGGTTCCTAATCTCATCGATTTTGAGCCTCCAATTCTTCATTTTTGTTCTAATCTAAATCTTCCATTCAACCCCAGTGTCTCAATTTCACTGATTTCAATTCCAATGGGATATCTGGCTTTGTAAGCTTTCTCTTCTTACTACAGTTAATCGGCCAAGAAGAAATTCTCCTAATCTTTATCTTTTTAATCAAAATTGCGGTTATGGCGATCCGATTCACCGTTTCTTACTCCGGCTACGTGGCCCAAAACCTAGCCTCGTCCGCCGCCGGTAAAACCAATACATGCCGGATTTTTCACGAGGTTTTTTCTCGCCCTCGTGTGTTCCAGAAGCCCGATCGAGATCCCTCCCCCGGGTATCGTCCAGCGGCAACGGCAACGGCGGCGAACAGAGGTTCGGTTTCGGCCTATGCGACGCTCGCGAGTGAATTTTTAGGCGTTGAGAGTTCTAACAAACCTTCTCCGCTTGTTGTTGGATTGATCTCGCTGGTGAAGTCAACTGCTACCGGCGGTGGTTGTTCTGGAGGTGGTTCGGGAGTATTTGGGATTTCGCCGTTGAAGGCGTCTTCTATTATTCCGTTTCTACAAGGATCTAAGTGGCTTCCTTGTAATGAGATTAACAGTTCCGAGGTGGATAAAGGCGGTACGAGAACCAAAAACAATAATGATAATAATCAAAGTTCTAGTGATTGTGTTAAAAGTTGTGATGTTGTTAGTGGGAAGACAGCGATTGTTGTTGAGAGGAACAATTGGCTTTCAAAATTGTTGAATGTTTGTTCCGATGATGCTAAGGCTGCATTTACAGCTTTGAGTGTGAGTATCTTATTCAGATCGCAGTTAGCAGAGCCGAGGTCGATCCCTTCACAATCAATGAGTCCTACTCTTGATGTCGGTGATCGCATTCTGGCTGAAAAGGTATAACTCTAACCCTAAGTGTTCACTTATAAAATTATTGCGATTATCGTTTCAAATATATCATCACCCAGAGTCCTTAGCTTATTGCATAGTAAATGATAAGTGAAGAATGTTGCCAATTTCGCTTCCTATAGGTTTATGAATGTGTTTAGCTGTTGGTGGTTTATAGATGATCTAGTGCTGATATATAATTAGCATAAGTTAATGAATGTTCTAATTCGCCTGGACAGGGGTATAAGAGTTTACTTGTTTTGCATTCTGCAATGCTAAATTGCTAACACCTTCAGGTAAATGGGGCTTCTGGTTTCATTTGGAGGATTTGAAGGTGTTATCAAGTAATTGTTTGGTAATTCACTGTTACAACCTTTCACCATTTATTTATATGCAATTAAGGGGTTGTTTGGTTGGTTTTCTATTAAGTCATGTATGGATAAAGATGTATGTGTACATTAATCTTTCTGTATAGATCGGAAAGCTTTTTATTTGGATTGAGCATGTTTTTTAATTTGGTTTGGGAGCGGCAAATTTGAAAAAAAAACTTGGCTTTCTGCATAAAGTTTCCCCTTAAAAGCTTACTGAATAAGCCACCTTCTACATCGTTAAGCCACTACCAAACGGTCATGTATACGTGTATAGCTGACCGAATAAGCAGCGAGTCACATTAAGCTCATTATGCTGTTAAAGAACAGGCCGTAAGTTGTTTCCATTAGCATGTTATCATCAACAAATATTCTTACAAACCATAGTAACCTGTTTCGTATGCATATCATTCGTTGAATCATAAACGGGAATAGATTATATCTAAAACAACTTAACCAAATTGACAATATCTTGATGAAGTAGCAGATGAAATGTGAAAAAGATGTTTGATTTGTTTCATATCCTGGTCATTTTGGCAAGGGAAAGATGGCATGGTAATCATGAAGCAGATTTACAGATTTCGTTTGCAAGATTTTTGAGTTTCTGCCTCATATTGATTCAGGTTTCTTACATCTTTCGGAAGCCAGAAGTTTCAGATATTGTGATATTTAAGGCACCTCCCATTCTTCAGGTGTGATTTTAGTTCTTAATTATGCTTTTTTATGGGAAAAGACTTATGGGTCTCTTGTATTTGTTTGACTGATTGTTCTTTATGAATCATTCTTTAGGAATATGGTTACAGTTCTGGGGATGTATTTATAAAAAGAATAGTAGCAAAGGCTGGAGATTGTGTTGAGGTAATAAGACATATTCTTCTTTTAAGAAATTCACGACACTTTTCTTGATGTTTTTTTTATGTTAATTTACATTTGGTTATGATTAGGTACGAGAAGGTAAACTGTTGGTGAATGGTGTTGTCCAAGATGAAGAATTCATTTTAGAGCCATTAGCTTATGAAATGGAACCAATGGTATCTTCTTTTGCTTCAACTCAATTGAGGTCTTCTTCATTATATGCTTGCTGATTAGTACCAAGACTCGAAATCTTGAATCCATCAACGTTTTTGTTGTTATTCAGTTTGTGCCAGAAGGGTATGTGTTTGTGATGGGCGACAACCGTAACAACAGTTTTGACTCACACAACTGGTAAATTCTCGTTATTTTTATATTACTAAACTACCCATGTCAAATTATTAAAATCTTAGAACATCTCCAACAGATTCTTTAAAATTTCTCCAAAAAATATTGTTTCTCACACTAAAACATTTAATTTCAAGATTTCTTATTGGTGGAATATATTAAAAAATGTTTATCTCATGGTAATAATCATTTTTGGGGATTTCTTCAAATTTGAAGATTTTTGCATCCTCTCTTGTACTTTCTCCATTTCGGAGAAAGTTTTGGGGTATCTTTTGGAGCAAAAAATTGCTCAAAATCCCCATTTTAGAGAATCTGTTGCAGATGCTCTAAACCTTCCACAATTTTTTCATGTGCCTACCCTGATGATGTTTTTGCTACTTGTATGTATGTATATATGTATGTATGTATGTATGTATGTATTCTTATTTGTGGGTGAATTGTTTTGTGATTTATGCAGGGGTCCCCTTCCTGTAGAAAACATTGTGGGTAGGTCTGTATTCCGATATTGGCCACCGACCAAAGTCTCGGACACGATATATGAAGCGAAAAGAGGTGTTGCAGTGCATTCGTGACCCTCTCTTTACCCTGATCTGTGCAGAGGGTAAATCTTGAATGGCTCCTTTTTCTGACAATTTGTTTTGTCCCTCTCTTTGCTTTGGTTTCTTTTTTAGCTCAATATATATATATATATGTATATGTATATATATATATATATGTGAGCATTGTGAATACTACTTTTGGGTGTTTGAATGTGTGTGTCTGTGTATTTGGGATGGGGAAAGTGGGAAACCCTCCATGTTGATCAAGTGTGTTGTTTTAGGATTCATTTGTGTTGAAAAAGAATGTAATTTCATAAATGTAAGCTAATTAACTTCAATTTTTGTTGGTGGAATGTTTATTTGTTCTTTAAGATTAAAAGTTCATAAATGGGTATTATTGAATATTTAGGCGATAGAAAACTTTGTACTGATCATTCCTCTTCGAGAACTCATCGACCATGATGGGTTTTGAGAGAGGAGAACAAGATGCACAATGAGTCCGTTGATAGTGTACTAGCTCGCTCTATCTATCTATATAATACACACACAGTATATATATATATATATACATATATACATACACACACACACACGAGGGATCGTGTGAGGATATTAGTTATGATGAGAAGGTGAGATCGCTTCTGATCATTTGCATGAGTTAGTTCTTTTTAATCTAACTTAATTCAGCGACTTTTACATGCATTTAATCATATTTACATGTGTTCCTTTGTTAAAATTTTAATAATGATGATGATAAAGTAGGTAAAGTATTTACATGTGTTCCTTTGTTAAAATTTTAATAATGATGATGATAAAGTAGGTAAAGTATTTACATGTGTTCCTTTGTTAAAATTTTAATAATGATGATGATAAAGTAGGTAAAGGAAAGTAGTTGAATGTATATGAATGTTTTACTCTTACCTCATCATAACTCTTATTATCATTGGAACTCAACCCTATATATGGATTGTTTTTTTGGAATGCACACATTTTTAATTTTCCATTTGTATACAAAATTGAGAATGTTCTCTAAGAACAATGCCAATTTGAAAACAACATTGAAATTGGAGAGTATCAAAACCGTCATTGTTGATTGGTAAAAATACAATTCAATTTTTTTTTTTCCTATTGGTATTTTGGGATGGCTATAATGTATAAATGGTTAAGTAGTAACAACTAACAAGTAGCAACCAAAATTGAATTTATTGTTTTATAGGTTTTGATTTACCATTGAAGAAAAAAATACATTCAACCTAATCAACCAATCTTAATTTGACAAAGGTTGGGGTATACCATTAAAAAGTTCTGGATGCGATGAGATTTTTGAAACGGAAATAGCTGATTTGAATTATTTTAAATTTCTCAATCTGAGTAGCCCAACTTTAAATCTCAAATTAAGGGTTCTTTGTTAGGGATGCTTATGGGTTGAGTTGATCGGGTTGAAGGCATTTCAGCAACCCAATCAATGTCTTCGGTTTGAAAAATCTTCACTCAACCCAACCCAAACCAAAGTGCAATGCCAACCCGTGCGAGTTAGTCGGGTTGGTCGGGTTGATACTTTGGTACAACAAAATATTCTCCTAATCTTGAATATTTTGTTTTCTCTAGTCTTCTCATAATTTCTTTGTCATCGTCAGCCATTTAGTACAACATATTCATATTTCTTAAATCTTAAGTATATCACATTCATCTCAATGTTATATATATTCATATTTAATGGACATGTATACAAAAGAATTATATAGAGATGGAAAATAAATTTAATATATATATATGTATATATGAAAAGAGTACGTGATGATGTAATTATCTAATATATATTAGTAAATACTCAACAATCATATTAATATTCAAAAAGTAAAATAATATCGGGTTCATCGGGTTGGGTTCAAATAAAAGTAACCCGATATCAACCCAATATCTTCGGTTTGAAAATTTTACAACTCGATTAGACATCGGGTTGCTTCAGGTTGATTTATTTTGCATCGGGTTGACCGGGTATTCGAGCACCCCTAGTTCTCATTGTCGAATCTCCACTATCATCAACCATAATTAATAATGGGGTTGCTATTCATACCCCCTCTCACACACATCTGAATTAATAAATGACTTGAATCCTTTTTCCTCTGGCTCTAAAATAGTTCCTGAAACAAACTACGTTAGTTGGCATGTTGTTAGATGAGCAGTATATCCGTTGTTTTATCTTTTTACTATTTTTTTTATATACAAATGTGATAAACATTTAAAAAAACAAAAAAAAACATCTTTTCTCTTTCCCCCTCTCATTGTACCACTCCGGTCACCCCTCTATTTTCCTTCTTTTTCGGCGAGGTTCTTTTTCTTCGGCAAAGATCATTCAAGTCCACCATCAATCAACACCAAACATATGAAGAGCCTGCTTAAGGCTTTGTCGATTTCCAATTAGCCATGTCGGGTCACTTTTCTAGCGGGTTTGGCCACACCCCAAATTGCCGACAACCTCATATTGTGTTTTTATATCTTTTTCGAGTGGTTAATTTCTGGGGGCATATAAGATCAATAGGGTAACGTCCGTCTTAGAGGTTGATAAGCGATTTTCAGATTTGTGAGTATATCAGTTTGTAAGTTTTTAAAGTTTCTAAATGTTGTATATGAGTAGCTAGTTATTTATTTCTAGTAGTTAGCAAACAAATCCTTTGAATTGGAAGGTATTGAGACTTCTCTGACTTCAAGTTGATTGTCAACTCACTTATGCAAACTTCAACTTGAATATTGAATCTCTATAGGGTTCTTGATTTAGGTCGAACCAATATTTTGTCCAACTTGATTTTGATTTGCTCAATAAAAGCGAGAAGCTACAATTGTTCTTTGTTTTATGATAATAGCAACTAGCAATTAATACTTCTATCGATATTTTAATGATTGTTTAATGTTGCAAGTTTGTATTTTCTAATATTCATATTGGGCGTTCGAATATCACAACTTGGAACTGCCTCTTGCATAATTTTACTATGCAATCAGCAATTGTTGTCAAGTTAGTAAATGGTTTCAATAGAGACTAGACATTGATCTTCTCGTGCTAGTTGACTCTTTGTAATAAACAGAACATTTATGCATGTCAATGTTTAAGCCATTCTGAGTTGGTGTGAATACATGTTTTATGTACAAGTTACTGATTCACCATCCTATAAAAACAGGGGCGGCCCAAGCGCCGGGCGCCCAGGGCAGCAAGAGCCCAAGGGCATCAAAGCTCAAAGTCGGTCCAGGTAGCACTAGTCCAACTTGTTATTAATAAAAATCTAATATAGTATTTGCATTTAACAAAACTTGAACCCATGACCTTCTCTACATAATTAGACAACATTACCATCCAGCCAAAGTTATTATTGGTTATATTTGTTCACATTTTACTTTTATACTTTAATTCCTATTTTATCAATGATTTTTTTTCCTTTTGTTTAATGAATTTTTTTTATTTGAAATAAAAATAAAAAAACCGAATAAAATTAGTATTTTGTATGAGTTTTTGTTTTAAAAAAACTTATTATTGTATCATTGTTTGAGATATGATCAATTTGGTACAAAATAACTCTTTTAATTTTCGTTTGAGGGTTTTCTTCATAAATAAATTAAATAGTTTTGTTACACCAAACTACTCTAGAAACAATTAGTTGTTTTAGCATGATCATTTATAAAGTTCTACTAGGTTCTAAGTAATTTTTTTTTAATTTATTTAAAATGGTTCATTGATGATATTGTTGTTACAAATTATTGAACAAAGTTATTTTTTATGTTATCATATTGTACATTTTGTGTAGGTTTATTAATCAGATTCAACATTGTTAAAAACTCCTAAAATTTTATTGGTTCTTTGAGGGGGCATTTATAAACGTCTTCGCCCAGGGCATCAGAAACCTTAGGACCGGCCCTGAACAAAAAGTATGTCCGCTTACTACTAGAACTCTTCTCATTATTGTTTAAATCCTTAATTTTATTTTGTCAGTTTAGACAAATCATTAATCATCCACCCCCTATTATGTTTCCAGCACAATTGCAAGTGAACACATCTTCTACTCATAGTTGACACCTAGTCAGACGACCTAATTGTTTCTATCAGTGTTTTTTATGTATTAAGAATAATAGGATTCATTAAATTTTATTAATTATCAGACTCGATAACAATCACCATAAAAAGAAGAAGAAATAATAACACAAACATAACCACAAATACGACAAATCCAAGAAGAAGAAAAGGCATCAAAAACCCTAAATTAATACCAAACTCTAAACTAAACAATGGATGGGGAATATATTATTATTATGAATAAAAGAAGTTAATATCATGGTTATTTTCAAAGTAAAATACCAAGTAGCTGATGGATTCCCAAGAAGCTTCTAGATGTTGTGGCTATATATAAAATGAGCTACCAAATCTGGTAACAGATCCAATCATATAATTTTGTACGTAATGTGTTTTTTAGCCCCTTATTAGTTATAATAAAATTTCTTTCGTTAAAAAGATAATAATATAACTTCGCACTGCTATACGCTACTTGATATAAACAGCCAGACAGGGTTGATTTTTCAATATTTTTTTGTTTAATGGTTTTTATGAATAATTAATGTGTTAAAAAACTATATTATCTATGTAATAATATAACAAGTGTTAATAAAATATTTTACATAATTGCAAGTGTTGATGAATCTAGACTACTTTTCACTATTTGAACTAGGTTTAATTTGTCGACATTCAATTGATATTATTTTCGTTGCTGTCGAAATCTAAAGGTTTCTACTATTCTTGGATGTACTGGTGTTGTATAACAATTCGTTCCACATGGATAGAAAATGAGATTTGTGAGCTCTTTATAAGTCTCAAATTGTGGGCTACCAATGACTTTCATCATGGATTGAACCAACTTGCGGTTTTAGGACCCGTAGGCTTGTGGTGTAGTGGTTAAAGTTTGTGAGCGATGAGGCTAGATAACCCATCTACCCCAGGTTCGAATCTAGGCGCAAATAACTTGTGGCCACTGAGAATTATCTCAGGGTTGCACGCTTTAGCAGTCTTAAAATTGCCAGAGATTATTCTAGACAAATGCCTAGGATACCCTTTCCACACAAAAAACAGATGTTGCAACTCGGGTGGTTAGATGGATTTTTTTTGGCTTGTTTCATTTTTTGATACATTATTCTGTTAAGTTTTTGTTGGTCTTCGTCCTCCTTTAGTTCATGTGCATCTTGTAGTTGCATCGATGTTCTAATTTTAATATATTTGTTGCCTTTAAAAAAGTCAGACAATTTCTAGAATGCATGTTTTAGTTGTGTTGCTAAGATCTCTCTCTCTCTCTCTCTCTCTGATGGAAATATAAGTTAATGTGAAAAAACGTAAGAAGAGATCTGGACCACTGATCACTGTTAATCTCACTTCCACCCATGAATTACGTTTATTACGGAACTTGATTGGATGCATCTGAATAACATTGATCTTCAATTATGAGTGATTAAAAGGGTGGATATTGTTTGTTACCTTTCTCATAAATCAAAATAACTTCCATTGAGAATGAAACTCGCACCTATTTTTATATATTTTAAATATAATTTAAAAAATAAATAAAAACAAAGGATTAGGAATTGATGAGACGTGCGACATATGGAGACCTTAGAAGCCTCCGTATTCAATGAATGTAGTCAAAGCTTCTTATATAATATGATATTGAATCAAAACATGCTTCAATTCACACCACAATAAAGAAAACGACTTTTATGAATATAATTTTAAGATATATATATATATATATATGAAAGTTCAGATGTGAACTCAAATTTGGTTGTGAATGTGAGAACAAATGAGAGCTTGACACGTGTCAAAATAAGCAATATTCAGACTGAATATATACTATAATATTTCTTTGAATGAGACACATGTCGCACTCTCATTTGTCCTCACGTTTACAACCAAATTTGACTTCTCATTTGAACCCGCCTATATATATATATAGTTGATTTTCGTTACAAACCACGTCAATTCGTACAAACCGTACAAACCGCATGCAACCAATATTTTTTTTTAATTTTTTCACTTTTTCTTAATTATTAGGGTTGATTAGTCAATAATATATAAAAAAATTTCATCAAGAATACATGAAGGTTGGTGAATCAAGAATACGTGAAACAAGATTCATCAAATTGAGAGTTTCATGCATTAATTCATTTTCATGTATAAAAAAAATAATTTCATGAAGAAAAGAATTATATGAAACAAATTCATCATATTAAACACTTTCATGAAAAAAAATTATTCAAAAAAACAATGAAACACGCAGTTTGTACGAATTGACGTGGTTTGTATTTGAAATCTCTTCTATATATATATATATATATATATATATATAGAGAGAGAGAGAGAGAGAGAGAGAGAAATGTTCAAACAAGAACTTTTTGGTTTAAAGGAACACGAGAACTAGTCGGTCAAGTAGAAAATTATATATATATATATATATATATATATATCACACATTTAAAACTTTATAACTCAAAATATATTTATATTAACATATAACGCTAATAAAATACTTGTCTTTGTCATGTAGCTCAGCTCAATTAACAATAGTGTGAAGTGACGTTGTCCAAATACAAGACAGGCCAACGGTTTAATCACGGCCCCTTGTTGGTCTTAACCATTGAGTAAGCTATAAATAACCTTCCACATTCATGTTCTAAAAAGTTGGTTTCGTATGGAACCGATTAAGTTATCAGTAATCAATTTTTTATTTAAATAAGATGTTAATACTTAATAAAATGCATATAAAATTGCCTTAAAAAGAGTATAATTGTTATTTTATTATTTTGGTCATTTGGTATGAATGATGATGGCATAGTTGAGTGACTTTTTTTACAAAAATTGGCTTGTGTCATTTTCCCAACTAATTTAAAATTATGGCGGTTGTAAGTTGAAAATCAAAGTGGATTCGATCCAATTCAAATATTCATTCGTTGTTTGACGTTATCACTTGAGTTAATTTAATTAACATTAGACAACAGATTCAATCTAAACATTTGGTTATTGAATTGGATTGGTTTCATTTATTAGTTATCCGTTTGATTAAATTATATCAGTCAATATCTCGTCCTATTTCAATCAATTAATTCACCATTTCAATAAAATATTCACATAGTTTCTGAATTTATTAAAACATTAGATATAACTATCAATTAAAATAAAAACTACAGTTTTTTATTAATTGAATGAGTAGTTGGATGGTAATTTCATTGTTTTAGAACATCTCCAACAATTATTGTAAAATAGAAAAAAAATAAGATTTTTAGCATTTTAATGCTCCAACAGCTATGGTATCTCTAATGCTAAAATAGAGAAATGCTAAAAAAAGGTCAAAAAATCTCTACATTTAGAGAATCTCTTAATGGAGAGAGAGTATTATTTTAATAGTTTCACCAATTATTTGAAAGTTTGTTCAAAAAAGTTATAGGAATATTAAATATATTGAATATTTTAATAATATAATTATAATAGATTTGCTAAAATAGAGTAGCTGTCGGAGTTGGATGCAAAAAAATTTAGAGACTTTAGCTTTTGTTATGTTATTTTAAAGAAGTTTTAGCATAGCTGTTGGAGATGCTCTTAGTTTGATTTTTCTGAATTCCGAATCACTGTTTACGAACCGACCGATTCAATTTAGGTGTTGAAATTATGGACCTGATTCAATCCAAATTGAGTTGGATGAATTCTTACATATCCCAATTTAAAAATATAATCTTAAGATTATATATACATTTTAAATATAAAAATCAAATAAAATACATATTTCAAACGACCGCCGTTAGCTATCAAAACTAAATATCAAAATTCACTTGGACTTTTTTATAAGACGTCAATTTCTAACATGAAATGATTATCGGGAAGAAAATTGACAGGGGGTAGCGAATAACAAATTAATAAAGCATACCTAACTTTCGTTTTAAATAAATTTTAAAAAAACATTCTATTTTTTTAAACATGGGTGTTTAAGTGAGGTTGTATGTATCTCGACTAATTTTATACGGTCCTGAAAATAATCAAGAATAATCCTTGGTAGTTTAAAAAAAAACTGGAAGTGGCTATCTGTAAAGAAGAGTCCAAAGACTTTAACATTTATTTACCGGTATAAGTAATCCTCAAGATTAAATATCATTTAGTGTAAAATCACATGTGATTCGACTGTTTTTTTATTATCTTATTTAGTTAGTGTTTTTGTATGAACCTCTCGCTCCCCCCCCCCTCCCTCCCTCCCTCCCTCCTCTCTCTTAACGAACATAAATGAATGAATTCTAATGCGTTCATGCTCGCTCATTTTTTTTAAATAACCGAACTTCTAGCCAAACCGTTTATGAATTGTTTGCTAAGCATTTGATTCGTTTATAGCCTTTTGTTCTTATTTTTCATTTTATTATCAAAACAGCTAGTCGAGACTAAGGATTGAAACGAGGTGGGTATTGGGCGGGCAATGCATCCCCTGTCCCCGATCCCGATAAACCCCTTTCCCCGACCCCGCCCCAATTTCTCCCTGATGGGTTCGGGAAAAAAATCCCTAGTGGGTTTGGATAACCCGTTGGGTACCCATATAATGAAAACAATAAAAACAATGTATTTTAAAAGCAAATATATTCGTCATTTAATAATAAATGTTAGGATCGTGTGAGAAAGAGAATTAAGGTGACAAGCGTAAGAAGAGATCTGAACCATTGATCAACTTTAATCTCATACCCAACTAATATGCATCCAATGGTGAAATCTCTTCTTACACTTCTCACCTTAACTCACCTCACTGGAACCCAACCCTAATAATAAATGTGTGTGTGTGTGTATATATATATATATATATATTTATAGGCATGAGATCATGTGAAAAGTGAAGTTAAGGTTAGAAGTGTAAGAAGAGATCTTGACCCTTGATCACTTTTAATCTCAAACTCACCCATGAATCGCATTTGATACGGAGATTGATCCAGTGCATCTCGGTGCAGCTCTTCCTAATGTGCATCCAAGGACGGAGATATCTTTTTACTATTCTCACCGTAACTTCTCTTCTCACCAGAACCCAACCTATATTTATACACACACTATATAAATATATTAAATAAAAAATTTAGTCGGGGTCGAACTAGGGACGGGTAATGTCATCCCAAACCCGCTTTTGAGTATAAAAATAAAACTCGTCCTCACCTCATTACCCGCCAAACTGTAAAATCCCCGCCCAACGGTAAAATTTCCATCTTTAGTCGAAACCTCTAACGGTCAGTCTGATTTTTGTTTAACAAGCCTGATAACATATGAGTTAAATAAATTAGAAAATATTTTTTTTAACTTAAAATCTAAACAACAAATGAATTTGATTAAATTATCATATATATACATATACATATATGTTATCTGAATTAAATCATCTTATTTCATATAAATCTTAATTAATAACTTTACAAGATATGTTATCAAGTGGGCATGTTGCTTTCATTGAGACCACAACTTAACGCGTTTTCTCCATCCTTTGGAATTCCATCACACCATGTTATAAATAAAAATACATTAATTAGAAACGTACAAACGTTCACCATCTTTATGAAACCGATCGCTTTATTCCTTTATGCCTTAAATTTCATCAGCCTTTTTATGACTTCTCTTTTTTGCCATCCTAACTAAAAATCAAAGTACGTCCCCTTGATTTCCGTTTTTCAATTGTTTCACATATCGATCGGAACCCAAAAGGGTACGAGATAAGATATTTCGATTAATATCATCTATTTATCTCATTAATATCTACAAGAGAAGATACTAAAAAAGATTAAAAAAAAAATAAGTTTATTTACTCCTTAAGCCATTCAAGATCATGATTTTGTTCCGTTACTAAAACAGAAAGGCCAGGGACCTCTTTCTCGATCTCTTTCCACAGCCACGAAACATCGTCGTCACAAACGACCCGTCTTAACGATCTTAACCACGCTACCGATTTCGGCAACGTCTTAATCTGTAGGCATTCCCGCATATCGATATCTTTTAAACTCACACAGCCACCGATTTCTTCATTAAGACAATGAAGAGCAACACATTGAGATATATCTATATGTTCTAACCATATAAGATTCTTGATCCCCAATGGTAGCGTTTTCAGCTTCGGGCAAGCGTAAACTCGTAAGATTTGTAAAAACAGCAATTTACCGAGATCAGATGGGAGTTCTTCTATTTCACAGTTGGTGATGCTTAAGCTCTTGAGTGTTTTCACTTGGCAAATGGTCGAGGGCAGTTTGGTCATTTCGATACAGTGGTCCATCGTTAGCTCGTTTAGCCGAGGGAAAAGGTGAGAAAGGTCGAGTTCGGATTGATCTTTGAGGTCTATCTTGCAGAGTATTAACGAGATTTTACGGAGGTTTATAAGGGGTAACGTGATTTTGGGAAGTTGCGGAATGGTGACTTTTTTGAACCAGATGCTTCTTAAATTGGTCGATTTGGCTAAAACCGATAAGTTGTGAAGCTGTGCGGTTTTCGTGGTGTTAAGATAGTTTATTAAGACTAAGGCTCGAAGTTTAGGCATGTTTTCGATGAACGGAGGTAGGAAATAATCGGTAGAATCGAAGTTCAGGATTAAAACTTCAGCTTTAGGGAATTCCATTTTCAACCAATCCATTTCTCTCATTTCACCTATATAAGTAAAGATCAAGTCTTTCCTATGAGCATTTTATCATAAAAAGATATAACTTTAAAAGATCAAGATTTTGATTGAAATTTATAGGGTTTTTAAATTTCACCTGTATGAACGGAAACAATTTGCGCGTTAAACGGCTGATCGACATTTCTTTCCCATTCTTTTGGAACCCCATCTTCTCTTTTGGGCATAACCAACCATCGACGTTGATTAACGCTCTCGAGACTACTCATATGAATCGCAAGATCTCTTAGCACATCGTGTTGGGAGACCAAGATCTCACATTTGCTACTATAACTAGCTCCATCCCTGAAACAATTTTAACATTCACATATGAATATGAACCAAAGATGAACCGAAGAACTCAAGAACCAGAAATTAATAGACTTTTTTTGGGGATGTGTATATATACCTTGAATCTTTCACAAGGGTAAGAAGATTTTTGCTTGAAAGCTCGACAATAATAGCAAAAGCATCTTCTTCATCAATATCATGGAGTTCGGTCCATATGTTTATGAGAACATCTAAGGGTATCTTCTTGTCTTCTGGGAAAGAACCCAAATCAAGAAAGCAATCCCTCACCTTATCTGAAAGGTAATCGATGCTCAGTTTCATCCGGTTTAGCAATTCCATATGGGAATCGCTGATCGGTTGAGCTCGTGATAATCTGTTCTTGGCCCCTTTCCAGTACATTTCCGGCTGGTCTCTTAGCGAAGCTCCGATTACTTTCAGAGCCAAAGGAAGCCCTTTGCATTTCTCCACAATCTATCAAACCCAAGAATCGATTAGCTTACACTTTAACGATATATAACAATCTATATATATATATATATGTTTAAGAAAAGCTATTGATTTAACAGATGGGATCATGGGAAACAAGTTATACCTGTTTGATCAGATTCTCATCAGAACCAGGAGGAATTGAGGTTTTCCCAAAAGCAGTGTGACAAAAAAGGGAAATTGCATCTTCTTCCCGAAGCAATTCTAAATCATAGGATGAGTTGATAACTTCAGATTGAAACTTGATACGAGAAACCACAAGAATCTTGCAACCAGGAACCCTAAAGATAAGCTGATTGAGAACTGGAAGTGACCAAACATCATCCAAAACCAGGAGGATAGGTGTCACTGTGTTCCATTGAAGTGGCCACTGGTGGGCTATATCAGAACACCCATTGATTTTGGATTCTGAAATGAAGTCCCAAATCTGTTGTCGTAAATTCTCCACATTCGGTGATTGGGATACCGTCAGGAACAAAATCTTGTTGTTATGGTAACCTGAAACAAAAGAGGCATTTCATCAAACACTTGAAAGGCAAAAGGAAAAAGGTTTTGCTGTTATAGTAACCTGAAACATCAGAAGCATTTCATCGAACACTTGGAAGGCAAAAGGGAAAAAAGAAGATTATTAGCTTAGAAATTCAAGAATTAACGTACTTCGAACTTCATCATCTCTGCAAATCTCTCTGGCTAACGTAGTTTTACCACTACCACCGATTCCATTAATCCCAATAACAACTAAATCATCTTTATCAAGAATCATATCCTTAACTTTCCTCTTCCCCAATTCCATCCCCACCTTCAATAAACTACACTCGTACTGATCCTCCTCGTTGATCTCCTTCACCGCCTCCTCCAACCACCCGCTTCCACCAATCTTCATTGATCCCAGCCGCTGCTCCAGCCGCCGATTCGAGCCTTCAAGCCGATCAAATCTCTCGGTGGTCTCGAACCTCGCGTGATGCACGTCTGCAAGGATGTGTGCCTGAAGAGGGCCACGTACGAACCTCGATATCTTCTTCTCGACCTTATCCATCTTCCGTGACAACTGTAGGTTCTTGTAGACGTTCCAACGGCTGGAAGCGAGGACTTTGCCGGCGAGTTCATGACCGTCGTAGAGAGCTCTAGACAGAACATCGAGCTGCGTCTGACGTGTAGCCGTCAGCTCGACGCCGGAGTACTTGATTTCTTCAATAATCGGAAGCAGTTCTTCGATGGAAACCAGAAGCTGCTCGGCACTAGGCTTGCAAAGGCATGCTTTTCTTGTGATGCTTATTAACATTTTGAAAAGCTCGGTGGCAATCTCTCCGGCGAAGAGTTCGGTGATCGCCATTTTAGATGTCCACCGGAGCCGGCGTGGTGGTTTTACAGAGATGGGAGAAGGTTGTGTTGTTATAGAAGTGAGTTGAGAACTTGCGATCATGAGACGTTAATGTCAGCTAATGGGTGTTAAATTACGGTTATACCCTTTGGTGCTTTACTTGTTTTCTTTCCTACCAATAATTAAAGGGCTAATCTTGGTATGTCTTCTGTTTACACGTAGAACAAACTTTTTGTATTAATTTATTATTAAGTTACTGTTATACCCCTATAGTTCTAGAATTCCGTTCCAAGCTAAATGAGTTTATTAACTAATTAAAATATAAAATAATCTGATTTTAAATAAAATAATCCAATTTTTAAATAAAATAATCCGATTTTAAAAGTTGATTAACGACGTATTTCAATAAAAAAATTGATTAATAAAGGACATTAATGTGAGAATGCTTATTTTTATTACACTGGAACATCTTCAACAAATTTCTATTTTTTTTAAACTGAATAAAATAAAAACAAAAATCTCTAAAAATTCATTCCAACAGATTCCTCATTTTGAAGAAATCAACATCGTTGGCTAAGCAACTAGTTGTCTTCTTAGAGCATCTCCAACAAATTTCCTATAATTTCTCCAAAATGAAGATCAAAAGGACAAAATTTTTAAAAAAAATTGCAATCATCTTCAATAAATTTTCTATAATTTCTTCAAAATAATATTAAAATATTACATCATTTATTAAAATATTATTTTTCTTTGAAATATTTATTTTTCAAAGTTTTCTATTGGTCATTTAATTTGGTAATCATTTTTTGAGTGAACTCCATATTTGAAGAAAAACTCATTTTCTCTCTCTCCTACTTTTTCTATTTTGGAGATGATTATGGGGAAGCTATTGGAGCAAAATATTTGCTTAAAATCCTCATTTTCTACATTTTCTTCATTTTGGGGAAGCTACTGGAGATGCTTAATCTTGATTATAATATTAAAATATTTAATTCATCTATTAAAATATTATTTCTTTCTCTAACTATTTGTTTTCAAAGTTTTTTATTAGTGGTTTTACTTTGTAATCATTTTTTAAAAGAAAAAAATTGGAGCAAAGTATTTGCTCAAAATCCTCATTTTCTTCATTTTCCTTATTTTAGGGAAGCTATTGGAGATGCTTAACTTGATTATAATATTAGAATATTTAATTCATCTATTAAAATATTATTTCTTTCTCTAACTATTTGTTTTCAAACCTTTTTATTAGTGGTTTTACTTTGTGTGACAACCCGTGTTCTCAAATAACAAATAGTGCAAATTATACAATTAAGACACCACATTTGGGGCTATAAATGGATCTCCTTCTATATAATTTACAAACAGCAACAATAAAAATTTTCGCTAATAATCTTCATATAAACGATTCTAAAATCATGAAGATTGTATTAAACTTGATAGGATGCTCGACATACATCATCTCTTTTACCCGCAAATAAAAGCGTCAGCTGATACCCTGAAATACATATTTTTAAAAACAAAATGAGGGTTAGACCATACGGTCTAGTGAGTAAATCCCTGTTAGCACATCTTTGACTAAAATCTTTCAAAAATATATTTAAAAGCCAAATCATAACTCATATCATTTAAAATGATAATTTCCTCAAATCAAATATACCAAATATTTCTCAACGTTTCATAAAACCTCTTTCTAACATAAATCAGTAAGTAATTTTCTTCATTTATAAATCAACATTTATTAAAACAGTAAACTTATTGAGTCAGAAAGGTTATCTTTTAAATTTGGCCCGACAACCCAATTATCGCATATGTGGGTGCCGACAACTCTACTTCTCGGGTCTCATAGGTTCGACAACTTTATTCATCAGGTCTCATAGGTCCAACAATCTCGTTCCTCGACACCTATAAAGCCGACAACTTTATTCCTCGGGTCTCATAGGTCCGACGAACTTATTCCTCTGGTCATATAGACCCGACAACCTCGTTCCTCGGCACCTATAGAGCCGACAAAACCACTTCTCGAATCAAAGGACTCGACAAGCTAACTTCTCGGGTCAAACAGACTCGACAAGTTTACTTTTCTTTTTATAAAGATTCGATAAAGTCTTTTCTCGAGTTATGGGGATCCGATAAACATTTTCTCGCATTTAAAGGGTCCGATAACTTAGGTTCTCGGGTCATACTGACCCAATATATTTTCTCATCATTTTAAAATCAGTTTAACATAACTCAGGTCTCGATGCATCATATCCTCAGAATACTCTCAACCGATATTACTCTTACCAGGATCATTCTCTCGTTCTTTCCAAACCATTGCCTGATTCACGAGCATATGATCCAATTCACGCCATACAAGATGGCTAATATATATAGAGTATTCCACCCACAATCATTTATACGTTTTCTCCATCCACTCATCGCAGATACACCACCAAATTCATCATCATATAACAGGGTATTCCTAACCAGTACTTCTCTAATACAGGTTAGCCTCACTCATCCTTTCCAAAACCATTGCCTGCTTCACGAGCATATGGTCCGGTTCACGCCATACGATATGGCTAATTTATATCGATTATGCCCCCACAATCATTTATACGTTTTCTCCGTCCACTCATCGCGGATACACCGCCATAAATTCTCGTGACCCAAAACAGTTTTGGTCAACCTCTTTCACTTGTTAGTTTTCACAAAATACTAGCAATTGACATCATATAATCTCATTTATATAAAACAAATCATGTGTGACGAAAAAACATGTATTTTGCAAAAGTTTTGTAAAAACTTTCTTATCTCATCAAATAACACATATTTTTACGTGGAAAATATTTAATAACAATTTCTCAAATAAAATTCATATGCGTTATTTTTCCCGACAACTCATATAACGATATTAATCCAATTATATCAATTAGGCATATTTTCGAAATAAAAACCTTTCTCAATAACATATGCATTTCAGTTTATAAAACTCATTTATAAAAACTCACCTCGGTCTCAAATAGACAGGTAAACTTCTAGCGGGTAACAACTCGAATATGGAACACGTAAATCTGAACCATATAATATTACGGGTCACAGTTCAAATATATAACTCAACCTTCTCTCAACACCGTAACATATATATATATATATATACCCCAAAGAAATAATTTCTTACCTCCAAAATCATCCATGGAGTCTCTCTCTTTCTCTCTGCGTCGTAAACTCTCACAACACACACACCACTTCTTTTATTTTACCTTTTGTTATCCTTATCAAAGAAAAACAAAAAGAACTAAATATATATGTAAATCAAAATGAGGCCGTGAAGCCTCATAAATGATTTTCCAAATTTCAAAACATACCCTCATCTCTAAGATATTATCAAACTCACCCCTTAAACTTCCAATTAATAAAACCCGGTTATTACACTTTGTAATCATTTTTGAAGAAAAAAACACTATCTCTCCTAGTTTCTCCGTTTTAGAGATAGTTTTAAGAAAATTGTTGAAGCAATTTTTTTACTCAAAATTCCTGTTTTTTTCATTTTTCTATTTTAAAGAAGCTGTTAGCCTGTTAAAGATACTCTCAGCAGTTGAAGTTAGTGTTAGGTTTGTGATCAAACCTATATTTGTACAAGATCACAACCGACTCAACTACACATAAAAAGAATGGTTTTAGATTTCTATAATTATAAAATAAATATTGATTTTCAAAAGCAAGTATTTTTACTTTTTTTTACAATATTATAAAATGAAAAAAAAATCTTTCTTTAAAATTATCAATTATTTAATTAAAAATATAGTAATTATATATTTTAAAAAATATTTTTTTATTACAGACATTTACATAAATATAAAATTGGCTCGTCGTTAAAATGGTAGTTGTAGATGGAAACCATCACAAATTAACCATATTTTCAAGTTCGACAAAAAATAACCATCAAGTTTGTAAAATGCTTTACAAACACCTTCGTTATGATATGATATGATGTTATTTAGTTGGTCCCAATTATAAAAGGGTCATTTGTCATCTCCCAAACTAAATAGCTCACAAATTAAACAAAAAAAAAATTCATAAAATAAAAAAGGAATTCCCAAAATAAAAAGTTTGCAAACCTAAGATTACTATTTGTGCTTTTATATATACAATAATCAAGACTCATAAGGACAAACTACAAAAGTGCATTTAGCCAAAAAAAAAAAAAAAAGGAACGCGATAGACACTGTAATTATTTTGTAGTAAATTCAAAAAAATTAGCAACATCCATCGATTTCAGTAATATCAGTCAATATGCCCAAATTATTGTTATATTGCTATGGTTTGTGGCGCTTTTCTTGTTTCTTACCTCTTATTGCTTAGCGTTTTTTTTATGTGGGTTTAAATCAATATTTTGATTAGAAATGGAAATAACTGGTTTGGTGTTTTTAGATAATTGGAGGATCCGTTTAAAAACTCATAAAATTATGATATTTCACATGATATTACTAGTATAACCCGGGAAAGTTAATAAGTTCGAAGAGGGTAATTTATGAAAAACTAAGTTAATAAGTTACCAGTGTCAAACCGGTGTAAGTATTATTTTTTTCTTCATTCAAACACTAAAAACTTCCTGTTACCGGTATCACACCGGAATAAATTAATAAACACTTTAAATAAACAATACCAAACACAATTCAACTTTGTTCCTGAACTTACTGGTGATTATTGTGATAAGCCTACTTCTTACAATCCAGCTTGAACCTTTGGGTAGCTCTGCAGGATAAAAAACCAAGGATTGTTGCACGGAGTACGGTAGAATTCCTCGGTAATATCATTTGGGAAGTCCCTGCAAGGATGACTCCATTCAAGAAGAGCTTCTCGAACCTAAAACCCTGCAGTTCGTTTTGGTTTTGGTCTCTTTGGTTAATAGCTTTTAATTGAGTCCGTTAACTCAAACTATATTGTTCTTTTTATCTCTTTCTCTAAATTTTTGTTAAAATAATAAACAGCTATATTATGTTCAAAATTTTCAATTCTTTATAGAGCCCCGGAGATCGCAGCAACTCTGCCCCTTCCCCGATTACGCACCCATTATATCCTTCTTCCTCGTTCCTATTTTTTTGACCAGCGCCTTCGTTCCCGTCTTCTTATCAATGTAACCATCTTTCTCGTTCAAGCACTATTTGCTATTGTTCAACATTTGCTTCGACTGAGATCCCACAAATTGGAATATGCATATGAATTTGTTCTTACTCTTTTGTTATTTTGGTATCTATTCATATTCATATGTTTTGCATCGTTTGGCTACTCGTATCTTGAAGTTATTAACTTAGATGCAATTTTTAGGGAAAATACCCTCACGTAAGAGGACTGAACTGAAAATTAAGTGTCCTAGCCAAACCAAGGATTTATACTTTACAGGACATAAGGGGACTTCTCAAATATGTCATATAAAGACAAGTATCCATAAAAATATAGGTTTATCGAACATTTTTCAAAATTGTCTTGTAAATAATTAATATGACACTTTATTTTAAAAAAAATTTACAAAACTTATAATGATACCAAAAATCATCAAACTCATTTTGTTCTTCTTCTGTAAACGTGTAGAATTGAAAATAAAATATTATAATATTTTTTCAACTATTTTAAAAAGATGAATAGTATAATATAATGTGGTCAATCTCATATTTGCATCTTACATAAAGAATTGCAAATGACTTGATAATATTTTAATATGTCAATAGTAATTTATAAATCAACATACCAACAAATTTTTTAATGATTAAAATATAACCACTTTTTCTTTAACCGTTGTTTTGAAAAATCATGAATAAAAAACTTTTATTTCAAAAATTATGATACAAAATGTTCCATCTGAAAAACCTGATGATCCCGTAAATGATTTGAATATATTCAAAACTAATTATCTAAAAGATCATAATTTTCCAGAATAGGAATTAAAGTATATTTGGTTTCATCTTGTTGTATATTTGGCGAAAAAAGTTAAGCAAAATCATTCAATTTTTTACCAACCAAACTACACATAAAAAAGTTGTGTATCATCATGTAAAGTTTATAGTTTATATCATCATATGAAAAGTTATGCTAGAAAATATATTTTAAATACACATGAATACGTCATACAAGTAGTATATATAACAATATCTAATTACTCGAGTTGTTGCGGAGCATGATTCATGAGTTTGAATCTAGTTATTGTTAAAGCCTTTGTGACTATGAAGATTCACATATGATTACTCCAAACCACTTGTGGTTGTGTGTAAGCTGGTCCGAAAAAAATTAATTCATATATGTACATTTGTATATAAATGTACTGACCAACCTTCGCTTTTTTCAATCTCTTTTTTATATATAGAAAGTATCCAATTTATTTATTTTGATATAAATATGAATTTAGAATTATTGTTGTCCCAAAAGTGTTTGTTCTTTATTTTAACTTTAGTGTGTATATGTATAATGTTCAATTCCATTTTACTAATGATTATAAGGGAAGTTAATTGGTTGAGTGACGGTGTCCAACTCAGTTTTTTATTGTATTGGTTAACTGAATTTTGACTGGACTGGTTTTTAACGAGGTAGGACTCAAAAAAGAAGGTTGTTTTCAAAACTAGCCATAAAAATCAAGAAATTTGCTTCATTAGAGTAAGTACAAATATACAATTCTAACAAATCAACACTTTCGAAGTCTATCATACTAAGCAAATACCAAGACATTCTTTATTTTCTACTAACTAATAACTTGAACCATATTAATTAAGCACTATACCATATCTTATTTGAAAGTACATTCGAAGAATTTGATGATTAATGTCTTGGAAATATGGCAAGGGAACTTTTGGATTGATAAGATAGCTATGATAGGGTTAGATTTCTCGAAATCCATATCAGTTCAACCAATGAAGATGCTACAACTTGTAATTTTTACATGTAGTATACTTAAAACATCCGGGGGGTGGAAATGTGAAAATTTCAAATAAAAAAGAATTCAATATTTAACAAAAGTACATCTAACAATACTTTTGAACAACATGTCTCATGAATATGAGATCTGTGAGTTACCAATAAATTCCATTATAATCTTAAATTGATTGAAGATTATCGGGTCAACCTACTATTTCGAAGGCTTGAGTACGGATATATAGGGGCTTTAAATGATATTTGAGCGACCATTATACCATCGAGATAATGGGGCCAAACCTCTTCGAGAACAATGAAACCTGAGGTGGGGGTGTTTGTAATATCTTAAACGATTATCATTTCGCTCATGAGCAAGGTAAACGTTCAATAGGTCTAACCTGCACATCAGAAATTTAAGGGCATGAGTTTGTGACAACTCATGCTACACCGATTACAAAAAAAAGCTCATTTATATGGGTTAAGGGTTGTGACGGGTCATTGTATAAAAACTGAGATTGATGAACTACTTATAAGTTTTATGTTGTACAGATTATCAATAACTTCAATCAAAGTTTTCAATTGATTTAAACGTTATTGAGTTAGTCTGTTGTTATGGATTTAATCGTTACAATACACCATCTCTAGTACATCTCTAGCGGTGACACAGGGTCAACGAGGCGAATAGGTGTAATGATCCAATTTTTTTTATTCAATACATGTATTTAATATATTATTAAAAAACTATAAAATAAATAACTTTGATGTATTTTAAAAAGGAAAATTATTATTATAACCATTTAAGAAAATTATATACCTAAAATATCAAAAATCTCTCCCAACTTACCAAAATGACCAAAATTTTCAGGAAAATATTTAGTATGATACGAAATGAAAAGTGATTTCATATCACACACATGCAAATACGAAATGGAAAAAAAGATACGAAATGGATAATTACATTTCGTATAAAAATTTTGGTATGTAAAATGATAATTGCATTTTGTATGAAATCCAATATGCAACACACAAATCATTCCTTACATGCGAGATCATGGCGGAGTGGGGAGTGGGGGAAGTAAGAAATCTAGTTACATCACATACAAATGCAATTCATAAATTATTAATTTATATTTTTTATCCTTATACTTAGTTAATTAATTCACTTTACGTCCATTTTTTTTTATTTTTTGTTTTACATCCTTATTACATTAATATATATATAATTGTATATCAATAAAATACATTCAAAAAATACGTTTTTATTTTAACAAATTACATCATTATAATCGTTTTGTCAATACCTTCGAAATGAGTCCAATATTGAATTGGATCATGTATTTTAACGTATTTTTAACATATTTTAGTTAATATAGAATTGTATATTTTAATGTAATAAGAGTGTAAAAATGAAAACTGAAAAAACAAATGATGTACCACAAATTAAATAAATAACTATAAGGGTATAAAAAGTAAATATTAAAAATATTTTTCGTATTATATATAATAATTATAATATAATTAAATAAAAAAATATTCAATATTAGACTCATTTTGAAGGTATTGACAAGACGATTATAATAATGTAATTTTTTAAAATAAAAACGTATTTTTTTAATGTATTTTATTGATATACGATTATATATGTTAATGTAATAAGGGTATAAAACGAAAAATTAAAAGGAATAGACGTAAAGTAAATTAATTAACTAACTATAGGGATAAAAAATATAAATTAATAATTTGTGAATTCCATTTTGTATGTGATGTAACTCGTATTTCCCCCACTCCCTCATGATTTAGTATATGTGTGTTAGATACGAAATGATTTGTGTTACATATTGGATTCATACGAAATGGATTTCACACACCAAAACTTTCATACGAAATGCAATTGTCCATTTCGTATTTGCATGTGTGTGATACGAAATCACTTTTGATTTCGTATGATACTAAGGTTGCGTTTAGTTGATGAAAAGTATTCTGTTTTCTAGAAAAAAATTTCAGTGAAAATGAAAATTTGGAAAACGCGTTTAGTTCGTTTAGTTTTCAAAAAATTTCCATTTTTTTTTTCGTTTTCATTTTCTAAATTTATATTAGATTTAGAAAACAACTTTTTTGAGTTTTAAGAATTTTCATTTTCAAAATAATTTTCTACATGTACATACACTTACACTTTTACACGCGTGCACATAAACACTTTCACACACACACACACACTTTCACTTTCACTTTCACTTTCACACACACACACACACACACTTTCACACACACATACACTTTCACACAAAAACACACACTTTCACTTTCACACAATTTCACACACACACACACACTTTCACTTTCACACACACACACACACACATACACTTTGACACACATTTTCACTTTTCACACTCACACACAATTTCACACACACACACACATACACTTTGACACACATTTTCACTTTTCACACTCACACACAATTTCACACACACATACACAAACTTTCACTTTCACTCACACTTTCACACACACACACACACTTTTTCACACACACTTTCACACTTTTTCACACACACACACACACACACTTTCACACACACACACACACACACTTTCACACTTTTTCACACACACACACACTTTCACACACATACACACACACACACACTTTCACACTTTTTCACACACACACACACACACACTTTCACACACACACTTTCACTTTCACACTATACACAATTTCACACACTTTCGTGCGCACACACACACTTTCACTTTCACTTTCACATACACACACACTTTCACACACACACACACACACACACACACACTTTCACACACACACACACACACACTTTCGCACACTCACTATCACACACACACATACATACACTTTCACACACACACACACACTTTCACTTTCACACTCATACACAATTTCACACACTTTCGCGCGCACACACAAACACATTTTCACTTTCATACTTCCACACACACACATTTTCACTTTCACACACACACAAACACACGCTTTCTCACGCTCACTTTCAACACATACCCACACACTTTCACTTTCACACTTTCACACACACACACACACACTTTTTCACACACACACACACACTTTCATACGTGAGACATTAAAACAACCAAAAGCGTTTTCTAATTTTTTGAAAATGGAAAATGAAAACTCTGGGGTACGTTTAGTTAACTATAAAACATTTTCAAAAAATGAAGTTGAGTTTTTATTCTCAGTTTTCTATGAAAATTTTAGAAAACGCATTTAGCTGAAATGGTGGAGTTTTCATTTTTCATTTTTAGAAAAATTAGAAAACGCGTTTGATTGTGCATTTTCTACCACTTTTCATTTTCCATTTTTTTTCAAACTAGAATGTGTGTGTGTGTGTGTGTGTGTGTGTGAAAGTGTGTGTGTGTGTGTATGTTTGTGTGAAAGTGTGTGTGTGTGTGTGTGTGTGAAAGTGTGTGTGTGTATGTTTGTGTGAAAGTGTGTGTGTGTGTGTGTAAATGTGTGTGTGTGTGTGAATGTGTGCGTGTGAAAGTATGTGCGTGTGTGTGAAAGTGAAAGTGTGTGTATGTATATCTGTGTGAAAGTGAAATTGTGTGTGTGTGTCTATGTGAAAGTGAAAGTGTGTGTGTGTGTGTGCGCGCGCGAAAGTGTGTGTGTGTCTGTGTGAAAGTGAAAGCGTGTGTGTGTGAATGTGTGTGTATGTGTGAAAGTGAAAGTGTGTGTGTATGTCTGTGTGAAAGTGAAAGTGTGTGTGTGTGTGTGTGTGTGAATGTGTGTGTGTGTGTGTGTGTGTGAAAGTGAAAGTGAAAGTGTGTGTGTGTATGTCTATGTGAAAGTGAAAATGTATGTGTGTGTGTACGTGTGTATGTCTGCGTGAAAGTGAAAGTGTGTGTGAAAGTGAAAGTGTGTGTGTATGTATGTGTGAAAGTGAAAGTGTGTGTGCATGTGTATGAACATATGTGTGTGTGTGTGTGAATCTGTGTTTATGTATGTGAAAATGTGTGTGTATGTGTGCGTGTCTGTGAATGTGTCTGTGTATGTGAAATTTTGTGTGTGTGTGCGTGTGTTCGTGTATGTGAAAGTTTGTGTGTGTGTGTGTGCGTGTGTGCGTGTATGTGAAAGTGTGTGTGTGCGTGTCTATGAAAGAGTGTGTGTGTGTGTGTGTATGTGAAATTGTGTGAGTGTGTGTGTGTATGTGTCTGTGAAAGTGTGTGTGTGTGTGTGTGTGTGTGTGTGTGTGTGAAAGTGAGTGTGCTTGTGTGTGCGCAAAAGTGTGTGTGTACACACACTTCCTAATTTGAAAAAAATGGAAAATGAAAACTGGAAATGCACAACTAAACGCGTTTCTAAAAATATGTAAATGAAAAATGAAAACTCCACAATTTCAACTAAACGCGTTTTGAAAAATTTTCATAGAAAACTGAGAATGAAAAGTCAACTCCATTATCTGAAAACGTTTTCTTAGAAAATGAAAACAGTTTTCGCTAACTAAACGCACCCTAAATGTTTTTCTGAAAATTTTAGTCATTTTGGTAAGTTGGGAGAGATTTCGAATATTTTGGGTATACGATTTTCTCAAATGGTTATAATAATAATTTTCCCATTTTAAAACTGTGGTCGGTGTGGAAATTCCTATCCTATAGAAATTTTTCACTCACTTACCACTTTGTGTTAGTGGGCGTGGTTTTGGACCACAAGCAATTATGTCTAATTATGGAGAGTAAGTGGCGTCTATCAAACGTGTATCGGGCAAACACATTTTTTTTAATAGCAACGTGATTTTATAAAAAAAAACTAGTAAGACGTTTATCGGGTAAACACTTACCGTTTAAAATAAGAGGTCATTTACCAAATGTTTATCGGGTAACTGCTTACTGCTAAGAGTTGCCACTCTCATTACCTTATAAGGTAAGTGAATTAATGATAAGCGTTTATAACCCGACAGGGCCGTTCCTGGGGGAGGGCGGGCCGGGCGTACGCCCAGGACCCACAATTAACAGGGGCCCAATTTTTTTTACATATCTAATATGATCCAAAAAGAACTTAGCATTATATTAAAGATCCAAACATATTTTAAAAAATTATATTGGAGAATAAAAAATGTAAAAAATAAATAATCGATTGTTCATTTTATAGTATTGTTTGTTGTTTTTTCTCTGAGTTTTTTTTATCTACTACAAGAAGCTAAAACAAAATTGTCTAGAAAACATTAATACATTCTTCATCATTCATCTCCCAACTGCATTAATTCTATTTTTGTATTAGGATATAACATATTTATTGATATTAACTAAGAAAGCTATATATTACCTTTTGAAAAAAATTATTAACCATATGAAACGATCTAAAATATATCTATATTTAGGATTTCAAAACTACTATTGAATTTTAGTAATTATTGACTCCTTATTACTAACATTGAGTACACAAATTTAAAGTACTATCATATCTCTAAAATAACAATAAAATCTCAAACTATAACCAAAATGAACTTTTGGTTCTTAGATTGATGGTTCTAAAAAAAAGAAGCAAGACTGGTTGAAGGATCGGCTTTGGCTGTCGCAGATTATAGATCCATCTATACATCCACAAAGGTAGGTATCGAAGGGGCGAGTTTAGGAGCGTAGGACTTCACATTCATGGTTTGAGTTGGTCAACTATAAAGAGCAGAAAGGGGAATGCCCAAGAGGATGGAATCAAAGACAGTATCGATGCGATTTCCAGCTTGTTTTAACTCTAAAAGGTTAAAATGGTGATGAAAACATTAACATGATCTGACATTGAACTCAATTTATTTATATTAATTTACATAAAGTGTTAGGGGCCGTATACCAAATCTTACCCAGGTAAGTGCTTACTGGCAAAATTCCACCCTATCACTTACTTACCAAGTAAGATTTTAGTCCACCAAAATGACACTGTATGCAACAATTTACCCGGTTAGTGCTTACTGTGGTAAGAGTCGTTGCAATCACTTACCCGGGTAAGATTATTGTTCCTTGCTTTTCTTGTCTTTGCTTTTACCGGATAAGATTTTTGGTACTTACTATATTCCTCGGGTAAGGTAATATGTCTTGGTAAGCGCTTACCCGAGTAAGCGTTTGGTAAACGGTCCCTTACTCTAAATACTCAACATTATAACCCCATATGTCGATCTATATACCAAAGGTATATCATAGAACGTGTTTGGCAGCGGAATGGTTTTACGTTTCTACGTAATAATATCAATTTAAAAGTAATTATTGATTGATTTTGTGTCTAGGAATACTCGAAAAACGGTTTTATATGAATTATTAATGTTTTTTTATTTCAATGTTAGTTCTGATGATAAAAATAATATGTTGATTTTTTTTTTATACTTAACGAGGGACCCTTTTTTTCATCTCACCCAGGGCCTATAAAATGTCAGGAACGGGCCTGTAACCCGGTAAGTGCTTATCGGCTAAGAGTAATCATCCCACTTTCCGGGTAAGACTATCTATCATTATCTTCCTTCTTACTGAGTGAGTATTTGGGTTCTTGTTATGCTCATTCAATAAAGTAATTGAACTGTTTAGCTTAATACCATCACTTACTTTAACTTTTTCAGTCTTCAAAATGGATATTAATAAGCGTCTTTTACCTGGTAAGCGCTTACCAGGTAAGAGTATTATTCCCCATTTACCAGGTAAAATTCTCAGACCTTGCAATGCCTTTTGTTAGGCTAGATTCACGATATTTATCATGCTCATCGACAATTTGATCTAAAAACTCAGGTCACTGCGTCAGACTTAGGAGTGTAAAAAAAAATTCAAAACTGAATAACCCACCTTAACCAAAATGGTTTCAGGTTATACAATTTAGTTTCAGTTATTCTATAAATCTAAATAGCAAATTATACCATAATTTTATATACTTTATAACTGATAATTGGAATTTATGTAATTGGCCCATATTTATATAAAAAAACCATCAATTATTTATTTAACTTATTGATTTGTTTGACTTGAATATTTTTAATTTTGTAATTAATCAAACCACAAAGGGGTTTATTTAAAATTCAAATAACGTTCAAAGATATAATACAATCCACAAAAAAATAATATTGAATAATCAATAAAAATCTAATAAACCAAATCCAAAAAAATCTTCTGCTAGTCGTTTTCGTTTTACTAGTCATTTTAGGGGTCAAAATTCGTTTACACAATGATCGTAACTCGACATTGCTACCATATGATTCGAAGGATATCCTCACAAAATGCAATAGTCCAAGCCACTTCAACTCAATTTACCCTTCAAAATAGAGTGAGATGTGATTTATAGGGAACTGAAATCTATTATATAAAAAAATTCAAAGAAAAAATGTTGCATTTTGTAACATTATTATTGTTATTGCATTATTGCTATCAAAGCAAAAGCAATAAATTCAAATTACAAATTTTTATATTTAGGACAAAAGATTAAAGGGGTGTTTACCAATCAATAATTGCTTTTTACCATGTAACTAAATATTTATTGTCTTTTATCAGATAACATATGCTTATCAGGTAAAAGATAATGATCTTGAGTAACAAACTTATCGGGCCACTTTGCTAATTGAGAATTTTACTTGATAAGGTAAGATTGTATCCAGACTAATGCACTCTATTTGTTCCAAACCGGACTTAGTTTTAAAAATCCTGATCTAGGTCTGGTCCACTCTGGTCTGAAAAAAAAAAACAGTATGAATTGTTTGCTTTAGGTTTTTGGCCTGGTCTACTAAAAAAACAGGAATCAATATACAAAAAAGGAAGGAAAAAAAACTAGACGGATATTTAACTGGTGTGGATCGATTCAAGGTTTATTTGTTAAAAAAGAACCCATTTTATCTTGACTGACACAAAAACATCTAGTTAAAAAAAGAATAACGTCCAGATTAGACCTTATCTAAATGCACAATTAATTACCCATGTCTACATAGGATTAATTGAAATTCAAAAGCATTTAATGAATATTAGTGAAACATTCTAGTTAAGGTAAGTCGAATAAAATAATGTAGCTCAAAAAAAGAAAACAGAAATTGTAGGATAATATATAATAATTATACGTCGTGATGTAGTGATGGGTACCTCGCGAGTTAATGACCAAATGGGTGTTATTTTCAAACATAATTACCAAACAAGTGTAGTTTTACACTTATTTACCAAATAGGGGTTCTTTTCCTTGCTAGGTTAAAAAAATTTCTTTTACCAGTATTTTTTTTTACAGCCTCTTTTTACCCTACCTGTGCACGCTCCCCTCCCCTCCCCTCCCCTCCCCTCCCGTCGATCTGATCTACTTCCGGTCGCAAGCTTCCATCTCCGGCCATCCTCCGCCTGCCGTCCGTCGCCTGCCGTCCTCCGCCTGCCGTCGCACGCCTCCGTCGCACGCCTGCCGTCCGTCGCCTGTCGTCCTCCGCCTGCCGTCGCACGCCTGCCGTCCGTTGCCTGCCGTCCTCCGCTCGCCGTCGCACGCCTCCGTCGCACGCCCTCGCCGTCCGTCGCCCGCCGTCCTCCGCTCGCCGTCGCACGCCTCCGTCGCACGCCGCCGTCCGTCGCCGCCGCTCGCCGTCGCCGCCGCGCCGGACGCCACCTCGCCGCATTTTCAGAATCAAAGGTTCGATTTCTTGTCTTGTAAGTGGTTCGATTTCTGAGTTTCGAATCAAAGCTTCGATTTCTTCTATTAGGCTTCTTGTTCGATTTCTTCTATTAGGCTTCTATTAGGCTTCTTGTTTGTTTGATTTCTATCAAAGATTCGATTTGTTACCTTTTACTACTTGTTGGTTTATGTATTTTACTACTTGTTAGGATTTAGGACTCCTCAAATATGTCTCTGTGATCTCGATTTGTTTGATTTGTTGGTTTCTTCTCATTTAGGTGTTTTTACACAGTTAATCAAGTATCCTACGTGGAGTGTATTGGGTTTGAGAAAAAGGGGCTCCTGGAATGAATATATGTATATATATTTAAATGTATTTGGCTTATTTGTTATTGTTTGATTTTGTTCATTTTGTGCTTACTATTATCTATTAATTTATGGGTGTATTTTGATAGATGGATCTTGTTACGTTGATTCAAAATGAGGATTTCTACGCAATGTCTCAAGTTGCTGTTGCAAGCAATGCAATAATTAATGATAATGACGTTGATGAATATGATGACATTGGAGATGAAGAAGAAGAAGATGGAGTTGAGATCACTCAAGAACATGAAGTACCCTCAACTTTTACTAGTATGGAAGAAACAAACACGACTATTGATGGAAATTGGATTGTTTCACAATCAAACAACAAAAATGATATTACAAGAGAGTTGGAAAAAGATTCTTTTAAGGATAAAGAAGAACTTATTAGAGCCATCAAGCTCCACAGCATAAAGACACATAAACAATTTGAGGTCACAGAGACACGCCCAACTTTATGGAGCATAAAATGCAAGTTAAATTTACAATCCGGATGCAAATGGCACCTTCGTGCTTGTAAACGAAAACGAAGTGGATATTTTGAAATTACAACATACACCGGTCCACATACTTGTTTACATAATGCTATTTCTCAAGACCATCCAAACCTAGATGCAAGCTTGATCGCTCATGAAATCAAACACCTTATAAAAGAAAGCAACCTTCTATTAGTATTTCGCTTTGAGAGCCGAAATAGTGGAAAAGTTAGGGTATACTCCTTCATACGTAAAGGTTTGGGTCGGAAAACAAAAGGCAATTGAACAGGTGTTTGGTAATTGGGAAGAATCTTATGCTACTTTACCGAAATTTCTAGGTGCACTTCAAAAGTTCAATCCGGGGACTATTGTCGAATGGTATGTTGTGAGATCAACCGATGAGGAACATGTGGAGTTTAGACGTGTTTTTTGGGCTTTTGCTCCCTCTATCAAAGGGTTTGTGCATTGTCGGCCCGTGATTAGCATTGATGGTACACATTTGTATGGTAAGTATAAGGGAAAGATGTTGATTGCAATGGGAGTTGATGGTAATAATCAGATTTTTCCACTTGCATTTGCTATTGTAGAAAATGAATCTTATGATAGTTGGGATTGGTTTCTTTCTCATGTCAAGAATCATGTGGTGAAAGAGCGTGATGGCATTTGTTTAATATCTGATCGTCATATTGGAATCCTAAAGGTAGTGAATAAGCATGGCTCTCCATGGTTAGAGCCACGTGGTTTTCATAGGTATTATTACAACTCATATATATGAAATGCATATAACTTCTTTCACATAAACCGTTTATGACTCATATTATTTTGTTTGTTTTATAGGTATTGCTTACGACATTTCATCAGCAACTTTAATGACAAGTTTCGTAATTCAGAGTTGAAGTCTTTGGCTTATCGTGCCGGGAGTCAAAATCAAGTTCGAAAGTTCAACTCCACAATGGAAGAAATTGGGAAGCTAAATCCAGAAGCTCGACAGTGGTTAGAAAGACATCCACTTGATAGATGGACACTTGCACATGATGGTGGAAAGAGATATGGGTTACTCACAACAAATCTGTCTGAGATTTTTAATAGTGTACTTAAAGGTGCTCGTTTTTTACCCATCACAAAGATGTGTTCAACTTACTTTTATAGATTGGTGCACTATTTTGAGGTGAGACGTCCTTTAGGATCTAGTGCAAAAGCTAATGGAGATGTGTATACTCCCCATGTTGTTTCAAAACAAGTTGCTTTGATGTCAAAAGCAAGTGCACATTTCTTGAGATCGTTTAATCGAGAGAAAGGTATATTTGAGTTGATAACTCAAAGAGAAAGAAATGTGCAAGTAGTTAATTTGAAAGAAAATGTTTGCACGTGTGGTAAGTGGGAGATATTTAAATATCCTTGTTCTCATGTCTTGGGTGCATGTGCCAAACTTTCCTTGAATAGTTGGCAATATGTTGATAGATGTTACTCAATTGTTGAATATTGTGCTACTTGGGCATCCGAGTTCTCCCCGCTTCCTCATGAAGCGTATTGGCCACAATCATCGATTAAAGAATTGCTTCCAAATTTAGAGCTCTTACGGAATAAAAAAGGTCGTCCTCGCTCAACGAGACTACGAAATGAAATGGACACCAAAGAAAGAAAAAAAGCGAACCTTTGTGGAATTTGTAGGCAAAGTGGTCACAACCGAAAAGGATGTCCATCTAGGCCACGGTATATAAAGAAAAATTTTAGAAAATTTATTTGGTTAATTGGTATGATATATCTCTCATTTCTTTGTTTTATTTTTGCAGATAAAGATTGGTCACCGGTTCAAGATATTTGGAAGAAATTGGGAATATGTTATTTGTACTATGGTTTTTGTAAAAGTTTATTGTCGGTTTAGTACCTAAAACAATAACTTTGATGATGTTGGTTTTAATTTTTTTTTATTGTTAGCATTGTTCAAAAAATTGTTGTGATTGTTACATAAAACATAATAAAAAATGCAGTAAAACACACAAAGAAGAAAAAAACAAGAAAAAAATTGTAAAAAAATTTAAAATCAGTTAAAAAATAGTTTATAAAAGTAGTAAAAACAATATATAAAAGCAGTAAAAAAATAAAAAATAATTTAAAAAAAACAGTAAAAATCAGTTTATAAAAACACTAAATCAGTAAAAAAAAGAAGTAAATCAGTAAAAAACAGTAAAATCAGTTAAAAACGGTAAAAAAAGCAGTAAAAAAAAGCAGTAATATCAGTTAATAACAGTAAAAAAAAGCAGTAAAAAAAACAGTAAAAAAAAGCAGTAAAAAAAAAGCAGTAAAAAAAAGCAGTAATATCAGTTAATAACAGTAAAAATAAAGTAGTAAAAAATTGATTTAAAAAAAACATTAAAATACTCATTAAATAGTCTACTACACCTATTTACACCTATTTGGTAAATAAGTGTAAAACTACACTTGTTTGGTAATTATGTTTGAAAATAACACTTATTTGATAAAAAACTCGTACCTCGCTAGTAACACAAAATAATGGTCAGAATTGATGGTTTTCCAATTACAATTTATCCCATTATTGGTCTTTTTTTTTATCATTATTTTATTTTATAAAGTTTGTAATATCTTATAATAAAATAGTAAACTACAAATTTAGTCCATGTGTTTGTTAAAATTGACATTTTTTTGCCTCTATAATAAAAATAAATTTGTAGCCGACTAAAAGTTTGTCTCTATGTGAGTTGTCGGCTAAAAAATTTCGTTAAATAAGGGGCATTTTTTAGTCATTTTACCGATTTTTTTTGTATGTTACCCAATAAATACCAATAAGAACCAAAATCATAAAATTGATTTTGGTTTGATAAAAAACAAAAAATAGATAAAAACAATGAGACGGTTTTTTATTTAACGGCTACTAGAACAAAGATCAAATACAGACGTTTTTGCAAACTACGCCATAATATAATTTTCAAACTATAGGGACGAAAAATGTTGTTCCCGACAAATCACATAAACTAGATTTAATTTTTTTTAAGTAAATAGTTATTTTTTTAAATGGCGGATATTTAATTAAAAAAAACAAGCAATAAGTTAGAAAATAGCAAAAAAGGGTTTTGTAAGCAACTCACACAATTAATGTTAAACTTACTAATCTTCTTTGTGACTCGTAATACTATCTCACATTAACACTATTTTTTTAGATTTAGAAAGCTTAAAAAGAGTCTCATTCCAAAAAGACAAAATAACTTATAAAACCATTAGAATTATCGTCTCTAAATAAACTGACTCTATTTTCTTCGACCACAGAGATAAAAACCACCCAATCAATTTGAATGTAATTAATCTCTGAAATATCAAAACCCTACTATCTATTAATTTGTTACCAAATATTGTGGACCATTTTGACAAAAAAACATAAATAATTTATCGATTCAACTTTCAAAATAAAAGTTATTTATTTAAGACTATATTTTATATAATCTTTATGACCACCTTGTTTTTTTTAAAGATGATCAAGTAAAACGACATATTTCAATATAATTTGATATTTAATATTTATTCTAAATTAACAAACTTATTAGATTTTATAACTTGCCTCCTGGTGGTCCAAGTACCATTGCAATTTGAGAATGGATTTTTTTTAAATACACCATAATCTATGGTAATATTTTAGTCTTTTTGTATAGGATAACACTCAAAAAAAGTTAAAGTATGCAAATACACCCTAATCCAATTGAAAGACATGATATAGACTATGGTATATATGATAACACCCTTTGAGAATATCATTCCAAACTTATAAAAGCTTTGAACTTTTCTCGTTTTCAATGAAAGAAACTTCTTTATTAACAATCATTCGAAGTATAAATAGCATTCAAATTCATAAAAAGCCAATCACGAGGAGTACTCTAGTAGGTGGCATTTGGCAAGGCAAAAAATTAAGATTGTTGTGAGTAACATGATTTCTATCCCTTCTAATATAATTTCTAATATATTGGACTTTAAACAAGGGTTTGAACTGAAACAGATGCTGACAATTAGTGACGGAGAACCTTGAGAGCATTGGGTGGCCAAGGCCCCTCCGATTTTTTAGCAGTGGGTGCTCAATACCTCATATGTAAAAAGGTGTTACTATATACACCTTAGTTTATATCTCTAAGTCTACTTTAGATGTATTTAAACATCTACCATGAATGTGATGGAAAATATAAAAATAATAATTTTTCCTTTTATTCCAAATAGACTAGGATCTATCGGAAAAACTCATATAACAATTAAGCATATATTTGGATAATAAATGTTTGGCCCCTCCGATGACCTTTATCAAAACTTCGAGAAGTATCCTAACATAGTACTCCGAGTAAATTACATGATTGGTCCCTGTGGTTTACACTAAATAACACTGTGCGTCCCTGTTTCAAAGTAATTACGGATTTGGTCCAATGTAGTTTACACTTTCTCACGTCCTTGGTCCTTGAACTTTAACGATGTTAAATAATTCCGTTAAATTACCTAGAGGGACTAAAAATGTAATGTTTTAAAACTTTGGTTTCACCTTTTTCAATTTTGAATTTTTCTCCTTTACACACAAACATGAATTTATATTGATTATTAATTTCAATTTATTAGTTAATTTTAAAATATTAAATAATATTATTTTTAAATTATTAACTACTTAATATTAATTACTGATTATTTAAAATTAAATTTTATCAATTATCTTTATATTATTATTATTCAATATATTTAAAATGATATATTAGTTATCTTTCATAAATAATAAAATTTTGATAAATATTTTAAAAAAAAGATTTAACTTTTTTTTGAGAAATTACTAATTAACTAAGATGTGAAATAACATCTCCAACAACTTCTTCAAAATGAAGAAAATAGAGAAAAATATGAATTTTGAGCCAAAATGTGCTCCAACAGCTTCATCAAAATCATAAAATAAAAAAGTAAAAGAGAAAACACATTTTTCTACAAATATAGAGAACACTCAAAAAATGATTACAAAGTTGATCATCAATAGGAAAATTTAAAAACAAAATATTTCTAAAGAGGTAATATTTTAATGGATGAATTTTTTTTTTAATATTATACAATGTTGGTTTCTCCAAAATAAGAAATTGTTGGAGATGAATGCAAATATTTTTAATATTTTAACTTTTGGTTCTTCATTTTAAATATTTTAATCTTATAATTTACTCTTTATTTGAATATTATAATTTACTTTTCAAAATGGAGAACCAAATGTTAAAATCTATAAAAATATTTGCAGTAATCTCCAACAGATTCCTCATTTTGTAGAAGCCAACATTGATTATAATTTTAAAATATTCTCTTCATCATCAAAATATTATTACTTTTTCCAAATATTTTGTTTTCAAATTTTTCTATTGATGGTCCAGTTTTATCTTGTAATCATTTTAGGGTGTTCTTCATATTTGGAGAAAAAAATGTATTATCTTTCCAACTTTATCCATTTTATGGTTTTGGTAAAGATGTTGGAGCACATTGTTCCAACTTTAACCATTGTAGATACGCATTGAGTTAACAAATTTTATTTTTATTTTTGAGGGAGTTAATAACATTTTGTATAAAAATGCGTTTTCTCTTCTGCTTTTTTCATTTTATGATTTTGATGAAGCTGTTGGAGCACATTTTGGCTCAAAATTCATATTTTTCTCTATTTTCTCCATTTTAAATAAGTTGTTGGAGATGTTATTTCACATCTTAGTTAATTAGTAATCTCTCAAAAAAAAGTTAATTTTTTTTAAATATTTATCAAAGTTTTATTATTTATGAAAGATGACTAATATATTATTTTAAATATACTGAATAATAATAATATAAACATAATTGATAAAATTTAATTTTAAATGATCAATAATTAATATTAATTAGTTAATAATTTGAAAATAATATTATTTAATAATTTAAAATTAACTAATAAATTGAAATTAATAATCAATATAAATTCATGTTTGTGTGTAAAGAAGAAAGATTCAAAATTGAAAAAGGTGGAACCAAAGTTTTAAAACATTACATTTTTAGTCCCTCTAGGTAATTTAACGGAATTATTTAACATCGTTAAAGTTCAAGGACCAAGGACATGAGAAAGTGTAAACCACAGGGACCAGATCCGTAATTACTTTGAAACAGGGACGCACAGTGTTATTTAGTGTAAACCACAGGGACCAATCATGCAATTTACTCAAGTACTCCTAACGCTTGGTGTTTTTAATTAATAAAATAATATATAAAAATAAAACAATACAGTTAATTCATATAATAAACTATAGTAATAAAATCACGAGTAATATAATAAATAAATAAATAAACAAGATGTATTTTGCCTATGTTTTCTATTGTAATGTTGTTTCATTGTCATGTTGTATTTATACATTGATGAGATAAACTTATACAAATTTTAATGAAAAGATATCTATTTTATTGATAATTAGATCTTATTTTTAAATCACTTACGATTGTAATTAATATTTATGAATTATAGGATTTTATGATGTTTTAATAAATAGAAAATTGAAGTATTTGATTAAACTACTTGTCTAATGTTCGCGTGACAACGTGTAACACTTTATTTTAAAAAAATAAAATAATAATATATTGAATTATTTATATTTTTGTTACTTTATATTTGATACGTAATTAGGTCAACGTGGAATTCAATCTAATGTTCATGGTCTTTTGATAAACTGAGAACACCGCTATATCTAGTATTCCTGTAATTGAGAACCCCTTTAAAAAGTCCAAAAGCAAAGAAGATTAACCCCCTACCCCCGGCTTCTAAGGCCCGTGTTCTGCCCCTGCTGACAGTGCTCCGTGATGGTTCCAAAGTTGGTGTTATATGTGTCTCCTCTTCTTGACACAGTTACAATAAACCAGGAGTCCTACTCAAAGATCACTTGCGCGTACCTCATGTCCCTAACCCATGTTATAGCTTCCGCCAAGACCAATGCTTCACATTCCTTCACTTTCAGACACACACTCATCTGCATCATTTTATAGGGCATAGGCTAAAAATATTCCCTCTTCATTCTGTAGCACAATGCCAGAGAAAGACCACGGTCTTTGAACATCGTTGAATCACTATTGCATTTCAGAAATGGCGCTGGCGGGGGATGCCATGTACCGCACACGAAGTTCGACGTAGTCTTGCCTATGGATCCATGCATATTCTTGTTCTCACTCTATCATTATTGTCTTCCTGAGTCGAGTTACCATCTCAGCGGCTGTATAGACACCTAACAACATATGTTGATTTCTTCTTTTCCATATGTTCCCCATAATAGCTATCAACCTCCTCAACATTGTGTGATTGGTTATTTGAATCTTGTTATAGATGCTTATAACTCCAAGAAAGGGTCCAATGTGAGATGCTACCTTATAGTATATAAACTCTCTTTTTTCTGTAGAAAATCCAGTTTAAATAACTACTTTTTAACATTGTAGAACTTGAAGTTATATTTGAATTATGCGTGTCATCCCAGCTTGTTGCCAACATTGTTGTGCAAAACTATACCCAATAAACATTGTTATCTTAGATTTTTTTGAGTTTAATTACAATCTAGCATTTTAAGGTTGCGTTTGATATGTAGTATATGATAATAAAAAAACTTGTTATTACACGTTTAACTTGACATTGGTCTAGAAATGAGAACATGATAAGCTAAATGGAACAAGAATCAATGAATTGAGATAAGATTGGTAAATTATCAAAGTTATGTTTGCAATTTAGCTAATAAGCTAGCTGTTAACTAATAAGTTAGTTGATGGTTAAAAAATTAGTTAGTGGTTGATAAACTACTTGTTAGTTGATAAGCCAACGGATAAACTAGTCACATTTAAAAAAACTAACTGATAACTGATAAATAGTTAACAAGTATAAATAACATAACGAAAAATATTATGTCCCTATTAAATTAAATAATATAATAAAAATAAATCACTAAATTATATACGGTGTTTAAATTATTAAAGGGATTATTTTTATTTATATAACAGAAAAAGAGAAATTTAATTATATAACATACATAAAAATTTAGAAATTGTTTTGTTTTGTTTTTATCTACTAGTAACAGCATAAAAGTAAGTAATAACACTAAAAGTAATTCAAAATAACTAACGTTAAATAAATATATTAATTAATTAATATGGCTAATAATAATTAAAAAATTAATTATCATAAAGAACTACTTAAAACAAATAATAATAATATTATTATTATTAGTATTTATAAATTAATAATTAATAAGATAAATTAATAACTAAACAATAATTAGTAAAATAAATTTTTAATTAAATAAATTTTTATGTAATTAATAAATATCAAGTAACTAAAAGGTAAGAAAAAAGAGCTTTAGTAGCTTATTGAAACATTATAAACTAGTTTTTTGCTCGTACAAATAGGATTTTGTAATAAATTTAAAAAATAAGTTGGTTTATAGTTACCAAACTTGATTTTAAGTACCAATATTATATTAAAGTCTTCAATTATTCTCATAGTAGCATATGTCTATCTCAATCTTGCACGTCCAATCCAGCTTCATCCTAATTGCGTACCAAATACCCTAAGGTAAGTGATCTTTTAACCCGAGTATCACGCCACATGATCAGACCAAGAGGCAGAAGTAAGTGTCGAATCATAACTGCATGTCCAATAATTCGTAATTTACACATCACTTTTTTATGTGTTATTTGTGCATGAAACAACACGTGTGAAAATCCAGTGTTTATATAATCTTATTTTGTATATGAAACGCTCAAAACCATTTATATTAATTAAAAAAAAACTAATAAATAAATCTTATTGGTATAAAGGAAACAATAAATAAATTTTTCTCTCCCTCCTTACTAGAGAGTTTTAGAGAATTCTTTATATTTAAAGTTTTCTTTCAAGTTTTCATATTTTAAGGAACATGATAGTAAAACCTATTGACGCAATATGAAAAACAAAAACTTTATTTTCAGTATTTTAAAAGATCTGTTGAAATGATAAAAGATAGGTGTTTGTTACAAGCAAATAATAGAAATTTTTTAGAGTCGTTTACCAAAAACTTACCGGTAAGCGTTTACCGGTAAAAGTTCAACACTATCACTTACTTGACATGTAAGATTTTAGTCCATTAAAATGGCATCATATGCAACAATTTTACCCGGTAAGTGTTAACCGTGGTTACACTACCAAACAAAAGATGTTGCTTACGGAACTTTCCCTGCGAAATATGTCGCTAAAGGGTGATTTCTCACAAAACTGTCACAAAGTTTGTGGATAAATTGTTAGTGGCTAATTTAAATTAGTGACAGATTACTCAGGTATTCTATAGGTGATCCGTTGGTATTTTCAAGAAAAACATTAGATTTTACCAAACGATTTGTATTTTCTGGGTGATCCGTGGATAATTACCAATGAAAATTTCTCTAGATAATTTTTGTGGGTAAAAGTCATTTGCTTTATAGTGTTAGAGTCGTCGTCCTCACTTACCGGGTATGACTTTTAGTTCTTGTAACGCTCTTATCGGATAAATTTTTTAGGTCATATCATATTAATCTGATAAAGTAATATAACTTAATAAATATTTATCAGAATAATCTTGGATCTTGATCAAACGTCTTATGGTACATACTACACAGGAAACTGAAAGAAAATATATAACAGCACATAGACCCCACTAAACATAGGGTCATCGGGTGGCATTGACTTTTGGTCAAAGTAAACTTAAACACCCAAAAAGCCCCTAGTCTTAACTCAAGACTTTGACAAAAAATTAGGGCAAAATCGGAAGTTCATTTTTCTTTTTATCAGTTATTGGATTTTGAAGGCAACTTAAATCTTCAAAAAATAAAGCTCAAGACAATTTTATTTTAAAAATCAGGTTTATAAAAGATTTTTTTTTCACTTAGTCTTACATACAAACATAAAAAAAAATCTTATAATGATTGAATCATTGGTTCAAGTCCTATCAAAATTACTAGAGGGTTTGTTTGTGACTTGAATTAAGATCTTATAAAACAGGGAGGCTAATGATATCCATATATGTTGTTAATAGCATCGCTCTATAACAAACCAATACACGGAGCAACTAGCAAGAAAACTCAAATTTCATATAAAATTTTAAGTAAAAAAAACCAAACTCAAATTAATTTACCTCCTTTCAATTTGGATGGCCGCTCAAAAACAGAAACAAAAGAAAAGAAAACCCAAACAAACAGCGGCCTCCCTCCTCTGTGCTTTTGTTTTGTCACGTGATTGTGCTTGACTTCGCCGACGGCTGCTGCTCTGACCACCCAACATCGATGGACGACAGTTGTTGTCCTCTAACTCCTCCTCCTACTCTGTCAATCTCTCAAGGTTTAAAAAATTTCCCTAACCTTAACCCTAAGTTAATAAGTTTGTTGTTTATGATTTACCCTAAGTTTGTTGTTTAAATCTTGTCCCTAAGTTAATATTTAATAAGTGTGTTGTTTTATTGTTTACTTCTTTGTGATTTTGCCCTAAACTTTGTATATTTTTTATGTTTTGATTAGTGTTGATATGAACAAATATTTAAAAAGAAAAGCTTCATCGGAATCGGGTGCAAGTACCCAAACCCCTACTAGATCAACCGGAAAAACCAAAAAAATCTTTTGAAATAACCAAAAAGATGAAGATTATCCTCGCATTCTCGTAAATAATTGGTTGAGGATTATTCTCGCATTCTCATAAATTGTTATCGTTCTCGCATGAAACCGTCTATATATATATTTATTAGTTCAAGTAAATAGTTAAATTTATATTTATACATATTTTATTTAAATATAATAATTTTTATTTATGTTAACTTGTCTTAGTAAATTAGTTAAAATTTGTATTTTATTATACCAACACAATTGATTTAGTATCTAGTGTACAACTTTTCAATTTATTATATTTTAATAATTAGAATAAAACATGTATCAAAACATGCATACGGTTTTAATTCTCGAACTAAGTCAACTAAATTACAAGAAAACCGAACAAGATGAGCAAACGAGATTACTATATGACAAGGACAAATCTTCTGTTCCATACACAACTTCTATACAATTGAATAGATGAATACAAATTAAATGAGGGATTACCATCTATTTATACTACTCTATAGAATGGAACTATCTAGAAGCCATATCTAGATATGTATGGACCCTTCTAGAATATGTTTGGACACTCTTGTTCCTTTATTAGATCTTCTTGATTCATCTCCAAGGTTCCTTCATTCTCTTAAATGATAAAAAAAATGTTTTGGATTTTGGGAAAGCCTTCTTGCTGGACGTGACACTTAGCTGTCAGCTCTTTATAGGGCTCAAGTTGTATATTGGCAATAACTTTAGAGTGATACCGTTACAATAAACAAAGAAACTCACTACTAAATGAAAAACTTTTACCTGCGGATCTTTCCCTGAGAAATCTGTTGCTAAAGAGTGATTCTTCACAAAATTTGGTGGGTAAATTGTTGGTAGGTAAATTGTTTGTGGGTAATTCAAATTTGTGACAGATTACTCAGGGATTCTCTGGGTGATCCGGTGGTGTTTTCTCAAAAAACATCGGATTTTACCGAACCACTGGTATTTTCTGGGTTATCCGTGAGTAATAACTAACGAAAATTTCCCTGGATAATTTTTGTAGGTGAAAATCATTTGTTTTATAGTGACTATAATACGTTAATATTGTAGAAAAGTCATGTATTATTGTTTGTAATATTACATTAAAATAAAATTATTGATATAAAAAACTAAATCATAAAATAAATAAATAAAAAGGAATAAAGATACGTGATCATCGCAACATCTCCGCTAAAACCAACGTAATGCTATACCCCGATAACAAACACTGCAACAAAATTGGATTTATAGGACTTTACATGTGAGATCCAACAATGGTTGGGAAGGGGAGCAAATGTTGTCTTATAAAGGACTTGATACCTCATCTATCAGATACATTTTCAAATCATGAGTTCGGATGTGTAGACAAACCCGAATATGTCTTGTACGGTTGGTCTAGGATGTTACAGATAGTATCAAAGTTGGGCACCGGACTGATAATGATGTGCAAGTGAGGACGTTTAGCTCCGAGGGGGGGGGTGGATTGTGGAGATCTCACATTGATTGAGGATGAAAACGAACGTTGACTTATAAGGGATTTGATACATCCTCTATCTTACGCGTTTTAAAACAATGAGTCTAGAAATGTGGATAAAGTGGACAACATTTGGTAAAATAGGCCTGTGATGTTACATCAAAATTGTGTAAGTGTCCCAATAGACTTTATTATATGACCAAATGTTAAAGTATCCAATCTAAAAGTGTTGAAATAGTTTTATAGGACGCACTTAGAAGACTTAACAAGTTTGGACATTTTTAAAATAAAGCATCGTATTTGTTATTTTATAGGACACTTTTGAGAAGTGCACTATAAAGACTTACACAATTTTAGTGTCCTATAAACCCAGTTTTATTGTAGTGAAAAAGGTAACCATTGTGTCTTTTATAAACAATAAATCAAACCAGTACTGTTTTCTGCACTATTTGCTACATAATTGATTTTGTTTCTTGTTGCAATATTGTCAAATAATTCAAAGTTGAAAGTCGTTGCACTCGATATGAAACAGACCCATTACTATAATAATGTTGAAATTTGGGGAAAGCTGATAAAGAGGACAATGCATCATCTCAAGATAAAAGCGTACATATCCATATCTTTGAGTAGATTTTTCGTACGCTTTTGTTTTTATTTATATTTTGTTTTCTAATTGATCTCATATTTTTTACATTATATTTCATGTCACAAAGCAAAAATGTACCTTGGAACCTAATTATTTTGCAAAAGATTTGAACATCAATACAAAACACTAATTTATAGACCGTTGTAAAATAACTTGATTACAAATTTTACACTTAAGAAAAGTTATAAGCAGTTTTTGAGATGGAAAAAGAACCAATGTTTTGATTACGTAATAAGAAAGCAAAACAAAGACATCATGGCTAACTATATAAGAAAGTTATAAGCAGTTTTAGATAACAAATTTTGTATCAGTATTTGTAACAAATTTTATGTCGCACAAAGCAAAAGAGTTATAAGAGAAGTTATAAACAGTTTTAGAGAACAATATTTGTATCAATAATTGTTCATGAACTAACAACAAAACAAAGACATCATGGCTAACTATATACATGAATGACCTGATTACGTACAAAAAAAAGGTCTCAATCATCAACGAGCCATCTGTCTTACCTTGCACGACGGTTCAATTTGTTGACAAATGATATAATAGCAAAAGGACCCACTTATTGTAATGGTCATGTGATCATGAATATCTTTCCACTCCATTGAGGTTAACGATATTCTTTTTATGACTTCATTTTATTTGATGAAAATTTATTATTAAAATATAACATATTTTATGTTGATTTTTTATTTAGTTTTATATTTTTATAAACCATCTTTAAAGAAATTAACCAAAATAATCGATTTCTCCAATTAAATTCATTTTTAACCACTTTTAGAATAGAATTTATATTTTAACTAGAGTTTATACAAAGTATAAACTATTTTCAAATAAAGAAAACGAAAAAATACACAAATAAAGATCCTTTCACAAATTCTTATACAAATATAGATTTTACAGAATTTTGAGTTAAAAAAATCCCTTTTTTTAATCTAAAAGTCGCATTCATTGAAGTATGACTAAGGTGACAATTCGATTTAGAATTGGATAAAAAAATGAATTTTGTTAGAGAGATTAATCATTTTGATCAATTTTCCTAAATTTTATTAAATACTTCATAGATATTATACTTTTTACAATAGCAAAAACTAACATCTCAAGTGAACTCCACCCACACCCATACTTCTCATAGATTTAACTCACATTTAAACGTTTTATATTTAAAAAAAAGCATGCAAGATAAAAATCAAATACTTAAAAGATTGTATTTGATTAACACCTTTTTTTTTTTTTAAGTATATAATAATTATATACAAAAAATGTAACAAATAAACTCACACACCATTTTAATCTTTGTTGAGGTTTGAATCATTGATCTTTTAGAAAGACAAGGGTTACGATACTGTTAAACCAATGACCCTTTGGTTGATTAAGATGTTTTGAAACAGACGTTTTCTGACATTCTTTATAAGTTGAATTCCACTCCACATTATTTATACTAAGGGTACTCGCGCAATGCAGCAAGATACATTTCAGTTTTAATTTTTATTTTAGTTTTTGTCTCTATCGATGTTATAATGGTTTGTGTGGTTTTAAGAAAACGATTTTAATGTTTCATTTAAAAGTTATTTTTTTATGTAATTTATCTGATTCAAAATTTTTATCATAACTAAATTTAGGTTTAATAACAAATATAATTTTTTATATAGATGATAATTAAGTATTCTGTTAGAACTCAATAGTATCTTAATTATATTTAAAAAAAATTATATTTAAAATTAGATGTTTATCTTGTATTTGATAATACTTATCTGTAGTTAGTTTCACGGATTCAGAAATGAAGTTTTAATAAGTTGTACTTACGCATAATTTATTTGTAATCTTGAAAATTAAGTAATTATCATTAAACAGCAATACCTAAGGCTTCAAAAGTTATTTTTAAGATGCTTTCGGACAAAAATAATCTCAAGAAACTATAATTTATATTTAATATTTTATAAATATTATATTTTTCATATTTAAAAGTTTAATTTAATATTTTATAAGATAATATTCCAACCACTTATGAAAATGGCTATCGAAGATCAACGACCCACCAAAACGAAGAATGAGACAGTTGCAAAAGGGGACCCAATTAATGCGAAATGATCGTATTAAATTTGAGTTATTTGCGGTAATGGATGTGTTTTATTTGGGATTGGTCCCAAACTCCATTTTATAATTAATGGTAGGTTGTACGGTATTTTTCTATTATGAATTTTTGCTATGGCCATCACTATTTAGGCTTTACCCAATTAAGAGCATCTATAATGAAGGTTGTCACTGAGATTTTTCTTTGGGTTTTTATAAAAACCTTTTTTATGGGACAAAGGTTCATGTCCAGTCACAAATTTTTATTAGAACCCAGGTATTTGAACAAAAACCCGAGTTCTTCCATACTTTTTTTTTGTAACTATTTTAATTATTTCTTAACCATAAAACAATTATTCTTTTATTTTTCGTTTCTTGTAAAATTTAACACAAGCTTTTTAACTATCTCATTATATTATTCACTTCGATTCGATGTGGTTGAACATATTTGGTCGAATTGAGGTTATAAGTGTTCTATATTCAGTGGCGGATCCAGAAATTTTAGTAATGCGGGTCGAAGTTTAAGTAACATAACTTAAAATATAATATATTTCCATTAGATAAACAAACATTTAACAATAAGTCAAAAATATTGGTTTCACATTGTTAAAGATTTGAGCTTTTAACGGGATACTTGATCTCAAGCTTGAATCGATTTTGAATACAAAGTAAACCTCGTTTAACTTGATGAGTCGAGCTCTTTAATACGAATGTTCGATTCAACTCATTTCAAAACTTGATTTAGAATTTTGAATCCATTCAAGTCATTTGAACACACTTTTTTGAGCAAAAAAATGTCAATTTTCGTAAATCATACAACTAATGTATAAAAATTAACAAACTCCTTACACTAACAATTAACATTTAAAAATAAACAAAAAACAAAAAAAGATAGATACTATTAAAAAATAACTATAAACCCAAAGTATAAAAAAAGCCGTTGAGTGAGCCTTAAAACGCTCCCTCACATTGGTGTCCTTGGAGGCAAGTTCCATGTGGGGTTGGTAATCAACTTTTTTGCCCAAATGATAAGATTGTTGGTAAACGTCTTTCTTTAAGTAGTGTAAAAATTTATTGAAAAACAAAGAGTACAACAAGATACAACAAAAATGGTACTACGAGATACAGTAGGGAGAAGGAAATACACAAAAAAGAAGCAAAAAAAAGTGAAGCGAAAGAAACAACATGGGACATAGTTTGTCGGAATTAGTCCAAACATAGCCTGGGACGCCCTTCCAAAAACAAACAAAAAACTCTATTCCACCGTGAAGGTTCTTGTAAAAACCCCAAGAAGAACCTCATCAAAAACACATGTCTCCATGAATGAATTGTTTTATTTCCAAACTTTACCTTCATCCTGTTTCATCAGATTCAGGATGTAATATGGTTCCGAAGATGAACCATATATGGACAGTTCCAACCCCTTCATTATGGATGCTCTTAGGAGAAGATGTCACATTTAACGAGTGAGATACATGTGGAATTAGTCGCATGGTCCCCTTAAACAAAATAAAAATAAATTAATCTATTTTTTTGTGGTTTTTAATAAAATACACGTAAACTAAAATTAAAATGAAGTATATTATTTTTAACGCAATTCATCTTTCATTTGATAATAAGTATCATGACTAAAATTTTAATTATTTTTATTACTAATGTTACAAGTACACTTTTGAAACCGTGTAATTGTACTCGATTTTATTGATAAGAAATTGTTAAATTAAAGCTTTTGACGTTAAATTTTTGTGGAGATAGTGATTGATAGAACGAGTATTCGAATGAAATGGTTTCGATAAATATCTTGCTATTTTTGTGGACAACAGTTGTTAGATGATATGATAATTAGGCAGGACGGACCTACCTTAAAAGGGTAAGGTTGCTTATAAACCCACAAAAGGGGTTACGTATAAATTCTTTTTGTCCGTAAATGTTCAACCATAATTTTAGTTTATTAGGAAAATTTATTAACTAAAAAAAAGGTATTATGTTTTGATACTACACCAAAAAATTATTGGATCTGCCTCCATTAATTGGGTGCCTCCAGAGAGAGACGGACCCAAAAAAAAAATCAAACGGTTACACCGTTTAACTATAAGAAAAAAATGGCGAGATATTTTTCATAACATTATAATTGGTGTATTGGTTAGTTCATTGATTTTCATACGTGAGGTCTTGGGTTCAAGTCTTTTGTTGTGTGTTTTTTTAGAAACATAATAAATTTGAAATTAAAAAAAAACTAAAAAAATGACACTAGTAAGATTGAGTCTTGGCTGTTGGAAAAGTCTGGCAAACCAACTCTGGCAAGAAAAACTTGTATCCATATTATAGTTTTAAAATATATATGGTGGCACACTGTAAAACAATACGGTTGCACATTTCACAAACCTAGTTTTTTCACCCTTCGTCAGATAAATAATACGATGACCCGTGCCACCGTAGGTTATACTACAGGTTCGCCCTTGGGTGCCTCTCAATCCATTATTTTAACAAACATTTAACGCAACGCATATTCATCATCACTTTTGCAAATAACCTAATCGAACAATTGAGCTTTCAAATGTGACAACCAACGACATCGAATATTTTGTCCTTTTCTTTTCTTGAGACGAACAAGAAACATAAAGTAAAATAGCATAATTGTCTTGTTTTTCTTTGTATATAACTATGTATATATGGATTTAATTATTTAAAAACTCCAAAATTTGTAAGATATGCAAGAACTTCTACCTTCATATTTTGTTTCACATGATTTTTTCTATCTAAGTATAGTATTTAATGCATTGATTAACATAAATTTGTTTTACAGTGTGTTTATTTCATATATACTCGATTCACAATATATAGAAAATACGTGTATTTTTTGTTCACAAACTCACCAAAAAGATTCACATTATGAACCGAGTATATGTGAAACAAATATATATTAATAACTACATTAAATTCTAGTAACAGATGAAAAAAATCATATGAAACATTATATATAACATTAATTCTTACAGATCTCATGAATTAGAAAGTTATAAAAAAGAGTCCTATATGTATACGCTAGATTTTCAACTAATGGTATAGTTGTTGTTCCATGGACAATGGTTGCAAACCGTTTAGCTACTTTTAAATTAGATTTTAGTTTAAAATTTTAAGGTTTTAATTAACTTGAGAGTATAGTATTTTTTTTTTATATATCTTTAATGGCTTTAAGAAGTAAGAACTTATGTTTATATCAATAAATTTTATTTGATCTAATCAACACCCAAAAAAGATATAACGTCTGATTAGATCTTTTGTCAGATGATCTTTTTTAGTTACGTTTATTGACACTCAAACTGTTATTGAATTATGATATATTATGTTCAAGTTTCAATACTGTTATTTAAAATATCGACAAAAATACTTTATAAAGAGCATCAAGAGAAGAGAAATCGAATATTTTAACTTATATAATGCTAAAAAGAAAAAGGATTGTCTGATTTGATGGGAATTTTTAGAGTTCAATGAATTTAGAGCAAAAAATCGATTGAAGGTGACATGCTCCACATGTTTTATTCAAATAATTTATATTTGAAGTTAAAGGTTATGATTTTAATAAATAAAAAAATATAATATCATGTAATACAGTTTTATACGATTAATTATAGACCGTATGTAGTGTTTTAAAAGTCTTGTTATAACCGTTGTTATTGTACATTAAAGCTTAAGACTTGTGTATAATATCATTTTAAAGATGTGACATGCCATAATTCAACGTACGGTTTTTATAATGTAATATCTTATTTCTCTTACCTTATTAGTGTCTTTTAGTTTTAGTTTTAGTATATAATTTATTTTAAATTGTTTAACCTTATTGATTTATTGGATGATAGTAAAATAGGGTTAGGTTCCAATGAGAAAAAAGTTATGGTAAGAAGCGTAAGAAAATATCTTCATCCTTGGATCAATCCTAATTTAATCACAACACCAATGAGGTGCACCGAGATGCACCGAATCATTCATCTTCTAAAGCGCAATTCATGATGATAAATGCATTTTAGTGTTTGTTTGGAAAATTCATATTATTATGTTATGGGATATTTTGCAAATATAAACGGTATAGTTTTAATTGAAAATCATTTGGCCCAATCAATGATGTATTTTTGAGTTAGTCATATCTTTGAAACATGTATTTGCATAAATGTCGGTTAAATATGTTTGATTGCTTTTGATGATTTTTATGGTAGTCGATTGAGTTGTCGAGTTTTTGGCTTGGTTTTGACGTTAATGAGCCTCGGGGACACTTGTCCGGTTTTGATTTGCTATATGTCAAGATTTTGGAGTTATTTGCATTTATGGCACATTCATTATGAAAATTACATGTGTGAGTACGTTGATCATTCAATTAGAGTCATGTAATTTAATGCCTACAACGCAATGGATCAATAGGTATAAAAGTGAGTTTTCTGGTAATAGGTAAGAGATGAGACTTCCCTTTTGTAGCTGGGAAATAGACATTGTGATTATTATGTAATTTCCAAGTGAACGACTGATATTTCCCTAATTGTAACTTGGAAATAGGCATTGTGATTATTATCTAATTTCCAAGTAAAAAGGCTTATTATCTCATTATTGACTATATACTGGACCAGATTGATGTCAATGCTTTCTTAATTGTCAGCGATATTTATATAACATTGGCTTGTGGCTTACTTATACATTATGTCATAACAAATAGTAAATCAGACTCCCCGATCATCTTATAATGTTTTATGTCCTTCCCAGGGATAAGCGCGAGTTATTTGTTTAAAAGACTTGATTTAAAACTATGTTTTCCGTTTTAATGTTTATAGTTTTATTCTTGGTCGTGTCAGTATTGGGTTTTGGTTGTGTTTAATTGGGTATTTTGAGTAATGAGTTTTCATCAAGAAAGTTGTGGATTTCGGAAAGATGTTGCTTTTACGGTAAAGATATTTCATTTGCAAAATTATGATTTAAATCAACAATCTTTCGGGTTTACCATTTTACAATTATGATTAAAACTACTTGAACTCACTAGGCGTTAAATGTAACTTTCTTATTTGTCGACATGTGCATCAGGTCTTTGTTGGGGTTGGGGTTGGTACTAGCGACATCGTGATGAAGTGAGTGCTAGTTAGAGGAGCAAGAAGGATCTAGCTATTCGTTGACGTCTTCCGCATTTGTAGATAGTGACTGTTATTGGGTTTTAGTAACACCCAACTTTGACTTAGTCTCGACGTAAGACTTGGTTTACCTATTGTTGGTGTTAAATATAGTTTTGCCATTTCAGTTAACTTAAGTATTGGTCATAGAAACAACCGAAAGGAGAGGAACTGTGGAAGTGCCTAAATGAAAGCCTTTTCTTGGATATTTCTTATATGTCGCAGTACCTACCCTTATTCTATATTCAATGTATTATTGAAAAAATTTAGTTAGTTGCTCTTTCCAGATTTGAAAGTGTTACACAGGCCATCTCTACATTTGTAGCATCTTCAGTGGGCTTCCAACATTGGCTATTTTATTATTATAAGGAGCCAAAAATGAAAAACTCATACTTCAATGAACTCTCTACATTGTGGTTGAGTTTCCAGTGAGCAGTGAAGTTATGTTGAGAAGGGTAAGAAGGGATCTCCACTCTTGGATGCATGTTAGGATGAGATCCACGGAGATGAGATACACCCAGATGCACCAAATCAATCCCCGTATTAAGCGCGATTCATGGGTGGTTTGAGATTAAAAGTAATCAAGGGTCCAGATCCTTTCTTACGTTTCTCACCTTAACTCTACTTCTCACACGATCCTATGCCTATATATATATGTGTGTGTGTGTGTGTGTGATTATGATTACGGTTTTTACTAAAAAAATCGAATATCACGTTTCAAAAATTGCACATTAGGCCTTGATGTGACAAACTTAACATAGATTAAGAGTTGAGACACAAGATTTGAGTCACGACGACCGTTGCAGAGTTGTAGTGAGACTTTTAACATTGATACTTTGCTTATAACTATTAATTAGTAGTGTTGCATTTATTCAAGGATTTATCAACTATAAAAATTGGGATTCCAAAATAGTTTTATTTTATTTATAAACAATCTATTTATAGAGGAAAGATTATACAAGAAGCCAATCAACTTAACGTAAAAGAGCCAAATTGTGATTAAATGATTTTATAGCATAATCATGTCAAGAAGTCAACCCTACATCAGTTTATCATAATTCTATAACAATTTAATCGAAAACCACATGTGATTTAACCTGTTTTATACTTTTTATTGACATAAAAATTAAACACATTCTCGTTTAAAAATATTATTTTAAATAATCGCAACGTTTTGTAAGTGGATATACGCAAAATAATGCCGGTGAGACCTTTTGAGGCCAATAAAGGAGACAAAAGAATCGTGACTTTCAATCCTAGCACTCTTTCTTTGACCATTAAAATTACTATCATACCCTTTAAATTCAACCTATCAATTTATTTAAAGAATAATATTTATATATAAATATTCGTCTTTAAATAATGTTCAAAAATAATATATTATTTCTTTACCATTAGGTCTAAAGATTACCCAAATAGTCTCCTTTGTTTTCCCTTCAAAAAAGACGTATTTTCGTTTAATCTCAATTATATAATATGAACAACAAGAAAAAATTAACTTTGTTGTCATCAATCACTCTACCAAATTTTTGTCTTCCAAAGCTTACCACTAATCGATCTTTTCACGTCTAGTTTACAAAAAAAAAATGTTGATCAAAAGAAAACATTTTTTGTTGCTCTACATCTAACTGGCAATAAGGTTTGAACCTTTTGAAGTTTTGGGTTTCTTCTTAGTGATTATTAGTTTGAGTATCCATCGTTACTTATATTGTTAAAATATTCAATACATTTAGTAAAATATTATTTCTCTCTTCTACAAATTTAACTTCAATAATTTTGATTGGTTGTATATATTAAAATATTTTTTGTCTCTCCTAATTTGGAGATTTTAAGAAATTCTCTATATTTAGAGTTTTTGCCTGAAGAGCATCTTCAACACATTCCCCAAAATTTCTCTAAAATGGAGAACCAAAGTTAAAATTTCTAAAAAAAATTGCATTCATCTCCAACAGATTCTTCATTTTGGAGAAACCAACATAGATTATAATATTAAAATATTTCATTAATCTATTAAAATATTATTTCTCTCTCTAAATATTTGTTTTCAATTTTTCCTATTGGTGGTCTCAAATAGTAATCATTTTTGGAATGTTCTCCGTATTTGGAGAAAAAAGTTTTCTCTCTCCTACTTTCTCCATTTTGGTTTTTGGAGATGGTTTTAGGAAAACTGTTGGAACAAAATACTAGCTCAAAATCTTCATTTTCCTTATTTGGGGGAAGTTGTTGGAGATGCTCTAATTCTTTTAAAGAAGGAAAACTCACTTCTTTTCTATTTTAACAATCCTGTTGGAGATGCTCTTAGGAATTTTCCTGGTTGTTCTACAAGGGTCCATAGGATTAGTCAAGATACATGTAAACTGTTCTGGAGATCACGGTTCAAAAAAAAAGAAAAAATTATTAGTCTAAACAGGTAAGGAGGTGAGTATCCTTATATGCCTTTGAGACACGCGATTTACCTTCCCGATGATAACCACATGGCCGGTACGATAAAAGAGAGAACCCTTTTTTGTGATGTTGATAAAAGAGGGTATAGAAATGGAAAGAAAAGAAGAAGGGAAGTTTTATTCTTGACTTACCTTGTCTTTGGTTAAGACTTTAGGGGTTCAACTTAATTATGGTCCAATTTTCATGGCCCACAACTCCCTATTGACCATCTAGATTGCCAATCTTCATCAAATAACTTAATGCAGATTTTAATGTCATTTATCATCCTAATTAACATCTTTAAAACATTTATATCACCATCTCAATATATAATGAACCAACTTTAGTTCCTTTGGAGTTTTTGTACCAAAATGACTCTAAATCTTAAATCCTATCAGGGTTTCGGATTAAAAGACGAATATTATTCATTATACATAATGACTCAATAATTACAAGAAGAATAATGAATCGCAAACTATTTTATAATTAAAACCTTTAGGGTGCGTTTGGTTTGCATGATCGTTTTCGAGGGAATTGGATTTCAAAAAGGAATTTGGATTGGATTTGAAATCCTTCATTGTGTTTGGTTCATTGTGTTTGGTTTGTAGGATTTGGAATGGATTTGAAATCCATTCCCTTATAAGACATGTTTGGTTTGTAAAATATGGATTGGAGTTTAATTTTTTTTTGGAACCAAGTAAAAAAAGTTAAAAGTTAATATATATATATATATAGTATATATATAGACACATCTTAAAATACAAATCAATCAAGCGTTACAAACTCGTACAAACCAATATAAAAATAACTTTTTTCATGATTTTTTTAATCAAATGCTATGCTTTCACCTTGTGAAAAAATTACATGTGAAAAGAACACATGTGAAACCTTTACATTATGAAGCAGATATGTGTGAAACTTTAACCTTATGAAAACAAATACATGTGAAACTTTTACATTATGAAACAAACATATGTGAAATAACGTCTTAAATCATAGCATTTGATGAAAAAAAATCATTAAAAAATTTATTTTTATATTGGTTTGTACGAGTTTGTAACCTTTGACTCGTTTGTATTTTAAGATGCCTCATAGTATATATATATATATAGTATATATATACACACATACATATAATACTATTCTTGAAAGAGAAAGATCACTTGTTTTTATGATAATTTAAATCATATATACACACACACATAATAATCTATAAAGACCATCATAGACTAAACCAAAACACTTGACCTAATTGATTTGCAATTTGGTTAATGGCCATTGCAAACCAGAAACAGAAGCAAAAAACAGCTCCTTTCCAAGACCAAAACAGCATAAACAAACTTGGCCTGTGCAAAACCTACTATAATCAAACTGATCCAAGCACTAGATCATCAAACTTATAACCACCATTAAGAATCGAATCCAGACCAACACAACCCATGACCTAACCATCCAAGATTTCAATAACCCATTTTCAATTTTTCAATCTGTAGGCATAGCCAACACACACACACACACACACACACTAAAAACCTATAATAAATCATCCATCAGGCATTTAACTTCAATAGACACGATAAAGATGAAATTTATCAAGAAATCCAAGTTTTAATTTACCTAAAAATGTTGCTAAAATCATTGTAACCCAGATGGAAGCAAGTTTACTCTACAACTTTTAACAAGATCAAGAATCTTTTCCAAGAAAGAAACCCACATATTTGCATAGAAAATGTGATCGGGTGTTCTTTTTGTGGATAAAAAGAATGTGTTTTTAAAATTAAGAGCAGGTTTATCATCTATGAGGTTATGTGACTAATGAATGTGCAAACTATTTTATAATTAAAACCTTTACAAAAAAACTTACCGGCCAACTTTCTTCAAAATTTCTGGCACGTTTGAGGCTGCAACGCGATTTGATCTTTGTTTCTATTAATCTGATTCATAACTCATTGGGGAAAGACTTGAACGATAACTTAGATGTGCTCCAAGATCCATGCCACCCATTCTAGAATCCTGCAGCTGTAACTGTCTCATAATCCATGGTGGATCAAACGGTTTAATCCAAAGGGCTTCTCCAGTACTCCTGTGCTTGAAATCAGGTTGTCTTGGGTTCGTCTTTCTCTTTCTTAAATCCTTCCATTCATGTGGGCTGGCAAAGAACACTTGCCACAAGTAAAGACGTTTTCTTTGTTTTTCTAGAGATGATTCTTCTGGATCTGCAATAACAAGTTAAGAAGTAACCAAACTGACACAATAAATAGTATATATATATATATATATATCAAGATATGAAATTTACCTTCTTTATTCTTACTAGTCGTTTGATTATTATTTGCAACATAGTTTATTTCTTTCACAATGACCTGCAAAGAAAAGAATTTGAAGACGAAAAAAAGATAAAACACAATGTTCAAATGGGCAGACGGATATACATACATATATAATGTTCTTTGTGATGCGATATCTATTTAAGTACATGTATTTTCTTGAGAAATGTGAGTGGGTGATCATAATTCACACATATCATATGTTTAAGTACTTCAAATTCTGAATAGCATTCATTTGCAGTATGTGCATTCATCAAAATGTGACATATATTCCAAGTGACTCATCTATATATCATGTATCAAATATCAAGTAATTGTGAAACCGTTCTAACTTCTAAGTACCATCCACAAAGAAACATTCAGTATAACTTGTTTTTTATGAGGCAACCTCTGAATCCCTAAGAGGAGAATCCTTTTTGGCAAAAAAATAAGTTTGTCTCTTAATGATTCCAAAACCCTCTGAATCATTTTGTATACTGGACCTCCCTTAACCATTAAGAGCCGTAATTACATCCTAAACAATTACCAAACAATTATATTTCATTTTGCACTATATCATAAGAGCCTCTTAATCATTCTCACCACTTAATCATTTTGCACCAAACCATTCAGCAACTACCAAACAGTCCCTAAAGGCTTTAAGATGAGAATAAAAGACAGGGACAGAGAGCATTAGTCAAAGATATATAGGATACCAACCTTGTGTCTCAATATGATGTTTCCATTGTCACAAGTTTTTGTGAATGATCCGAGATACCCTGAAACATATATACAGTCGTTTTGTTTTAGATGTCGGATAGATAACTCTGCCATATCATCCCACATGTTCAAGAATATCCTGCATATAACACAAAAATATAAGCTTACTTAATAGCAACTTACCAAAAGATAGGCTATGCGGAAGAAAGAAGGAAACATGTATTCACATCTTAAATAAATGTAGAAAATAGATTCACTTATTATGTTGGTAGTTATAACATGTATAATTGAGTTCTGCATATATTGGCAACTTGAAATGATATAGCTCTGATTTGCAGCCTAGAGTTGAGTTAATGTTCCCAAGTTTCACAAATCACAATCTTGAAGTTGTTTCCCCTAATACAAGATCCCTCTTGGTGTGAGGTAACACCAAACCAAACTGGTATATCCTACTGTTTATGTTTATCTCTTAACAGTTCCATTAAGAGGCAACCTCTGAATCGCTAAGAGGTGAATCATGTTCGGCAAAAATTAAGTCTGGCTCTTAATGGTTCCAAAACTCTCTGGATCATTTTCATCTTGGACCTCCATGATCCGTTAAGAGCCCTAATTACATCCTGAACAAAACAATTAAATTTCATTTTGCACTAAATCATTCGGCCAAACAGCTGTTCAATTTTACTGTTCAAGGTTGCATCTATCATTAATCATTCCTGGTTTTCTGTATTATAATTCCTGAAATGGGAAGTTGCTTATCAATGGAAGCTTAAGGCATTGATTATTATAAGGAAGAACCAGCAAAATCAGAATCAGTATAAAAGTCGTAATTCTATACACATATTCATAAGGAGAACGAAATTGAACGATTGCAACCAATGAAAGACACAAAATCTAAGACCTAAGAGAGGTATCAAGAAAAAAAAGTTCTAGGTTGGTAAAGAATTCTCACGTAAGAAATTTCTTCGAATCCGATGGAGATTCGACTCTGAGTAGAGTGTTCGCAACGAGTTTACCATCTCTCGTGGTGAACGTCTTAATAGGGGAATAGACTCTGCCGATAAAGCTGGCGGAATTTCTCAGCTCCTTTTGCCACCGAATTGTGGAAGGACGTTGTGTTTTGAGGGTGTGTCGGTAGACGAGACTTCCGGTGACTCGTTCTTCGGGATCATCGAAGAACAAGGGCCGATTCCGGCAGCTCGGTTCGTCGGAGAATGAAGAGAAAAGGCTGCGAGCTTGAAGTTGGATTCGAGAAGAAGACGGTGAAGATATTAACGGTCGTAGCAGCGGTCGGAGACGACAACCAATCGCCTCCATATCCGGTAATTTTGGCCGGCAATTTTGTTTCCGTTGGTAGTGTGGCCGTCGACTTCAATTTCAATTCCTGATTTAGGGGTTTTAGGTTTCGTTTAGTATTTTACTAAATTATTTTGAAAATATTTAGAAATATATGATATTATTTTTAATATTCCTTACAAATAAATTGATTAGCCTTTTAATTTAGAGTAAAATATAAGAAATAGTAACTTATTTTCATAAAAATAAAATTATTATAGTATTATACTTTCAGTTTTACTTATTACAGCAATGTACTTTTAAATTATTTTTTATTAAGGCATTGTATTTTGAAAAATTTATCCATTATAGCAATGGGTAACTTCTTATCTTTTAGAGCATCTCCAACACCATCTCTAAAGTTTCTCCAAAATAAAGACTTAAAAAGTCAAAATCTCTAAAAAAAAAAAATATGAACCTATCTCCAACACCATCTCCATTTTGGAGAAATTAACATTAATTATATTATTTAAATATTCAATATATTAACTAACTTTTAAACATATTAATATTATTTTCGACAAACTTTTTATAAAATGATAACTTTTAAACATATTTATATTATTTTCAACAAACTTTTTATAAAATAACAACTTTTAAAGATAATTTTTATAAATAATAATTTTCAACGATTTTTTTCATAAAATAATAAGGTTCACAAAACTTTATATAAAATTTTGATTTTTAACAAATTTTTATAAAATGATAATTTTCAATAAACTTTTTTATAGAGTTGTAACTTTTAACTGATTTTTGGGTGGGAAAGTGAGATCGTGAATAAAATATTAATTTCTTTCCCTTTTAGGTAATCTCCAAATATGGAGAAAAATCACATTTTTTCATAATTTCTCCATTTTGGAGAAACTTATGGAGATGCTGTTGGAGCATAATTTCCATCCAAAATCTCTATTTTCCTCATTTTCTCCATTATGGAGATGCTGTTGGAGATGCTCTTAAACAAGTTAAACCCTATTTTTTTTGCTTACATGGCTTAAATGAGATGACATGGATAACATGTCATCATAATTACATGGCATTAATAAAAAAAATCTTTTGTAATTTTTTTTAAAAAAATTCTCACTTTCTCTTCTGATAATTCATATCTCACTCGGTTTATATTATTCTCAATTATCTCAATTTTTTATTAATTTCTTCATGTCATCACTTTTTTTTTAAAAATCACTCTTACTAAATTGTATCCAAATTAAATATTTTAGAGTTACATTTTTTTTAACAAATATGATATTTTTCTTGAAGATAAATATTTTATTTATAAAAAACGTAAAACTTGTGATTTAATTTTTCTAGTTTAAAAAATACTTATTTTGTACTTTTTTTGTAAAATTTAACGATATAAATTGTGTTTTAGAAATCTTTTTGTAATATTGCTACATTTTGATAAATATTTTATAAATAATCTAATTAATTTAATACATTTATTGAATGACATGTCAATTCAATTTTTTAAGACAAATAAATATATTCTATTCCATATAAATATTTTATTTGTAAAAAAACATAACAATTCTTATATTCTTAGTTAAAAAAATATATTTTTAAACATTTTTTAATATTAGGGAAATAAATTGTCACCTATAAATTTCCTTAATATTCTTATATTTATGAATAATTTTATTTAGTTTAATTAGTCTAATATATTTATTAAATAATATGTAAAGTAAAATGTTATAATAATAAATGTCACATCAACAATATATTACATGTGGACAACCTCCATGGACAATGAGGTGGAATGGAAACCTAGTATAGTGGGTAAATTTATAAGAAAAGGTTACTCAATGCTATAATGGGTAGATTTTTCAAAATACAATGCTCTAATAAAAAATAATTTGAAAGTACATTGTTCTAATAAGTAAAACTAAAAGTACAATGTTATAATAAAGAAATTTATGAAAGTAGGTTGCTATTTCTTGCATTTTACCATTTAATTTAAGTAATAAAATTGGATCATGAGGTTTAATTAATTTTTAAAAAATTATATTTATGTGACTACTTTTAGAGTCAAAGTTATCTTCTTCTTTTTTTTGAAGGGGTATCATAGACATTTGGCTAAACTAATCTCTGACAATTTTAATACTGCTAAAGCATGCAACCCTGAGATAATTCTCCAGTAGTCACAAGTTTCTCACGCCTAGATTCGAACCTGGATAGATGGGTTATCTAGTATCATCCTCCACAAGCATTAATTAGTACGCGACAAACCTTGTAGTTTAAAGTTATCTTTATGCGTAAAGTTATGTGATTTAAATACTTTATGGGCAATTTAAGAGTAGTGAGACAAAACTAATTGTTGTAGCGGACAGTATGGAGAAAAAACACAAATTTAGGAGAAAAATATATTTTTGAACCATTTTTCCAAGAATACAAATCAATGTATTTCACGCATATGTTGCCAAAAATGACATCTTCGAGAGTAGAGGTTTTTATCCCAAGTAATTAAGGTGCGTTTGGTACATGGGACAGGGACAGGGACAGGGGAGAAATTCACTGTTCCACGTTTGGTGCAACATGGGACAGGGGAGAAATTCACTGTTCCACGTTTGGCACGATATGGGACAGGCACAGGACTGGGACAGAGTGGGACAAAAAAAGATGTGTACCAAACATACACTTGTTCTGTTTTGTCCTGTCCAGTCCTGTCCCACCCTCTTGTCTTGTCCTGTCCAGTTCTGTCTCGTCCTATCCTGTCCAATCATGTCTGCGTACCAAAAGCTACCTAACGAACTAGAGGAAACCCAAATGACTGAAAAATAATTTAAAATTTGTTACAGCGAAATCGGACAAATATAAGTTAGAGAGATATTTTTGTTAATACATAAAAACATTTGAAAATTAAAATACATTTTCCTCCGTTTACAAACGAATATATATATATATATATATACATATATATAGGGGCGGGTTCAAATAAGAACACAAATTTGGTTGTAAATGTGAGGACAAATGAGAGCGCGACACGTGTCATATTCAGACTAAATATTTGTTTGATTATTTAGTCTGAATTACCTACATTCAGACATGTGTCGCGCTCTCATTTGTTTTCACGCTCACAACAAAATTTGAGCTCGCATTTGAACTTTCCTATATATATATATATATATAGAGAGAGAGAGAGAAAGAGAGCGGGGTTCATTCGAGAACGATAACAATTTACGAGAATGTGAGGACAATATGTAGCCAATCATTTTGTACATGAATTTTTTTTCATGTACAAAATCATATGTGATTTTGTACTGACATAAAAAATGACACACACGACATTTGTTGCGAGAAAAGATCATATATGATTTTGTACATAAAAAAAATTGTGTACAAAATGTTTGGCTGAGGATTGTCCTCGCATTCTCGTAAATTGTTACCGTCCTCGCATAAACCTCTTAATATATATATACATATATAGACTTGGGATCACGTGAGACCAGCCTGTTTCCGTGAGACACGTGAGACGGCCTTTTTACACTTGAAACTTCACAGCAAAAACACCATGAAGGTAAAAAAATATGAATCTTTAAAGTATTTTTACTATAAAAGTAACTTACATAGTGTTTTTGCTGTGAAGGTTCAGATTTTCTTTTACCTTCACAGTGTTTTTGCTGTGAAGTTTTCAAGAGTAAAAAAGTGGTTTCACGGGTTTCCGACGGGTCTCACGGAAACAGGCTGGTCACACATATAGGGTTGGGATCACGTGAGACTACCCTGTTTCCGTGACCACTCTTTTACACTTGAAACTCCACAGCAAAAACATTGTGAAAGTAAAAAAAAAAATGATGGATTCACGTGAAACCAGTATGTTTCCGTGAGACCCGTAAAACCATTTTTTTACTCTTGAAAACTTCACAGCAAAAACACTGTGAAAGTAAAAAAAAATTGAACCTTCACAGCAAAAACACTATGTAAGTTACTTTCGTAGCAAAAATACTTTAAAGATTTATATTTTTTACCTTCAGTGTTTTTGCTGTAAAGTTTCAAGTGTAAAATAATGGTCTCACGTAAACAGGGTGGTCTCGCGTGATCCCAAATATATATATAGGGAAAGGTTCATATGAGAACTTTGTAAATTTAAAGGAACAAAGAAACTCATATGGGACCACATATGATGTGGGTCCCACCAATAAAAAAATCATATATGATTTTCAATGGTGGGCTCCATTGAATTAGATATGATATTTTATTGGTGGGACTCATATCATATGTGGTCCTAAATGAGTCCATTTGTTTTTTTAAATTTACAAAGTTCTCATTTGAACCTCTTCATATATATATATATATATAGAGAGAGAGAGATTGAGGGAGGTTATTCTATGCCCTAGTTAAAAGTTACACCCCGTGCACCACAATCAAAACCTCCCATTTCATAACATTCTCCATTTCATATCATTTAGTTCTGTTGGTTAAGGGGCGATGAGATGTTTGCTCCAATAGGCCATTGGTCTTGAATTCGATCCCATGCCCCCTCGAAATCGCTTTGCCGCTGAGTGAGTCAGGTATGCCCCTCAAATTGGGAATTGGCAGCCTGTGTGGGCCGGTTTGCGTGTCCGGGAAATACACGTTTTTGCTCTTATATATATATATATATATATAAAAGGTTCATACGAGGACGGTAACAATTTACGAGAATGCGAAGACAATCCTTAGCCAATCATTTTGTATATGAAATTTTTCATGTACAAAATAACATATGATTCATATACAAAATCATATATGATTAGCCGAGACTTTTCCCGCAGCAAAAGTCGCGCGTGTCATTCTTGATGCTAGTACAAAATCACATATGATTTTGTACATGAAAAAAATTTCATGTACAAAATGATTGGTTGAGGATTGTCCTTGTATTCTCGTAAATTGTTACCGTCCTCGCATGAACCCGCCTCATATATATATATATATATATATAAATGGGTCTGAGCTTAAACTAATGGGTGGGCTGGATTTTATATATTGGATTTTAAAAATTGGGCCATGCTTAAGATATTAAGCTTTCTATTAGCCTAGCATATGGGCTTGGGTAACCGAACTAGGAACGGGTCAGGTGATCTGGACGGGTCTTAGGCTGGGTTTGGAAATGGCTAAAGAATACCAACGACGAAGCATTCGGACACAAAACCCAACTCCTAATAAATCCAACTCTTATTTTATTTCTGATTGATGAGAGTTAATGTTAAAGTCTGAAATATGAATCAATAAAAATTATTTGTTTTTATAAACCGATAAATATCTGAATATATATATAAGAAGGTTTAAATGAAAACTTTGTAAATTTAAGAGAAATAAAGGAGCACCTTGTGGACCACATATTATGTGGGTCCCACATAATATTAAATCATTTCTGATTTAATATGATTTAATATTAAATCAGAAATGATTTAATATTATGTGGGACCCATATCATATGTGGTCCAATATTGTTCTTTTATTCTTTTAAAAATGGGTGGTTCTCGTTGATCCCTCTCATATAGATATATATATATATATATATAGGATTAGGTTCAAATGTGAACTCATTTTTGGTTGTGAACGTGAGGACGAATCTCAGCCACACATCTTCGGTTATGGTGGACGCGATCACGGAGGATTGACGCGATTCATGGGAGGGTGGAGATTATTAAAGGAGGGGAACCAGGTCAAAGCCGCCTTTATTTACCGGATAAGTGGTTGAGATTCGTCCTCACGTTCATAACCAAAAATGAGTTCGCATTTGAACTTTCCTCTATATATATATAGGTATATATATATATAGGGGTGGTATCCGTTGCAAACTATTCAATATTTGCATAACTTGCAACTCACCATTATTCAATAGATAAAGCCATGTGGAATTGTTTTAATATTTTATTAATTTTCTTAATAGTTTATTAATTTCTTGTGGGTATCATCATCATTTTATAATTTAACCAATTTTAATTAATATTTATTAATTTCCTGCCATAAACACACTTTCCGACGACTTTATCTTGTCCGACGAGTTTTCCGGCAAATTTCGCCATTCATGAATACACTTTCACCATTCGTGAACACTTTCAACATTCATGAATATCCACTTGGTGCTTTATCATTGTGTTCACTACGAGTTTACACAGTTTGTAAAAATCGATTAGTTTGCAACGGATACCACCCCTATATATATATATATATAATTGTCTGTTTTTTGATTTTTGATTTTACCCATTAAAATGTTATATTATTGAATTTATAAATCTCTCGAGTACTTGCAAATAAGAAGACTCATCCAAACCCATAAATCATTCAAGTAACTGCAAATAAGAAGCACCCATCAAAACCCAATTAAACGCATAAATCAAAACATTCAAGTAATTGCAAATACAAGTTGCAAGAATGACTGATTCTGGACATATTGTGAAACTGCACATATGAAAGATAAAGAAAAGGAAAACTGTATTGAAATCTATAAACATGGTTTTGTATGCTTGTATAGTTTTGTATAACGAATGTGTCAAAATGATGGAGGATGGTTATTGAAATCTTGTCTCTTTAACAAACTAAATGAAATAATTAAAGATATTATCAGGGACAAACCACAAAGACAAAACAAGAGGGACGAATCGCAAAAAAATATAAGATCAAAAAAAATGGAGGGGAGATCAACATACCTTGGAGATCGATTTGGGTTGACTTAAGAAAACTGGACTGGAGGCGATAGTGTGGAGGCGTGTCTATTGAGCGAATAAGTGCGAATTAAGATTTCGGTTACCACTTTTTTCTATTCACTTTAAAAGATAAGAGGCCTTGGAAAAAAAAACAATCTAAATTCAAAAACGTCTGAACGTATAATTGATAATTGGTCATTAAGAGACAAAATTGAAAAAACAAACAGGACGTTATTTATAAGAACTTACATATGTAGAATCATGCAAACAATAAAAACGTCTTTTGTTAAAGTGTTATAATAATTTCATAAGCCATGTATGGATGTCTATAAGTTTCTAAGAACATTTTTTTAAATAGGTATTCTATTAGCTATTTTATAAAACGTGTTTTATTAAATAGTTAATATAATATTTTATTTTAAAATTTTATTAACATTATCCGAGATAAATGGAACCTTGTTGGATGTGTGGCAGTTGATGGCAGCGCACGGTGAAGATATGGTAAAGGACACGATGGATGTGGTTGGTAACCACGATAGCCGATAGGTAAACTAATAAAAACAAGAAATCTTAAAAGATAATCACGGTAAATAAATAATAGTAATAATATTATGTAGAGAAAATTATAAGAAAAAATTAAAAACAATATATTCTTACAGTTACACGAAAGATTTTCGATCTTTGCATGTTTTTTGAAAATCCTTATGGGTGCGTTTGGTACGCAGTCAGGACAGGACAGAACAGAACGGAACAGAACATGACAGAACAGCTGTTACACGTTTGGTAAAACATGATATGACGGAACAGGACATGACAAAACAGAACAGAATGACCAATTTACCCCCAGTGAGTTGTTTAGTGTTTTTAACCAAATAACCCCCACATATATATATATATAGAGAGAGAGAGAGAGAGAGAGAGTGTGAGGAGAGAGAAAGGGAGAGAGTGAGGAGAGAGAAAGGGAGAGAGTGAGAGGAGAGAGAAAGAGAGAGGAGAGAGAGAGAATAGAGAGAGAGAGAGAGAGAGAAAAGAAAGAGAAGAGAGAGAGAGATATGGAGGAGAGAGAGAGGAGAGATAGAGAGAGGAGAGAGAGAGAGAGAGAGAGAGAGAGAGTAGAGGGAGAGAGTGAGGAGAGAGTAAGAGGAGAGAGAAAGAGAGAGGAGAGAGAGAAAAGAAAGAGAAGAGAGAGATATGGAGGAGAGAGATAGGATAGATAGAGAGAGGAGAGAGGGAGTAGAGGGAGAGTAGAGAGAGAGAGGATAGAGAGAATAGAGGGAGAGGAGAGAGAGAGAGGAGAGAGGAGAGAGAAGAGAGAGAGATGAGAGGAGAGAGAGAGAGAGAGGGCGCCGGCGGCGGTGGTGTTCGTGAGGAGGTCGCCGACGGTGGTGGCGGCGTGAGGGAGGGCGCCGGCGGCGGCGGTGTTCGTAAGGAGGTCGCCGACGGTGGTGGCGGCGTGAGGAGGGCGCCGGCGGCGGCGGTGTTCGTAGAGAGGTCGCCCGCGGTGGTGGCGGCGTGAGGAGGGCGCGGCGGCGCGGTGTTCGTAGGAGGTCGCCGACGGTGGTGGCGGCGTGAGGGAGCGCGGCCGGCGGCGGCGGTGTTCGTAGGAGGTCGCCGACGGTGGTGGCGGCGTGAGGGAGGCGCCGGCGGCGGCGGTGTTCGTAAGGAGGTCGCCCGCGGTGGTGGCGGCGTGAGGAGGGCGCCGGCGGCGGCGGTGTCCGTAGAGGGTCGCCGCGGTGGTGGCGGCGTGAGAGGGCGGCGGCGCGCGGTCTTCGTAGGAGGGCGCCGACGGTGGTGGCGGCGTGAGGGCGCGCCGGCGGCGGTGTTCGTAGGAGGTCGCCGACGGTGGTGGCGGCGTGAGGAGGGCGCCGGCGGCGGCGTTGTTCGTAAGGAGGTCGCCGACGGTGGTGGCGGCGTGAGGGAGGGGCCGGCGGCGCGGTGTTCGTAGGAGGTCGCCGACGGTGGTGGCGGCACGAGGGAGGAGCGCCGGCGCCGTGGTGTTCGGCGGTGGTGGCGGCGTGAGGGAGGGCGCCGACGGTGGTGGTGTTCCTGAGAAGGTCGCCGGCGGTGGTGGCGGCATGAGGGGGTGCGCCGGCGGGGGTTGTGTTCGTGAGGAGGTCGCCGGCGGTGGTGGCGGCGTGAGGGGGTGCGCCGGCGGTGGTGGTGTTCGTGAGGAGGTCGCCGGTGGTGGTGGCGGCGTGAGGGGGTGCGCCGACGGTGGTGGTGTTCGTGAGGAGGTCGCCGGGGTGGTGGTGGCGTGAGGGAGGAAAGGGTAAAAAGGGAACAATTTTCTTGTTCTAGTTAGTTCTAGGGGGTAAGGGGTGAACAAGGTTGTTCCACCTTTGTTCCACTTAATACTTGTTCCACTTCCTTAAATTCACACCAAACATGAGACTAACCTGTTCTGTTTCACGCTGTTCCACCCTGTTCACCCTACCAAACGCACCCTATATGATGCTATTCGGCTATTCGCTACCTTGTTATTTATTGTTTTGTCTTTAATAATGAATGTTTGGTATTAACTATATTTTAAACAATGCATGTAATTTTGTCATATATTAAAAAAATGCTATTTCATATTAATCGCATTCATTGTTACTGTAACATGTTTCAAACGTTATTTAAAGATCTATTATTGTATCTTTTATTACTGTGGTTAAAATGTAATCACGTTTACGGATCTACTAGAAGAAAAAATGGATTGATTTGTAAAGACAAATCCCGACATATCTAAATAAATGATTGTCAATAAAAGTAAAGTTGATATGATTTAATTACAAACTTCTTTCTATGAAAGTAACAAAAATACGAGGAAAAAAGGTAATGTAAGAGAAAATTTATATGAATAATGCGATACAATTTGCTCTCGTTTCTATAATCTAAAATTTTAAGATGTTAAACTTTTCTTATAATAGTAAATGAACAATAACATATTATTATTAAATTATGGACCGGTCAATTTTCTTATTGAAGCTTAAATCCTAAGATTTTGGATTTTTTTTAACAACAAAAAAGACATTTTATTACCAACCAGCGTTATATATAATATTTACATTTTGATCCTAAGATCCTGGATTTGCTCCTCAGATGTCAACGGTTTAACTTTTCTTAAGGACACAAAATGGTTTGTCTTGTCGTGAACTTCAAACCCCATTGAATCGAGTTGTGCACAGGTTAAGCCAACACCCATGCTTTCGAAAATATATATTTAATCCCAAAGAGAAAAACATGTGGACATTTATAGCATTTTAAGAAGAAAGGTTTATATTGCCTTACGAAATATTTAGATATATAATCTTTTTAGAATACAATGAAATAATATGCATGATTCATTAGTGAATTGAGGGGCCGTTTGGTTTGCGGAATTCAAAGAAATTTGATGGAATTGGAATGACAAATTTCTTAACGCTGTTTGGTTCGTGAAATGAATTGATTGGATTTCATCGGATTCCACCGAATTCCACGGTTGAGGGATTTGATCATTCATTAGCATATGTGAAAGATTTTGAATTTCATTTCATGGCAAATGTAACATAATATATAATTTTTATTTAGAAAGACCAAAATAAATTTAACCGCCACCTTCGCCCCGCCCCGCCCATCCCCACCCACACCACCCTCCCCGGCAACATAACCGCCACCACCACTGCCGTCGTTGCCACTATCACCACGGTCAATTAATATTATCATTCCACCACCCCCACCCACCGCTACCGACACCCCCACCGCTACCACCACCCCACCCCTTCCCACCACTACCGCCACCCCCACCCTGATAAATGCATATTTCTTTTTACGAGATTCCATTCTAATTCTTATCAACCAAACGCATGGTCAAATTACATTAAATTTCATTCCAATTTCTTCAAAGCCAAATTCCTTAAATGGATTCCAATTTCATCAAATTCCATTATGCGAACCAAACACATCCTGGGAGTTATATCTTTATATATAATTGTATATATGACATACAAATTTGTCGGCTTATGTCACGTCTTGAAAAACGTCGCGTCCTCGCCGTGACGCGTAAGGCTTAAGGTTTGACTTTGCCATCACGTCACGCCTTACGCCTTTTTGAACCTTGATTAAGAGTTATGTTTGTTTAGAATTTTTGGTCGAAATCATGAACTATAATATAATAACAAAAGTTAGTAAAAGTTTCATCCTCATAAGTCATAAAAGAAAATGTTATATGAATACATGTGGTTTAAAAAGAAAGAAGTTAATTAATTGAAACACGTTTATAACATGATCCAGAAGGTTGTGAGTGTGTTTTGGACCAAAAATGTAAAGGGCCCCATTAATTAATATATATAAGGGACAATGCAACCCTGATCACTTGTCGTATTTCCATCACCTTTCCGTAAAGCATCCTTTTTTTTATATGTAACTTTTTATTTCCTTCTCTCTAGATTAAAAAAAATAAGGGTAAATTGTAAATTTGGTCCCTATGGTTTGTTAGTTTTTATGGTTTTGGTCCCTAAAATTTTTTTATTGCAAAAAAATCACTGTGGGTATGCAATTCATTGTGGATTGGGTCCTTCGCACTAACTCTGTCAGCTTTCCTTCCGTTAAGTCCCTGCATGTGCCTTGCACATGAGGGCATTTTGGTCCATTAATTCCTTTTCACTAAAAACAAAAATCAGAGGGATCAAAATTGTAAATTACTGTTTACTCTAAATAATTTTAAAATATTTTTAATATAAATTTAAATTTTAAATTTTTTAAATTTTAAAAATTAAATTTTTAAAAAATTATTTTTATTGAAGTGTAACATTATTGTTACATTTCTATGTTTAAATAAACAACTTCAATAAAAGTAAATATTTAAAAAAAATTAAATTTAAAAAAAAATTTAATATATTTAAAATTATTTAGAGTAAATAGTAATTTGTAATTTTGGTCTCTCTGATTTTTGTTTTTAGTGAAAAAGAATCAATGGAACAAAATGCCCTCATGTGCAAGGCACATACAGAGACTTAACAGAAGGAAGGCTGACGGAGTTAGTGTGAGGGACCTAATCCACAATGAATTGCATACCACAATGGTTTTTTTGCAATAAAAATTTTCTAGATACCAAAACTATAAAAACCAACAAACCATAGGGACCAAATTTGTAGTTTACCCAAAAAATAATTAACATGGTTGTGAACTTGTGATGCTAGGACAATCATAATAAAAGATTTGTCGTGGTCTACGCGTCCCATAAAAATAGACAAAATAAAATTATGTATATATATATCGTGTGCATGGAAAATATGAGGGTTTCAGTAAAGAATGCATATTTATAGTCTTAATATTAAAATCCAAAACCACAACTGATAAGGTTTTACACTCTATATTTACTGTCGTTTTCTGAAGGCGGAATTATTCTTTGGTAAAACTTGAGTAAAACACATATAAATTATTTATAACTAATAAAAGTCCCCTTACGAATAGGCAATAATATTAAAATTGATAAGTTTAAATATCAACAACTTTAACTTTAAAGATTTAATAGGTTAAAAAAATCAACTACCAAATAATTATTGTGTGTTAAAATTTGACAAAGATTGTCCGTTAGTGACGGTATTTGTTTGGACTTTGGACTAACCTTTAATCAATTGACGCGTTTGTATAAAAAAATAGTTTTTACTGATAAAGATGTTTGTAATCTTGATCCACTAATTTTGGATTTATAATTGTAAGGTTTCTATTCACACTATATATTTTCGAGTTCTAAATTAAGTATAAGTTGTATTTGTTAAAAGAAAAGAACAAATAATTTTTTTCATTTCTGATATTGTATGTCGGTTTGAGAAATCCGTTGTTTGTTAGAAAAATGATCAGGTATATCGAATGTATTAGAATATTTTTATTAGAGCTCTATTTATTTTTAATGCGTAATATACATCTTTATTTTGAAAATTTTAAAAATATAATCTAATAGAAGAATAAGTAAAAAGAAGAAGGAAAATAAAACTCTTATTGAAGTTAAATACAAATTTAAGAGATGTGTGGCTTTTTTATTATATTATTTTAATTAACTTTAGCCATATTATCTTCAATGTTAATATTAGAGTTGTGATTTGTAAATTGTTAGGGATTTGGCCTTTCTTTCCATATACTATGTAATTTGTCTTGGATTTGTCTCTAATGTGTGTCCATTATTTTTTTTTATTAACCCGGATATCTAACTTGCTATATAAATTGACTAATCCCAGGGCGACCACCCGTTTCACCGACCATCGTGGCCACAAGAAAATTTTTATTCATCCTTGGGTTCGAACCTGAAATCTCCAGGTACTTTTGATCTTTGAAGTCAAGCTCAAACCATTGAGGCACCAACCTCGTGGTTACACTATTTTTTTTAAGTGCAAGGAAAAAAATGATAATTTTACAACTTTTTTATTTTAACATATTTTTTTGTTAAACTTTAATAAAAACAACGACCATATTTGAATCCGGGGGAAGGGGTTGAGGGTCCGCGGTGAAGTTTGGTTTACGGATTCGAGTCATATGGTTAATCGAGTTAAAAACATTCGAGATCGAGTTTGGCGTGGGGCACTAGAGGTGGAAGTTGGGTATGACGCCAAATATCGAGGTGGTACTGGGACGTCATCTATGGAGGTAATGTAGTCGCCAGATTTGCTTATCAAATGTTTTATGTAAAATAAAGAAATATTATATATATATATATATATAGGGGTGAGTTCAAATAAAAAACTCAAATTTGGTTGTAAATGTGAGGGCAAACGAGAGTGCGACACGTGTCATATTCAGACAGAATAATCAAAGAAATATTCAGACTGAATAAAACTTAATATAGTGTTTATTCAATCTGAATAAGCATTATTTAGACTGAATAAACATTATATTCAGTTTTATTCGGTCTAAATATTTCTTTAATTATTTGATCTGAATAATCTACATTCAGACACGTGTCGTGCTCTCATTTGTCCTTACGTTCACAACCAAATTTGAGTCCACGTTTGAACTTTCCTATATATATATATATAGAGAGAGAGAGAGAGAGGAAAGTTCAAATGCGAACTCAAATTTGGTTGTGAACGTGAGAACAAATGAGAGCGTGACACGTATCAAAATAAGCAATATCCAGACTGAATATACAAAGGAATATTCAGTCTGAATATTCCTTTGTATATTCAGACTGAATTTATACTATAATATTTCTTTGAATGGGACACGTGTCTCGCTCTCATTTGTCCTCACGTTCACAACCAAATTTGAGTTCTCATTTGAACCCGCCCCTATATATATATATATATATATAACTAAATAATATAATTAGATAATGTAAAAAGTTTGTAAATAGACTCTTTTGCCCTCTCGAGGTCACCAAATATAGTTAAATTTTAGCCCCTATTTTACGAAGGTTTGGTAAAAGAAATTCAAAATAAAAAATGGTGGTAAGATTGCCATTTTACCTGCCGACGGTAACTAAAATGGTGGACGAAATTATATATGTCGAAACTTATTATGTAATAAATGAAAGAGGAAAAAACTACCATATTCATGTACAAATCATAACGACAAAATTCGTATTTTATTCTTAATTTTAATATCGATTAAAAAACATTCATGAATAATCAGCATTAGGGAAAATAAATAAACAACATTCATATGGATTAAAAAACATTCATAACGAAAAAAATCCGTAATGTACTCTTAATTTTAATATCGATTAAAAAACATTCATGAATAACTACCATTAGGGAGAAAAAAAGGAAAAATAAATAAACAAAATCCATCAAACGTTATCGAAATCCAGACGTCTCAGGAAACGACGTCGTCACATACTCTCTAACCTCCCTCGCAATCACTCCTCTCATAACATCCCAAAACTCCGCCGGAACATTCTCCGTCTTCTTCTCCGGCGACTCGTATCCACCCATCCCCGGCGGCGCCAACGAAAGAGTCGTCATCGGATCATCAACATCCGCCGCCGCCACATCCCCATTTACCACCGATCCCGCCGACATATTACCAACACTCCCAAACCTCAAAACCTCCGACTCCGACCTGCCGGAAAACTGATTCCCGAAACCCTGCCGTCTCTTCAACGTCGAATTCCAATGATTCTTAACCGCATTGTCTGTCCGGCCAGGAAGCAACCGTGCAATGGTGGCCCACCGGTTGCCGTACTGAGCATGAGCAGCCAAAATGGTTTGATCTTCCGCCGGAGAAAATGGCCGGTGTTGCACATTGGGACTGAGCTGGTTACACCACCGGAGTCTACATGACTTGCCGGATCTTCCCTTAATATACTTGCTAATAAGCGACCAGTTTCGGGGCCCATAAGTGTCAACGAGTCGGGTAAGGATCCGATCTTCTTCAGCACTCCATGGACCCTTGATTCTATCGGATTTGCGAGCTGAATGGGAACAGTCAGATGAATCAGATGAAGAAGAAGTAGCTGATGAGCATCTATTGAATGATTCCATTTAAGAAATTATACAGTTTTGTGAGGTGGGGTTTTTTAAGGAATATGTAATAAGTTGAAGTGTGTTTGTGGGAGTGTGTGGATTATGTGTATATATAGATGAAGATATATATATGTGTGTGTGTGTGTGTATATATATATATATATATAGTGGTGGTGGTGGTGCATGCACATATGAAGAAAGAGGGGGGCAAAGGCAAAGGGGTAGGTTCTTGGAAATTGGCTTTTGTAAAGTTGGTACCATTATATTTATTTATAATTTTAGTTCCAGATGAATGTTTTTGTGGTCTGTTGGTTTCAAAGATTGGGGTTTTAGATGCATCGCTTTTCCTCCCTCTTTCCTTTTCTTTTCTTAAATTTTTTTAGTTAAGTATTTTCTTTTTCTTTTACAAACTCAATAAACTTTGATAAGTGAATTTCTGTGGATGATTATTACCCATGAATTGTTCTTTGATTATTACCCAATGATTAAATGACTTTTAATCATAAAAATTATTCAGAGAAATTTCTGTGGATGATTATTACCCATGAATCACCCAAAAAATATCAATGGTTCGGTAAAATTCGATATTTTTCGAGAAAATACCAACAAATCACCCAGAAAATCTCTGGATATTTGTCATTGATTTGATTTTAGCCACCAGTAGTTTACTTACCAACTTTTGTGACGATTTTATAAGAAATCACCCTTTAACGACATACTTTTGTAGGGAAAAATCTATAGGTAAAACCGTTTCGTTTAGTAGTGTTTAAAATGGATAAAAGGTTCGTAACATCACCTTATGTCTTTTTAGTTGAATTCCACATTTTCAAATAATTTTTATGTTTTTCGTTGATTTTGAGTAATTTTTAAGTGGTTTGGTGATTTCTAGGAACCATTTTTTTTATTGATTTTGAGAGATTTTTTTAGTTAATTTTAATGTACTTTTTCGTTTTTTTACATCTTACTTGTTAAAAAAATCGAGCAGGTATATGGGAGCCCGCTTGGATATACATGGGTTCGCCCTTGCCAACAATATTTTTACAAGCTTACAAACAAAATTCCATATATTTTTTCAAATATGAAACAACACCGTCCAAATATGTTTTATACATTAATTGTTCTTTAATATGTGAAAAGTTTGTTATTATGGCACGCATTGAAAATGACAAACGCCGTGATGTGTAAGAGTTGAGACTTGACCTCTCACCATTAAATGACGTTGCGTCTCATGCCATTTAATACCTTGGTTTTATTACCTATCTTATAAGCTGCTTGCACACATCTTTATAGCTTAATGTCTTCACGAAAACACCCTCCCAACCTCGATAGTCAAGACTTCAGATAAGACTGATATACATTATATTCTCGTAAACTTTGGGAAATTAATTAAAATTGTCATTTGTGGTTGACAAATTAACCTTCTACCCATATAACTACATTTTCGTGAAAATTATCAATATAATTATGGCTAAAAGACAAAAAAAATACACTATCTACCCTAAAATTTTATATTTTCATTCAGGTCCTTTAAAGAATTATGTTTTTCATCCAGGTCTGTAAAAATCTTTACATTTTTGACCAGGTCCGTAAAAAAATTAAATTACAGACTTATGATTATTTTGATAAATTTAAAAAAAATCCCCAAAAATTCAATTTAACCTTAAAAAAATTAATTATTTTAGTTAATATCCCATAGACTTCTATTTGGAGTGAATATATCAAATTTTTTTAGTTAAGTTTTTAATTTAATAACAAATTAAATAGGGACAGGAAAAGGTGAAAAACCGGAGAAGTTGGCATCACTTTCAGGATAATTGGGCCCCACTTATACATGTGTTTTGACAGTTTTGCCCCTGAATATCTTTCCTCAATCTGTCGAATTCGTATGTTGTTTAAAACAGCTTCAAACTACCGACACCCAGAATATCTCTCCCATTATAAAATTAATACTTTATTATCAGATTTAATATATTATTTAGCAGTAAACTAAGTGGAATAAAAAGACTTCAATGGTTTTAAAGGTGTTCAAAGTATATGCAAATATTTGTGACATTTTTAATTATTTGTTTAAAAATTAATAATAGCTCATCTAACAAAAAAAAAATTGAATGGTAATAACATATACACGTTTTTGGGATATCCGGGATCAATACAGACACCAGACTAATCCTCAGCGACCAGGACCCACCATAGAATGGTAGACCAAGGTCTGCATATCGCCACATGCAGTCGCAGGGATTTGAATCCGGGTAGTCAGGGATACCATCCACTGACCCCTTCAGGATGTTACCTTACCACTGGATCAAACATGTTTTGATAGCTCATCTAACAAATATTATACAATTATGTTGTCCTCATTAAATTTATAAAAATTTATCTGATGTCTTATATTGCCGACTACTAGTATTTACTAGTTACCATATGGGATGGGCCTACGAAGGCGTCAGTGGGGTCCTGACACACATAAACCTGCTAAATCAATATCTTCACATTTTGTTTTTGGGAACTGGAACATGAATACGGTAAACTTTAAGGGGTATTTCGAGATATTATAAAATACGAGAGACATCAACCAAAAAGTATTAAAAAACCCATCAAATTCAACCAAACTAAAAATAATCTCTCGGCGGAGTTCAACTAAAACAAATTGGACAACTTTGTGGATCTTTGATTCACATTTTAAAAAAATGTAACCGTACAGTAAAAATTTAAGTTCCCCTATTGATTATCATGTACTTATAAGCATGTTTATTGTTTAACAACAATGAGATGTTTGTGATAACAAAAATGCACAACGTTTTAAAACTTCAATAACTAATTTATCAAATATGGATTATATTTATCTTTCATTTAGTATAATAAAAACAACTAATAAATTTTTTAAATACATTTTGAATTTTATATTCAAATATAAAATATACATTTTCGGCCATATAAAATAATGTCTATAACTCAAAAGACGCCTATCTAAAATACCTTTTATGGTCCATAACTTTAGTTAAGTTGTTACGAATGTACCTTTATGGCTTAAAAGCCATATAACAAGATCTCAATATTCAAAAGATGATGCATAGAGCTTTTCATCATTTGTCATTTACTCTTTTTAGAAATTCAATTTGATACAGACATTTCAACTGTCTACAGTAGTACAACTTGAACTAGATGAGTTACGACACATTCGAATAGTGAGCACCAATTTTATCGGCCGATTCATGTTGGTTGTAACTATTGGTTATCACTATTGTTTGCTTCGAAGTAATTGACCATCTTAACAATATCTTGAAATGAATTTGTTAAAAGTGCAACAATTTCGTTGAAAATGAAGAAACTATGTTCGATAATTTAGCCATAGTAAAGTTTTGTTATATATATATATGTATATGTGTGTGTGTGTTTGTGTTTATGAGTGATTACATTTATTTTTGACTGAAGGTCGTGTGTTTCAATCACATTTATTAAATTTATAACAAGAAAATCAGGTTTATAAATTGTTTAAAACGTTCAGATGTTTCAATAAAATGTTTTTATTAGACTTAAGTTTGGATACAATGTTTTATTATTTGTCACAATAAACTTAAATTTATATAAACATATTATTAAAAGAGTTATATTATTTTAAACATGTTATAAGACCCATTTTATTGTAGGGTTGAGTTTCGGTGAAAATTAAAGTTACAATGAGAAGTGTATGAAAAGATCTCCACTCTTAAATGTACATTAGGATGAGATACATTCAGATTAGGTACACCAAAATGCACTGAATTATGGATGGATATAAAATTAAACATGATTAAAGGCTCATATTTTTTTACACTTCTCATCTTAACTTTTATTTTGACACGATTATATATTTTTATTGGAGTATTATGTGAAAACCTACTATTGGAAATGTAATGTAGAGTAGGGAATGGGGCCATAAACAGGCTGTAAGAATCTGAGCGTGGATTTTAAGTCTAGATATCTTTGACTTTTTTAAACTACGACCTGCAACCTTTTATGGGCCCCGCTTCAATTAATTTCAGGCCGTCACTCTCCCAAATACCACGAATTAATACTCTTTCGGTATCTCCCTCTATTATTAGTTTTCTATCCGTACCCCTCTCTCTATAACTATTATATACAGTTGCAATCAAAAATTTAAAAAAATCTCAATAAACTATTTCGTTTTAAATTATTAAGTCTTTAAATTTTCTTATTTTTAATAGTTATATATAAGAGGTGCTGTGGATTTAAATGAGAACTCAAATTTTGTTGTAAATATGAGGATAAATGAGAGCGCGATATGTGTCATATTCAGACTGAATATACTATTTATTTAGATTGAATAATGTTTATTCAGACAAATTTGGTTGTAAACGTGAGGACAAATAAGAGCGCGACACGTGTCATATTCAGACTGAATATAATATTTATTCAGTTTGAATAATGTTTATTCAGACTGAATAAATACTATATCCACTTTGGATATTTCTTTGATTATTCAGTCTAAATAATCTATATTAATACACATGTCGCGCTCTCATTTGTCTTCACGTTCACAACCAAATTTGAGTTCGCATTTGAACCCGATGAGAACTCAAATTTGGTTGTGAACGTGATGACAAATGAGAGCGCGACACGTGTCATATTCAGACCGAATAATGAAAAAAATATTATGACTGAATAATAGCATTATTCAGTTATGATTGAATTATTATTCAGTTATGACTGAATAATAGTATTAATCAGTTTGAATAATACTACACTCAGACACACGTCGCGATGTCATTTGTCCTTACGTTCATAACCAAATTTGAGTTCGCATTTGAACTTTCCTCTCTCTCTCTCTCTCTCTCTCTATATATATATATATATATATATATAGAGGAAAGTTCAAATGTGAACTCATTTTTGGTTGTGAACGTGAGGACGAATCTCAGCCACTTATCCGGTCAATAAAGGCGGCTTTGACCTGGTTCCTCTCCTTTAATAATCTCCACCCTCCCATGAATCGCGTCAATCCTCCGTGATCGCGTCCACCATAACCGAAGATGTGTGACTGAGATTCGTCCTCACGTTTACAATAAAAAATGAGTTCACATTTGAACCTAACCCTATATATATATATAAATATATATATATATATATAAATATATATATATATATATATATAGGAAGGTTCAAATGAGAACTATGTAAATTTAAAGGAATAAAGGAACACTATGATACATATGATGTGGGTCCCACATAATATTAAATCATTTCTGATTTAATATGATTTAATATTAAATCAGAAATGATTTAATATTATGTGGGACACACATCATATGTGGTCCACAAAGTGTCCCTTTGTTCCCTTAAAAATGAGCGGTTCTCGTATGATCCCTCCCCTATATATATATACACACACATATATATAGGGGAGATTTCAAATACAAACCACGTCAATTCGTACAAACCGCGTGTTTCATTGTTTTTTTGAATAATTTTTTTTCATGAAAGTGTTTATGATGAATTTGTTTCATATAATTCATTTCTTCATGAAATTATTTTTCTTTCTACATGAAAATGAATTGATTAATGAAACTCTCAATTTGATGAATCTTGTTTCACATATTCTTGATTCACCAACCTTCATGTATTCTTGATAAAAAAAATTCATATATTATTGACTAATCAACCCTAATAATTAAGAAAAAGTGAAAATTTAAAAAAAAATATTGGTTGCATGCGGTTTGTACGGTTTGTACGAATTGACGTGGTTTGTAACAGAAATCAACCCTATATATATATATATGGTGTTTCATTTACAAACTAGACCAATCCTACAAACTCGTACAAACCAAGTTAAGAATAACTTTTTCATGATTTTTTTTATCAAATGCTATGATTTAAAATGTTATTACATATATGTTTGTTTCACCTTGTGAAAAAAATTACATGTGAAAAAAATACACTATGAAACAAATGCATGTGAAACTTTGAACTTATGAAAACAAATACATGTAAAACTTTTTCATTACAAAACAAACATATATGTAATAACATCTTAAATCATAGCATTTGGTGAAAACAAAATCAAGAAAAAATTATTTTTAACTTGGTTTGTACGAGTTTGTAGGATTGATCTAGTTTGTAAATGAACCAACCTCTCTCTCTCTCTCTCTATATATATATATAGAGAGAGAGAGAGGTTCAAATTAGAATTTTGCATATTTAAATGAACAAAGAAACACCCTTAAAACCACATATGATGCGGGTCTCACACAATAAAAAATCATGTTTGATTCAATGGTGGGCCACATTGAATCGGATATGATTTTTTTATTGTGTGTGGCACACATCATATGTGGTTCTAAGGGGAGTTCCTCTATTCCTTTAAAGATGGTGGTTCTCGTATAATCTCTCATATCTCTCTCTCTCTCTCTCTATATATATATATATATATCTATTCAAATTATTTAACACATAATAAAATTTTAATTTTCAACAATTTTTTCTGGTATTTTAGATATGTTTATAGCTTAAATGTTTTACCATCATCAAAGACTTCTTATGTTGATGTATATGTCGTCGATAATGATGTGATAGTTGTTCGATTATGTTGTGATAATGCTTTGATAAATCGAACATTTCTTTTGATGTAATTATCTTGTGATAATGTTGTGATAAATCGAAACCAAATAAGGATCACATTGACAATCACCGACTCTGTTCATTATGTGGTTTATGGGTTTTTAATCCCATTTACCCTTGCATGACTACGCTATTCCTAAATAAATGGGTAAATATTTATTAAATATTTTAGTGTTTCATCATTTTTTTTCTAAAACAACGACTTAAAACCAAATAATGAGTTTACAAGTGTTCTCGTATTTGCGTAAATAGTTTTCTCGTTTGAATATTTCCCTCTATTATCAGATTTAGTTCCCGTACCTATGTGTGTGTATGTATATATATATATATAGGGGAGGGATCAAATGAGAATCACCCCTTCTTAAAGGAACAAAGGAATAAATTGTGGACCACATATGATGTGGGTCCCACATAATATTAAATCATTTATGATTTAATATTAAATCATATTAAATCATAAATGATTTAATATTATGTGGGACCCACATCATATGTGATCCACAAGTGTCCCTTTGTTCCTTTAAAAATATAAAGTTCTCAATTGAACCTTCCTCTCTCTCTCTCTCTCTCTATATATATATATATATATATATATAGGGAAGGGTTCAAACGAGAACACCTTCACGAGAAAGCTAGAACACTCATTTACTATAGAAAATCACATGTGATACCATTATTCCATCACATATGATACACATGTGATACTAAATCAGAGATGCTGATGACTTTTGGCGCGATCTAGGTTACCGGCCAAGTCGTTGTTACACCACTAAGCTCGATCACATATATTATCACATGTGATAAGGGTGTCTTTGATATGAACTATAATCAATCAAAACCATCATATGTGATATTAAATCATAGACGCAAACGATCTTTGGTGCTACCTAAATAGCAAGACATATCATCTGCACACCACCAAGTCCCCTCTCGTGTATTATCACATGTGATAAGGGTGTTCTCGCGTTCTCGTAAAATGGAGGTGTTCTCGTTTGGACCTCCACCTATATATATATATGGTTAAGTTGGGTTTCGGTGAGAATGAGAGTTAAGGTGAAAAATGTACGAAATGAGCTTCACTCTTGGATTCACATTACGATGAGATGCACCGAGATAAGATGCACGGCGATGCACCAGATCAATCGGCATATGAAAGGCGCAGTTCATGGGTGGTCTTAAGATTAAAGATGATCAATGGTCCATTTGATTGTTACCCTTCGATCAGTTGTAACTACCATTAATTCAAAAAAAATTGATGGTGGATAGATAGATTGCATGGATTGTATAGTTTAGATGGTTGTATTTGAACGTATCTTCTTTTGTGTAACACCCTTAAAGCCCAAAGTAAAGGACTGACCCAACAACTTACAATCCAACTTAAAAGCATGATGTAAGTTATGGGCAGTCCACTACTTGAGGCTTATAAGGAGTTTCGAAATCTTTTTTTGTATCAACGTGGGATGAGTTGTTTCATTTTGATAACCTATGAAATTATGCTAATTGTAAGAATTAATGCATCATGTGATATTTCATATGATTTTTTTTCTATATAACACTAGAATATAGAATATTGAGTAACATATGTTTGTTTAGAAATGTGTTTGTTTCACAATGTGAACCCTTTTAGTTTGTTTGTTAAACAAAAGTTACACATAAAAAGTTTTGCCTTCTGAAACGCATACATATGAAACAAGAACATTATGAAACAAATATATATTCATTAATATATTAAATGTTTGTCTTAGATGAGAAAAAATAATGTGAAACAATATATTAACTTAATAATTTCCACGATTATCACAGTATACATAGTTTTCATATGATTAAACCCATGTGTGTGTCTATATATATATATGTGTGTGTGTGTGTGTGTGTGTGTTTATAGAGAGAGAGAGAGGAGATGTTCAATGAAAAACACTAAAAAAACTGAAGAACACCATGCGAGCCCTACATCCGGATGGTATACACAAATGCATAAAAGCGATTGAAGCTGTTTTTTTTCCTTATGCACTAATGCTTCTATAATTTAATATGTATTAGTGTATATGCACAAATACATGTTATAAATTATCAGTAGGCATTTGTGCATACCGTCAAGACGAAGGGCTCTCATGGTGTTTTTCAGTTTTTTTTTTTTTTATAGCATTTCTCCCTGAACCTGACCGCACACACACATATATATATATATATATATAGAGAGAGAGAGAGAGAGAGAGATCATTTGTTAATCACATAATTAGTGTTAATTCTACAAATCAATCTAGACCTTTAATTTATAAAATCAACCGATGAGAATGAATAGTGGCAATTTTGAAATAAAAGAGAAGTTGATGCGCATGAAACCTGTTGAATCAATTGTGAACAATGGTGAACATGAATAAAATTTTAAAGACGACTTATAAGTCACCTTATAAGCTACCTTATTTTTTAGATACATGTTTGACAAACTAACTTATGACTTATAAGTTAACTAATAAGCTAGCTTATTGATAAGTTAGTTGGGAGTGACTTATTGAACTTTTTATCGTTTTCTTCCGATTATAACCCTGATTAATATTAATTATTATTATTTTAAAGCTACTTTTTGGTCATTTTACATGTTTATAAACTACTTTTTGCCAAACGTGGCTTATTCATCAGCTACCTTATAAGTCATAAGCTATCTTATAAGTCATAAGTTACCTTATCAGTTATAAGCTACCTTATCAGTTACCTTTGCCAAACATAGACTTAGGCAAATATTCATGTCCCTAAAATCTCTCTTGATTGTTCATATTAGTTATGGAATACTTGGTGGTTTCATTAATGAACATGAATTACCATCACTTGTTACCGGTGTGATAGTAAAGTATCATGATAATACTTGGTAGTTTCACTTATGGAATACCTGTATTGTGTTAAAGATTGCTCATATATCAAATGTTAGCACTTGTGATTTTGCTTATGCACTGATGAAGTGTTCATAGATAAAATTCAAATAATTATTCACAGTACTTATATATTACTTTTGTTGTTTTCATACATGAATTTCATGTCATTATTCTCTAATTGTGTTGTTTTTACTTAAACCTCATGTGTTTTCACTTATGAATATGAAACTACAAATATTATAGTAGCTGTGGAGTAGATGATGCAACCGTCTATCGAAACATACAAACTTAATAACTTCCAAAATTGTACTTTCTAAAAATGTGGAAATGATTTTGTAACCATCTATTAAAAAGAAATATATAAAATTTAATAAGTATAAAACTATCCTTTAATTATTAAGGCATGTGATATATAACAAATAATGAATTTGGCATTTGAATGGTTAATATTAGTTTGTTTAGTTAATATTATTTAAGTGGTTAATAAATGAATGGGGTGTATATATTTTGAAGTAAATTATGTTTTTTATTCGGAGGTTTTGAGAATAATAAAGTAAAAGTGTAAAAAACATAAAATACAGTAAACAAGTTTAAAGAATTAATAAAATATAAAAATAAAGACGGATTTAATGTTTAAAAAATTAAGTTTTATTTTAAGGTTTATATTGATAAGATAGAAGCTTGTTGCAACTTGTTTCATGGTGTGGGGTGGAACCAGAGCCGTCTAAATATTTTTGGACGTCTTATTATATTCGTACTAAAACTATATATTAAATTAGTAATACACAAAATAAAATATAAAAACTCACATCATATAAAAATTCGTATAAATTAAAACAACAAATATGTTTAATATGACAAAATGAGAAAAATATTAAAGAGTCATTTGTTTTTTATTGGCAAATTCTAAAATTAAATAGTCGTTTTTTATTTTGAAAGTAACACGGCCGTTGTACTATATAAATCCGGGCTCCAATCGCAAGTAAAATTGGGCCCCAAACTTTCGAAAGTCCTGTATGAAAACCAAGATTTAACATGTTAATCGAAAGCCTTAGGTGGAACACTCCTGTTAGGCTGTTATACTTTGTTCCACTATTTTCCATATAAAAACTTGTCAAACATAAAACAATATTATTGTTATATTTTTTATAATGTTCAACATATAAATCCACCATCAATATTTATGGGTGTCAAAAATGTAACTAGACAAACCAACCAATTAAGATACCAACCGTACCAATTAAATTGGTACCGATTATATTGGTTGGTACTACCGTACCAATTTCACAAACATGGTTGGTACGTGATATCGAAAATCCAATACCACGGTACTACCGTACCGTACCAACTTTTATATATATATATATATATATATTTGATTATTTTTTATGTATTAAATCAATTAAATGTATTATATAATAATTAGTTACAGTTTAGTTTTTACAATTTTATATTTTTTCTGTTTTTTACAGTCACTTTGGGTTTGGGTTTGGGTTTGGGCCTCACTTAGGAACTTATTGTATTTAGTTAACTTTAGAGTTTAGAAGACTCTTTAATCCCATTTCAATATAACAGATAACAAAAGGTAACAACATGTTTATTAGTTTGGACAACAAACAGATTTTAGTCTTTTAGACATGTTTGTAATTTGGAGTTTTAGACATGTTTTGGACAACAGATCATGTTTATTAGTTTATATTAAAAGGGAAAGAATGAAGTTTGACTGTGGCACGAACGAGTAAGAAGAAAGAGAGGAAGCAAGGGCATGGGGCACGCCTTTTCTCAAGCAAGATAGACCGACCCATCGAGAAGAAATGGGGCCTGGCTATCCTTCGTTTGCGGTCGACGTTCCAACAAAGTGTGTCCGTCGACAGCTGAATGTTTCGATCTGGTTCGATTCATGGTCTCATCTTATAATACCTAAGCAGCTAATGAAAGTCTTTTAGTCAAATTAAACTGTCTCAATTCCCTGGCAATCACACCAAAAAATCGACTTCCTTTTTGATTTCCTTCTTGATCAATGACAATTCAAGCATTGTAATCATATCCTAAAAGGCCTTATTCTATAAAGCACATGTATTTACTAGGACTGCTACGTGGGGTAAGCTAGCGAAGTTCTTTCTTTCACGGTGCCTATCTCGATTCTTAAACAACCTCTACCGTCCGGTCGAGTCAGCGACATTAAACTTTGTGAACTTTGAGATGTTGATATAAATATCGTACCAACACGTACCAACCGAAATAAGTTGATACCAATTACAGTTGGTTGGTACACGATATAGATTATTGAATACCAATTATAATTGATTGGTAAATGGTATTGAAGGAAAAAATATGATATCGTACCATGTTCATCCCTATCAATATTATGAAATAAAAAAGGTTAAAGATCAAGATAGTTAATAGTTTATTTTAAGAATAAATCCATAATTTAAACAAACCATTGTGTAATTGAGTCATTAATTTATAAAACACTCGTGAAGAAACTTTTTATTTTTTATTTTTGGGATGATCTAACATTAAGGCTATGTTTGGTAAACTAGCTGATAAGGTAGCTGATGACTGATAAGCTAGCTGATAGCTGATGACTTATAAGTCAGCTGGTAAACAAATTATGTTTGGCAAAAACTAGCTGATAACCATTTAAATGACTAAAAAGGAAATCTTGAAAAAATAATAATTAATATTAATAAGGGTATAATAAAAAAAGATGACAAAAAGCTTCTCATAAGCTACTCAAAATAGTTTATCAATAAACTAGCTTATAAGTCAGCTTATATACATCCAAACATATACACGAAAAACAAACTACCTTATAAAGTAACTTATTTTTATCAAACAATGCCTAAATTTTTTAACTACCAAAAGTCGGTCGTCATTCTAATTTCTATCACATTGGTGTTCGCAAAGAAATGGTACAGTTTGGCACTGATCGTCTACCGTCGGTCCACCGAACACCACTCATCTCGTTATTAGATTTAGAGTCCACATCTGACATTTTTAAATTACATCTCCTTTTTGCCCCCCACACCCACAGGTGAAAAACAAATGAACCGCTGGATGTGTTTTATTCATGGGGCCCACCGTGTTTCCTTCTCGCCGTATACAACAAAAACCCATTTAATTACTTTCTCATTCTCACCTTTTTTAGTTTTTATTTTAAAGAACATATATCTTATTTTTATTTTTAGAGTAAACTACATACTTGGTCCCTAGGGTTTATTGGTTTTAACAGTCTGGGTCCCTAAAATGAAATATCTATGGCTTCCATCCTCGTGGTTTCCATTTCATAACGTATTAGGTCCCTAAAACTAACTTTGTTATACTTTTCCTGTTAAGTAGGTTAAGTAAGAGGGGCATTTTGGTCATTTTAAGTATAGAGACCAAACACGTAATAAGAATCACAGGGACCAAACATGTAATAAGAACCACAGGGACCAAACATGTAATTTACTCTCTATATAATTTATATATACTTAATAATTAATAATTCATAACATATATATTGTGGGTGTATATATATATATATATATATATTTTATTTTATCAAATACTTTCACAATTTTTCTTATTATAACATTTTCTTCGTTTTTTTCTTATTAAAATAATATATTTTTAAATTGTATTTTTGTTATGGTATTATAGTTACATTTTTTTATCATAGTAATATACTATCATTTCTTTTTTTACACATTGTATTTTTAATTTTTCTTATTAAATTGTATGAAAATTAAATATTTTAATGTAACATATTTTTTAAACAGACACATTTTTTTTCCTTCAAAAAACACATACTTTTTAACATTTTTTAAACGTTAGCAATGGAAAATGTGTTTTACAAATTTTCTAAATATTGTTATATTAATGAATAATTTTGTTTTATTTTTGAATAACTTCATCGTTTTCTCTCCCGATTATTCATATACCACATATATTATGTTTTTCATCTATTTTTTAAGAATTCCTTTAAAATGTATGAATAATCGGAAGGTAAAGTGAGGAAACTATCTAAAAATTTGATGTTCCATTTTATCTATGCCACGTAATTTATTTAAAAAAATATATGTTTTTTAAGGAAAAAACATTCATATATGTTACATTAAAATATATAATTTTCATATAATTTAATAAAAAAGTTTAAAAGTACAATGCCTAAATACAAAACAATTTGAAAGTATTTTGTTATAATAAAGAAAAATATGTAAATATAATGACATAATAAAAAAATAGTTTGAATATATATTGCTATAATTAAAAAAATGTAACTATAATACCATAATAAAAAAATAATTTAAAAATATGTTTCTATAATAAATAAAAATGTAACTATAATGCCATAATAAAAAAATAATTTAAATATATATTGCTATAATAAAGAAAAATTTAACTATCATGCCATAATAAAAATACAAAATAAAAAATATATTGTTGTAATAAAAAAAACAATGTTATAAAAAATTGTGAAAATTATGGTGATAAATTATATACAATATATATATTATTAATTATTAATTATTAAGTATATATAAAATATATAGAGAGTAAGTTACATGTTTGGTTCCTGTGGTTTTTATAACATGTTTGGTCCCTAAACTTAAAATGACCAAAATGACCCTCTTACTTAACCTACTTAACAGAAAAAGTCTAATAAAGTTAGTTTTAGGGACCCAATACGTTATGAAATGGAAACCACGAGGATGCAAGTCATAGATATTTCATTTTAGGGACCCAAACTGTTAAAACCAATAAACCCTAGGGACCAAGTATGTAGTTTACTCTTATTTTTATTTTGAAGAAAATAACAGATATCTTGTTATTCCCTGTTATTACACCCACAGATACTGTATGGGCCTTTTGTTGACTTTATTATTTTTATTATCTTTAGGGTCAAAGTTTGAATCCAGTTGTCCATCTACATATAGTCAACAATTTGGTTAGGGTTGTTGTTTTTGCGGTTGCAAGTCTTATTCACGTTTTGTATTTTGTTTTATTTTGGAGCTCTGAAAAATGGTATATTTATACAAGAACATATACACTTGAGATGGTTAAACTTTGTTCGATTTAGTTAGGATTGATTGGAACTTGTTACTGTATAATGATTCGAAACTGATCATAAGTTTTGTAAAACACTTAAAGACAGATTTAGGACGGAGACTAGTTATAAATTTACGAAAAAAGTTTTCAAGTTTTTATAAATTATAGACAAGTTTTCATGATTTTTTATAAGTTTTTTCATAAAAAATTATCAAGTAAATCTAGTATTTAAAGTGTGTTTTAGTGCTTAATTTTGAAAATAATAATTATTTATTGTACAACATTTTTGTACAAAAAAGATTTAGAAAAACATATTTAAAAATAGGGTCGGACTCTGAACCGATTTGGGACCCGTTGTAGGACCTAGGATCAATAGTAGAATTTTTGGTCACGAATGGGATACGTTGATCCGGTTTTGAAGGGACTGATTTGGGCCTGGCTCACGTTAGGCTGAGACTATTTTTGATCATCTCTAAGACACAATCAACATATTACGGATGGGTTTCGTACCACCATGGTATTCACAAAACCGTTTTAAATGAAACAAGATATTGTGTATGCGTGTTGGGTTGGACGGTTTACGACATTTTTACAACCCAATCCAATTATAACAGTTTGGAAAATCTTAACCCAACCAAATTCATTTAAAAGTAGCACCCAAACCAACCCAACCCTTGCGGGCTGAGGCGAGTTGAGTTAGTCCTAACCCAATTTCAGCTTCTTAATTGGCGGATTGACGGTTTGGTGGGTTGGGTTTAATTGAATTGTTAGCGAGTTTCCGAGGTTGACGGTTTTTTGTACATCTTATTTTCTTAATTTTAGCATAGTTGTTGAAAATGATCTAAGAAAAATTCCCTACAATTTTTTTTAAAAGACACTCCTTTTTTCTGGTTTTGAAGCTAACACATACATAGAGACATTAGTATTTTCTAGTACCTTATTACATATTTTTTATTTATACACATTTATGGGTTTTATTTAGAAGTTTTAATCTATGGCTACATATGTATATAATTAATTGATAATACATGTATAGAATGTATAGAATACGTATATATTTATGTATGAATGCATATATAACAATTGCATATACATATATCCACTAAATATATAGATATACATATATACACACATATATAAACACATATACATCCACCACATATACACATATATAGACTTGAGATTACGTGAAAACCAACCTGTGTTCCTAAAAGCTTTTTTTACACTTGAGACTTAATAACAAAACACTGTGAATGTCATCTTCAAAGTGTTTTTGTTGTGCATGTTCATATTTTTTTTACTTTAACAGTGTTTTATTGTGAAGTTTCAAGTATAAAATAATGATCCATGACTCTGACATAAACCCAACTTTACACATATATACATATATAATTCACTACATACATACATATACGTTATACACATAGAAAAAGGTTCAAATGTGAACTCAAATTTGGTTGTAAACGTGAAAACAAATGAGAGCGCGATACATGTCTGAATGTAGATTATTCAGACTGAATAATTAAAGAAATATTCAGACTGAATAAAACTGAATATAGTGTTTATTCAGTCTTGATAGGCATTATTCAGACTGAATAAACACTACATTCAGTTTTATTCAGTCTAAATATTTATTTGATTATTCGACACGTATTGCGTTTTTATTTGAACCCGTCCCATTACACATAATGCATACATACTTCTTTTGGCGTGTCCAATTTTCGTATAAATAAGCCGTACTATCTCTTAGTGGGCACAATGAGTCATGTAACTCGGAAGTGGGTCAAAATGAGATAGCATGGGTCTGAGTGGACTCTAATGAGTCTTAAGGGATCATAACATGCCTTAAAAGGTCAATGTGGGTTCTCATAGTTCATATTGATTGGGTTGACCGGTTTAATTTTTTTTTTGAATAACTTAATTTAATGTTTATGGTTTGAAAAAATCTCGATTCAACCCAACCAACTCAATCAAAGTTGTAACCCAACTCAAGCCAAACCGTTCGGGTTATGTTGGTCGAGTTGGAAATTATTGGTACATCATTTTAAAATATTATTAAGAATTTTGTTTAAAAGAAGAAAAATCAAAATAAGAACATACAAAAAAGTCTAACAAATTCTAAAAAAGTAATTAATCCATGTTTAAAAAAGTAAAATCAAGGTTGAAATTGTAATCTAATTTTGAATAGATCTAATTATGGATTGGTCTAATGTATATATATTATTTAGAGACTTAATGATTGTATTAAATTCATAATATATATATATATATATATATATATGTAGGGTTAGGTTCAAATGTGAACTCAATTTTGGTTGTGAACGTGAGGACGAATCTCAGCCACACATCTTCGGTTATAGTGGACGTGATCACGGAGAATTGACGCGATTCATGGGAGGGTGGAGATTATTAAAAGAGGGGAACCAGGTCAAAGCCGCCTTTATTGACCGGATAAGTGGCTGAGATTCGTCCTCACGTTCACAACCAAAAATGAGTTCACATTTGAACTTTCCTCTCTCTCTATATATATAAAGACATCAGGTTCATTGGGTTGGACCGAGTTCAAATTACTCCAACCCAACAGATGCAGTTTGACATAATTTTGTATCAACTATGTATCGGATTACCTCATGGCTCGGGTTGAGTTTTTTCGGATTCTGTTTGTCAGCTTGGTCGACATTTTGAGCATCCCTAAATTGAACATTGAAGTACTTCAAAAACGGTTTAAGTGGATAAACTTTTAGGTCTTTTTCCAACGGATTTCTTATTTAAATAAAATGTATATTATTTTTAGAAGTTATTATTTTAATAATAAAAATTAAAAAATTAAATTAATAATTAGAACTTCCCAAAAAATTAAATTACCCCCCTTTATTCCCTCACTTTCCCCCTTTTCACTTCTGTAACAAAACAAAACCAAATCCTTCCCTCCACATGAAAATTTTGGAATCTTTCTCTTATATCCCTCACCCCTCTCTCTAACTTTAAAATCTCAATAATAATTTGGTCACATTTTGCTATTGCTACAATTGCAACAGTGGGTAAGTTCATATCTACACATCTTTTTTTTTCTTCTTCTTCTTCTTCTTCTTCTTCAAGATTTCACTTCCTTATACTCATTAAAATCTTATAATTCTTTTGTAGGGAAGTTTGCTATATTGGGCAGCCAATAGTTCCTTAAAGCATTTTTAACAGGTATGTTGTATTTTCTCTCTATTTTTTTAAATTTAGAGTAAAGTTTAGTATAACGGTTTAAACAATTTTTCCTTAAAACTTCAAATTTTTTAATATAACATAGTTGTTAGAGATTCTTTAACCTTTGTTCATGTTGGTTTTAAAATTTTAAGACCTCACTCTCACTGTTTATGAATCATAGATTTGATGCTAAAAAATTATCTTTTGATCCATGAATAAAATTCAGTTTCAACCCATTAATTTAGTTACAACTTACAACAACTTTCATAATCTATAATAAAATCTTAGGTGCCGTTTGTTTTTAAGAGATGTTGAAGTTTAAGTCTGATTTCAGTTCTGAAATGGTTAAGAAACATCTAAACAAATCAAACATACATGGTGATTAAGTTAATAGCTTAAAATGAAAAAACAAACAAGGCCAACTTCAATTAAAAACTCTAAAATGAACACCCACAACACTAAAAGTGGTGAGTTTCTTGATACCAAAAACAGTTTTACTCTAAACATATTCTAAGAAAACACCAAGTTGTTAGACACATTTAAAGAACATATTTCATTATTATTACACCATATCTAAATACAATATTTATAATTTGTAAATAATATTATAATAGGATACATTGTCTTGATTTTATATCTTTACTTGTATGATATAGTGGGATAAAAATATGTAAGTGTGTAGTTTAATCTAGTATAATGATTTGTACGTGATAGTGAAATAAGAATAAGTGTACTTTAATTAAGTATAATGACTTGTGTGAAATAGTGAGATAATGATATGTAAATGTGTAGTTTAATCAGGCATACTGACATAGTGACTTGTATGGGATAGTGAGATAAAAATATGGAAAGTGCGTTGTCTAATATGATATATTGTATAGGGTGGTGTAGACATATATGTACATATAAATAGTGGAAGATTGTGGAAGACCAATATCGTTTTTATTATCTTTAGTCTTGCAATTCTTTCAGCTTACAAATTTTTTTAAATGTCTTCATCCCAAACTTCATCATCCACAAAATAACAAAGATATACAGTTATCTTCAACCAAATTCAAAATAAGAATCAATGTGGTGGTTCTGAACTTTATGTATTTATATATGTAACACATATTTTTCTTATAGTTGGAAATCAAGCAAAAAGAGATGTCGAGACCAGATAAACACCACAGTAAAAGGTTTAAGTTTGATCATGCCTGTAACATCCCGAAAGATTGTGAGAAATTATCGACTGTCCTTACAACGTCTCAAGACCAACGACACAGTCCATGTCAATCATCTTCTTCTGGTCCTGGTTCATCGTTAGGGAGCTCTACCGATATAATCTCGTAGGATTTCAATGACGATAAAGGTATTTCTTTAATTAAAAGACCAATTGGTGTGAAAAAGTCAAAAACAAATCTTCTATTTGACAAACAACTAAAGAAATTAGTGAAGGTTATGAAAAGAATGAGCAAAGCTATAGACAAAGATACTGAATTTCTTGATAGAAGTAATGAAATTGAGATTGAAAAATTGGCAACTGATAAAAGGACGACAGATTACAACATTTTACTCAGAGATCTAGATTCCATCTCTAATCCTATGGTTTATGAGTATTTAAAAAATGAAAAACAAAGAATATTAAGGAGAACAGTAGACGAGTCTCATGCTAACGAAGATGGGCAAGAAACTCCATAGTAAAGATATGGAGGAGTTCAAAACCAATCTATATGATGTCAAAAAGTGGTAGAAGATGGCAAAAACAATTGGGATTTTTAATTGATGTATTAGTTTGTATTGTTTAATATGTATTGGTAAAATTACATTTCTAATTTATGTATTAGTTGACGTGGTTTAATTTCCAATATTGTGAATTTTTAAGTTGTTATGAATTATATTTTTGTCAAAAGAATTAGCTTCACTTTTACTATGCAAGTCTTTATTTTTGTAATTTCGATGATATCATGTATAAAACTTTGTATAAATGAGAAATCATATTTTCTTATGGATGTAAAGTTTTTGGTGGAAAATATGAAAATTCAGTTTTTAAAAATGAACAATGTTTTTGATGGATATCTATTAGAAAAGTAAATAATTAAAAAAAAAATTCAATCATCAAAAATTTGTCGGAAACTCTAAAATGGTTGAAAATTTGTTGGAAACTCGACCTGTTGAAAATTTGTCGGAAACTAACATCCCAAAAGCCCTTCGAAAGCCTGGAGAAATGTTATTGATATTCCACATCCACGGAGTTCATAGTTCTTTTTGCAAATGATTTACATAGTCTATCGGCAAATTTTGACGGAATATGTCGTTGATATAAATTGAACTTCCATCTTAAATGGCCGTTGGGAAATATTTGTGACCAAAAAAATTTCCGACTGACCAGTTCCGTTGGAAATGACAATTTTTGATGCAAAATGTCGTTGGTAAAAGTCTCTTTTTTTAGTAGTAATTAAATGCGTATATGGTGGCAACCAATACTTTAACACCCAGTTGATAATATCATAAACATAGACTAGAATATGACTCCGGTGATCTATTATTTAAATGTGACAAAACCATGCATAGTATAACTATTCTTTTTAAACACGATGAGTATTTTTCAAACTGTATATAATTTTCGTAAGAATAAAAACATATATGATTTGGATGATATATGTTTCAAACTGTACGTACAATATATTTCAAACTGTACAAAACTTCTTTGATATCATCATCACTAGCAAAACAAATATTGATCGACAGATTATCGATGGATCCACAATACGGTTTGTTTTAAAAATTGCACCGATGGATTTCAAGTTTGGTTGAGACCTTAAACACTCACCAATGGATGACCAACCAATAAAAAAACATGGGTTGGAAAAGTATGAAAGTTAACATTTAAATTATCTGTCTGTAATCCTTCACTTAAAATAAAGTACCAAACTGAAAAAGTGAAGTTTAGAAAATAAACATATGCCGTTAATCCCACACTAAATAGCGTAGGAATATCAAAAAATGTAGAATAATATCAAATAAAAAGATAAATATCTAGTTGGTTTTTCTTTGGTGATTATTACATGTTTAATTATAGTAGGTTTAGCAATATGATTAAATCTAACCATCCCAATTATTTAATGAAATTGTCTAGCAACAAGTAACTTTGTAGCAACTGATAACACCATCGAGTGTCTGAGACCGACCGTGAAAAGAACGTAGCAGTTAAAACGGTCAAAACAAATAATAAATATGACAAAATAACAAAAATCACATCTGTGTATAGTTGGAAATGGACTTTAAACATCACAATAAATAACATGCATATGAATGTTATCCAAGTCAATATTGAACTAAATGGTAGATAGTTTATTTTAAATGTATTTTACGTAAAACAACTAGATTTTTTATTCAGTCATGAGATACAATGGAAGTAAAGAAGGAACAAATTCAATACGATGACCTAATCGGTTGTACCGTTATGGAAGAAAGACATGTGCAAAAGATGCAAAAACAAATCCGTATGAAGTAGAATGTGTGCAATATTCCTCCCGTCTCATCTTTATAAAAAGCTAACAATAATATCGTACTAAGTAAAGATCATGTTGAGAAATTATGAGTAAGTGTTTTGTTAAACCAGAAAGTTTGTGAATACTGGCTAAACAAAAATGTACAACGAGGTAGTGTTGGTGTAGAATGACTGATGTGCATGACAACAAGTTGCATACCGTTTTCGACTACGATCTTATCAAAATTCGGAGTATGGTTCAACATTGTATACCATGGCAACCGACCCAGGTCCAAATAACCCTAACCCATCATTTTTAAAGGCTTAATGGTGTAGATGTGACAAATATATCCGTGAATGTGGGTTGGCTAACCACAAGGCTTGTGGCGTACTGGTTAAGACTTGAGGGGGATGAGGCTACATAACCCATCTACCCCAGGTTCGAATACAGGCACAAACAACTTTTGACCATTGGGGAATTATCTCAGAGCTGCATGCTTTAGCAGTCTTAAATTGCCATAGATTAGTTTAGACAAATGCCTAGAATACCATTTCCAAAAAAGAATGTGGGATGGCTTAATCTTGAAATTAAGCACATAAGGGCTTGTATGCAGACTTGGCTTGATCATATTTACGTGGGCCAAGTTTAATACAACAATACAACCCATTAGTATTGGACCTTTGAGAATTTGAAATGCCAGTGCATGGCCCAAGTTCATTCGGCCCATTAATATGGAAGCCCCACATTGGGTCCAATCATAGTTTTCAGCCCACTTGCCCAGCCAGAAGCCCACAACGCTATTAATGAATATGGTGGATTTTTTTTCAAATAAAAAATGTAGTTTTTATGTCATTTCTTAAGGAAAAGTTCTTTTACGTGTCGCATGTTTTTGACTTCTTGTACAAGGACTTTAGGTTTTATCTCGAGGGTTGGTTCACGTAAGACCAGTCTGTTTTCCATGAGATCTGTTTTACATTTGAATCTTTACACCAAAACATTGTGATGGTAAAAGAAATTCGAACATTCACAACAAAATAATGTGAAGGTAATTTCATTTCTTTTTCATATAAATAATGGAATTCTGAAAGTACAAAAGTCATTAAAAATACTCATGCATTGTTGATGCTCTTATATTTCATACTGAAAGAATAAATGAAACCCATAAAAAAAGGTTCTTTTGAGTACCAATAGCTCCGAGTTTTATTAAATATCTTAATTTGTTGAGTTGACAATAATGATTTTTGACACGATCCGGTAATGAAACCTAGTTCCCACTTCAATGGTCACAAGTCACAACAAATAAAAAAGTCTTTCTCATCCACCACATTTTCTGTCTTTTAAAATAGAGGTAAGGTGTATATTTTTAAAAAACAAAAAAACAATGGATCTTATATTAACTATCCACCTAAAACTTGTTGAAAACAACTATGGGTGCATGTGGGTTATCTTAATTATCCACTTATGAATATGAACAATCTAATCCAAATGTGTTGCTGACATATTGTTTGTGATGAAGTTCTTGACATCTTCTTGAACTAATTTCTAGTGTTTTCGTGCTCTTCCTTGGCTCATAATATCATGTGACATTCATCTCAGCCATCCACTCATTAGCAGGGACTTAACTAGTGCTCGTGATGTGGAGGTAAGTTTTATTTAGTTGTAATATATATATATATATATATATATATATATATATATAGGGAAGGGTTCAAACGAGAACACCTTCATTTTGCAAGAACGCGAGAACACCATTTTACTATAGAAAATCACATGTGATACTATTATTTCATCACATATAATACACATGTGATACTAAATCAGAGATGCGGATGAATTTTGGCGTGATCTAGGTTGCCGGCCAAGTCGTTGTTACACCACTAAGCTTCATCACATATATTATCACATGTGATAAGGGTATCTTTGATGTGAGACTATAATCAATCAAAACCATCATATGTGATATTAAATCATAAGCGCAAATGATCTTTGGTGCGACCTAAATAGCAAGGCACGTCATCCGCACACCATCAAGTCCCCTTTCGTGTATTATCACATGTGATAAGGGTGTTCTTGCGTTCTCGTAAAATTGAGGTGTTCTCGTTTGAACCTCTACCTATATATATATATATATAGGGGAGAGATCAAATGAGAACAACCCCTCTTTAAAGGAACAAAGAAACAAATTGTGGACCACATATGATGTGGGTTCCACATAATATTAAATCATTTATGATTTAATATTAAATTATATTAAATCATAAATGATTTAATATTATGTGGGACCCACATCATATGTGATCCATAAGTGTCCCTTTGTTCCTTTAAAAATGCAAAATTTTCATTTGAACCTTCGTCTCTCTCTCTCTCTCTCTCTCTCTCTCTCTCTATATATATATATATATATATATATATATAGGGAGGTTCAAGGGAAAATGCAAAAAAAGAAAGAAAACCGAAGAACACCTTAGGAGGCTTCCATGTGGACGGTATGCACTAATGCATACCGGTAATTTGTAACATGCATTAGTGAATATTCATCAATGCATCTCTAATGATAGATGCATTGATGCATAGGAACAAAATTTACCGGTATGCATCAGTGCATACACCGTCCACATGGAAACCTCCCAGTCTGTTCTTCAGTTTTATTTTTTTTAGCGTTTTCCCTTGAACCTCCCCCCCCCCTCTCTCTCTCTCTCTATCTATCTATCTATCTATCTATCTATCTATCTATCTATCTATCTATCTATCTATCTATCTATCTATCTATCTATCTATCTATCTATCTATCTATATATATATATATATATAGGGGCGGGTTCAAATGAGAACTCAAATTTGGTTGTGAACGTGAGGACAAATAAGAGTGCGACACATGTCCCATTCAAAAAAATATTATAGTATATATTCAGTCTGAATATATATACTAGACTGAATATTCCTTTGTATATTCAGTCTGAATATTGCTTATTTTGACACGTGTCACGCTCTCGTTTGTTCTCATGTTCACAACCAAATTTGAGTTCGCATTTGAACTCCCCCCCCTTTTTTCTCTCTCTCTCTCTCTCTCTCTCTCTATATATATATATATATATATATATATATATATAGAGAGAGAGAGAGAGAGAGAAGTTAATGCGAGAGCGGTAACAATTTATGAAAATACGAAGATAATTCTCATCCAATCATTTTGTACATGAATTTTTTCATGTACAAAATCACATACGATTCATGTACAAAATCACACATTATTCACATACAAAATCATATATGATTAGCCGAGATTTTTGCCGCAGCAAAAAGTCGCACGTTCCATTTTTGATGCTAGTACAAAATCACATATGATTTTGTACATGAAAAAAATTTCATGTACAAAATGATTGACTGAGGATTGTTCTCGCATTCTCGTAAATTGTTACCGTACTCGTATGAACCCGCCTCTATATATATTGTTTTTAATCTTTATCGCCTAATATTGGTTTATGTTTTTTATGTGGAATAATTTCAATTAAAGGCGCTAAAAGATGAGCTGGAGGAGGAACAGAGAAAGAGAGAAGGATCGGGGCGCGGACAGAAGGATCAAGTAGATCGGATAACTAGGCAAGAAGAGGCGTTACATCAGCAGAAGGAGTGGACGAAGTAGTTTGAGGCATTTATGGTGCAGTACAAGGCATATATTGTTAGAACTTGAGATATAATTTTGTAATACAATTTACAATTTTATTGCAAAACAGTTTCATTTTAATTTGCAATTTATTTTGAAAATTTGGGCAAAAGCATTGTACAAGAAATCAGATTTTTTAAATATATTTTAAAAAATGACATTTCCCACGGAATTTCCGTCGGTAGTTTTTTTTTTTTTAAATTACGTTGGAAAAAGCGGCCAACGATAATTTGTTGGTAATTCCTTCCGTCGGTAAATCGTTGAAAATGCTAGCTGCCGGTAATCCATCAGTGATGTCTTTTCCCACGATGGTTTTTCCTACGATCACTTACCGACGGATCCGAATATAGTGACAATTTGTTCGTCGGTTAGTTTTTTTTTGTAGCACACATGATTGAATTGGTTTGAAGCCATGTGGTAATGGTTCTACATGTTATATGGTGTTACATACACAAGTTTATTTATGAACATGAATAATGTCAATGATTGTATTGATAATTTGACAACTATGGTTTGTTCATTTGTGAACATTGCTTAGAAGTTTATCTGTAAACAAGACTCATAAATTCATACACGACTTAGAAGTTCATTTGTGAACATGACTTAGATATGGACTTTTTCCTAAATGCATGAATCAAGATAGTAAGTACTGAACAATTTCCTGAATGTAGAGAGATTAACGGGATATCAAAGTGTTTCCTAAATTGGTGGTGTACACGACTACACGACATTATAGTGCCCTTTGGTTCACTTATGAAATCGAAAAACAAGCGAATTCTGTAATTAAAATATTATAACTATGCCACCGATTAAACTCCATTAGTTGATTAAACAATTTAAGGATTAAGATTGGATAACAAAATTAATATTATGTAGTGGGTTAACCGGAGAAACCGCACATGGTACAAGAAACTAATAAGATGATTAAATTGTGCTCAAGACCATGAATGAACTATGTTTCTAGCCTCGTATTTATGAAAGAAAAAAAAATGAAAAATCATCTTAAAATAGAAAGTAATGATATAAAATAAATATTTTTTATTTATAAAATATGTTATTTCATTTGTCGTATTAATCAGTATAAATGTTTAACCATCGACAAACATTTGAAACACAATAATAAAAGCCGTGAAATGAAATTAATTCTTAAATTTATGCACGTTTGAAAATAGAAAAAAATACCACATTTATTTAATCGAACACATATTTTACAAACAAATAATTTTTTTATCTGGGATGAAAGAGGCTACACCGAAAAAAAACCTAACTAGAAAGTCCTACTTGTCGACCACGTTAATCAAAAACCCTTTTATCGATTTTTTATATCATTATACTGTAACACGTTTCATATTATACTGTTCTGATGTAGTTTATTATTCTTGATTTAAACCAAAAAAGAAAAAAAAAATCCAAACTAGCTAACCAACATGTTTCAATCTATATCATTTTCCAATTATCCAATTGCCTTCTTTGAAGAAAAAATTAAATAATACAATGATTTTTTCAATTCAATTCAATTAATTCCCAACAAAAAAAATTAGGAAAATTTTGATTTACATGATTACATCATCAATAAAAAACCCCCCTAAAATATTGAATCATATAATAATTAATATATGTTAATTAAAAATATGATTTATTTATTTATTAATGTACTCTTACAAAGAAAATGCTCAATTCTTGACCATCTGCAGCACCTTCTGGATTAATCATATGAAAAGCTTCTGAATCTTTACTTCCCACCACTCTTTCAAATCTTGCCCTCATATAAGTCAACTCTCCGTCCACCGTTGACTCCTTTTCCGACAACGCCGGCAGAACTCCGGCACCCATTGACACCCCTCTCAGTGACTGCATCACATGAAGTTCATCATCTGTCATATGTTTCCTTCTTATCGAATACCCATATTTCCTTCCATTACAATAAACACCCCACACGAATTCTTCTAGAACCTTCTTCTTATGAGTTTTCGTTTCGCTTTCCAACGATAATCTCACGATATCCGACGCCATTTCCTTCTGGAAAGCCGTCGAACTCATCGGAAGCTCGATCACGAAGACCGGGAGACGGTGTGGATCTTCTTGGATGGCTAAACTTACTCTTCCTCTTCGGTAACCGAATAGGGTTCCGGTGGTGGCATGATCGGTGAGGAGTTGCTTTCTTGGCCGCCCTAAAAGCGCCACCATCTTGCAACCGGAGGTTAACATGGGAAGAAGTTTGAACATGCGAAAGATCCCGCCGCCACCGCCACGGCTGCCGCCGCGGGTTTTCGACGGTTTGTCGCGATTGGTGGTGTGTTGTAACAAAGATACAAGAGCTGGATTTTCCATTTGATGGAATGGGCTGGAGTGGACAGAAGGCATTAATAATATGTGTTTAATAAATAAAGGTTGTAATTAAATTTCAAGGTGTGTGGAAGGTACAATTTAAGAGGGAACCTTATAAATTTATATAGAAGGGGTTTTAAAAGTCAGGAGAGGAAGGTTGTTTTAGAATAAATATGGATTTAAATACAATAAAACTAAGTGCCATTTGGGGTTTGCTGAATGATATACAGATATAATGTAAAATGAAATATAATGGTTTAGAATGAAATCAGTGATCTGAATGATTAAGGGAGACTGATACAAAATCATTTAGAGTGTTTTGGAACCATTAAGAGACAGACATTTTATTTGCCAAACATGATTCACCTTTTAGCGATTTAGAGGTTGTCTCTTAGTAGAACTGTGAAGAGGTGTTTATAACTTATAATATATGTACGGGCATGATGAAATAATAATGTAAATATTTTGAGAAACATAAACCAATTATTCATGAGTTATTATTCATTATGAATATTGTGATAGATATTTATAATGAATATCACCAATAATGATATTTATCATGATTCATGAATGACTCGTAAATATAGTTAGTTTCACAGATCTTAAAATATTTACGGTTTTTATATTGTATATAGATGACATATAATTAAATTTTTTGTAAATGATAGAATAATGGGTAGACATACTTAAACTTGTAAACATGTAGACCCAAATAAGAAAATAATTTTGATTGATTTATTAGGGTATTTGAAAGATACAATAATCAAATTTAATATTTTCTTGTCGCCATTTGCAATAGTTCCATTCAAATGGGAAGGGAAAAGGGTGTCAAATATCAACTAAATAGCCCCATTTGGTTAGAGCTAGGCAGCCAAACTACATCCATGGATTAGAAACCACTTGTACCATACAATCTTATTACAATTCACATATCGAAATTATGGACATCAGATAATCTACGAAAAACATCAATAATTTTACATGAACCAGGTAAACTTTTTGTTAATTATTTGATCTAACAACTATGATTCTATCAAAATTATGGACGTCAGATAATCTACGAAAAACATCAGTAATTTTACATGAACCAGGTAAACTTTTTGTTAATTATTTGATCTAACAACTATGATTCTATCAAGACTAAACAATTGGAACCTCATAAAGGGTTAAGTGATGGATGGCTAGACCAACCTGGATTCCATAGCTAGTTATAATAGTTAGGTTCACAATCTAAGGAAACAAGAGGTGGGTGAGAGGGTCCAATGGTTGATGTGACCAAGTTTATAGTGATGAAATAAAGATAAGAAGGGTGGTGGTTGGACCACAAATTATGTGGGGAAGTTTATGATAAAAAAGAATTGAGGGAGATAAAGTTAAATTGTTAGATGGGTATCCATCCTTTCCTTTAATATATAAAATTTATTATTATTTAATATAAATATAATTAGATAATTTTTAAAAAAATAGATTTTTATAAACATGGGTTTTCATGGTCATACACAAAATTTCTAAATTCCATCTTAATTTTAAGGGTATTTTAATTATTTAATCATTAACCAATAATTTGGATGAAATTATGTGACAAAATCAAACTTTATAAAATAATATTATAATTGTTGGATGAATGAACAAGAAAGGCAATGGTATTTATTATGAGCATATGAGGAATGGTGCTTTTTCTGAACATTTTAACATGGGGTGTTTCAACATCCCCCTTGCCTTTATTTTATGCCTTTCCCCCCATTCTTATTAGGTGTTATATATCCATTCATTCCATATAAAACAATCATAAAAAATAATTATCCCGCTCGTTGTAACGCTAATTAATGTTTAAATTGTCGTTTCGTGAAGACTCAAAATATCCAAGATTCAAATTTTAATCAAAAATGGACAAAGGAGATGTGACTTTCTCACTTTGCTTTGAAGTGATTTCTTTCTTTGTTTCACAATCAAATTGAGAACCTCTAAACAAATGATGTACCTTTGCAACAAGATAAACTTGATACATGTTGATATGTATGATTTGATATTTGAATTACTAAATATATTCAATGCTTCTAAAACTTTGTAGGAATCCATCACACTCACATACTCATGAAATGGTTACTAGATTTTCACTTTCTTTGATCTTGTATTATTTGTCTAAAATAAATCAATCATATTGAGGAATCAATATGTGGTTTCAAAGCACAGGTCACAGTAAAACCTTTCGAAACGCTGTCTCTTTGAACTCATGATCAAACGCTTAATGAATATTTGGAAAAACGACAAAATATGACTTTGGACGTTTCCTACAACATTTTTTAGACCTGAAGATTGGCTCATAAAAAGCAAAATATATAGGGGTAAATCTAATAAAAACCAGAAAATGTCGATAACCGTGAGAACTAGTGTTTAACATAAATTATTTCACATCTGAAATATACAATTTTGTTTGATATATAAATAGGCGCAAGTGTTTCACAATTGAAACAAAATATGCCCATACGTATGAAAAAAATAAAAGAACTAGAGAACCATGCATGAAAAAACAGATGAAAAAAAACACCAAAATGGATGTCAAATTAAAGATAATAAAGTGATCGTTTATTTAGTGTATTTTGTTTTGCATCAATTTTTGCTATATTTAACCTATTTTCATTAAAATTTTGGTGTTTATTTTTTCAAAAAGATGATTATGACTACCTATTTAACCACATCTGTTGGATCATCTCAATCTAATGGTATGATGGGTTCTTCGATTCTTTTATTTTTCCGAGTTTTCTCTTGATTTTAACCCTATATATATATATATGTAAGTGTATGTATATATACAAAGTAATATATATATATATATATATAGGGTTGGGTTCCGGTGAGAATAAGAGTTAAGATGAGAAGCGTAAGAAGAGATCTCCACCCTTGGATGCACATTAGGATGAGATGCACCGAGATAAGGTGCATCGAGATGCACTGAATCAACTCCTTTCTAAAGCGCAATTCATAGGTGGGTATGAGATTAAAAGTGATCAAGGGTCCAGATCTTTTCTTACATTATCACCTTAACTTTTATTCTCATACGATCCTATGCCTATATATATAGGTGTTATCTTTTATTAACCAATTCATTTGTGTTAACTATACCAACTTTTTAGACCAATAAGAATCTATGTAGTCCCATAGTTCATAGCTCACCATGTGATTATTGCTTGAGGGCAAAATAGTTAGTTTATTTTTGTCTTACGTTACTGCATTTAAATGGCAATTAAATAGTCCTCGATTTTAGTCATTTTAATATTATCATTGATGCTCTATTTTTGTTGACGCTGTTTGTTCATAGACGAAAATATTATATGAGAAATCGTCAGGAACAAATCAACAGTCAACAACTTTCTTCGAATGACCTTGATCATCCACATTGGGAAATCGTCATGACATCATACAGTTAGGACATGCAACATCGTCCGAAAAAAGTCATTTTTTGATAGTTTGAAGGACTGTCAGTGATATACTGGAGGAAGGTGAGGATGATGTCAAGTCCGCATGGTTGGGTGTTGAGTCAACTCTCAACTCATAATTTCTTAAGAAGAAAGCTTATGAAACTGGCAAGAAAAAGATACTGATCACAAAGGTTAATATCATGGAAAATCATAACAAATAAGCATAATAAAAAATCATGTGTTAATGCACATTGTTTATATTAAATAGCTTTTAACACATAACAGACAATGAAGCACCCAATGTTCATAAAAGTTAACTTAAGATAGACACAACATAAAATACAAACTACATGAATGTTGAGCAATGTTCATAAGTGAACATATATGCAACTAATACAAATACCAAACTCTATAAACTTGAAACACCATTGTTCATGACAGTTAACTTAAAATTAATACATGATGACCAAAACTATTAATTGAATGTTCAATGTTGTTAATGAGGGAACATATGGTTAATACAAATTCCAAACTCTTAAAATTTCAACAATGTTCATGCGTGAACAAATGTAACAGGTGATCTTCCCTTATCGTCTAATGATCACAAAGTTTAAAATCATGGAATAATTAGAAAATGTAACTGTCCCATTAAAATAAGACCAAATAAACAGTTACATTCTTACTCTCATTAAATACGTCCATCATGTGAATCAACCAAATGTACAACTTGTTTTTGATTCGTGCATGGAACCGGGGACTGGATACATCGCAACACGTGACGTATTCATCATGAATATGTTATATATGAGGAATATTCATCTTGAAGAAGGACATATGGCACACTGTGAGTAAAGAGAGAGGAAAATGTGCAAGAGGCCATAAAGCTTTTATAACATTTTAAACCAATGAAATTGTACGTCACGAAACAATAAACTTTGTACAAGAACATTTTCCCAGGTTACTAGAAGCAACAATGCAAGATATTTACAATGAGCCACCAATAGATTCTTTTACCTGGTTTACAAGAAACAACCATATAAAATATCAAGCAAGAAATTACACTATCGATCTTATCAGGTCTCATAATAATCAATCGTATAAGATTATCAACGTTAAAAAAATTCCCAACCAAACTAGTTTGTTGTAAATTAGGTAATATTACTTGTGTTAATACAAATCCATCTTTTTACACAATTTAAAGAAACTAATCATTTTAAAATAAAAGTGCACTTATTTTATGATATGATATGAGTTATGAAATGACAAGTTGTGATAGAAAGATACTTAACAAACATTAGAGATGTAATTGCAGTCCATGTCCATCAATGTTAACATCTTAAAAGCCACCATATACACACAAAATGGTTGGTTTTCATGGATTAATTAAGGGGTTGGTTAGAAGATAGCCACGTATCTAATGTCTTTTAGCTCGATCGATATTAACAAATTGGGTTTTTCGAATTATATATATGTATATATGGATTTCAAACTTGTTATTTATTTTTATATATATATGTATATATGGATTTCAAACTTGTTATTTATTTTTATCGTCCAATTTTTTTAGCCATGTAATTAATTAAATTCAATCTTAAAGGTGTTCTGTAATGAAAATATGTATTAGTGACGACAAGTACATGTTCGAGCATCATTAACCAACTCCTTATCAATCTCGATTCATTTCAATATGAACAACAATTTAACAAATTGGATTGATTAGAAAGAGTTCAAATTTCGTTAACTCAAATTGTTATTTTGATTTCGTTTATGACTTATTTTAATTAAAAATTAATTTTTTTTGGTTAAACTTAGAAATGATTCATGTAATTTAAACCATGAAATTGGATCAACAATGTGACTTAAAAAAGCTTTTCAACTACTTCTAAGATTTATTGCTTAGTTGCTAAATTCACTATCACATTTTAAATTTGGTGGAGGTGTTACACTACAAAACAAATGACTTTTACTTATAAAAATTACTTATGAAAATTTTGATGGGTGATTATCCACGAATCACCTATAAATAACAATGGTTCGGTAAAATTTGAAGTTTTTCGAGAAAATACCAACAGAACACCCAGAGAATCCTTGAGTTCTTCGTCACTGATTTGAATTACCCACCAACATTTTACCCATCAACTTTTGTGACGGTTTTGTGAGAAATCACCCTTTAATTAGCGACAGATTTCCAGGTAAAAGTTCGTAGGCAAAAGTCATTTGTTTAGTAGTGGTAGAATAAACGGGTTGGTTGGATAAAATAACGGATCAAAATGATCGGATCTATATGCATCGATTCTTCTTTTCTTTTAATATCTTTTCATAAATGATTTTTTTTGTTTGACAATCATAACCTAGCTAGAATGATGAATAAATTGTTGTGGCTCTAAATAAAAAATACACTATTTAACAAACCAAAGCAAATATTGTGTAAGGTAAAAAGATATGAATAAGAGTCGTTCAGTCTATTTGTCTTGGTCTATTTTTACGAATCTAGCTTCTTGGAGAACCTTCACAATATAAGGTGCATGCATTTGCTAATTGTTTTGCTGACAATTCTAAAAAGTCAATCCAATTGATGATCAATACATGCACGAGATGATTTGGTGCCTAACTATTTGATGGATAATACATTAGATATTAAGGATCTGTTTGTTATCAGTTTAATGAACTTAAAGAAACTCACAGCTTAGTTGGTCAGCTATACATGATTGTTTGGTAGTGATTTAATGATAAAAATTGACTTGTTTAGTAAACTTTTTTTTTGAGGGGGGGGGGGGGGGGGGGGTGTTATGGAAGCTAAATTTTTCCAAGCCTGTCATTCTCAATTAAAAAACACATTCATTTCATCTAAAGAAAAAATATTCCAAACAAAAACCTTCTCGATTCATACAGACGAATTAATCTACACAAACAATTGATTGTATCCATACATGACTTAATAAAAAAAACTAACCAAACAACCTCTAATTAAGTTAGATCCTATTGAGTTTTGTAAGAAATTGTAATTGGCCGACGTTCTTTTTATAAGCAGAGGTCTATGTATCCTGAATTACATTTTCCAAAAACGATTGGATATAATATTTGAAATAATAACTAAGAGTTAGAAGGCTTTTTTCAAGTATTTATAAAAGTGATCACTCAAGAGAATCTAAACATTGATCATTTAATTTAATTGTTTTAACTTTAAATCTTCATCTTCAATCGGAAACTTGAAAAATGTAGTTGTGCACTTTAAACACTTGTCGATGCATTTTTTTTGATATTTTGAAAGTGATATGATTGATTTAACGATCTTTGATATTTATATTGTTTTAAGACGGTTACAAACAAGTCAAAAAGTCATAAGTAATATTGGAGATTCATTTGCTAATTGTTCAAACTCGAGGGGTGTAAATATAAATGTTTATGAAACCAGGGATCAAATCTCTCCCTTGGCATTGAATAACTTTTATATCAAAAAAAAAAAATATAAATGTTAATTTATATATATTTTATATATACACTTGCACTAACAAAATTAAATATGATTACCTGAATTATATTAAAATAACAATCTAATAATTTTAAACGTTAAAAGGATTTAGAAAGGTATAAATATTTGGTTATGTGCATTTAACCTTTCGACCCGTTTTAAAATAAATGTATTAAATTGTCCCCCTATAATTAGGTAATGTACTTACTCATAAAAGATCGACACTAATATTAGCAAAGATTGATTTCCTAAAACAACATTAAACACTATATTTCTAATTCACGATATGATAGATGATTTGGTAATTGTCGTTTAAAATTAGGCGACAAGTTATGGGATACGTCTCACTTCGTTAGGCAATATGCACTTCAATACAAAATAATACTATATGAAGTGACACACATTCATACAAACTCTAAAACACTTCTAGTAGCGTAACTTTTTCATTTGAGCTTTTTATCTGAAAAGTGGGACCCCACAAACGAAACTAGTTTATAAATCCTACAATGAATACTAAATTTGATTCTAAATCATTCTATCGTACTACTAAATGGAGGACTTTTACCTACAATTTTTTTTGGAAAATATGTCGCTAAAGAGTAATTTCTCACAAAACTGTCACAAAAATTGGGAAGTAAATTTGTGGTGAATAATTCAAATAAGTGACAGATTACCCAGGGATTCTCTGGATGATCTGTTGGTATTTTCTATATGATCCATAGGTAATTACCGATGAAAGTTTTCTTGGGTAAAATTCATTTGTTTTATAGTGTCAAGACATCAATTCTTACACCAAATTTGGTTTGTTCATTTACACCTATTTTTTTTCACAATTACAATGTATGTCCCCTACTTTTCAAATGTTTGTATTTTTATTTTTGAATTTTCAATTGAATTACGTATTCAACTTATTTAAAATTTAAATACTTTTTAAGAATATAAGATACGATAACATATATAATTAAAATACATCACTATTATAGTTACAGGTCATGTTAAATGTATGGCTTAAGTAAAAGGTATTTTACTTTTTTCTATAACGTTTTTAAAAGAAAAGTAGAAAGCAAAAAAAAAACAATCATAAGGTAAGGACCAGAAATATAATTCACTCGTAACTTATGATGATTAATTAATCTCTTTATATGCAAAAATTATTTTTTGTTCATACAATATAAATTTTAGGGGATGTTAATTTGATTAAATGCATTAAGTAATAACTAATAAGATTAATAATAATATTTGATTTTATATAATAAAATGAGTTCAATCCTTTAAGAGTCTAAAATTTTCATTCCCATTTTTATATTCTGTTTTCATTTTCCTTCTAATAACTCTCTTTAATAGTTTTTATTTTATTTTATGAATCCTCCCATTTATTATTATAGATTACAATAACTTTTTTACATTTTTGTAAAAAAGAAAATTATTTAACAAATAATTTTTTTTAAAAGAACAAAAGAAGGTGGTGGTGTTTTGTAAATAGTAAGATAATTGTGATAGATGGGTCCTTATGCACGTGGTTGCTTTCGAGGAGTTTGATGTCACATTTAAAATTAGTCCAAGTGCTTCTGGTTTTAATAATAAACACTATGATAGAGACAATCCCAATATCTCCATTTAATTCAATTCAATCCATTTCATTTTGCTTTTATTTAAATACCGATATAATTGGTATATGATAAATTCGTTTTATGCAAAGTTAATTATAGCAATATAATAATAAAATAAAAGAACACGTGCGAAAATGCATTGCTTATATATGAAAACTATTTGTGTTCAAGGCTTTAGATTAACATTTTGTTATTTGGATTAATAGATTTTAGAGAACAAATCTGGAATGAAACAGAGCGATAGAAGTGTCACATATTATTAGGTCTAAAATGAAAATCAATAAAGAAGATCTAGAATTTGAAACAGAGAGAAGATGACTGAACAGAGGAAAGCTAATTGATGTTAGCTTCACGAGTTCTCTCGGTGGAAGAAGATCCAACGGAGAAAGGAAGTTTTAACCAATCCACATATTTTGCTCGGATACTACCTTATAGAAATGAGAAACCTTGATCGTATTGCTTCAATGAAAGGATTACAGCACACACGTATTTATACTACCCAATACAATAGAAATTACCAAACTATATTTACACTAATAAAAGTGGTGTTTTACAAGACATATCGTGTGATAAAGTATTGAACTGATGTAAAAATGTGAAATAAAACGCCTTCAAGAAACAAAATAAAGTAATGTTTGGAACACTAATAATTTCATAAGCTTTTGTTAGCATATTATGGTAATTTGTTAAACTTTAAACATAATACGATTCATATTAAAGTTGTATTAACGAAATGCAACTTATAAAAAATAGAATTCATCGGTATTAATGCTTCTAGACGAGTGGAACATTTTAAGACAATACTGTCATGAACCATTTAATGCTACTTCTTGAGGTGCTAACCTCATTGTAGGGCAGGGACAATTAATTCAAGTCTCTATATAGGGATAACTTTTTCGCCTTATCATAAAACTAGTAGTTGATAAAAAATGATTGGGAATGTCAAATTTTGTGTTCATAGGGGATGTTAAACCCCATGCATTAATGGACAATAATCAATGAATTAGGTATTATTGTTCTATATTTCGTTTTAAATAATGGCGTCTAGGGCCACATATTAAATTAAGTATAATATGATGAGATCATCAAACTTTTATGTTCGGTCTATTTATATTGTTGATTGTTAAAAGATGTCATTCAACAACATAAATTTGACAATAGCATGATATTTGTATTTTTTTAGATCTGTATATTCAAGTTTTCCAAAATGTAAAATGGAAATCTAGTCATCACAATACATATTGCTAAATCTTGATGCATCTGTCGTTAATACACTTAGGGTGCGTTTGGTTCGCGGGATTTGGAGGGATTTGGATTTCAAATCCAATCCATTCCTGTATTTGGTTTGCCTGATGGTAAGGATTTAAAATCCATGGATTCATTTAAAATCCCATGAACATTGGATTTTGAAATCCTTGGCGGATGCTCGGGATTTCAAGGGATTTCGTAGGATTTCTATGAAAGAATGTTTTAAAAATGTTAAAAACATTTGTTTTGTAATAATTGATTAATAAAAATGTAATTTAATTATTTTTATATTATTTTATATTATTTTTAATTTTTATATAAATTATTTATAAATAATGAAAATCCAAATCCTACAAACCAAACGCACCTATGATTTTCAAATCCATTCCAATCCAAATCTCTCCAAATCCAAATCCTTCCATGAAATCCAAATCCCTCAAAAACAATCCCGCAAACCAAACGGACCCTTAGAATTTGGCCAAGTTCTTTGATATATTATTTGTTCTAATTAGGATAACATATTTTTTCAACCAAAAGATTATACTCAATGATTTAAGGTTTAGCTGTTGTGTGTTGTTAGTAATTAGCTGACACTTATTGTATAGAGCATGAAATTTTCATTTGGTTTAGACGAGATCATATGTAACATGTTGGTTTCATCCGAGGAGTACTTATCAAGAACACATTTATGGGTAAATACAAGTACTTAAACTATCATAGTATACATCTTAATGTCTTATTTATCACTTTACTCTATCGAAAAAGTTTCCATCTGCAATCTTTTAACCTGTAAACGTTGATTTAATTCACTTGATATCTGATATGTGTGCAACATTGTAACCCTGATGCCTAATGAGACATATTTTTCATTCAACAATCAACACATGCTTTGATATTTTCATAGATATAAACTATAGATGGTATTTAAAAGATATGCAACCATGTAACAACAATATAACTCTACCAACAAATTTGAGACATCAACACACTATCTAATGAATTTTAATGTACACAATGGGTCCACTCATATAATTACTTGATAGCCACATAATATTAAAGACCTGGTTTCCTACTAATAATGCATTCTCCTTGCTAAATTCATCTATAGGTGTCATATCGATTTTGAAACAACCATGACCAAATAAAATATACGGCCAATCATTTGTGAAAGCTAAATCTATAATATATTAACAATTATGTAACATCAGACAAATTCCCATATAGATGTCTCAGAGACATTTTGATTACTTTTATCTAACATTTTGTAGCAAAGTGTATAATTCGAATTTTGTATCTTAAAAAAATACGGGCCACATATACTTTATACAACTAAATCAAAAAACCCATGGTCCAAACTATACAAATTCATAATCTTTTGGTCGATGTCACAAATTCATAAAAGTTGATTTTATATACTGCAGAGGATCTTTTTACAATTTATAGAAACTTAAATATGTTCAGATAATGGTCAAAATAAGATTCTATAAACCCTAGAGGTTTTTCTATATTTATCAAAAGCATAAATAAGTGCAACTGATCCAAGGTAAAAAAAATAATTTTTGTTTATAACTCAGCTGGTAAAATGGTGTGTTGAATTTGCCTAAATACAAAATAGGTCTTTGGTTCGATCCCAGACCCCAGTTAATTTCAATCGTTGAGTGAGCCGAAAAATGCTCTTCAAATTGGTGTCTTTAACCTGTTTCGCCATGAGACCAGTTGGGATTATTTATCAACATTTTACCAAAATAAAACTAATTTTTACAAACTCTAAATAATTATATTGGGGCCAAAAATTGGATTTTCAGTTACTTTCTAAAATATTATGCTAGGCCCAATATATGAGTAATAGGCCTTTGGCCCAGATTCGACCCAACAATCACATCGCTTATATTTTTTTTTCTCATAAACTCACATGCATGTTTATAATCTATTATTTGGCATAAATAATCGACATTTAATCTAAAATATGCTCTAATTTGAGCTTCTAAGTTCTAACACATGCAACACTATACTACCATTGTGTTAGCAATGATAGTAGAAAATCCACACCATTAAAGCTTGAGTCTCCTTTCGGCCCAGATGCAGATCTATTTAAGGGCATACAGTGACATGATCCATAGTTTTGTGGCTCTGATTTAATGAAAAAAAGATCATGTTCATGAAATGTGCTATCATATCGTATTGTTAATTGCTCTTATATTTTTTGAAGCCATTGTAACGACAAAAGCTTCTTGTTTGGTGGAGTTGACTTGTGTGGCCCTTCCCCTCTCAAAGCACGGGTTCAAATCCAATACTTGTCATTTTTCCTAATTCTTTAGCTTTTAATTTCGGTTTTTTATTATGTTTTTGAAAAACATGGGATAAAAACAGTATAATAAGACTTGAACACGAGAGCAGATTTTTCTAATTTTTTAGCTTTTAATTTCAGGTTTATTTTGTTTTTGAAAAAAAAGGGATAGAAAGCTATAAGAAGATTCAAACACGGACATTGCATCTACAAGTTAAAGAATTAACCAAGAGACTAATTGATTTTGTAAAAAAAACATGTATAGTTTTGTTTCACAATGTGTTTGTTTCACTTGTATCCGATTCAGAATGTGAACAATTTTGGCATGTTTGTGAAACAAAAAATACATATAAAAAGTTTCACATTATGACCAAAATACAAATGAAACAAACATATTGTAAAACAAATATATGTTAATCAATATATTAAATATATATTTTAGATGAAAAAAATCACTTGAAAAAAACCCTAAAGGTAAAAGTTTCTTATGAATCTGATTTTTTTTTGAAGTTTTCTCAAATAATTAAACCCCTTCGTACAATTTGTGCCTATTAAATGGTTCTTGGGTCATACCAAATGGTCCACATTCTTTATGTCCACATATAAAGGATATCTAGTATCTAATCAAATGGCTCACTTTAGAGCATCCCATTTCAATATAGTATTTGACAAAAACTATTAAAAATATATTATTAAGCCTAAGATATTGTACATCAATGCAATTATCTTAAAATTCACGGTTACAAATTAGTGAATGATTATAGCATACGTACAACTTTTAAAAAATTTATGTACTCCATAAAATTAACAAATAACTAATTGATAAATAGGCATGGGATCAGATTAGAAGTGAAGTTAAGGTGAGAAGCGTGAGAATTGATCTTGACCTTTGATCACTTTTAATCTCAAACCCACCCATGAATCTCGCTACAGAGATTGATCCGGTGCATCTCGGTGTATCTCATCTCGATGCATCTCATCCTAATGTACATCCAAGGGTGGAGATCTCTTCTTACCCTTCTCACCATAACTTCAGTTCTCACTGAAACCCAACTCTTAATAAAAATGTTCAAATAAAAGATAATCATTTTAATCTCTACTAAAATGTGTAGACAATCAAACAATTAGTGGTTTAGCGTAAGTGCCAAACCCAAATTCCTTCATTTTGTCTTTTAAAAATGAATAAACAAATATAAAATAAAATGACATCGATTAACAAACAATACATACCTGCAAGAGTAAGACAATATCCTTTCAATTATTGGTACTACACTACGGCACTACCACCACGTTTAAACATTAATTTTAAAAAAGGCAAACATTCTTTTAATCATATACTAATAAAGTAATAATTAACAAGCGATGACAATTAATTAGTGCATAATTCTACAAAAAAAATGCATTTGATAATTGATTACAAAAATATATATATTTTCTTAGAGAAAAGTTTAAATACAAACTCAAATTTGATTGTAAATGTGAGGACAAATAAAAATGCGACACGTGTCATATTCAGACTGAATACTGAAAGAAAATATTCAAGCTGAATGGAATATTATTCGGTCTGAAGATAGTATTATTCATTATTCAATATTCAGTCTGAATATGACACGTGTCACGCTCTCATTTGTCTCACGTTCACAACCAAATTTGAGTTCTCATTTAAACCCACCCCTATTATATTATATGTTAAATTACGGGTCAAGATTTTATTAACGTCCCTACTTTGATAATGTAAACAAATACACTTGTTTAAGAAGAGTTAACGTGAGAAGCGTAAGAAGAAATATGAACCATTAATCACTTTTAATCTCACACACCACTCATTAATTGCGTTTCTTACGAGAATTGATCTAATGCATCTTAGTGCATCTCATTAGTGTCGATTTTCAATTAAGACTGATCTAAGGATCCATATCCTTATTTACGCTTCTCACCATAACTTATTTTTTCAGGGAAAAAACCCAACTCTATAGATACGGGTTAAGAGTTTCGGTGAGAAAGAAAGTTAATGTGAGAAACATAAGAATAGATCTCCATCCTTGGATGCACATTAGGATGAGATGCACCAATATTCACCAAATCAACTTCCATCTAAGACGCATTCATGGATGATAATTAAATTAAAAATGATCAATGGTTCAGATCTCTTTCTTATTTTATCCTATTTTGGTTTATAATTGATCTCTCCCCTCCCTTCCCCCATACATATTAAAATAAATATTAAAATTTAAATTGTAGATTGATAAGCTTGTTGAACCATATAATATACATATATAAAATAACAACAAAAAGGCACGTTGCATTAAAAGAACTAAACGATAAAGACGGCAATTTAGACTTGACATTTCATCCAATACTACTCGTCAACCTTCCTTTGGCTGCATACACCTTCTCATCTCCTTCCTCGATCCTGCATAGCTGCACTTTACCCTCCTTATAACTATCAACCTTCCATAACTGCTTTCTTCAATCTCTTCTAATTAGTATACCAACTTCAACAATGGAAGTCGCTTCCAAACCAATAGGTTTTGATTTCAGTTATTCATCATCACACTACACTAGTGCTCCATCAAGTCCCACTCGACTCACTGAGTTCTACTGTGAGTTCGACGAGTTATTGCTCTCTGCCGCCGCCGCCGCCCACCGGAGCACTTCTCTTGCCGCCATCCCATTCGCCTGGGAGGAGAAACCCGGTGTTCCAAAGGGACCCACCAATTTATTTGGAGAAGACGATTTTTCGTTTGATGTAAGTTGTGACTTCAGCCGGAATTCAGTTCCGGCTGAAGATCTGTTCCAGGGTGGCTTAATTAAGCCACTCGGACGTGAGTCGGAAAAAAGGGTAGAGAGAGAAAGAGAAAGAGAAAGAGAAAGAGGAAGAGAGAGATTTTATTCTTCTGCTTTACCTTCGTCCAGAAGCGGCAGAAGAACAAGATCTCTGTCGCCACTCGGTTGCTCAGATCAACGTCGCGAACAACACTTAACAGCTACACACATGGTCCCACCGCCATCGGGTCCAACTTGTTCTTCTCCGGTTTTTTCATCGGAAAATGGTTCGAAAAAATGGAGCTTTATGGACTTGTTCTTATTCAGAAGTGCTTCAGATGGACGAGCAATGGACCGAGACCCTTTAAAGAAATACTCGGCCATCTTCCGAAAACATGATCAAGATATTAGGAACTCAAGTGGGTCCGGATCCATGTCGAAGAGAAGGGGACGGGTATCGGCTCACGAGCTCCATTACACGGTTAACCGAGCTGTTTCGAATGATATGAAGAAGAAAACATACTTGCCATACAAGCAAGGTATTCTCGGAAGATTTTCGTTCAACCCGTAAAAAGATTTGCAAAAGCGATAACTTCGATTACCGCAAAACCGACGACATGTAGTTCATTACTTGTAAATATAGTTTTGTTTAAGGTTTGCGAACCCATGATATTAAGTATTATGTGGTGATCATACGGCTAGTTTTGCTATTTGGGTGAGTTATTTCTTAATTCTTTTTGTGATATGTATATATATATATTCAATATAACTACAAGTTCTTTCATTCTGTTTTCTGTTATTTCTCAAATTTTCTTCCATTTGTTCGCATGATATCAGAGCATGCTTTATTTAAACCCCTAAATATTTTAATTTCTTTCTAGTTGATCCAAGAAATAAGTGGAGGGCGGAGCCAGAAAGATCGATCAAAGTGGTCCTCTTAAATATAGTAACAAAAAAAATAACAATTATAGAACGATATTATATTACTAGTTTATAAAACTAGTAATATAAAAATAAATGATATGTAACTAGTTTATAAAACTAGCATTTACATATTCAACAATGAAATCACGGATTTCATTATCTGTAAATGATATCTTCATTATTAAGATGGAAAAACATCATTTTCAATATAAGTAACCAATATGCATATAAATGAATTGAAATTTTTGATAAACTACAACTAAAATTTTATATTTAACAATAAGAAAAGAATGGGAAGGTTTTAGATGAAAAAAGTAATATAAAACATGCTCACCAACTAAAAACCAAAAAGCACACAAGTTTTTTTTAAATATGTGAGGGTTAGCCCAGGATAACCCTGGGCCAAGGCTGGCTTCGATAGTGTTATTATATGTGAATGTGAAAGTAACTTGGTATATACAAAGATATAATTAGTGCATATGTGTGAAAACACTTGGTATATATACAAAGATACAAGTGCATACATGTAACGTAAATAAGAAAGGTAAATAAGAGATATAGAACTACGAGCGAAGGAGACAATTGAAAAGTCCACTATATAAAAAACTTGTACAATGCTTGGAGATTGCGACAATCATATAATCTAGAAGTTTATGAAGTGTATGGGAGTACCTAAAAAATTAATAGATACAATGTATATGACCATACTTTGAAGGCGCTTCAAGTCGATTGTATAACATCTTGCAAGGTTCCATTTCTAAGTCGTAGGCTACTTGATGGGCGACTTAATTGCCAAGTTGCATTGGTGGAGGTGTAGAAAATAAGGTTGAATGATTTTTATTGATAGAGAATGAGGTCTTAATTTGAATAGGCCCCATAGAGAGAAATAAAGATTCGGTATAATAAATACCATATATTCAGAAGTAATTACAAAAATTTCTTAGTTAGGTATGTAGCTAAAAAACTACATACGAAAGTTGTGTCAAATGTACACCTTGATTTCAAATCTTAATTAGAGGGATAGCGAATAATAAGGAGGTTTAAACGAAAACATAATTAAAGTAAGAGGACATGAGAACACCTATATCAGATGTGATTAGGGAAGGAGATATAAAGTGGGTGAAGAGATGAGCAAACCCTAGGTCAAAATCGGATTTTAAAACCGATTTGTAGGTTCGGTCGACATGTGAGGAGACTTAAGTCAGCGCCATAGGTCGTCCAGATCGCAATTCCTAATTTCAAGTACTTTACATGATCCCGGTCATGACCCAGGTCACATGGATCCCTAGACTCCCATAAAGTCGGCTTTTGTTATCCTTTTTGACCCCGTAATAGAGAAATGTGACTAAACATAACTAGATACCAATAGATTGACATTAAGATATAAAAAATAGCACGATTAAACCATAATTACATTCAACGAACACATAGATGTTACAACAATACACCCAAACATTTTTCAAATTATATCAGAGAAACTATACATAGGAGCATAGAAAGAGGAGTGTTATATTTTAACACCCAAGAAAGCATGTTATTAATAAGATTAAACATTGGTAACCCCAACATCGTATTATTGATAACAAAGTTGTGAAAGTGATGGCTTTAGCGATCTCCAATAAGACCCGATTTTTGTGGCCAACAATCCCATTTGGGTAGGATATGGTTTTATGAACAACGAATGACTTACACTTCGTCTTATATTGGTACGGTATGAAAATGCGAAACGGATCGACAAGCGTCTAAATCCAAAAGGATAACGAGCCTACAATTATAGAACCCGAAAAATAAGAGAAAAACTATTAAAACTAGAGATAAAATTCTAAAAACTTCTATTAATCAATCGTAAAGTTAGTATTAATAAAAACGTTAAACCCTATTTATATATAGTCTAGTAAACTAAATATAATCTTAATCTAATTATAAAAATGATTAAATAAACAAACAAAAGCAATATCTTTGGGACTGTTCAGAACTCGCGCACAACTAGGCACGCGACCCAAGTCACGGGATAAGTCGCGTAATCGACTCTTTTCAAGTTCTCAATTTAGTTTTCCAGACTTGTTTCGAACTTATTTTTTCCTTTTCCAAAAATTGAAGAAAAACCGCATTTAACTCTTGAAATCTCCCTACATCACATATTAAATATTAAAACCATTTAAGTGGCAATTAATCAATAAGTCACCTCTTTCATCAAAAGAAGTCCGTAACCACTTTTAGTTTTTTGGTTGATGCTTCCACGAAGTCTATGTTAACAATATTTAACGTCACCATATGTTTATCTTCATATATAAAATCATCAAATCATCAATTGGTCTTTTAAAAATCGTAAAACTAAAAAAACATTTTTTTTTTCATAAACATTAATTGTCTAACAAGAAAACAAAAGAATTAAAATTTATAAAACATGTATAACAAGAAACAACAAAAGGAAGAGTCGTTGAAGGCAGTAAGTAAACAACAAACAAGACGGCAATTTAGACTTCCATTTTCATTTACTTCTTTTTATTTAATTTATTTATTATATTTATTAAGAGTTGCATTTTTTAGGAGTCAACTTTATTTGGCTCCAATGGACCTTCTTCTCTCCTTCCTCAATCCTTGCATCCTTTCACTTATAACCATCAAACCCTCCATACATCTTTCACTCATTAAAATCTTCCATTTCTTCTTTAATCACAAACAATAACCACCATGGATGTGGCTACAGCCATGGATTTCGACTTCAATTCTTCATCATTTGGTGGTGCTAATTACTACAATAGTGCTCCATCTAGCCCTACTCGTATGACGGAATTCTACTGCCAATTCGACGAGTTATTGATCTCCGCCGGAGCCGCCACCCATGCCGCTTCTCTTGCCGCCATTCCATTCGCGTGGGAGGAAAAACCCGGTGTTCCAAAGGGTTTCGCGGATTCATTCGAAGATGATTTTTCATTTGATTTAAGTTGCGAATTCGGTAAAGATTCAGTGGCGCCGGCCGATGATTTATTCCAAGGTGGCGTAATCAAGACCGTCGATCCTACTACGAGGGTGGTAGAGAGAGAAAGAGGAAGAGAGAGAGGGTTTTCTAATAATTCGTCTTCTAGAAGTAGAAGAACAAGATCTTTGTCTCCACTTGGCGGCTCGGATTACCGACGAGAACAACAACAACTGCCGGCGGTTACGAATACGAAACCGCCAGCAGTTTCGACTTCATCGGAAAATGGGTCGAGAAAATGGAGTTTTAAGGATTTATTTTTGTTCAGAAGTGCTTCAGATGGGAGAGCAATGGACCGAGACCCTTTGAAGAAATACTCGCGAAAACACGATCAAGATTTGAGGAATTCGACTGAGTCTGGATCGGTATCGAAGAGAAGAGGACGTGTTTCGGCTCACGAGCTTCATTATAATTTGAATCGAGCGGCTTCGAATGACATGAAGAAGAAAACATACTTGCCATACAAAAATGGTATTCTTGGAGGATTGTCTTTCAATCCCTAAGAATTGAAGATGCACAAAACTGTTAACTTGATGGCAGTAATCAAAGATTATGCTACAAAGAGCTCTAAAATCTTTCAACCTTAGTCATAGCAGTTAATTTTGTATTCACTTTATTTTATGTATATATATATATATATATGTAATATATAGATATATATGAGTATGTAATATGGATTCTGTTGGAATTTTTAGTTAAAATATGTGTTTTTTAACTAACTTTGGACACAATTAATTATATGTATATGCGTTATATATAATGAGAATTTTATGGGTTTGTGTTCTCCTATATATGAGCTTCGAAACCGTATATTATGTGTCCAAAATGGAGATTGTGTGAATGAGATATCGATGCTCAAAGTAAAGCATTCGGTTGGAAAATTGAAGTAACTCTAGATGATTTGGAATGTGTCCCACATAGGAGGGGAGGAGAAACTTGGAGTGGTTTATATGGAAAAAACCACAAAGGGCTTACAAGCTCTTTAGTAAGTTTATGCTCCAACACCTACACGCGAGCAGGGGGGGTGCGGTTTGGCGATTTGTAGGCTAAACCGACCGAACTCATGTGCGTGCGCATCTGCAGACATGAATGCAGTTCCAAATTCTCGGGCTCGCACGGACCAGTTTTGCTCAAAATTTCGAGATCAGTTTTAAATTTTGTAACCGAAATATTTTAAATAATTTCGGTTTCAATTTTTAATTTAATTGACAGTTTTGATTCTAAGAATTAATGAGCATTTATTATTCGTCGGTTTCATGAGCCAAGAACCGAGTATAAAACAGAACCTTGGGGTTCCGTCTCAGACACACCAAAAAAAAACAGTAACCTCTCCAAAAGTTCTTCTCTGCTGTACTGCGACTTCTCCGGCGACTGTTTTCAGGCAAGTGTTCCGTTCCGGCAGCTTACGCTGTTTCTCACCGTACCCTGGGAACAGACCGCGAATCTGTTTAAGGGCATCGTGTCCAACACGAGCCTCGGTTTAATTCTTTTTCTGTACTGTAATTCTGTTTACTGTCTTCTTTTCCCTTCTGTAATTCTGCTGTTTACTTTTATTTACACACTGTGTCTAAGGAATTTGTTTCCAAAGACAGCTTCTGTTTCTACCAATTTTCTAACAGATTCTATCAATCAATATTATCCTTGGTTACTCTTTTAATCACTGTGTTTCTCCAAGCATTTTCTTGTTGTAACTTCCAACAATGGAGTACATTTCATGCATGGTGTCAAAAATACAATCCCCTAAATCCTAACTTTCATTAAAACCCATTGGTAGCATATGGGCAATTTCAACCCATACTAGTATAAAGGGTGAGAAGGAGAGTTAAGATAAAAAGCGCAAGAAAAGATCTCCACCCTTGGATGTATATTAGGATCACTGTGATGCACTGTACTAACGTATGCAGCACAATTAATGGGTGAGTTTGAAATTAAAGGTGATCCAGGGTTAGAGATCTTTTTTACACTTCTCATCTTAATGTCCATAAAGTGATATATTATACAATATATATATACAAATACATTGAACAATGAAGCATACTGTAACAAAAAACAGGAGATTGAAGGGCGTTTTGCAGATTGGAGATTTCATTTAAAAAATATGTTGTTGAGTATACATTAATAAAATGTTAGTTACTAGATACATTAATTTATCAATTTATCGTTAATTAATAGAGATGTGAATAAAGTTATCGGATCTAAATGAAAAACAATCGATTTAATTAGAACCGATCGACCATAATTGGATAGCTCAAAATCCAATAAAAACGAAATTTCAGTATCAAAATTACATCATCGGTTCTTGGATAACAATCTATATGTCAGAATCAAATAAAACTGAAATGGTTCAATCTAATTATCAACTAATTACCATCCAATTATTAAACATATATAATCAATAATAATTATGATACTTTTTTGTTTGATTGATATGCAATATTGTTTTAAAAAAAATAAGAAAATATATAAATAATTGGTTGAAAAATAGATCAAAATAAAAAAAATAAGAAAATATATAAATAATTGGTTGAAAAATAGATCAAAATAATAAGTGAATCAAATCCAACTAACCAAAAGTATCATTAATTATTCCGGCGTGTGATGGGTTTTTCCTTCGCCGGAAGTCGCGTGATGGTTTTTTTTTCCTTCACCGGAAGTCGCTCGCCTGTCTCTCAGGTGCCTATAATTTTGAAACAAAAGCTTTAAGTCGCAGCCCAAATAATAAATACATTTTAATAGTCCTAAATACATTAATTTTTAGAGTTTCAAACTAAATATATAAATTATACATGGATTTAACTTGAGACGTTCATAAAACAAGGGTCGTGGGAAAACATGGAAACTTCAAAACCACTTGACTTATGAATTGAAATGAGTTACATTGCTCACAATCATTCCATGAAAAGATCTCCACAGTAACCTATTCTATCTTTTATTAATTATTTTTTTATATATAAATGTCATAAAATTAAATGAATTAAGGTTTTCCAAAACTAAGTGCCATCTTAATTAGATTGGGATTTT